>CM044323.1:4970833-6381666 GCA_024291935.2 Okapia johnstoni | reverse complement strand
GATTCCACTTGTCTAAAGTTTAAAAGCATGCTAAATCACACAAAATATTATTTAGGAATGCCAGGAATACAGTCTTACCTCATACAAACAAATAAGGGTTTTTCCAGTAGTCATGTACGGATGTGAGAGTTAGACCATAAAGAAGGCTGAAAGTGAAAGTTGCTCAGTAGTGTCCAACTCTTTCCCATCCCATGGACTATACAGTCAGTGGAATTCTCGAGGCTGGGGTACTGGAGTGGGTAGTCTTTCCCTTCTCCAGGGCATCTTCCCAACCCAGGGATCAAGTCCAGATCTCTCGCCTTCCGGGTGGATTCTTAACCAGCTGAGCCACAAGGGAAGCCCAAGAACACTGGAGTGGGTAGCCTATCCTCTCTCTAGCGGATCTTCCTGACCCGGAATCGAACCGGGGCCTCCTGCATTGCAGGCGGATTCTTTACCAACTGAGCTATCAGGGTGCTTTTGAACTGTGGTGCTAGAGAAGACTCTTGAGAGTCCCTTGGATGGCAAAGATCAAACCAGTCAATCCTAAAGGAAATCAACCCTGACTATGAGTTGGAAGGACTGATGCTGAAGCTGAAGCTCCAATACTCTGGCCACCTGATGCAAAGAGTCAACTCATTTGAAAAGACCCTGATGCTGTGAAAGATTGAGGGCAGGAGAAGGAGGGGGCAACAGAGGATGAGACGGTTAGATAGCATCACCAATTCAATGGACAAGAGTTTAAGCAAACTCCAGGAGAAAGGATAAGGAAGCCTGGTGTGCTGCAGTCCATGGGGTCACAAAGAGTCAGACACGACTGAGAGACGGAATAATAACATACAAACATACAAGATAAAACTGTCATGAAAAAGGAACCATAAACAAAACTTTTGGATTATGATTTCCTGTAAGTTGGAGAAGGAAACGGCAATCCACTTCAGTGTTGTTGCCTGGAGAATCTCACGGATGGTGAAGCCTGGTGGGCTGCTGTCTATGGGGTCACACAGAGGTGGACATGACTGAAGCGACTTAGCAGCATAAGGTGGAAGGCCCCTAAGGTGACTTGAATGACAAACTCTCTTTAGTATCATGGAGTTATTCATTCTTTCACTACACTCTTCAGCACCTGCCTTAGACCAGGTCCTGCCCTTGGCACGGAATGCAAAGATGAATCAGACATGCATCCTTGACTACAAGGAACCTCCAGTCCAGTAGAGATAAGACGTCTATATTTTTTGCATTTGTTCCATTAACCCATAGTAAACTATTGTGTGACAGGCACTGTATTAAAGAAATATCAACTCGTTCCCTCAAAGTCTTGAGAAGACAGGTCAGCAAACCTTTAATCACACACCATTAGAGCTGGAGAGAGTGTTATGTGGACCCCAAAGAGCATTGGGAAGCTATCTTAGTGATTTCCAGCTGCTATCACAGGCCCAATGGATGGCTTGTAGACTGAAATTTATTTCTCATAGTCTGGAGGCTGAGAACCCCAAGATCAAGGTGTTGGCAGGTTTGGTGTCAGGTGGGAACCTGCTCTCTGGTTCATGGATGGAAGGGGCAAGGGAACTTTATGGTGTCTCTCCCTCTTTAAAAAAAAAAATTATCGATTTTTAATTGAAGGATAATTGCTTTACAATATTCTGTGGGTTTCTGCCATACAACAACATGAATCAGCTATGGGTACACATATGCGCCAGGGTCCCTGCAATCCAAGCAGCTGTGCCACCTCCACACCTGGGGCAGACCTAAGTCCTTAAGGAGTCTCACTTTTTTTTTACTTGGCTGCATGGCTTGCGGGATCTTAGTTGTCTGACCAGGGATTGAACCCTGGGCCACTGCAGTGAAAGCACCTGGTCCTAACCACTGGATTCTCTCTCTCTTTTAATAAATGTTTGGCCATACCTCATGGCATGTGGGATCTTCATTCCCCAACCTGGGACTGAACTCGCGTTCTCTGGATTGAAAGGCAGCCCATCAGGGAAGTCCCTGGGGTCTGTTTTTCAAGGGCACTAATCCCATCCATGAAGGCCCTGTCCTCATGAGCTAATCACCCCGAAGACTTCAAAGACCTCATTTCCAAATACCATCACTTTGGAGGTTAGGTTTCAACATATAAATTTGGGGAGGGGCACAAATCTTCAGTCTGTAGCACTAACCTAGTCTGAAGGTGAGTCTGGGAAAGTTTCTTGCAAGAGGTCATTCTTCAAGTCTTGAAGGGCCTGAACAAAAGGAACAGAAGTTTGCTGGAGGCAAGAAGGGAAAAAGGAAGAAGATTCTTGGCAAAAGAAATAACAGTTATAAGGGAGAAGAGAGGTGATGGGACTGGCAGCCAAAAAACAGCATAAAGACCCCAAATGTGATCCTATTAGAAAGATGAAGGCGTGGGAATTCCTTGGTGGTCTGGTGGTTAAGACTGCGCTTCCACAGCTGGGGACCCCAGGCTCAGTCCCTTGTCGGGGAGCTAAGATCCTACAAGCCTTGCGGTGTGACCAACAATAATTAATTCATTCATAATTAAAAGAAGATGAGGGTCTGAGTTAAGGCACAGAACATAAAGGGCCATAACACAGAGAAAGATAAATGTTATAAGTCCGATGTATGTAGAGTGAAGTGAAAATTGCTGGAAGGAAAGAACTCTTTCAGCTAGTGCAAGCACTAATTACTTCATTACGAAAGAGGCATTAAATCTGGGATTTGAATTGGGAATGAATTGTGACTTGTGGTCCTAAAAGCAAAATCTAAGAGGACATCCCCAGAACCCACGGATAGAGAAAGCTTAAGAAATACACACAGGCAATAGTAGGCTGCAGAGCAGTTTCTTCGTGTTCCACAAAGAATGGTCTCATGCTGGCTGGGCTAGAAAACAGAGACTGAGGCAAGAATTAAGTGCTTGGACTTTATGTGGAAGGTAGAATGCATGACTGGGCGAGAGGAAAGGAAAGAAAAGATGAGATGCAAAGTGCGTACGTGTGTGCTATGTCGCTTCAGTCACGTCCGATTCTTCATGACCCTGTGAACCATAGCCCGCCAGGCTCCTCTGTCCATGGGATTCTCCAGGCAAGAATACTGGAATGGATTGCCATGCCCTCCTCCAGGGGATCTTCCTGACCCAGGGGTGGAACCTGCATTTGTTACATCTCCTGCAGTAGCAGGCCAGTTCTCTACCTCTAGAGGCACCTGGGGAGCCCCTGAGATGCAACAGAAAGACGCAAAGTAACGTGTTCCCACACTGGCTACAACTTCAGGACAGCTTGAAGACATAGGGGCCTTGGCAGGTGCACCCACTAGACTGTGTAGAATGTCTCTGGACAAACTATACAGAGAAACCACTCCTTGAAACAGTTGATCGGAGCAAAGAAGGGAGAGGAGGACATTTATTTACTGGCTCATTCCCTGCTCTGATCTCCACTGCACTGTGGTTCTCCATGAGAGAGTAAACTTGCCTGCCCCTCTGGGTTGCACCACCCAGCCACAGAGGAAATGTGGTGCTCTGTTCCAATGAGCGCATAGGTGTCTGGAGGAGCCAGAAACTCCAGGTGGTTGGTTTGGGGCGATAGATGTGCAGCCAGGATAGCTGGATGGAGCAGACAGCTGAGGGCTCTGGAGACAGGTAACTAGGGAATCTGATGGGTCACATCAATGTATTTGATATAGTAGTCAGAGAGGTTGTAATCAAATTACCATGGATACTCTCTGGCCCAGAAGTTGCAAACTTTCCTGTCTGCTGGGGCCTGCAGGCCATGGCAAAGGTGCAGCAGACCAGAAGGAGATGTTGCAAACTGAAAGAACCGACCTGCCTAAAGAATGCCCCAATGCAATCTGTGATCGACTGTTACCCCAGGGGACCTTGGCCTTCTGCAGCTAGACTTTGATAATTTTTTCTTTTTTTGGTCTAACTATGCAGCATGTGGGAGCTTAGCTTCATGACCAGGGATCAAACCCTCGGCCACTGCAGTGGAAGTATGAAGTCCTAACCACTGGACCGCCGGGGAAGTCTCAGAGAGAGAGTGTGTGTGTGTTGAAAACAAAGTCACTCCGCCTCCCATCCCCCTGCCCCACTAAGAAGGGCCTCACTTGGGGTATTTTTGGTTTTAGATCTTAGACTCCTGAAAGGGAGTTTGAGGACATGCGGACCAAGGCATCCTAACCTCACAAGAGTCATAAAAGGTGAGCCAGTCTTGGGGCACAGCTGTCAAGTTTTATTGAGACTGTGAGGAAACTGCAAGTTGATGATTTCACAATTTCATCTTTTTATTGCAAATAGATGGGGAAACAATAGAAACAGTGAAAGACTTTATTTTGGGGGCTCCAAAATCACTGCAGATGGTGATTGCAGGCATGAAATTAAAAGACACTTGCTCTTTGGAAGAAAAGCTATGACCAACCTAGATAGCATATTAAAAAGCAGAGACATTACTTTGCTGAAAAAGGTCCGTCTAGTCAAAGCTATGGTTTTTCCAGTAGTCATGTATGGATGTGAGAATTGTACTATAAAGAAAGCTGAGTGCCAAAGAATTGATGCTTTTGAACTGTGGTGTTAGAGAAGACTCTTGAAAGTCCTTTGGACTGCAAGGAAATCAAACTGGTCCATCCTAAAGGAAATCAGTCCTGAATATTCATTGGAAGGACTGATGCTGAAGCTGAAACTCCAATACTTTGGCCACCTGATGGGAAGAGCCGACTCACTGGAAAAGACCCTGATGCTGGGAAAGACTGAAGCAGGAGGAGAAGGGGACGACAGAGGATGAGATGGTTGGATGGCATCACCAACTCGATATACATGAGTTTGAGTAAGCTCTGGGAGTTGGTGATAGACAGGGAAGCCTGGCGTGCTGCAGTCCACGGGGTCGCAGAGTTGGACATGACTGAGTGACTGAACTGAACTTAAATGATTGTTTCATAATCATACCCATTAGTTGGTTGCACAATTTAACTCCAGGATACAGGTCTTGTGACTTTCTTCGTCAGAAAATTTAAAGACTTGGAATAAGCATGAGGGATTGCTACACAGCAGAACTGTCTGAATCTGTATAGGCCGGAGGCTTTATTTTATATTTTTTAAATAATCATTTTTATTTTGATATAAGAATTTCTATATGCCTTTTGCCGAATTCATCGATTGTTAACATTCTGCC
This sequence comes from Okapia johnstoni, assembly GCA_024291935.2. Lineage (NCBI taxonomy): Eukaryota > Metazoa > Chordata > Mammalia > Artiodactyla > Giraffidae > Okapia > Okapia johnstoni. The sequence continues at coordinate 6,376,549 of CM044323.1, read as the reverse complement.
TCATTTGCTCCATAATTTGCTCTCATCCTATACATGTAATAATATGTGTATTATGTATGATTATATATATATACATGTAATAAATGTATATTTATTTTAATGTATAATTATATATATGATACATACACATGAGGCTTCCCAGGTGGCACAGTGGTCAACAATGTGCCTGCCAATGCAGGAGACACAAGAAATGTGGGTTTCACCCTGGGTTGGGAAGATCCCCTGGAGAAGGAAATGGCAACCCACCCCAGCAATCTGGACTGGAAAATTCCACGGACAGAGGAGCCTGGTGGGGTACAGTCCATGGGGTCACAGAGTCAGACACAACTGACCACTGCACAGCACAGCAGCACATCCTGTCTGTGCACACCTAGACAGGAACTATAAATAAAGCAGGCACAGAAGCATCATGGCCTTGTGAAAATAACCCGGACTCTAATAAACCATAATGAAAAAACAGGAAAAATAACATTTATATATATATATATATATGTATATAAATAAACTGGAATCACTTTGCTCTACTCTAGAAACTATTCATAACATAACGTTGTAAATCAACTATACTTCTATTAAAAAAAAATAAAGATAAAAAAGAACTTGGGGTTTAAAGTCAGGCAATGAGACTAGAGATCCCATCACTTCCTGACTCTGGCTAATGGCAAGTACCTCCTCTGTGACTCGGTTTTCTCATCCGTGAAATGTGGAAAATAACATGCAACTAGGTTGTGACGCAGACTGACTCACTGCTGGTAAAGCCTTTAGCACAACCATGGCTATTATTACTTCCAGTTCAACTATAACACAGAGTCTGGTGCTAAAATCTTAGAAACAAACTACTATCTGTACTCTCTGGGCAAGCTTCTACTGTAAAGGGCCAGATACGGTACATTTTAGGTTTCGTGGCTGATAAAGGAAAGCTATGACAAACCTAGCCAGCGAATTAAAATGCAGAGACATCACTTTGCCAACAAAGGTCCGTACAAAGCTATGTTTTTTCTAGTAGTCATGTATGGATGTCAGAGTTGGCATCAAGAAAGCTGAATGCCAAAGAAGACTCTTGAGAGTCCCTTGGATGGTAGGGAGATCAAGCCAGTCAGTCCTTAAGAAAATTAACCCTGAATATTCATTGGAAGGATAGATGCTGAAGCTGAAACTCCAGTACTTTGGGCACCTGATGCAAAAGTTGATTCATTGGAAAAGACTCTGGTCCTGGGAAAGACTGAAGGCAAAAGGAGACGAGGGAGGCAGAGGATGAGATGGCTGCATAGCATCACTGACTCAATGGACATGAATTTGTGCAGATTCCGGCAGATAGTGGAGGACAGGGGAGTCCAGCGTGCTGCCGTCTATGGGGTTGCAAAGAGTTGGACACAACTTAGGGACTGAACAGCAACAACCACAAAGTCTCTGTTTCAGCCACTCGACTGCGATTGTAATCCCAAAGCAGTCACAGGCAGGGCGTAGTGGGTTAGAAGGGGCTGTAGTCTAATACAACTTTATTCATGGATGCTAACATTTGAATCTCTTATCTTTTTTTTTTTTTTGGCCACGTCTCAAGGCGTGTGGGGTCTTAGTTCTTAGACCAGACAAAGGATTGAACCCTCTCCCCCTGCAGTGAAAGTATGGAGTTCTACCACTGGACGGCCAGGGAGTCCGCCTCATTTTTTTTTTTTTAGGTTTCTTTATTTTTCGTTGTGCTGGGTCTTCGTTGCTGGGTGGGCTTTCTCTAGCTGCGGAGAGTGGGGGCTACTCTGGAGTTGCGGTGCATGGGGTTCCCATTGCGGTGGCTCCTCTTGTTGTGGGGCTCAGGCTTTAGGCACACGAGCTTCGGTACTTGCATCTCGCAGGTCCTACAACACAGGCTCAAATGTTGCGCACAGGCTTAACTGCTCTGCAGCATGTGGAATCTTCCCAGAAAAGGGATTGAACCCGCGTCTCCTCCATTATCAGGTGGATTCGTTACCACTGAGCCACCAGGGAAGCCCCCAAAATAACTTTTAAACTAATTTTAAAAACAATTACAGGGAATTCCCTGACAGTCCAGCGGTTAGGACTCTGTGTTTCCACTGCAGAGGGCATGGGTTCGATCCCTCATTGGGGAACTAAGATCCCACATGCCTTGAGGTGAGGTCAAAAAAAAAAAAAAGATACAGGAAGTGACACAAAACAAATGAATGACTAAGAGGTGAGTACTCCTGTAACCACCCTCTAGTCCAAGAAACAAAATTTGGGGGGCCCTTCCCATTTCAGGCCCTCACCCTGATAAGTAATTACTACTCTTTATTATTATTACTTTACTTATTTATTTGGTTGTGCCAGGTCTAAGTTGTGGCATGCAAGCTCTTAGTTGCAGCATGTGCTGCTGTGGGAGCTAATTCCCTGACCAGGGATTGAACCCTGGTCCCCTGCATTGGAAGCTCAGAGTCCTAGCCACTGGACCACCAGGGAAGTCCCATAACCACTACTCTCGTCTTTGATAACCATCACTCTCGTTGTTAAAAACCAGACTAATGTGTTTGGCTCCCTGCAAAAAAAAAAAACAGACTAAGTTTGAAAAAGGTCTGCAAATTGTAAAAAAAAAAAAAAAATAGTGCTAAAGAAAAAAAATTGGATACTTGCTAAAGTGGTAAGGAAGATTTTCTTCAAGATTTTTGTAATAACAGTCAATTCTACTGCCACAGGTGGAGAGGGATCAGTCTCAATTCTAATTACAGCAAAGAGAGCTGGGGATTTACAGTCAGCAGAGTTAGGGGCTTGTGGGTAGAAAATTGTAAGAGGAGGTCTCAAGGGATTCTTGCTAAGGGTAGGTCAAAGAGTTAGATGTCAAGGAGAGGTGGGGTGGGGATGAGTAACTTGATCAGATAACAAGAATTGGGGGATTTGTTCTAAACTGACTTAGCAGGATTCTTTGCTAAGAATTTTTTTTTTTGTGCTAATTTGCTAAGACTGGACAATTCAGGGCAGGCAAGGACAGGTCAGGCACAGAAGGCCAAGATCCAGGTCTAGAAGAGTCTAGAAGAGTTTCTAGTCAGAGAAGCCTAATTAAAGTTTAGTCAAGGAGTCTATCAATAAACCATAATGGGGGGGGGGGCGGCGGTGATTGCAGTTTGGCTTGTGGGATCTTAGTTCCCCTACTAGGGATTGAATGTTTCGATCACCAGGGAATTCCCTAATCCTATACTGTTATTGTCAACCTCAAGTCTCAAGTTAACAATATGGGCTTCCCTAGTGGCTCAGTGTTAAAGAATCCGCCTGCAATGTAGGAGATTCAGGTTCCATCCCCGGGTGGGGAATTGGACGATGGGAATCCAGTCCAGTATCCTTGCCTGGGAAATCCCATGGACAGAGCTGGTGGGCTATAGTCCCTGCAGTCACAAAGACTCGGACACGACTTAGCGGCTAAAGCATCATCAAGTTAATATATTTAACATGAGTGAATTTTGTAGTGTTGGGGCCAATGTGAGGAAAGCAGGAGAGACTCCATCTTGAAGCCTGTCATCCATCTTAAAGACAGGATGTAAACTGGGCGTGAACCCTGCCCAAGAATGAGAAAACCACTGCTAATGAAAACCAGGTCTCCTGGAGACTTTCCTCCCTACAGATGCCAAAGGGAGACTGTAGTTGAGGTCAGGCTTCCCCTGTTAGATTAACCACGGAGATATCCACCCTTGACGTATAATGGTTGTTCCTCCCCTTAACCTTGTTTGGTCTCCTAGCACCTACTTGTTTTAAAACTCAATCATACATGACAAACAGGTTGCTAACATGTAACCACTCACGTGGTGGGGGTGGGGGTGGGGGCCTCTGGGAAACATCAAGGTCCTTGTTGGGAACTGATTCCCCTTGGACCTGCTGGTTAATAAACTGTACCCCACGCTGTCTTGTGTCCTCTGAGGTGTGTTTTGTGACTCCCGGTTCCACAACAGTAGAATGTTAATCGTAACTCAATAAGGCTGGAAAATATATATACATATATATATTTGAAAGTGATTTCCCTAAAGGCGCCTTCTTCTGAGACTCAGTTTTGATGAAAGATGATTTAAAGTGCAGTGATGCAAAGGAGGGATTTGCAGAGAGTTTTGGCAACCAGGTTGGGAAAGACAACTTCAGGCTCAGATCTAGGGGTAACCAGAAGTCCTGGACTGGTTAACTCACAGTAGAGTCTCCCTGTCCCCAAGTGTAGAAAAGAGATCATACTAGATATTTTACGTCCACTTGACAGATCCGCTTGCATCACAGGGATGCTGAGTGGCTTAAGTGCAAAACTGAAAGATGGGAGCTGTTGCTACTCTTATCTCTCAAAATCCAGCATGAAATAAAAATTCCCCAGACCCGGGAGCCTTGAGGGTTGGCATTCCTGAAGGTTTCACCACAGTTGAACCACACCTCTTAATGTATCAGTAACCTGGAAAAGACCCTAATGCTGGGTAGGATTGGGGGCAGGAGGAGAAGGGGACGACAGAGGATGAGATGGTTGGATGGCGTCACCGACTCGATGGACATGGGTTTAGGTAGACTCCGGGAGTTGGTGATGGACAGAGAGGCCTGGCATGCTGCAATTCATGGGGTCGCAAAGAGTTGGACACGACTGAGCGACTGAACTGAACAGAACTGAACTGAACCTGGAATAATGGTTCTCAAGCTTTGCGTGCTATCAGAATGACCCGGACGGTTGTAAAAAGATTTCTGGACCCTATTCCTAGGGTTTCTTGGGCGAGGACTTGTTATTTCCAATTCTAATACGTACCAGATAGAAGACTGGTTCAGGGACCACACTTGGCGGACCCCTGGTTGTTTTCCAGACTGCCCCTATGAAGGGCTGAAGATCCATGTAGTCCACTTAGGTTTATCTGGCCCGTTTCTGTCGTGTCCAGGGAGCCGGGAGCAAGGCGACCCTTGTTAAAGTCCAAACCCGAGGTGCGTTATCAAGCTGCTGACAGCGAGTACTCCTGAGTGTCTTTGCAAAAAGGTCCCTCCCTCCGGCGGAGGCCGGCCAGGGTCAGATAGCACTGCCCTGGAGTCACGCGGCCGCGTGTGGCCCCAGGCTCTCGCCTGCAGGGCTCCGGGCTCCGCGGCTGCGGCTGGGCGGAGCGCGGGGCGGAGCCGGCGCGAGGCGGGGCCAGGCCCCCGGTCCTCAGTCAAGTGACACCGAGCGGCTTCCCGGGCTGACTGCGGAGCCGGGAGGCCGGGGCGCGGACATGCCGGGGGTCGCTCGCCTCCTCGCCCTGCTGCCGGGGCTGCTGCTGCTGGGCTCTGCGCGTGGTTTGCACGTAAGTCCACAGGACCCCCGCGCACAAATGATGAATCGGGGGACGCTGGCGGGGAACCGCGCTGGGGCTGCGGCCACCTGGGGTCCCACAGGGCGGAGGTCCTGGGACCCCGAGGCCCGCCCGGGCCCGCCCGGCTACCGGGGAAGCTCAGGCAGTGGGCCGGCCCTCCCGTCGGGGGCAGGCCGGGCGGGGCGCGCGTCCTTACCAGTAGCTCTGTCGCTCGTGAGTTCCGCCCCTGCCTCCTCTGTCGCCGAGAGCCACTTCCTTATCGGTGCAACCAAGAGCTGAGATGAGGTGCTTTCCAGCTTTGCGGGTTTCCGGGAGTGGGATTCTGAGCAGCGCGCGTTCTTGGAGGGCGCCGGAGGCTCGGGCTTGGAGCGCGTCTCCTGCCTGCGCTCTGCGGAGCGCTCCGGAAGGAGAACGGTGGGGTCAGCAGAGGCCCCAGCAATGGGAACACTGGATTAACTACCTTCGGGGTGTTCTCTTTGAGGACCTCTCTTGCCCGTCTCGCCACCTCCCTCCGCCTACTTTTAAGGCTTGGATGTTTCAAAGCTTCAGCGTTTGACGGTGGGCAAGGGGCAGGCTGCAGGTGGCCGCCAGCGTTGCTGGAGGGAGGTCTGGCCGAGCGAGGTGTGTGCGGCGGGGGGGAAGTCGTGCACGATTGCGGGAAAAGGACAGCCTCAGTCCACCCGGCAGAGCTAAGGTGGGGGCCGAGGGAACTCGGGATCGCTCCTGTGCAGGTCAGCATCCCTGCCTTGCAAACGTGGGGGTGGGGGGATCTGAGCTGAGAGATGAGAGCGGGGACTTGAAACGGGAGCCTCTCTCTCTACACTTTCTGGGAACTAATTTTGGTTCCTCCAGAGTTCCGGTGGGCTGAGTCTGGGGCTTGTTTTATAAATAGAAGCTGGTGAACTTGACTTGCAAATTACACTCTCTGATGGGAGGCTTTTTAATCAAGTGCCTAGAGCAGAAAAAAGAAAAAAAAAAAAAAGCCTACGTTTATCTAAAAGCAAGGTTGAGAATCTTACTTGGAAAACAACTGCTGAAAATATTTTCGTTTTGGGTCTTATTGGGAAAAGGTCACCTCAAATGAATATTTGCTAACCCTTGTCTATCCAGGTCTGTAGTTCCCTTGCACAGTTTTTTGTCTGGGAGCCAGCCAGCTATGAGAACCAACCAGGAGACTGGCTCCACCCCAGGAATCTTCATGTCAGTTGCCTAGGTTCCCCTCCTTGGCCTACAGCTGAAAAAAAATACCAGTGGGCTAGCTTTCCATGGCTTCCTAGTTTACAGTTTAGAACAGCGGTTCTCAAACTGTAACTGTCCTAGAAGTTAGAACATTTAAAACTATATGTTAATAAACAATATATATATATTTTAAAATAAGTTGTTCTCTCCAGTTTTTAGGGCACAAAGTGACATTGTACATTTTTGCAAATCTCTTTCCTGTCTTTTTTTCTTTTTGGAGATTAGACTTTGTTTTTTGCAAAATTTAAACTTTTTATTTTGTGTCAGGGTAGAGCCGATTAACAATGTTGTGGTAGTTTCAGGTGAATAGCAAAGGGACTCAGCCATACATATACATGTATCCATTCATGTCTGCCTTCATAGATGACTGTTGAAGGCTCCTAGCTACTTCTGCATTCAGTTTTGCCATATCACATGTCACGTAACCTCTGGAAACTTCACTGTACACTCATGAAAGAATGGTTATGGCTTAGTACTGTTTTTGAAAACAGTCAGTGGACACCCCCGCCTTCCCCCCGAACCCCAACAGCCAAAGGGTCTCCCTGGACCACACTTTGAGAACCGCTGATTTAGAATAATGTTTCCCTTATTATAAAAGTTCGTATTACATGTTGTGGAAATACTTGAAACATGCAGAAAACTGTGAGAAAGTGAAAGTGCCCATCCTGTTACAATCGGGTGTGTTTGTAGTTCACTAATAAAATGTAGCAACTGACAGGTACTTGAGTGGCTTGGATTCAAGGCTGGTTGGGCAGATGTAAGTGGCCTTCAGGTTTTGACAGGGAACAAGAAAGCTGTCATATCGCACAAAGCTGACGCCGGTTCCTGGTTGCAGGCGGAGCTGACCTGGAAACCTGCCCTTGGCCACAGTCTTATCTAAGGAACTCACCTTCCAGACCTCACACGCACAGAGCTGGGTATCCTCTTAGGAGCAGAGGCAATGATGATCTTCAGGCAGCTGTCCCTGGGCGCAAAGGCCGCCCTGGCTGCCGGCACTGTCTTCGTGTCCATGGTTGTCTCCCGGTCCTACCTGGCGGAGAGCCTGGAGTTCAGGGCCTGGCGATGCCTGTTCCGCCTGCAGCTCGCCCTGTTTGCCAACTCGCTCATGCTCCTCGGCTCCATCTACATCTGGCGTAGCACCGTCAGCAATCTCAGACATTCCCCGGCTGCGGAGTCAGCCTGTTTCCAGCTCTGGAAGATGCTTGTCGCGGCCTTCCTGGCCCTGGCGCATTCCAGCTTCTTCACCATGATCTTTCTAGTGGCCGAGGAGCCCTATCTCTTTTCCCTGGTTGCCTACACCTGCCTCGGGGCGTATGTCATCATGCTGTGCTTCCTCTGTGTCCTCAGCGGCATGGAGCAGGCCTACCAGCTCCTGGCCTGGCACACCGGCAGGGCGGTGGGCAGCCTTGACAAGACCAGGAAGCTGGCCCTCCGGCCAGCACTGGCGGTGGCGGTGACCACTGTGCTCAGCGTGGCGGGGCTGCTGAACGCCGCCCAGCCCCCAGCGGTGACCACTGTGGAGGTGCCCGTGCATCGGCTGCACCCCTCCATGAACAGCCTCAAGATCGTGCTCCTCTCGGACATCCACCTGGGCCCCACGGTGGGCAGGACCAAGATGGACATGTTCGTGAGGATGGTGAACACGCTGGAGCCAGACATCACGGTGATTGTGGGCGATCTATGCGATTCCGAAGCCTCTGTCCTGCGCACGGCTGTGGCTCCTCTAGGCCAGCTGCGTTCACGCCTGGGCACCTACTTCGTCACAGGCAATCACGAGTACTACACGTCAGATGTCAGCAACTGGTTTGCGCTGCTGACGTCCCTGAACGTCCAGCCCCTCCACAATGAGAACGTGAGGATTTCGGCCACCGGGGCCCACCGTGAGGATGACGACTGGATCTGCCTGGCTGGGGTGGACGACATCGAGGCGAACATCCTGCACTACACTGGCCACGGCATGGACCTGGAGAAGGCCCTGGAGGGGTGCAGCCCGGACCACCCCACCATCCTGCTGGCTCACCAGCCCCTGGCTGCCAAGAGAGCCCTCCAGGCTCGGCCAGATATTAACCTGATCCTGTCTGGGCACACGCATGCTGGGCAGATCTTCCCCTTGAACGTGGCAGCCTATCTCCTGAACCCCTTCTTTGCTGGTCTCTACCAGGTGGCCGAGTCTACATTTGTATATGTGAGCCCAGGCACGGCCTACTATGGTATACCTATGCGTCTGGGCAGCAGGGCGGAAATTACCCAGCTCATCCTGCGGCCGGCCCCCTGACCCCACCCCTGCCTGCCCCCGGGCGCCTGCCTCCTCGTGGCCCTTGTCCTCTGTCCTCATCCCTCTAAAGAGCAGGCTGCCCATCTACCCCCTCCAGCCTCCCCTGCCAACCCACGCTTGTCACAAGACTGGCTGGCATCGTGATCTGTGCTGGGGCTGCCTGGCAAGTCCAGGGAGGTTAACTCTGCAGATGATCACCTGCTTTTTCATATGCATTTGTGAGGCCACTCAAGTCACATGTGTAAGGACAGGCATCTATTTTCCAAATGATGTGGAGTAAGCCCTCCTCCTCTGCAGAACTCACAAGGATCCTGAAAACAGGGATTGCTGAATAGGGATGCCTCTGGCAAGTGGAATAAGGAAGGGACTCTTGGTGTTCTAAAAACCTTCTTTCGAGCTTAAGCAGTTTCCAGAAGTCAGTGATCCTGAGCTTTCTGGGGAAGGGACAGTGGGGCTAGGTAATCTGGGAGAACAGGCAAGATGGAGGCCCCTCTGGCAGCTGGAGAAGAAGGTTTACTTTTCCCCCTTGGTTCTACCAGAGTCACCTTTACTGAGAGCATCGGCCAAACCGTCTGGAACACAGGCTTCCTCCCGCTCCTCTGGGCCTTGATTGATGCTGTCTAACTGGCTGCTGGACCTTTGGTACTGGAAGGATGTGAGCACTTCGAGATGAAGGTCATGGTGCTGCTGCCTAGAATTCAGAGGGTGTTTGCCAACCTTGACTCCATTTGTATTACAACACTTGGATGAAGGGATTAGGGACAGGCAACTTGCCCTAGCTGAGAGATAAAGAAACTAAGGCAAAGGGAAGTTAGGGCACTGGCAACATTGCAAGGGTTGTGGGAGATTCCAGGCTGAGAGACAGGTTTCCGCCTCCCAACAGAAGTGTTCTTCCCACTGCCTGTATCCTTACAGGTGAGAACGGGATTCAAACACAAGTAACAGTGTAATGAGAAGGGCCTGGAACCTGATGTCCTTTCCAAGCGCTCACCTTGAGGCTGATTTCAGTTCATCATAACTACATGGGCCATGGAAGGCGGTTAGACAGTTTCAATGTAGGGCAACTGTTACAGGGGAGGGCCAGCCAGTAAACTGAAGACCACACCCTCCACCCCAGGTTGGGGTTAGAAATGGAGGTTCGCTCTCTCCCAATGGGGAGGTTGAGGCTTGCCTCAGGAGTGGCAGGGGCCTTTCCTCCCTGGGAGTCCTGGCTTTGGGATTCTGGGCTATCCTTCCTCTCCAGCTGACCCCATCAGAGTCATGGAACCAGATGGCCATCCCTGTGCTGGATCCGCAGAAAAAGAGGCAGGGGTCAATATGTCTGGAGCAGCCCCGACCCCACTGGCTGGCCTCTGTGCCAGAGGCAGGGGACCCTGTGACCCCGGGCTAGCAATAAATCCTGATAGGAAAGGCCTCACTGGGAATCTTTCTGTGACCTCTGACTGGTCGGGGAGGTGGGGGGCTCCTCACCTTCCTGCTCACTTGTTAGGCAGCATTGGGCAAACTTGACGTCACTGAGCCTCAGTTTCCCTCACCCTGAAATGGGGATAATTACTGTATGTACCTCAAGTTTGTTTTGAGGGGAGGGTATTAAAACATGGTGCAAAACAAAAACAAAAAAACGTGGTGCAACAGCTGCCAGGGCTCAGTCACAAGGAAGCACTTGATGTTGCCAATTTTAAAACATCCCATGGGGTGTGCAGTGGTACTGTCGGTCTCAGGTGCCCGGAGAATTTGTGGAGCAGCCACTCCTAGGGAATGGGAGTGGGTACCATGCCCAGTGATTTGTCAGAGCAGCAGCTGCTGGCATTGCTTTCCTCTGCCTCTCTGCCTGTTTTTGTCTCCCTGTTCGGAGGGAGGCAGGGCCTGGCCAGGGCATTTCTCCGTTTCCCCAGGCAAGTATCATTTGCTTCTGTTCTTGGTCAGTGGAACCCTGGGGGATCCTGGAGACCACCTCCCTTGTTTCCAAGCAGCCAAAGTGTTGACAGCCGGCCTTCCAGTCAAGTTTAAAATGCATCTTTGAGTGGAGATTTCAGTGGTTTCCTTACTATCTACCCCCTTGTGTTTAATCGTTCCTACAGTCAGGAGTATGTTTGGAGAAAAACCTATCTAGAGCCAAGGAAGGGACCCTGGAGAGCCTTTCTTTGAACACATTTTGCAGATGGTGGGGTCGTGGGAGGGGGAAGTGCTTTGCCCTGGGCAGCGCCCAGCTTAGCTCAAGTTCTCTGACTCCCTTCTCCGTGGCATCAGTCAAGCTCCCCACCTCTCCCTGTCTCAGAAAGGTCGCTCTTCTAAACCCTCTCACTCTCTCGTGCCCTGACCCCAGCTGGGATCCCTGGCTTTCTGACTCCCTTGCTTGGATACCCCCAGGCTTTCTTAGTTCTGCCATCTGTCTCTCACCTTATGGTGCAACAGGTCCGTGTGTGTCTCTCCTGTTCCAACAAGTATTATTTCACTGGTTTCTTAATGGGGGATCTTTCATTCCGGTGCCTGAGCTGGATGGAATTTACTTGTGTCAGTCCTGTTTTTCATCTTGCATCTTTGTCTCTTCTCTTCCCCTTGAGTGCCAATATTTTTTGGTCCTGTGCCCTGTGATCCTTATTCTGAGGTCCTTGGTTGACTGATTCCTGTCTTAACAGAAACAGGACAGGTCCATCTTCTGTGTCCAAGCAATAGTCAGCAACAGCTTCTCACACTTGGTTTGTGTTCCTTGATTTTATGGGGGAAGTTTTCCAAGCAGAAATTTCTCCATTTCTGTTCAGATATGGTCTGGGGAGGGACAAGTGTGGTTTGCTCTCCACGGCCCCCAGGCGCCTACGTTCCCCCATTCTTTGCTCATTTACCTTCTTTGATTTATTGATTGCCAGGGGAGGTGGTGAGAAACATTTACTTGAAGCTTGAAAATGCTTTCAATTTCATTCTAGTATTTTATATATATATATATATATATATATATATCTGTTAAATGCAAGTTAAACATAAAACTGTCTAAAAATTAAACAGTAGCATGTTTAGTATGATACTATTGTTAGAACATCTCAGTACATTTATCCCACTGCTGTTTATTCCAAACATCCATCCATTCATCCATCCTTTTCCCCTCTTATTTTGTTTATTCTTTTTAAAGCCTTTTACTGGGAAAATTTGAAAGTATTCATGAAGTAGAGAAAACAGCAACCGAGTTCCCCTGTGCCCATCACGCAGCTTCAACATTTGTGACTATTGCACTGTTCTTTCTCATCTACCCCAGCCCCACACTCTTTGTTTTGGTCTGGAGTATATTAAGACAAATCTTAGAAAATATGATTTCACCCTAAAATACTTCAGTATGAATCAATTTTTAAAAAGCGTATCCATAATGCAGTTATATCTGATGAAATTCACAGTAATTCTTTAATATCGTCTAATACCTAGTTAGGAGACTTGGGGCTAGAAGTTGTAATAGGTCTTCTACCCCTTAATAAGAGTGTTTTTTCCACTGTCTGAGGATTAAGTAGCTATATCTTTTATAGGTAAGTATAGGATTCAAATGCAGTTAACTGGATAAGGATTAGTTTTCAGGTTTTTTCTGATTATTTCAATTGTCTTTTGTGTGTGTGATTTAAAAAAAACACATAACATAAAATTTATCATCTTAGTGATTTTTTAAGTGTACAGTTCAGTGGTATTAAGTATATTCACATCGATGTACAACAGCTCTTCAGAGTTTTTTCATCTTGCAGATCTAAAACTCTGTACCCATTAAACAACAGTGCCCCTACCCACGCCCAGCTCCTGGTAGCTCCCACTTCACATTCTGTTTCTATGAATTTGACTACTCTGGGTACCTCGTATAAGCAGAAGGATACATTATTTGTCTTTTGTTTCACTTGGCATAATGTCCTCAGTGTGCATCCATATTGTAGCATGTGACAAGACGTCCTTCCTAAGGCTGAGTAATATCGCACTGTATGTACCTACCACATTTTGTTTATTCATTCATCCATCAGTGGACACCTGGATTACTGTCACCCCTTGCCTGTTGTGAATGGTGCTGCTTGAACATGGGCGTGCAGACATCTCTTTGAGACACTGCTCTCTCTGCTCTTGGATATAGACCCAGAAATGGAATTGCTGGATCATATAGTAGTTCTGTTTCTCACGTTTTGAAGAAGTTCTGTACCGCTTTCCATAGCAGCCGGACCACTTTACAGTCCCACCAGCAAGTTTCATATTCTGTTTGTCTATTTTGATTTTGTTGCCTGAGCTTTTGGTATCATACTCAAGCAGTCACTGCCAATCCCAATATCATAAAGTTTCCCCCCATTTTTTTTTTTTTTTTGAGGAGTTTTAAATGTTAGGTTTTATGTTTAGGTCTTTGATCTGTTTTGAGTTATTTATATGGTGTAAAGTCAGGATCCGATTTTATTCTTCTGCTTGTGCATATCCAGTTTCCCCAAAACTTTGTTTAAGAGATTGTCCTTTCCCCAGGGTGGTCTTGGCTCCCTTGTTGATGACCAGGTGAACATATACGTGACAGTTTATTTCAGGCCCCTCCATTCCAGTGGTCTATTTGTCTGTCTTTATATCAGTAGCCCACTGTTTTTACTATTATAGTTTTGTAATATCTTTTGAAATCAGCAAGTATGGGTCTTCCAATGTTGTTCTTCCTTTCCAAAGTTGTTTTAGCTATTTGGGGTTCCTTGAAATTCCATATGAATTTGAGGATGAATTTTTCCATTTCTGCAAAGAATGCTGTTGATGTTTTGATAGAGATTACGCTGACTCTGTAGATCACATTGGGTAATACGGACATCTTAACAATACTAAGTCTCCTCATCTATTAACATGGAATGTCTTTCCATTTATTTGAGTCTGTTTAAATCTCAGTAGTGTTTTGTAGTTAGCGGTGTATGAGTCTTTCACCTCCTTCGTTAGGTTTATTCCCAAGCATTTTATTATTTTTGATCCCATTTTGATTGGAATTGCTTAATTTCCTTTTTGGATTGTTCTTGTCAGCGTATAGAAATGCAGCTGATTTTTGTATGTTGATTTTGTATCCTGCAACTTTGTTGAATTCATTTATTAGTTCTAATAGTTGTTTGTGTATGGGGGTTGGGGGAGACTCTTTAGGGTGTTCTACATGTAAGATCATGTCATCTGTGAACAGAGATAATTTTACTTCTTCCTTTCCAGTTGAATGTCTTTTTTTTTCTTTTTCTTGCCTTGTTGCTCTGGCTAGGACTTCCATTAGTATCTTGACTAGAAGTGGTGAGAATGAGCATCCGGATCATGAAAGAAAAACTTGCAGTCTTTCATACTGAGTATGATGTTAGCTGTTGATTTTCATATATGGCCTTTATTGTGTTGAGGTAATTTTCTTCTATTCATAGTTTAAGTGTTTTATCATAAAAAGGTATAGAATCTTACCAAATAGATTTCTGCCTCAATTGAAGCAATCATCTTTTTGTTCTTCAACCAGTTAATGTGGTGCAACCCATTGATTTTCATATGTTGAATCACTTTTGTGTTCTGAATCTCATTTGGTCATGGTGTACTGATATAAAGAGTTGCTAAGGGAAACCCCCAGCAGTCTAGTAATTAGGACTTGGCGCTTTCACTTCTGAGGGTGCCAGTTCAATCCCTTATCAGGCAACTAAGATCCCACAAGCCAAGTGGTGCATCCAAAGAGAAAAAGAGTTGTTGAATTTAGTTTGCTGATATTTGTTGAGGACTTTTGCATCAATATTAACCAAGAATATGGATATTGGCCTGTAGTTTTCTTTCTCTGTTATGTCCTGTCTAGCATTGATATCAGGATTATGTTGTTCTCATAGGATGAACTTAACAGTGTCCCCTCCTCTTTAATTTTTCAAATAGTTTCAGGAGGATTGGCATTAATTGTTCTTTAAATGTTTGGTAGAATTCCCTAGCTCAGTTGGTAAAGAATCCGCCTGCAATGCAGGAGATCCCGGTTCAATTCCTGGGTCAGGAAGATCCGCTGGAGAAGGGACAGGCTACCCATTCTAGTATTGTTCCGTTTCTCTTGTGGCTCAGCTGATAAAAAATCCGCCTGCAGTGCGGGTGACCTGGGTTCTATTCCTGAGTTGGGAAGATTCCCCTGGAGAAGGGAAAGGCTACCCACTCCAGTATTCTGATCTGCAGAATTCCATGGACTGTATAGTCCACGGGGTCACAAAGAATCGGACACTAGTGAGCGACTTTCACTTTCAAAGCATCAGGTTCTTGGCTTTTCTTCGAGATTTTCAATACTGATTCGGTCTTTTTACTAGTTACTGGTCTGTTCAGATTTTTTATTTCTTCATGATTCAGTCTGTGTAGGTTGTATGTTTCTTGGTAGGTTGTATGTTAACACAATTTGTAGGCATACAGTTGTTCATAATAGTCTCATCATCCTTTTTATTTCTGTAGCATCAGTTGTAGCATTTGTTCTTTCATTTCTAATTTTGAGTTTTATCTCCTTTTTCTTAGTCTAGCTAAAGATTTGTCCATTTTGTTGATCTTTTTAAAAGATGAACTCTTAGTTTCATTGATTTTTTTTTCTATCCTCTATTTCACTTGAAAAGTGAAAGTGTTACTTGCTCAATCGTGTCTGACTCTTTGCGACCCTAATGGACTGTAGCCTGCCAGGCTTCCCTGTCCGTGGAATTCTGCAGGCAGGAATACTGCAGTGGTTTGCTGTTTCCTTCTCCAGGGGATCTTCTTGACCCACGGATTGAACCTGGGTCTTCTGCTTTGCAAGCAGATTCTTTACTGCCTAAGCCACTTATCCCTGCATTAATTTGCATTATTTCCTCCCTTCTGGTAGCTTTAGGTTTAGTTTTTTCTTTTGATTTCTTGAGGAATTGTGTTACTTTATAGTTCTTTTGTTTGAATCAGGATCTAAAAACAAGGTCCATATATTATATATGATATATTTCATGAGTCTCTCTTTAGTCTTTAAGATATCTTCTCCTTATTTTGTGTCATGTGTTTGTTCAAGTTATCTGGATTTATATCTTGGTATTTCCTACATTTTGGATTTGTGGTGGTGTTTGACATGTACTCTCTTTCATATTTTCTGTAAACTGATAGAGGTGGACATCTATTAAAGTTAGAGCTAGAAGCTGGACAGATTCATGTTCAACTTCTGCCCTTTTTGGTAGGAACACGCCACTGTTTTTCGTGATGCTGAGGTGGAGCAGGTGTTCTCAGCTGGGCCCCACCCCTAGAAAGTTCCACATCATCTTTTCACCTAAGGTTTCAGGAGTCATTGATGATTGTTGCCTGAAGTCATTAGTGTAGTAGGGATTGTAAAATGGTGATTTTTTTTTTTAAGTTTGATACATTTAATACAGAATTTAGTAGGCCAGAATACCAAGTAGACTTTCTAGGAATAATTAGTTGGCTTTAATGTATTCAAGAGACAATGGAAGCTTCTTTTACCTCACTTTTGTATTTTGAAGGAATTTTTGTGGCACTTAGAAGTATAATCCTGGGAATTCCCTGGCAGTCCAGTGGTTAAGACTCTGAGCTCTTGCTCCTGAGGTCCCAGGTTCAATCCCTGATTGGGGAACTAAGATCCCACAAGCCACACAGTGTGACCAAAAAGAGGTATAATTCAGCCATCAGCCCCTGAAATGAGGATTTTTAACCACATCATTTCTTCTGTATTTACTAGCTATGTTTTTTCTACAAAGAATTCTCTTCATCAGTTTTTTGGTTATTCTTAAAAGTCTGTAGCAAAGGCAAGAGAGATGCTGATTCTGCCCCTTCACTCATCATTTTTCAGGATAATGAACTGATACCCCCAGCAAACTTCAAGGATGACCAAAAAGCTTTTCTTTTGCGTGGGAGGGAGTGTTCTGAATTTGGCTAGTTTTACATGTCTGATGTGTTTCAACCCAGTGAAATGTTAAATCTTTTGATGCTCAAAATAGCCCATCTTCAGCCAGTAGGAGCCCTTTCAAATTGGCTTCTATGTAATTTTGTTGTTGATCATAGTTATTGTTTTAGGCCTATTTTGTATATATTCTACCCAGACTTGGATTAAGTAATTTCTTAAGGAGCCCTGGTTTCTTTTAATGGGAAATATTTAGAGACTATAATTTAAGGGACTTGATGAGTTAAGTGCTGCTGGCTATTGTCACTTCTAAGCTGTTTCTGTGGTTACTGCTGGGAAATAAATTTTTTTTAGAAAAAGGAAAACTTTAAGTTATATTATTTTTTACAGCAGTTTTATGTTCGTAGCAAAATTGAGTGGAAGGTATAGAGATTTTCTGATTATAGGATTTTTAATTAACTTTCTTTGATTTTATATTTGCTTCTATTTTACATTGAAAATTTTGGTTCCTAACAACTCGATATAATTACATATGTATCCTACTGTGTATTTTATGAATTCAAATAGTCATGAAATATTAATAGGATGAAGTCTACTGGATGCAGGTTTATTTGTTTGTTTTAATGCAGCTCAAGATATATTTTTATCCTTAGTTAAAATACTATTTCAAATTGACTTGATTCTTTCCTCTGTGGAAAGTTAGGTCTGTTTTTAACTTTTAAAAGTTATTTTATATTTTTAATTTTTAAATTTTATTTAAAATTAATGAAATGTGCACTTACCTCTTCTCTGAGAGGAGCGGGTAGAATGAATCTGTAAATGTCTGTGAGTCCTGGAGGATAGGGAACTGATCCTCAACCGTGCTCATTTCTTTTCTATTCTGCCATTTTTCCTTCCTCTTCCACTGAAATGCATTCTTTCTATCCGGGGTCATTTGGAATCCTGAACAAAAATCTGTTTGGAATAAGACAGGCATAAATAAATAAAATGAGTAAATACATAAGCTATAGCAGATCATTCACAAATTCCTCCAGATCCGTACTGGTTATCACTGTTCATTCCCTGTGGCGGTTTTGCTTCTCCATTCTGTCTGATGTAATGATGCTTCCATGACGTTTGATGTTTGAAAGGGCTCCTGCTCTGGCACAATGAAAGTGTGTTTTACAATTGTCTGCAGTACTGCTTCTCTTTCCCTTTGTTCTGTGAACTGAGGGACCCACCCCTCTCTTCTCCCCTTCTCTTAACCCCATTTCCCTCACCCCTAGGGTACTATCAGCCTAGGAGGCTTGTGTCTCTGTCACCCTGGAGCTGAGAGCTCGTGTCAGGGATTCTCCAGGCTCTTGGGCCTCTGGGGTGAGTTGAGAGGGTATGTAGGGGCTAGGGATGGAGGTCCATGAAGAGGTGCTTAACTTATAGTGAGCAACTTAAGTATCTTCACATAATCAGCATGACCCAGAACTGTGATAGCACTGATCTCTTTTATTTCTTTATTCAGGTTGAGGAGTGTGCACTAATAATGCAAATAGAATCATTTTTAGTCCTGAGGATAAGGAAACTTGAAGCATGTTTGCATTACCTGGTGATGTAAATGCTGATGTTATATTTAATTTTTTAAAAGAAAGGCTTATTTGCCACTGATATAATCTTAAACATTATCAGTAACTTTAAAAATGTTGTACTGGACAATATGAGTTACCTGATACGTACTTGGTTACTTGTACTCTGGCCTTCTTTTTCTCCAGTATTGTATGCACTGTGCTCATTGGTTGGGGGTGGTGGGGGTGGCTAGGAAAAGCGTGGGCTTTGACTTGCTTGGAATTATTTTTTGTGAGTGCTATGACTTCATGCATTGTAAACACTGATGCTCCCACACCCCAGCACATGTGAAATAAAACTGTGACTCTTCAGTATTTGGTTCCAGTGCTAATTATTTAAAAGGGGTGGAATTTGCACAGAAGGCAGATTTTCCGTTGTATATATTTTGGGGGAGTAAACTCTGAAGACAGCTTTCGCTGCTTCTCCTCTCTCCATTCCTCGATTGTCTTCCTCCCATTAGTGGTGCCACAGCTCAGAGATTAAGGAAGCTGGCTCTAGTAAGCTGGATCCTTTCAGGCCCTTCAACATGGAGAGGGGTCAGTTTGGAGCCATGAGGTGAATTTTCCCTGTTGACTTTGGCTGTGACAGGCACCAGTTAGAGGCGATCTCTTAGGTGACGTCTCTTGCTTCTGCATCTGTCCATATTATCCCCTTTTAAAATTTTATTTATTTATTTTTTTGGCTGAGTTAGGTCTCAGGTGCGCACTCAGCATCTTCGCTGTAGCACATGGGCTTCTCTAGCTGTGGCACACGGGCTTTGTTGCCCTGCGGCATCCTACTTCGGGGGCCAGGGACTGAGTCCACGTCCCCTGCATTGGAAGGTGGATTCTACCACTGGGCCACCAGAGAAGTCCCCCCATCTGCTGCTTTTCTAAGCTTTCTTTCAGAGACTTGTCACTGCTCCCCAGGCCTAAATAACACTGTTGTTTGACTACTGTGACAGCTCAGAGAGTGTCCTGGCAGTCACGGTCTCAGGGGACAGAGCAGGGCAGGTACCAGATCCCTGGAGCAAAAGAAAGAAGGTGTCCTGCTGTCATGCCCACTTACAGACTGCCTTTGATGCTTTTTAGTGATAGTTTTGTAGAGATTAAAACACGAGTCACACATGCCAGAGGCTGTGTTGGCGTTCTACAGCCATTCCTGGGGCTAATGCTTGGTTAAACAAGTGGTCTCCCAGCATCAGCCTCTTCCTGACAGGGGCTCGCAGGTGATCTGACTGTTGATGTGGTGAGGGTGTCCACTGAGTCTTTGTGGAAGAGGCACCAGGAATCTGAAATTTCAGGAGGAACTGTGGGCTTGTTCACATTTCTCTTGGGTGGAGGTGGGCAGTGGGTAGCTCCAGGACAATCATCTGGCCCTTCCCCCAACCGTGGGCTCTAACTCAGGTGGAAGGTTCTGGAGGTTGTTGAGTAAGTTGAGTTGAGTGCATGCTCAGTTGTGTCCGACTCTTTGTGACCCTGTGGACTGTAGCCCACCAGGCTCCTCTGTCCATGGGATTCTCCAGGCAAGAGTACTGGAGTGGGTTGCCATTCCCTTCTCCAGGGGATCTTCCCAATCCAGCGATCAAACCCGCATCTCCTGCATTGCAGGCGGATTCTTTATTACTGAGCCATTGGAGAAACCATCCCAATTTACACTCACGACTGGGGACACTGCCATCGGGTAGGCCCTCTGACTTGCTGTGAAAAGGACGTGGCCCTTTCCCGTGGCCTCCCAAAGAGCAACAAGGTGGGGATGATGGCGTCTCCAGAGCTCTGGTATCAGCCCAGACCGCATCGGACAGTCCTCTCACGGTCTAGGGGTGCCCTTTCCTTAGGACAGAGGTGCCCTAAGTCCCATTGGAGAAGGAATTTTTATCATGTGCACCTGGGTGGCATCACAGGGCCCTTCCACAAGGGGACCCTCCCTTCCATCAGTTGGTTCCTGCCTCAGAGCTGGGGCCTGGGTGAAGGAGTCCTGATTTCCCACGGTGGTGGCTGACCTCAGCCTTTTGTTCATGAGTGACTGATTTTTTTGTCTTTTATGAGACACATCAAGCTGCAGCCCCACTGGCTGCCCAGCTATCTCACCCTCTCGGAACATTGTGGTTGCTGAGCCCTTGCCTGAGGTCATCTCTGAGGTCAACACGCCCCGGTGGCCACCACAGTCTAGGCGATTGTGATGGTGATTATGTCCACCTGCCAATGGCAGTGAAGTGGCCCCTCTTTGGGTGTGTCAGGATTTCATCACCCTCGAAGACACGAAGGAGTGTCTTCTGCCATTCCCTGCCCACGGAGCACAGCCCTCAGGGGATGTGAGGTCTCCAGGGCCGTCCTCACTGCTGCCTTCCTTACGGAAGGGCGCATTATCTGGCCAGGCTTGGGGAGTACAGTCAGATGCTGCGGTGTCTGGTCACCGGCTTCACCTTCTCATCCCTTAGAGCCGTCTCACACCTTCCTTAGGATTGGACAGCAGTCCTGGCACCTCATTTCATTTCCTATAGGTCACCCTCAAGTCCAAGTTCCAAGGCACTGGGTTCCAACAGCACAGGGACTGGATTGAATGCCTTTACCAAGATGAAAGCTCACGAATCTTGGGAGAATGAGCCATGTCTATACACTCCCCTCTCTCCTCCTTGTGTTCTGTCCCCTCGAGATCTGCTCCCAGTGTTCCCCTCCACCCCCATTAAGTCCTGGCCTTCTCTCTCTGGCAGGAGACGTAGGTCTCTTTCAACATTGCCACGGAAGCCTCTAGCATTCACAGAATGCCCTGCGTGGATGCATGATTTGAGCCTGTCAGCCAGTCTTTCTTCAAAGCTGCCAATCGGTTAATAAAAGCCAGCCAAGCTCAGAGTCCTTACAGTTACCGGCACCCCGTCCTTCAGCCCCGTCCCACAGGGAGAGCTAAGGCAGGTGCCAGCTCCTGTCTGCCTGTCTCCTCCCAGCTGTACAGGAGGGGCCTCAGCATGTGTGTTCGCATACCAGAGGCTGTTGGCCTCCCACTTAGCACTGCTTTAGGGTTCTTACTGCTGTCTTGACATACAGGAAATGAGAAATCCAAGTACAGACTCAACATCATGAGGATCTTCTGTTTAGACCACTTCTGGTACAAATTCTTAATTTCAGTTCCTCTAGAAGTAGAACAGGCTTCCTTGGTGGCTCAGACAGTAAAGAATCTGCCTGCAATGCAGGAGACCCAGGTTTGATCCCTGGGTCGAGAAGGTTCCCTGGAGAAGGGAATGACAACCCACTCCAGTATTCTTGCCTGGAGAATGCCACGGACAGAGAAGCCTGGCGGGCCACAGTCCAGTTCAGTTCAGTTCAGTCACTCAGTCGTATCCAACTCTTTGCAACCCCATGGACTGCAGCACGCCAGGCTTCCCTGTCCATCACCAACTCCCGGAGCTTACTCAAAGTCATGTCCATAGAGTCGGTGATGCCATCCAACCATCTCGTCCTCTGTCATCCCCTTCTCCTCCTGCTTTCAATCTTTCCCAGCATCAGGGTCTTTTCCAATGAGTCGGTTCTTCGCATCAGGTGGCCGAAGTTTTGGAGCTGCAGCTTCAGCATCAGTCCTTCCAATGAATATTCAGGACTGATCTCCTTTAGGATGGACTGGTTTGATCTCCTTGCAGTCCAAGGGACTCTCAAGAGTCTTCTCCAACACCACAGTTCAAAAGCATCAATTCTTCGGCGCTCATCTTTCTTTATGGTCCAACTCTCACATCCATACATGACTACTGAAAAACCATAGCTTTGACTAGACGGACCTTTTTCAGCAAAGTAATGTCTCTGCTTTTTAATATGCTATCTAGGTTTGTCATAGCTTTTCTTCCAAGGAGCAAGCATCTTTTAATTTCATGGCTGCAGTCACCATCTGCAGTGATTTTGGGGTGGGAAGTCACAAAGACTTGAGGGATGAGTTTGAGATGAGACACTGTCAGCATACAGTACAATGAGTTCCCAAGGGAATATCTACAGGTGCTGGTTTAGATGTGTGTTTTTTTTTAGTTGCGGCCTGTGGGATCTTTAGTTTCGGCCTGTGGGATCTAGTTCCCTGACCAGGGATTGAACTCGCAGCCCGTGCATTGGGAGCACAGTCTGAACCACTGGACCCCCAGGGAAGTCCCCTCAGTTCACATTTTAAGCTTAATTTTTTCCCAGTTTTATTGAGAAATAATTGGCATACATCCCTGGATAAGTTTAAGGTCAACGACATGATTCACTGATTTGCATATTGTGGAACGATTACCACAGTAGGTGGTAATATCCCTCTTCTCATACAGATACAATAAAAAGGAAAGAAAGAAGAAAGAAAATTTTTTCTTATGACGAGAACTCTTAGAAGTTACGTTCCTAACAATGTTCCTATAGATCCTGCAGCATTCTTAGCTGGAGTCATCATATTGTACATGACATCTCTGGTACATATTTACCTTGTAAATGGAAATTTGTGCCTTTTGACCACCTTTCTCCAATTCTCCCTGCCCCAGCTTTTTCATTTGCGTCAACATTTCACTTGGACAAGTCTTCACACATACAGAGAGCTGAAAACATTTCATATACTCACCATTCAATTCTCCTATTAACATGACACTGTCAGTCAATCCCTCCATCCATCACTCCATCCATCAACTGTGTCTTATTTGGGGGATGCGTTTGGGAGTCAGTTGCAGACATCAGTGTAGTTCTTCTGAAATATATCAGCATATAAATCATTACTAGAGGTCAATATTTGTTTAGAGCCATTTTTTCCTTTAAGGTAAACTTTACATGGGCCTTCCCTGGTGGCTGAGATGGTAAAGAATCTATCTGCAATGCAGGAGACCTGGGTTCGATCCCTAGGTCAGAAAGGTCCCCTGGAGAAGGGAATGGCTCTCCACTGCAGTATTCTTGCCTGGAGAGTTCCATGGACAGAGGAACCTGGTGGGCTACGGTTCATGGGATTACAAAGAGTCAGACACGACTGAGCGACTTTCACTACTACAAACTTTGCATACAGTAAAGTACATGAGAGATTTTTTAATTTAACAGTGTTTGGGTTTTTTTTTTTCAGATTTATTTATTTTTGGCTGTGCTAGGTCTTCTTTGCCGTGTGCAGGCTCTCTCTGGTTACCAAGATCTGGGGCTTCTCTCTAGTTGTGGTGGATGGGCTTCTCAGTGTGGTGGCTTCCTTTGCTGGGGAAGCACGGGCTCTAGAGTGCTCTGGCTTCAGTAGTTGTGATGCACTGGCTTAGCTGCCATGAGGCATGTGGGATCTTCTCGGAGCGGGGATTGAACCCGCATCCCCTGCATTGGCAACAGGGTTCTTAACCACTAGACCACCAGGGAAGCCCACTGCTTGATGAGTTTTGACAAACGCATACACCTGGTAATCCCAAACTCTGATTCAGCTATAGGATGTTACCATTGCCCCAGAACATTCCCCAATGTTCCTTCCCAAGCATTGCTATTTTCAAAAATATTTTATTTTGTTTTAATACCATAATTTTTCAGAGTAACTCTATCACTGGACTTTAAAATGTCCCACATGTTAGACTTGGCCTACTACGTCCTTGTGTTAGAGTTAGATTCAGGTTCAGTTGAGATTAAAGTTCAACAATGAGCACTGCTTCGAGGTGGGGCTGTGTACATCTTCCTGAATCACAACGTGAGAGTCACGTCTGCTTGTTCCACTTTTATGAGGTTGACATGAACGGAGGGATCACATCTGCCTGATCCCTCCTTTATAAGATTCCTTCAACCTTGCTGATGGTTTTAGCTCACATTGATTATTACCAGCAAAGGTCCATCTAGTCAAGGCTATGGTTTTTCCAGTGGTCATGTATGGATGTGAGAGTTGGACAGTGAAGAAAGCTGAGCACTGAAGAATTGATGCTTTTGAACTGTGGTGTTCGAGAAGACTCTTGAGAGTCCCTTGCACTGCAAGGAGATCCAACCAGTCCATCCTAAAGGAGATCAGTCCTGGGTGTTCATTGGAAGGACTGATGTTGAAGCTGAAACTCCAGTACTTTGGCCACCTGATGCGAACAGTTGATTCATTTAGAGACCCTGATGCTGGGAAAGATTGAAGGCGGGAGGAGAAGGGGATGACAGAGGATGAGATGGTTGGATGGCATCACCGACTCAGTGGAGATGAGTATGAGTAAACTCCAGGAGTTGGTGATGGACAGGGAGGCCTGGCGTGCGGTGGTCCATGTGGTCGCGAAGAGTTGGACACAACTGAGCGACCGAACTGAACTGATGATTACAGCTTAAGTCTGTTATTTCACTTAAGGTTAGGAAAGGATGTTTTTCAGATTCTTTTATTCTGTCGCCATTTATTAGCTAGAATTCTGTGAAGAATTCTCCATTGTCAGCTTCTTGGTTACCCTGAAATATATTTTTTCTGTGAAAAGGGAAATAACCTGCTTGGTTTTTCCCTTTGCTTGTCATTTTTGGAGTAATGAGTTGGTACTCCTGCAGTCTTCAAAGGTGACTGGTGAATTCTTTTTTCCCCTCTGTGTATCATTATGAACTCATAGGTGTTAATATCCTTGCAGTCTTTTTTTTTCCAGATGATACCTTTTAAATTTCTCTTTTAAAAATATTTTTTTTAATATATCTTTTGATCTCTTGGCTGCTTTGCACGGCATGTGGGATCTTAGTTCCCTGACCCGGGATTGGACCCTGCATTGGCAGTGTGGAGTTTTAACCACTGGATCACCAGGGAAGTCCCTCTCTATTTTTTAAAGAAAAAGCTTAGTTTTTTTCTGCCCGAGGCCAGTGGGAGCCTCTGGCTTAGGCCCTGTGTTCGTCCTGCATCTAACCAACCCATGAGTTCTGTGGGGTCCACTTCCTGCCCACCTGACCCCTCGCTACCGCCACCAGGGTCCACAACTCTGCTTCCTTGATTGCCATTTCAGGAAAAGAGCAGAGTGCCAAATACTTGAAAAGACATGGCTGATCCTATCAGTCTTCTGTTTAAGGTGCTCTCTGTAGCTCTCAGCACAAAGTCCAGGCCCTCGGATGTGGACGTCAGAGCTCATTCGGTCCCGCCTCTCCCGTCTCCCTGGTTTCGGCTGTCACTGTGCTTTATCTGGGTTGTTCCACCACTCCTTGCCTGAGTGCCGCACCCTCTCTGTCAGGGCTCCCGGTTTCTGCTGCCTGCCTTGCACCTCTCCTTGGCTAACTCTTCTTCATCCTGGGGCTCAGCTTAAATCAGGCGTTCTCAACGCTGACTGTACATTACATCATCTGGGCAGTTTTAAGAAATACCAAGGCCTGGGCTCCACCCAAGGTCAGTTAACATCTGCATGTCTGGGCGATGAGGCTTGACTTTGCTATTTTTAAAAGCTTGGGCAGCTGATTCTGATGTGCAGCCTAGGCTGAGAATCACAATTTGAGGCGTTCCTTCCTCTGGGAAATTCTTCTGTCCCCCAGGCCTGGGTTACAAGCTGTTTATTACTGTTGCCATCTTCTGGTCTTGTCCTATCCCCCAGCTGTACTCGATATAATTGGATAACTGTGTATGTTTAAGGTGTACAACCCGGTGGTTTTATCCCCATTTAATCATCTAGGACTCACTGTGCTGATTCCTGGGTTTCTTCCTCGCTAGACAGAAGCTTCGTGTGGGCTGTGGCTGCATCTGTGTGGCTCCCCTGTTATTACTCAGCACACAGTAGGTGTTTGTAATTTCTATAAATAGTTACTAGGTTGATGTTTGGGCTCTATTTGGAGGTTGTGTGAATGCAGAGATGGTGGTGGTGCTCTGTTCTGTGTGGTTAAGCCAGATTTCACCTTCTGCCCAGATCACTTCTCTCTACACTCATTTCCTACTTCTCTGAACTGCTTCTCTTAGACAAGGAGATTTGTGGGATCTTAGTTCCCCGACCAGAGATTGCACCTGCATCCTCATCTGTGAAAGTGCAGATTCCTAATCACTGGACAGCCAGGAAGTCCCCAACAAGCAGACTTCCGACGGCCCTCTCCTCTTCCCAGTTCTACCCGAAGTCGCTCCCCTCCTTTCTCTCTGTCTAAAGAATTTCCTCAACCTCTGAGCTGCCTTTGAACTCATAGAACTTGTGGGAAACCCTTATTTGATATTTAGTCATATACATGCTGTGCGATGTTTTCACAATCATCCACTGGGCCACATGGTATAAGAAATAATTTTTATATTTTTGTTAATTTCTGGTCTTTGGTGGCGATTAAAGCACTGCTTACTGGAAGAATAAAGGGATACTGACACTCTGTCATTGGAAAAAATGATTCTTAAATTAGTTTTTTGTTTATTTTTGGTTAGTAAAGCTTTCCAGTTGTCCCTTAGCAGTCTCTGAATTGTTTAACTTTTAGTCACAATGCTTTTTTTTTTTTTTTTTTTTGCTGTGCCCGCAGCAAGCGGGATCTTAGTTCTCCAACCAGGGATCAAATCCATGCACCCTGTAGTGGAAAGTGCAGAGTCTTCACCATTGGACCCCCAGGGAAGTCCCACAGTCACAATACTTTAACTCTCTAGTTGGATTTCAAGCCAACTGTGATCTAGGACCCTTGCTTTCACAGTTGTTTCCAGATATGGCTTCAAGGGCAACACTCAAAAGTTTCAGGGACTGTTATGCTGCTATGAAAAAAAGATTTTTAAAAAATGCCTAAACATGCACAAGAAATTTTACCAACAGTTGTTGTTCAGTCGCTAAGTTGTATCCAACTCTTTGCAATCTCATGGACTGTAGCATGCCAGGCTTCCCTGTCCTTTACTTCTCCCTGAGTTTGCTCAAACTCATGTTCACTGAGTTGATGACGCCATCCAACCATCTCATCCTCTGTCGCCCCCTTCTCCTCCTGCCCTCAATCTTTCCCAGTGTCAAGGTCTTCTTTCCAGTGAGTCGGTTCTTCAAATCAAGTGGCCAATGTATTGGGAGCTTCAGCTTCAGCATCAGTCCTTCCAGTGAATATTCAGGGTTGATTCCTTTAGGATGGACTGATTTGATCTCCTTGCTGCCCAAGGGACTCTCAAGAGTCTTCTCCAGATCCACAGTTCAACAGCATCAGTTCTTTGGTGCTCAGCTTTTTTTATGGTACAACTCTCACATCTGTACATGACTACTGGAAAAACCATAACCATTGTTAACAATGGAGGACACTAATTAAATGGTTTCTGGTAGCCCTGGGTCGGGAAGGTCCCCTGGAAAGGAAATGGCAGCCCACTCCAATATTCTTGCCTGGGAAAATCCCATGGATAGAGGAGCCTGGTGGGTTGTACAGTCCAGAGCATCGAAAAAGAGTTGGACGTGACTTAGCAACTAAACAACAATAATTTGTAACCCTGGTTGTGTTGCTACATGAGGTCTGTTGCTGCCTTTTTCCATCCACCAGAGGGCAGTGTTCTATTCTACCTAAAAGTCGGCCTCCCCTTTGAGGTCTCGTTCATCTCCTGGCATTTCGCCTTCTGAAGTGATCCCCAAATAGTGTTTCTTGAAATTTGATTTGATTCTAGAAATACAACTTACACTGCAACACCACAGAGATATACATCCATATTCAAATCTATATATGCCTATATAACTAAAGTTTCATAAAATAACACTTATCTTTGTAGAGAACAGACTTGTGGTTGCCAAGGAGAAGGGGGTTGGGGGAGGGATGGATGGATTGGGAGTTTGGGGTCAGCAGATACAAACTCGGAGAAGGCAATGGCACCCCACTCCAGTACTCTTGCCTGGAAAATCCCATGGATGGAGGAGCCTGGTGGGTTGCAGTCCATGGGGTCGCTTGGAGTCAGACACGACTGAGCTACTTCACTTTCAATTTTCCCTTTCATGCATTGGAGAAGGAAATGGCAACCCACTCCAGTGTTCTTGCCTGGAGAATCCCAGGGACGGGAGAGCCTGGTGGGCTGCCGTCTATGGGGTCACACAGAGTCGGACACGACTGAAGCGACTTAGCAGCAGCAGATACAAACTATCATATAGAGAGTGCAGAGACAACAAGGTCCTACTGTATAGCACAGAGAACTATGTTCAATATCCTGTGATAAATCATAATGGAAAAGAATATGAAAAACGATGTATATATAGATATAACTGAATCACTTTGCTCTACAGCAAAGATTAATACAACATTGTAAATCAACTACTTCAATAAAATACAATTTTTTAAATAACACTTGTCTTTACTATGTGTAACACTGATTTTTTTTCCTTGTTTTTTCTGTTCTCTTTCATTTAAAAAAGTTCTGATCACCCAGATTGAGTTCACAATTCACAGACTGGGTCGCAGATATTGCCTTCGAGTTCATTTAGTCTGGAATCCTGCATTTTTATGGATGAAGAGACACAGGGTTAGAGAAGGATGCTCGGTCATGGTGGGACTCAGAGCAGCAGCTAGGAAGATTCTGGGGCTTCGGACTTCTGGTCTGTTGCTGTCAGCATAGTGACATTCCTGCTGAGGGAAAAGCAGGGCTCCAGCAGGGCACGGCCACAGAGGCAGGGGAGGCAGTGTGTGTGTGTGCATCTGTGTTGCCACCCCAGCACACTGGGTATGAGAGGAGTCCCCTGTCGCAGGGGGACTCTTTCATAATGTTACTTCGGCATCTCACCCACTGATAGTCAAATTGGTGCCAGCCTCTGGAACTTTGCATGTAGGTCCTCCTTGCCCTAACTTAGCAGTGGTTTGTTTTATAGCCCAGAACCAGGCAGGTACACAAACTAAATGGGTAGGGAGTCCCTCACCACCGTCCAAACATCTGCTTTCTGAGGGTGGAAGTTCTCATGTGGTCCAATCCTTGCTCTGTAGAACGCCACCCAGAGAACATTCCAGATCGACTACGGCCATAACTGCTTCCTCAAGGATGGCCAGCCCTTCCGCTACATCTCAGGAAGCATTCACTATTTCCGTGTGCCCCGCTTCTACTGGAAGGACCGGCTGCTGAAGATGAAGATGGCTGGGCTGAACGCCATCCAGACGTAAGTAGGAGGGCACTGGCCTCCCCTCCAAGGCAGAGACACCCACACCTGCAGTGGGGGACCAGCTGCATCTCTCTGTGCAGAGGTTTCATTGCTCAGAACAGGAATAACATGATCTGGTGTCCCACTCCAGTATTCTTGTCTGGGCAATCCCATGGACAGAGGAGGCTGGCAGGCCACAGTCCATAGTGTCACAGAGAGTCAGACACAACTGAGGTGACTTAGCGTGCACAGTGTCCTGGGTGAGGTTTGTCGTGGGCTTGGGTGTCGCTTCTTTAGACAGTTAACTCCTTCTTCCAGCCTTGAACTTTGTCAGCAGAAATCATAAAATGAACACCAGCTTAAAAAGGCAAAGGGAAGTAACAATGATTGAACATTTGCTGTGTGCAGGATATACGATATGGATGATGCCATTTCTCCAAGTTCACTATTACTGAATGCAGCTGATAAAACTGAAATTTGCCGAGGTGTGTGCTTTTGGACTGAAATCCAGCTGAGATTTGAAGATAAGGGTGTTTGTAGGCAGCCATAGCTCCTCTCAGCTCCTAGGGGAACTTGCCTTGTTGGTAGATCCCTGAAACCTAGTTTGTCTTTGTGGTTCTGCTGGGGTGATTCTATGGCCCAGGGTTACAGAATCACCCCCAATAACTATCTCTCCTCATTTCTTCTGTTTGTTTCAAAGTGACTAAGTGAGAAGGAAGTTGGGGTAGCTGGCCACCCTGGTCATTGCATTGCTGATGTGGATTGCTGATAACTTTTCAAAGATAAAGTATGAGAAAATCCAGCAGCGGATTCCTGGGACAGATGGTTAGGGAGAATCCCACTCATTCTTCTGGTTGTAGGACCACTGGGGCCTGTCTGTAGTTTTAGCCCTAAAACTAAAGTTTTAAAACTAAACTAAGTTTTGGGAGACCAAAATGGTTCCAGGGAACCATGAAACCATGAAACCCTGAAACCCTAAGTCAGGGGTCTTCAGAGAGACCTTTGTTATGGCAGTGGGTAGCTTCATATTTAAATTTGTGTCCCATGCTACAGGCAGTCAGGGGAACTGGTCGGAGTTTTTGTTACTTTACCTCCTTCAGGGTATTCCTGATAAAATTTTTGGTTAGGAGGACACAGGGCTTGGAGGCTTTTCCATTTTTATTGAAAAACATTTTTTTAAAAGTAAGTATATCGCTTATGACCTTAACACAGATACTTTCATTTTTCCTAAGCCTTACACTGCTGCTAAGTCGCTTCAGTCATGTCCGACTCTGTGCAACCCCATAGACGGCAGCCCACCAGGCTCCGCCGTCCCTGGGATTCTCCAGGCAAGAATACTGGAGTGGGTTGCCATTTCCTCCTCCAGTGCATGAAAGGTAAAAGTGAAAGTGAAGTCGCTCAGTCGTGTCTGACTCTTAGCAACCCCATGGACTGCAGCCTACCAGGCTCCTCTGTCCATGGGATTTTCCAGGCAAGAGTACTGGAGTGGGGTGCCATTGCCTTCTCCAAAGCCTTACACAGGCATATATAATTTTTACACAGTAGAAGTTTGTGTCCATGTAACTATGCATTTTTTGTTTTTTGGCCACGCTGTGTGGCTTGCAGGATCTCAGTTCCCCAACCAGATATTCAACCCCGGCCCTGTCAGTGAAAGCCTGGAATCCTAACCACTATGCCACCAGGGAACTCCATATATATATATATATATATATATATATATATATATATTTTTTTTTTTTTTTTTAAATCAAGCATTAAATAGGAATGGGCATCCTTTGTGGAGCATACACGTAAGTGTCCCCACAAGTTTGATTATCTGGGTAGCTACTGTGAAAACTCAAAACAAGAGTGTTTTCTCAAGAGCTGCCTTAGGAAGATGTCTGTGTGTATCCTGTGGGTTTATAGCTCTGCAGAGTGGTTCAGAAATTTGTATGGGACACCTGGAATTTTGAGCTATTTTCAGGAAGGGGCTGTGTGCGTCTTGGCAGGTACGTGGCCTGGAACTTCCACGAGCTGCATCCTGGACGGTACAATTTCTCTGGGGACCATGATGTGGAACATTTCATTCAGTTGGCACATGAGCTGGGACTGCTGGTCATCCTGAGGCCTGGACCCTACATCTGTGCAGAGTGGGACATGGTGAGTGCGGCTAACCTGGCCTCGTCTGCCTGGTGCGTGGACAGACGGGGCTCTGGGGGAAAGGGAATGAAAGCGGTGTGGATAAGTCTCCTTCCAGATAGCACGGGCCTGCAGCTAAGAAAGCCCAGGTGTCTTTTACCTTAGGCGGTGGCCAGGCAGAGAGGAGCAGGGAGGGGTGAGAAGGCATAGGTCCTCCTCCCGGTGGTCACAGACAGAAGTCAGTTTCCTCATCTGTTAACAGCAGTTCATGAAGTGGCCTCTGTCTGCCCCACAGGGTAGATGTGAGGTTCAGTGGAGTAATCTAGAGAAAAACCTTTGATTCTCAGAACACTGCATTCATGTGTTTACAATCTCTAATTGCCCTGAAAGTTACAAACCAGAAAGCCTAGCTCAAATACCCGTTCTCCATGACACATTTCTTCTTTACTCTCACTGCTTGTAGTATTAATAATTTCTATCTCCCCTAAGGCTTTAAAATGGTTTATTTTATTTGTTTGCTTCTTTCCCCATCCTAGGGAGGATTACCTGCTTGGCTATTGGAGAAAAAATCTATTGTTCTCCGTTCTTCGGATCCAGGTGAGTTGTTAGAGAGGTTGTAAGAGAATTTAAGAGAGTTCAGATACTTTATATCCAAAGGGTCAGATGCAATATTTCAAAGGCTGGGATACTCCTGGGTGAATGCTTCTGAAAGTTTAGTAAAAGTGTGGGTGTCCGTCATTCTCCACCAGACAATGAGTGTGTAGGAAAGAAGGATTGTTTGAACAACTCGAGCAGATCTCGTTGATGCCTTGGTAACTCTTTGAATTGGCACTGGGCTCTGTTTGCGGTTGACTGATTAACCTTAATGCTTTCTCTGCCCCCATTCTCAGTCTGTGACTTGATGGGGGATGACTCCCAGCTAACCAGAAGGGCCGATGTAGTTTCTGTGGTGGCGTCACTGAATCTCTCTTCATCTGCTTTTACAGAGCGATCTGTGAGTGATAGGTTTTTCCCTTATCTAGCTATAAACCCTGACCAGTCTGCAGGTCCCAGTTAGCTGTATTTATTTCTGCTGGCATATAGCTGACTTACAACGTGGTGTTATTTTCTGCTGCACAGCACAGTGAATCAGTTATGCATATTTTTGAGATTCTTTTTCCATGTGGGTCATTGCAGAGTACTGAGTAGAGTTCTCAGCTGCATTTCTGTCTTCTGAAGACTTCATTTCTCTTGGGGATGAAGCTGGTCATAAGAGCCGCTAACAATGATTAAATCTGCTGTATAAAAGGCTAGTACCTTACGCTCCGTGTACCTTTTCTTCTTAGCGTACTACCCTCACGTTTTACACTGTTAGTATATTATTAGTGTTTTCCCACATACTATCTCGTTTAACACTTATAGCAGCTTTGTGAACTGCATACTTCTTATCCCTATTTGACAGTGTAAATGTATAGTTGATTAGAACTTAATTTTTTAAAAACTCAGCTGTGACAGAGAAGGACTCAGTCACTCAGTCATTCAACAAACATAGGCAGACGCCTCCCGTGCTGCAGGCTTGTGGTCCTAGCGGCAGGGGCCGATACCAGGCACACTGGTCCTCTGAAGGCTCCGCTGAGCAGACAACTCCAGGCAGGACAACTTTTATCAGACTTGTAGTGGTTGAATCCAGTCTGTTCGATCTCTCCTGCCAGCTCCAGGATAATAGGCTCCACGATGCCTCTTTGTAGAAAAAAGGTGTGTGATGGTGTTAAACCTGGTTGTTTTCCAGATTACCTTGCAGCTGTGGACAAGTGGCTGGGGGTCCTTCTGCCAAAGATGAGGCCCCTCCTCTATAAGAATGGAGGCCCGATTATAACAGTGCAGGTAATCATGGAGCCCGGGTGGGTAGGGGGAGGTTTCCATTTATCCACACAGTATATGGGAGTGAAGCAGACAGGAGCCTCATATGACTATTTCTTTCTTTCTTTTTAATTTTTAGAATTGAAGTGTAGTTGATTTGCTATGTTGTGTGAGTTTCAGGTGTCTGGCAACATCATTCAGTTTTATATACAGATATAGATTCTTTTCCATTATAGGTTATTACAAGATGTTGAATATAGTTCCCTGGGCTCTACAGTAAGGTCCTTGCTGCTTATCCTTCTATGTCTATCTCTAAGAGGCAATGCCACAGACGGTACTTTGATTTAAATTGCATTTTAAGGGGGCTTTACCATTTTTGAATGCCCTCCGTGTGAGACTCTGTGCTGGCTGCCCTACAGATGCCATTCAGTTATCCCAGCCACCGTCACCAAAGAGGTTAAGTGACTTGGCCAAGGTCATGAACCTGGCAGGTGGCAGTAAGGATTGCAGCCTGGCTCCCCTCTGCTCCTACAGTGCCTTCTGGCTGCAGCGACACAGCCCAGACCAGCTCACTTTGGTGTCTGTATCGCCTTGGTCGTCAGCTCCCACGGGTGTGGAAAGAAGATGCAGTGATCTGGCGCCACGTGTTTTTTCTCCCACTTCCTGCCCTCACCTTCCTTCTTCCATGTAGTTTTCTCTTTGCGTTGACTGGTAGAAGGAGGAGGATGTCATGTGGCAAGAGTGTTCCAAGAGAAAGATCAGTTCACTTGACCTGCAGTGACTTTCGATGTTTGTAAAATGACTTAGGTCAAACAAAACCATGTTTGTTGGTCATTTTGCAAGGGTTCTCTTATTGCAAAGAGTATGTTATGTAAAACTGGCTGTGTCCCAGACCAGCATGGGGTGTGTGCAGTGCTCCCTAGGGGAATGTGGGCCCGCACTTCGGACCAGCACTGTTCACTGTTTGTAGGGATGGTCATTGTGGGCAGGGAGCTTGGAGACTTAAGATACAGTATATACTGTAAGATACTGTATCTGTACGCTTAAGATACAGGCTGTAGGGGGTCCCGTGGTGGTCCAGTGGTTAGGACTCTGCACTGTCACTGCTGTGGCCTGCGTTCACCCCCTGGTCAGGGAATTAAGATCCCACAAGCTGTGTGGGGCAGCCCCCCAAAAAATAACTAACAAACAAATATGCAGGTTAAAGGAGAGGGCCGGGCTGACCAGGGTGCCTGCTCTGACACTGCATGGTGGAGAAAGGCCAGGCTGCTGTTCCCAGAGGGATGAATGACTGGTAGCATTCGCTGCCCCTGACCCGTCCTAAGTCTGTACCAGTTAAGCTGACAGGAGCCCATTTTCCTATATGAAGATTTCAAGGCTGAAGCTGGATGTGTCTGCCTAGCTGGCTCTTCTTCCTTCCTCTTGATCTCAGGTTTTCCTCAGTTTCCATTGTTTGTTAGTGTTGTTGTTGTTTAGTTGCTTAGTCACGTTCGACTCTTCGTGACCCCATGGACTGTAGCCCGTCAGGTTCCTCTGTCCATGGATTCTCTAGGCAAGAACACTGGAGTGGGTTGCCATTTCCTCCTCCAGGGGATCTTCCCAACCCAGAGATCAAACCCACACCTCTTACATCTCCAGCAATGACAGGCAGATTCTTTACCATTGAGCCACCTTGAAAGCCCTTTGCTTCTAAGTCACTCTTTAAAAAAAATTTATTTATTTACTTGGTTGTGCTGGGTCTTAGCTGCAGCATGCAGGATCTTCAGTCGCAGCATGCTAACTCTTAGTTGGGGCATGTGGGATCTAGTTCCCTGACCAGGGATCAAACCCAGGCCCCCTGCATTGGGAGCAAGGAGTCTTAGCCACTGGACCCCCAGGGAAGTCCCCCTAAATCACTTTCAATTTTTGCTCACAAGTTTTCTGTATCTTTTGCTTATTGAAAGGCACTAAAATGTCATCCCTGGAGAAGGGAATGGCAACCCACTCCAGTATTCTTGCCTGGAGAATTCCATGGACAGAGGAGTCTGGTGGGCTACAGTCCATGGGGTAGCACAGAGTTGGACACGACTGAGTGACTAACACTTTCACTTTCAAAATGTCATCAAATATGAACTCTGCACAGGAGGGCAAAGTTGACTGATTTAGAGGGGTGGGCGGTGGGCATGTTTCCTCCTGTTTCCATCCCTGGCAACCTCAGGTGACATGAACTTAACTGTGGATCCTGCAAGGAGACTCAGTTTCCTCCTCTTTCTTCTCCCCACATCTCTCTGCCTGCTCAAATCCCACCTAATCCTTTTTCCCCTTGGTAATCAGGAATGGGGGCCTTCTACGCTACAACCTAATTTGTGGGGCCCTCATCGTGAGGGATTCCCTCTGCTTATACCTGTTGTTTTGGAAGATCAACAACTGAAAATGTCTTTGTTGCTTTACAGTAAATCCCCTATGTGTGAACGAGTTTCATTCCAAGAGCACGTTCCCAAGTCTAATTTGTTCCTAAGTCCAACAAAGTTAGCCCAAGTACCCAACTAACACAATCGGCTATATGGTACTGTACTATGATAAGTTTATAATACTTTCCACACAAATAATACATAAAAAAACAAACACAGAAAAAAAAAAACATTTTTAATCTTACAGTCCAGTACCTTGAAAAGTACAGCAGGACAGTACAACAACTGGCACACGGGGGTTGGCATCAAGCGAACGGGCAAGAAGAGAGACTGACTGGAGAAGGGAGACTAGGTGGGAGATGGTAGAGCTGAAGAATCGTCAGCGGTAGGGGACAGAGTACCAGCTTTGAGTCCATTCATGCCTGATGTTGATGGTACACGTTCTGGTTCCTTGCTGGATCAGTTCTGTCTGTTGTTGTAGTTCAGTTGCTCAGTCGTGTCTGACTCTCTGTGACCCCACGGACTACAGCACTACAGGTTCCCTGTCGTTCACCGTCTCTTGGAATTTGCTCGAACGCATGTCCATTGTGTTGGTGATAACACCCCACAATCTCCTCCTCTGTCGCCTCATTCTCCTCCTGCCTTCAATCTTTTCCAGTATCAGGATCTTTTCCAGTGAGTCGGCTCTTTGCATCAGGTGGCCAAAGTGTTGGAGCTTCAGTTTCAGCCTCAGTGCTTCCAATGAATATTCTGGGTTGATTTCCTTTAGGATGGACTGATTTGATCTTCTTGCTGTCCAAGGGACTCTCAAGAGTCTTCTTCAGGACCACAGTTTGAAAGCACCAATTCTTTGGCACTCAGCCTTCTTTATGGTCCAACTCTCACATCGGTACATGACTACTGGAAAAAACCATAACTTTGACTATACAAACCTTTGTCAGCAAAGTAATATCTCTGCTTTTCAATACACTGTCTAGGTTTGTCATAGACAAACAATTCTGTCTACCCTCTTGGAAAATGATCCAGTGATATCTAGGCAGTAGCTCTTTTTTTCTCGTCATAAGTGACAATGGTAGCACTGGATTGCATTCTGAACAGCTCCTGCAGCCTTTGGGAACTGTTCTACATTTGGCTCCTGTGCCTCGAAAACTAACAAACAGTGGCTCCTCAAATAAAGAAAATCCCCTTGCCATTTCCCTGCGTCGTGAATCTTTTCGGTTCTTCAGTTTCTTCATCTTCTTCTTGTTTTTCTTCGTCCTTTCTCTGGGCACATTCACATCTTTGATAGTTCACAACTTGAAGGTTCGTGTGTAGGGGACTTAGGAGCTTCCAGGGTGAGATAATTATCCTAGAGCAAGTACCTGCAACCTGCAACAGGGGCCCTCTGCCTGTTGTTGTAAATAAACGCCACTGGCACACGGCCCTTTGTGCATTGTCTAGGGTGCTCGTGCACCACAATGACATACCCGAGTAGCTGAGACAGAGACTTACGGCCCAAAAGCCCCTAGTATTTTGCTGGCCCTTAATTGAAAAAGTTAGCAAACTCCTGCTCTAGAAAAATCAGTGTTCCTCTGAATCTCACTTCGACTTCTTCTATGTGCCTTTCAAGCCCTTTTCTGTATGTTTCTCCTCTCAGCTGCCCCGCCTTTTCTTTCCCCTCCTTGGCAATGATAGAGAACTTGAATACACGCTTTGTTGCCAGAATTTTGAGCCCTCGCAAGATGCCAGGTACCGTGTATCGGCTCAGTGACTCCTCACGCAGCCCAGTGGGGAAGGTACACTCACCTCTTACAGACAGAGAGACGTTTTACAGGTGGAGCCACATGGATGAGAAGAGGCAGAGCTGAGATTTGCAGGAGGACTCTTGGGCCTTTGATGTCTGTGCCTGTGACCGCAGCGCTAAGCTGTCTTGCCAATGTGGAGCTTTTCTCTCTTTCTCTAAAAAGCAAACCAAATGATGTGTATGCATTAATTACAATCCTGTTTAAAATACACTCCTATATTTTACTGTAATATAATGATGTTAATGGATAAATGAGGCTTAAAAAAGTACGTGAAGATCAATGATGTCAGCTTGGGCGTGGCCAGAAAAGAACTCGGGGTGCAGAGGCTGTGAGCCCATTTTGTTGCTACAGCTGACTTTAAAGTTAGCTCTGAACTGCTTGGCAGCCAGATGATGAAGGAAGATGCAGCCATATAAGTACCAGTTTTTTTTCGTTTTGGCTGTGTCGTGCAGCCTGTGGGATCTTAGTTCCCCACCCAGGGATTGAACCGGTGCCCCCTGCATTGGGAGCACAGAGTCTTCAGCATGGGACCACCAGGGAAGTCCCTATAAATAGCTCTTAATTAAAAGGAGGAAAAAGAAAATGAGGGAGAATGTACCTTGCCAGTATTTACAAAGCTTTCCTTAAGATTTATTTCATTTATTTTCAAAGGGACTGCTGAGGGTTCATCTGGGTATCAGGATCAGGTCATCAGGGTATCAGGATCAGTCTGCCAAGGAGAGTTTCCTGCTCTGAGTGGAAACACCTCCTTTTTCAGGACGGCTTCATGCCCTGTGAAGCCCTTGGTACTGGCTACTACTGCCTGGTTTTGCATTTAAAGGACAGTTCATTAGTTTTGGCTGCACTGGGTCTTTGTTGCTGTGCACAGGCTCTCTCTGGTTGTCGTGAGCGGGAGCTGCCCTCTAGTTGTGGTCCATGGGCTTCTCATTGCGGTGGCTTCTCTTCTTGTGGAGCACAGGCTCGAGGGCACGCAGGCTTCAGGAGCTGTGGCCCTCATGGCATGTGGAATATTTCCAGAACAGGGATTGAACCCATGTCCCCTGCATTGGCAGGTAGAGTCTTAACCACTGGACCACCAGGGAAGTCCCAGAACATTTTTGTGTTGTTTTATTTGCCGTACCTGGAGGCATATAGAATCCTAGTTCTCCGACTGGGGCTTGAACCTGTGTCCCCTGCATTGGAAGCATGGAGCCTTAATCACTGGACCACCCGGGAGGTCCCTGTTTTGGTTTTTGAACCCATACCATGATAGTAAGGTCAGAGGGATTCTTGCTGAGAAAACCGTCATGCATTAAGCCATTGGAAGGTAGTACTTTTAGACAGTGATGGTGGTATTTGGTTCGCCTGCATCACTCCCCACCCCTTCCCACACCCTGACTGTGTCCACAGGCTTCATGGAGCTACTAGCAATTCTGCAAACAGCCTGCTCTCTGAGGAATGCTCTCCACCTGTCAGGCTGGGCACCTGTTTTCTGGGAGCTCACAGTTTTTCTTTTAACTTGTAATTTTGTATTGGAGTTTAACAGTTACTAACAATATTGGGATGGTTTCAGGTGTACAGCAAAGGGACCCCGCCGTACATATACATGGATCCACTCTCCCCCATTCTCCCCTCCCATCCAGGCTGCCACATAACATTGAGCAGAGCTCCCTGTGCTGGACAGGAGGTTTTTCTTGGTTATCCATTCTAAATACGGCAGCGCGTACGTGCTAATCCCCGACTCCCTGAATATCCCTTCTTGGGGGGTCTCGGTTTCTTATGCTCACGTTCAAAGACAACGTATTCCTTGTATCACAGAAGTTTGTTTTGTGTTATGTGCCGGTTGAAATTTTTATGTTTGGGCAATTTTTAAGTTTTTGTAAAATTGTGAGCTGTAACACACACACACACACTAATGTGCAGTGACTGAAGCACTGTGGGGAGAACAGCCACAGAATGACTGCCCGAGATGGGAAATGGTTTGTGACCAGGACCCTGGAAGCTTCCTGATCATGCTCTACTTTTTCTCACTGTCCTGACTTTCATGACCATCTACCAACCAACCATCCGCACATCCACACTTACAGTTTGGTTTTAACTGGTTTGGACTTTCTGTTCGGGAAGTTGTATTATGTGTATTTTTTTTAGAGTCATGCTTCCTTCATTAAACTCTATACCTCTAAGATTTTTATTTATTTATTTATTTATTCATTTGGCTGCATTGGGTCTTACTTGTGAGTCACAGGCTTAGGTCTTTATGCTGAGTTGCTCTTTGGAAAATGAGTTTTGAGGATCAAGTGTAGGAGATATTTAGGGGGAGGGGACCACTAAGCCTTGTCATCTCAGAGAGGCTCGGGGAGTTTCTCAAACAACAGTTTGCCTTAGAACGTTGGAGTCTTCTGATTCCTTTCCCCTCCTCTTTTTTAAACTTGCAGGTGGAAAATGAATATGGCAGCTACTATACCTGTGATTACGACTACTTGCGTTTCCTGCAAAAGCGTTTCCATGACCACCTGGGTGAGGACGTGCTTCTGTTCACCACAGACGGACTGAGTGAGAGTTTCCTGCAGTGCGGGGCGCTCCAGGGGCTCTACGCTACCGTGGACTTCCACGCAGGTTGGTGTCTGCAGAAACCCAGCTCAGCGGGTGGATCTGGGCCTTTTACTCAGTCAGTTGCTCTAGGCAGCTGTTGTTTAAGTGGCATGGGCATACTGAGTAAGATTTCCCAAATTTTCCTTTATCTGTAACGGTAAAATAGAATACTTGATAAAGCACCCCTTGGTGGCAGAGATGGTTTGATGTCAGCTGAGCTGCCGCTTAGGACACAGGCTGTGTTTCCAGCCCTGGTGGAGCTGGCTGCAGCCTGGAGTCCTGTTTTCTTTGGGGCTGCGGCCAGGGGTTCCCCCAGCTGGAGGAGCTCCACCTCTCAGGCTGTGTCTGGGATGTGCCATTCTTCTCTGCACCCGCCCCCCCGCCCCCTGTCCCCCCAAGTCGTGGCTGGATGCTTGGGCCGGGTCGTGGCCACTGTGAACTCTGAGGTCAGCTCTGGAGAGCAGAGACCATAGCTGGCACTTCCGTCTTCTTTCTGTATAACTCATAACACCGGGAACTGTGATGGGCCAGAGGTGGTTTGGTAGATGCTGCAAAGAATCATCTTTCCTGATGCTTTCACGCTGTGTGAGCCACTGAGGTTCTGCACATGAAAGCGCAGCTGGGGTGCTCGAGCTGTGATACATTAAGAGATCTTCACGGGGGTTGAGAGTGGCTTTTAGAAAAGGCATCACGGCTAAGTGCAATGTGATCCTGAAAAAGAGTCCTGGACTTTTTTCTCTGTTTGTTTTGGTTGCTGTTATTATGAAGGACATTATTGAGACAATTGAAATCTTTGAATAAAGCCTTTAGATAATGGTATTCTATCCATGTTAATTTCCTATTTTTTTAATCATTCTATTGTATTTAAAGAATGCTCTTGCTCTTAGGGGATACATGCTGAAGTATTTAGGGGTAAAGAGCCATCCTGTCTACAACTTATTCTCAAATGGCTCAGAAAAAAAAAAAATGTGCATATTTATATAGAGAGGGAAAAAAACAATGAAAGTGGTAAAGTGTTAACAATTGGGGAACCTGGGTGAAGGGAAAATAAGTTCTTTGTATTATTCTCACAGTTTTCCTATAAATTTGGAATGATTTCAAAATAAAATGTTACCCCACTCGCCCAAAAGACCAGCTCTTCAAGTAGCATAAAGACCCCACTGTTGTCTTGTCTGAGGGAGGAGACACACATCCAGCATTGCCTTCTGTAGAGAAGGATGTTCAGACTGAAGTTGCATTTTTAAAGAAATTCTTCTCCACTACGAACAAAGAGATAACTGGCTCTGAGTGAACTGAGTGAATCTCTAGAAACATGGTGCATTGCTCAGAGCATTTGGTGATAAAGGAAGTCATCTACAAAGAGCTGCACAGGAAGTGGCATGCTGGTTTCCTCCTGCTTTGGCACATTTCCTAACACTGTAATGAAAAGCACAGTATTTTTCTGTTGGGAGGAACAAATTGAGGATTATCTCGAGTTAGTTATAAGTGTTATTTGTATGTGGGGTGACAGCATGGTTGCTACCGCTGTGGGTTCAAGGACAGACACTCAAAACCATTGTACCTGGGGCAGGTGGGATGGTGGTGGCTTCATTTATCGGAGTGTGAGAGGGGCAATGCCTGGGGTCAGACCCCAGGAGAGGCTCTTGAGAGCAGGTTTCAAGATCTGGAAGCCAAAAAAAAAAAAAAAAAAAACCGCCAAATAACCCAATCAAGAGATGGAGAAACAATTTAAATAGACATCTTTCCAAAGAGGACATACAAATGGTCAAAAAGCACATGAAAAGAGGTTCAACATCACTAATATTAATAATTAGAGAAATTATAAATCAAAACTACCATGAAGTATCATCTCACACCAATCAGAGTGGCCATCATCTAAAAATTTACAAACAGTAAATGCTGGAGAAGGTGTGGGGCAAAGGGAATCCTCTTACACTGTGGGTGGGAATGTAAGTTGGTAACAGCAACTATGGAGAACAGTATAGAGGTTCCTTAAAAACTAAAACTACCATATGATCCAGCAATCCCACTCCTGAGGGTATAGCCGAAGAAAACTAGAATTCAAAAAGATGCATGCACCACCAACGTTAAGTGCAGCACTGTCTACAACAGCCAGGACATAGAAGCAACCTAATGTCCACCAGCAGAGGAAGGGATAAAGTAGATATAGTGCACATATGCAGTGGAATATTAGCCAGAAAGGAGTGAAATAATGCCATATGCAGCAACGCGGATGAACCTAGAGACTGTCATACTGAGTGAAGTAAGTCAGATAAAGAAAGACAAACGTCACATGATATCACTTATATGTGAAATCTAAAAAAAAGGGAGGTGTAAATGAACTTACAAAATAGGAATAGAGTCACAGATGTAGAAAACAAACGTGGTTATCAGGGGATAAGGCGGGAGGATGGATGAACTGGGAGATTGAGACTGACATATACATACTACTATGTGTTAAATAGATAACGTATAAAACCTGCTGTATAGCTCAGGGAACTCTTAGTAGTCTGTAATGACCTATATGAGAAAAGAACCTAAGAAAAAAAATAAGAGAGTAGGTATATGTATATGTATAGCTGATTCACTTTGCTGTACACCTGAAACTATCACAACATTGTAAATCAACTATACTCCAATAAAAATTTTTAAAAAATCTAGAAGCCACCTAATGCTTAGTTAATAGTGAGAAATTTACAGCCATAAAGTAAATGAAATTCCACTCTTTCTTGATCACCACTTTCTCTCCTTAGAGCTAGCCTCACAGAGAAGCCCAAGACTTGTCTGACAGCAAGGGGTTATTTGGAGACTTGGCTGGTGTCCTGCTGCAGGAACTGGACAGTGCAGCGTGGGGCCGGAGTGTCCTCAACTCTGGCTGGAGAGACACTGTTTGCACTCATTACTTGTCTGTAGAGAAACCCTTCCTCTTTTTAGAGGAGGGGAGAACAGAATATGTGGGAAGCAAGATGAGACATAGACATCCTAATGGAACACTTCAGAAGACAAAAATTGAGCACAAGTGATCTGGAATGGCTTGTGATGTACAAATTAAAATACAGAATATACTCTGTGATTCAGGATACATGTAATTAGAGCACAATTTGTCCCTTTGATTTGTCCATTTGTTGTTGTTGTTCAGTTGCTCAGTCATGTCCGACTCTGCGACCCCATGGACTGCAGCACGCCAGGCCTCCCTGTCCCTCACCATCTCCCAGAGCTTGCTCAAACTTATGTCCATTGAATCAGTGATGCCATCCAACCATCTCATCCTCTATATTCCCCTTCTCCTCCTGCCTTCAGTCTTTCCCAGCATCAGGGTCTTTTCGAATGAGTCAGTTCTTTGCCTTAGTGGCCAAAGTATTGGAGCTTCAGCTTCAGCATCAGTCCTTCCAATGAATGGTCAGGACTGATTTCCTTTAGGATTGACTGGTTTGATCTCCTTGCAGTCCAAGGGACTCTCAAAAGGCTTCTCCAACACCACAGTTCAAAACCATCAATTCTTTGGTGCTCAGTTTTCTTTATGGTCCAACTCTCACATCCATCTATGACTACTGGAAAAACCATAGCTTTGACTAGATGGACCTTTGTCAGCAAAGGAATGTCTCTGCTTTTTAATATGCTATCTAGGTTTGTCAATTTTTCCAAGGATCAAGCATCTTTTAATTTCATGGCGGCAGCCACTATCTGCAGTGATTTTGGAGCCCCCCAAAATAAAGTTTGTCACTGTTTCCATTGTTTCCCCATCTATTTGCCATGAAGTGATGAAACTGGATGCCATGATCTTAGTTTTCTGAATGTTGAGTTTTAAGCCAGCTTTTTCACTCTCCTCTTTCACTTTCATCAAGAGGCTGTTTAGTTTCTCTTTGCTTTCTGCCATAAGAGTGGTGTCATCTGCATATCTAAGGTTATTGATATTTCTCCCAGCAATTTTGATTCCAGCTT
The DNA here is from genome assembly GCA_024291935.2 of Okapia johnstoni. Lineage (NCBI taxonomy): Eukaryota > Metazoa > Chordata > Mammalia > Artiodactyla > Giraffidae > Okapia > Okapia johnstoni. Next base: position 6,332,788 of record CM044323.1, on the reverse strand, counting down.
GTGCTTCATCCAGCCCAGCATTTTGCATGATAAGGCAGAGGAACCAGAGATCAAATTGCCAACATCTGCTGGATCATCGAAAAAGCAAGAGAGTTCCAGGAAAACATCTATTTCTGCTTTATTGACTATGCCAAAGCCTTTGACTGTGTGGATCACAAAAAACTGTGGAAAATTCTGAAAGAGATGGTAATACCAGACCATCTGACCTGTCTCTTGAGAAACCTGTATGTAGGTCAGGAAGCAACAGTTAGAACTGGACATGGAACAACAGACTGGTTCCAAATAGGAAAAGGAGTATGTCACGGCTGTATATTGTCACCCTGCTTATTTAACTTATGTGCAGAGTACATCATGAGAAACGCTGGGCTGGAAGAAGCACAAGCTGGAATCAAGATTGCCGGGAGAAATATCAATAACCTCAGATATGCAGATAACACCACCCTTATGGCAGAAAGTGAAGAACTAAAGAGCCTCTTGATGAAAGAGGAGAGTGAAAAAGTTGGCTTAAAGCTCAACGTTCAGAAAACTAAGATCATGGCATCTGGTCCCATCACTTCATGGGAAATAGATGGGGAAACAGTGGAAACAGTGTCAGAGTTTATTTTTGGGGGCTCCAAAATCACTGCTGATGGTGATTGCAGCCATTAAATTAAAAGACGCTTATTCCTTGGAAGGAAGGTTATGACCAACCTAGATAACATATTTAAAAGCAGAGACATTACTTTGCCAACAAAGATCCGTCTAGTCAAGGCTATGGTTCCAGTAGTCATGTATGGATGTGAGAGTTGGACGGTGAAGAAAGCTGGGCGCCGAAGAATTGATGCTTTTGAACTGTGGTGTTGGAGAAGACTCTTGAGAGTCCCTTGGACTGCAAGGAGATCCAACCAGTCCATCCTAAAGGAGATCCGTCCTGGGTGTTCATTGGAAGGACTGATGTGGAAGCTGAAACTCCAATACTTTGGCCACCTCATGCGAAGAGTTGACTCATTGGAAAAAACCCTAATGCTGGGAAGGATTGGGGGCAGGAGGAGAAGGGGACAGAGGATGAGATGGTTGGATGGCATCACCGACTCGATGGACATGGGTTTGGGTAAACTCCGGGAGTTGGTGATGGACAGGGAGGCCTGGCGTGCTGTGATTCATGGGGTCGCAAAGAGTCGGACACGACTGAGCAACTGAACTGAACTGAACTCTACATATAAGTTAAATAAGCAGGATGACAACATACAGCCTTGCCATACTCCTTTCCCAATTTGGAACCAGTCTGTTGTTCCATGTCTGGTTCTAATTTGTGGTACTATGATGCACATGGTGCTGTGGAGGCTACCAGGAAGTATGTTCAATGCAGGGTCATCGTGTAGGGAGCAGCTCGGTCAACCAGTTACCTGAGTGAAGAGAGATGCACACCAGCCATGTGTCCAGGGTCTGGGGACATAGAGGAAGCACAAGGCCTGTGTCGTGATCTCCCAAAGGAATGCAGTCAAGAGAGGCCCAGACACTGTTCACAAAGGAATCATTGTGTGGTCCCCACAATCCATCAGATGTATGGTCTGAGTCCCCACCTAAAGCAGTCCTCACCTAAAAGCTGGCTTGGAGGTGTGCAGGCCCACGGGGGTATGAGGGAGGGCAGGGAGCCTGAGGCTCAAGTCCTGCAAAGGAATCTTTTTTTTTTTTAATTTTATTAATTTATTCGTTGCTGCACACGGACTTTCTCTGGTTGCAGCGAGCGGGGGCGACTGTTCACTGTGGTACACGGGCTTCTCATTGAGGTGGCTTCTCTTGTTGGTGGCTCTAGGTGCGTGGGCTTCAGGAGTGGCAGCACATGGGCTCGGTAGATGTGGCACATGGGCTTAGTTGCTCCGCCTCATGTGAGATCTGCCCAGACCTGGGATTGAACCCGTGTTCCCTGTATTAGCAGGTGGATCCTTACCCAGTGTGCCACCAGAGAAAGTCCTTTAAGAAATGAATTTATTATATGCTTGGCTGCATCAGGTCTTAGCTGCAGCACTCAGGATCTTTCATTGTGGAGCACAGATTCTCTGTGGTGTGCTTGGGCTTAGCTGCTCTCCTACACGTGGGATCTTAGTTCCCCAACAAGGGATCGAACCCATGTCCCCTGCATTGGCAGGTGGAAGTCCCTGCAAGGCAGATTCTTAACCACTGGACCCACTTCCTTTGGGAAGTGTCCAAAGGAATCTTTTTTCTTGAACTTGTCACTCCCATGGCTGACCTCTCTCCTCTTTCTCGTTGTTCAGGTACCAACCTCGAAGCTGCTTTCATGCTCCAGAGGAGGTTTGAGCCCAGAGGACCCCTGGTAAGGGTCAGGGGTGAGGCGTGGGGTGACCACTTGGTTGTACAGACTTCATTTCAGCTGTTGAGGGAGAGTGATGAGGTGCTGTGAAGGGTGGGAGTGGATCTTTGGTTTCCCTGGGTCTGGGGTCAGAACTGATGGGGCTGTAGAGACCGCCTTCTGGACACATGGGAAACAGCTGAAGCAGTGCTACTGCTCACCACCGAGGCCCTGCCCTGGGGGGCCAACTAAGCCCACGTGCTGCAACTAGAGAAGCCTGCTCATCGCAGTGGAGCCAAATCATTAACAAAAGAAAGAAAGAAAAAGAAATACAATGGACTTTTTTTTAATGCAAAAGAAAAAAAAAAGCAGAGCTTAATGAGGGGGGATGTTCACCGTGGTCCCCATTCTGTCCCCTCCAGAATGGGTCCTAGTTCTCCTACCAGGGATCAAACCCACATCCCCTGGATTGCAAGGCAGATTGTTAACCACTGGACCACCAGGGAAGTCCCAGGCTCTGCACTCTGGCATACCTCATCGCCTTTGGTCCTCATGGCAGCACTCATAAGTGATGTTATGAGAGCTTGTTTTTCAGTGAGACGCAGAGGCTATGTCACTTGCCCATGCTTGCACAGCTGGTGAGTGGCAGGGCGAGGATCTGAGTTCAGCTCTGTGTCTCTTGAGAGCTCTTTGTGACAGAGCTGCTCTGCCTTTAATCTGCTTAGAAATCACATAGGAGGCTTGTGGAAATGCAGACATTGATTTACTGGCTCTGGGGAAGGGGTCACTGAGTTTCTGACCAGCAGCCAGGAGATGTGGGGATGTAGGGTTGCTGACCCCTCTGGGGGTTGCAGGGCTCTGGGGCATGCCCCGTAGGCGGCTGGCAGGCAGAGACGGCAACAAGGTCCTGGCAGGTGAGCTCAGCCCGTCTAATGAATTTTCCACGCAATTGTTGTTGTTACTTGGCCCCACCTAAGGGGTGTCTTCCCTGCAGCAGGTCAGGCTGCCCTGCCTGTGTATCCACCTTTGTACAAAGCAGCCTTTTCTGAACCTGGTCTCTGCTTCCTGAGTCATGCAGAACCCATGTTCATAGACTCTGAGTGGAGCTATTTCCTACAGCCTGAGACAAGAAGTCCCCAGAACACATCTAGATTTCTCTTTCTTTTTGTAGACAAGGACTTGGTAGGGTCATGCCCCACAGAAACACCAAGCACTAGAATATTTGGACAATATTTCTACAACACATTAAGTCAGTCTGAGATCTAAAGAATGTCTGTTTGTCACTTTGCTGTACAGCAGAGATTGGCACAACACTGTAAATCAACTGTTCTTCAATTAAAATAAGTCAGCCTGAGATCTGAAAATCTGGATTCACACAAAGGGTGAATTTGGAGCTAATTATTTCATAGACATATTTTGTCATCTGATTCTTTTGCCCAACAAACTTGCCTCCCGTATTCAAACTAGGGATTGGTTAACAAGATTTTGATGCAGGTGCAGCTTTTCAGGAACACCTGCATTGTCCACACCTGAGACCTGAGTTTAGGCAATGCTATTATGAAATGTCCTCATTGGTCCCCCAGTTCCCTTTACTGGGAATGTCGTCAGCTGCCCCCTCTACCTGTTCTTCAGTGGATAACCTAGGGCAGTAGTACTGGGAAGCCCAGCGTGTGAAGGTTTAAGTCTGTCCTAAGCTCCATATCCCTTTCTTTTTAGATCAATTCTGAATTCTATACTGGATGGTTGGATCACTGGGGCCAACGTCATTCAACAGTCGACTCTAAAGCGGTGGCCTTCACCCTTCATGATATGCTTGCTCTTGGGGCAAATGTGAACATGTGAGTGTTAATTTTTGGAGGGAAGGGTGTCCTCTGTAGCTGTGGGCTCATGGTGAAGCTGCGGGTTCATGATGAGCTGTGGCTCATCTGTTCTCTTGTTTCCTTGTAGGTACATGTTTATAGGTGGCACCAATTTTGCCTATTGGAATGGTAAGAGCGATTTAACATTTGTTTGTAGAATCTAATGGTAGAATGTTTCTGGTGCTTGATTTTCTCCATGCCTATGGCCAACTGTGATTTTTCTTTTGGTTTGTCTTCTCCTAAATTTTCTAACATGTAAGACTGCCTATATAATATTAAAAAAATCACTTATTTTTTATTTATTAGGAAGAGAGAAATGTTGAATTTACTTTTCTATTGAGAATGATTTTTTAAAATTGAGTATGCAGGTGTTATGAAATAATCAGTGTTATATAAATGAGTAGCATTAGGATGCTTATGAATTACCATTCTATACTTGTTTTAGATGTTCAAAAGTTACTTTTTACAATTTAATTCAACATTTCAATTTAATTTACAAATGTGTAAGAATCATAGAAGTGGAATTGTTTTCCCTATGTAAATATGAATTTTTCTAGGTTTTCTTTATTTTCTTAATTTTATTGAAGTATAGTTGCTTTACAGTGTATTTCAGGAATACAGCAAAGTGATTCAGATATATATATAGATAGATATAGATACAGGTATATATATTTCTTTTTCAGATTCTTTTCCCTAATAGGTTACTATAAAATATTGAGTTCTCTGGCTATACAGTAGGTCAAAAAATTATTTTTCTTTTTTTGGTCACGTTTTATGGCATGTGAGATCTTATTCCTTGACCAGGGATCAAACACATACCCCACGCATTGGAAGCTTGGAGTCTTAACCACTGGACTGCCAGAGAATTCCTACAAAATCATTTTTCTTTACAAAAATTTTAAGGGCTGTAAGTTGTGCATTTAGAAACTATTGCTTAAAATCAAGCTAACTGGGCAAGTCATAGTCTCTGGCTATAACTTACTTGTTCATATATTCTGGTCTTTTTTCTCTTTCTTTTTTAAAAAACATTTGGTTGCGGCATAATTCACATACCCTAAAATGATGATTTTTAAAATATATGATCCAGTAGTGTTTAGTTTATCACAAACTTGTGCAGCCATTACCACCATCTAATTCCAAAACGTTTTCATTACCCCCAAAAGAAACCTCATACCCAAGAAATGCCCCCTGTCCCTTCTCCTAGCTCTTGGCCACCACTCCTTGTCTTTATGGATTTGCCTATTCTGGGCATTTCCACACAATGTGTGGTCTTTTGTGTTTGATTTCTTTCATTTAGCATAATCTTCTCAAGGTTCATCCATATTATAGTATCAGTACTTCATTCTATTATGTGGATATATTACATTCTGTTTCTCCATTCACCAATGATGGACAGGTGGGTTGTTTCACCTCTTTTGGCCATTATGAATAATGTTGCTTTGAACATTGATGTGTGTTTGTTTGAACCGCTGTTTCAGTTCTTTTGACTGCACACCTAGGATTGGAATTGCTGGTTCACATGGTAACTAACTCTATTTTTAGAGTTAGAGGAACTGCCAGAGTATTTTCCAAAGCAAATGCACCATTCCTATATTGCCTATATGGTCTTTTTTTTTTTTTTTTGGCCACACCACTTGGCATGTTGGATCTTAGTTCCCTGATCAGGGATTGAACCCTTGCCCCCTGCAGTGGAAGCACAGTCTTAACCACTGGACCACCAGGGAAGTCCCTACATGGTCTTCTTTGGGGGTAGCAGAAATTATGATAAAATTCTCCTAGTTTATTTGGTCTGATAACCCCTTAGTGGTTTGCTGCTGATCCTGGGCCCAGAAACCTGTGTGTCTACCATGGACCTTTTTTTAGCCACAGATGAGGTCAAAAACAAGATCACAGCTGCAAGGTTAACAGTCAGACGTGTGCGTCGTGCCATAAGCCTGGCCAGTGCTGGCTGTGAGATGTCTGGGGGCTTTGTTGGGAGCTTCAGATGCCCTGCTGATCCAGTGGGAATATCTGCTGGGGTTGCTGAGAGAGTAAATGGGGAAAGTCCTTTGCAGACACCCAAGTGCTTAATGAGGGCCACCTGCAGGAAGAGACCTTGCATCTGGAGGGCCACCTCTCTGTCACTTAACGGTGGGCTCTGATTTGTTTCCTTATTCACCCCATCCACAAATCCGTAAGAACTTGTCACAGGAGAAGGCCTTCTGTAGTAACTAGCGGCATGGTTTTGTCTTCCAGGAGCCAACATGCCCTACCAACCACAGCCCACCAGCTATGACTATGACGCCCCCCTGAGCGAGGCCGGGGACCTCACTGAGAAGTATTTTGCTCTGCGGGATATTATTCAGAAGGTGAGTGCTTTGTACATGCCTCAGGGGCTGGTCTTGGACAAAGCCTGCCTGGGACTCACGATGCTCCGTAGACATCTTCCTGCAGCCTTTGTGTGTAAAAGGATGGATGAAGGGAGGCATCAGCTAGACTTGACCTCAAGTCTTGGCCCCACCCAGTTAAGAATGAGCCTGTAAGCAAGTGAGGCCACAGCACGCGGTTGTGTTGTAAAGATTAGAAAGACACAGGTAAAGCCTCGGGAACAGTCCTTGCACACACTATTATTTACACTAAAGGTATAAATATGTGTCCACATAAATAGCTGAAGTGCTCGGGAGAGAAAATCCATGGGCATTGTGAACACAGGGCGAGTGTGAGCTGTCAGCAATGGTTCATTTTTCTGCTTTGGAGCAAGTGATTGCTCTTTCCTCCTGGCCTGACACCTGAACACTTAGTCCTGCTAATGTTGTGACCTTTTGAGGCATCTAACGCACCCAGGTGGGGTTTCCTGTCTCTGTGTGGCTTTAAAAAAAAAAAAACCCACAGTTTTTCTGCTCAGTCACCTGAGTTTTGAAGTTAAAAACAAAGGTTTTCTGCCTATAAATGGTATAAACTTTTTTTTTTGTTTTCAATATAGTCTCAGTTTAAGCCTAAGCGTTAACGTTAATATTATGAAATACTTTAAACCTATTAAAAAATAGAGTCGATACCTAACTACTCAGAGTTTGTTCATTTCCTCTGCATTTTCAGATGTGTGGTTAAAATGCTGCTCGTGTGATTTTTATTGTGGGTTTAATCTTTAGAATTTAGAGTGATGACTCCCAAGTTCTGTCTTGTACATTTGTTCTCTATTTCAAAGCTCTCTGTTCCTATCTTTCTTGTTTCCTTCCTTTATTTGAAGCTTAGCTTTTTAAACCAGACTTTGTTCATTTCTAATATAAATGCTCAAGTCTCTACCTTTCCTTCAAGTACTGCTATGGTTCCATCTCGTAAGTCTTGATATGTAATATATTTATTATTATTTGCTTTTAAACATGCTTAGTTTGATTTCTCTTTGACCCTTCAAATGCTCACAAGTAAAGTTTTAAAATACTAAACGCAAGTATTTTTCTAGTCTGATGGTTTCTCACATAGTTGCATTCTGGTTAGAGAATGTTTTGAGTATAATACCAATCCTTTGAAATTTATTGAACCTCCTCATACAGCCTGGCTTATACCAATATGAACAAATATTCCATGTATTCTTGAAAAGACTGCATGTTTTATAATTGTTGGCTATAATCTGTATACGTGTTCATTTGATTAAGCTTATTAATGGTGCTATTGATATCTTTTATATCCTTCCTAATTTTTGTTAGTTTATTCTATTAGTTATTTAGAGAGTTGTGTTTATGTATTTCTCCTTGTAGTTCTGTCAGTTTTTGAGGCCATATTATTAGAATGCAAATTGAGAATTAAATCTTTTTGTATCATTATATGGAAACTCTCTATCTCTGACAATGATTTTTGCCTTAGAATCTGTTATGTCTGATACTAATATACTTAGCTGCATTCTTTTACCTGGTGTATCTTTCACAGTGCTTTAATTTCAAGCTTTCTATATCCTTTCTTAAAAATCATCCCCCAAAACTGTCCCAAAACAGAAACAAACTCACAGACATAGAGAACAGACTTGTGGCTGGTGAGGGAGAGAGGGATGGATTGGGAGCTTGGGGTTAGCAGATAGAAACTATTATACATAGGATGGATAAACAACAAGGTCCTACTATATAGCACAGGGAACTATATCCAGTATCTTTGTAATAAACCATAATGAAAAAGAATGTATAAGTGTATAACTGACTTCGTTGTACAGCAGAAATTAACACAACACTGTAAATCAACTTTACTTCAATAAAAATAAAATAAAAAGATAAAAACATACGTCCTTTGTAGACAGGATATAGCTGAATTTTTAAAAAATCTTGTTTGAACATTTTGTCTTTTAATTGGTGCACCTACTCATCATCCATTATAATTCTTGATATACATCGATTATTTCAGCCATCTTGTAATTATCTACTTGCCTACCTTTTCTGTTTTGTGTTTCTTTCTTACCTTCTTTTGAACCACTTATTTTTGTTTTCTTATATCACCACCCCCTCCACACCCTAATTTAGATGTTATCCTCTATATTTTCACTTCTTTAGGGGTTACCAGTTGAAGTGTAAAGTATGTACACCCCACCCTCCCCACAAAAGCACAGCTCATTAGTGTAGAGCTCAGTGATTTATAAAACACAAACCCCTGGAACCAACACACAATCCCTCAGAAGCTTCCCTCCTGTTCCTTCTAATTATTGACGTTCCACTGACCTTGATCACCACAAGTTAGCTGTGCTTGTTTTTTGACTTTATATAGATGGGTTCATACAATATGCATTCCTTTATACCTGGCTTTCAAAAAACTTTAACATTTAGTTTTAATTTATAATCATTTGAAATTAATCTATATCTTTACTTCCTTCCTAATCACGTTAACTTCATTTACATCCCCCCTGACTTACATGCTCGGAATGGCACGTATTTTAGTAGTGGGCTAGTTGTGGATGTGAATCTTCAAGAGAGATTTGTTTTCTCCCCAGTTTATTGCTGTGCAACAAATTACCCACAAACTTAGTAGCTTAAAACAACAGATGTTAGGAGTTCTCTGGTGGCCTGCTGGTTAGGATTCTGGGCTTCCACTGTCACGGCCCAGATTCAGTCCCTACTTGGTGCATCCCACAAGCTTCGTGGCATGGCCAAACGCATGGCATAATGCATATGTATGATCTCACACAGTTTCTGACGGTAAAGAATATAGGGTGGCTTAGCTGTATGTTCTAGCTCATGAATTCTCCCGAGGCTGCAGGGAAAGCTGTTGGCCAAGCAGCAGACTCTAAAGACTTGCGTGGGGCTAAAGGATCCATTCCTTTCTTTTTTTTTTTAATTGAAGTATAGTTGATTTACAATGTTATGTTAGTTTCCCATGTACAGCAAAGTGGTTCAGTTATACATGTATACATATTCTTTTCCGTTATGGTTTATTACAGGATTCTGAACATAGTTCCCAGTGCTATACAGTAGGTCTTGTTGGTTATCTATTTTATATATATAGTAGTGTGTACATGTAATCCCAAACTCCTAATTTATCCTTCTCCCACCTTTTTTCCCCTTTGGTAACCATAAGTTTGTTTTCTTTTAAATTTTATTAACTAATTTATTTTTGGCCACACTGGGCCTTCTTTGTTGCGTGAGGGCTTTCTCTAGTTGTGGCGAGCGGGGACTCCTCTTCACTGTGGCACGCAGGCTTCTCATTGTGCTGGCTTCTCTTGCTGTGGAGCACAGGCTTCAGTAATTGTGACTCTTGGGCTCTAGAGAGTGGGCTCAGTAGTTGTGGCGCCTGAGCTTAGTCGCCCCAAGGCATGGGGGATCCTCCTGGACCAGGTATCAAACCCCTGTCCTCTGCCTTGGCAAGCAGATTCTTAACTACTAGCCCACCAGGGAAGTCCCCATAAGTTTGTTTTCTATGTCAGCGAGTCTGTTTCTGTTCTGTAAATTAGTTCATCTCTACCAATTTTTAGATCTCACATATAAGTGACAGTATATGGTATTTATCTTTCTTTATTTCATGTAGAATGATAATCTGTAGGTCCATCCTACAAAATGGCATAATAGTATTCTTTCTTATGGCTTAGTAATATTCCATTGTATGTATGTACTACATCTTCTTTATCCATGCATCTCTCAGTGGACATTTAGGATGTTTCCATGTCCTGGCTACTGTGAACAGTGCTGCTACAAACACTGGGGTGGATGAGTCTTTTGGAATTACAATTTTGTCCAGATATATTCTTAGGAGTGGGACTGAAGGATCATATAGCAGCTCTATCTTTAGTTTCTTGAGGAACCTCCATACTGTTCTCCATAGTGGCTGCAACAACTTACATTCCCACCCGCTCCCCTTTGAAAGGCCCATCTCACATGGCTAAGGGCAGGTCACTAAAGTTCCTTGCCATGTAGGACTCTCCATGAGGTGGCTTACAATGTGGCTTCCCCCACAGTGAAAGATCTGTGAGTGAGCGGGCACCTCCAGATGAAAGTTGCAGTCTTTTAAAAAAGCTTTTTTTAAATTGATTTATGATACATGGGATCTTATTTCTCAACCAGGGATTGAACCCATGTTGTCTGCAGTGGAAGCATGGAGTCTTAACCACTGGACTCCCAGGGAGTCACTGAATCACTGAACTCCCAAAGCTGCAGTCTTTTAATTACCTAAACAAAGAATGACATCCCATCCCTTTTTCCACATTCTTTCCTCCAGAAGCCAGTTACTAAGTATGGGCCATCCTCACAGGGACTAAGTTCCACTTATTGAGGGGAAGAGGATCAGAGAATTTGTGGGCATACTGTTAAAACCATCGCCTCCCGCTACCGTCAGGGCCAGAGTCACAATCAACACTCATTGTAACCACAGGTGACTTTTGGTTATGCTGCTAATCCAACAGATTCATTTATTTCCTTTACGGGTTTTTTATTTATAGAGGTTGCCTTTTTCCTTTGTGACTAATTTTGTTTAATTATATAAAATTACAAAGTATCAGTATCTTTAAATGTTTCCTCTATGACTGTTAAGATTTCCAAGAAAGATGTCTTCTGATTTTCTGCCTGGAATAAGTGGCTGGCTCCCAGCATTCTGCACCCTGGAGCAGGGCTGGGGTGGCGGTAGTTCCTTTTTACTCTACATGATCACATTCTCCCCTTTTAAAATGCTCTACATGTCTGTAACTCTGCAGGTTAACCAGGAACCCAAAGACCATGTTTTCTCCTCCCCAGAAAATAAATCTCTAGTCCCAGGAGGGAGAGGGCACGGCATTCACAGAGCAGTGTTTCTCACATACCAGCGCCTCAGGACCACCTAGTAACCTGATGGGAATTCTCATCCCACTGAATCAGAAGCTCTGTGGGGAGGGCCAGCAGTCCAGGGTTCTACAGACCCTGGGAGACTCTGACACGCACTAGAGGTTGAGAACCCTCAGCGTGGAGAAGAAGAGATCTGTGGATCATGCTTCTTATTTAATGAAGCACCTGTACCTCCCAGGTTCGGAAGGTGCTGCCAGTTTCGAGTCTTTTGGTAATTCTTCAGAACCAAATTGAACTGGTTCTCAGTTTCCTCCCATCCTCGGTTAGGGTTTGCCTTTCTTGCTACTGACTTGCCGTTCATTTGTCCATTTTCCAGCTTGCAAAATTTTATTGCTGTTGTCCCCTCTCCTGTTCTTCAGTTCTGTGTATTTATGCCTTAAACAAAAATCTATTCATTGAGATTTTATTGGTGTTTGGGGCAAGAATGACATCAGATGTTCTGTTTAGTGAGCATTCTTAACCTAAATGATCTCATTCTCTGTAATGAGATCATTACATGCTATTGTACATGTAACATGTACTCATCCACATGCTATTATACTATTTAGATCTACTGCCATTTACTTAAACCATTTCTAATTGATGGGTATTTAGATTATTTTGAACTTTTATTTTACTTATTTACAAATTTTTAAATTAATCTGGCTTCACCGGGTCTTAGTTGCAGCATGTGGAATCTTTAGTTATGGCATGTGGGATATAGTTCCCCGACCAAGGATCAAACCTGGGCCCCCCATGCAGTGGAAGCCCGGAGTCTTAGCCACTGGAAAGTCCTAGTCTTCCGTCTATAGTCTTTCAGGATTTCCCCAGCTATTATAAACTTTCATATTATTCTATCAACTTCAAAACAAAAACTCAAGATACCTATTGATGTTTTAATTAGTTTTGTATTAAATTTATACATCAAATTAGGGGCGATATTTACTGTATTGAGACTTAGCCAAGAAAACGGTTTTCTATCTATTCAAGTCTTCTCTGATGTCCTTGTTTTAAAGTTTTCTTAAAAAAATAGTCCCTGTCCATTTCTGAATATGTTTATTCTCAAATATTCTATGTTCCTAACTCTAATATCATTATAAATGGAGTCTTTTATTTCTTCGTTGGAAATATTACGATATATATTTGTCTTCAAAATATAACATCTTAAAATTTTTTCAATATATAGAATAATGTTGCAGATACTCATGTACCCAATACCTAGATATAACACAGGTCATTATGAAGTCTTTGCTTCTAATTGTTTAAGAAAATAACACAATGCAGATAAAGCTGGGTATATCTCCTGTTTCTTGCCCTCCCCCCTCAGATGGAGGAGGAGGGAATGGTGTTTATCCTTACATACATTTTGTGATTTTACCACAAATGCATGCATCCACATATACCATGTTTAATTTATTTAGTCTCTTTAAATTGTACATGAATACTCCATTGTACCTTCCTTTTTACATTACTGACTGATTTCTATGATTTTATTAATGTTATAGTGCCTGTGGACTTATTTCTGTTGCATCATCTCACAGACCATTTCAGATTTATTTATTTATTTATTTATTAACAGATTTATTTAGATATAAATCACGTACTGTGGACTTCATCCATTTAAAGTACACAATTCAATGGATTCTGTACATTAATTTTGTAAATTGTGGTAAAATATATATAACATTAAATTTGGCATTTTAACCATTTTTAAGTGGTTAAAAATTCAGTGGCATAAATTACATTCATAACGTTGTGTAACCATGGCCATTATCTACTCACGAAATCTTTTCATTCGCCCAGACAGAAACGCTGTTATGCAATAACTCCCCATTACAGCCTCCTTTCAGCCACTGGGAAGCTCTAGTCTACTTTCTGCCACTGTGAATTTGCATATGTTAGATGTTTCACAAAAGTGGAACCATACAGTATTTTCCTTTTGTGACTGACTTATTTCACTTAGCATGTTTTCAAGATTCAGTCATGTTATAGCATGTGTCAGAATTTCATTTATTTTTATAGTGAATAATACTTTATGGTATATTTACAGTCAGTGCTGCATATCTGTGGGTTCCACATCTGCAGACTCAACCAACCACAGAGTAAGGAAAAAAAAAAAAATTACAAGAAGTTCCATAAAGCAAAACTTGAGGTGGTTGCATAGCACCGATTTTTTGCATGATATTTACATTGTATTTACAACTATTTACGTAGCATTTACACTGTATTAGGTATTATAAGTAATCTAGAGATGATTTAAAGTATATGGAAGGGCTTCCCTGGTGGCTCAGTGGTAAAGAATCCACTTGCCAAAGCAGGAGACACAGGTATGATCCCTGGTCTGGGAAGGTCCCTCATACCTTGGAGCAACTAAGTTCGTGCACCACAACGGTTGAGCCTGTGCTCTAAAGCCTAGGAGTGGCAACTATTGAGCCTACTTGCCATGACTACTGAAGCCCACAGGCCCTAGAGGCTGTGCTCTGCAACAGGAGAAGCCACCGCAATGAGAAGCCCGTGCACTGCATTGAACAGTAGCCCCCACTCACAACTAGAGAAAACTGCGCACAGCAACAAAGACCCAGCACAGGCAAAAAAATTTTTAATTATTAAAAAAAGTATATGGGAGAATGTGCACAGGACATATGCATATATACTCAAATTTCTTGAGCATCCTGATTTTGGCATCTGCAGGGGTCCTGGTGGCAGTACCCTGCAGATACAAAGGGACAACTTGTGTACCAGTTTATCTATTCATTTCATTCATCTCTTAATGGACACTTCGAATTGTGTGACACTCTTCTGGCTATTTTGAATAACACTATATTAAACATCAAGGCACAAATATCTGTTCAAGTCCTGCTTTCCATTCCTTTGGCTATATACCTTGCAGTGGTATTGCTGGGCAGGGATATTTTAGAATACTGTTCTTTCGGAAATAATGAACTTTTCTGTGCCTAACAAGAAAAAAAATGAAAATCAAACTTAAAAACGGATATTTACATGTGCTTTTTTTTTGCACAAAACATCGTCTTATCTTTGGCCTCATCACAACCTCACACTCTTATTCTCCTATACATTTAGCTGCATCTTTCTGCCTCTTCCCCACTCCTGCAGCCCCTCACATTTTCTTGGCCTTCCCTGGCTCCTGTGATTGCTGGCTGTTGGAGTCACTGTCACCCTCCATAGCTCTCTCTGCTGCTGTTCAGGGTCTGTGCTCCATACACCAGCCTGGGCCATTCTGCTGTCACACTCTGGCCCTGGAAACAAGCAGGAAGTTTGTGAGCTTCAGTGTCAAGTGGCTGGAAGAGGGATTTGTACTTCCAGCCTCAACTGGACCTTTAACTATCTGCATTTCTGTTTCCACCTTCATCTCTTCTCCCCGTTCAGTGTGAACCATCACCGCCACACTTTTTCCATAATGTACAGGTGATGCTATCTCCTCCTTCATCAAGAACATTAATGCTGCTGAAAAAGCCAGGTGACATAGATATACATTTCAGAGAGGGTATTGGGTGAGGCATGAAAAGTTGAACGTATATTTAAATGAGTAAATATACTTTTTGTTTGTTTTTTACCCATAAATTACAAATTTACGGGTACCAGGGAATAAGGGGGGAGGAATAAATTGAGAGATTGGGATTAAGGTATACACACTGCTATATATAAATAGACAACTAATAAGAACCTGTTGTGCAGCACAGGGAACTCTACTCAATACTCAGAAATGGGAAAAGAATCTAAAAAAAAAAAAAAAAAAGAGTGGATATATGTATATGCATAACTGATCCCACTTCATAGATTACAGCCTATGAGTCATGCCATGCAGGGCCACCCAAGACGGACAGGTGGTCATAGTGACGAGTTTTGACAAAACATGGCCCACTGGAGGTGGAAATGGCAACCCACTCCAGGAGTCTCACCTGGAGAACCCCATGAACAATATGAAAAGGCAAAAGATATAACACTGGAAAATGAGTCCGTCAGGTCAGAAGGTGTCCAATATGCTACTGGGGAAGAGCAGAGGGCAATTACTAATAGCTCCAGAAAGAATGAAGCAGCTGGGTCAAAGCAAAAACGAACTCAGGTGTGGATGTATCTGTTTGTGAAAGTAAAATCTGATGCTGTAAGGAACAATATTGCATAGGAACCTGGAATTTTAGGTTCATGAGTCAAGGTAAATTGGACATGGTCAAGCAGGAGATGGCAAGATTGAGCATCAAAATCTTAGGAATCAGTGAACTAAAATGAACGGGAATGGGCCAGTTTAATTCAGACAACCATTATGTCTACTACTGTGGGTAAGAATCCCTTAGAAGAAATGAAGTAGCCCTCACAGTCAACAAGAGTCCAAAATGCAGTACCTGGGTGCAACCTCAAAAACGACAGAATGATCTCAGTTTGTTTCCAAGGCAAACCATTTAACCTCACTGTGATCCAAGTCTATGCCCCGACCACTGATGCCAAAGAAGCTGAAGTTGACAGGTTACATGAAGACATACAACACCTTCTAGAACTAACACTAAAAAAAGATGTCCTTCTCATCATAGGGGATTGGAATGCAAAAGTCGAAAGTCAAAAGATACTTGGAATAACAGGCAAGTTTGGCATTGGAGTACAAAATGAAGCAGGGCAAGGGAAAGAGAACACGCTGGTCATATCAGATACCCTTTTCCAACAACCCAAGAGATGACTCTACCCATGGACATCACCAGATGGTCAATACTGAAATCAGACTGATTATGTTCTTTGTAGCCAAAGATGGAGAAGCTCAGTACAATCAGCAAGAACAAGATGTGGAGCTGACTGTGGCTCAGATCATTAACTCCTTATTGCAAAATTTGGGCTTAAATTGAAGAAAGCAGGGAAAACCATTAGGCCACTCAGATTCGACCTAAATAAAATCTCTTAACGATTATACAGTGGAGGTGACAAATAGATTCAAGGGATTAGATCTGGTAGGGTGCCCAAAGAACTATGTATGGAGGTTTGTAACCCTGTACAGGAAGCAGTGACCAAAACCATCCCAAAGAAAAAGAGTGCAAGAAGGCAAAGTGGTTGTCTGAGGAGGCCTTACAAATAGCTGAGGAAAGAAGAGAAGTGAAAGGCAAAGGGGAAAGGGAAAGATATACCCAACTGAATGCAGAGTTCCAGAGAATAGCAAGGAGAGACAAGAAGGCCTTCTTAAATGAACAATGCAAAGAAACAGGAAAACAACAGAATGGGAAAGACTAGAGATATCTTCAAGAAAATTAGAGATATCAAGGGAACATTTCAAGACAGATATCAAGACAGATTTTATTTTCTTAAGCTACAAAATCACTGTGGACAGTGACTGCAGCCATGAAATTAAAAGACACTTGCTCCTTGGAAGGAAATCTATGACCAACCTAGACAGCATATTAAAAAGCAGAGACATCACTTTGCTGACAAAGATCTGTATAATCAAAGCTATGGTTTTTCTAGTAGTCACGCACGGATATGAGAGTTTAACCCTAAAGAAAGCCGAGCGCCAAAGAATTGATGCTTTCAAATTGTGGTGCTGGAGAAGACTCTTCAGAGTCCCTTGGATAGCAAGGAGATCAAACCAGTCAATAAGGATGGGCACATGTAAGGATGGGCACAATAAAGGACAAAAATGATAAGGACCTAACAGAAGCAGAAGAAATTAAGAAGAGGTGGCAAGAATACACAGAAGAACTATATAAAAAAGGTTTTAATGACTTGGATAACCACTATATTGTGGTTACTCTCTTAGAGCCAGATATCCTGGAATGTAAGGTCAGGTGAACCTTAGGAAGCATTATTACAAACAAAGCTAGTGGAAGTGATGGAATTCCAGCTGAGGTATTTCAAATCCTAAAAGATGATGCTGTTAAAGTGCTGCATTCAATGTCAGCAAATTTGGAAAACTCAGCAGTGGTCACAGGACTGGAAAAGGTCAGTTTTCATTCTAGTCCCAAAGAAGGGCAGTGCCATAGAATGTTCAAGCTACCACACAATTGCTAGCAAGGTGATGCTTAAAATCCTTCAAGCTCAGCTTCAGCAGCTCATGAACTGAGAACTCCCAGATGTATGAGCTGGGTTTCAAAGAGACAGAGGAACCAGAAATCAAATTGTCAACATTCACTGGATCATGGAGATCGCAAGGGAGTTCCAGAAAAAATCTACTTCTGTTTCACTGACTACACCAAGGACTTTGACTGTGTAGATCACACCAAACTGTGGAAAATTCTTAAAGAGATGGGAATACCAGACCACCTTACCTGTCTCCTCAGAAACCTGTACACAGGTGTCAAGAAGCAACAGTTAGAACCAGACATGGAGCAACTGACTGGTTCAAAGTTGGGAAAGGAGTACAACAAGGCTGGATAGTGTCACCCTGCTTATTTAACTTATATGCAGAGTACATCATGTGACATGCTGGGCTGGATGAATCACAAGCTGGAATCAAGATTTCCAGGAGAAATACCAAAACCTCAGATATGCAGATGATATCAGTCTAATGGCAGAAAGTAAAGAGGAACTAAAGAGCCTCTTGATGAGAATGAAAGAGGAGAGTGAAAAAGCTGGCTTGCAACTCAGCATTCCAAAAACTAAGATCATGGCATCTGATTCCATCACTTCATGGCAAATAGAAGTGGAAAAAGTGGAAGCAAGACAGATTTTATTTTCTTAAGCTACAAAATCACTGTGGACAGTGACTGCAGCCATGAAATTAAAAGACACTTGCTCCTTGGAAGGAAATCTATGACCAACCTAGACAGCATATTAAAAAGCAGAGACATCACTTTGCTGACAAAGATCTGTATAATCAAAGCTATGGTCTTTCTAGTAGTCACGCACGGATATGAGAGTTTAACCCTAAAGAAAGCCGAGCGCCAAAGAATTGATGCTTTCAAATTGTGGTGCTGGAGAAGACTCTTGAGAGTCCCTTGGATAGCAAGGAGATCAAACCAGTCAATCCTAAAAGAAGTCAACTCTGAATACTCATTGGTAGGACTGATGCTAAAGCTGAAGACCTAATACTTTGGTCACCTGATGTGAAGAGCTGACTCACTGGAAAAGACCCTAATGCTGGGAAAGATTTAAGGCAAAAGGAGAAGAAAGCAGCCGAGAATGAGATGGTTAGATAGTATCACCAACTCAATGGACATAATTTGAGCAAACTCTGGGAAACAGTGAAGGGCAGAGGAGCCTGGTGTGCTGCAGTCCATGGGGTCACAAAGAGTCAGACACGACTTAGTGACTGAACAACAACAACATTACTGATTCACTTTACAGTATACCAGAAACTAACACAACATTGTAAATCAATTATACTCCAATGAAAAAAAAAATAATCATTGCAAGTTATAATTTTTTAAAGATTAAAATAATTGGAAACATCACAAAACTTAAAAACGTATTTTGATTTATTCACTGCTTGAAACACCTCTACCATCCTTCTTTCCTTACATTCTTTTGGCTTCATGCTGTTTCACTGTCTCTTCAAATGACAACAGTGTTTGTAATCTTCTCTAGTGAGATTGGCTCTTGAGTGTGGTTATTGATAGAAATTTGTTTTTCAGTATTGACAGTTTAGAAAAAGAGAAAAGCTTCACATTTTGTTACCGATAGTGTTATATGACTATTTAGTATTGTCATGCAAATTAGGGAGATATCTTTCAAGTTCTTGCGTGCATGAGCTATAATATTTGGAAGAAATTTCTACAGACAAGTTCTGGCCACGTAACATTTCAAACCCCGTTTCCCCTCCACAACCCACATATTTCTGGGGCTGGATGCCTTAGAGCACAGTCATGTTGCAAGTCAGCATAATCTGTTAGCAATAGTTTACCTACTCATGGGAATGACAGTGCAGCTTGTAAATATATTCTCCACCCAAATTAAATAAATCCCCACCTCAACTCTCCTTTGGTTGAATCAAGGCCTGTAGCCACTCTAAAGCCCTTTCACCTAAGAGCATGCTTGACAGAGGAAAGCTGGAGCAGAACGAGTCAAGTGTTTTAGCCTTTTGTGGTTAAATTGCATTACTTTGCAAATTTTACAGAAACCTCTGACCTCGCACTGCTAGGACCCTCCCTTGGGGAGGGAGTGACCCTTGGGGGCACTTCCAGGTGCAGGAGATGAGTTCAGAGGCTGCTGAAGTAACTGAGGAATGAGACGATGGCAGAGGCAGCAGGGAGTGGAGAGACAGCAACTGATTTGGAAAATATTCGGGAGGTAATATTGGTGACAAAGGGAAGTGAGAGTGTTAGTCACTCAGTCATGTCCAACTCTTTGCAAACTCATGGACTGTAGCCTACCAGGCTCCTCTGCCCTTGGGATTCTCCAGGCAAGAATACTGGAGTGAGTTGCCATTCCCTTCTCCAGGGGATCTTCCTAACCCAGGAATCAAACCCGGGTCTCCTGCATTGCAGGCAGATTCTTTACCATCTGAGCCACCAGGGAAGCCCAAAATTGGTAGGATTTAGCAGGTGTGAGGAAGAATGAGGAGTCATTGATTGGTCCATGCTATAACGTTAGTTGGATAACTGGATGGGTATTGGGGTTAGCAACTAAGACAGAGGGCTGCGAGGAAAGCACAGGTGGGAAGTGGGGTGGGGAGAGAAGCCATTTATGCTCAGGATGCCTCTGGGGACATCTGGGGGAGGTGTCTGTCTGGCAGGCACCTCACGTAAGAATGAAAAGTTCCAGGAAGAAGTCGTTAGGACAGACTTGGACTCCGCAGTCATTGAGGAGGCGGAGGGTAAAGTTCAGGGGAGGCTGAGATTGCACATGGAGAGCTGATCAAGAAGGGCAGTGGGCCAAGCAAAGGACAAATCCAGAGGATCCCAGGTGTTGAACCAGTGGCCACAGTAAGATGAACTCATGAAGGAGACAGAGTCTTCAGAAATTAATGTGATTCAGTAGCTTATGATAGATTGCAATGTAACATGTAGTTGTCTTTCCCCTGGTTCTCTGTGTTGATATTTTAGGTATAGGAAGAGAAAAAAGAACAACTTCAAAAGTGGGCTCTTTCTTAGGATACTTGGTAGATGTTCAACTAGCTGGTTTGTTAGATGGTGTTCAGAGTATTTGTTTGCATGGAGGAAAAGAAATGGGATCATAAATATCCCCATATACACCTCTTCCTGCCTCTTTCCTTCACCAAAGACTTAAAAAGTTGAATGGGTCTCTTCTTTAGTCCATCTCAAGACTAAGCTGGGTGGAGATGGACAGTCTCTTTCACCGACGTGGACCCCCGGGGATGGGAATTTCTCAGCAGGTTGCACAAGCCTGTGCTCAGTGGTGAAGGCTCCAGGCAGCCCTCCAGGCAGCACAGGACTCTTTTAAGGCATGACAGAACTCTTGATATTTGCATTTTTTAAGCTATTCTCTTTGCTGTGGGTAAAACTCAACCAACTTGGTTAACACTTTGACCTCGAGGATGAACTGTAAGACTGTAGGGAGGCGCCCTCCTACTCATTACCAATTCCTGAGAGGGGCAGTGGTGAGTTTATTTTTGTATGCTTTTGAATGAGAGTTTTGTTCCAGTTCTTAACAGGGATTCTATCAAAGATGAGTCCAGCTGACTTTTTGAAGATGGGTTATTCTGCAGAAATTAATCAAGTTGTAGTTGATGACCTTGATGACTGGAGTGGGTCTTGGAATTCCTTGAGGGTGGCATTGGGGCTGGGCAGTGACAGGGCATGGGAGAAGGGCCAACGTGATTTTCAGTATTTCAGAAGCTTCATGACGTCTGAACCTTGACCCAGGACCAGTCCACACCAGCTGAATGTCCTCTTGGTTTATGGCTAGAATGACATTAGTTCAGTGGGTGAACCAGCCGTCTCTTAATGATCCAATGTGCTGGTGGAAACACAGTGTTTATGTCAGATAATTAAGGATGACAATGTGAATATTACTTAATGAACATTAGTCTTTTAAAAAAAATTTATTGAAGCACAGTTGATTTACAGTGTTGTGTTAATTTCTGCTGTACAAGAGTGACTCAGTTATACATATAGATACATTCTTTTTCATATTCATTTCCATTATGGCTTATCAGAGGATACTGATTATAGTTCCCAGTGGTACACAGTAGGACCTTGTTGTTTATCCATTCTACATATAATAGTCTGCATCTGCTAATCCAAACAGAGAGTCTTTTAAAGCGTCGCCTACACAGAGAGTCTTTTAAAGCGTCGCCTACACCCCTGTGGCGTTAGTCCATTCATTTCCTGCATACCTGGCTTTTTCAGTTTGTCTTCCAAAGTGACTTCTCTGCAACACTGATCTGGTCAGGATGCCTTCCATGACTCCACCCCTATTTTCATCAAGCCTCATCTTTCAATTCTCCCTTTCATTTAAACCATTTAAAAAAAAATTAAAGTATAATTTACAATGCTGTGTTAGGTTCAGGTGTACAACAAGATGCTTCAGTCCTTTTCCACTCTTTTTCAGATTCTTTTCCTCTATTACAGGTATGGAATATAGTTCCCTGTGCTATTCAGTTCTCCCTTTATTGTACATGACTGTCTAGCCTTAAGATAAAGGTACGTAAAATTCCTCAAGTTCTATAGGAGGTGCTGCTTCTACTCCCTGGCCTCTGCACAGAGTTGCCCCTCTTCCTTTATCCACCTGCAAAATGAGGATACGCCTCATTACTTTCTCTGGGGAGTCATCTTTGAGTCATCTCTCTGCAGATTTAGTCCCACTTTGCTTTCTGCCACTATGTTACACTGTGGAAATCTTGAATACACAACCTCTCCTAGTGTTAATATAACTTGTTGATACACATTGTCACTGTAGACTTGGGGCTGTTATTATCCTTAGTGCCAAGCACAGGACCTGACACAAAGTACTTTCTTTTCAATTTTTTTTTCTGTGCCACGTGGCTTGCCAGATCTTAGTTTCCTGACCAGGAACTGAACCTGGCCCCATCAGCAGAAGTGCAGAGTCCTAAACACTGGACTACCAGCAGATTCCCCAATTACTTAATAAGAGTTTATTAGATAAATGAGCAAAAACATTAGAGATCTTGGGGAGAGAATAGTTGTTCACCATTGTATCTGTTGGATTCTGCTAGGAAAAGAGCAACTTCCCACGTTGAGTTTGTCCCTCTAAATAAGTAGGATAAGAAGCAATATTTATGACAAGTCTGAGAACTATGATAAAAGTACAAATTACTATGGAGACATAAAAGCTCAGAAGTTTATTTTGCTGTTTGTCTATTTCTTTTCTGACACATTGATTACTTGGACAGATTGGAATTTTGCTATATGATAATCAGTGAAAACTCACTATGATTATTTTTTTAAAGGTTGTGGCAAATGTAATAGACAGATGGAGGCTTAATATGGAGAATATCATGAGCTCATACTACTGATTTAAAAAATCAAGATCCAAATAGATAACTGGGTGAAAGACATAAACAAGTATAGACCTCTAGTGAAAACTGTGGCATACCTTATATTAAGAATTATGTAAAATGCTTATATTATTTGACCTAATGACCCCTCACTTGACTGGAAGAAGAAATGGCACCCCACTCCAGTATTCTTGCCTGGAGAATCCCATGGACAGAGGGGCCTGACAGGCTATGGTACCTGGAGTCACAAACATTTGGACACAACTGAAGCGACTTCACACGCACACCCCTTACTTGGAACTTTATTTGAAAAATTCTGAACGTGGAGAATGTTATAGACAAGAAGTTTTTCACTGCAACATTATTTATAGTATCAAAAACTGGAAATAATTCAATGCCTAATATTGAAAAGCGATGGTTATATAAATTCTGTTATATCTGTTTGAATGTAATATGCAAGTAAGTAAAATTGTTGTTACTATTTAGTCCATGCCAAAAGTGCTCTTGGTAAGTGGCAGTAGTAAATTATAAAATTATCTCATCTTTATGTGTGCATAAGTAGAGGGGGTATAGCAGGAAAACTACGAGAGAGAGATGGTTTTGTGGGGTGAAGAAGATACTTTCTACTGTATTATTGTTCAGCAAAAAAGGAGGCAAGATGGAGCTGTAGATGGGACTTCCCTGGTGGTCCAGTGGCTAAGACTCGGAGCTCCCAATGCAGGGAGCCTGGGTTCAATCCCTGGCCAGGGAGCTAGATCCCACATGCTGCAACTAAAGGTTCTGCATGCCTCAACAAAGATTCTTGTGTGCCACCACTAAGACCCAGCGCAGCCAAATCAATAAATAAATAAAAATCATAAAAACAAAAAAGACAGAGCCAGAGGAACAACACTAAACTTGGAGTCAAAGTCCCAGCTCCCTCCCTTGCCCCTTTTCAAAATCTTGAGCAAGTTCCTCAGTCTCATCTCTAAAGAGGAGATATAATAACAAGCTATGAGGGCCTATGTAAGGAGTAAATAAGATGACAGAACTGGCACATCAAAGTTAGCTGAGTGTAGGCTGAATAAAGGGGTCTGTGCAGTTGACTTTTTCATCCAGTGTGGTAGAGAGCTTGCACACACCTGGCCACACCTTGACTTTAGAAGTTAGGCGTGTCGTGGCCCCCCTACCATGTACAAGTAAATAGGGGGTCTCACAGTGCTGTCAGGGCTCCTCTGTGGATTTGTGTCGACTGCTGTTATTGGCCAGCATGTTGGGGGCTGGAGGGAGAATGGGGTATGTCACCTGGCAACAGTGAAAGAATGTGATCTAGACTTCAGGGAAAGCTGGGAAGAGAGACCTTGCATCTTGCTGTAAGATCAGGAGTAACTCTGGCCTCATTTGTGTTACTCTGAGTCATGAAGTTCATTTTAACATGATCTTTTAAATTTCACAGAACTGTAGACTCATAGAATATTAGAAATACCAAGGACTCCCAGTTCCAGATGGCTGTCTATGTATCTATCTCTTCTTCCTTCCAAAATGTGACTAATGATTAAAAAAAAAAAAAAGAGTTTTTTTTTAAATTAAGCCAACAAGAAGGGAGCTGTCCATGCATGAGAGATTTCAGCAGATTTCTGAGAAACAGGAATAGATGGAGCAGTGGTGACTGAAGAAGTACGGTAAGGGAATCTACGTTCCCCGTGAGCACGGAAGAGGGACAGGGAAGAGGAGTAGATTGACCTTAAAGAAGCACAAAGAGCTGGGGTTTGGAAATACAAGTAAGACAAAGGATGGAAATGAGAGTGAAAATGGAAGATCTGGGTGGTCCAGGGGTTAACATTCTGCACTCCTCATGCAGGGAGTGGGTGTTTGATCCCAAGTCAGGGAACAAAGATCCGAGATCCCACATGCCATGTATCATGACCAGAAGATTTTTAAAAAGCTGGGGTGGCGGGGTGGGAAGGCTGATGAAACTCTATGTATTTCCCGTCAGATCCTTCACTCCTTCACCCCACTTTCCAATAAACTGTCCATCAGGGAAGCATCTTTCTACCAGCCAGAAAATTGGAGGATTTAAAAGAAAGTGCATAGCCCCAGAGCAAAGACCCCACATATTATGTCTGATTCCCTGCCAAGTCATCCTAAAACAAAGCTCCCCACTGGACAAGCCTGGCTCCTGTACACATAACAGGACTGGCGCATAGAAGCTGAGTGTGCAAATGATAGTGCACTCATCTGCATTACCATTAAATGTGAATAGACAACTAAGGATGATGGCCAGATGTTTGTGCAAATCCATAAAAACTGCAACCAGGAGGAGAAAGACCAAGATGAAATAAACAGAAAAATAACCCTAAAGGCAACAGAATTCACAGAACAGGAGAGATATTAAACAAAACAAAGCAAACCTTCTCAAATTTAAATCCTTCAGAGATATTTGAGAAGATATTGCATTGATAAAATAAGAACAGAATACTTTGATAAAGGAGACCAAGAAAAAGTTATTGGGAATTTAAAAAATATCCTAGAAATTTGAGTGAGAAGACAGATGGAAACAGGAGAGAAAAGATGAGACACAGAGAAGAATAATCTGGGAGGAGCAGGTTACTTATAAGGAAGGGGAGAAATGGAGAAAAAGAAAACATCAAAGAACTAATACAGAACTTTTTCCAAAATAGAAAAGAATATCTGAGTTGCCTAGCACAATGAATGTAAAAACCATGTGTGTCCAGATGCATCTTTATAAAAATTTAGGATATTGGGGATAAAGAACCTACCAGCTTCTAGAGAGACAAAGCTGGTCACCTTTTTCAGAAATGTGCTTGGCGGGAGCCACACCAGGTGATGGAACTAAACAGCACCCTGTCATTCTGAGGGAAGATGATTTTTTAAAAAATATTTATTTGGCTGCATTGGGTCTTAGTTGCAGCATGCAAACTCTAAGTTGAGGCGTGTGGGATCTAGTTCCCTGGCCAGGGATTGAAGCCGGGGCCCCTGCATTGGGAGTCTTAGCCTCTGGACCACCAGGGAAGTCCTGAAGATGATTTTCAACACAGAATTCTATACCTATCCAAATTGTTGACTAAATATGACATACTCAGACATTCAGAGATTCAGCAAGTTTCCCTCCCATGTACCAGTTCTTAGGAAGTTACTTGAGATTGCTCTAGTGAAATGAGGAAGTCATGAGATTCTAGAAACAGGAGGGAAAAGCCAGAATAATGATAAAAGCCTGGGGACTTCCCTGGTGGTCCAGCAACACAGGGAGCATGAGTTTGATCCCTGGTCAGGGAATGGGGATCCCACAAGCAGTGCAGCGGGGCCATAAATAAACAAAATATGAAAGTTTTTCTAAAATAATCCTGTACTCTCAACCCTTGGAGAAGGAAGACTGAGGGTCCCAGTAGGAAGTTTTCTAGGAGAGAAGAGTGTTGGAAGAAACTTGTTACCGTCTTTGGAGATTTGGAACCATCTAACCACCATGTTAACCAAACAGCAGAGAGGGAAAAAGAAAGGCCATTAGAAACCCCAGAGAAGAGAAAAGAAAAATAACGTCTGCAAGGAGAGAGAATCCTGGTACTTTTCTGCCATTTAGCTGTGCAGAGAGCAATATTTATATAATTGTAATAATGTGAGCACAGGTGATTAATTTTTAATTTAAGGTCAATGCACACTTGAAGGGAGGACTTGTGACCATAGGGTAGACCTTTAACCTTGACATTGTAAAAAGCACAGCTGATGGTTTGGGGATGGGAGTGGAGAGGAGAGCTAAGGGGAAGGGTGAAGAGAGCCTTACGTTTAAATGTGTGGACACAACGGATAATGTCCTAGTCGGTTAGAACTAAGAAATAAAGGTACAGGGTATTATTTAAAGCCACAAAGGTAACCAGTAGAGAAAGTAAAAATGGTGACATAATCATATTGGCAAGAAAGGGCGATATTTGAAGAGTGCAACTGAGCTAAATCCCGTGTATTAAAGAAACAAATGATCATGCTTTAAGTTGCTCAAACAAGAAGTAGCAGATAAGTATATTATTTAGAGACTAAAAGAAGCAAAAATTGAAACAGTGAAATGATTTTAAAATGGTTTCCTCTGAAGAACAGAACTAAAAGAATATTGCAGGAAACCACTGCTTTTTACTATGCTTTTTTAAAATTACTTTTAAAAAGGGAAGCTGAGAGGCGGTGGAGGGGAAAGAAGGAAAGAACTAAGAGCCTTGACAGATCGTAATGCAACCTATTAATACTGGAGATTCCAGATGGACATAGACCTTAAGACCTTGGAATTACACCCATATCTTCTGACATTAAATATGAACTCTGTGTGTGTGTATTTAATAAGATTTTTGTTTTTATTTAAAAATAATTTCAAACTTACAGAAATGTTTCCAGAATAAGAATAGTAGAACACACACTTGTGTATTCCGCACCCAGATCCACCCGTGTGTGAATATTTCACTACGTTTGTGTCACCATGTGCCCCTCGCTGAGCCCATGTGTTGTTTAAACTCTGGAGGGTTTTAGGCATCAAGACCCTTGACCCCTACACACTTCAGTGTATGTTTTTTAATAGGCGAGCATATGCTCTTATACAACCACAGCAAATTTAACATTGACACGAAACTTTAATCTACTCGTGAGATTTAATTTGCAAACAGCATCTTTTCCTGCTATAGGCTCCCTCCCCTCAGAGTCAGCTTTGCCATGTACCTTTTTTTTCCTCCTCCCCACTCCAGTCTTCTGCTGTCACTTTCATCCTCTCTACTTGTTTCTGCTTTTTTGTTTCACCTCATTCCTAATTCAGGTCTCAGTTTTTGTCGTTGTTGTTTTTAAAAATAACTCATCTATTTTGGGCCGTGCTGGATCCTCTTTGCTGCATGGGCTTTTCTCTAGAGCAGAGGCGACTCTGTAGTTGCGGTGTGTAGGCTTCTCTCAGGGAGCACTTGTTCTAGGGAGCAGGGTCCTCAGGAGTTGCAGCACATGGGCTCAGTAGTTGCTGTGGCTCCTGGGCTCTAGAGCGCTGGCTCAAATAGTTGGGGTGCATGGGCTTAGTTGCTTTGTGATGTGTGGGACCCTCCCAGCTGCTGCTGTTGCTAAGTCGCTTCAGTTGTGTCCGACTCTGTGTGACCCCATAGACGGTAGCACACCAGGCTCCCCCGACCCTGAGATTCTCCAGGCAAGAACACTGGAGTGGGTTGCCATCTCCTTCTCTAATGCGTAAAAGTGAAAAGTGAAAGTGAAGTCGCTCAGTCATGTCCGACTCTTAGCCACCCCATGGACTGCAGCCTACCAGGCTGCTCCGTCCATGGGATTTTCCAGGCAAGAGTACTGGAGTGGGCTGCCATTGCCTTCTCCGGGACCCTCCCAGACCAGGGATCAAACCCATTCTCTCCTGCACTGGCAGGCAGATTCCCCCACTGGACCACGAGGGAAGCCCCTGTTGTCACTGTTTTCAATGGTAGCATTTAAAATTTTTTTTCATTGGTGTATAGTTGATTTCTCCTGGTAATCTTGATTCCAGCTTTTGCTTCATCCAGCCTTGCGTTTCTCACGATGTACTCTGCATATAAGTTAAATAAGCAGGGTGACAATATACAGCCTTGACGTACTCCTTTCCCAGTTTGGAACCAGTCTGTTCCATGTCCAATTCTAACTGTTGTTTCCTGACCTGCATACAGATTTCTCAGGTCAAGTGGTCTGGTATTCCCGTCTCTTTCAGAATTTTCCAGTTTGTTGTGATCCACACAGTCAAAGGCTTTGGCATAGTCAATAAAGCAGAAATAGATGTTTTCCTGAAACTCACTTGCTTTTTTGATGGTCCAACAGATGTTGGCAATTTGATCTCTGGTTTCTCTGCCTTTTCTAAATCCAGCTTGAACATCTGCAAGTTCACAGTTCACATACTGTCGAAGCCTGGCTTGGAGAATTTTGAGCATCACTTTGCTAGTGTGTGAGATAAGTACAATTGTGCAGTAGTTTGAGCATTCTTTGGCATTGCCTTTCTTTGGGATTGGAATGAAAACTGCCCTTTTCCCATCCTGTGGCCACTGCTGAGTTTTCCAAATTTGTTGGCATATTGAGTGCAGCACTTTCACAGCATCATCTTTTAGGATTTGAAATAGCTCAACTGGAATTCCATCACCTCCACTAGCTTTGTTCGTAGTGATGCTTCCTAAGGCCCATTTGACTTTGCATTCCAGGATGTGACACCACCCTTATGGCAGAAATCGAAGAAGAACTAAAGAGCCTCTTGATGAAAGTGAAAGAGGAGAGTGAAAGTGTTGGCTTAAAACTCAACATTCAGAAAACGAAGATCATGGCATCTGGTCCCATCACTTCCTGGCAAATAGATGGGGAAACAATGGAAACAGTGACAGACATTATTTTGGGGGGCTCCAAAATCACTGCAGATGGTGACTGCAACCATGAAATTAAAAGACACTTGCTCCTTGGAAGAAAAGTTATGACAAACCCAGAGAGCATATTAAAAGGCAGAGATACTACTTTGCCAACAAAGTTCTATCTAGTCAAAGCTATAGTTTTTCCAGTAGTCGTGGATAGATGTGAGAGCTGGACCATAAAGAAAGCTGAGCACCAAGGAATTGATGCTTTTCAACTGTGGTGTTGGAGAAGACTCTTGAGAGTCCCTTGGACTGCAAGGAGATCCAACCAGTCCATCCTAAAGGAGATCAGTCCTGAATATTCATAGGAAGGACTGACGCTGAAGCTGAAACTCCAACACTTTGGCCACCTGATGCGAAGAGCTGACTCATTGGAAAAGACCCTGATGCTGGGAAAGATTGGAGGTGGGAGGAGAAGAGGATGACAGAGGATGAGATGGTTGGATGGGATCACCGACTCGATGGAGATGAGTTTGAGTAAACTCCGGGAGTTGGTGATGGACAGGGAGGCGAGTTGGTGATGGACAGAGAGGCCTGGCGTGCTGCGGTCCATGGGGTCGCAAAGAGTCGGACACGACTGAGCGACTAGACTGCACTGAGAGCTGATTTACAATGTTGTGCTAGTCTACTTGTTTCCGCTCTGTTTTCAGGTGTTTTGTTCTCTAATTATCTGAATGATTCCTGGAGCTTAAAGCACAGGCATACACAGACGCATGCTTAGAATTCTGTTTTGGAGGGAGTTTTTGGTTCCTTTGCCTTCCCAAAAATCACTGGCACTATTTGAATCTTTGATCATTCTTTTGAAACATGAATTGTAGAGATGTGTTTCTGAGAGTTTAACAGCCGTTTTTCTTTTCTTTTTTCCACTGTGGTTTATAGTTTGTAAAAGTACCGGAAGGTCCTATCCCCCCATCCACACCAAAGTTTGCATATGGAAAAGTTGCTCTGAAAAAGGTAAGAAAAAAACTGACAGAAACATTCAGAGTGAGCAAGTGGAATTCAGCAGTCATGAGTCAAAGTGTTACGCCTGGCAATCGGTTCCTTATTTTTTTGTGAACTTGTTTTCTGTGAGACTGATGGGGTAGGTGATGTTTCTGGGAAAACGGGGACACAGGCTGTGAGATGCTGTGTGTGGTGCTGACAGGGTGAGCGCATCAGGCGTGAGCGGGCATTCTTAGATCATTTTGTTTCCATTACCAGTGTCAAAACCAGTGTTAGGAGCCCTTGTGGGAATAACATGCAACCTTATTGTTATGGCTAGTGACATTCATTTCTATAATTCTCCTTTTCTAAAAGGAGTTCTCAAAAGCCACCAACATTAACTCTAAATTATACACTCCCCTCCATCTCAAAATCATGTCTTCAGGAAAAAAAGAAAAACCATGTCCTCATGACTTGTGGCTTGTATGGTAATTGGGACATTGAGTGGGAAAGCTAGAAACGAATCATAAATATCAGCGAAGAGCTTTTTCTTCTAGGTAAAGAGAAAAAGAGGAGAGGCTTCATTTGATAGTCAGGAGTGATGTAAGCTCAAGGCAATTTGTTTTGACCATCTTCAGGTTTTCCCCTCTGATAATCCCTAACTCCTACCTGGGTTAACTAACAAGAAAAAAAAAGTTATACATTTCTTAAGAATCTTGATATGCCAAAATAGCATCATAAGTTTTTATCTTAAGCAAAATGCCAAACATGATTGTATAATGTTTCCATTCGTGAAGCCCTTTGATGTTTGGTTGAGCTCTTGTAACATTTTCCACCTAGTGTCTGATATGTGTGTTACATTCTACAAAGAATGTGGTTTCTCTGCTTGATAGGAATCTTGCTTTAGATTAATCAGACTTTAATCACATGTGTAAAGGGAGTACCTTCTACTTGTTCATTGCTACTGCTACTTAAGGAAAAGTTTGGTTTGTGTCTTTTTAAGCTGTGAAAAGTTTATTTTTATGCAACAGAAAATAACTGCAAATGTTTTAAACAATAGTGCTAAAACCGAGCCACCTTAGTACCAAAGCACATTCTGTTTACCAGGAAGGAGAATTGTGAGACCAGAAACTGCATATATACGATTGAAGACAGCAAACGGGCATAAAACTGTGTCAAGTTTGGGAGTCCCCTGGTCATCCAGTGTCTAAGACTCTATGCTGCCCATTCGGGGGGCCCAAGGTTTGATCGCTGGTCAGGGAGCTAGATCCCACATGCTGCAACTTAGACCCAGTGCAGCCAAATAAATGAATAATTAATTTTTTTAAAATACTGAGTGATGTTTATGTAGATCATAGTTCCATAGGATAAAAGCTTTCACCATGAGCTCCTTAGGTTGTCCAAGTGGGAAAGCACTCACTTAGCTGAATTGATGGGATTGTGCCGAACAGATTTTTTTTTTTTTCTCCCATGCTACCTATCAGTGAGGTAGCCCTAAAAAGCATTTATAAAATTCCTAACCAGTTTCATGTTGGGGAAAGCCCTGGGTTTGAAGCCAAACCTAACTGCAAATCCCATCTGGGCCGTGACTCAAGTGAACTCCTCTGAGTCCCCAGTTCCTCTTCCCTAACAAGGGACAATATTGCCTTCCTTGCCTGGTTTTGTGAGGACTCAGTGAGGTGTGTGGGTAAAGGGAGGTCTCTCCGAGAGTTTGGTGAGGCACCCAGGGTTGTTTTGTGCATCAGAGTAAACATCATGGGGTACAAGAAAACACAGTCATTTAGGCTGAATATAAAAAGTGTTAATTGGGTGTCTACTATATGCTGGACATCGGAGGTGAGCACAGTAGAGACCTTGCTTTTAAGAAGCTGACTGTCAGCAAGGAGTGCAGTGGGGTAAACAAGTGGAAGACGATACAAACGTGGGGAATATGCTACTGACAAGCTCAGAGGAGCGCACAGTTGGGGCTACTTCACTCGGAGGTGGTGGGGAGGCTTTACAGAGTCTTGGTTTTCATGCATGTTACGGGCCTTTTCTATACAGGGGGTTGTGATTGTAAACAGGTATGTTTGAAACTCTTTTTACAATATCATCTGTTATTTTTCATCCAGAGTTAGGGACTGGATAGAATTGATTGAAGGTGACTGTGGGACAGACAGCCCTGAGTGGAATTCAAACCATTTCATTTTATTTAGGGGTTTGGTCAAATCCGCTGTCTCTAATGATGATGTTATTTTTACTGTGATTAAGTGAGGGGTGACAGTGAGTGAATGCTGCTTTTGTTTCTTTTCAGTTAAAGACAGTGGAGGATGCTCTCAACATCCTGTGTCCCTCTGGACCCATAAAAAGTGTTTATCCCTTGACATTCATCGATGTGAAACAGGTAGGGCTTCAGAGGTAATGCTTTACCTTGTTTCTACCCTCAAAAATACGTGCTTTCTACCCTACCTGTTCTGAACACAGGGACTAAAATGGTAAGCAGATAAATCAGACCCCACATAAAATCACCTCGGACCTCCAGGCTCTAGCTCTGTGCGCTGCACGGTGGCTGATCTTTCCTGTTCTCCCCACCCCCATTTCTTATCAGATAGGTAATAACCTGCTTTAGCATAATTCTGTGCAGGTTATACATTGAGTATAGGTCTGCTATAATTAACCTTATTAGGTATCAGGTAAAACCACTGTTTTATTACTCAAAAAAAGATAGTTATTTGTTCTTAGTTCCAAGATACAGGGACTGTGTTCTTAATAGATTAGGTTATTAGAGATTCTTTTTCCTGCCTTTGCAGAGAAAAAGAACAGATGGTGTGTGTGTGTGTGTGTGTGTGTGTGTGTGTGTGTGTGTGTGTGTGTGTGTGTGTGATGTGTGTGTTTAATATGTGTGTGTGTGTTGTGTGTTTAATCTCCAGGCACAGCTCCATCTTTACTGTAAAATTTCCCCAACTTTATGTTAGAAAATTTGCAAAACTAGTGCAAAACTAGTACAATACCCATAGAGCTTTAACCTAGATCCATCAAGCATTAACAGCTGCTTCATTTGCGTTCTCTTTCTCTGTGTGTATGGTTTGGAGTCAGCTGCTTTTTGTTTTTTTTAAGCATTTGAGGTAGTTGTCAACATCATGACACTTCACTCTTAAATATTAGAGCATATATTTTTAAGGACATTATCCTACATGATCACAAATAATGGTCACCCTTAAGAAATTTAGCATGGATACAATCCTATTATCTAACATACATACATTCTACAATCAGGTACCCCAGTTTATTCCAAAAATGTCCTTTATAGCTTATCTCTTCTCATTCCAGTTGCCAGTCCATGATCACACATTGCATTTACTCTGCTTTCATCTGAAACAGTTCCTGAGTCTCTTTTTCTTCTCTGTCTAGTGACATGGTCATGTCTGAAGAGTTGAGAGTTTCTGAGTTCTGTAGACCACGCCTCACTGGTTATATTCAGCGAGACATTTTTGGCACTCACACGACAGCAGTGGTGTGTTCTTCTCCGAGTCCTGTCGTAGGATCATTTGGTGCCTTTAGTTCAGTATTCTGTTTGATCACTTAGTTAAGATCTCAGCTTTGGTTTTTGAAATGGAAAATTATCTAGGGGCTCCTTTCTTTGTGAGGAGATCACCTTCTGAAGGGTGATATAATAACAGCACATTTGATCTTGCTTTAGCTTATTTTGCCTCCAGTTACTATTGTTATGTTTGTGATTTCACTCCAGCAATACTGCTTTGTGATAAATAAAAATGATTAAGTAAGCTCCCCCTCACTTTTTTATTAGTGTTGGGTAGTGTTCTTTTTCTGGTTCTAACACACACTGGTTGTACATCCATGTCTCCATCTACCTGTCCTCTCCACCGAGTAGGGTCGGAGCACATCAGATAAGACACAACTCAGAGCAGTGGGAACCTGGGAAGTGGATCCCAGGTTAGTGTCCTTGCTTTTTCTCAGACCCTTTCTGCTCTCTCCCCTTTGGCCAAGGCAGTGCTCTCAGATCAGGTGTGGCTCCTGGGCCCTGACTGCTTCAGATCTGGGACAGGCCGTAGATTTCTTTCCAGCAAACCTCTCGGCGGGCACAGCTGCAGGGAGTGGGGTGCAGCTTTGGTACCCCTGCAGCTGCCTCCCCCATCCACCCCCCGTCCCTGGAGTCCTCTACTTTGCCATTGCAGGGAGGATCTCACCTTCTGCTCCCCTCCCGGAAATCCCTAGTCTCTGAGCCAGGACTCACCACTCCTCTCCATTCAAAAGAAAAAAGGAAACAAGAGATGGGAGATTTGGGGGTCTGGAAGGGAGGCATCCTTGTGCTTGAAGGCTTGGGTGATGACAGTGGTGTTTCTTGAGTTCAGCACTTTCCTGCAACACAGGAACATTGGCTGGCATTTTCCTTCCGCTCCTGCATATCATCTCTCCCCTTTGCTGGGCTGCACTTTCCTGCATTCAGGGCTGAGGAGTGGGAAACTCTGTTTCCTGCTGGGTTTCCATTTGGATTTTCCTGTATGACTTGATTTGTCCAGCTCTCCCAGCTGATGACCACCCAGGAAGCCATTCACCCAGGCTGGTGTTTGGGGGCTTCCTTTCCGACCAGGGGTCCCAGCATCTCCAAGTACTTTCTGAGGCACATTTAGAGGCAATTTCACCCCCACCTCCATCTGTCTCTCGCTACCTGTTTCCCCCTCGCCTCCACTTGAAACGGTTTCTGATTGACTCATGTTTTGTATGTTAGAGCAGATTTAGCCCAAGAAGCTAGAGAATGTTTTAAGGAACATTCTGTTGCTGTTTACCTTTTGTTTTTGTTGTCTTTGGTTTTGGTTTTTGAGGTAACAGCAGTAACCTTTTGATCTGTGACGGGATCCTCCCAAGTGATTCTGGCACATCACCTAACACGTTCCAGGGTCTGGTTCCCTCTCGTGGGAGGGGAGGGGATGTTTGACAAAGGCCTCCAGGCTTCCTTGCAGTTTGCTGCTGTGATGGTTATTCTGTGATCTCAAAACTGAAGCCAGTTTCCTTCTTTCAGACAGAATATTTGCCGAGGCTGGGGAAGCATTTCATTCCTATAATTTTAGATACGTTGCTTTCACGCGGATGGAGGGTGATCCAGTTCTCCTAACGTGAACTGCAAGAGTGATGTCTTTTTCTTGCATCCTTCTCTAACCAGTACTTTGGGTTTGTGCTGTACCGAACAACGCTCCCTGAAGACTACAGCGACCCTACACCCCTCTCTTCACCGCCCAGTGGCGTCCATGACCGGGCCTATGTCTCTGTGAACGGGGTAAGAATTCTCTCTGAACTTGTGTCTGCCCCCACGGGGGAGGAGAGTTGTGGGTTGCACTTGGTAATGATCTCAGAGAGACAGCAGTAAGCAGTCCTGAGGAGAGATCTTATTCCTTGCCCAGGAATTGGACCTGGGTAGCCTAGATGAAAAGCAGAAATCTTAGCTGCTAGGCCACCAGGGGCGACAGGCAAAGTCCTCCTGGCTCTTTCCTCTGTTTGAAGGCAAGAATGTTTCAAGGAGGCAAAAACTGTAAACACAGGTAGCAAGTTTATCCTTACAGACAGAGCACAGTCAGTGGGGCAGCACACAGAGAAACAGCATGTTTGTCCGAGTTCCCTGGTTGCCTAGTGGTCAGGATGCAGCATTTCACTGCCGGGGCCTGGGTTTGATCCCTGATCCAGAACTGTCTTGCATGCCGCACAGCAGGACCAAAATACAAAAATAATAAATAAATAAAAATAAAAGACTGAAGCAAGGCAGAAATACACGCCTGGAGAGGACAGCAGGTGTCCTGAGTGAGGAGTGTAATAAAGAGGTGATTTAAATCCCTTATATAAGACAGTCCTTCTGGGTCTTTGTGTACCTTTGGCCAATTATCTTGTCTCCTTTTTCACACTTGACCTGTCCTTGGGCCTTCCCCAACATGCGTGCATAACTTTTTGCTAAAATGGATCTCACTGCAGAGGCCTCTGGGTACCCGTCCTCACTTGTCATGGGGTGGCATGGTTTGACCCCCAAGGAGCCTGTCTGCACATGTACTGACAGGGAAGTTTCCCTTGACCTCAGGAGTGGTCATCTTATCTCTTCTCTTCAGCAGAGGCCAGCTTCTGCCACTAGCTTTGTCCTTGAAGTGTCTTCAGTCTGACCCCACTTGACAAACTACCAGATGTCCAACACAAGGGCCCGTCTATCTCCTACCTCAGTAACATGACGGTCAGGGCCACTGCTGCCTTCCCACCCTCAGGCTCCACCCTCCTCCTGATGCTCCTTAGCTGTCCCCCTTGCTGGCTGAGGTAGCCTCGCCTGCGCTCCGTCTACCTGAGGTATACACCCCCATCCGTCCGAACTTCCTGGTCACCCCCCTAGTCCAGGATCATCCCCTCGGACTGACACTGTGTGTCACCCATGTCTTCTTTGCTCCTGGATGGCAGGGTCTGTTTTGTACACACCAGGTGAGTCATTTAACTTAGGGTCTTCATCTTGCATGAGAAGTTATATTCTG
Organism: Okapia johnstoni; assembly: GCA_024291935.2. Lineage (NCBI taxonomy): Eukaryota > Metazoa > Chordata > Mammalia > Artiodactyla > Giraffidae > Okapia > Okapia johnstoni. Next base: position 6,296,238 of record CM044323.1, on the reverse strand, counting down.
AAGGGCTGTTCATGATAATTAAAGCTAAGAGATACAAAGACCTTGGTTTCATACAAAGTAAACATACCCTTATAGGATTTCCATTCCTCTCACTGAAACAAATCATGTGAAATAAACAAATGAAAGATTGTTCCTAACCAAGAAAATCTGCTGAGAAAAAAAAAACTTTTTTTTAATTTTTCTTAAAAAAAAAAAGAATGAAGTGATTTTAACATATGAAATAGGCAAACAACAAGGTCCTACTCTATAGCACAGGGAATTATATTCAATATCTTATAATAACCTATAATGGAGAAGAATATGTAAAATGAAATCACTTTGCTGGACACCTGAAGCCAACACAACATTGTAAATATGCTTCAAAAACAACACAAAAGGAAAGAAATTGAGGGTCAGAGAAGTGAAGTGATTCACCCAAGGTTACCCAAGTAAGCATCAGAACTGGTTCTCTGCTTCTTCTATTTCTCCACAGCAATCTCCCATGTCTCCCAAACTACTTATTCTTTTTTTTTTTCAGATTTTAAACTTTTTATTTTGTATTGGGGTATAGCTAGTTAACAATGTTGTGGTAGTTTCAGGTGAGAGACAATTTTATATGAAAATATTTCCATTCTGTTGTCATGAGTGGTTTTGAGTGGCAGCAAATGTCTAAAACACTGTGAGTATGTATACTGATGGCAACAATTTCTAAAATTCCAATTTGAGGGTTGTTTTAGTGATTTACAGTCTTTTTTTTTTTTTTAAGAATCTTGCATTTTAAAAAGTTAGGAATATGTTGCTGCTAAAATACACGTTATTTCCCCTCATTCGATTATTTCATCTCTGTGGTTAATGCATCATATCAGGTATTTTGAAGTAAAACTACTCCACCTAACTCTCTGATTTTATCTTGTTTGTCTTATTTTGTCCCGTCTCCATGCTGTTTAAAAGCTATTTTTTATTACTGCCTTTTTTTGCTGTGAGCACATGAAGAGATTCCTGTCTTAGAAATCTTCCCCTGGAATTTCTGCCTCCATCCCCTCTCTGTTAAAAATAGATGCACAGCCTACTCAATACTCTGTAATAACCTATCTGGGAAAGGAATCTGAAAAAGAATTCATATATTGATATGTATACATATACCTGTACCACTTAGCTGTACATCTGTAATGAACACACTGTAAATCAACTATACCCCAATATAAAATAAAAATTAAATTTAAAAAAATAAGGGACTTCCTGGAAGTTCAGTGTTTAAGACTCTGTGATTCCACTGCAAGAAGTGCAGGTTTGATCCCTGGTTGGGGAACTAAGATCTCGTGTACTTTGCGGCATGGCCAAAAATTAAAAATAAATGAATGACATTTAAAATAACAATAAATACAAAATAAAAAATAATAAAAACAGACATACAGGAAAACATCCAAGAGCTAAGGAAATGAGCCTCAGCCCTCCCCTGATGGGAGCTGAGTCTGGTAACCCTCCTATGTAGAAACCAGTGGTTGCAGGAGCCTGGGCATCTGGCTGAGGACTTGGGCAAAGGAGCCATCAGAGCATTTCTGTCCCAAGTCGAGTGACACTTCAAAGTAGGAAAATGAGTGTGGAATTAACTGAGCAGGCTGCCTCTGCTGACCCTCCCACCCTAGTTAATTCTCATTTGGTATTGAACCCACAGGTCCCCCAGGGAGTCCTTGAACGAGAATCTGTGATCACCCTGAACATAACAGGGAAAGCTGGAGCCACCTTGGACCTCCTGGTGGAGAATATGGGGCGTGTGAACTATGGCTCGTCTATCAACGATTTTAAGGTAGGCCCAGCCTCCGTGTTGGGAGAAGGCAATGGCAACCCACTCCAATACCCTTGCCTGGAAAATCCCATGGATGGAGGAGCCTGGTAGGCTGCAGTCCATGGGGTCGCTAGGAGTTGGACACGACTGAGCAACTTCACTTTCAATTTTCACTTTCATGCATTGGAGAGGGAAATGGAAACCCACTCCAGTATTCTTGCCTGGAGAATCCCAGGGATGGGGGAGCCTAGTGGGCTGCCGTCTGTGGGGTCGCACAGAGTCGGACACGACTGAAGTGACTTAGCAGCAGCAGCAGCCTCCCTGTTGGGAGTGAGACTCAAAAGTTGACAGAACTGTGCCTAAGTCATTGGGGAAGTTTCTGTAAATCCACTTTAAGACTCTGCTGCATACACTCTTGCCTTCCAGCCCTGTTAACATAGAAGTAACTTTCTTTTTTGGTTGCGCTGGGCCTTTGCTGCTGGGCACAGGCTTTCTCTAGTTGGGACAAATCTCTAGTTGCAGCACATGGGCTTCTCATTGCGGTGGCTCCTGTTGATGGTGGAGCATAGGCTCTAGGGCTTATGAGCTTCAGTAGTTGCAGCTTGTGGGCTGTAGAGTGCAGGGGCTCCAGAAGTTGTGGCTCATGGGCTTAGTTGCTCCGATGCATGTGGAATCTTCCCGGACCAGGGACTGAACCCATGTCCCCAGCACTGGCAGGCAGATTCTTATCCACTGTACCACCAGGGAAGTCCACATAGAAGTAATTTTTAAAAGCACACCCACTTTGCCAAATTTGATGAGTAAACTTACCTGGTTTGTTTTGCAACCTAGAAGTTGGGTTATTTTGAAGATCTGTTTTCCTCTGTAGATGATGAGAAAGTCGAGCTTTGCAAACAGAACCCTTGCATTTGAGTTCAGTCATCCTTTAGCAAGAAACAGGAGGAGGAAGCCGCCGCACCATGCTTTTCCTTTGCTTAAAAAACCCACCAAGCCTGCAAAAGGCACTCCCTTGCCTACAAAGCCAACTTAGCATTTGTTCTGTTGTTTTCTGGGTGTGGACAAACTCTTGACTTTTAGAAAGCCTTTCCCTCTGCGCACTGCTCTCACCTCTCTTGGTTAGTCTGTGCCTAGGCATCTAGTCCAAATACGTTTTCCTGATGTACATTTTGACAGCATTGTTCAGTAAATGTTGGTTATGCTCATACGCCGTGTGTCTGCTCCACGCGGTGCCTTTGGGGGAAGGCAAGGATGCTGAGACACAGGCTGCCCCTTGGGTAGCTCACCATGTGCTGGAGGAGGGAAGGCTGCACGTCTGGAATGATGGCAACACTCACGACAGCACAGGGGTCTGGGGCTATCTCCTCACCCTCCCGGTGGCATCTCAGAAGCAAAGCAGTGACACTCTTAGAGAACAGCCATGCAGGGGCCACTTTTGTCTCCAGTATGAAAGAAATGTCCCTGTTACCATCCTTGTGGTCAGAGTAATTAATGGTCATCCTGCTTGGCTATCATAGGCCACACTGACCCCCAGAGTGATGGGGACTCTTGTGAGGTGTCTCAGTCCCCAGGACCCAGCAAAGAGCCTGGCACAGAGCTGCGTGGTTAACGCTTATTGAATTACTGATTGGACCCTTGAGGCGTGGTATTGAGAGGTGTCGTAGAACAGATACAGGATCCCACTGGGATGGAAAAGTTCCCCTCATGAAAGGCTGGGAAGAGGAAGCCAGATGAGCCATGAGCAAAGGCTTCCCTGCAGCATCTGGTGCCATGGACACCCCAGGCCCTTGCCCCCGCTGGACAAATAGAGCAACTTCAGAATGTGTCTCAGGCTCTCCATCATTGTGACAGACCCTTCTATCCTTTTACAGTGGGCCAAGTGTTCCTTTGCATCCTGCCCCCCACCTCCATTCACTCTCCCATCCTCAAAACCATCATTTCCTCTCTTCTGGCCATGTCTCTGAACCAAACACTGAAGACTGGGGATTTGGGGTCTAAAGCTCTGGCCTCGAGCCAGATCTCTGTCACTCTGATGTACACACAGTTTGAGTTTCATGTGCTGTTGGTATTTCATATCCCAGTTTGCTTTTCCCAGGAATTCAGGGCTGGAACACAGAGTCACGTGAAGCCTCTCTCCACCCCCATCTTTACCCCCCAGCTCATCACTCTGTTTCTCTTTTACAGGGTCTTGTTTCTAACCTGACCCTTGATTCCGAAATCCTCACTGACTGGGAGATCTTCCCGCTGGACATGGAGGATGCAGTACGCAGTCACCTGGGGACCTGGGATGGCCGTGACAGCGGCTACCACAATAAAACCCGTGCACGCAGCCCACCTACCTATGCCCTCCCGACCTTTTATGTGGGTAACTTCACTATTCCCAGTGGGATCTCAGACTTGCCTCAGGACACCTTCATCCAGTTTCCTGGATGGACCAAGGTATGTGTCTTCATGGAAAGTATTTGCGTTTAGGCCTCAGATGTCTGTTTTTCTGTGTCTGATACAGCATCCAAAAGACTGCTAATGGTGTGCTGCGTGAGACTCAGTGAGTGGAGGGTTTTCTGTGGAAGTTTATCCATTTCTCAGGAGCAGGGCCATAGCAGATCGTCAAAGATACTGTGGTCAGCCTGAAGGTAGACCATCTAGCCCATTTTCATTGACAACTTTTAGCAACTTCCTCCTTCCCCTAAGAAAAATCATACCTTCTTTGAAAACTGACTAGGAATAGCATTTCTTGTTTATACTGAAGAAAATCTGGCCCAGACTAAGGGGCAAATCTCTGGGAAGCCTGTTTTCTCTTGTTCACGCCTAACTATACTCTCCAGACCACCCCACCTCCGTATGAGGATGCCCCCACGCCCGGGGTGCTTCCACCCATCTGTAGGATCCTCAGCTCTCCCCTGGCCACTTTACTGCCTGCTTCATTCTCCTTTTTCTGTGAAGACATGTCTTCTTTCACCATTGTCTTCTCTATTTCAAGTCCTATTTTCATCCTAGATGACCTTATCATGACTCAAGTTATTCATTCAACAAATATTTTAGTGGTTTCTGTTACTAAGAGTGGGTCCAGCTGCTCGCCACCCTAATGCCAATAAAGAGGTCAGGTTGGTGGAAAGGCAAGTTTGCTTTATTTCAGAGGCTGGCAATGCTGGGGGAGGGCAGAGTTCTGTCCACAGGCCGACTCCCCCACCGCTGACAATCAGTGGGCAAGAGCTTTTATAGGCAGAGGGAGGAGCTACATGCAGAAATAGCAGTCAGCTCCAACAGTCATCTTGAAATTGGTCATGCAGTGGTCTGAGCAGTGTCATCTTGATTGTTTTAAGTACAGTTAATCTTCAGTTCCAGGGTCGGTCTGTTCCCATTTCCTAGGGGCCAATTCTCGGAATTGTGGCACCTTGTGTCATGGCTGCAGTCTGGTCCTCATGTAATTAAATTCTTCCATCTGGTGGGAGTTTCAGTGTCTACAACCCAGCTCCAAGGATATGGCTCAGAATACTATCTATAACCCTTGAAAAGAAACTAAATGTCTTTAACTTTGCTTACTGGCTAAACCATTATCATTTTGTCCTGTTTGATTGTTTTCCTTTGCTTCTGTATTTTCCCAATTCTCTGATTAAACTGGTTAAAGTTTTCTACAGACAAAAGGCAGGCAGAGGATATGGGGGGTTGGGGACCACAGGATCTTGTTCCCTTTCGATCCACCCCTTTTTGACACTCTTCAAGATTAAGGAGAGACAGATACAGAGCAAGAAACGGAATAAAAGTTTTGAATCGAGAATAAAGTTAATAATAAAGTAGGCAGAGGAACTTGGCTTTAGTTCCATTTCTCTTCCAATATTCCCCAATTCTTTGAGGCAGTGGGGTGCTGACTGCTCTGGTTCCTTTCTGCTGAAGTGGGGTGCAGTCCTGCCTAATTTGGGGAATGGACACAGAGCTGGAAATAATCTCAAGTCTCAAGTTTAGCATCAGTATTTTGTACTGTGAAAACATGACCTCAGTCTGATTGCCTTGTCACAGCACCTGGATAAACGCTTAAAAATTAGCAGACATATTACGGATGAGGATAATAATCAAAATGCATCTTTGTATTATTCCCTGAATGTATTTTCTTCTTAATGGTTAAAGCAGATGTACAATGTATGTCTAACAGGCCATAAGCCGGCTATTTGGAATACTGGAGTGGGTTGCCATTTCCTTCCCCAAGGGATCTTCCCACCCAGGGATCGAACCCAGGTCTCCCGCATTGCAGGTGGATTCTTTACTATCTGAGACACCAGGGAAGCCCTGGTTAGCCTAAAGTTCAAATTAAATCATGTATAAGCCAGAATGACTTCCCCATACCTCAATACGTGAAAACTTCTTCTACCATTTTCCCCTTTCAATTGTAAATCTTCCCATAAAAAGCACTGATAATCAATATATTTTTCCACTGTGGTCAGAGTGGCTCAGTTGTTGCCTGCTCCAGGTCCATTCATGTCCCTCGGTGCTAGGCCGACTTTTTGTCTATATATTTATCTAGTCATCCACGGGGAGAAAACTAATTAGACATAACAAACAAGCATACAAAGGTATGCTAACAGGGAAACATTTTATAGGCCATACATTTTACTGATTATACCCAATCTTTATACATTGTACATGTGTTTTAAGTAAACTTAAAGCCAGCAATGATACACATCATGAGTAGTTATACTCTGTGATAACTTCATTAAACAATTTTTTCCATCCTGAGCATTGGGGTCAAAAGTATGATTAGAAGAAAAACAACAGTGTTCCATTAGAATTCTTTCAATTTCTTAACAGTATTTTTCTCTGAGATTCCTCAGGGGCCCTCTGGAAAACTCAGAGTTACTTAGATAAAGAAACTTACAATCTGTTGTCAAAAGCGGCACAATATTCCAGGAAAACTTTGTTATCATAACAGAAAACCAAATTGCTGCCCTGTATCAGCTTACTGTTAAAATCCATTTACCTTTTTAAATTCAATCTAATTTTAATATATCTTAAGTGTCCAAAATTCCTTTCTCATAGTACTTTGTTTTTCTTTACAAAAAAGGATACTTTCTGTATCCATTTTAATTTCTCTCTAATTTTTTTCCCACCCAAAATTTATTCTCCTTTTATCCTTCCAACAAAAATATCTCCAGGGAATTCCCTGGAGGTGCAGTGGTTAGGACTTCGAGCTTCCACTGCAGGGGCACAGGGTTGATCCTTGGTGAAAACTAAGATCGCGCATGCCACACGGTGGGGCCAAAGGAAAAAAACAAAATCTCCGTCCTTTATATTTTCTCTGGCAGACAACACATATCCTACCTGCTTTATGTACTGAAATGTATCCCTTATCATTTTTACGGATTACGATTTTTAACCCTTTAAAACCTTAACAAAACTAAGAAACAAAGTAATTGAACTGTTATACCAGCATTTCTGATTAGCAAACTTAAGAACATATTCCCATAACCTCTAAAAACATACATTTTTTTCATAGCACAATTTCTCTTTAATATGTGGTACAATATGTGTATTTAATAATATGCATTTATTGTGTTTAAGCCCTCTTTCGTTTTTTCTTTTTGTTTAAAATTGTACTAAATAACCCAAGTCTGAAGTCTCAACGTGAGCTGTGTTTGTATTTCAAGGACATGGTAAGAGTTAACTTCAACCTTTCTCCTAAGCATATTTTTATTTCTCTCAGGGTCAGAATCCTGAAGAAAAAAGAAAAACAAGTATGTTTTCTCTAACTGCATATGCAAAAATAAAAGACTCTCATCGTAACCAATTTTTTTGGAGTTTGAAAAACACTTGATGGCCACCCAGTGTTTAAAAAGTAATCTTTTTTTTTTTCTTTAGTCATAGTTTCATAGCTAAAATCTTTCTAATGAATTGGACCTGAATTTTTCACTTTACAAAAAATAAGAATACCAATCACACAAACAATACACACTCACACACCAGAAGAAAGAACTGTCGTAAATCCCCTGAGAGGATATGGAGTCCCAAATAAACACTGTCCAACACAAACGGTCGTCAACCTCATACAGCCATCAGAAGCAGCTGGCAAAAATGCCCAAACGGCACTTCAAGCTCAAAAGAGCAGTTAGCCGGGCGCACACCCGTGGACTTACCGGGTCTGGGAGCCCCTCAACTCGTCCAGCGGCGTCTTTCCATTCCACCGAGGAAAAGCGCGTGTTGGCGGCCAGTGCCGAGCAGGCGAGGAACAGGGAGGATCCCCGAAACAAATGGTTTCGGCAGCTGGTAGGAATGTCCCCCAAACCTCCTCCCAGGACCTGAGAGCCATGAGCAATGGCTCCTTGAAGCCTTCCAGGCGCGTCTTCATGGTGGCGGCTTCGCTCGGGGAAAAGCCCAGGAGGCAGGTATCGCGAGAGCTCAGTCTCACGTTGCATCAAAATCTGTTAGCGAAAGTGGGTCCAGGTGCTCGGAGCTCAAAAGCCAATAAAGAGGCAAGGTTAGTGGGAAGGAAAATTGGCTTTTTTTCAGATGTATGCAATCAGAGGCAGACTCCTGTCCAAAGGCCAACTCATTCCTCCTCCCACTGAGAAGCAGTGAGCAAGAGCTTTTAAAGGGGATCTTCTTCAGGGTTGTATAGGTGTTAGGGAGGGGGCTACAGTCAGCTCTGACAGTCACCTTGAAACTGATCATGCAGTGGTCTGACCAGCATTTGGGGTGTTTGTTTTGCTGCACTGCACAGCTTTGGGGATCTTAGTTCCCTGACCAGCGATTGAGCATGGGCTCCCTGTAGTGAAATGTGGAGTCCTAACCACTGGACTGCCAGGAAATCCCTGACCAGTGTCTTCTTGATTATTTTAAGTACAATTAATCTTCAATTCCAGTGTCAGTTCTTGTAATTGTGGCACCTTATGTCATGGCTACAGTCTGGTCTTCATGTAGTTAACTTCTTCCACCTGGTGGGGTTTCAGTATCTACAACACAGCTCCAAGGATATGGCTCGAATATTATCTAAAGCCCTTGAGAAGAAACTAAAGATCCTTGACTTTGCTTACTGACTTAAGTTATTATTTTATCCTATTTGATTGTTTTCCTTTGCTTCTGTATTTTCTCAGTTCTCTGATTAAACTTATCCTTTGGCTAAAGGTTTTCTACAGACAAAAGGCAGGCAGGAAACATGGTTGGGGGAAGGACCATAGCGTCCTGCTCCTTTTCATTACTATGTGCCCAAACTTTGTGCCAGGCACTAAGGATCCAAAAATGAAGAGAACTGGATATGGCTCTTGCTCTTTTGGAACTTAAAATCTGGGTGTGTGCTAGTCACTCAGTCATGTCCAACTCTGTGACCCCATGGACTGTAGACCACCAGGCTCTTCTATCCATGGGATTCTCCAGGCAAGAATACTGGAGTGGATTGCCATTCCCTTCTTCAGGGGATCTTCCCAACCGAGGGATCAAACCCAGGTCTCCTGCATTGCAGGCAGATTCTTTACCATCTGAGCCACGAGGGAAGTCCTCTTGCTCTCATGGAACTTAAAGTCTAGCATACCCAAATCATATCATCACTCAAATTAAATGATAAAATTGCAGATGCAATGGATGCTAAGAAGAGATATGGAGGTTGACAAGAATTGGGCATTTGACCATGTTAAGGTGGTCAGGGAACATGATGGACATGTGAACATGATGCTTGATAGAGATAGAGGGGTTGAATAGGACTTAACATGGCAGAAAGGGGAGGGAAACATACGCCAGGCAGAGGAGATAGCATATGCAAAGGTTATGTGGTTAGAAGGAGAAGTGGCCAGAATGAGAAACTTACAGAGAACTCAACTGTTTGGAACACAGAGAAGAGGGAGTGTGGTTCAGAGAAGAAGCTAGAAAGTAGGTAGAGACTAGATTGGGACAGGGTATTAAACCACATTACAGTTTTATCTTTCTTTTGAGAGCCACCAAAACAGAGTGACATGGCATGGTTGTGATGCAATGAATTTCTGTGACCCCGGGATGCACTGGGCTCAGGGAGACTGTCTAGGAGGCTGGACCATAGTTTCATTGCCAGATTGGGTTGGTGGGAGACAAGATGGTAATGACACACTATTTGAGAGATGTTTGTAGTTAAGTCCATAAAGAGGTAATGATAGATTAGATATAGGTATTTAAAGAGAAGGACATATCAGGTGACTCTTAGGTTCTAGGCTTGCTGCTAGGAAGATGACACCATTTACTGAAAGAAGAAATTTCAAAAGAGGATTTGTGCTAGAAGAGCATGATCATGAGTTTGGATGTGGACAGTTGAGTTAGGCCATGGGGAATAGCAGAGAGAAGGTTCTCGAGGAGGCTGTTGGATTTATGGGTGGGTATTCAGAGGAGGGATCTGAACTGGGAATACATGTATGAGATCATTTGTATATGGATGGCCATTGAAGACATGGAGTAGACAAGTTCCTCTAAGGAGAGAGGATGCAGAAGGAAGAAAGGAAGACACTGAGCTGATCTTTGAGAGACACAAACATGATGGAGAACGAGGAGAGACCAAACAAATAGGAGGAGAACAGCATTTATGCTGCCAAGATGCAAGTGAGATGAAGACTGAAGCACCTCTGCTGGATTTAGCACCAGGGGTCACAGCGACCCTCAGTAAGGGCTAAGCCAGTGGAGCGAACACTGCAAGCCAAACAGCCTTCTATTGAGGACTGTAGGGGGAGGAGATGAACTCATGAAAAATACAGATACTTGAAGATAAACATTCTTTTTGAGAAGTTTGACTCTGAGGGAGAAGAGGAAAACAATACTGGGAAAAAAGCTGCAAGAGAAGATGCACATGTGAAAGTGAATGTTGCTCCGTCGTGTCTGACTTTTTGCCAGAATACTGGAGTGGGTAGCCATTCCCTTCTCCAGGGGATCGTCCCAATCCAGGGATCAAACCCAGGTCTCCTGCATTGCAGGTGGATTATTTACCAGCTGAGCTACCAGGGAAGCCGAATATGCATATGGCATGTGTTTAATAAGTGCCCTTTTATAATGTTTGATTTTTACATGTTTATGGAAATATGTTTTCATTAATATTCTGTCTGAAATATTTTTTAATTTCCCATAATATCTCTTCTTTGAACCATAAGTTATTTAAATATGCATTGTTCAATTTTCATATTTATTTTTTGGGGCCATACTGCACAGCTTGTGGGATCTTAGTTCCCTGACCAGGGATTGAACCCAGGCCCTCAGCATTGAAAGCACACAGTCCTAAGCACTGGATCACCGAGGAATTCTCTGTGTTTTTGTTTTTGTTTTGAAAGCATTTCTTATTTTTTTTACTTCTAATTTAATTCTTCTGTAAAACTTCTGGAAGAAGGAGAAAAATCTTCCTGATGTTGGGTTAGGCAAAGACTTCTTAGACTTGACACCTAATACATAATCCTTAAAGGAAAAAAAAATTGATGAATTAGATTTTATCAAAATTGAAAATGTTTGCCCTTCAAAAGACATTTTTAAGAAAATGAATATCCAAGCCACAGATTGGCAGAAAATGTTTTCAACTCATATATCTAACAAAGGACTTGGTTCTAGAATATATAAAGAATTCTTATAACTCAGTAATAGGAAGATGACCAACCCACTCAAAAAATGGGCAAAGGACTTGCATGGACATTTCACCAAAGAAGATAAGTACATGAAAAGATGCTTAATGCTCAACATCATTAAGGAAGTGCAAATCAACCACAGTGAAATACCACTTCACACCCACTAGAATGACTGTAATATTAAAAGATGGACAAGAACAAATGTTGGCAAGGATATGGAGAAATGGGAACCCTCCTCCATTGCTAGTGGAAATGTAAAATGGTACAAACACTTTGGAACACAGTTTGGCAGTTTCTTCAGTTTCTCCTAAAATTACCATAGGATTCTTCAATTCTACTCCCAGCTGTTTCCAAGAGAAGTGAAAACGTGTGTCTACACAAAGACTTACATGCAAATGTTCATAGTAGCATTATCAAAATAACTGAGAGTTGGAAATAATTCAAAATGTCCATGAACTGATAAATGGAAAAATAAACTATGGCATATCCATACAATGGAATCATATTCCACAATAAAAAAGGGCAGACCTCTGATACAGGCTACAACATGGATAAATCTGAAAAACATTACGCTAAGTAAAAGCATCCAGTCATAAAAGACCACATACTGTGTGATCCCATTTGTCTGAATTGTTCAGAAAAGGCCAATCTATATAGCCAGAAAGTAAATTATTGGCTGCCTAGGACTTAGCGTGGGAATAGACAGTGACCACAAATGGGTATGGGGTTTCATTTAGGGTGATGAAAATGTCCCCAAATTAAACTGTGGTGATGGTTGCAAAATCTTCTTAAATTTATTGAGACTTGGTTTATCACCCAAGCATATATTTCCTGGTGAACATACTTCTGTAATTTCAAGCTCTACTGTCCTCTCTCTGGCCATATGTGTCTATCCCTCAAACTCTCAAGGCTCCCAAGTCTACTCTTGGATCTTGTGGATGACCTGAAACTCCCGCATCAGGGCCGCAGTTCTTCCCTACCCTTCCTAGACATCACCACCATTTTTTTTTTTCCTTAGGAGCCGTCAATCCACTGGCCCTCTTGCCCTTCCGCCCCTTGTTCACCCTCACTGGGAGTGGGTTCACCACTGGCTTCTGCTAGTTCATCAGTAACTGAGGACCTCTGGTGTGGCCTCTCTGACATATTCACCCCTCCTCTGTCTCCAAACTCTGGAGGTCCCCAAGTTGTCCAGCAGTCCTTGGCCTCTGTCTTCCCTATCCCCAGCTGGCCTCTAACTCTCACCACCTCCCTTAAACCACCTACCTCCTCCCCTCCTCCACTGAGGACTCACCCTTCTTGACGCTATCAGGTGAGATCCTTTGATCCTCAGCTTCCTGTCAGACTTATCTCTCTGCCTCCACCCTCACTTCCTGCCCAGTGGCCTCTAGAAGGAAGTGTAAGCTCCAAACCCCCTCCCCATCTTCTTCCTCCAGGCCGAGATTGTGTTCTCTCTCTTCCTCCTCCTGCATTTTGTCAGCTTTTCCATCTTCTCTCCAACTCCCCGTTTCATGTAGCCCAGAAGCAATATCTAGGGCTGCTGGGACCTGGAAATAAAGTATAGCCTTCCTTGGATCTTCCCACTGGATTGCGCATGCTCATTCTTCTCTCCCTCCCTCTTCCTCACCTTGCCCTTCCACCCCATCCCCCCCCCTTACTGCCCCCCTTCTCCATCTTGGTGTCCTCTGTTCACTCTTTTTCATTCCCTCTCTGTGCCCACTGGGTCTTCACAACTTCAAGATTGGCATTAACTCCTCTCTGAAACCTTCCTAGACTCATTGTCCCCCTTGATCCCCCTAGAGCCCAGCCTGGACTCAGCACCCGTGACACTTCATCACTCAAGCTGGCACCCCACTTTCACCCTCTGAGCCATAAGTTTCACGAGGGACATTTTTTTTTTAAGTGCCTGGTTTATTTGGCCTCCTCCCTAGGCCTGGTTGCTCTGTTACTGCCTTCAAGGGGAAGAGGGGAATGGCGTATGTTGCTGGGTCCCTTGCAAGAAACCTTTTGGAGGTGAGTTTGGAGATGAGTGGAGTGCAGGCCTTCCGAGGGTCCCGTTGGTGAAGAGAGGCTTGGCTGTTGCTGGGGGTATGGGACCAAGGCCCATGAGAAGACCCAACACAAACGGTGGCTCACCAGGAAGTATCAGTTCCATGGCTTAGGGAAAGAACCTTCAAGAGATGCAACGCATAAAGACAGCATTATCTTTCCCAGGAGTTATGAGCAGGGCTGGGGGCTCAGATGGCGCTTGAAACACACCCAAAGGATGGATAGTCCTTCATCAGAATCAGAGGTTATGTCAGGGAGGGAACTTCAAGTGAAAGACTAGCAGATACAAAGGAAACAATAAATGGAAAAGCATAGCATGTTTTTGGAGGTCAAAGGGGTTCACCTTGGCAAGGTCATGGAAATGTCACACCCAAGAGTTACTGACCCAGGCATTTTGCTCAGCACTTAAGAGACACTATCTTTATAATCATCAAAGGAGGCCCCTGTGGTAGGATGTCCCGGCAGTGTCTCCAGTTTGCATACGAGCAGATAGAGGCTCAAAGACCTCAGTATCTGGTGTGAGGTACAGACATGCTGGTAGAAAGGCTCCCCAGCCCTAGGTCTGTCTGACTTGGAGGCCCAAGTGAAAAGGCCAGCAGCGTGTACAGGGACTTGAAGGCCAGGGGGAGCTTGTTCTAATGATCCAGGCAGAAGCTCTTCACTTACTTAGTCTGATGGGTTTTCTGCACCTTTATGCTTGAAAAGTTCATGTACAGGACTCGCCTGGTGGTGCAGTGGATAAGAATCCGCTTTCCAGTGCAGGGGACGCGTGTTGCATTGCTGGGAAGATTCTGCATGCCGTGGAGCAAGTAAGCCCGTGACCCACAACTACTGAGCCCGCACTCGAGAGCCCACTGTGCTCCGAAGCAAGAGAAGCCACTGAGTGAGAAGCTCCTGGACGGTAACGAAGCACGGCCCCCACAGCCCCCCTCGCCACACAAAGCAACCAAGAGCCAGCGCAGTCAAAAGTAAAAAAAAAAAAAAAAATTTTAACCTTAAAGTACACGTGCACACAATATTTATGAATGTGTCAGGGTGTTTAGAACCGAAGAAACTCATCGAATTCATATGTCTGATCAAAACCTAGTACGCAGGGGAACTAACATTCCCGCATGCTTCATGGTTCAGCCAAAAATAAAGATAAAAACTGGTCCACAAATGTACATAGCAGCATTACCCAGAATTATCCAAAATCAACTAAAAGGTCAAAAAACCCAAGTGCCCATCAACTAATAATGAATAAACAAACCATGGTCTCTCCGTTCCATGGAAAGTTATTTGGCAGTGAGAACAAACGAACAGGACTTTCCTGGTGGTTCAGTGGTATAAAGAATCCACCTGCCAATGCAAGAGACATGGGTTCGATCCCGGATCAGGGAAGATCCCACATACTTCAGAGCAACTAATCCCACGTACCACGACTACTGAAGCCTGCGCACCCTAGAGCCCTTGTTCCACAACAAGAGAAGTCACCGCAGTGAGAAGCCTACACACCACAACTGGAAAGTAGCCCCTGCTCACAACTAGAGAAAAGTCCACACAGCAATGAAGACCCAGCACAGCCAAGAGTAAGTTAATAAATAAAAATATTAAAAAAAAAAAAGACAAATGAACGACATGGATGACCCTTGAAAACATGTCCCATGAAAGAAGCTAGTCACCAACCACATACACCATGTGATACCATGTGTATGAAATGTCCAGGAGAGACAGATCTATAGACACAGGAAATTAGTGGTTGCCTACAGCAGGGAAAAGGGGGTGTTGAGGGAAAATGGGGGGCAGATACTAAAGACTGAAGAGTTTTTCTTTGGGGTGATTGTTGGATTGCTCTTTAGTAAACTAATAACCGCTGAGTTGTATGCTTGAAATGAGGGAGTTATATAGTATGTGAATTACATCTCAGTAAAGCTTTACACACACACACACACACACACCAGAAGGCCTGTCCATGAGATTTGTGAGCCTGGGTTGCCTGGGTCTGAAGGTCAGAGAACACACGTTTATCATGCCTAGGACAGAGCATGCGTGTTTTCTATTCTATTCCGGCGAGAGGTGGCCCCTATTGCCATGGACCGCCCAGGCCAGCTCCTGAGGTTCTGAGTGATGGGCAGACGCTCGGCAGACAGATCACATCCCCCCTCCCAGGGCACGGAGTTCTGAGTGTGGGAGGATGCGCACTTTAGCAGATCAGAGGGATGCAGAGGGGATGGACCACCCAAAGCGTGGGTGGTTTCTAAGCCTCTGCCTCTGGGCACCAAACCTGCTCTATCCTCCCAGCTGGGAGCCCCCGTCGAGGCCCCTGTTCTGGCCCTTTGACTTCTGCCATTCACTTGTGATAGAGAAACTATTTTGATGGGGTGAATGAAGTCACTGATAAGGAGATTCAGGAGATTAAAAAAAAAAAGTCACTTCTGATTAATCGGCCATACTTGAGTCGGATGTGGCTTTCTGGTTAAATGCCCGAACGTCAGCTGGGATTTCTTTGGGAAGTGGTCTGACATGTTTTGCTTCATCCAAGAGACACAGGCCAGCGCTTTGTCTGCATAGAACTCTCGTCCGACCACAAACTCCCCACAGTGAGCATTGTTCTTCAGTGCTCCAGCTTGCCAGGTGGACCAGACCTAAAACCCTTCCTCTGTCTCTGCAGTGATGTGTGTGCTATTTGTCTCTCCTTCAGATGCATGTGGATGACACCACATGAATATCCTCTGTAGACTTCCTGCATTTTTTACCATTTGCAGTAGGTCTGGGTGCCTAGCAGAGCATGGGGGTGAGAGGGGTGGGATAACTTCTGGCTTTTCCTCTACCAGAATAAAGCTTTGAACATTAAGAAGCAACATAGAGGGACCTCCCTTGTGGTCCAGTGGTTAGAACTCCAAGCTTCCACTGCCAGGGGCACAGGTTCGATCCATCGTCAGGGAACTAGGATCCCACATGCTGGCGACCAAAAAAAATCAACACTGAATACAGAAGAAAAGCCAAAAGCTTGTAAAAGAACCATGGATAAAAGAATTTATAATGAATGGTTGATAAATATCTTCTATTTGGAGACTCTTTTTGAATCTTGCTTTTGAAATTTCCAGCTCTCTAATCATTTGGTCTTTCTGGTGATCAGTCCTATCCTAAGGCCTAGTCACCAGAAAGACAATGTGATCAGACGTTGGAACTTTCAGCCCACCCCTCCTCAACCTCTGGAGTTAGGGTCAGGGACTGGAAATGGAATTCTATAAAAAAAAAACTTTAGAACAACAAGATTCAAGGAGCTTTGGGGTTGGTGAACACTTCCAGATGCTGAGAGCTTACACCTGGGCGGGAGGTACACGTGCAGACGGCTGGCAGCTCAGTCCTGCACCTCTAATACCTTGCCCTGTGAATCTTTTTCATCTGGCCATTTCTGAGTTGTATCCTTTATAATAACCCCATAAATATCAGTAAAGTGTTTTTCTGCATTCTGTGAGCCATGCTAGGACATTATTGAATCTGAGGAGGGGTTCATGGGAATCCCAGCTTCCAACTGGTTGTTCAGAACTAGGACTCCAGAGTTTTGAGCCTATACAAGTGGAGGTATGGAGCTGTCAGCCTCTGAGGGGGCAACCCAAGAGGACAGTGGGAGCCAGAGGCCACTCAAGTACTTCCGGCTCATTCAGGAAGAGCTGTCCACTCTTGGTCGTCACAGGGGGTGGCCATGAAGTCTGGAACACAGCAAAAAAGGAAAGCTGCATTCAGCACAATGAAATTGTGTCATCTCTGTTTCCAGACCTGATGGCCATTCTCTAGACGGCCCGTCAGTCTTGAATCTATATGGATAATTCTGTACAGGTTGCGGGGGCTGGGCTGTATGATGCAAGTTAAAGTGGAGACTTCAGCATTTATGAGAATGCAGCGGGAAGGTGCCGGTCAGGAAAGGACTCAGTCTGTAGAGTGGAGGGGAATGGGGAGGAACTCTGCGCCCATGCTCCTCGGAAGCTGTCCCTGCTGAGACCACCAGCACCCACATGGTGACATGCTCCCCAGACATTTCTCACTTAGCTTCTTGGCAAGTAACATCTGACATAGGTAACCACTCCCTCCCTTGAAGCTCTCCTGATGTCTATGACCGAACTTCTGGTTTCCTACCCTGTCTTCGTTCCTTCTCATGCTTTGCTTTCTCTGTCTGTGTTTCAGTTCTAAGGACTTGATTCAGGGCCCTCTGCTTACACTTTTAGGGGAGCTCATCCCCACAGATGTAACACCCAGATTTCCAGCTCCAGCTCGTCCTTTTTGAGAGCGGGGAATACCACATCCAACCACCGGGGTGGACTGACCACTGGAGGCCTCAGAGGCACCTCTCGTCTGGTACATATAAGACAGACCCTTCTTCCTCGTTCCCCCAAAGCTTGCTCTTCTGCAGAAGTGGTCCAGGGACAAGGAAGGAAGCTGGACTTAAGTGCAGCAGAGTGGATGAAAAAGGGGTCCGGCTGTGGGAAATGATGCCAGCAGTCTTGTTGTGGAGAGCTCCCTGCATAGCACCCATCATGCAGAGTGCTCACCTGAGCCCTCTCACTTACTTACAGCAACCCTGACAGAGGTACAGATACGACACAGCTGGGGACTTGGAGATGGGATTTGGAGGCTAACTGGTGAAAGAGGAACTGAGTAGTAGAGGATAACCCTACTCTTGTGAAATTGGGTTCAGTGACATCATTTACTTTACTGAAAAGTAGCATGCTGCTGTACATTGATGCCTTGGAGTTGTGCATCAGTTAGCTTTCAGCTGTCTAAAACACCACCCCAAACTTAGTGGTTTCAAACAGCAACCATGTATTTAGCTCCTGATTTGGAGTGTTGGCAGACTGGGTTGTGGTTCCGCTGGTCTTGGCTGGGCAAGCCCTTTCAGTCAGCGAGGAGGCCCTCCTCCTGGGGCTTGGCTGGTGTCTGCTGAGGCTGTACAGATCGGTCTATGTCTCTCATCATCTAGCACGGCAACCTGGGCTTGCTCATATGATGACTGGCAGCGTTCAAAGAAAAAAATGCAGATGTGCAAGGATTCCTAAGACCCAAGTCAGAATTCACACGTCAATTCTTCCATGTCCTTTGCCCAGCACTTGACCAGCCCCATCCAAGATTCTACTTCTGAGTGCATATGCTGTAAAAAATTGGAAGCATTTCTGTAGCCTGCCATGAAGTCGTAGCCCTGTTTGACCCTACTTTCATTCTGAATTTGATATGCTTTTTCAACTCTTTTTTGGCCTGATTTACAGTTATCCTACCCCCAACAAAGTTTACTATTTCCACTTCATTCCTTGTTTCTAATCACAAGTCCTGTGAACTTGGAAACTAGATAGACACCTTTGCCCAAATGTATATTAATTTAGGAACAAGGTGTGTTAATAATTGTGTGCCAACAGGAGTAAATGGGCTCTGAGTAAGAGAATCTCCTACAAATTTTAGTGCATGGACTCTGCAACAAATAGTATATGGCTGCCTAGAGATGGTTTTCGCTTACCAGTTCTTAGCTTCATTCCAGGAGTGTGAGGATGCATGAGGACAGTCATAGAGGAGATGCTCCATGAAAAGATCAAGCAATGGTGACACCCTGGGGGAGTTAAAAAGGAAGGAATTTATCTTTTGGGGTTTGCTGAGAGCAGGAAGTGACTCATCTTTTATGTTAATATTCTGCGTTTTCGTGGCTTCGATTCTATCTGGGTCTGTCCTAAAATACAGAGAAATTGTAAACTTTTTACTCTAAGACAAAGGAGGAAGGAAAGGATTTGCATTAGCTACAGACTTGGGGTCTGAAGGAAGGGGAGATTTTGTTTTTCTCCTGTGTGGAGGTTTACTTAACATCTTATCTCTCACTGTTTTACTTTTTTTTCTTTGTTTTTTTCCTCCCAAGTTAGCACCATAAATACTCATGAATCATGTGTGTGAGAAACCTTTTAACCTTGAGAAATGGACCTTTAAGTCCTCCAAGTGTCTAAATGTCTTCTTCCAGAGTAGAACAGAGTCAACATTCGAAGCAAGTTTGGTGTTGGTAAAGGAACTCCTGACCACATTTGAAAATGTTGAAGCTGTGACTTAAACCAGGATTGAATCTTTGGCTTTACATTCTTCTCAGAGGGTTCTATTTATCTGGAGAATTGAAAACAGACCGACAGACATATGTCTGTCTGATTAACACAGAAGCAAGTCAGTCACTGCCAGGAACCTGTCCTTCACTGGCACTATTACCACCTCCGCGATAATATTTAGCAGAGAGCGGGGAGTCTGCAGGGGTCAAGCCACAGTCAGAGAAAGTCAGCATTTGTCACGGAGGTGTTTCAGCTGAGACAACCCAGGGAAATTCTGAAGCTGTTGGTGTTCACTCTACAGATGCTCAGCCTTAGTATGTATTAATAGTTACTGTGTTGATTAAGAGTGTGTCTACTTATAGGGACTTTCCTGGAGGTCCAATGGTTGGGACTCTGAGCTTCCACCTCAGGGGGCACAGGTTCTATCCCTGGACAGGGAGCTAAGATCCACAAGCCACATGGCTAGAACAAAAGGAAAAAAAAGGATATGTCTATTTTTAGATCACATGGGCCTACTGTCCCCCCACCAATAATTGCAGAATAATTTTTTAAAAGAGAAACAAGAATCAGAATGTGTATATATGTTTTAATAGATTTTTTTTTTCAGTTTGACTGTTTTAAAGTGATTTTTTTTTTTTGGCTGTGCTGGGTCTTGGTTACCGTGCAGAGGCTTTCTCTAGTTGCGCAATCAAGGGCCACTCTCTAGTAGCACTGCGCCGGCTTCTCACTGCGGTGACTTCTCTTGTTGCAGAGCACAGGCTCTAGAGTGTGGGCTTCTGCAGTTGTGGTGCACAGGTTTAGTTGCTCACAGCATGCGGGATCTTCCTGGACCCGGGACTGAACCCATGTCCCCTGCGTTGGCAGGCGGATTCTTAATCACTGGACCACCAGGGAAGTCCTACACTGATTTTGTTAGTGCCTTAATAAATTGTGTTTTAAAAAATCACAGTGTTAATCAAGGGAGTAGGCAAATGCTGCATTGTTCGTCCTGTGAACAGTAGTCCCTAAAATTCTTAAGCTGGGAGGGGAGGGACAGGAGTTTTCTTAAAGTGGGGCTGGGTATTTGCCCGGGCAGAATTGTCCACGAGTCTTACCTCCTGGGTGTCATGGGTGTATATCGTCTCTCTGCTGGGTGCTGAGAAGCTCTCCCTCAACAAGGTGGACTCAGCCTTGCTCTTCATGGAGCCTCTGCTGGAAATAGCTGATAAACCAGTAGTGAAACAAATGACTACGTGTGCAAACAATGCCAGTAACTAGAAGAACGATATTAAAGGGCAAGCGGGTGACTTGGAATGGAAGGCCCAGGACTGAGGAGGCTGGCATGACCTTCTCTCTGTGGAGGTGGGGGGGGGGACACTTGAGGGATCTGAAGGCTTGGAGTTGGGGGGATAGCCTTGCAGGCTTGGGGTGAAGTGTGGTGCACAGGTGAGCGAGCTTGGTGTGGGCAGGAGGAAGTCGGGGAGCTGACCACAAGGGCGAGAGGACCGAGGCGTATGCCCGTGGGCCACATAGGAGCTTAGAAGCAGGACCTCGTGAGGACTGTTTGATGTTCACGTGGCTGCTGTGTGGAGCCTGGGATCTAGACTTAGAGGAAGCAGGGGGACCTGCCCGAGCAGTGGGGGGCGAGAGGAGGGTGGCTCCAGGTGCCTGAGCCAACGCTTCCCGGAATGTGTCTGAAGAACTAGCTGTGAAAGTAGAGAGAAGCAGAGAGATTGGTCTGATGATGGAGTGATGGGCATTCAGCACACCTCTGCTGAGCTGCTCAGCACAACAGTCGCCGGCCACCTGGCTATTTTACATTTACATCTGAATTAATTCAGAGTGAAAATTGAGTTCCTCCCTCACACCAGCCTATGGTGAGTGCAGGTAGCTACCCTGTGGGGCAGCACCAAGCCCTCCACCTCTGTGGACAGTTCTGTGGACCACCAGTGCCTCAGACCTCTGTACCTGTGCTCTCCGAATCCTTCATTCCTCGGGGTTGGAAGGGCAACCAAACTGTCATAGGCGTCACTGAACGCCCATTCTGTTAAGGATGGAGAGTAGAGGGAAACTGTCCTGAAGACTTTCCTTGCTTTGCAGAATTAACCAAAATCAAAGAACTCGCCTGCAATGTAGGAGACACAGGTTCAATTCCTGGGTCAGCAAGATCCCCTGGAGAAGGAAATGGTAATCTGCTGCTGTATTCTTGCCTGGAGAATTCCATGGAGAAGGCTGGTGGGCTACAGAATGACCCCTACAGCATGGGGTCACAAAACAGTTGGACACGACTTAGCAACTAACCAACAACAACAAAGATACTGTAACCCTGAGTTTGGGGAAGGTTGGAGAGAAGGTGCCAGGCACGATATCTACATGTTAGAGTCACTTAGGTGAGTTAGGAGGCAGACCAGATGGGAGCTGAAGGCTCCAAGTGGGTGATAACTTGGGAGAGAAAAGATAACTTAAACAGATGATGCAAAGCCAGGAGGGTCAGAAGAAAAATTACATCTACTTTGATGAGCAACTAGGAGCGACAGTTAGGGGTGACACCTGTCAGTCACAGAGCAGTCTGGGAAGGGGGGCCACCCTGAGTGTTCACTGGTGGGAGCTGGACTTTCCAGAAACGGGGGGGGGGGGGCAGCTGGGGAAGCGAAAGTCGGAAGAGGGACTGGAGAATCAAAGGCGGAAATGCTCATCTTCCTCCCGGGCTGGTCCAGTCGGCACCTCGAGGGGCTCCCAGGAGCAAGTAGTACCCCTGGAAGCTCATGGCAGGGATCTTTAGGGCTGTTGTCTCATGCAGCTACCTCACCGTTTGTGAGCAGGGCAGCGTCTAGGGGGATAAGCTAGACCTGGGGTAGTGGGGGGACCAAGGGCGAGCCGACCCCATAGGTGCCAGTCCCTCGTCTACCTGTGCAAACCCCCGACAGTGGCTCAGCTCCCCTGCCACCTTCCAGTGTCAAGCAAGGTCCTCCTAGGGCCCCAGCCCGCCGCACCCCATCGCCTTTGCCAGGTGAATTGCACCCCCTAACCCTGGAGGGAGCTGGGGGGAGCCTTTTTCCACCCAGCTCCCCAGTCCCAACACAGGAGACCTGCTCGGTGCAGCTGGAGAGAGGTATTGGAGGGGCAGCATCTTGGGAGGGACTGGTCCTCAGTGTGGCCAGGACGCAGTGTGGAGCCGGGGTCACCCACACGTGCTGCTCACAGCGCTCTCCCTCTCTTCCCCTTGGAGCCCATCTCCCCCCGCCCCAACCACAGAGTCGGGCTCCGCTGTTCTCTAATACTGCGGAAACGGGGCGCCACCAGATCTTCAATATGATAAACCCTGGTGAAGCTGTCATTTGCATGTACCTTCAGGATGGATCGAGATAGCATATCCCGTGGTAAAAACAAGAGTAAAATAATTCTGAGAAGTGTGAAACTGTCACCCTTTTTCTAAATGACTTATCCCAACAGACAGGTGGCTTTCCATCACTGGCTTCCTTTCAAGGGGCCGTGGAGGCCAAGGTCTTTTCACTGGGTGGCGTGAGGGGTGCAGCCACGCCAGGCTGACCACGGACTGCTCCCTCCTGCCTGCTCCATCCCCCTGCTCAGAGTCATACAGGCCGGAGGCAGCAGGAGTAAGGTTTGAAGCCAGGTGGGAAGCTCGCTTCCAGGGGCCACCTGGGGGCTGAAAGTTACCCAAAGCTAGCTCCAGGGTGAGCACCCAGAGCTGGGTTCAGGGTCAGGGCCGCAGGGGGCCATGAGGGCGGGGCCTGTCCAGGATGTTCCCCCAGGACATTAGGGCCACTGTGGGGCCAATTTTGGTGCTTCCTCTTCCCACCCCTCCTCTCCCAGGTATTCTGTCTCCCTCTTGTGTGTGACCTCCTCTCCTTTGCTCCCTTGCTTTCTCTGTAACAGAATGTTCCACCTACTCGGTCAACTGCTAAGTCCCAGCTGACAGCAAATTCTAGCTCCTGCTGTCACGCTGTGCAGACACACCCAGGCCCGGTCCCCATTCCTGAGAAATTTGTCCTCCTTGGTTTTGCCGTGGAAGCAGCTTTTCCTACTCATAGAAGTCTTCGCAGCTTGTAGGATCCTCTGTGCTCCTTGAAACGAGTCCCCACCCCTACACTCTTACGCTGGTGTGAAAAGCATCGAAACGCAGCAAGAACGCAGACGCCCAGCTGGGCAGCCAGCCTCTCCCTCCTCGACCCCCACATCCTTCTAAGGGCGCATGTGTCCAGGCTGCTTGGGCTCTTGCTTACCTCGCGCAGCAAGGTCCCCATCTGCCTGGAGGAGGGGGGAGCACAGAGGCAAAGCTCGTCTCCTGAGGAGGCAGGGAGGCGACTGTGTACAGAGGTCTCGGGCAGAGGCGGGTCTGTGCAGACAGGCACCCCACCCCCACGTCGCGCCGGACCCAGGACAAAATTCAGAAACTGGGTGAATGTGCTGCAGCGTCATCCAGTGCTGATCTGCGTGGCGCTGAAGCCACAGGAGGGACCAAACAGGTCTCCTCCTGAAGCAGGGTGGGTACTGGGATGAGTTTTGTGGGTTCTCCACCCAGCTCCTGCCCGACTTGAGTATCCTCCTGGGGACCCTGCCTGCCTCCCCACCCCACCCACCCCCTGCACCAAGGTTCTCAAGCCCCTCAGCAGGGTCAGCACAGCTGGGTTGATGGTTTTCTCTCTCTCCAGGGTCAGGTGTGGATCAACGGCTTTAACCTCGGCCGCTACTGGCCAGTGCGGGGCCCCCAGATGACCCTGTTCGTGCCTCTGCACATCCTGGTGACCTCGACCCCGAACACCATCGTGGTGCTGGAGCTTGAGCATGCGCCCTGCCGGGACGGTGGCCCGGAACTGTGCACCGTGGAGTTCGTGGACAGGCCGGTTTTTCGCACAGTCCAGACCCACAGACGTGCAAACTGGGAGCAAGACTCATGGCCGACTCCCTGTGATGAAGACTGTGACCCTTCAGAATTCTAGCCTTGCACATACCTCACCGCTCGGAATGCCAGCATTCGCTTCTGATTGGAAGATAGGTTAGGCGTGTTCTTACCTAGGTTTCCCTGGCGCCCGGCTGTGCCTGACGCACCCGTCCCGGCTGCGTGGTCATCGGGTGGGGCTGGTAGCCCAGCTACACAGAGGCATCCACAGGCTTGGAAGGGAAGCGTTTGAAGTTTTTCTGATTTTTATTTTAAGAATCATGTAGCCTTTTTATTAAATAAAATTTGTATTCAAATGATCTTACTGTTTTTAATGTTGAACAGGTCTTATATTATAGCTTCTGATTTAAATCATAACTAGACTTGAGTGGGCTGAATAAGCCACTTCACTAAGTTGAGGTTGGTTCAAAGGAGTGGAAAATAGTCTTGTTTTGATCTAGTGGACCATTGCTTTTCTGATCTTTGACTTCCTTTTGAATTGCTGTGATACCCTACCAGGAGAGCTCATAAACACAACTCCAAATGATTATGCAGACCATCAACAGCTGGAAAGCATAGATAGGATGGTACATCTGTACAGTGGAAGATACCAGAGCTGCGAAGATGCAGATGGAGATCTGTATTTATTTACTTGGGAATATTTTCATGGTAAGTGGTGTGAAAAAGGCATGTTGCCTCAAGTTGGATCCTGTGTTGTCGGTTTGGACATAAGAGCTGCACACATGCACACACTCAGTCCAGGCCTGTTCACCCGTCAACAGACAGGTGGACAGACGTGGACATACAGACCCCAGCAATTGTGAGAGATGCCCTTCCTGCCCCAGGCATCCTGACCTCACACCGTCAGCACTGTCCTCCACCATGTCCAGTTCTGAGCATATTGTGTATTTAATCCACTCGTCCCTCACCAGAACTCAGAGGAACAGACTGTCATCTTCCCTGATTTACCGGGTCACATGTCTACATACTGGGCTTCCCTGGTAGCTCAGGTGGTGAAGAGTCTGCCTGCAAGCGGGAGACCCAGGTTTGATTCCTGGGCCGGGAAAATCCTCTGGAGAAGGAAATGGCAACCCACTCCAGTATTCTTGCCTGGAAAATCCCATAGATGGAGGAGCCTGGCAGGCTACAGTTCATGGGGTCTCAAAGAATTGGACATGACCGAGCGACTAACATATTCACTTCACGTCTACATGTTGTAGAGACGTGGTTTGAACCCGTCCTCTGGCTCTGGTGTGGCATCTGTCATATACTGACACATGCTCATGTTCCCAGAGGAGAGGACTACAGTGACAGAAATGGAAATGTTGACATGAGCATATCTGGGGGCAGGGGACACAGGTTAGATCCCTGTCAAGGAAGATTCCACATGCCCCAGAGCAACTACTGAGCTCACGTATAACAACTAACGAGCCCACACACCCTAGAGCCTGTGGTCCCCAACAAGAGAAGCCACTGCAGTGAGAAGCCTGTGCACCGCAAGGAGAGAATAGACCCCGCTCACCGCAGCTAGAGAGAGCCTGCGCCCAGCAACGAAGACCCAGCACAGCCAAAAGTAAATAAATAAATAAATATTTTAAAAAATATATGAGCATATCTGGGTGGTGGGTCTTTGAGAGGTTGTTTACAATTTCTTTTTTCCTTACCTGTGTTTTAGATTCTGTGCAGAGATGAGGTACATTTTCTTAAGAGAGGAAGAAAGATGTCTGTTGCTAATCGACAGCATCCTTTTACAGGAGTGTGTTTCTCTGTCTCCTAGACATCAGTGATGACTGGGAGTCTGGAAACTCTGCAGGAGGCATGTGTGTGCTGAAACAAACAGACCAGAACTGGACTGAGGAGTGTCTTGCGTAGCATCTTCTGCTGGATGTCCTGCATCCTTTGGGTGCTGGGCAGACTACAGGGTGAAGGCGCTGCTCCCTGCAGCTAAGCTTCAGTGCATCACTCTCTTCCACTAAGTTCCTGAAAATTGAGAAAATGATACTCAAGAGCTGTGCCTTGTGATGTGCTCTGGGAAGATGAGAGACTAAAGCCTTATGTGCGTTGGTCCATGGTGTATCCCCTGTCCCAGAGATTCTCTGTTGTGGCGTCTCCAGGGGCTCAGGCCCTGGAGTGTTTCCCTCCCATTGCCTTCCCTGGATGCCCTCATCCAGCCTTCCGAACCTCACTCCGCCAGTGGCAGTGGTGAGCCCGCTTCACAGATGGAAACGTTTCAACTTCAGGGAGAGGTGGCACTGGATTCCAGTCTGGTCTGTCTCCACCCAAAGTCAGTCAGAGTGTTTTATTTGTTTATGTGAGGGAGTCTTTTGGGGTTCTCCCCCTCATCCAGGATGCTATGTTCTGGAAAACAATCTTTTTTTTTTTAATTAATTTTTATTAGAGTACAGTTGCTTTACAATGCTGTGTTAGTTTCTGCTGTAAAGTGAATTAGCTATACATACATCCCCTCTGTTTCAGACTTCCTTCACATTTAGGTCACCCTAGAGCTTTGACTAGAGTTCCCTGGGCTATACAATTGATTCTCATTACTTAACTATTTTATACATAGTATCAATGATGTATATATGTCAATCCCAATCTCCCAATTCATCCCACTGCCTTCCTCCCCCCTTACCTCTGGTATCCACGCGTCTGTTCTCTATATCTATGTCTCTATTTCTGCTTTGCCAATAAGTTCATCTGTACCATTTTTCTAGATTTCACAAATAAGCGACATAATACATTTGTTTTTCTCTTTCTGACTTACTTCACTCTGTATGGCAGTCTCTAGGTCCATCAATGTCACTGCAAGTTGCATGATTTCATTTCTTTTGATGACTGAGTAGTATTCCATTGTATTTATGTAGCACATCTTTATCCATTCATCTGTTAATGGATATTTAGGTTGCTTCCTGTCTTGGCTATTGTAAACAGTGCTCCAATGAATATTGAGAAACACGTATCTTTTTGAATTCTGGTTTTTTCCAGGTATATGCCCAAGAGTGGGATTACTAGGGTCATATGGTAGTTTTATTTTTAGTTTTTTAAGGAACTTCCATACTGTGGAAAACAGAATGTTAATACACAAATGACCCTACCCTGGACTCTACCCAAACCCAGCCAACTCTTTGTTTATCTCTCAGGGGCATACATTCACCTTCTACAATGTCATTCATAAAATTCGATGAGCCTCTGGAAATAATAAGGACAACACCTTTATTAACTAATGTGTAAACCTTTTATATTAAATTTATCATAAGCTGATTTTTAATATGTCAAAGCTTTCTGGGGACTTCCCCGGTGTCCCAGTGCCTAAGACTACACACTCCCAATGCAAGGGGCCCGGGTTCTATTCCTGGTTAGGGAACTAGATCCCACATGCTGCAACTAAAGATCCCATGTGCTGCAACTAAGACCTGGTGCAGCCAAATAAATATTTTTTTTTTAAATTTGGCAAAGCTTTCTGAGCAGGCCTGAACTAACCTATCCATAACACTGATGTTCCCGGAACATTACTGTATTTCCAGCCATCCTTGTGAACAGCAGGGCTTCTTCATTGGCATCCTTAGCCCAGATTTGCACAACTAGCAGATCGTCTTGTTTGGAAAAGTGTTGTTGAAGTATAATTTACATACTGTAAAATTCACTCATATTAGGGTACACTTTGATGGGTTTTACTAAACTTGTGTGATGGTGGGGGGGGGGGGCGGTGCTCAGTCATGTCTGACCGTTTGCAGTCCCACGGACTGTAGCCTGCCAGGCTCCTCTGTCCATGGGATTTTCCAGGCAAGAACACTGGAGTGGGTAGCCAATCCCTTCTCCAGGGGATCTTCCTTACCCAGGGATCAAACCGGCATCTCTTTTGTCTCCCGCATTGGTGGGCGAGTTCTTTACCAGCTGAGCCACTGGGGAAGTCCTTTACTAAATTTATTCAGGTGTAAATCCACCAGCACAATCCAGTTTTAGGACACGTTTTTCACTCAGAAGATTCTCTCGAGCAGGAAGTCTTCATTTGCACCCCACATCGGGGAACCATGAACGTTTTCCATCTCTGTAGTTTTGCCTTCTGCTGGAGTTCCGTGTAACTAGGAGTATGAAGTCTTCTGTGTCTCACTTCTTTCACTCAGCAGCATGTGTTTGAGCTACATTCGTGCTGTAGCGTGATGTGGAATGTTCTCCGTTTTCCTGCTCAGGACTGTTCCGTGTGTGAACATCCATTTGTCAGCTGATGGGCAATCAGACTGTTTCCAGCTTGGGACTCATAAATAATGCTGGTCTGAACATCTGTGCCCAATTCTTTGTGTGGTCAACTATTTTCATTTCCCTTGGGTAGGCATCTAGGAGTGGAATTCTTTGGTCCTATGATAAGTGTATGTTTAACTTTTTAAGAAACTGCCAAACAATTTCAGAAGATCTTACCCGAGCCGAGGAGGGAATGAAGACTCGCCCCTCCCGCCTCCCTCTGTCTCTCTGCCTTGCTCTGTGTCAGGCCAGTCACTGTCTCTCTCTCTTTTTATCTGTCAGCCTGTCCATTGTTATTTCTCAGCAAATCCAGTTTATTCAGAATGAAATTGTTTCGTGTTCATCTGAGTTTGGGTTTTTTTTCACTGTTTCCCCAACAAGCCCTAGGTCTTCTGTCGGATGACACACAGAGGAAATGTTCTTGTGTGGTCTTTGTTTTTTGCCCTATGATCATAAAAAAAAGTCATTTCCTGAAATTGCTTTTTCGGTCCGTACTCTGAGGGATTCTGTCTGGTCTGTGGTAGAGGAGACGGCTGGTGTGGCCCAGCCGCTCGTGGGCTGTGAGGAGAGTCTGGTCAGGGTCCAGATGCTCAGGGTGAGGGGTTCTGGGTTCAGCCCAGCCTCTGCTCTTGATCTAACTGAGCGTGTTCCTGGGTTGTCCCCTGCCTTCCAGCCTTTGGGTCCTGAGGTTTGCTAACTAGACACCCAGCAGCCATCTGTGAAGATTCTCAACTGATTCCCCAGCAGACAGCTGCTCTATTTGTACCTCCAGGGGCTTTCCATGTGTAAGGAAGTCCCCTAGGAGCCCCACGCTCATAAGCCCCCCAGGCTAGCACCACTGTCTCCCGGGTGAAATAGGACAGGCTGGGGGTGGGTGGGGGGCAAAAACACAGGTGGGGGCTCCCCGCTCATCACTCACTATTGATATGATCTTAAGCAAGTGATTCACTTATTAAGCCCTCATTTCATAAGGGGGCCTCCACTTGCGGAGATTTTACATCAAAGGCAATCATCATAAAAGCACCTCCTAGGTCACTTGCCAAGGAGAAAGGGTTTCCTGAAGGCTATTTGGATGCTTTCCCATCACATTCCTCCACAGAAGCAGGTAAAGGGTCATCTGGAAACCTGAGGGACAGACTAGGGAGAAAAACCACCAGGAGACACTGTCCTTTCCTTACACCCCTTGTGTTCAGTTCAAAAACTGGGCTCTCGTGACTGGACACCGTGCTTGACTGAAGGACACAAAGCCAAGGAGATAGTTTGGTATCAAATATGGACACAGACCAGAAAAGGGGAGGGCAGAGGCTGCACAGAAAGGGGAAGGTACTTCATCCCTGGGGACCCTCCAGCACTAGCCTGACCTTGCTGGGGGCAGCCTATGCCAACAGAAAACACTTGCAATCCAGCGTGGACATCAGAAACCTCAGTGTAGACTAAAGGGTCCTCCAGTTCTTGAAAGCCTCTATTCACCTGTCCTCAAAACTCAAGCAACTCTCTGGTGCCAACACCTTAATTACTAATCCGAAGGACCCTTCCCATCACTATGTGCCTGATGGTCGTGGTCTGTTGCTACACATCCAAGCACTTCAATATATTTGCATAAGTGGCATAAAAACCCATCTTGTGATGTGTATGATTCCATGGATCAGGAATTCAGACAGACTCGGCAGGATGGCTTGTTGATGTCATGACACGGCAGCCTCTGCCGGGTCCTAGAATCATCTGGAGGTTCCTTCACTCCAGATGGCCTTTGGGCTGGCGTGTCTGAAGGCTGAGCTCAGCTGGGATTGTCAACCAAAGCTTCCACCCATGGCTTTCGCTGTGACTAGGACTTCTTACAGCCTGGTAGCCAGGTTCAAGAGGGTGTGTTCCAGGAGGAAATTCTGGAGTGCTATATGTATTTCCATTCTTCCCACTCAAGTTTGAGAACCTGGTGAGCATGAGTCGGGTCCCTTCACCCTTGTGCAAGGTCACGTTGGCAGAGCACTGTGCTTGTTCCATAGCAGGTGTGTTTAGCCTGTGTTAATGAGTTGGATTCCTTTGTCACTTTTGCAGATTACTGGCCTTTGGTGGTCCCGCCAGGTATTAACTAAATGGGAATTGTGATTCTGAACACAGGCCTCACCAGGCAGAGTATATGGCGGGGTGAGATGACAGGAGTGTGTCCTGCGCTTAAAGCTCAGTTTGGTTTCCTTTGCTTTGGCAAAGCCTTTGGATTTAGATTTCTAAGCAAGACGTGCAGTTCAGTTCAGTTCAGTCACTCAATTGTGTCGGATTCTTTGAGACCCCATGGACTGCAGCACACCAGGGCTTCCCTGTCCATCACCAACTCCTGGAACTTGCTCAAACTCATGTCCATCAAGTCAGTGATGCCATCCAATCATCTCATCCTCTGTCATCCCATCATTCTCCTCCTGCCCTCAATCTTTCCCAGCATCAGGGTCTTTTCCAATGAGTCAGTTCTTTGCATCAGGTGGCCAAAGTATTGGCGCTTCAGCTTCAGCATCAGTCCTTCCAATGAATATTCAGGACTGATTTCCTTTAGGATTGACTGGTTTGATCTCCTTGCTGTCCAAGGGACTCTCAAGAGTCTTCTCCAACACCACAGTTCAAAAAGCATCAATTCTTTGATGCTCAGCTTTCTTTATGGTTCAACTCTCACATCCATACATGACTACTGGAAAAACCATAGCTTTTACTATACAGACTTTTGTCAGCAAAGTAATGTCTCTGCTTTTTAATATGCTATATAGGTTTGTCACAGCTTTTCTTCCAAGGAGCAAGCGTCTTTTAATATCATGGCCGCAGTCACCATCTGCAGTGATTTTGCAGCCCAAGAAAATAAAGTCTCTCATCATTTCCATTGTTTCCCCATCTACTTGCCATGAAGTGATAGACCAGATGCCATGATCTTAATTTTTTGAATGTTGAGTTTTAAGCCAGCTTTTTCACTCTCCTCTTTCACTTTTATCAAGAGGCTCTTTAGTTCCTCTCCGCTTTCTGCCGTAAGAGTGGTGCCATAAGGCAAGATATGCAATCTGTCCAATTTACTTCACCTTGGCTTTAACTTTTACTAGGCAATAGGATCTTTATCCAGGTAGTTGGGCCATTCTGGCTCACCTGTCCTCCTTTCCACACCTTTGAAAACATTAAGTGTTCCAAGAAATGCCAGAGAGGACTCCTGGGGGGTTCAGATCCTGTCCTTTAGGGTCGGTGTGCCCCTCACCTTTAACTATGAGCACAGTGTCTTTACCTACACAATAAACATTTATTCAGTACTTACTCTGAACCCCATATTACTGAGTAGGACATATTTCTTTCCCCTCGAGGATCACACCGTTGTGTATGAATGGACGAGGCAGTGTTTGTGGGGAAGACAATTTCAAGGAGAAGAACAGCATGCTGTGAAGATGCCAGCTGTAGACCTGGACCTGACACAGAGCAGGGGTTCAGGATAAGCCTCCTGGAGTGGAGACACATGGAGAACAAGAGAAGGAGGGAGGAACAGAAATGAAGAGAACAGAAGGCACTTCAGGGAGGAAGCAGCGACTGCAAAGAGCCAGAAAGACGATAGAGAATTCCAGAAATATTCCGACCCCAGCCAGTCTTACTCAACGAGTTCCCTTACTTCTCACCAGCTCCAATTCTAATGCTTGATGAAAAAACACCTGGAACTGACTGTAGCCTTGTGGGTTTTGCCTTCATCAGCCTCTCTCATTTTGTAGTCCAGCAGAACAAACTCCGGTGCTTCTCGAGTCTGTGTCTCCCAGGCTACAGCCCTAACAAACCCCCAATAAACATCTTTTTATTTCAATCAGGCATTGGTTTCTAAAATTTTAGTTAACATGCTTTTAGCAGGGTCCCATGAATTTCTCTGTTGCAGAGTCTGAACTACAAGAACTTACTTTCCTCCTCAACTCTTGACAGTTAGAAAATTTATTTTCTTTCTTTTTTTGATTGTGTTATTATGGAAAATGGGAGGGGAGAATTCTTCTTTTCCATTCCCACTTAAAGAAAGCATGTGCCACACAATCCCTCCATCTCTAGCACATCTCATAACATCTCTCCATCTTCAAGCTAAATGTGCTAAGAATCGCATCAGTCTCTTTGGGACAAATGCCTCCCCCCTCCCCCCCCCCGCCATGCTAACTATGGACATCAAGACAATTATCTCACCCAGAGGTTTTTGAGATGATGGGCGATTTCCTGGTTTGGTGACACTCGTTCTCCCGTCAGCTCAACTACCACATGGGATCACCATGGAGCTTCTGCAGAGTTGTCCTATGCTCATGAACCAATAGTCAATAATAACAATCAAAAAAGAAGAGAAACTTCCATCGTTTAATTAGGCAAAGGACACATAAGTAAATATCCAGGGCCCTGTGTCAGAAATTCAGACATGTGGATTAGGGCCAGGTTGGCAAAACATTCTGTGAGCCTTGGGAGCAGATGAGGAAATGGAAGAGCCAGGTTCCCCTGATATTTGTTAGTGGAGGGACTGTTAACCCCTTCTCAGGTTACATCCCCCTCTATGGCACTTAGCTCATAAAACTGTGGTTATTTGTTTACCACTGACCAGAGAGCCTTCATGACAGCTACCATGTGATTTTCATTCTTGTATCCTTGGTACCCAGTTCAGCACATCTAGCCCATAGTAAGTTATCCATCAACTTCCTGAATGCAAAAAAAAAAAAAAAAAAAATACTTCTATGTCTCTACTCACAGATTGGGAATGGGTCCATGTGTTTTTAGCACTCCTTTAGCCATGTCTACCAGATGTCAGCTGAGCTTTCCTTCTCTTTGAAAATCTAGAAAAGATTTGTTTTTAAAACCTTCCCAAGATTTCTGTGAACCCCCGGAGGGTTTCCTTCTCATCGTTTCCTCTGGCTAGACATTGTGCCTCCACTGAATGAGTTCAATTCATGAACGAGCTCACCGTCCCACATATTTTCTTGCAGTATCTTGACTCAAATGTGGAACTGAGTCCCTTGAGTTTCACAAAAACCTCACCCACACTGGCCCTTTCATCTTTAGAACTTTACAGAAGCTTAAAGAGACAGGGGTGGGGGCGGTCTACACAGTAATAGCATAAGCTTAATTGTACTGAATATCAGATATTCCAGTTTTTACAAAACATTCTACCATGGTCCATATTGCTTGGCCATCTTTTTTTAATCTTCACTTCTCTTTGTCCACTCCCACCTCTGAATTTCTAATGATTTTAAAATTAAGCATGTCCCATCTCTATTTCTGAAATGACACATGCTTGCCTTTCTCCTTCAGATCTAACTTCTTAGGAAGAGGCCCTGAGAGGGACAAGGCTTCCATGGGCTGAGAGAGAGGAGTCAGAAGGAAAGCAAAAGTCAGATGCTAGGAAGTACACCTGGGAAGGGTCCTTGCATGACCACCGCCCATGGCCAGGCTCTTAGAGTTAGAGAACACAATGGAATCCCCACCAAGGTCTTGAAATTTGAGCAAAAGGGAAGGAAGCAAGATCCCTGCATTTCCCATTGTAGCTCAAGTCTGGAGGAAGCATAGCATAGGTGTCTGCACAAGGACCAAGGTCCCTTCAAGGGTTCCTATGAGCCAGAGACGAGTGGGGAGAAGAAGGGTGATCTCTCATGCCAGCCAGAGCAGCAGGAAGTAGCAACGGCTCCAGAAAGCCCTGATATGTCTTCTGAGGCCACAGAGGAACACAGGAGAAAATGGAGCGTTTCCAGTGTTGCCACAGGATCAGTGGATAAATGCAGCAGGTCAGTCCATGGATTGATGGTTGAGGCCTGGAAGGGATTAGGTGAGTCTCAGCAGTTCCTGACAATAGATGACGAAGACCATTTCCCAAAATTGTGATACCAAAATGCCACTGAAGGAAAGGGGAGTGGGTGAAATGCTGAACTGACTGAGATTAAGTCTCTGACTTCTGGGAGAACTAGGATCTTGAAACAGAAGTTCAGTTCAGTTGTAGAAGGAAGTTTACTGTTGACACCCACATACATCTCTCCTAACACCTTTGGGTAGGATCAATTCTATCAGGTGTCAGTAACAATGTTTGTTCTTTAGTGGGTGTTATGTTAGTGGGTGTTATTACTTCCTCCAAATGGATCAGCATGTTTATTTAGAAATATTTTCCCCGCTATTTTATTATATTGAGTTCATCTCAAGTGATCTCGTTTTAATTGTTGATCTTGTTCACTGTTGTACAATCATGTTTCTTCGTTGGAGTAAGGAATGTTGGATTGCAGGCTCATTTTGAATGGAGATTTCGTATTAGTTTATAAAGATTTATTTCTCTCTCTGCCCTTCTGTCTCTGCATAGGAATTTTGAGGTTGCCTCTGTATTGGATGCTGTTGGTACCCTACCCAGAAGGCTTTGCCTACTGCAGCACCCCTCTTTTAGCTGCTGTGAGTGTTAGTTGCTTTTTTCCCCAGAAAACTACTCTCTTAATTAATTAATTTATTTATTGGCTGCATGGCATGTGGGATCTAGTTCCCTGACCAGAGATCAAACCCAGGCCCTGAACTGGAAGTGCAGAGTCTTATCCAGTGGACCAGCCACCAAGGAAGTCCTACCGCAGATCTACTCTTCGCTTAAGTAGGAAGATGCCTCACTGACATGTGGATACAAAAGGCCAGACCCTTTGCCTCAAAATGGAACTAATCCTGTGAAACAATTCATGCTCCAGAGCCCCTATGAAATCAAGCCAGTCCAGGCAACTTATAATGGTTAATTTTATGTGTCAACTTGACTGAGCCACAGACATTTGGTTAAACAGTATTCTGGGTATGTCTGTGAGGATTTCTGGATGAGATTAATATTTGAATAGAAATATTATTGATTTATGTTGATCTTGTACCCTGTAATCTGCTTAACTCACTTAATAGCCCTAAGAGTTTTCCTGTTTTGTGGATTCCTTACAATTTTCTACATAAAAGATCATGTCCTCTGCAGAGAGACATAGTTTTACTTCTTCCTTTCCAATCTGGATGCATTTTATTCAGTATTTCTTTTTCTTGCCTTGTTGTCCTGACCAAAACCTCCAATATACTATGATAGAAGTGGCAAGAGCCGACATCCTTGTCTTGTTCCTGATTTTAAGGCAAAGGCAACTACAATAAGGTGTCACCTCACCCTGGTCAGAATGGCCATCATCAAAAAATCTACAAACAATAAATGCTGGAGAGGATGTAAAAAAAAGGGAACCCTCTTGCACTGTTGGTGGGAATGTAAACAGATACAGTCACTATGGAGAACAGCATGAGGATTTCTTAAAAAACTAGTAATAAAACTACCAAATGACCCAGCAATCCCACCACTGGGCATTTACCCTAAGAAAACCATAATTGAAAAAGTCACGTGTACCCCAATGTTCTGCAGCACTATTTACAATAGCCAGGACATGGAAGCAACTTAGATGTCTGTCAACATATGAATGGATAAAGAAGTTGTGGTATATATATATACAATGGAATATTACTCAGTCATAAACAGGAACACATTTGAGTCAGTTCTAGTGATGTGAATAAACCTAGGGCTCATTATAGAGTGAAGTAAGTCAGAAAGAAAAACACGAATATTGCATATTAATGCATATGTATGGAACCTAGAAAAATGGTACTGATGAACCTATTTGCAGGGCAGGAATAGAGACTCAGACATAGTCTGACATATGGACACAGCGGGGACAGGAGAAGGTGGGACAAATTGAGAGAGTAACATTGAAATATATACATTACCATGTGTAAAGTAGATAGCCAGTGGGAAATTGCTGTATGACACAGGAAGTTTAATCTAGTACTCTATGACAACCTAGAGGGGTGGGATGGAGGTGGGGGGTGGGAGGGAAGTTCAAGAGGAAGGGGACACATGTATATACCCATGGCTGATTCATGTTGATGTATGGCAGAAACCAACACAATATTGTAAAGCAATTATCCTCCAATTAAAAATAAATAATTTTTTTAAAAAAGGGGAAAGCATTCAGTCTTTCACCATCAAGTATGATGTTGTGAACATTCTTGTACAAGTCTTTTTTAGAACTAAGATCTTAATTTCTATTGCACAAATACCTAGGTATAGAATTCCTTGATCATATGGTACATATACGTTCAACTTTACAATTGTCAAGGTATTTTCTAAAGTGGCTTTTGTATCCAACCATCTTTTAAATTTCTCTTGTTACATCCCAGTGAGTTTTGGAAAACAGAAAGGCCCCCAAACTGTAGACTTATGTTGCACCTTAATTGGAAGTCTTCTCTGTGATAGACTCAACATGTCTGTAACCTTCAAGAAGCTTTCAAAGGATGAATTTCTTTATTTTCAGCTTAAATCCATTCCCTCATAAGCTCACTCTTTGTCGACTGTGCAAACCCTCTCAAACTCCTCCTCAGTCGTTCCCCCAAGAGAAGCCCAGCTAGACCACAAAATGCACCACTTGAACCACCATTCACTTTATTTGCATGTGATGTTTTTGTAGCGATGTCATTATAATTAGGAGGAATCCCTCAAACCAAGGCAACCAAGATGGCTGTACAGTCCAGTGTTGGTGCAGAGCTTTTTCCTGCCTGGCAGGGCTCCAGGCATAGCCTTGGCTTATCTCCTGTGAGATCAAAAGAATGCAGACATTCTGCAGGTTCCCACAAGCTATCTTGTAACCATCTCATTTGCAAACTCTGCTTCCCATCCCACGACTGACATCAGCATCTTCTTCAAAGTACCCATCTCTGTAGGCAGGTATCATACCAGGATGAGCAACCACATGCTCACCTCACCTGGGAGCCCTACTTTTTAGATTCTCTCTGCAGTTCATTAGTCAGCTTTCCTTAATCACAAGGCCCCCCTCTCTTTATTTTTCTAAAATGGAGAGATCCTGATTGTTTGGGCAGGTTGTGAAAATAAGGCATGTTGGTTTAAAGACAAAAAGAAGCCTAGAAATTGTAAAGTAGTATAATTCTTCCCTCTTTAAATATGGATAAGAGACTTCCTGGTGGTTCAGTGGTTGAGAATCGCCTGCCAAGCCAACACAGGGGACACAGGTTTGATCCCTGGTCTGGGAAGATTTCACTTGCCACGGGGCAACTGAGCCAGTGTGCCACAACTAGAGAAAGCCCACATGCAGCAGTGAAGACCCAGTGTAGCCAAAAATAAGCAAATACATATTTTTAAATTGTATACAAATTTTTAATTAAAAATAATTTTAAGAAATAGCTAACATCAATAATATCTCAATAAATCCAGAAAAATTTTAACTGAATAACAGTTTGGGATTTAAGTTTTAGGTTTATCGTTCCAGGTTTTTATAATGCACTTACAGGAATTCCTTGGTAGTCCAGTGGTTAAGACTAGACACTTTCAGTGCCAGGGCCTGCGTTCACAAAAAGCCACATGGCCAAACAAACAAAAAAAACCAAACTTAATATATATCATGAACTTTCGTGCATAGTAGTAAGTTTATAGCTGGAAGCCATTCTTTTTTTAATGACATATTCCATAATATACATTAATTAATTTTGGATTAAATGTTTTGACTATATAGAAAAGTACTGAGAATAATGTAACAAACATCCTTTTGCCACTTAGCTGTTAGAGAAAAAGTCCAATCGCATATACATATTTTCTCCAGTTTGTCACTTGTCTTCTGAGTTTTATTTTGGTGACATTTCATCATGCATATTTTTGTATTCACATAGTTGAATTTATTACTGATTTCTTTTATGGCTTCTGAATTTTGAGAATGCTCTTGCCTGTGCAAAAATTATGAAGAAATTCTTCCATGTTTCCATTTAGAACTTTTATTGTTCCAATTTTTTTACATTTAAATTATCCGTTTGCCACTCAACCATGTATGTATGATGAATGAATCAAGCTTATTTTTTTTCCCAGATAATAGTCCAACTTGGCCTACACCTTAAGTAAATTTGTTGTGTCCCTTCTTTGATTTAAGATGCCATCTTTATTTTTTTATTGAAGTATAGTTTATTTAAAATTTTGTGTTAGTTTCAGGTATATAGCAAAGTGATTGGAGAAGGCAATGGCAACCCACTCCAGTACTCTTGCCTGGAAAATTCCATGGACAGAGGAGCCTGGTGGGCTGCAGTCCATGGGGTCAGTAAGAGTCAGACACAACTGAGCGACTTCACTTTCACTTTTCACTTTCACTTTTCACTTTCATGCATTGGAGAAGGAAATGGCAACCCACTCCAGTGTTCTTGCCAGGAGAATCCCAGAGACGGGAGAGCCTGGTGGGCTGCCGTCTATGGGGTCGCACAGAGTCGGACATGACTGAAGCGACTTAGCAGCAGCAGCAGCAAAGTGATTCAGGTACATATGTATAAATATTCTTTTTTAGAAGATTTAGATATAGATGCAGGTAGAGATGGGCTTCCCTGGTAGTTCAGATGGTAAAGAATCTACCTTCAGTACAGGAGACCTTGGGTTCAATCCCTGGGTCAAGAAGATCCACTGGAGAAGGGAATGGCTACTCACTCCAGAGTTCTTGCATGGAGAATTACATGGACAAACAGTCCATGGGGTCACAAAGAGTTGAACACGACTGAGTAACTAACACTTTCACTTTCACTTATTCACAGGTTAAGATATACACACAATGTAATATTACTCAGCCATAATAAGGAATGAAATCTTGCCATTTGTGACAACATGGGTAGACAGAAATGGTATGGACGTAACAGAAGCAGAAGATATTAAGAAGCGGTGGCAAGAATACACAGAAGAACTACATAAAAAAGATCTTCACAACCCAGATATTCATGATGGTGTGATCACTTACCTAGAGCCAGACATCCTGGAATGTGAAGTTAAGTGGGCCTTAGGAAGCATCACTACAAACAAAGCTAGTGGAGGTGATGGAATTCCAGTTGAGCTATTTCAAATACTAGAAGATGATGCTGTGAAAGTGCTACACTCAATATGCCAGCAAATTTGGAAAACTCAGCAGTGGCCACAGGACTGGAAAAGGTCAGTTTTCATTCCAATCCCAAAGAAAGGCAATGCCAAAGAATGCTCAAACTACCGCACAATTGCACTCATCTCACACGCTAGCAAAGTAATGCTCAAAATTCTCCAAGCCAGGCTTCAACAGTATGTAAACCGTGAACTTTCAGATGTTCAAGCTGGGTTTAGAAAAGGCAGAGGAACCAGAGATCAAATTGCCAACATCTACTGGATCATCGAAAAAGCAAGAGAGCTCCAGAAAAACATCTACTTCTTCTTTATTGACTATGCCAAAGCCTTTGACTGTGTGGCTCACAAATAAACTGTGGAAAATTCTTCAAGAGATGAGAATACCAGGCCACATGACCTGTGTCCTGAGAAATCTGTATGCAGGTCAGGAAGCAACATTTAGAACTGGACATGGAACAACAGACTGGTTCCAAATCGGGAAAGGAGTACTCCAAGGCTGTATATTGTCACTCTGCTTATTTAACTTACATGCAGAGTACATCATGAGAAACGCTGGGCTGGATGAAGCACAAGCTGGAGTCAAGATTGCAGGGAGAAATATCAACAACATCAGATGTGCAGATGACACCACCCTTATGGCAGAAAGCGAAGAAGAACTAAAGAGCCTCATGATGAAAGTGAAAGAGGAGAGTGAAAAAGTTGGCTTAAAGCTCAACATTCAGAAAACTAAGATCATGGCATCCGGTCCCATCACTTCATGGCAAATAGATGGGGAAGCAATGGAAACAGTGACAGACTTTATTTTGGGGGGCTCCAAAATCACTGCAGATGGTGACTACAGCCATGAAATTAAAAGACACTTGCTCCTTGGAAGAAAAGTTATGACCAACCTAGATAGCATATTAAAAAGCAAAGACATTACTTTGCCAGCAAAGGCCCGTCAAGTCAAAGCCATCAAAACCAAAACAAATGAACAAACATAAAAACAGAAACAGAAGGGAGGGCAGGGGATGAGTGAACCCGGTGAGGGGGCTTAAGGGGCACAGGTTTCCAGTTACAAAGTATATGAGTAACACGTATGAAATGGACAGTGTGGGGAATATATCCAATAATTATGCAATATCTTTGGTAACCTTTTTTTAATTTCATATCTCTATAAGCTGATGGATATTGCCTAAACTTACATGGTAATCACTTCATGATACATGTAAGTCAAATCATTATGCTGGGGACTTCCCTAGCGGTCCAGTGGCTAATATTCCATGCTCCCAATGGAACATGGGGGCCCAAGTTTGATCCCTGGTCAAGGAACTAGATCCTACATGCAGCAACTAAGAGTTCACATGCTGCAACTAAGATCTGGGACAGCCAAATAAATAAATAAATATTTTAAAAATCATCATGGTGTACACCTTAAAACTGGAAGAATAAAAGAAAATTATGAAGAAAGTAGAGAGTTCCAATATACCCCATGCCCCATTTTCCCTGTTACTAATATCTTACATTAGCATGATGCATTTTTTATACTGAATGAACCAATATTGATGCATTATTATCAGCTAATGTCCATACTTTATTCAGATGACCTTAGTTTTTAGCTGATGTTCTTTTCTGTTCCACAACTACATTTTATTGTCATGTCTCTTCAGGTTCCTCTAGTCTGGGACAATTTCTCAGACTTTCTCTGTTTTTACTGATGTTAACAGTTTTGAAGGCTCCTGGTCAGATATTTTGTAGAATGTCCCTCTTTCCCAATTTTTAATACCTCTAATTTATCCCTAAATAGGAGGGAGCTGGTATCTCAAAGCCTGGTATTGTGTAGTAGCAGTGATAGCAGGCGTTTTTGTCTTCTGTTTTGAGCTAAAATATCTCGGGAGTGCCCTGTTAAGCATTTTAAGAAAGTGAAAGTGAAAGTCTCTCAGTCGTGTCTGACTCTTTGTGACCCCATGGACTATATAGTCCATGGAACTCTCCAGGCCAGAATACTGGAGTGGGTAGCCTTTCCCTTCTCCAGGGGATCTTCCCAACCCAGGGATCAAACCCAGGTTTCCCTCATTGCAGGCAGATTCTTTACCAGCTGAGCCACAAGGGAAGCTGGGGATAAATATATTTGATGATAGTAATAAAACATTATATTCCTATACTTCTATAGTATTCCTCTCCTGATGGTAATCAGTATTATTTTTCTGAGTGTCGATCTTTGAATCGTTAAGTATGAGTATGCATGTGTTTGGGGCAGGGTGTCCGATCTTTTCCAGGAGGCAAGCTGTTTTCACAATCCAATGACTCTCTCATACAGCCACAGAGACAGACTGCATCCTGCAGATCTGAAACTGAACAAATCTGCCTCCTCTGAACCAAACTGGGACTCGGAGGGCTTCTGATGCAAGCAAGCTCTGTTCCTGCCAGCTCCTGCTCCTGGCAGTGAACCTCTCCCGATGGGAAATGGGTTCTTGCAGAGATTGTGAGCTCTGTCACTGCCGTACCCTTTCTCCGCATCTGCGCCTGACATTGGCTGCTTTTAGTAGGCCTTTCATACATGTTTTAGACTCTGAAAGGTATTTCTCTCTCCAAGTTTGATTGAAAACGGAGTTTGAGGGGTTTTTCTTTCTTCTTGCTGTTATTTTATCATTTCCCAGAGAAGACGAAAACGCAGATTTCTGCAAGTCTGTTCATACCAAAAGTCATAGTGAAGTCATTTTTGACCCAAAGACCACCCACTAATTTCTGGAACTAGGAGGCAAGTCAATCAATCTGTGAACTCTGTCACACAGAGTCTTATTAGAAACATATTGGGGATTTTGGAGAGAGG
The DNA here is from genome assembly GCA_024291935.2 of Okapia johnstoni. Lineage (NCBI taxonomy): Eukaryota > Metazoa > Chordata > Mammalia > Artiodactyla > Giraffidae > Okapia > Okapia johnstoni. The sequence continues at coordinate 6,253,975 of CM044323.1, read as the reverse complement.
ACTGGTGAACTTTGTGTAGTGAAACAGAAACTTGAGTTGCCAGCATAGAGTACTTACTTAAGAGATAAGGAAATTCACTCATTCACTGAAAAATAATTGAACAACTGCTCTGTGCTAGGCATTTTACTACACAGTTAGGTGATGATTATTGTTGGTAGAGCTGGTCTACTTCACTATTAAAATCTTTCCCTTGAACTCAATTGCTTGGGGATAATAAAACCAACCTTATCTACTTTAAGAGGAGGCTGAAATGAGTTTGAGAAATAGTTAGTGGAGTTCTGATATTCTGAAAGGGGAATGTGAAGCCATTAGAAGCTTTTAAGGAGTAAAGTATTTTTCAAAAATTTTTATTGAAATATAGTTGATTTAAAATGTTGTCTTAGTTTCAGGTGTACAGCAAAGTGATTCAGTTAGACATATATATAGCTATTCTTTTTCTGATTCTTTTCCATTACAGGTTATTACAGGATATTGAACATAGTTCCCTGTGCTATAGACTAGGTCCTTGTTGGTTATCTATTTCATATATAGTAGTGTGTATATTTTGATCCCAAACTCCTAATTTACCCCCCCTTCCCTTCCCCCTTTGTTAACCACAAGTTTGTTTTCTGCATCTGTGAGTGTATTCCTGTTTTGTAAATAAGTTGATTTGTATCACTTTTTTAGATTCCACATGTAAGTGACATCATATGATATTTGTCTTTCTCTGTCTGACCCACTTAGTGAAATAATCTCTAGTTCTGTCCATGTTGCTGCCAATGGCATTAGTTGATTCTTTTTATGGCTAATATTCTATTGTGTGTGTATATATATACCCCATCATCATCCATTCATCTGTAGCACTTAAGTTGCTTCCATGTCTTAGCTATTGTGAATAGTGCTGCTATGAACATGGGCTGCATGTGTCTTTTTGAGCGGGAGTTTTCTCCAGGTATATACCCAGGATTGGGATTGCTAGATTATGGCAGCTCTGTTATTCCTTTCTTAAGGAACCTCCATACTGTTTTTCATAGTGACTGCACCAATTTACATTACCACTGACAGTGTAGGAGGGTTCCCTTTTCTCCACACTCTCTCTAGCATTTTTTTTTTTTCCCATTTTTGTTGTTGGTGGTGGTGGTCATACCCCTTGGCTTGTGGGATCTTAGTTCCCCGACCAGGGGTTGAACCCAGACCTCAGCACTGAAATCAGTGAAAGTGAAGTCCTAACCACTGGACCATAAGGGAACTCCCTCCAGCATTTACTATTTACAGACCTTTTGATAATGGCCATTCAGGAGTGAAGTATCATGACCCCAGAAATGAATGGAACTTGTGACTGGTTCATTTGAGGCCAGGAAGCCACAGACCAGTGCAGAATACAGGACATCATGGCCAAGGGTGGAGCTGAGTTGTTACCATAACAGAAAGAGAGTGGTGTAGGGATGATGGCTCAAGGTTTGAGGCAGGTGAATTATGACAGCAGAGGTGAGGTTGACTAAAGGAAGCACGTGAAGCAAGAGTCAAATGGGGTTGATAGCCAGAGGGTGATGAACGGACAGCCTGACGCAAACTCTGTGCATCCTCATTTCCCCACACCTGGGGTCAATTCCATTTATATTAGGTGATGATCCAGAATTCCCATTTTAGACCTGAGTTTCTGGGAGCAGACTCTGAGACTCTGAGATGAACATACAGGAGATTTAATGGGGAGTCCTCTTGGGAACAACATCTGTAAGGGCATGAAGGAAGCAGGACTGGGCAGTAGGAAAAGTTGTTACCACAATGTAGCTGCAACAGAGGCTCGGCTAATCTTATGGGCAGCTCTGCGGTTGGAATGGCTTATCAGCATGTCCCAAATTAAAGCAAGGGAGCAAGTGTTTCTTTCCCCTCAAGACTCATGCACTGGAAGTGAGCTGCTGCCCTGGGAGGACAGTCCCGACGAGACCAGCTGAGAGCCCCAAGGGTCAGTGCTCCTGGAACAGATGGAGTGAGTGCTCCTCATTCTGCACAGGGTGTGTGACAGCAGCCCACAACACCAACAGTCTCCTCCAGCCTGATGCAGGATGGCCACTGTCTCAGGAGCTCAAGACGGCCGCCTCTGCGGGCCCTAATTTTTCTTTTGTCTCAGCTTTTCTTCTTTTGCTCCTCTCCCCACCCAGCCCCCCTTCACTTTAACTACAAAAACCTACTCACCCCTCCCTGACCACAAGGGGTAGTCTTGACACAGTATCTACCTTTACATGTGTAATTTCACCAGCTTAGAATGTCCTTCCTCCCTTTCATTCACCAAAATCACGCTCCTCTTATAAGGCCAACTTCAAAAGCTAGTTGAAGTTTGACATTTGACATTGATTCCTTCTTTGTCTGGGGTCCTGAAGCATTTTGTTTGTGACTCTGTTATTGTATCTGTCCTGCTCGCTTCGTAGTTGATCTCGTGCTTGTCTTTTCCCTTCTCAGGTTACAGTCTATACGTGCAGAGCGCACTCCGTTATCCTATTCTTCTCTCCATTACCTACCATCCCGCGTGGTACAAGACAGACTCCCAACAAATCAGAAATCGTTGCATAAAATGTTCCAGAGTGTTATGAGAGTTTCTTATGAAAAATCTCCTTAAAGGTCTGTACATCACCCAGCATTCTTCCTTCTCTTGAGAAGCAGGTGACACTTTTTTATTTAACAGAGTTTGAGTGCCTATCATGGGACAGATACTGACAGGGCTATTTCTTAATATTCTTTTTGTTGTTGTTGAGGTAAAATCCACACACTATAAAACCAATCATTTAAAACTGTACCTACCATTCAGGACTTCTCTGGCCATCCAGAGGTTAAGACTCCAGGCTTCCACTGCAGGGGATTTGATCCAAGGATTTGATCCTTGGTCAGGGAACTAAGATCCCACATGCTGCATAGTGTGATCAAAAAATAAAAATAAATCAAAAAAAATTTGCATGTACAGTTCAGTGGCATTTAGTACATTCACAATGCTGTGAAGCCATAACTTCTATCTTATTCCAAAACAATGACATCACCTGAAAAGCAAACCTCTTTCTTTTGTTCTTAAAGAAATTACATCTAGTCTGTGACTCATTTGAAAAGACCCTGATGCTGGGAAAGATTGAGGGCAGGAGGAGAAGGGGACGACAGAGGATGAGATGGTTGGATGGCATCACCGACTCAATAGACATGGGTTTGGGTGGACTCCGGGAGTTGGTGATGGACAGGGAGGCCTGGCGTGCTGCAATTCATGGGGTCGCAAAGAGTCGGACACAACTGAGTGACTGAACTGAACTGAACTGTGTTCCCCAGAAGCTAGACATGGTGCAGCAAGAGAAGAATGGTCCTAATGTCCTAATGGTCCTAATAAAAACATACAATTAAACCCACCTTAAAAAGGGTTTCTGTCCCAGGAGGCACACGTAGGACAGCTCTTGTTCTTTGCAGAATCAACATCAAGAGATTTTGGAAGTATAATTTTTTGGTTCTCGGGTAGCTGGTGATTATTGGTCCTGGCACCCTTTAAAAAACAAACAAACAAACTTTGCGTAGAAATCAAGCTGAGTTTTCTGTTACTGAAGGGGAAGGAACTTTCTTTCCAGTGATCTAAGAGGGTTATGTTTGGGTATCACCAGAGGTTCTAAATTCCCATCCTGAGGGGACAGCTCCCAACTTTGGAGCAAGGGAGGCCCTGAGGTACTGGAGGTGACAGGTAACCCTATCCTCAGATGGAGGGGCAAGAGTTGTGTGGTCTGCAGCCTTGGTGAGCATTAGATGCGATGGACACTAAAGAGACAGTAAAACCCTGTTGGTTAGTCTTTGTCTTTTGGTATCCTTACATTTCTGTCTCCTTCTGATTAAATGAATGAAACCGCAAGCTCTAAGAGGAAAGGGGAGGCAGCCCCTGGCTGGGAAGTTCAAAACCACACTTTATGACCAAGGAACATAGATGGTTTGAGTAGTCATCTTTTTTTCAATCACTGAATTCTATTCTGCTTTACAGATAAGAGGAAACCAAGGCTAAGAGAGGAAAGTAATGGCTCAGACTCACAAGGAAACACAGAAGTATAATTTGGAGACCCTGCCATATCATGTGGAGGTTTTCTAAAGACCGCCCAGAAACCCCTCCTGTCCCCACTCTTCATCCACTCTCATCCCCAAGCCTTTTTGTGATGATGAGTAGTGACTCCTTTCTCCATCCCAAGTGGTTAGCTTAACACTGAACCCTTTAATTCTTCCTCTCGGGAACATGGATCTCTTCTATAACATGTAGCAAAGATGATCAAGCCAGACAACAGGAACATTAGCAGCTCAGAGTCTCACCCCCAGTGGGAGACCAAACATACACATAACCAGGAAAAACCATACACAGGTTTATTGATTGTCTTTTATTGTATTTCTAGAAAGGCAATATCAATTTACCCTGTTAAAAATCACCTTCTGAAAATAAATTTTCTGGAAATGCATTCTTTATAAATGGAAAGCATGCAATAATATATAAATTTACAGAAGCATTTTAAACTGGTTAACTCAGGTAATAGTTTGCAAAATAGGTTTTGTTTTTGGAGCAATTACAGATATCCTTAGACTTCGTAAGTCTTAATTCTGATTCAGGCTGTAAGAACAGAGATTTCTCTTAATGATGAATTACATAATTAAAATGACTTGTAAGAAGTGACTGATTGAAATTTTGAATCATCCAAAAGTTAAAAACCAAGGCCAATATTTTAAAAGATGACACTTTTCACAATTCCAAATTTTTTTAAAGTCATTTTTATGCCATATCAGCATTAACTTTTAGTGGATTATTTTTGCCTTACTTGATGGCAGGCACTTTGCAATGATCAAGGAAGCATCGTCTTACTTGGTTAGCCCTCGTTATTTTTGGTTTTGAAGGAAATGTTTGTAAATGAGTAAAAGGCCCCAAATAAATGTATATGGGCCTATGTCTTATTTCTTAAATTTGAATACTCAGGTATTAATGAAAATAAAACACACCACAAGCATCTGAAACTGTGTTTGAATTTCCACAAGTTACATTTAGATTTGTTAATGCCTTGCATTTCATGTTTAGAAATCAGACCGTTCTAATGCCTTCTTAACCTTATACTTGTTATTAGCATTGGAAGTTTGGCTTTCATTAACAAATAATCCTTCACAATAAAAGAATCCAGATCTAATTTCATTCCTTTACTATTCATTTCTGCAGACACCTGGCTTCTTGGAGTATACCGTGCTTCAGATATATGATCAGGAAAACACTGGGACAGTGTGCCAAAGTTTTTCTATATTGTTTCACAGAAGCTAGTAGAAGTTTAAAGGCCTCATTTTCACAGCAAGAATTAGCGCTTTACTCCCCTACTCAGTTCTCTACAAACCCCCCTAAAGAATCCCATGAGTTCAGGCTGGAAGGGAATGGTCTTCCCTTTCCAAAATCATCTCTCTCCTCACAGACGCATGCTCAGAACCCTCCTGAGGTTTAACCATCCCTGTAGGAAAGCCTGGCGCAGCAAGGAAGGATGCCTCGGTCCAGGTGAACTCTCGTCACACTGAACTTGTACTTGGCAGGAAGAAAACATGACTGCCAGGTAAGAAGCCCTACTTTTTGCAATGGATGTAATTCTTCTTTTCCCCTGTACTTGTTCAGGAAACTGTTGCTTTGATACAATTTTAAATAAGCTCTCAACTTGGGAAGCTTATTAACTGTTTCTTGCGTTTTCAGTTTTTACAGAGCATCGCGGAGATCATGGTCCACCGTGGACTGCGTGTAAGATGAGCTGGGGGTGTCAGTGTACATTGGGAGGAGTCGACAGTATTGGCAGAGCACCAAAGTGCCCCGGCAAGTTTTGAAGAGCTGTACAATGTACTTGCGAAATTTCTCCCCCAGGAAGAAGTAGATGACAGGATTGAGGCAGCAGTGAACAAAAGCCAGGGTCTCTGTGGTCTGAATGGCATAGTCCAGGTGCCGCTCAAACGTGCAGTCCTGCAGGACCTCCAGCTCCACCAGGGTCTCCAGGAAGAGCACCACATTGTAAGGGGTCCAGAACCCCAGGAAGAGGACCACCACAGCAAAGATCATCTTCACTGCCTTGTTCTTCTTCTCATTTTTGCAGTGCTGCAAGGTCCTAATGATCATGGAGTAACAGAACAGCATGATCCCCAAGGGGATCACCAGCCCTAGAATGTTGATCTCCAGGGAGCTCAGGACCTTCCACCTCGTGGAGTTGAAAGAGTACTTGGTTTTGCAGTAGGTGTGGTTGCGCTCAGTATAACACGTGCTGAACATGAGGCCTGGGAGGGAGGCGAGCACAGCCACTGACCATGTGGCCACGCTGATGATGACCCCGTAAGTCAAAGTCCTGGCTCTCAGGGAGAAGACGGCGTGCACGATCGCCAGATACCTATCGATGCTCATGAGTGTGATGAAGAAGATGCCGCTGTAGAAGCCCACCAAGTATATCCAAGAAATCAGCTTGCAGAGGCCAAGCCCGAACACCCACTGGTCCGCAGCATAGTAGCCCCAGAAAGGGAGCGAGAGCACGAAGAGCAGGTCGGAGATGGCGAGGTTGAGCAGGTACACGTCAGTCATGGACTTGAGCCGCTTGTACTTGAACAGGACCAAGACCACCACAGAATTTCCAAGCAAACCAAAGAGAAAGACCAAGGAGTAAAGTGGGGGCAGGAAGAGCTCCCCAAATGCCCTGACGCCATCCTTGCTGCAAGGCCTGGGGATGTTTTCATAGAGATAATAACTGTTATAGATGCTCTCATCCAGGGTGGTGTCTGCTATATCCGTGGGGTTCATTTTCAGATTTACAGGCTCCTCAAGGCAGGTCTGAGCCCAACCAGAAGCACCTAATCAGGGGAAGAGCCAACAGATGTATGTCAGAACAGAAACAAATCAGAATGGCGCTGTGTGCCGAGCATGGCTGCTTTGCCCAGATCATCAGACATGCTTCCCAAGCTTCCAGCATTGAGGGGCTCAGGTCCTTGAACTGAAGAGCCGTGCAGCCAAAGTGAAGTAATCCTGCCCTTTGGAGGCAGACAGATACCCATTTCCAGCTCTGCCACTTTCCCTACCCCTCTGCTGGGAGCTCTGGTTCTCCCATTTGTAAGCAGGAGAAGTAAAACCTTGTTTCAATGAAATGTTTTTCAAGGATGTATTTCTGAAGGCTAGTCTGGCATTTACTGAAATCACTCACAGAAATGACATGACCAGATGACCTGCCCAACAGTACTGCACCCAGGGCCTTTCTGACGTGAAAGCAAAAAAAAAAAAAAAGATACAAAATCTATGCATGTTTCCCCTTCAGATTGTAATACCCAAGATTCAGAGATGACTTAGGTAAATCATCAGGCTAGAAAGGAACCAGGTTGACCTCTTGCTTTTGTATAAAAATTCTAATTCCTTCTGTGTGCTTTGCACTTTACAGATTTCAGAACATGCTCACTGGTATTATGCATTCAATCCCAGTCATGTGTTCCTGTTCTCACACCCCTTCCAACAAAAACCTGGTATTCCAAGCCACATAACCATACTGAGCCGTGGTGTAGATGACTCACGAAAGTCTCAGAGAAGTTGTCTTCTGAAGGCCACACAGCCACACAGAGAATGTATCCTTTGGGCCCCAAGTCCTAGTGATGTGCTGCAGGTGAACAGGTCTGGCAGGGCGAGGAGGTGGGGCTGGGGGCTCTGATGTACGGCTCTTGCTGGTTTCCATGGTGTAAACACTCCCACCATGTGTGTGCACCAAGTCTCTTCAGTCATGTCCTCCTCTTTGCAACCCCATGGACTAGAGCCCACCAGGCTCCTCTGTTCTTGGGATTCTCCAGGCAAGAATACTGGAGTGGGTTGCCATGCCCTCCTCCAGGGGATCTTCCCAACCCAGGGATCGGACCTACATCTCCTGCACTGAAGGCAGATTCTTTACCATCGAGCCACTGGGGAAGCCCAAACACTCCCACCATGGCCAAGGTCAAATCACCAACTGCCCCACAAAATTTCTGAAGATTTAACAATCAGCTCCTGAGCACTGGTGCAGCTGGGCCCCAGCACACCACACCCAAGTCCTGTGTTCACTCTGGAGCGCTGTCTTACCTGGAATGCACCTGGACTCCCAGGCTGGGGGGCTGGCCACTCCTGGGCCAATCTGACACTAAAGCAGCAAATGTGTTTTCCAGGCCCTATGGAAGGTGGCAGTATTCAGTTGGATAAATTGAGGGACATTTTTGGTCTTTTCATCAGAACTGCATATAAAGATCAAGTTTATGCACGAATCCTATCAGAGTGGCAGTTAGCACGATAGATCTAGAAAAGGCACATCACAGCCAGAAATAAAATCTCTACCTTCCCAACCACCCTCATTTCTTATCTAAATTGGCAGATGAGGTTACAATCTTAACCTTACACACACGCTCATAACCACCCTCATTTCCTATTGAAATTGGCAGATGAAGAGGTTAAAATCTTCTGAAAGTTACACACATGTCCGCATGTATCAGAGCAATGCAGGTGGCTTTCTGCCTCAAGGCCACCTCTCCTTGCATCCTTCTTAGTGGCACCCTGATATTCTTGATCAAAACCCTATCACATTGTTCAGTAATTCAACATACATTCCCCATCTCCCACTCTGACCACCACACACCCAAACACCCAAACTATGTGTTTCTCAACAGAGAGGTTTTGATTTATTCCTGCAAAGGGATGCCAAAGACCTGGGGCATCACAGGTTCTCAAAAAAAAAAAAATTGTGTTAAATGATTATCAACTCAAATTAAACAAATAACAATCCTGGTCTCGCCATCATTTCACCAGTGAAAATCAAAGAATAAGAGAGGCTGAGCTGTTAGGAAACTATCAGGAGAAGAAACAGAAGTCGACACAGCTGGTAAGTGTCTGGAATTATTCTGAAGCCCTTATTTGGCTGGTGTTTCTTGAGCTGGGAGTCTTGATAGGAGCCAGAAGTGGAAAAGTATATATGTTGAATGAAAATTAACTGTGTGTTCTGAGCACATGGCTTAGGCCAGATGTGTGCGGGATGGGAGCACTGTTAAGTATGTGAGAGCCAGTCAGATGAGGGCCGGGAGGGCTGTGTGTGAGCAGTAAGGACAGGTGCCAGCAGATGAACCAGCAGAATGACCGGGATGCCCAAGTGACCAGCTGGCTGCATAGCCGGGCAGCTTTCAGCGCTTCCAAAACCCACACACCTTGGACAGAGCAGCACAGGGTCCGAGGACCTAAGCACCCCACACCATCCACCCCCTTACCTTGCTTTGCTGAAAGTGGCTCCCAGGCAGGTCTGTGAGGCAGTGCCCGACTTGCTTGAGAAGCACCGCACTAAGAAAGACAGGTGCCTTTGAAGGGCGCGTGGCTTCCTGTGAACACCAACTCTGCTCCTCACCCATCTACATACGCTGAGTTCAAGTGGGGTTTTTTGACAGAAGTAAGAAGCAGAAAATGAGTGACTCTTGGCTTGGGTTCGGTTAGTCACTCGTTTCCCCAAACTGAAAGCTGGGAAGGTTTGCGCTCTGCCAGATGAGGGACGTCAGTTTTTCAAGAGAGAAACTTTTTAATGTTTTAAACTTTGTTGGATTTTTAATTTACACTTTTTCCAGTTTAGCTGGCTGCGTGCAGTAGACATGACCTTTATATTCTGGATCAATGAGCTGTTTCTGATTTCCCCATCCTGAATGCGCCATCACCAGCAATCAAGATATGCCACGATATGTTCTCTAAACATGTGGGATCTGAGGTGGTCAGAGTGAGAAGCCAGATTTATTTAAGAGTAATAGTTAGGAGCAGGGAAGTGTATTCACATGTGTGTGTCTGGCAGTGACATGGAGGCTCTGGTCAACCATATTCAATAATTGTCCTCAGTCTGGTGTAAGTGACATGACAACATAGCTCCAAGCCCCTCGCACAACAGGAAGGCCCTTCCCCCAAGCCTCTTCTACTTAGAAACGGCAGAGCTTCCCCTGGACGGTGATCCTGACTGAGAATTTCTTTGGGTTCACCTTCCAGTCACAGCCAAGGGGCCGACATTGGTCCTGAGTTTTTTCTATATGGTGCCCTTGCCCCTGCCAGCTCTCACAGTTAACTGTCTCCTTCTGTGTGTCTACAGTTGCTTGGCTCTTCGGTTCAGCTTTTTTTAACAGCCATAAATGTCATTTTTCCTGAGGAAGTTGCATGAATAAGAACTGAAAAATTGAACTAGAGTGGTGTTTATCAACCTTTTTTAATCACCCCATTCCAAGGAGTCTTTTCAGACATTTTTTTCGTCATCACCTCCTCATGATATATTTTTTTTTTTTTTGCCACATCATGTGGCATGTGGAATCTCAGTTCCCCAATGCAGTCTTAACCACTGGACCACCAGGGAAATCCTCCACAAAATATTTTAATACCACATATAAATAGGAGAGTTCCCTGGTGGTCTAGCGGTTAGGGCTTTCTATTGCTTTCACTGCTGTGGCCCAGGTTCAATCCCTGGTTGGGGAACTGATATCCAAGATGTGTGACATGGCCAAAATAAATAATAATACCACAGGTAAAAAGTAAATATGCTTGCTATATATATATATGCTTTATGTATAAAAGAGTAAGATTTATTTAGGGTGGGGGAGTTGCTTCTGGCTTCTAGTGGGAAGAGATGGGAAATGCTGCTTAAAATCCTACCGCACACAGGGCAACCCTCCACGATGGAGTCACCCAGCCTGGAAGACCGGCAGTTCTGAGGTTGAGGACTCCTAAGCTAGAGCAACATTCCCACAGGTAAACTGCAGAGCCAGAAGCACAAAGATTCTGTAAAAGGAAATGGACAAAGAAGCTTGGGGAATGCTGGGCTTGGGCTCAGGTTAAATGCTGAGTATGGTACAGTTCCTTATTGTAGTGCTTTACTAGTGCCAATATTACCACGAACTCTGGAAGCAGAAAGAAAGTACAAATATCTCAGGTATGTTATTGCCAGAGCTGACACCAGACATGTGGACAGGAACTAACCCGTATCTTTAAGTCACAGGGTCCAGAGACAAGAAAAACAAAAACCCATATGGAACCAGTTGGAACCGAGACAAATCTGATCTCCAGCAGCCCTTGAGTCTCATTCTACACTGATTTTACTATATCAGCTACTAAACGACACCCTTGCCCCCAGCCATGGCCCAAAGTTGTGCCATGTTGGGAAGAAGCTCCTCTACAACAAAGTTCCCACTTCTCCATTCTCGGGCCACTGAATAAAGCTTGTGCTGCATCAGTCTCAGCTTTGGTTTAGTCTCTGGCTGCATGAACCTGAAAGGAGTGAGAACCTTCCCTGTTGAGGTGGGGGGCTCAGCCGGGCTAGGGCCCCAGCAGGGGTCCATAGGAGCTGACTGGGTAACAATTTGACAAATACATCGACACCCAGTATACAGAGTAACCTATAAAATGGACATATTTTTAGAAATGCAGATCCTGAGGAAGGTTCCACCATGGAATCAGAAGCCTTGAGGGACGAGTTGCCCTGGGCAAGGCCATCTCAGTGTGTTGTCTAAGTCTCTGTGGACCCCTCCATGGAGGGGGAGAAGTGATGAGGTTCTAGAAGAACTGGTGCTATCTGGATGTCCAAATCGTCATCAGTGGTAGTTGGTCATTATGGGTCCGGAGATGGTCCCTTAAAGCCAGTTGCTGCTTCCTTGACTGACTGGCCATGTGACACGCAGCTGGCCCCATGTGTGAGTAAGTCAGAGCTCTGAGTCTGTGCTGGCTAGGGCATACGTCTGCTCAGTCTGGGTCTGGATTTCAGGGCCACCGTGTATACCACATAAACCTCAATTTTATCTGTAAAAAAGGGGGTGATAATGCATGAAGATTGTGGGAGGATTAATGAGCCAAAGTTTGTAAAACACTTAGCATGGTGCCTGGTCCAGATATGTGTTCAAACGGCACCAGCTGTGAAAATTAGTAGGTTGCATAAAACACACAGGAATATATTAGCTTCATCTCTTGAAATGGCTGAGCCTGGCATGTTTCTCTTAGCTGTCATTAGGAATCCAGAAAATATTTTGATTTAGACTCGGTGGGCCACAATCAGTTTTCACAATCACAGTCAGTATTCAGGTTAAAAGCAGGTTTCAGGTTTCCAAGTTGCAAAGGTTACTGTTCTGGAGAAAATCATTCTTCAGGTTTGCAAAGTAATAATGATACTGTCCTGAAGAAACATGAAATAGGTTTTCCCTCCAGTAAGGGTTTCAAAACTAAACAATATTCCCACCCCCCCTACACACACACACAAAAAAAGGATCACATTTTAAGAACCCATAGAGGGGAGGTAGTGCATTCAAGGCAACACAGCCAGAGACACAGTGCATTTCATGGAAAAATCTTTTATTGAGCTGAGTTTCTGAAACCTGACCAGAGAGAAGGTGACCAACAAAACCACCAAGTGCAAACCGCTCTCCAAAGCAAGGTGGTAGGTCTCACAACACAGACCTTCACTAGGAACCAAAGCAATAGCATGAGACTACTGCGCCCCCTGGTGGACCGAGCCTTGAAAACTTCAAGACCAAAGACATTCAAGTACAATCGCCACAGCCACGCACGGGACCCGCAAGTCTGACGCTGGAAGCTAAAAACTCCCAAGGCCTTCAGGAAGAGCTCCATGAACCTCTGCTGCAGAGTACTGGTGATAAAACATCCAGGATCTGATGTCAGACCTGCAACTTACAGCTTATAACGAGAGGAGGCTGCCAGGCAGGGCCACACAGCAGGTGGACCCAAGGACAGAGTAACATCAAGTTAAGAGTTGTAGGGAGCAGGTTATATATGGCAAGCAGGTTGGGATCAGTTAGTTTTCAAGAGTTCTCGGGTGACTAAGTTGAGAAACTGTGTAGGCTTGAGACAGAAGGGTTGTCCCTAGTTATCTGGTTCCCAAGCCACAGGACAATTAGGGCTGGTTCCTGGTGATCCCCGAGTACACACAAGAGGTTGATAGGGGAAGTGACTGCAGGATAGTATAAATGACATGATAATAAAATACCATTTAACCAAAATTGGGGTCAGAGGTTTCCCTGGCAGTCCAGTGGTTAAGACTCCGAGCTTTCACTAGGAGTGCAGGTTTAATCCCTGCTGAGGGAACTAAAATTCCACATGCTGCAAAGCGCCACCAAAAAGCAAAACATGACTTCCCTGGTGGTACAGTGGATAAGAGTCAGCCTGCCAATACAGGAAACACGAGTTCGATCCCTGGTTCAGGAAGATTCCATACGCCACAGAGCAACTAAGCCTGTGCACAAGTACTGAGCCAATGATATAGAGCCCACAAGCCCCAACTACTGAGCCATTGTACTGCAACCACTGAAGCCCGTGGGCCCAGAGCCTGTGCTCCCTCCATAACAAGAGAAGCCACTGCCATGCGAAGCCCCCATGCTGGAACTGGAGAGTAGCCACTGCTCACTGCAACTAGATAAAGCAAGGCAGATCCAGCACAACCAAAAATAAACAAATAAAACAGGTTTGAACAGAAGTATGCAATGAAGTAACGAGATGCTTTTATAAAGTGTAATACTGAATAAGTGAGATACAAGCACAGTTCTGTAACAGAACAGAAATCATACCTGGCTCTGCTTGTTGGAATAAAGGAAGGCTCCTGAAAATAGTTGATATTTGCCAATCGTATTTGCCAAATGAAGGCACAAAGTAAGGACTGACTGGCAAGGCTAAGGAAACAGTGGGGTCAGAGGCAAGGAATGGAGAAAGGGTAGGAAATCTGTTTGGGATGGTGATGATCAGCGCAGGAAGTGGGGATGGACATTGATCATAACTGAGATGCAACAAAGGCTGAAGTCATCATTGACATCGGCCTTCTTTGAAATAAGATAAACCATAACCTCATCGATGCTTTTCTTTCCAGCTGTGCTCTACCTCTGAGCACAGTGACGCAAACATAATGAAGGCTCCAGCTAGTAGAAGCTCTTGGGAACACCCCACGGGGTAGTCAACTTCCACCTCCGTGTTTTCTTTTGAGCTCCGGATGGTTTTCTTCTGCCCCAGAGCAAACCAGGGCAGCTCAGAGCCAGTGTGCAGCGCTCCTTCTTTGAATTCAACCCTGGCAGTTCTTCCTTCACATCAAGGACGATAGAAGATAACAGCTAATTTCCTCTTTGGATTCAAGGAACTATATATAACACACAAGTACGGTCAAATTCTGAAAACAAAACCGGCATTATTCTACTATGAACAAATGTATCAGTGAGAAGGCAGGAGGCCAGTGTTCATCAAGGAACAAATCTTATCATCTCAAACAGACAGACAGCGCCGTCTTACTCCTCCCCGAAGCAACCACTGACATCAGAAGAGACCTGGAGCCTGGAGCCCAGCGACCTCACTCCCACACAAGCAGTCCCCCCGTTACAGTTAGAGACCCACTGAGGGGAAAACACTGCCCAGGACCGTCGGCCAGAGGATATTTCTAATTGGAGGCGGATTGGTTTCTGGGTGAGGCTCGGACACCCCCCAGCCAGCACCCCAGTGTACCCCCTGGTGCTCCGAGCAGAGTAGGACTCAGCCATCCCACCAACCTGAGCTTCTGAACCCTAACCTCTGACACCCCCACCCACCAGTGGCCCAGAGAGGAGAAAGGAAGAAAAAATACGGTGGGGAGCAGGTAACAATTGAAAGGCTCTGCCCCAGCCTGGCTCAGGCTCACAAAGGTCTTCTCTGAAGGACGTGTGGAAGGGTGCTGACTTGCAGCCTCCCAGTCAAGGAACACCATGGGGGGTGGCTTCAGGGGAGCTGGTCACAGCTAACTGCCCCCTTACTGCTCAACACTGACCAGCAGGAGGTGCCAAACACCTACCACCACTCCCGGCAGCCACCTCAGCAGCACAGCTCCTCCGTCAGTTCCCTTTTCTTCTGCTTGGCAGTCTGGAAGTAGCTGTAAGAAAGCCAAACATTGGAACAGGCTGGGGAAACCTCCTGCCTTTTCATCTTTGCTATACCTATTAGTAGAAATATATATGTGATCATTTGATTTATGAGTTTGTTGAACAATTCCTCAGTATGGAGGCCAACTGCAATGACTTTCTTTCAGAGACAGATTTTTTGCATTATTAGGAAGCCCCCCAAATATTGTCTACCACCCCTCCAACTCCCACCCCCAGCAACTCTACGCCCACTGGTGATTTTATAGTTGTTTAACCCTGGGAACTAGCATTAAAAAAAAAAATGGGACACTGTTGATGGGCTGCAGTCTTCATGGAGCAGCCTAGACTCTAGAGAGGTCTCTTCCATTCTGGTAGATACCAACATGTTCCATCAGTTTTCCAGAGCATACTAGATACTCCTTTCCTCCTCCAGAGCAACTACCACCCAACACACATTGTTGTTTTTCAGTCACTAAGTCGTGTCTGACTCTGTGATCCCATGGCCTGTAGCGTACCAGACTCTTTTGTCCTTCACTATCTCCCGGAGTTTGCTCAAATTCATGTTCATTGAGTCGGTGATGCTATCTAACCATCTTTTATCCTCTGCTGCCCCCTTCTCCTTTTGCCTTCAATCTTTCCCAGCATCAGAGTCTTTTCCAATGAGTCTGCTCCTCACATCAGGTGGCCAAATATTGGAGCTTCAGCTTCAGCAACACTTCTTCCAACAGGATTTCCCAAGCAAGCATACTGGAGTGGTTTGCCATTTCCTTCTCCAGGGGATCTTCATGACCCAGGGATCGAACTCGAGTCTCCTACATTGGCAGGCAGATTCTTTTCTACTGAGCCACCAGGGAAGCCCCCCCAACACACATACAACCCACCAAATCCTGTCTCTGGAACAGCCAATTCCTTCCAACCCTGACTTTCTACCTGTAAGTCAGCCCTGGGAGGTTCTTCCTCTCTCCTTAACTCAAAGTTCGATCCCTCCTTGTTAAACACAGTTGGGATACAAAATATAAAATACAGGTTTGCATATTCAAAGGGAATATTTTTGTTTGACCATGTGAATAATTTTGGAAATGACAGTACATTCAATATAAGCAATTTTAATACTGCCATCTTTTTTGTTTAATACTGCCATCTTACATTTCAAAGAGGCAGTAGAGAAAAGAGTATCATGGGTATTTTTATTACAGAGAAATGGTTTACCACAGCCCTCAAGAACCTGCATGGGGAGTCACCATGAGGACAGGAGTTGTGTTGCGGTCCTTTAATGGACTGGGACCTAGTGATACGGAGTTGACGGTAAGAAAGCAAAGGATTAATGAGGAAAAGAGGAATCATGACGCAGGAAGCCTTCTGTTCAACGCTTCCTAACAAAGCTGGAAAAAGCCTCATTCCTGCAGCTCTGAGAACCCTTAAGTGGGGCCTGCGGAGGCAAGTGGTGGCCGTGGAGACTGGAAAACAGTGCATACATGTGCCTTGGTCTGTTGCTGCCATCTTCTTTTGGTCTAGTGTAAAAACAGAAGGTGAAAAATCTGTCAAAAAATAATGGCTCCATGCTATGCTAAATAATGGAGCCTTGAGCTGCAAAACCCAGGGCTTTCAATAAAGAAAAACAAAACTGTTTAGCAGCAGTTAGGAGAACCCCTGGGCCATATTCCCTTAGAGTTACACCCTCCTCAGTGTCCCCAGATGTCAAAACACTATCTCGCCCATCTCGTAGGAACAGATATCCCTCTCCTCCCGCTTCTCTTTCCTCCGGCCTCCTTGAGCCCTGCCATTTCCCGGACATTCCCACATCAACACTCAGTTCCAGAATCTGCTTACACATTAGCACCACAGGGCTAGGAGCTGGGATGTACCAAACCTTCCTAAGTGCCAGAAGTCAATGCGGATAAGGAGATGAGACAGAAAAGACTGAGTGTGTGCATGCATGCATGCCCAGTTACTTCAGTCATGTTCGACTCTATGACCCCACGGACTGTAGCCCACCGCTCCTCTGTCCATGGGATTCTCCAGGCAAGAATACCAGAGTGGGTTGCCATGCCCTCCTCCAGGGGATCTTCCCAACCCAGGGACTGAACCCACGTCTAGTGTTTCCTGCGTCACCTGAGAAACACTGAGTATTTACCTTATACTCACAATGCCACCGTGGTTCTCTCGTGCTATATTTGAGAACACTTCAAGATAAGGAGTGATACATAGTATAAAATAAAATGTATTTTTAATCAGAAAACATTTTTCATACATTATCTATGGTACTTAAAAATGTCATGTCAAAAATTAACTTTTGTTCTTTTCTGAAAATATTTAAACATTATGTAACACAAAATGCTACTCTGAATATTTTGTTTAATACTTTGTGTTATCAAACAAGAGGATGTGTGTGTGAGCTTGTGTGTGTTCCTGTTTACATACACTTTTGGGTGCAAATACTATATAAGCAGTACTCACACCTCCACAATGACATAACGTAATAAAAAACCTCATGTAATATCCACAGAACAACACTGTATCTGCATCATAAAAGCCCTCCTCCTGCATACTTTTTTTTTTTTTAATGGGGCTCATTTTACGTTATGGCATATGCACCTATTGTTAGCAGTTCTAATATATACTTACCTGAGTGTCTTGGTTTATTTAAGGAAAAAAGAAAGAGATGTTGTGATCAGTAACATAGTACTTGAAAAGGATCACTCGTATATAATCGAGAAGTGGGACTGATTTGGTCAAAAGCGTCAGTCAAGCTATATTAAACATATTTTTACATACAAAACTGATTTTAGAATTATGAGAGTGAAACAAAGAAATGCATTTTCTATGTTGAGCATAACTTACATCATTTATTCATGAGCACAATCTTCTAACCAACTATTTGCAAAGAAGGAAATAACTAGAGTATTTAAACTCACCCATTTAATGTTTTTAAAGACTTTAGCTTCTTTCAGCTTCTCTAAGCTTCTGTTTTTGTGCTCCAGTTTCTTTCTGCTTCCCCCACAGTTGAAGGCAACTCCAAACTCACTGTCACATCCTCATCTGCATACTAGGGCCTCTCGCGGGTTCTGTGCTATGAAGTAAGGTAACCAGCTTTTCAGTTCAAATCTATTTTATATCTAACATTTAAATTCAGTTTAGAATTAATTTGGGGAATCCAAAGAATCTTACCATTCTTAAATATGTGAAAAATTTACATGTGAAGAAATATTCCTTCTCATGAAGTTAAGTTTCAAAATTCTTACCTAGGGATGTGCTCAAGACAATCACCAAAAGTATCACTCCCTCCCACCTTACCGTTTAGCAGTCATAGTTTATTATTACAGAGTTTGTAATGTTTGGGGAGAAATACTACTATAGGTTAAAACCTAGAAAAATTCACATAAGTAGTTGAATGATAAAGATTTTCCCTTAGCTGTTGTGTCCATAGGACAGATCCTGACTATTATTTTTGCACCCAAGCTAGAAATCAGTGCTCCATTCTGGCAGTTATTTTAAGGGCCACATTCTGACAATATGCATGTACAGTCTTTTCATCATTTAGAAAAGTTAAAAACAGATATAATGTACTAATTTAAAATATACTGTCTTAGAGGAGCCTGGTGTGCTCCTCTAAGAGGAGCTCCTTAGAGGAGCCTGGTGTCCATGGGGTCACAGTCAGTCACAACTGATCACACATGTATACACACAGAATCATATATTTCATACATATATGATGGAATATATGATTCTATATAATATTCAGCTTAAATTTGTAAAGATTATTCAGGAAACTGGATGTGTTGTATTTACGTATATAGTAATAAATGCATACATGATCACATATAATAAAGTGATAGATAATAATTAAAAATTAAAATATACTGTCTTTCATGTATCAGTTCAGTTCAATCACTCAGTCGTGTCTGACTCTTTGCAACCCCATGGACCTGCAGCACACCAGGCTTTCCTGTCCATCACCAACTCCCAGAGCTTGTTCAGACTCATGTCCATCGAGTTGGTGATGCCATCCAACCATCTCATCCTCTGTCATCCCCTTCTCCTCCTGCCTTCAACCTTTGCCAGCATCAGGGTCTTTTCCAATGAGTCAGTTCTCTGCATCAGGTGGCCAAAGTATTGGAGTTTCAGCTTCAGCATCAGTCCTTCCAATGAATATTCAGGACTGATTTACTTTAGGATTGACTGGTTTGATCTCTCTTTCATATATACTGAAAATCATATATGAACACTAAATTGAATACTGATATTGAGCCTCTTACCTTCTGAGATGGTCCACACTCTGTGGAGCGTCTCTCTCCCAGGGCTGCTCTCATCTTTTGAGATGGATCACATTCTACCTATGGAATGTGCACCTCTCTAAATAAATCCCCTTCTTACCTATCACTTTGCCTCTCACTGAATTCTTTCTATGACAAGGCAAAAAGACCTTGAGCTTCACTCAACTGACACCAGTTCTGGTTCTGGAGGAACTAAGGCCCAGGTGGAGGATGGAATGATGACGCTGACCCTCCTGACTTCAATCAGCTAAAGCTTGGACTCTGTTGATCTTTGCCCCAATTCCATGCTGAATTCCCCTCTGCTCAAGCCCCTTCACGAATATGCACATAGTCCTGGTTTAAAAATTACCTCCCTCAACAAAATTAGCCAGTTTTACAGTTCAGGGAGCAACTCCTTCGGAAGAAGATCCTCGTTCTCCTTACTTGCAGCAAGTAATAAATCCTTCTTTCTCCCCACTGCCCTCCCCCAAATTAGTATTTCTTTACATCAAAGATTCCTCAATATATAAGTGATACTGGTAGAAATTTAAAGTGCACTTCAAATAATTCTTCTATCAAAGGATCTATTTTGGCAGTGCAGTGGTTCTTGGAGTATGGTCCGCGGACCCCTAGAGGGGCTCCAGGATTGTTTCAAGTGGCCCATGAGGTCAAAGCTATGTTTATAATACTACTAATAATACCAGATTAAATAATTTTAACTTCTAAATTCTAAAGAATTTGTAGAATTACTATTGACCCCTGAACAACATTTAAGTTAGAGGTACCCATCGTACCCATCGTCTGTGTAGTACTGTTGTATTTACTATTGAAAACAATCCACCTGTAAGTGGACCCACGCAGTTCAGTCATGTTGTTCAAGGGTCAACTGTGTATCTGTTTTTACCTTTTTTCTTCTTCGTTCTAAAGAATGTACAATGAAATTTTCCAGAGGCTGCAGATGGTGGTTCTGCCAAGTGGTTTTACCTGCCAATGCTTTTGCACCATTAGTGCAAATATCAACATAGTGAAAAAGGCAAAGAACATCTCATTATTATGAACTTAGTTTTGGACTTGCAAATGCTCTAAAAGACTCTCTGGTTCCCACTAGAGGGCTCCACATTCCAGACTTTGAAAACTGCGGTATTAGGGTAATGAATCTTGCCAGCAGGTGACAGAAGGTGCAATTGAGCCTCTTCAAATTAATCCTAGTCATAATTTAAGATATTCTGAGTTATAAAATGTAATCCTGCATTATGCAAAACCTTATCAGACGTATTACAAAACTACAAGCAACAAAATAAAAAATAAATTGGACTTCACAGGAACTTTTATGCTTCAAAGGTTCAGTTCAATCGCTCAGTCGAGTCAGACTCTTTGCAACCTCATGGACTGCAGCACACCAGGCTTCCCTGTCCATCACTAACTCCCAGAACCTGCTCAAACTCATATCCATCGAGTTGGTGATGCCATCCAACCACTTCATCCTCTGTCATCCCCTTCTCCTGCCTTCAGTCTTTCCCAGCATCACAGGGTCTTCTCCAATGAGTCAGTTCTTTGCATCAAGTGGCCGAAGTATTGGAGTTTCAGCTTCAGCATCAGTCCTTCCAATTCAGGACTGATTTACTTTAGGATGGATTGGTTGGATCTCCTTGCAGTCCAAGGGACTCTCAAGAGTCTTCTCCAACACCATAGTTCAAAAGCATCAATTCTTCAGTGCTCAGCTTTCTTTATGGTCTAACTCTCACATCCATCCTGACTACTGGAAAAACCATAGCTTTGACTAGACGGACCTTCAAAGGTTACCATCATGCAAAAAGACAACCCACAGAATGGGAAAACATACGTATGTCTGATAAGCAACCTGTATCCAGAATATATAAAAACTCTTACAATTTAATAAGACAAATAATCAAACTTAAAATGAATAAAAGAACTGAACACACATTTCTTCAAAGAAGAGATCAAGTTAATAAGCAATGAAGAAATGGTGAACATCATGAATCATCTGGGAAAGGTAAATCAAAACCCCAATGACATACAATTTCATATCCATTACGATGGCTATAACTGAAAAGACAGATAACAAGTATTGACAAGGTTGTGAAGAAATTGGAACCCTCACACATTACTATGGGAATGTAAAATAGTACAGTCACTTTGGACAGGAATGTGGGAATTCCCTCAAACAAAAGCAGTTGCCATATGACCTAGCAATTCCACTCCGAGATATATACCCAAGAGAAAAAAACACATATCCACACAAAGACCTGTAAATGAAGGCTCAAACAGTCAGAAGATGTAAACAATCCAAATCTCTATCAACTGATGACTGAATAAAAAAATGTATCACCATACAACTGAATGTTATTCAGCTATAAAAAAGAATGAAGTTATAGTACATGCTACATCATAGATAAGCCTTAAAAACATTATGGTAAGTGAAGGAAGCCAGTCACAAAGGACCAAATATTATTTCAGTTATATGAGATGTCCTGAATAGGTGGATCTATAAAGAAAGTAGATTGTTACATAGCATTGAGGCAGAGAAGAGTGAGAGAATGCTGAGTGGCTACTAATGAGTATGAGGTTTCTTTTGGGAGTGATGAAAATGTCCTAAAATTGATTATGACAATGGTTGCAAAACTCTATGAACATACAAAAAGCCACCGAATTGTACACTTTTTAGAAAGATTTAATTGGGGGCAGGAGGAGAAGGGGACGACAGAGGATGAGATGGTTGGATGGCATCACTGACTAGAGGGACATGAGTTTGGGTAGACTCCAGAAGCTGGTGATGGACAGGGAGGCCGGGCGTGCTGCAATTCATGGGGTCGCAAAGAGTCGGACATGACTGAGCAACTGAACTGAACTGAACTGAGTTTATATTTTGGCTGTGGTGAGTCTTCATTGCTGTATGTGGGCTTTCTCTAGTTGTGATGAGAGGGGGCTACTCTTTGCTGTGGTGCAAAGACTTCTCACTGCAGTGGTTTCTCTTGTGGAGTGTGGGCCCTAGGGCACAGGGGCTCAGTAGCTGGGGCTCCCAGGCTCTAGAGCATAGAATCAGTAGTTGTGGTGCATGGGCTCTGCTGCTCCGTGGCATGTGGGATCTTCCCAGAGCAGGGATTGAACCCGTGTCCCCTGCATTGGCAGGCAGATTCTTAGTGGACCATCAGGGAAGCCCTGAATTGTACATTTTTAAAAGTGACTTTTACAGTATGTGAATTATACCTAAATGAAGCTGTTACATGCACACACAAGTCAGTGCCCTTATTATGACTTTAAGAGACTACATGATCTACCCCTAACATTCTAACCTCATTTCCTACTATCAATCCCTTTCTTTCTCCACACTAACCTTTGCCTCAAAGATGCTACCAGGCATCTTTGCATTTGTCACCTCAGGTCCTTTGCATTTGGTTTTTCCTCTGCTTCAAATGCTCTTCTTTCAGATACGTAAATTCTCCCATTCCAGCTTTTACCAAAAAATTACTTTCCAAATGAGATCTTCAACTCTTATCCAAAAGACAATTCCAACCCTCTCTGACATACCCTATCAACCCCCATTCTGCCTTCCTTTTCCTCTCTAGCATTTCCCATTATCTAAAATGTCAGATATTCCATTTTCTTATTTCTTATTATTTTTATTGAATAAAAAGTTGATTTACAGTACTATATTAGTTTCAGGTATCAGTTCAGTCGCTCGGTCATGCCCAACTCTTGGCAACCTGATGGACTTCAGCACGCCAGGCTTCCCTGTCCATCACCAACTCCCGGAGTCTGCTCACACTCATGTCCATCCAACCATCTCATCCTCTGTCATCCCCTTCTCCTTCTGCCTTCAATTTTTCCCAAAATTTGGGTCTTTTCCAATGAGTCAGTTCTCTGTATCAGGTGGCTAAATTATTGGAGTTAAGCTTCAGTATCAGTCCTTCCAATGAATATTCAGGACTGACTTCCTTCAGGATTGGCTGGTTTGATCTTGCAGTCCAAGGGACTCTCAAGAGTCTTCTCCAACACCACAGTTCAAAAGCATCAATTGTTCGGTGCTCAGCTTTCTTTATACTCCAACTACTGGAAAAACCATAGCTTTGACTACACAGACCTTTGTTGGCAAAGTAACGTCTCTTTTTAATATGCTGTCTAGGTTTGTCATAGTTTTTCTCTCAAGAAGCAAGCATCTTTTAATTTCATTGCTGTAGTTGCAATCTGCAGTGATTTTGGAGCCCCCCCCCAAAAATGTCTGTCACTGTTTTCCATTGTTTCCCCATCTATTTGCAATGAAGTGATGGGACCAGAGGCCATGATGTTAGTTTTCTGAATGTTCAGTTTTTTAATGTTGAGTTCTGAATGTGGAGTGAAAAAGCCAACTTTTTCACTCTCCTCCTTCACTTTCAACAAGAGGCTCTTTAGTGCTTCACTTTCTGCCATAAGGGTGGTGTCATCTGCATATCTGAGGTTATTAATATTTCTCCCAGCAATCTTGATGCCAGCTTGTGCTTCATCCAGCCTGGCATTTCTCATGATGTACTCTGCATATAAGTTAAATAAGCAGGGTGACAATATACAGCCTTGACGTAATCCTTTTCCTATTTGCAAAGAGTCTGTTGTTCCATGTTCAGTTCTAACTGTTGCTTCCTGACCTGCACACAGATTTCTCAAGAGGCAGGTCAGGTGGTCTGGGATTCCCATCTCTTGAAGAATTTTCCACAGTTTATTGTGATCCACATCGTCAAAGGCTTTGGCATAGTCAATAAAGCAGAAATCGATGTTTTTCTGGAACTCTCTTGCTTTTTTGATGATCTAGCAGATGTTGCCAATTTGATCTCTGGTTCCTCTGCCTTTTCTACATCCAGCTTGAACATCTGGAAGTTCACGGTTCATGTATTGCTGAAGTCTAGCTTGGAGAATTTTGAGGATTACTTTGCTAGCGTGTGAGATGAGTGCAATTGTGTGGTAGTTTGAGCATTCTTTGGCATTGCCTTTCTTTGGGATTGGAATGAAAACTGACCTTTTCCAGTCCTGTGGCCACTGCTGAGTTTTCCAAATTTGCTGGCATATTGAGTATAGCACTTTCACAGCATCATCTTTTAGTATTTGAAATAGCTCAACTGGAATTCCATCACCTCCACTAGCTTTGTTCGCAGCGATGCTTCCTAAGGCCCACTTGACTTCACATTCCAGGATGTCTGGGTCTGGGTGAGTGATCACACCATCATGATTAGAAATTGGATGATTAGAAATTAGAAAAGGCAGAGGAGGGACTTCCTTGATGGTCCAGTGGTTAAGACTTCGCTTTCCAATGCAGGGGGTGCGGGTTCAATCCCCAGTCAGGGTACTAAGATCCCACATGCTTTACGGCCAAAAACAGAAAGTAGAAGCAATATTGTAATTAATTCAATAAAGACTTTAAAACAAGAAAGAAAGAAAGAAAAGGCAGAGGAACCAGAGATCAAATTGCCAACATCCGATGGATCATTGAAAAAGCAAGAGAGTTCCAGAAAAATATCTACTTCTGCTTTATTGACTATGCCAAAGCCTTTGACTGTGTGGCTCACAATAAACTGTGGAAAATTCTTCAAGAGACGGGAATCCTAGACCACCTGACCTGCCTCTTGAGAAATCTGTATGCAGGTCAGGAAGCAAGTTAAAACTGGACATGGAACAACAGACTGGATCCAAATAGGAAAAGGAGTACATCAAGGCTGTATATTGTCACCCTGCTTATTTAACTTATATGCAGAGTACATCATGAGAAACCCTGGGCTGGATGATCATAAGCTGGAATCAAGATTGCCAGGAGAAATATCAATAACCTCAGATATGCGGATGACACCACCCTTACGGCAGAAAGTGAAGAAGAACTAAAGAGCCTCTTGATGAAAGTGAAAGAGGAGAGTGAGAAAGTTGGCTTAAAGCTCAACATTCAGAAAACTAAGATCATGGGATCTGGTCCCGTCACTTCATGGGAAATAGATGGGAAAACAGTGGAAACAGTGTCAGACATTATTTTTGGGGGCTCCAAAATCACTGCAGATGGTGATTGCACCATGAAATTAAAAGACGCTTACTCTTTGGAAGAAAAGTTATGACCAACTGAGACAGCATATTAAAAAGCAGAGACATTATGTTGCCAACAAAGGTCTGTCTAGTCAAGGCTATGGTTTTACCAGTGGTAATGTATGGATGTGAGAGTTGGACAGTGAAGAAAGCTGAGCACAGAAGAATTGATGCTTTTGAACTGTGGTGTTGGAGAAGACTCTTGAGTCCCTTGGACTGCAAGGAGATCCAACCAGTCCATCCTAAAGGAGATCAGTCCTGAGTGTTTATTGGAAGGACTGATGTTGAAGCTGAAACTCCAATACTTTGGCCACCTGATGCAAAGAGCTGACTCATCTGAAAAGACCCTGATGCTGGGAAAGATTGAGGGCAGGAGGAGAAGGGGATGACAGAGGATGAGATGATTGGATGGCATCACCAACTCAATGGACATGAGTTTGGGTAAACTCCGGGAGTTGGTGATGGACAGGGAGGCCTGGCGTGCTGCGATCCACAGGGTCGCAAAGAGTCAGATACGACTCTGCAACTCAATAACAACAAACACTGTTTTCCAGTGGCTGTACCAATTTACATTTCTACCAATAGTGTATAAATGTTGTCTTTTCTCCACATCCTCACCAACATTTGTTATTTGTAGACTTTTGATGATAGCCATTCTCATAGGTGTGAGGTGACACCTCATTGTGGTTTTGATTTGCATTTCTCTGATGACTAGCAAAGCTGAGCATGTTTTCATGTACCTGTTAGCCATCTGTATGAACTTCTCAGGAAAAATGTTAATTTAGGTCTTCTCATTTTTGATTGGTTTGTTTGCTTTTTAAGTTCTATAAGCTGTTAATATATCTTTAATATTAACTCCTGTCACATCATTTGAAAATATTTTCTCACACTCCATAGTTTTTCTCATTTTGTCAACAGTTTCCTTTGCTGTGAAAAAGCTTTTAAGTTTAAATAGGTCTCATTCATTTATTTTTGCTTTTATGTATTTTGCCTTAGGAGACTTATCCAAAAAAATATTGCTATGATTTATGTCAAAGAGTGTTCTTGGTTTTTTTTTTTTTTTTTTTTTGGGTGTTTTATGGATTCTGGTCTTACATGTAGGTCTTTAAAGCATTTTGAGTTTATTTTGTATGTGGTGTGAGGGAATATTCTAACCTATTTTAAATGTAGCTGTCATTTTCCAAGTACCACTTGTTGAAGAGACTGTGTTTTCTCCATTATATATTTTTGATATCTTTCTTACAGATAATTGAGCATAGGTGGATGGATTCACTTCTGGGCACAGCATTGATCTAAAAGTTTGCTTTTTTGCTAGTATCACACTGCTTTGATTACTGGAGCTTAGGAGTATAGTCTAAAGTCTAAGAGGGTTATATGACCAGTTTGAAGATGGTTTGACGGTAAGTGTTGCGAGAGGGCATCAGAGGGCAGACACAATGAAACTAAAATTACAGAAAACTAGCTAATCTAATCACACGGACCACAGCCTTGTCTAGCTCAATGAAACTAAGACATGCCGTGTGGGGCCACCCAACACGGATGGGTCATGGTGGAGAAGTCTGACAGAATGTGGTCCACTGGAGAAGGGCATGGCAAACCACTTCAGTATTCTTGCCTTGAGAACCCCATGAACAGTATGAAAAGACAAAAAGATAGGAAACTGAAAGATGAACTCCCCAGGTCAGTAGGTGCCCAATATGCTAATGGAGATCAGTGGAGAAATAACTCCAGAACGCATGATGGGATGGAGCCAAAGCAAAAACGATACCCAGCTGTGGAGGTGACTGGTGATAGACACAAAGTCTGATGCTGTAAAGAGCAATATTGCATAGGAACCTGGAATGTTAGGTCCATGAATCAAGGCAAATTGGAAGTGATCAAACAGGAGATGGCAAGAGTGAACGGCAACATTCTAGGAATCAGCGAACTAAGATGGACTGGAATGGGTGAATTTAACTCAGATGACCATTATATCTACTACTGTGGGCAAGAATCCCTTACAAGAAATGGAGCAGCCATCACGGTCAACAAGAGTCCAAAAGGCAGTACTTGGATGCAATCTCAAAAACGACAGAATGATCTCTGTTCGTTTCCAAGGCAAACCATTCAATATCACAGTAATCCAAGTCTATGCCCCGACCAGTAACGCCGAAGAAGCTGAAGTTGAACGGTTCTATGAAGACCTACAAGACCTTCTAGAACTAACATCCAATAAAGATGTCCTTTTCATTATAGGGGACTGGAATGCAAAAGTAGGAAGTCAAGAAACACCTGGAGTAACAGGCAAATTTGGCCTTGGAGTACAGAATGAAGCAGGGCAAAGGCTAATAGAGTTTTGCCAAGAGAATGCACTGGTCATAGCAAACACCCTATTCCAACAACACAAGAGAAGACTCTACACGTGGACATCACCAGATGGTCAACACCGAAATCAGATTGATTATATTTTTTGCAGCCAAAGATGGAGAAGCTCCCTACCGTCAGCAAAAACAAGACTGTGGAGATCTGACTTGTGGCTCAGATGAAGAAAGTAGGGATAACCACTCCTTATTGCCAAATATCAGACTTAAGGGACTAATTGAAGACAAGTATGGGATAAACAGAAGAACTGTACAAAAAAGATCTTCACGACCCAGATAATCACGATGGTGTGATCATTCACCTAGAGCCAGACATCATGGAATGTGAGGTCAAGTGGGCCTTAGAAAGCATCACTACGAACAAAGCTAGTGGAGGTGATGGAATTCCAGTGGAGCTATTTCAAATCCTCAAAGGTGATGCTGTGAAAGTGCTGCACTCGATATGCCAGCAAATTTGGAAAACTCAGCAGTGGCCACAGGACTGGAAAAGGTCAGTTTTCGTTCCAATTCCAAAGAAAGGCAATGCCAAAGAATGCTCAAACTACCGCACAATTGCACTGATCTCACAGGCTTGTAAAGTAATGCTCAAAATTCTCCAAGCCAGGCTTCAGCAATACGTGAACCGTGAACTTCCAGATGTTAAAGCTGGTTTTAGAAAAGGCAAAGGAACCAGAGATCAAATTGCCAATATCCGCTGGGTCATCGAAAAAGCAAGAGAGTTCCAGAAAAACATCTATTTCTGCTTTACTGACTATGCCAAAGCCTTTGACAGTATGGATCACAATAAACTGTGGAAAATAATGAAAGAGATGGGAATACCAGACCATCTGACCTGTCTCTTGAGAAACCTGTATGCAGGTTAGGAAGCAACAGTTAGAACTGGACATGGAATAACAGACTGGTTCCAGATAAGAAAAGGAGTACGTCAAGGCTGTATATTGTCACCCTGCTTATTTAACTTATATGCAGAGCACATCATGAGAAACGCTGGGCTGGAAGAAACACAAGCTGGAATCAAGATTGCCAGGAGAAATATCAATAACCTCAGATATGCGGATGACACCACCCTTATGGCAGAAAGCAAAGAAGAACTAAAAAGCCTCGTGATGAAAGTGAAAGAGGAGAGTAAAAAAGTTGGGTTAAAGCTCAACGTTCAGAAAACTAAGATCATGGCATCTGGTCCCATCACTTCATGGGAAATAGATGGGGGAACAGTGTCAGGCTTTATTTTTTGGGCTCCAAAATCACTGCTGATGGTGATTGCAGCCATGAAATTAAAAGACGCTTACTCCTTGGAAGGAAGGTTATGGCCAACCTAGATGGCATATTTAAAAGCAGAGACATTACTTTGCCAACAAAAGTCCGTCTAGTCAAGGCTATGGTTTTTCCAGTGGTCATGTATGGATGTGAGAGTTGGACGGTGAAGAAAGCTGAGCGCCAAAGAATTGATGCTTTTGAACTGTGGTGTTGGAGAAGACTCTTGAGAGTCCCTTGGATTGCAAGGAGATCCAACCAGTCCATACTAAAAGAAATCAATACTGGGTGTTCATTGGAAGGACTGATGTTGAAGCTGAAACTCCAATACTTTGGCCACCTCATGCGAAGAGTTGACTCATTGGAAACGACCCTAATGCTGGGTAGGATTGGGGGCAGAAGGAGAAGGGGACGACAGAGGATGAGATGGCTGGATGGCATCACCGACTCGATGGACATGGGCTTGGGTAGACTCCGGGAGTTGGTGATGGACAGAGAGGCCTGGCGTGCTGCAATTCATGGGGTCGCAAAGAGTCGGACACGACTGAGTAACTGAACTGAACTTAGTATGGTAGATCATAGTAATAATGGTAATGAAGATTAGACATAGACTGAGCTTATTTTGGCCTTTTTAAAGATGAAAAGCCATAAATTAATCAATCTTATTCTCTCACACTGACATGAGTAAAATGGATTAATAACAGAACTCTAAAAGATGAACTACGGAATGTTTATATACTCTACTGAGTACATATGTACTATCCTTTTCAATCCTCACAATAACTCTATAAGGTAGGTTTCTTCATTATCTTCCATATGTTGATAAGGAAATTGAGATACAAACGTATTAGTAGCCATGCTGACATCATAAAGTTGCTAAGTGATGGACCCTAGATTAATATCCAATGCCTGAGCTATCTTTTCTTGACATCAGCTTTGGCTAAGAGGGATCAGCTCCTATCACTTCAAGGTCTACAATGGTTCTCAAAGTACCCCAATCTTCCCTAAAAACAAGTGTGAAGTTACACACAAGAACTTGGAGGGACAAAAAAGTAATTATGCTGTATGAAAAATGCCAATCTTAAAAGGTTACAAATTGTATGATTTTAATTTTTATAACCTGTGTGACAAAATTATACAGATTGAGAAAAGATTAGGTGTTGAGTGCAAGGCTTTATCTCATAGGTATACCTTAAGAATACCCTCATGAGGGGTCCAAATCCCATCTCCTTGCTTTCTTTTGAGCGCAAAAGACCATTCTTCCTTTCTTCGAAGCTCCCTACTACAACCCCTACAGCTCCTTGAGGCTTAGCCCTGACAATTCTTCCTTCCAACCAAGTGAGGATTGGAACCACAGCTAGTTTTCCCTTTGCTACCATAGAAATATACACTATATACAATTTTCTACCAATTCCAAAGAAGGAAATATGCATTACTTTCTAACTATAAGCAACTGTATAAGTGTGGAGTCAAGAAGACAGCAATGTGTTCATCAAAGAGCAAATCCAGTCACATCAAAGCGCATCGACGGTTGATGAATCATTTTCGTACCCTCGGCCCCTACGCGACCCTTCGACACCAAGTAAGACCTGGGCCCCGACGGCCTGTCCTCACCCCTAGTTCGTCCCCGCATCACACTCAGAGACTCACTGAGGGGAGGAAATGGCCTAGGTTCACAGGGGCCAGGAGAACGCCCTGAGGCAGACCTGGGGGGAGATGGCGCCTGGTCCCCACCCCCAGCCCCCGACAGCCCGGCCCTCACGGGGTCGGCTCTGCAGCCTTCCACAGCTCTCAGGCGGGTGAGGGCCGCCGCCAGGACCCCACAGCCTCCCCTTCCCCACCTCCTTCCACACCTCCCGGTCCTTCCCCTGCTCCCCAGTTGAGTCACCTGTCACAGACCAGCGAGTCTGTCAAGAGACCCCAGGACGACGCCGGGCAGTTAACGGCCGTCCCAGCTCTGAGCTTGCGGCTCTTGGTGTGTCTGAGCATGCGCTTCTCTCAGCCAATCAGAAGCAAGGGGGAACTGGCGGGTGCCTCTGAGTGGCTACCCTGAAGGCGCAAGTCTTGCAGCCAATCAGAGCCAAGTGGGCTCAGAGCCGGTGGCTCCGTGGGGGTGTGTCCTTTCCTTCGAGGCTGGAAGTTGATCCAGAGCTCCCCAGGAGTGACTTGGGTAGGGGCGGCGGCCTTGCGGCCAGTGAAGGTCAACAAAGAGAGGTATGTCTTGGGGATTCGTGTGGGGCAAGGGCTACAGGAACATCTAGGCATCTCACCATTGTGCTGTCAGGGCTCAGCGCTGTGAGTAATAGGAGGCTGACTATCCGATCCTGAACTCACATTCATTCCTCTGCCCTAAGTGCCCTTCTCGCTTTCCTTCGGAGTTAACCCCAGTTCTTCTTTCAGAGGCCGATGCAGTGCCATCTTCTCCTTCTCCTCTAAGCCTCCTCCAGCCTGGCAGACTCTGATCTCAGGCAGACCAACCTTCAGTCATCCTGCATGGAGACTGCCCTGCTATTGTGCCACGCCCCACCGCATAAGACTAGGAGCTTGTCACACAGCCAGGAAGTGAAGGCAGGTTGCGTAATAACAGCTTGTAAGAGCTCTGGAGACCAAGATCAAGCTTCACTCAGAGCCAGGTTTCACAGCCACCAAGCTTCGTGGCCTCAGGGAGGAGAATTAACCCCTCTGAGTTCAGCTTGCTCATCTGCACAAGGGAGGAAGATGGAAAAGCCTCCATTTGAATTGTTGGACGACTTCAACTGTAACAGGACAGATAAACGCATAGCAGGCTCTTGTCACTTCCCTAACTGTCTGAAGAATGGGAGGAGTTCAGGGGCTAAGGAGTCGGAAGGGGATCGGTAGCATCTTCTGGTACCTAAAGGCTTCTTTGTTGTTGTTGTTTAGTTGCTAAGTCATGTCCGACTCACTTGGACCCCATGGTCTGTAGCCCACCAGGCTCACCTGTCCATGGGATTTTTCTGGACAGGGTTGCCATTTCCTTCTCCAGGGGGTCTTCCTGACCCAGGGATCAAACCTGTGTCTCCTTCATCGGCAAGTGGATTCTTTACTCCTGAGCCACTGGGGAAGCCCAAAGGTTTCTTTCAGTTCAGTTCAATTCAGTCGCTCAGTCGTGTCTGACTCTTTGCGACCACATGAACTGCAGCACGCCAGGCCTCCCTGTCCATCACCAACCCCCGGAGTTTACCCAAACCCATGTCCATCAAGTCGGTGATGCCATCCAGCCATCTCATCCTCTTTTCATCCCCTCCTCCTCCTGCCCTCAATCCTTCCCAGCATCAGGGTCTTTTCCAATGAGTCAACTCTTCGCATGAGGTGGCCAAAGTATTGGAGTTTCAGCTTCAACATCAGTCCTTCTAATGAACACTCAGGACTGATCTTTAGGATGGACTGGTTGGATCTCCTTGCAGTCCAAGGGACTCTCAAGAGTCTTCTCCAACACCACAGTTCAAAAGCATCAATTCTTCAGCACTCAGCTTTCTTCACCGTCCAACTCTCACATCCATACATGACTACTGGTAAAACCATAGCCTTGACTAGATGGGCCTTTGTTGGCAAAGTAATGTCTCTGCTTTTTAATATGCTATCTAGGTTGGTCATAACTTTCCTTCCAAAGAGTAAGCGTCTTTTAATTTCATGGCTGCAGTCACCATCTGTGGTGACTTTGGAGCCCCCCAAAAATAAAGCTGGCCACTGTTTCCACTGTCTCCCCATCTATTTCCCATGAAGTGATGGGACCAGATGCCATGATCTTAGTTTTCTGAATGTTGAGCTTTAAGCCAACTTTCTCACTCTCTTTCACTTTCATCAAGAGGTTCTTTAGTTCTTCTTCACTTTCTGCCATAAGGTTGGTGTCATCTGCATATCTGAGATTATTGATATTTCTCCTGGCAAT
This sequence comes from Okapia johnstoni, assembly GCA_024291935.2. Taxonomy (NCBI): domain Eukaryota; kingdom Metazoa; phylum Chordata; class Mammalia; order Artiodactyla; family Giraffidae; genus Okapia; species Okapia johnstoni. The sequence continues at coordinate 6,221,267 of CM044323.1, read as the reverse complement.
CTTGATTCCAGCTTGTGCTGCATCCAGCCCAGTGTTTCTCATGATGTACTCTGCATATAAGTTAAATAAGCAGGGTGACAATATACAGCCTTGATGCACTCCTTTCCTGATTTGGAACCAGTCTGTTGTTCCCTGTGCAGTTCTAACTGTTGCTTCCTGACCTGCATACAGATTTCTCAAGAGGCAGGTCAGGTGGTCTGGGATTCCTATCTCTTTCAGAATTTTCCACAGTTTATTGTGATCCACACAGTCAAAGGCTTTGGCATAGCCAATAAAGCAGAAATCGATGTTTTTCTGGAACTCGCTTGCTTTTTCGATGATCCAGCAGATGTTGGCAATTTGATCTCTGGTTCCTTTGCCCTTTCTAAAACCAGCTTGAACATCTGGAAGCTCACAGTTCACGTATTGCTGAAGTCTAGCTTGGAGAATTTTGAGCATTACTTTACTAATGTGTGAGATGAACGCACTTGTGCAGTAGTTTGAGCATTCTTTGGCATTGCCTTTCTTTGGGATTGGAATGAAAACTGACCTTTTCCAGTCCTGTGGCCACTGCTGAGTTTTCCAACTTTGCTGGCATATTGAGTGTAGCACTTTCACAGCATCATCTTTTAGGATTTGAAATAGCTCCACTGGAATTCCATCATCTCCACTAGCTTTGTTTGTAGTGATGCTGCCTAAGACCCACTTGGCTTCACATTCCATGATGTCTGGCTCTAGGTGAGTGATCACACCATCGTGATTATCTGGGTCATGAAGATCTTTTCTGCATAGTTCTTCTGTGTATTCTTGCCACCTCTTCTTAATATCTTCTGCTTCTGTTAGGTCCATACCATTTCTGTCCTTTATTGAGCCCATCTTTGCATGAGATGTTCCCTTGATATCTCTAATTTTCTTGAAGAGATCTCTAGTCTTTCCCATTCTATTGTTTTCCTCTATTTCTTTGCATTGATCACTGAGGAAGGCTTTCTTATCTCTCCTTGCTCTTCTTTGGAACGCTGTATTCAAATAGGTATATCTTTCCTTTTCTCCTTTGCTTTTCGCTTCTCTTTTCATAGCCATTTGTAAGGCCTCCTCAGACAGCCATTTTGCTTTTTTTGCATTTCTTTTTCTTGGGGATGGTCTTGATCCCTGTCTCCTGTACAATGTCACAAACCTCCGTCCATAGTTCATCAGACAGTCTATCAGATCTAGTCCCTTAAATCTATTTCTCACTTCTACTGTATAATCATGAGGGATTTGATTTAGGTCATACCTGAATGGTCTAGTGGTTTTCCCCACTTTCTTCAATTTAAGTCTGAATTTGGCATTAAGGAGTTCATGATCTGAGCCACAGTCAGCTCCCAATCTTGTTTTTGCTGACTGTATAGAGCTTCTCCATCTTTGGCTGCAAAAAATATAATCAATCTGATTTTGGTGTTGGCCATCTGGTGATGTCCATGTGTAGAGTCTCTCTTGTGTTGTTGGAAGAGGGTGTTTGCTATGACCAGTGCGTTCTCTTGGCAAAATTCTATTAGCCTCTGCCCTGCTTGTGTACTCCAAGGCCCAATTTGCCTGTTAGTCCAGGTGTTTCTTGACTTCCTACTTTTGCATTCCAATCCCCTATAATGAAAAGGACATCTTTTTTGGGTGTTAGTTCTAAAAGATCTTGTAGGTCTCCATAGAACCGTTCAACTTCAGCCTCTTCAGCATTACTGGTCAGGGCATAGACTTGGATTACTCTGATACCGAATGGTTTGCCGTGTAAATGAACAGAGATCATTCTGTTGTTTTTGAGATTGCATCCAAGTACTGCATTTCGGACTCTTTTGTTGACTATGAGGGCTACTCCATTTCTTCTAAGTGATTCCTGCCCACAGTAGTAGATATAATGGTCATCTGAGTTAAATTCACCCATTCCAGTCCATCTTAGTTCGCTGATTCCTAGAATGTCGACGTTCACTCTTGCCATCTCCTGTTTGATCACTTCCAATTTGCCTTGATTCATGGACCTAACACTCCAGGTTCCTATGCAACACTGCTCTTTACAGCATCTGGCCTTGCTTCTATCACCAGTCACATCCACAACTGGGTGTTGTTTTTGCTTTGGCTCCATCCCTTCATTCTTTCTGGAGCTATTTCTCCACTGATATCCAATAGCATATTGGGTAGCTACCGACCTGGGGAGTTCATCTTTCAGTTTCCTATCTTTTTGCCTTTTCATACTATTCATGGGGTTCTCAAGGTAAGAATAGTGCAGTGGTTTGCTATTCCCTTCTCCAGTGGACCACATTCTGTCAAAACTCTCCACCATGACTCGTCCATCTTGGGTGGCCCCACATGGCATGGCTTAGTTTCATTGAGTTAGACAGCGTTGTGGTCCATGTGATCAGATTGGTTAGTTTTCTGTGATTGTGGTTTCAGTCTGTCTGCTCTCTGATGCCCTCTCTCAGCGCCTACCATCTTAATGGGGTTTCTCTTACCTTGGACGTGGGGTATCTCTTCATGGCTGCTCCAGTAAAGTGGAGCTGCTGCTCCTTACCTTGGACGTGCGGTATCTCCTCTTAGCTGCTCAAGTGCCGCGGAAGGTTTTTTAGGAAAAGACATTTTCAGATTGCAGGCAGCTCAAGATGACATCAGTAGAACTAGGGGCAGCAGATGGAAGCCCCAAGAAAATGGCTTGCCTCAGGGGTGAAGTCCCCATACCAGGAGGGTTCCAATGGAAAAAGGCTATGCCTGGAGATGACCAAAAAAAAACCCACAGGGGACTTCCCTGGTGGTCCAGTGGCTAAGACTCTGTGCTTTGAATATAAGGGACCCAGGTTTGATCCCTGACTGGGGGACTAGATCCCACATGCCGCAACTAGGAGTTTGAATGCTACAACTAAAAGATCGGGCATGCAACAACTGAGACCTGGTACAGCCAAATAAATACATAAATATTACAAAAAAGAAAGAGACTTGAAATGTTTGAATATTTGACTATAGAACGAACTAATGAATGAACAAAAGGGCATTGCCAAATCTCTAGTCTGAAAGTGTGACAAGGGAAGTTCCCCTGGCAGGTGTGAGGAGGTTGCTGAAGGAAGCCAGCTGGCAGGGATGAGAGATATGCTCCGTTTCACAACTTGTTATGGGTGGTGTTGGCAGAGATTCCTGGAGAACTGACAAATATGAAAATGAACTCTTTGGTTCATAGTCATAGCCGAACACACACACACACACACACACACACACACACACACACACACACACAGACCTGCATATCTGGCATGATCAACAATAAAAATATATAAGACAAAAACATACATATAAAGAAAAAAGAAAGAATAAAAGAATATACATATTTAGGGGAAAATTCATACAAAAAGCTTTAAAACAGAACGAAATAAAAATTTAAAAGCAGAAAGGAACCCAAAGCAGTAAGCAGTAGTAAGCAGTGCCTCTTTTTAAAAAAAAAAAAAATTTAAGAATTAATTTTTATTGGAGAATGGTTGATTTTTCCAGTAGTCATGTATGGACATGAGAGTTGGACCATAAAGAAGGCTGCTGCTGCTGCTGCTGCTAAGTCGATTCAGTCATGTCCGACTCTGTGAGACCCCAGAGATGGCAGCCGACAGGGCTTCCCCGTCCCTGGGATTATCCAGGCAAGAACACTGGAGTGGGTTGCCATTTCCTTCTCCAATGCATGAAAGTGAAAAGTCAAAGTGAAGTTGCTCAGTCGTGTCCGACTCTTCGCGACCCCATGGACTGCAGCCTACCCGGCTCCTCGTCCATGGGATTTTCCAGGCAAGAGTACTGGAGTGGGCTGCCAGTGCCATCTCCAAAAGAAGGCTGAGTGCCGAAGAATTGATGTTTTTGAACTGTGGTGCTGGAGAAGAGTCTTGAGAGTCCCTTGGATGGCAAGGGGATCAAACCAGTCAATCCTAAAGGAAATGAGTCCTGAATATTCATTGGAAGGACTGATGCTGAGGCTGAAGCTCCAATATTTTGGTCACCTGATGTGAAGAGCCAACTCATTAGAAAAAGCTCTGATGCTGGGAAAGATTAAAGGCAGGAGGAGAAGGGGACGACAGAGAATGAGATGGTTTGATGGTATCACCGACTCAATGGTGTTAACTTTTTTTTGGAGTTTGAGTAAGCTCCAGGAGATGGTGAAAGACAAGGGAAGCCTGGTGTGCTGCAGCCCATGGGGTTACAAAGATTCGGACACAACTGAGCCACTGAACAACAATAGTTGATTTACAATGATAGTTTCAGGTATGAATCAGCAAAGTGAATCAGTTATACACATGTATGTGTCCAATCTTTTTCAGATTTTTTTCCAATATAGGCCATTACAGAATATTTAGAGTTCCCTGTGCTATACAGTAGGTCCCTAGTCATATATTTTTAATATATATATATACACATCATATATATATATATACAATATACTCATTGTACATATAGATACACAATATACTCATTGTATATATACATACACAATATACTCATCGTGTATGCTGCTGCTGCTGCTGCTAAGTCGCTTCAGTCGTGTCTGACTCTGTATGACCCCATAGACGGCAGCCCACCAGGCTCCTCTGTCCCTGGGATTCTCCAGGCAAGAATACTGGAGTGGGTTGCCATTTCCTTCTCCAGTGCATGAAAGGTGAAAAGTGAAAGTGAAGTCGCTCAGTCGTGTCCGACTCTTAGCGACCCCATGGACTACAGCCTACCAGGCTCCTCTGTCAATGGGATTTTCCAGGAAAAAGGACTGGAGTGGGGTGCCATTGCCTTCTCCTCATTGTATACATATAGATATATATACACAATATACTCATTGTATATATATACACACAATATACTCATTGTATGTATATATATACAATATACTCATTGGAAAGGACCCTGATACTGGGAAAGATTGAAGGCAGGGGGAGAAGGGGACGACAGAGGATGAGATGGCTGGATGGCATCACTGACTATGGACATGAGTTTGAGTAAACTCCAGGAGTTGGTGATGGACAGGGAAGCAGTGCCTACCAAGTGGTTTTGTTTTGAATTTTTTTTTTTGCTTGCGAAGTGCTTTGATAGAGCCAAGCAGTCAGCGATTTCACCAAAAAAACAGCGCTCTATAGGAGGTAACCCCACCTTCAGGATCTAATGCCTGATGATCTGAGGTTGTTGTCTGACTCTTTGCAACCCCGTGGTCTAGTCCACCAGGCTCCTCTATCTGTGGGATTTTCCAGGCAAGAACACTGGAGTGGGTTGCTATTTCTTCCTCCAGGGGATCTTCCTGACCCAGGGATCAAACCCATGTCTCCTGCATTGATAGGTTGAGCCACCAGGGAAGCCCATACTCTTCCAAGGTGGCCTTCTGCCTATATCTTGGTCTCACTTGCTTTAGGAAAAACGTCCTGGAGGGAGAACTAGTTGGGAGAGTATGTTGCTATGTGGAAGGTGCAGCGAATACCGGTGGTGCTGGAGTCACAACAGAGCTTGTTTTTCGGGGATTCTGCTGGAACTGGCTGGGAACCTTGACGTGCTGGCACCCGCCCAGCCCTCCCGGCTTGGGGACAGTATGTTCTGGGCGGATCCCTCCTCCTTTCTCTCCTCATTCCCATCCCAGTCCTTAACATTACAGGCACATTCCTAAACTGAGTTCCCAAACCTGATGAGATCTCTCAGTCCAGAGTAGAGTGTGTGCCAGCCCCTCCCAGCTAACCCCAACTCATCTGGCAGATGGTGGTCCAGGCTGCTGTTGAACTCTCCTCAAGCAGTAGGGTCTGTCCCTGCCCAGGACACACTGTAAAAACTTAAAAGTCCTTGGAAGTCCAGTCGTTATGACTCCACAATTCCATTGCACGGGGCACCAGTTTGATCCTGGGTCAGGGAACCAAGATCCTGCAAGACATGTGGCTCGGCCAAAAAAAAGAAAACAGTTACAAGTCTCAGATTCAGTGATAGTTAGCTCGGTCCAGTGAAAATACTGTCTGTAGCCTTCTGTAGCAAGGATAGCACATATTACTAGAAATAACAATTCTTTGTGTTACCTGTGATAGCCATTTTAAAATATGCTATCAACTCTACTTCAGTAACATTTTTTTAAATGTTGGGAATGCTTGACTGTGAAAGTTGCCAAAATAAGCCTCCAATCACTGAAATCAAAGTTGACATCTTTTGAGTTGAACAGTAGGAAATTACCCCATCCAAGAAAATAGAGTTGTTGTTAGGCCACCTGTCCCAGCAAGCCCTATCGAAGGGCTTGGTTGAGCAGAAAGTACATTCACATCACGGAATCCACCAAGCAAAAGACAGGTAACAGTGGGTGAACACCCAGCCAAAATCATAACGTCTGTATGATTTTGGACTAACAAGGTCATGTTCACATTTGTCAATGTTGCAGGAATATTTGCCTCCAAACCTAGCTCAAAACCCACACCCCTTCCCCACCAAAAGGCAACCCCCCCACCTCCTCCTTTGTTCTAGGAATGCCCTCACTCTGGCATTAGCCTAGGCGGGTGGGATCAAGGGTAAGCGGATGTTGGCAATCCCCCGGTGGTCCAGTGGGTAGGATTCCTCACTTCTACTGCAGTGGAGATGGGTTTGATCCCCGGTCTGGGAACTAAGAACCTGAGTCCCGCTCTGTGCACCCCACCTACCCCCCCTCCTAAAAGAAAACCTATGAAACAAAAAAACAAATATGTACTATTGTTTTGAGCTTTTTTCAAAAATGTAAAAGTCTCACTGCATGGAGAAGGAAATGGCAACCCACTACAGTATTCTTGCCTGGGAAATCCCATAGACAGGAGAAGCCTGGCGGGCTACGTCCATGGGGTCGCAGAATTGGACATGACTTAGTGATTAAACAAGATCATGCTAAAAATATTTTTAAGAGTAAAGGGTATTCCCTTACCTCCACTGTTGCTTTAAAAATAGCATTAAAAATATAAAATTAATATGCCCAAACATTGTTAATAAAAGACAAAGTAACTAAAAGTTATTATAGAGCCAGCACTTCTCTGAGACAAACATTATATATTGGCTTCTAGTTTAAAATTGTTAATTTCATCAAACATGATTTGACTTGGGCTGGCCTTTTATAGTTCGCATAAAACTAAGTTCATTTTCTTCAGTTCTGTGATTTAGGTATTTTCCATATTGAGCAAATAATAAAATTTGAACTTATATTTCAAAAAAGGTATACTGTCAAGTCCCCCTGAAACTAGCTCCTTTGACTTTTAAATGTACCCACAGTTAGCTCCTGGTCATTCATTTTTTAGTCCAGTGAATAAATGTATCACATGTACTCTTCTCATGTCTTGTGCTAGAATCTCTCCAAAGCACACTCTAGGAAGGGAAGGGACTGATCTCAGAGCATACCTGTCTTCCATTTACTAGGTATTGACAAATACCCCTGCTAAGCTGTACACTCCCACCAGCTGTGTGTGACTGTTCCTAGCACTGGCTATAATGAGTCTTGAACATTTTGTCAAACTTTTGAGTACAAAATGCTATCTTATTTTTGGTTAGTTATTTCCCTGAGCTCTAGTGCAGCTGAGCTCTATAAATCTAACTGATCCTTTGCCTGTTTTTTTTTTTTAATTGGGCTGTATTTTCCTTATTGATTTGTAATTCTTTAAATATTCTGGAATATTATTTGCTGTTACTTATACCTTTGTAAGGGGCTTCCCTGGTGGCTCTGTGGTAAAGAAGCTGCCTGCAATGCAGGAGACGCAGGAGACTTGGGTTCGATCCCTGGGTCAAGAAGATCCCCTGGAGATGGGAATGGCAACCACTCCAGTATTCTTGCCTGGAGAGTTCCATGGACTGAGGAGCTTGGTGGGCTACAGTCAAGGTCGCAAAGGGTTGGACATGACTGACCTTCAGGTTTTCATATGTTGACAGATATCTTCTCCAAAGCCAAGCCTCCTATTTTCACTCTTTATGATGTTCATTGGACTGATTTTTTAAGATTTTAAAAGTAACAACTGTACTTATTTTGGTCACATGTACATCTCTGGTTGTCTGGGTGTGTTCACCACATTCCTAAATCTGGGCTGGTGATGCTGCTTTCCTTAGAATACTGCTTGGGGTCCTGGAAAAGGGACCAGAACTCAGCAAGGGCTCACGATGCCCAAGAAATAGCCCTGCTGGGAAGTGGCACCGTATCACTACCACTTACAGCTTTCGGGGTAGGTTACCCACGTGGCCCTCCCAATACAAGCCCAGAAAAACCAATCAAACCTTTTCCTTTAAGCATTAATTTTTAATATAGCCAGATGTACTGACTTGTGTACTGTGCCTTTTCATATTGAGATTATTCATATGCCATAGAATTCACCCACTTAGATGTAAAACCATCACCATTGCCCAGTTCTAGATCATTGCATCATCTGAGAGAAACCCCAGGAGGATGTGGATCACAGGGGAAAGTCATGCACGTGTGAGGGTAGGAGGCCTCTGGGAAATCTTTGTGCCTTCCTCTCAATTTCTGCTATGAACCTAAAACTGTTCTTTAAAATAAAAATTGCCAAAAAAAGGAAAGTTGTGGACTTCCCTGGTGGTCCAGTGGTTAGTTAGGCAGTTTCTCTGCTGGGACCTGGGTTCCATCCCTGGTCGGAGAAACATCCTACATGCCACAGGGTATGGCCAAAAAGAAAATTAAAAAAATAAAGGTGTTTTAGGGACTTCCCTGGTGGTCCAGCGGCTAGGCTAGGACTCCGTGCTCCCAATACAGGGGGGACCTGGGTCTGATCCCCAGTAGGGGAACTAGGTCCCCCGTGCCGCAATTAAGATGCGGTGCAGCCAAATAAGTCAAAATGTATTTTTTTAATGTTAAAAAGATAAATAAAATAAAGTCTTGGTATCCACCTGCTCTGCAAACAGTGCATGGACCCCATCTGACCCACTGACCAGAGTGCTACCTCTGGATCCTCCATCACAGACCCCCTTTTCATGATGGCAGTGTACACACCCTTCTTTCTTCTCGAATCAAGGACCACACAGACACATCCTTTCCATGGAAAAAAACCCTCTTGTTTATTTGATTAAACAAAAATAAAATAAGCTGCATAGGAACAATTTTAAAGTCCAAAGAGACACCAACTTTGTTTTAAGGCTGCAGTAGCTGATACATCATCTCCTTGCTACCTTGTCCAGCCTCCTCTGTGGACCACAGCGATACATTCAGAAGCCTGTTAGCTAACACAGGAGTTTTTGAACACTTTTCCATCGGTTCTTCACCTGCTCATTGCCTGTCATGCCTGAGGCCTGCAGTGTATCATTTAAAAGTAAAACTCCAGAAGGGAGGAGGAAAAAAAAAAAAACCCACCCCAAACAAGAACCCACCTTAAAGGTCTGGGGAAAACCCTTCACTTCCCCGGTTCTCCACTTAATGGACAGGATCCACACCACCGCTGCAATGCCCATTTTGAAAAGTGTCAAGAGGCAGTCAGCACCCAGGAGGGCTTGCAGCATAAGTTTCTGTGGCCCAGGCAGTTAGTCTGGTGGTGCATATTCCTTACACCATGTCTGCCTTGAACAAATTTAAAAAAAAAAAAAAAAAAAAGACTTATCTTCATCATTCTAATCTCAGGCAACGTGCCCGTGTTAATTTCTCCAACTTTGCATTTGCTTTTCTCACAAAAACATAAAAACCCTCAACCAAGCCACTTTCAAATTTAAAGTATTTTGTTGACCGGGCATGACAGCTAATGGACAGTATTAAGCAAGATTCATTAAAACAACAAACACTAACAACCCTCCCACCCACCCGAATATACCCAACATGCTAATTAAAAACAACATCCCTTACCCACCCACCCTCTCACCTGCACTGAATTGGGGAAAAGAAAAAAAAAAGAAAGAAATCTTACCGCCCTAAAAACAAGAACGTCCCAGAAATGTGAAAAATCTTCCTCTGAAAAAGACAACTACACATACTGCTAGAAACACAAAGAACTATTCCAGAGCTGGTTATTTAAAGAAAGTAAACACTTTGCTACACACATTAACATTCAGTCAGTGTGCTCTGGGATAGAGCCTTAAGAAAAATACTACCTGAGCTTGTAAGTTAATACAATCATTAAAAGGAGGTCTACGACCATGTGGATACACAAAACTTTTAGAACCATTACTGGTTAAATGATGATGGAAAAACATCCCACCAGGCTGGCTTGTTAACCCGTAAGATCAGTTTTTAAAATAGGCATCATTGAGGTATTTCTTCACCATGACATCTTGAAACCAAATGCACGATAAGGACAGTGGTCTTCAGGACCCTCTCTTTCAAACTGTAACAAAAATTTAAGCGAGAGAGGGGAGAAGAGAGGAGGAGACGCAATACAGTATCATCATGGTAATGTGCTTCTCAACTTTATCAAGTATTCAATCAACAAGCAAAAGAAAAGAACAACCCATCAAAGAATGTGTTACCTTTGGTAGGGAAAAAAAAAAAAAAAACAAAATCCAAACACAGAACGAAAGAGTGACACATCCTTCACCATCACTGCTCAGACAGTGATTGTTGCAATGTCACGGTGAGGCATGTCTTGCTGGGTCCAGAAAGGGTATAAATACAATCACAAGGTCTAAAGGATGCTCATTCCCTTCCAATAGGTGATGTTCTCAACAACCAGACTCTTAGAATTGCTCCTAAAAGGGTGTATTTGTCGACATTCAAAATACAGATAAAATATTTTTTCTCTTGAAGAGAGAGAAAAAAAAGAGAAAGACCTAAAGGTCTTCATTTGCAGTTAAGTCCTCAAACAGGTCAGATGTACCCGTGGTTTCACAATACTGAACAACGTGGTAATGGTGTGCGTTAACTCCTGGTGGGGAAAAAAGCCAGATTGGTAAGAAATACTTGGATTTAAGGACTCTGTTCTGCATGAGTATAGGAAGATTGGTTTCCAGGTTTCTTCTTCAAGGTCGGTCAGATGTTTCTCCTGGGAGAAGGCAGTTCTGGAATCGTGAAAGCATTTTCTTCTCGAGGTAGCTCCCTGCCCCCACCACTCCCGGTGGATTACTACTACTCAGAGCCCCCGTCAGATGCTAGTGTGAGGTAGACGACTTTCTGCCAAAAGTGAGGTAGAGATGAAACAGAAGCAGGACGGTGTGCAGTGGGCGGGTGTGTGTGTGTTTGTGTCTGTCTGTGTTTTATGCCCCGGCCTGCAAAAGGCCAGAGAAGATGGGGAGGGCCAGGTTCTGCGACTCCACCACACACACACTTTTTATACAGCCCCAGACTGTTGGAAACTCAGTAAGAGTGATGTCTTAAATAAATACTTTTTGGCACCATCGGATTTTTTTTCTTTTTTTAACAGAAACAAAACAAAACCAAACCAGCCTATAACTTTGGCATCTTTCGCTATCTACCAGGACAGCAGTCTTCAGATCGTCCGAGAGGAAGACAACAGACAGAAGACAGCAAGACTTCCCCCCTCTAATCATTAAGCTTTGGCTTAACTAGAATAAAGCAGACGGAGCCAATCTCACGGTCTTCTCTTACAACCGCATTTCAAAGTGCCTTCAATTCTGGCAACTTGTTTTTGGCCCAGCGTGTAATTTAGATTCTGTTTATGGTACCCTAGTCTTGTGATTCCCCAAATAAGTTAGACTTAAAAGGGTTCCGTCAGTCAAAGAGTCAGTGGACTTGGGGTCCTGTCTGGGCCACTGGGCTCCAGGCAACTTGACTGCCACCTGCCAGCCACCACACAGCACAGGCTGAGATAGTACTGCTTCTTGTGACCAAATTCACACCAGAATTACTGGGTTGGCCAAAAAGTTCGTTTGGGTTTTTCCATCACACCTTATGGAAAAACGCCAGCAAATTTTTTTGCCAACCCAGTATTAAAAAAAAAAACAAAAAACCACAAAACAAACCCAAACACCAGTAATACTTCTGAGATGTCAAGTTGGTGTCAACCAAAAGTGGTTTGCCTCTGTGGGTTGTTTCGATTTCCTTTAGCCATTGCAGTATTTAAACCTGTACATCTAAATCCAGTTGGCATCTCAAACCATATACTGACCTCACACCCCACCCCATCCCCTGACCAGACCAGACATACACGGGGATTACTGTCTCAGCATCACATTCCTCAACAGAAACATTTTATCCTCCTCCCTCCCAGCACCCAGGAACCCTATCTTTACACCGCGTTAAGGACTTCTGCTTTGACCCAGTTCCTGTTACCCTAGCGACACCTCCTAAGGAGCAGGAGACCTGCACCGGTAAACACTTATTTTGAACAACCTCACTCATTCGAGGGAGGTCCCAAAGCTAGCCTTTCTCACGACTCTTTGATCTGGAGCATTCCACGCTGTACAAGAAGCACACTCCGAGTGCTTTGCACAAATCCCTTGTGGGTCAGGAGTCAGTCGGGAGCAGCCACAGATGGCAGTGTTTTACAAACAAAAGCTTCCCAAGTGTGACCATGTTTCTCGAATGGTGCTGGTGCACAATGCTAGGCGCAGACAAGGTAAGGAGATGCGTCTTTTACAAAGAATGAATAGGCTGTGTCACCCACCCTCCATGCTGGTTTCAGGGAGGGGGCCTGTGTGCTTTAAGCCTGCACACTGGACAGTCTATTAATGAAGCCCTGATCATTTCAGCCACGTGTGGAAACCCTGGATTCACAACCAGATCCACAGACAAGCTTTAAAGAAGCAGCGTTAGTTACTGCTACTCACCAAGTAAATCTCTCCCTCAGGTCCCAATATTTCCCCACAAATGGGGAAACTGGGAAGCAAAGGTGAGAGTGAAGATGATGAAGCCAAAGACAGACTAACCAAAGGTAGTGACTACTTCAGACAACTCAGCCTCACCACCATCACGACCTGAGTTTCAGGGAACATTTGAAAGAATTTTCAAGATCCACTTCCCCCCCAACTAAAACAAAACTTAAGCAGTTAAAATCAGTCGTCTTTGGTGATTATTTGGGGGAGCAGGAGGACTAAGAGGGGGATCAGCACCAAGTTATTCCAAAATTAAAAAAAAAACAATAAAAATGCTTAATTACATGTGCTCTTTACCAGTCAAAGAACTGAGACGTTAGGGACAACATAAAAGACAACTGAATAGGAATTAGAGGGGAATTTGCTATTAGGGAATCACTATTAAATTGTTCAATAAAAGAGGCGCTTTTACCGAACAGTCTCCTGACACCTCCCTCCCCAGCAACACTGCATCTGGGTGCCAGTAGTCTGAAGCCACCTTCCAGTTTGGGGATCTTTTCTTGCAAGTGGTTCTCCTTTATGGAATGAGATTCCCCCCATTTTGGTCACTTAGAAACCCCAGAACTAAAGCAATCGGAAGAGAAGGGGGACCACAACATGGTAATTGTCCCAAAAAGCTGGATGGGAAAAGCAATTTGCTTGGCTGGCTACACTATTTCCCATCATCTCCTTTCTTTTGGGAACAACAACAGTTGTTCCGTTAGTTAGTTTATTCTGTTCGTTAAAAACCCTAGCCATACTGCAAGAGGAATTTCTCTTGAATGCAGGGCCAGACGCTGATCTGTTGGGTGACAGACCCTAGGATGACACTGCGGTCCAAGCGCACCTCCCTCCCTGGTGCCCCTCTGGAATCTGGTTCTCGGTTCAGTATTTCAAAGACGGCCAGTGCTCAGAAGCACAAGCCTCTGCACCCAGGTCCAGCTTCTGACAAACCCGCCCTGTAAAGTGACAGATGCCATCTCATGGTTCCGCAGCTGGGGAGACTGGCTTCATAGATCGTCATTCTTTGGTTGAACAAGAGGTATTCTGTCCTATATGATTTTCAGGTTGGCGATTCTGGCTTACAAATCCTTTACATTCAAAGGCCTTTGCGGGGAAGACAAACCACGCTCCGTGGCTCAGGAGCAGACTGCTCGGTGAAGGTGGCCTGAGGAGAGTGCGTGGGAGTGGGCTGTTCCTACTTGACTTGCAAACATTCCATCTCCCTGAACTTTCAAAGCAGGAAAAAATTGTGCTTTTAAAACAAAAGTTCATTCCTTTGCCTACTTGTCTTAGGAGAAGAAACACCTAGTGTTAAGAGAACCACCGTCAACCGCAGTCTAGGTGTCTCTTGCTCTCGGCTGACTGACTCAGCATGCATGCCCACCCACTCCCGTCCACACTCCAGTCCATGCCCGGAAATCCTCACTCTGAGAAGGAAGTGACTTTTCTTCTTCCTTCTAATGAATTCTTTATATAACCAACAGCAAACTAAAAATCACTTAACTTCTGAGAATACTTTTAATCAAAAAGCCTGAACTACATCTATTTATCAGAAACCAAAGTGTGAAAAGAAAGTTCTTTGGGAGGTGGTATAGCATTTTCAGTTTTGCTAATTTGGTGTAAGGTGGTTTCACTCTCTCACACACACACATATACACACACACCCTCCCTCAGAAGAAATAAAGATTGCATACCCTAAAATAGGAATGGTCTGCTTTTCTCGGCTAGCAAGCCACAGCCACATCTTCTAGGAGTAGAAAAGATGCTGATGTTGAACAGGATGAGAAACACACTGAGGTATAAAAGGAGAACGCAGGAAAGTTCTCTGTTGCAGCATTAAAAAAAAAAAGAAAAAAGAAAGAAAAAAAAAAAGATTTTTCCCAAAAAGGTCAAGATCACACAACACAATCTAACCCCATAAACACAGTATTCTTAAGAACACAAATACTCTACAATTAAGCATCTTAAATCCTATTTTGCCATGTTTTATAATTTTTTTTTCTTTTTTCTTAGTAGTTCTCTCATGTTTCCTTGGCTCAATCTACAGAATGCACCCCACCGCACACATCCAGTGCCCCCCCAGCCACAGAGATGCTAGGCTTGTGCGTGTCACACCCCACGGAGGGGGGAGGGAACCCCCACTAGGAGAGGGTAGGAGGAGGCAGAGGGCCTGTCGGAGAAGGAAATGTAAAGGTTTCTGAGGTAGATAGAGATATCACTTCACAGGCTCAATCCCTGCAGAAAAGGTAAGTACATTCATCTGTAAAAAAATAAAGATGAGGTAGGACGTAAGCAATGTTGTACTTTTCTCGTTGTCTTTAAAACAAAAGCAAAAAAAAAAAAAAAAAAAAAAAAATTTTTTTTTTTTCCCTGAGACAGTTTCCTCTTTGAAATTCAAAAGGGGGGAGAAGAGACAGAGCTAAGAGATGGACACACGCGCACGCCAAACACAGAAGCCCAGGAAACGTGATTAGAAGACGAGGATTCGATTGTTGCCGAAGTCCACCACGACGATCATCCCGTCCGGCGTGACCGCAATGCCCGAGGGCCGGTCCATCTGCCCGAAGCCGCTGCCCTGCGCGCCGAACTTGCACAGGAAGCTGCCGTTGGACTCGAACATCTGCACCCGGTGGTTCCTGGAGTCGGCCACGATGATGCGCCCCTCCTGATCCACAGCCACGCCCTGCGGCCGCAGGAACTGCCCGTTGCCGGTGCCCTCAGAGCCCAGGAAGCGGGCGGACTGGCAGTCCGGGTGGATGACCAGAAGCCGGTGGTTGTTGAAGTCGGTGACCACCAAGTGGCCCTCGTGGTTGAAAGCCACGCCCCGCGGGGAGTCAAAGTGCTTCCAGAGAGCCCCCTCGAAGCCGTACTTATTCAGGAAGACCCCGTCAGGCCCGAACAGCTGGATGCGGTGGTTCCGCGTGTCTGAGACCAAGATCTTGCCCTCAGAGTTCACCGCCACATCCCAGGGGTAGTTGAACTGCCCATTCTTGGTGCCCTTCTCACCGAACTTGAGGAGGAACTGGCCCTCGAAGGTGAAGATCTGGATGCGATGATTGTCCTTGTCGGCCACCACGATCCTGCGGGAGGCGTCGCAGGCCACCCCGGCAGGTCGGTCGAACTGCCCCGGCCGGGAGCCCAGCGCGCCGAACTTGTGGTGGAAGGCGCCGCACGGCTTGAACACCTGGATGCGGTTGTTGCTGCGGTCGGCCACCACGATGTAGCCCTCCTTGTCCACGCTCACGCCCCACGGGCGGCAGAGCTTGCCGTCGCCGTCGCCCTCGCTGCCGAAGCTCAGGCCGGGGAGCCCGATGCCCACGTAGCTGCGGCCAGACTTGACCACCACCTTGAAGGGGCTGTTCTCAATGTGCTGGTTGCACAGGGTGACCGATACCAGGTGCTCGCCCTCCAGCTGCGGCCGGTAGCTCACCACGTACGTCCCGTTCTGCTGGTCGCTCACCTCCGCGCCAAACAGGTTGCCGTCGGGGCCCAGGACCACGGCCGACATGAGGTCGCCCCCCGACAGCCGGGGCTCCCCGTCGTGGTCGTAGCCGATAACGGTGAAGGAGGCCACCTTCCCCTGCAGGGCCCGCTTGAGCCCATCGCCCGTGGCCTTGGTGAGCGGCGCAAAGGCCCCGCTGCTGACGAAGCCGAAGGACTTGATGGCAAGATACAGGGCCTGGTCGGGGGGTGTGAACATGACCCGGTCGTCCTCCTGGGGCTGCAGGAGACTGCGCACGGTCTTAAGCTCCTGCACCTGGGCCAGCATGCGGTCCCGGGCCAGCAGGACGTCCAGCGCCCGGCCCTCCTCCAGGACCTGCTGGACGGCGCTGATGGTGCTTTCCAGCTTGTTCAGGTTCTGCCGCAGCTTCTCCACCTGCAGGTACAGTGACTTGGCCTTGACCTGACGGATCTTCTCCACCTGGAGGGAAAGGTGAGAGCCAGAAGAGAGGACATGGAGGCTTAGAAGACAGACAGCAAGCAACGCATCGGCTGACATGCTCGCACACTAAGGGAAACCTCAGACCGAGGGGCTGCAGAAATGAGGCGTCTCCATGCCCCCCGTGTGGCAAAACGCGAGACAGAAGAAGGCGGGGGAACTTGCCCTGGCCACAGGCGATGACTACAGAGGCCTGAGGGCTAAATGCAGTGACTGATCCCGGACTGAGGAAATGCTGCTATTGACCACATTACAGGTGGGACTTCCCTGGTGGTCCAGTGGTTACGACTCTGCGCTTCTTGCGCTTCTATCGCGGAGGGTGCAGGCTCCATCGCTGGTCAGGGAACTAAGATCCCACATGCCTGGTGGTGTGGCCGGGGGAAAAAAAACAGTAACAAAAAAACTACTATTGGTGAAATGTGACTATGGACTACACTCAAGATTAGAAACTAGTGTCGTATCAAGACTCAGCTTCCTGGTTTTGAGAGAATGTCCTTGCTCAGAAGAAATGAACATTTAGTTGTAAAGGTGCCGAGATGCCAACATTCCAACTTATTCTCAAACTGCACGCATGTGCGTGCGGCTCATGCACGTGCACACACACACACACACAATGATGAAAATGGAACGAGATGTAAATAACTGGTGAATCTGGATCAAGGATACGTGGAGTTCTTTTATTATCCCTGCAACTTTTCTCTGAGCTAGAAATTAAGGACTTCCCCCTGGTGGTCCAGTGGCTAAGACTCCATGCTCCCAACGCAGGAGGCCCAGAACTGGATTACACGTGCTGCATCCAAGGGTTCTCATGCCACAGCTCAAGATCCCATGTGCTTTCATGAAGACCAGTGCAGCCGAATAAACAAAATACTTTTAAAAAATTTGAAGTGAAGTTGCTCGGTCGTGTCTGACTCTTTGCAACCCTGTGGACTATACAGTCCATGGAATTCTCCAGGCCAGAATACTGGAGTGGGTAGCCATTCCCTTCTCCAGGGGAATCTTCCCAACCCAGGGATTGAAGCCAGGTCTCCCGCACTGCAGGCAGATTCCTTACCAACCGAGCTATCAGGGAAGCCTTTTAAAAATTAAATAAAAGTTAAAAACAGTCATGTAACAGATGTCAATGTTTACTGAGCACCTCCTCTGCAGCAGGTCTACAGATACACATGGCCAATAGGAAACATGCGTCTCACACCACTGAGCTTATAATTTCAAAAGACAGAGACTAAGCAAGCCAAGAAATATCGTAAGATACATTCAGACAGTGCTAGGGGTTAGAGGGTAGGCACAGAGTGTGATGGAGACTTACGAGGGAGGTCTGACTTAGACAGAGGGTCTTCAGGGACACATAGCCTTGAAGGTGGAGAGTAAAGCGGCTGACATGGGATCAGAGGCAGGACTGCCCCACGGACTGGAGTGCAAAGCTGACTCCCAACAGACTGAATCTTCTACACGAGGGCCTGAAGTCTCTTGAAGGTTATTTCTCTCTGTCTCTTTTTCAACATACACACACACACACACACACACACACACAAAATCAGAGGGAGAACACTTGTGTGTGGAAGGAGTGAAAGGAAGGATTTGGTGAGCATCTAATTCCAGATTACAAACTACCCCCCTTCTGTCCTGTATCTTCACTGTTTTCTGTGTTCACAGGTTTTAGAGATTTTCAACAGGGAGCCTAGGAGGCTCCACCCCCCAAATCTGGAGACACCATCTTTTTTGGCAACTGCTGGCCTGGATTATTTCCAAAGGGGCCTCTAAACCTAAAATGCTGTAGTATCTAAAAAACACGGCTTCTGTCCTGTTTCTGAGGGTCCCAAACCACACTATTAGGGAACGTGGGATTTGTGTTTGACTGATGAAACAGCCATTTCTCCATTCTTTCGCATGAAATAACTTGAGATTCCTCTAAGTTTAAGTGTTTTGCTCTGTGAAGAGAACAAACCAGCTGCCCAGCTAGTCTGCATTGTTCTGCAGAGAGGACTGTGATTTTGAGTGCCTAACTGATCTGAAAGCCACAGAGTGCCTATTTTAGAATAAGGGTTCACTGTTAGAAGGGCTGGATTTAATCCGATTTTCCCTTGTGGGGTGGATAACATGATTCTGAACCCAATTCCTGCACATTCATCTGTCCACTCTGGAAGGATGTGCATGCAGAGAGGCCCAGGTGCGGACCAGAGAGAAGCCATATCCTTTGTTGTCACTCTGAACCATATCTCTGGGCCTCGGTTCTGATCCTTCAACTGTGTGGCTGGAAATGTGTAAGCCACAAGAAAGAGGAGGTGCATCCAGAAACGTAAAACTGGGTCACCCAGCACTCAAGTATGTTCAATAACCAAGATGCACAAAAACAAAATGTTATACAAAGGTGCCCAGGCAGGGACAGGCAGGAGGGAGCAGAAAAGTTAGTAATTAGTGGAGAAGGCAGACTCCCCCAGGATCTGGGGCAAGGTACTCCAGCAGAAAGCAAAGATGAATGGGACTGCTGTGTGTCCAGAATGAGCAAGCTGACTTAGGGTCATCCAAGAGTGAGTTTTTAGGCAAGTAAACAAGAAGTTGCTTACATGAAGAAGAGACAGACTCGGCTTCCCAATCTGCTTCTCCTACGGTAAAGAGCATGCTCTCTAGTCCTCCTGAAAGAGCACTGCCCCGCGAGGGAGGAGGGTGAGAGCTGGGCCCACCAGAGGGAGGGGAACTAAGGTGAGGTCTGCAGAAACCCCCGCACACAAAGGCCTTTTCATCCACAAATCCAGAAGAGCAAGTTTGTGGCAGAGTTCACCACAGAGCTCTCAGGTTGCAAGAAGGGGGCCCCTTGCAGTTATAATTAACATTCGTGGGTGGCATGGGACCGACCGACTGGGGGGGCATCAGAGTGTCTGAAAACTGGCAGGCCCGCAGAGGTGCCCGAATAAACCATGTGAATGAACTCCTGGACTGTTTCTACCCAAGGACTCTCCTGCCAATAGGTAGCGGAGTCATATTCCTTGAGAGACCAGAGAAGGCAGAAAGCAGACAGGAAGGGGTTAACTCAAAGGAAGAGGCAATGTAGAAGCACACTTCACTTTTTTAGGGCATAGGAAATTGGCGAGGATCATTTTCAGAAATCAAGATGCCATCAGACTGCCCTAGTGGCCCAGTGGATAGGAATCTGCCTGCCAGTGCAGGGGACATGGGTTCACTCCCTGATCCAGGAAGATCTCACATGCCTTGGGGCAACTAAGCCCGTGCACCACCATTACTCAGCCCAGGTCTAGAGCCCACGAGCTGCGATTACTGAGTTCAGCCCGTGCGCCTAGAGACTGTGCTCCATAACAAGAGAAAGCCCCAAACTGCAGAGAAGAGTAGCCTCCCCCCAAAGAGAGGAAACCCCTGAGCAGCAACGAAGATCAAGTGCAACCAAAAACAAATAAGTAATTTTAAAAAGAAAGAAATCAAGATGCAATGAGAAAAACAAGCACCACACATCCAAGTACACCCATTTACATAAGCTCTGTACAGTCTTTGCTGGCATCTTTTTTCAATTTTTTTCTGGCCGTGCCAAATGACACGTGGGATCTCAGTTCCCCAACCAGGAATGGAACCTGCGCCCCTTGCACGGGAAATATAGTCTTAACCAGTGGACCACCAGCAAAGTCCCTGCGTAGTCCCCTTTGTGTGTTCTGAGAAGGTGACTGGTTCCGGTTGAACTGGCGTGAGGCACTGGACCCTCTCAGGCCTGTTGCCCTTTTCTTCCTGGGCAAGGGTAGAAGATCCGACAAGAAAATGCTGCTGGGGACATGGGCGGGGCGAGTCATCTGTCCAGCTGATGTTATCTAAACAGCACACCAGTGGGCTCTGTGCTCTTTCCTGCTCCAACAGGAGGAAAGGGCACACGCATTCACTGTCCCCACAAGGGAAAACTGGCTTTCCACGAGGGGTCAGGAAGACCCACCAGCCAGGGCACCAAAACTCAGGATGTGTCCTAGCAGCCTGCTTTCCTAATGGCAGCCTCCACTGTACTCCCTTCTTTCCGCCTAGAATTTTCTGCTGTGTCTGCAATAGAAAACCCTAGCCTCCTGGGACTCCCCTGGTGGTCCAGTGGTGACAACCCGCACTCCCGGGCTACCACTGTAGGGAGTGTGGGTTCCATCCCTGGTTGGGGAATTAAGATCCCGCATGCCAAAAAAAAATAGTGTCAAGAAAACCCAAGACTCCCAATCTCAGGGACCTGACTCTTCTGAAAGGAGTCCTTCTGCTCGGAGGGCAGCCGCAATGTCTAGACACGCCTGCATCTTTCTGCAGACAAACTCTTCGAAACTCAGAGCCAGGGTCCAGGGGATGATATGAGAACACTCACTGTCCTGCTGTGGCTCACAGAGGACACGCGGCCGCCGAGCTGGCCCAGGGTGGGGTGGGGAGCCCCCAGTTACCTTCCACAGCAGCTCACACTCCCGCTCCTCCAGGGCCTTCTTGTGTCTCGCAGTCACAGCTTTGACCTCCGACTGTACCACCTTTGCCTTCATCTCCACCTGCTCTGCCACCGTCTGGGCCTGCTCGATGCTCAGCTGCAAAACCAAAAACCATCTCAGTGCATGAGAAAGACCTTCACTCCGCACACTCAACACTTAAGGCTGCTTCTCTTCAGCCCTGAAAAATGAATGCCATGGGCCCCCGACCCAGGCCTCGTGGGCCCCGTCCTTGGAAAGAGAGCAGGCACTGGGAGAAAGAAGGGACTCTGTCTGACGTGTAACTGGAGGAGCTGCTGGGCAAGGGCTGGGTTTCTTTGTATGAGAAATGGCACCTCCACAGTGAATGTCAGGATTGTTACGAGATACTCCGACACAGCGAAACCACTGTAGCTGGGTCCCAGCCCCAAACTGGGGACTGAGAGTCAGATGTGAAATATACGACCCCAGGCACGCGAGTGACTTCCCACAGGCTTTCTGGCCCAGGTCCCTACCTGGGGGAAACCCTGCAGGCCAAGCACATCCCTGGAGGGAGGCGTGCCACCACAGCTGCAGCCCAGCTCAGAACCACGCCAAGTGCAAAGTGGGAACGGTGTCTCACCCACCTGAGAAGCCACACCTGTGGTCAGACACAGCTTGCTAGAGCCCATCCCTGCCCCCGCCACACCCCTACGCTGTACCACCAGCCCCCAGTAAATCAGCCCGTCTAATCAGACGTAGTATTGCTCATAAAAAATTAATCCAGACAGAAGGCCTGGTGTTTTCATGAATATTACATGACATGTCTTGAAATGCAGAACAATACATGGGAAGAGCTGGGTCCAGACCCTGGCCTGGAGTCAATAATGGCTATTATTAACAGTGCCTAGCCGATAGACCCCTGTAACAATGGCGCAACCATCCTCTCCCTTCACCCCACTTAGCCACATCTTACAAGTAAGTAGGCCTATTCATACCTCCTCCCTCGAGATGTGATCCCACAAGCGACACTCAGCCATGCAACGTGGTGTGGTCACCACCACCATCAGGCTCCAGACACCATCTTTACCCAAAAGGAAGCATCCATGCCCATGAGGCAGTCGTTCGCCATCTCCCCTCCCTCTCCCCCATGGCATCCAACACCTTCTATCTCTGTAGATCTGTTTATTCTGGATATTTCACACAAATGGAATCAAACAATACATGACCAACCTTATTTTCAGGACCATGCTCTCAGCTACTCAGTTGTGACAAGGGCTTCCCTGGTGGCTAAGCAGTAAAGAATCTGCAGGGGATGTGGGCTCAATCCCTGGGTCAAGAAGATCCCCGGAAGAAAGGGATGGAAACCCACCCTAGTATTCTTGCCAGGGAATTCCCTGGCGGAGTCAAAAAAGAATTAGACAACAACTTGAGAGACTAAACAACTACAATCAGCTACAATCCATTCAGTCACTCATAATTGAGACCCTAACTGACCACCTTTCATGCTCTCAGTTGGAAGACACATTAATGGCACGGGAACGCCATGCAGCTGCCCCCAAACTAGACATAGCGGACATCCCCAGGAGGCCTAAGGACCCACTGCGTGGATTGGAGCTGGTACCTGGCTGATCTGGATGCCTCACAGGCTATCCATGGACTGGGATGGCTTCCACCTCCAAAGTCACCCCAAGATTCCAAAGCTTAGCTCAGATGTCACTTCCTTCACTAAAACTGGAAGTAAAGAACACCCACCCATGACTGCAGTGGGTTAAACACCATCCTGCCAAAATTCAGAAGTGACTGAAACTGCAGGAAATAACTCGGAAATAAGGTCTTTGCAAATGTTACTGTTTAACATGAGGTCACAGTGGGCTAGCATGAGTCCTAAATCCAATGACTCTTACCATACAGGGCTGCGGGGAAGCCAAACATCAAACAGTCAGTCGCTCAGTCGTGCCCAACTCTTTGTGACCCCACAGACTGTAGCCCGCCAGGCTCCTCTGTCCACGGAATTCTCCAGGCAAGAATACTGGACTGCGTTGCCATTGCCTTCTCCAGGGGATCTTCCCGACCCAGGGATTGAACTCAGGTCTCCACCATCATGGGCAGATTCTTTCCTGTCTGAGCCACCAGGGAGGCCCAGAGGGCCATGGGCGGACAGAGGCAGAAACCAAAAGTGATGCAGGTACAACTCAAGGCAGGAAGAAGCAAGACAAGGTTCTTCCCTCAAGTCTTCACAAGGAGCACAGCCTTAGTGATACCTTGGTTTCTGACTTGTATCCTCCAGAACCGCGAAAAAATAAACTCCTATTGCTGAAGTCACCCAGTTTATAGCAGCCCCAGGAAACTAATACAGTAGCCGACAAGTTGAAATAGATGGTTAAGACCGATCAATCAAGTAAGTGTGTATATGAGCAGAGATATAACAGAGTCAGTAGCTTTCAAAATATCTCAGGTTTGTCAGTCGGGACTGATTCAGAAAAAGAGAAACCTCACTAGACATTTAAACAGAGACAATTTAATGCAGGGAATTCGGTTGTACAGGAAGCAGGCTAGGGCAAAAGGTACCCTGAGGATTGAGAGTCACTTTGGTCAGCAGCTACCACTCCTTGGTGTCTGAGAACAAAGAAAGTAGGGGTTACTGGGACCCAGGAGTGTGGGGAGGGACACCCAGGGCCCAGCTCACTCTGGGAGTAGCAACAGCTGGGAACTGGAACCAACTTCTGCTACCAGGAGGGGAAAAGAGCTGCTGATGAAAACAGAAGTCAAAAGGAAGAAACTTAAGGCCCTTTTCCCCACTTCTAAATATGCTGTTTGAAACACTGCAGCCCCTGCCTCAGATGGCACGACCATGAAAGGGCAGGTTGGCACACCAATAATGGGTATGCCCTGTGTCCAGAGGTGCTGGGTATTAATTAGCACAGAGCTGATGTCCACATCTGTATGACTCAGCCAACCATGCCTACGTCTGTATCATTTTAAAATGCTTCCCCGATGGTAAGCAAAGGCATCAAACTGCCTTAGGTTTATATTAATGTCATATTACTTACCAAACTGATTTTCCATTAAAATCAGAAGAAATGGAAATAACGGGCGCACATTCCTACAGGGCAAGAACTGGCCAGAGGTCAGTGACCACCATCCACCCCTTGCATGGACAACATGGACAGTGAGGGTCTGTTCAACCCCGCACCCTACCCTGTCTCCTAGCCAGGCTGCTCTCAGCGTCTTCCCTCCTTGGGTTTGGCCCTCCTACCCTATGATAGGAAGTATTTCTTCCATTTTCCAAACAGGTAAAATTGAAGTGAAGTGAAAGTCGCTCAGTCGTGTCTGACTCTTTGCGACTCCATAGACTATACAGTCCACGGAATTCTCCAGGCCAGAATACTGGAGTGGGTTGCCTTTCCCTTCTCCAGGGGATCCTCCCCACCCAAGGATCGAACCTAGGTCTCCCGTACTGCAGGCGGATTCTTTACCAGCCGAGCCACCAGGAAAGCCCAAACCAGGCAGAAGGGGAGCAAAGCTCTGGTTGTAATTTGATTCGTCCCCATTCCCAAAGTCATAAAGCTCGGTATGAAGAGACCAAATGGATTTTTCTTCTCCAGATCCTCCACAACTCTGAGGCAAGCACTGCACTCCCAAGGCATGCAGACCAGGACCTGCATAACTAGTTCCCATTATCTACGCAGAGTATTTGAAGGACGAAAGAGGTAGATGGGTTGGGGGAAACGGCAGTGGGTGAAAGAGTTGGGGAAGCTCAGAAAACAGAAACACACACTTGATATCAAAAAAGAAGTGTGCACCGTGGCTGATTCCACATGCCAAAACTAAAGATCCCATGTGCCGCAACTAACACCCGGCACAACCAAAAATAAATATTTAAAAAATAAATAACTAAGAAGGAAGGAAAGAAAAGGGGGCTGGAGGAGGGAGGAAAGAAGGAAGATCACCTAACAAGCATGGCACTTGAGAAAAAAAGGTTATCTTCAAACGTTAACAGATTCAATCAAACACTTGAAGTTGAGGATCTCAATCTGGGCAGGGAAGTCAGTGATGCCAGCTGACTGTTGAGTGGTGGCCACTTAGTACCGAGGAGAGTCTGAGGCCAAATTTGGGTTTCCCTGGGACGAGTGCCAAAAGCGATTAGTGATGTCTGCGTGGAGAACAGTGGTGACCTGATGACAGGTATTTAAAGTGTCCTGATAGTCAGAAGATAAGAGAGAAGCAAGTGTCACCAATAAATTCAAAGGCCACCACAGCAGATATGAGAATTACTGCTGTATCTTTATCACACTGAGTATCTTTGAAACTATGATTCATCTTAATATTGTCAGTAGGCTTTTTTTCCTTTCTTGGTTGTATACAAAATAAATGTGTATCTTACAATTAATGGCATCTTAAATGTGATGAAAAAGTAAGTAAAGAATCAAGCCTGTCTTACATGGAAAGCAACTATATTCCTGATCCAAACCATGGTTGACCCCAGGGAAAACCTTTATGAAATTCTCACATTACATTCGTTGTTGTTCAGTTGCTAAGTTGTGCCCGACTCTTTGCAACCCTAGACTGCAGCCTGCCAGGCTTCCCTGTCCTTCACCATCTGCCAGAGTTTGCTCAAACTCATGTCCATCAAGTGGGTGAGGCCATTCCAACCATCTCACCCTCTGTCATTCCCTTCTCCTCCTGCCCTCAATCTTTCCCAGCATGTTGTACTTTCATGAGTCAAGTGCCTTGGATATCAGATAACCTGACTCATCAGGAAGAGTACTTCAATATCATGCACAGGAATGTGACAGTTGCTGAGAAAGTTACTAAAATCCTAAACCATCCTTCTTCCCTAGGGTGTGATCGATTCTTTATCATCTCCCCCCAAAAATCTTATTTTAAAAAATAATTCACATTCTAAACAGTTTCCTTTTCAATTTCTGCTCAAGGATTAGTAATGTTTGACTTTCAAGCTTACCCTACCAGACAAGGAAAACAACCCGATTTTTTTATTTTCCTAAAACCCTGTCAACCTGAATCAGGCGACACTATTAGTACCTATGTAGGCAAACTTCCCTGTGTCCCAAAGTTACACGTATCCCTTCCCACATGACCTTATTTAGCTCCCAGGGAAGTTTGAGACTCTGAATCTTATGTAAAATTTCCCATGCTCACTTATTTCTCAGCCATAAACCAATCTGGGTAGCAAGATGAGGACACAGTCTTCCTACAGTTCCGACTGAATGGGGCGGGAGAGTGGGGGAAAGGCGTAGAGAGGAACTTGGATGGGAAACGTGCCCCGAGCAGCTAGTAACTCAAGTCACATCACTGTCATCTTCACGAGACTGTGAGGTCTCCATGCACTGCCCCCTCCGCCCTCATGTGACCATCGCTGCCTGTCACATGTGCTCACGTGGGTCACTGTCCCGTGGCTCCGGACACCACACCCAAACATCTGCACACATCTCAAAGGGGGGTGGGAAAGGTTTTCCTTGCCAGGAAGACCCGGGGAAACAGGTGAAGGGTGGGGAAGGACTGACCTGGATGGCCTGGCGGCCTTGCTGGGCGTCGGCCAGCAGCTGGATGGTGAGGGCCCGCGAGTCCTGCAGCGCCTCCTGGAGGTAGACGAAGCTGTGGCCGCCGTGCCGGCCCACAGTACACTCGCGGCAGATGGGCACGGAGCACGTGTCACAGTAAAGGTGTAGCACCTGGGGACCAGAGAGGCACAGGCGTTACTGACATGCGGGATGCTCTGCCGCGCAGACCCCACGACAAGCACGCACCTCCCATGGGGGGGCAGTGCAGCAGTCCACTGTGAGGACCGCGTGCTCCCCTCCACCCCCGATACAGAGAAAAATCAACCAACTCCCCCGTTCTACTCTAGTTTCATTCACAGCCATGACTGAGCTGCTTGGAAGGCAAAGAAACAAAGAAACAAAACAATCCTCCTGCCATCAGAGACTTCCCTAATCCTAATCTAACCAGAGAAGTTCCAAGAGTATGTCTCTGCGGTCTGAGATGGGTGGCCGGAATGAACGAATACACAAAGTTTCTCTTCCCATCCCAGGCTCTGGGCTGTGAAGCCAGGCAGGGGGCCAAGATCAAACACCCACTACAGCCTGCTGCCACCTTCTCCATCGAGAAGCACTTAAGCAAGGTGAGGGCTTCAGTTTCTGGAATGAAGACCAGAGCTCATGGTAAAGTCAGCCAGCTTCTTATCTTTCTCTTTCCTGCCAAGTTGTTCCCAGGAGCTGACCCTGGGAGGCAGCCGGTGCTGGCAGAGCTGCTTTATGCAATGCTCTGTGCTGCCCTGTGCCCCCCAGTGCTGGGAGGGGCAGAAGGCTTGGCATCACCTCCACCTGCTGATAAATGCCCAACTCTCAACAGCAGAAGCTGCTTGGCATGGGGCCAGTCCCATCACATCCCTCCCCAGAGCTGGCCCTCAGCATCACTGTCTGTAAATGTTTCCTGGCTTGCTTACAAGAGCAGGGCTTCAGTTTGCCTCTGTTATACCAGGGTGTGAAGGAAAGCCAGCCAACAGGCAGGGAGGCAGTTTGTGTGTTTGGGGGCGAGGGGGTGCTTTCACATCCACAGCACTCAATGCCTAGGTGAAGAGGCCACACAGGTAGCAAGGGCTGGTCCCAACACACAGGGGTCTGGCTACCCCGTCCAGGATCTGCCAAGGTGTCACCGAGGGGGTAAGACTCAAGACCAGGAGATTCTGGAAGCAGAGTGTTATGAGATGGAAGAAGAGATGGGGGTTGCCCTGAGACCCAGGAAGTTCCTATTACACTGCGCGTCCCATACTGCAAGGGCCGGGGTCAGCTCTCCTGATTTATTGTGGGCGGAGCATGTCCATTAGGAAACGATGCCCCCAAGCGGCTGTCAGGCAAACAGGCCGCTCCACTCAGAGGGGCGCGTGACCCAGTAGAGGTGAGGGTGCTTCTTCTCTGTCTAGGATCCAAGAATGGGAAAAAGGAAAGACTAAGGATATCAAACAACTGCTTGGAAGAAATGGTTGTGATCCGGCAAGTTTTCTAGACCCCCTTCCTCGGGCAGGAAACGTGATCGGGTTTGTAACTTGTCGAGTGTGGTACTTCTCCAGAAGTCGAATCCAGGAGGCACTTGCCTCCGTGAAGGCCAACTGCTTTTTGAAAAAGGCCTGCCACTGAGAGATGTAATCTTTCTCATTTTATAAATCTAAAATTCTCAAGCCAGCCTGAGATCTGAACCAAAAAACACTAAACAGATAAACGTAGGGAAATTCCTGGACGCTCTGTTTTTACGACGCTCTGCTAAAGCGCTTCTCTGGCCTCAACAACATCCCTCCCCTCTGCTCCTTCCATTTGTCACGGGAATAAAGGGATCACTCCTGCTAATGTGAAGTGTGAAAACCTCCCAGCAGAAAGCTCCCTCCTCTTACCAAACAGCTAAGCAATCTTCCCTTCACCTCTGATCAGGATCTACCTTTTTTGGGGGGGGGTGGGGGGTGATGGATGGATGGCCACGGGAGCTAACTGGTGGTGTCTGCCTGCTTTCTTAGATCTGTGGGCTCCTGCCAAGTGGGGAAGAACGTCAGGCTGTCAGTCTGAGCCTGGCGATACCACCCGCCTGCCAGGAGACCTGCTATCCAGTCACCTGCCTCGGCTTCAGTTCCTTTTATGGAACACGTGTTGTCTGACCAGGGACCTCAGGAAACCCCTTCCACTCCACAACTCCCAGGAACCCTATCTCTGGGGACTCGATGCCACAAACCAGATTATTCTGGGCTGAGCCGGAAGCCAAGTGCCAGCTGTTTAACTGCAAGGTATTAAGGTGATTTTTCCGGGCTTTTAAGTTTGCAAACTCTAGAGTATACATGAATGACATTGTCCAGAGGAAGAGACCCCACAAATGGTGGGTTTCAAAGGATCTTGCAGGGACTCCTCAGGCGGTCTCGTGGTTAAGACTCCAAGCTTCGACTACAGTGGGCTTGAGTTCACTCCCTGGTTGGGGAACTAAGAGCCCATGTGCTACAAAGTGCAGCCAGAAATAAACAGATAAATAGCATCTACAAGCGGTGAGGCCAGAAAAGAAATCCTAGCAGAGAGGGAAGGTCCGAGGCAGGAGGCGGGAAGCACTGCGACAATGGGCAAGCGGGGGTCCTGTGGCATGGCCCCGCCTCACAGTGTCTCCCATGGGGTCACTGTAGCTCTAACATACTACGCTTTCGAAGCGCCAGCGCTTCTGCAGTTCCAGGCCAACTACCGGTCCCAGGGCTGCGGGTGACTAACAATGGGGAAGACTTCCCTGGTGGTCCAGTGGCTAAGACTCCTGCTTCCAAAGCAGGTGTGCAGGCAGGGGTTGTGGGTTTGATCCTGGAGGGGAACTAGGGTCCCATATGCTGTGTGGCATGGGGAAAAAAAATTTTTTTTTTTTAAAAGGTAAAAGCAGAGCCCCAGCAATGCTTTTATTCAACTGTTGATTTTTTAATTTGTTAATTGAAAGATAACTGCTTTACAATATTGTGTTGGTTTCTGCCATACATCAACAACATGAGTCTGCTATAGGCACACATGTGCCCCCTCCCTCTTGAACCTCCCTCCCACCTCCCACCCCATCCCACCCCTCTAGGCTGTCACAGAGCCCCAGGCAACTATTGATTTTTTTTCAAGAACACACTATCTAAAACCAAAAAATGTGATGATCACACACTGTAAACTTTCTATTAGAGTAAAACTTTGGAAGGACGTCACTCCATTCAGAAGCCCCACACCTCACTCACCTAACAAGTTCTAAGGTCAAAACCCAACCATTTTGGATCCTGTGAGACTCAGTGAACAGGCAGGGTGCACGTGGGTGTACATGGGTGCAACTCTCTCTGAACCAGCTTATTTAAGGTTATTTTGAAAGAATAAACTGGAGGGCTGTTCAGAGGGGCCACAGGCAGAAAGAAATGTGGCAGAGGCCATGAACTGTGGCTCGGGGAGGAGGGAGGGGGCAGGCCTCTGGCGGCAGGAATTCCAGGGCCTGAGCTGCCCCTTCGGGGCTTCCCGGGCAGATGCTCGGACACGCCCCCTCCCCCCCACATGGCGACAATCTGGCTGCCCCAGCTGAATGGAGCAGGCCTGACCTCTGACCCTGCAAGTGACCACCCTCTTCCCTGCCCCCAGCTTCCAGAACGCCCCACCTACCGCCTTCCTCTCCCAAAATTTCTAAAATACCAGGCGGAGACAAAGACCTAGGAATGTGAGCCCAGCAGGAGAGGAGGGGGGTGGGGGGAGGTTAGAGAAAGAATAAATAAAAATACCAAGCAGGCAGGTTTACCTTAGGCAGGGCTTAAATTTAGTGCTCTGTTAATGAACAAGACTGCGTGCACATGGAATCTCCCGTTTTATACAACGTGTGATCCAACAAGGAACACACACACACACACACACACTCTGTGCAACACCAGGTTAAAACACAACTAGCCACATCAGTGAGAAGCATACACGGAAAGGATGAAGGGGGCCTCTCATTGTCCAGATGCCCCGACTGAAATAACAACAACTTATTTTTGGAGGTTTTTTTGGCAGCCCTTAAAATGAACTGAGGACATGCGGCCTCCCAGACTCAGGCGTAGACAGGAGGAGGTCTCCACCCTCCCCTCCAGACACTGGGAGGCTGCACGGGGAGGCGGGCTGGTGACAACCGGAAGCCTTATCTGTTCGTGACACTCAGCAGCCTCTCCTATTAAAAAATGGTAAACCATGTTCAAGGAGTCAAGTCAAGCCACGAAACCAAGGCTCTTCAACAACACGGAAACCAAGCTTTACTTGACTGAGGGAAGAACAGACTGAAACCCAGGGCTCTGAAATCCGCACAAGCTCTCCTGCATCTCCAACCACATGCGGCCAGCCGCAAAGCTGTGGCCTCAGGGAGCCTGGGAAGTGAAGAAAGGAATCCTGGACCCTCCTTCTGACACCATCACCACTGGCTCAAACAGCAGAGTCTAGTGGGGGACAAGCTACCCTCTTATTGGGGGGAAGGAGTCGAAAAACTTTTCAAAATATGTGCATTTTTAATGCAAAAAAGATACAAACTGCTTTTTAAAAAATCTGCCCCAATAGCTCTGTTGTTTCTACATTTTTCTGTAATCATCCAAAAACATGCTACATTCTAAGACACAAATAGGCGAGGCATTATACCAGACTTTTTCACTTAACTGTATTAACCCAGAGATTGTTCTGGGCCCAGCTGCCTATTTTACTGCTGTGTTACGTTGTCTGTGGATGTACTGCGACTTATTTAATTAGTACCTGCTGATAGGATTTTAATGCTGTTTCCTGATTTTGGAAAACTCGCAAGCAATGTTGCAGCGAATATCCTTCAGATTGCTCTTTACAAAGCCCAGAATTTTCAATTTGATAATAGATTAAATTGCTGCTTTGATGTATCAGAAGAAGAAGAAAAAAAAAAAAACCCTACTTGCAAGTGTGGATAGTAAGCCTTCTGGAATTTAATAACTTGATGTCAGGTCAGCCTCCATTCATGTGAGGAACAAAGGTGGTTTAAGCGCCAGTTTCTGTCCCCAAGAAGAGCAAACCTCTTATTTGCAAAACAGAAATACACACACACAAGTGGAGAATAAATGTATGGACTCCAAGAGGGGGAGGGGATGGGATGAACTGGGACTGACATAAACATACTATTGATACTGTGTATAAAATATGTAACTCATGAGAACGTGCGTACAGCACAGGGAACTCAGCTTCTGAGATGACCTAAACGAGAAGGAAATCCACAAAAAGGGGATATATGTAAACAAGTAGCTGATCCACTTGGCTGTACAGCAGAAACAAACTGTAAAACAGCTGTACTCCAATAAAATTAAAAAACAAACATCAAACCTACACGGAAGGCCAGTGTGGGGATGGACACCAGCGAGCCGGGCGATGTGGGGCTGGGAGTCCAGGTCCTCCATGCTTGGCTGGAAGTCGGAGGTCAGACTGAAGGGAGGCCCCAGAGGAGACGCAAGAAAGCAAGCCTGTTTCCTGGGCTCAGTAGTGGTTGCCAGATTTTCCAAGGGTGGAGGGGAGTGGGGCCACTTGCTGGGATGACTCCAGAGGCGGACAGTGGAAAAGGTCTCGGGCGGCGTAAAAAGGAAGGATTCCCAGAGGTACCATTCAAACACCAGTGAAACTAACACAGGGAGTCCCTTACAAGCCCAGAATCCCATTCTGCAGCCCCCCCCCAAATCCAACAGACTCTGGAAACCAAAACTTTCTATGTATGTTGTGTGGCAGCAAACACTGAACTGGCGTCAAAATGATTCCTAAGTTTTATCTATACCATTTAGGGTGAGTTCTCACCGAAGAACTGATAATTTTCATTATTTTGTGGTGCTGTTTCACAGTATAAACTTCCCAAAATCAGAAACGTTGAACTTCAAGGCACATCTAACCCCAAGAGAGAGGAGAAAGGCCACCAGCTCTAACAACCTTTTTTTTTGTTTTTTGGTTATGCTGCCCTGCTTGCAGGATCTTAGTTCCCCAACCAGGAACAGAACTCAGGCGCTAGCAGTGACAGCACAGAGTCCTAACCGCTGGACCAGCGGGGAACTCCCAGCTCTGCCAACTTTAGACTCAAGGTGGTTGCTGGTGCCAAGGGAAAGCATAGTTCAGTGATCACAGAACATCCCGTGTGGCTCATTTGAGGTGTCTGTGCCACTTCAAAAGCCACATCAAAATCCCTTTCCTATTTTTTTAGAACAAAAGAAAATTTTCACACTCCCAATGACCATTTGCTGCCCTCTTCCTTCCTAACACCAACCAACCACCACCTATCACCCAGCAAGACCCAGCTCCCAGCCACAAGGCTTCCTCCAGGTTTGTCTTGCTCCTCATCACCTGCTCTCCTGCTTGTGGGATCAGGGCCCAACACCCCCGAGTCAGGCACATCAGATCTCCACTTTATATCCCGGCAATGTTTATATTTTATACTTTATATTTCCTATCTCAGGGTTCAACCCCAGGAAGAACCCTCCCTGGACACACAGCTTCTATCAA
This sequence comes from Okapia johnstoni, assembly GCA_024291935.2. Lineage (NCBI taxonomy): Eukaryota > Metazoa > Chordata > Mammalia > Artiodactyla > Giraffidae > Okapia > Okapia johnstoni. The sequence continues at coordinate 6,188,226 of CM044323.1, read as the reverse complement.
CACATACAAAAGCAGAACCTTTTTATAAAAAGCCACCGATAACTAGAGAAGTAAGTTCTATTTCTTCAGCTGAGTGACGGGATCTGGCGGAGTTTACCTGCGGATTGCTAAAAGGAGAAAGAACTCAATTTGGGGCTCATAGAACTGTCAGAATTATTTTAAAATGAATGAAAATGAGCTCATCCTGGAAGGAAATCACTTCTCCTCTAGCATTGAGGCCCCCAGAAAACAAGGACACTCTGGGCAGTAAAGCACAAAACACTTTTGCCCAGAGTCACAGACAAAGCGCCTTACAAATATTTCTTATCATAGCCCCCTCCTAAAAACTGCGGTTCCAGTGGTAAATCTGACTCCTAGAGGCAGCAAGAAAGACGTATAACCCACGTGTGTGTTTTTCTAGGATCCTGATGATACTTGGAGACTGCAGCTAGGCTTTGTGGGCAGGAGAAACCCTCCAAGCGAGCTCTAAGGGCAGAGCTCGAGATGACAAGGAAGGAAGGAAAAAGCAGGCAGAAGACAGAAATTCCCACATGGAGCTACAGTCAGAATTTCTTAGCGCTCTTGTGCAGTCCAAAAAGAAACATGGAATTTATAAATGTATAATCAGGATGTCACAGAATACTCAGTGTGGGACAATACATAAGGGAACTCCAGAGAAGAACTATGACTCTGTTCACTTGTGATGCCCAGGAGCACCCAACCTATGCCTGCCCTGCTGTACTTAGGCCTTGCCCCCGGTAGGGGGCATCACCGAGAGCCTCCTTGGGGGCCTGCATCCATCTTACTTCCTCCGATGATGTTCCATCCCAACCCTGTCTACCTCTGGGGGGTGCCCAACCTGCAACAGCTCCTTTGCTCCTGGTCGGATTCTGCTTTTCAGGCTGGAGTCTTGCCCAAAGCAACCAGCCTGAGGCACTTTCATGGGCAGCCATGCCCACCCAGGCCAGCAGGGTTGACTGCCCACAGTTCTGCAGTCTCCCTTGCTCCTGGAAGACTTCAACAGTGGCCGATGGTAAAAGAACGCCTGACACTCCTGTGCTGGGGGTTTCTTCCAACAGACCCAGGTTACAGGACATTGAGTGACACTCTCAGACATGCCAGAACTGCGCGTGGGGTTGCTGCTCAGCCAACAGTTTTTTAGCAAATAAACTTGTTTACTTAAATAAAAAGTGGGTTATTTAGAAATTCTTCCAGTTCGAAAATGAAAACAAAACTTCCCTATCAACAGAAAGGCAGTATTGTCCACACAATAGAATACTTTTAGCAGTGAGGATGAATTACTGATTTGTGCCACCACAACGGATGCTTAGTGGAAAGAGCTAGAATAAAACAAACAAACAAAAAGCATACACTGTGTAATTCTATTTCTTTGAAGGCAAAAGTAAAGTGAAAAAAAATTAAAGAAGTTACAGGTGAAAATGGGTGTGGTTGGAAGAAACTCTAGGGAGATGTTCTGGAGGGATGATGTTCCTATTATCTTGCAGGAAGGAGTGGGTACACAGGTGTATAGAACTGTCAAAACAGGGGCTTCCCTGGTGGGTCCACTGCAGGGGGCACAGGTTTGATACCTGATCAAGGAACTAAGGATCCCACATGCTGCGTAGCCAAAAAAATCAAATTGTCAAAATGTATGCTTGTATTTGACATGTCAACACAATACAACACAATACAATGAAGATTGGAGCCCAGCCTCTGTACGGACTGCTCAGAGCTAAAGACCTAATAAATACTCCTTGAGCCCATAAATGAGTTATTCCAATGGCCCCACATAATTTACTTCTAATAGGTCGCTACCATTCTTCCCACAATGATCCCATTAGGTATTATTTTTCCTTTGCCCTCCACTATAAATATTATCTTAAGTTTAATCTCACAAGAGGCAAGTCGGACCAACTCCCTGGAGGCTTTGATAAAATTAGAACCCCGAGTCCGATTTACAGCCCCACAGGCGGCCAGCGGTCACACAAAGCGGCACGAAATCATTAGTGTCCCAGCTGCTGCCCTGGCGCGCACCTGACCTCTGATGTACTAATGAGTGGTCCAGGCAGCTTCCAGCAGCAAATAAGAGAGATCTGTCCCAACAACAGAGATCGCTGCCCGTGTATAGATTTTCAAGCCAGGCACAAGAAGACAGATTCTGACACAGAAACACAGTTTTCCTGTTGCCTCTGAGGTCAAAAAAATCAAGGTCCAATTTTAATCTGCGGTGTTCTGGACCAGATTCAGGGAGGCAGAGGGGTGACTTTTAAGAAACGGCCAGGCTCTGTAGGTGGCCATGTAACTCAGCCCTCACCTCTTAAAAAAGTGTGCGACGCCGGGCACCTGAGACCTTTCGCCCCTTGAAGCTGCTTAAGGGGTCTCAGTGGCCGCTGTGGCTGAGACCACGTGGACAGGTGGATGTAAAAAGCAAGGGAAAGCACTCATCTCCAGAAAGGAAGCAGAAACTAGGACTCAAGGGAGGTCCATTGGTGAAGAGAACACCTCGCAATGCTCAGGGGAGGTGGGTTTGATCCCTGGTGAGGGAACCAAGGTCCCACGTTGCTGCAGGGCAACTAAGCCTGCTGGCTGCAGCCAGAGAAGCCTGGCACCACAATGAAGACCCAGCGCAGCCAAAAAAAAAAAAAAAAAAACGCTAAGATAAGAAAAAAAATTCAAGATGAAGCAGGTTTTAAATTACTACTAATAAGCCATATCTTGGGGCTTCCCTAGTGGCTCAGGGGTAAAGAAACCACCTGACGAGGCAGGAAACTTGGGTTCAATCCGGAGGAAGAAATGGCACCCACTCCAGTATTCCTGCCTGGGAAATCCCAGGGACAGAGGAGCATGGTGGGCCACAGTCCACGGGGTCGCAGAGAGTCGGACTCCACTGAGCATACAGGCACACAAGCCGTATCTTATCCCTCCAATGCAACCAACAAAAATGTTCCTTTCTCTCTCTCCCCAGCTGGACAAGTTCTGTTACTTTGAACTGAACGCCTTCTGTACTCAGCTGTCTGCTGCCTAGGGCAAGACAAGACAGGTCCAACATTGGCCTTTCCAATGGCTCACTGTGACAGTCTCACCTGTTGCCGATTTTAAGGGCCAGCTAACCTTATCAAGCACTGCCTCCAAATCAAGAGGTTAACCGAGTATTTACTGCTCTAAGAACCTTGTTCACAGGCAGAATGATTTAATTTGGGAAGTGGGGACAGGGTGGGGGAGTTTTCCTGTAGGGGCCCGGATTTGACCCCCCGGCAGGGAAATAAGATCTCACACACCGAGTGTCCAAATGAGTAACAAATAAATAAAATTGGGGAAGGAAGCCGACCAAAGCAGCAGTAAATGAGACTTCCCTGGCAGTCCAGTGTTTAAGACTCCATGCCTCCACTGCAGGGGCACAGGTTTGATCCCCAGTCGGGAAACTTAAGATCTGGCATTTAATAAAAAAATTCGAAAAAAAAAAAAAAGGTCAAGGAAGCACAGGATGGCCTCTGTGAATTCTCTCAATGCCAGTGAGGGGCGACCCTTCGCACAGGACTGGGGCAAGGGCTCCCATGCATCTGTAGACTCCCAAGCCTCATGTTTTGGTGACACTCCTTAAAACCACCCCCATCAAGGAAAGCATCAAATAGAGATGCACAGACACACTCCTCAACCCCTGTGACACCTCAGGAATCACCGCTCTGTGACCAAGAGCAGAGGGACTTCAAACCGCAGCCCCAGTGCAGCAGCTGGAGGTGATAGCAAAGGCCTATGTCTTATCAAGACATGGATTTCTTTCTAAAACTCTTTTCAAGTCAGCACTTTTAGATAGTCAATTTAAATATCGCACCCTCCTTGGACTCCAATAACAGGAAACTTAATCCTACCATCGTTCAGTTGTGTCTGACTTTTGTAACCCCATGGACTGCAGCCTGCCAGGCTCTTCTGTCCATGAAATTCTCCAGGCAAGAATACTGGAGTGGGTTTTATCTACTTCTCCAGGGGATCTTCCCGACCCAGAGACCGAACCCAGGTCTCCTGCATTACAGGATTCTTTACCATCTGAGCCACCAGAGAAGCCCCACGGACACCCCTACAAACGCAACAGGGCCAGGCCAAGCCAGGAGACCAGCTTTATTTCAAGAGTCACTTGTCACCTGTGCAGGGCTGGGAGACATGAATAGGACCCCGATTCTGTGATCCAGGCAGTTTACAAGGGAGGGTATCACCCTCCACCGCCCCATCCCAAGGGGAAAATCCAAACCGCAGTGAGCAGTGGAGATGTGAGGCCAGCAGGATGCCCTAAGTCCTTGGAGCTCACCCACCTCCTCTATCCCACCAGTGTGTTTGGATCCTGTTGGCTCTGGTCCTAAAGCACCAACTACAGCAGGATCTGACAAGGAGTCGGGGAACTCCAACACAGGCCAGCGGGATTTCAGGCAAGCAAATGCCAACTAACAGAAACAAGATACGATCAGAAAAAAGATCATCTGCCGGGGACAATGCAGGTAGAACCATTCAAGTCCAACTCCTGTTTAGAAGCCTGAATTCCCAGGATCACTCATCATGCGTGAATGAAGGTCTAAGGAGAAAAGAACAATAATGAGAAATAATTCTAGCCTCAGAAATGGACGGCGCTTCCTCAGAAACCCCACTTCATTCCAACAGAGGAGGCCTGCACTTCACCTCTTTGCACGGCACCTGTGTGCTGTTCAACAGAATTTAATGGATGGCCCCACTGACCCTGACCCAGCAGGTAATGCAACCAGGAGGTACAGGAGGGGAGGGGGCAGCGCCTCCCCAGCGTCCCCTCCCCATGCAGATAATCAGGGATAAACTCCAGTTCAAAGGCCAGACTTGACAGGGTGGAGGAAAGACAAAATGCACAGGCTCTGTGCTGGGAAACAATCAGGTGGAGTGTTACGTAATCCAAAGTTCAAGGCAGACAATAAAGGCAACAGTCCTTAAAGTGGTCTCTCCTTGGGTTTTGAAACTGCTGACTTGCTTAGCTTGGCTCTGTGCTGAGACAGCTGGGAGGGAGTCACCCTTACTTTGGCTGGCACCTAACCAGGTGAGATGCAAGGCCAGGGAGACGTAGGAGGCATTTGTCTGTGATGGATCTTCAAACTGGTGTTTCTGTTTCTATTTTTATTTTTGGCCACACCGTGCGACATGTGGGATCTTAGGTTTCCTGACTAGGGATCGAATCGTCACCCCCTTCAGTGAAATGCAGAGTCTTAACCACTGGACTGCCAGGGAAGTCCCAAATTGGTGTATTTTGAACTTCTGGCCCCAGGTGGTTCTTTCTCAGCCCTTCGACAGAAGAATCCGCTGCACCTAATACTCCAAGCGCCTTCCCCAAGTAACAGGCCCACCGGGACGTCTCAGGCTGGCCTGTCCACTTATCCCCCTGCTCTCCCAACGGTTGCCTCCTGGAGTGAACTTCATCGTTTCACAGATAGCACTAATACAGGTGGGTTTGTAGGTTTGGAGGCCATGATGTCCGCATTAAGTATGCAGTGTTTGCCGATTTTTTTTAAAAAACCATTTACACTGGATTTCAGGCTCTGAGCTAAGAGCCTTATTAGATTTAAAAAAATCCACTCAAGAAGCTTCCAGCCTCCTAGAAGTCTTGGGTGGTCACCCTGGGGAGGTCATGGTCATGTTGCCTAAGTGTGATTATTAGCAACAGCCTCTTTCACTCTCAAAAGTGGCCCAGTATGAAAACCCACTGGACAGGATCAGTAAGACAAATGGGGAATTAACCAAAATACATGAGGGCAGAGAGGAAAGATTGCCATCCAGAGAAGTACAAAATCCCTTAGGATTTACTGGGGTCACATGGCCTAAGGGTGAGGCGGGAAATTCAGAAATGACTTTTTATGGGGCTTCCCTGGTAATCCAGCGCGTAGGACTCTGTGGTTCCATTGACAGGGCGCGAGTTCGATCCCTGGTGGGGGAACTAAAATCACACACAAGCCATTTAGTGCAGCAAAAAAAAAAAAAAAAAAAAAAAAAGAACAGGGACTGAGATGCAAGAGTTACAAATCCAATTAAAAAGACCACTATGAGCATAAGTGCCCTTTTCTTGGCCCAGGTGTAGGGAAGACCCTGGAGCAGACTGAGCCAGAAGTTAACTGGGAGCTCAAGCACCAGAGGGGACTACAGGGAAGGAGGCCAGGGAACAACCTGGGGCCACCTTTGTGTTGAGAAGTCCAAACACCCGTGTTCAAATACTGGTGTGGTCCTTCCTTCTCCAGCTCTTTTGGTTAAGCGGGCTCACTGAGCATTTTCCGTCCCCCCAAGGTGGGGAAAATACACGTCATCTCACGGTTGGTAGTGAAGAGTTCACAAGCGCATGAAACCCAGATGCTAAGAGCCGTTCTAGCAGCAAGGAAAGGGAGGGTGGCCTGCCTTGAAGGCTCCAGTGAGGTCAGTGAAGAAAGAGGCAAGGTAAACCCAACTCCAGAATCCTGTCTGCAAGGCTGGCTGTGTTTGCAAGGCAGGGCTGATATGGACTGCCAAGTCCCTCCCATGGTCAATGACCTTTCTCCAGGGCTGTGACCTTCTCTGCCCACTGAAGGGAATATTTAAACAGCCCATAAATACAACTGGAAAAAGCAGACTGGGGACTCCTCTGGTGGTCCAGTGGTTAAGACTCCATGCTCCAAATGCTGTGGACCCAGGTTCTATCACTGGTCAGGGAACTAGATCCCCCATGCTGCACCTGAGACCTGGGGCAGCCAAATAAATTTAAAAAGATAAATGTCTCCAACTTCCTGAGCGGCCATGGTGCTGCCCCGTCACTCTCAGACCAGCCCCATTCAGTCCCCACCAACAGGGGTCATGTGTTCAACAGGAACCCCCCCAAGGCAGGCATGCTTCCTCACGACACCTGCTCCTGGCACCACGCCCTTTACTTCCCCTCAAAGAGGGGACAGCACACCAGGAGGGACGATGAACGAGGCCCACAAGACCAGGAACGGGGGAAGAAAGGGAACACTGGGCCTCGGGTGTTGATCTCAGCAGACTTCCAGGAGGAAGGGGAACCTAAGTCTCAAAGTGCAAACAGAAATGGGTGGGATAAAAGGTCCACACAAGGGAGATGCTGGTCGAGAAAGGCAAGGTTCCTTCTCACTCCACTGCCCACACTTCCACCACTGCTCTTCTGCAGTCTCCTCGCGCAGAGACTACCTTCTGTGTATTTAAAAAAAGGTTTTGGTTTTTTTTTTCATTTATTTTTCCCTGACCAGGGATCAAACCTGCAGTGGAAGCTCGGAGTCTTAACCCCTGGACTGCTAGAAGTCCCAAGAGCACCTTTTAGAGTCAGAGGCAGTGCCCCCTCCTTGAAGCCCTCCGTGGTTCCCTCTGCACGCCTGAGGCCCCTCTGCCCGCAGGGTTTCACTGGGTTGTCCTGGACTTCTGGCTGCTCCCTGACACAAGCTCCACCTGCTGTTTCCAGTTCCCTCTGCGTGAAAACCCTACCCCTCGCACCACCAGCACCCAGCTGCCCCCATCCCTCCTCAGTTCCTGCAAGTCTCCGTATTGCTTCCTCAGAGATCCTTCCCCTGACTACTAGCACTAAGGTCCTGGGTCCCTGGCTTCCTCTGAATTATTTTTTTAAAACTATTTTATTTACTTATTTTTGGCTCTGCTGGGTCTTCCTTGCTGCATAGGCTCTTCTCTAGTTGCAGAGAGTGGGGACTACTCTCTAGTTTCAGTGTGCAGGCTTCTCATTTTGGTGGCTTCTCTTGTGGCAGAGCATGGGCTCTAGGGCTCAGGTTCAGTAGTTGTTAGCGCCCAGGCTTAGTTGCTCCGCAGCCTGTGGGATCTTCCTGGATTAGGGATCGAACCCATGTGTCCTGCACTGGCAGGCGGACTCTTTTACCACTGAGCCACCAGGAAGGAGAGCCAGAGATCAGTTTTAAAGAGAAGCCTTCCTAGGTGGTGCTGTGTACTCTCGGAGCCACCAGGGAAGCCCTCTCCTGAATTTTCTCTGTTTAACGCTTTTCACTACCTGAAAGTGTCTATTTGCTTGTTTTGTGTCTGGCACATGAAAGCTCAATAAACATTTGAGTGACTACTCAGGTGGGAGACTGGCGCTGTAACCAGCAGAATACACAAAAATGGGGTGATGCGTCTGGCAGCAGGTCCCCAGATGAACTGAGAAGTTCTTGGCCACCTGTTGGACCTTGTCTAGCCATCTCCCTAACTGCTGATGAAAAACACCCCACATCAAGATGAAAACAAAACCAAAAACAAGGAAAGGGGAAGGACACAGGCTGGGAGGTACGACAGAACAGCAGGTTCCAAGGTGTGCAGGTTTAATTAAAATGTGGACAGAAATCCAGGACACGATGGGGAAATCCAGCTCTCATCACTGGCAAGGAGCACGTGGGTGCACTTATACGCTTTTCAAGGAAAAGCCACTAGTGCGCAATTGAAGATGGAGGCACATGTTTTGCTGTTTTTCCTCTCATCAAAATATAAAATCTGGGACTTCCCTGGTGGATCCAGTGGCTAAGACTATGTGCTCCCAATGCAGAAGGCCTTGGTTAGATCCCTGGATCAGGGAACTAGATCCCACATGCCGCAACTAAGACCTGGGGCAGCCAAATAAATAGATCGATAAATATTTAAAATACACACACACACACACACACACACACACACACACACACACACACACACACACACAATCTACTTCCCCTCTGCTTGAATCAGAGCTGGTCCTGCAACTTCCCTTGCCCAATCAAATGTGTGGTGGTCATTACTATAAACCCTGATGTGCTTGGTTGAAGCCCTCACTCTCAGAGCCCAGCAGCAACACCCTGAGAAACCCAGGCCAGGAAGAAACCAGGAACCCTGGCCGCCAGCCCCAGCTGACCACCAGCCAGGGGAGCGAGCCTTCTTCCACCTTCCAGCCCAGCTAGCCTTCCACCTCCAGTGACAACATAAAAAGGCAGGCTCTGCTGCTGACTCATGAGAAACAATCAATAATTAAAACACCATTTCAACCTTATCCATTAGAAAAGAAGAAGTTTTTCACTGAGAGAGAACGCTTTCTTCCATTCTTGAGTAAGACCTGCAGGCATATGTGTGCATGCTTAGTCCCTTTGGTTGTGTCTCTTTGCAACCTCATGAACTGCAGCCTGCCAGGCTCCTCTGTCCATGGGATTCTCTAGGCAAGAATACTGGAGTGGGTTGCCATGCCCTCCCCCAGGGGATCTTCCAGACCCAAGGATTGAACCCACGTCTCCAGCCACTGCAGGCAGTTTGTTTACCATCTGAGTCACCAGGGAAGCTGAGTAAGGCCTAGGGATTAAATAAGATAGTCAAGGTTCCTTCCCAGCTCTGACCATAGCTGGTTCCATCAAAATTCAGTTCACCGATTCCACTCCAGACCCTGATCAGGCAGCAGCCACAGAGGGAGGGCACAAAAAAAATGCAGATTCTCCAAACCCCAAGAGCTGGCCACAACCTCTCAGAACCTCAACAGCCTACTCAGTCCAACCAGAAGCATCTTTCTGTGTCTGAGGCCAGGTCTCTGAATCAGTGGTTCTCTAGGAGTAGCTACCTAGAAGAATGTAGTAGAAAGCCATTAAAATGGGGAAAAGGGAAAGTGTTTGTTGCTCCATTGTGTCCAACTCTTGTGACCCCATGGACTGTATCCGCCAGGCTCCTCTATCCATCAAATTTTCCAGGCAAGAATACTGGACTGGGTTGTCATTTCCCTTCTCCATGGGATCTTCCGGACCCAGAGATTGAACCCACATCTCCTGCACTGCAAGCACATCCTTTGCCATCTGAGCTACCAGGGAAGCCCAAAATGGGGAAAGGGAGAGTTTAAATCCCCAGTAAGCTTCCAAAAGGGTCAACCCTAAGATGTCTTCCCAGGGGTCTGCCCTAAGCCACTGTCTCCCACACACTTTTGACAAACTAGATCTGACACACCTGGAGTCCAGAGCTCTCACTTGTATTTCTCATCACAGCCGACTGCGATCCCAGGAAAAGCCTTAACCTCCATTTCTTCTCAGGGAAGAAGAGAGGGCATATTATTTCTCCAGTAAACAAGAACTTCTACAATGTACATGTTCAAGCCAACCAGCTTAAGAACTTGGCACTTCCTTGGGGGGAAAAAAAAAAAATGGTTTGTGGCACCAGGTCTGAGATTACATGCAAACTAAATGTCCATCAATAGAGGACTGTCTGGTTACAATTATTAAATAGATTACTGGGCAACCATAAAAAAGAATATGAGCCAGGGAATGAACTCCAAAACACACAATTGAGGGGACAATAAGGAAGGAGTGGTGGACACAGTGTGCTATTTGTGTAAGGGAAGAAAACAGGTACAAGAATTCGTTGCTCACTAATTCTACAGTGAGGGGCACATGAATGTGCTTAGATGCCACAGGATACTATTCTGTAATATTTTTCACTCCACGCCCAAATGGGGCTTGATTATATAGTTATTTAGAACCTCATGAAACTGTCAATACTTTCTGCTCTTCCCTTCACATTCCTAAAATATTTGCTAAGATAAGGCACATGTTTAATTACTGTTTACACTAAACTAAAACCAGATATTATCGTGATGTAATGTGACGTGAAAAACAGAATATGAACAGTATTTACGGTATGATCTAAATAGGGGAATGAAGTTTCTTCTAAGCCATAAAATCTAGAATGTTATCAAACCAAGGAAATGCCTGGTGGTCCAGTGGTTAAGATTCAGTGCTTTCACTGCCATGGGCCCAGGTTCAATTCCTGGCTGGGGAACTAAGATGCCACAAACCAGGACGAACAGTCAAAAAAAAAAAAAAAAAGAATGATATAAACCAAATTATAAATTCTGGGTTAGGAGGACCAGCAACTTAATCTTCTATATATATATATATATATATATATATATATATATATATATTTTTTTTTTTTGGTTCCCCCGTAGGGCTTGAAGCATACGGCTCTCCCGAGGTTCACTTACCCAAACAGGCTCAGACCCAACAGGAATTTAATATTGGCAAACATTTCTCCGAAGTGTTTACTGAGGTCAGGCCCTAGACCAGACACTAAACACATATTAACTTGTTTAATCCTCCTCAGTCTTGTGGGGTAGCTACTATTATTATTCATTTTACAGGTGAAGAAAGTGAGGAATACACAGTAACTTGCCCAGGCACACAAGTAAGGTGTCAGAGCCATGAGGTTTGCACTGCCTTGGAAAACTCACCCCTGTAATTTCCCATTGATACATGTGCCTGTGATACAGGCAACCTACACTGCATGCCAACAACGACTGTTAACATCAATCCTCCAATTTTTTTTCATGACTCCCAAACTCAACAACCCTCAATGGCTCCCCACTACCTAAGGGTCAAAAATAAAGTCCTCAAGTTAAACCTGTCCTATTGTAAAAGCACATTCCCCAGGCACTCTGAAATGAGTTCAGCAGGATGCCCAAAGGTTTTTGTCTTGCTTTGGCCTCTGCTCTTAAGGGTGCAGCGTGGAGAGCCCCACCCTCCCCCTAACTCTTATGGAGACCCTTACCCTCTACAGGGCATTCACCCCAACCGCTCAGCGGACACAGGGTAAAGCTGGAAAACACACACCCCTCTAGCAGTCAGGGGGAAGAACACAGCTCTCACCGTCCTGCTCCAGGATGTGCCCCAGGGCTCCAGTTTAGGCCACAACACTGTTCCTAATGTCGCTCAGGCCCTACAATCCTAAAGGCGGAACCCCCTCCCCAGGGGCTCTGTGATCAATTTGGTCCAAGGCTTAGAGTCAATCATCAAATATTGATAGGTGGGTCCAAGACGGCGGCTGGTCCAATACAGAGCCTTTGTTCCTACAAGCTTCCTCCGGTTCACTCTCTCCCTCCGGCCCTGCAAGAGGGAAGCTGACGGAAAATCCCTTCCCCAGCCCCCAAGAGATAGCCATGGATGCCGGCAAGATGGCAAGATGGTAAAACGAGGTTTCCTTTCTTTTTTAAAAAATTTCTTTCTCCCTTGTCACTTTAATACTTGCCACCCTGAAATCGTTAAGCTCCAAAAAGTAAATTTCTATGACTGTCACATAGGAGGTCGTTACTTTAAACCCAAATGGCCCCATCCCTCTCAAAGCTGCCAACTCTAATATAGTTACCAATCGGAAGAAAAGGTGTGGATAATGGCGACCAAGAGACTTCAAACAACTTTATATTAGCTGAGCGAACTCAGTGGAGGAGGAGGAAGGCCTACAATCAAAGTCAACTCTGCAGACGCTTGTTATGAACACAGCTCTCTTGCTAATTGTCTGCACTGGGCTATTACCAACTGTATTCATCTATACGCTCCCTGTAGGCTGAAATGTCAATTTCAGGATTTGCAGAATTTTTAAGTGGGCGGTGGGGGTGGGATGGAATTAAAACCAAAAAAAGAACAAACTTTTCTTGTCCTCCTGAAGAAACACTGTCAAACAGGTTTTAAAACGCAGGAGCTGGACTAGTGATATTTCCAGTCACATCTGGGGAAAGGCGGCTTTTTTAAAGGCCTGTTCACAGAAGTCCAAGACAACAGGAAGGTAGAGAAGGTTGTTTTTTTAAAAAGTCATAATGTTTTTCATTTTGCGTATTTTGACAAATCATGTTTTCCATTCAAACCCCTCCCCCACTCTCACCCTTGGGTTTTCTAATGTGAATGGGGTGGCTGGTGGGGGTGGAGAAATGACTTGAGATTTCGGGATTTGATCAATGCAACATGTTAGGGGCAGAGCACAAGGTCAAAAGGAAATGATTAATCCCACAAGAGAAACAGGCGGATGGGGCAGGGACCCGCTCCCCTACAAAAGCCTCACTAATAAATAGGTCAAAAAATTAAAAAAAAAAAGATACTCTGGTGAGTAAGGTTTTCTCCCCAACCCAGACTCAGCAGTTCATCCTAAAATAGTTTTTAGAATCCAAAGAACATTAGTCCACACAAGCTAGTCTTCCTTCAGGTTATTTTTATTGGCCGATTGCATTCCAGCTGTTGCCGGAGGGGGTCCAAAATGGGGGGAGAATGACCTCAGTCATCTGGATGACTAGACACTCTATGACCATTTCCATTACTGGAGGCAACCATGCTGTCATTAATGGAGACAGGGATATTTCAGGCCTACTTAAAAGAAGTTAGCAGTCCAGACACACAATATCCCTTTGAAAGCCTATGACATCAACACTCTGAAAATACATAAATAGGTCAAACACGAGGAGGGGGAGGGAGAGGCCTTACAAAAATCCTCTGGGAGACAATTTTCCTCTTAGCTTTTCTCACCCTAATTCTTGCACGCTTTTAGAGCATCGCATGCAAAAAATTCGTATTTCTAATTAATGATGCACAACATCCCCCCTCTAATCACCACATTCTCCTGCACAAACACAAGCCAGATTGGCCCACAGGGCTGTCATTATAAACAAGCTCAGTCGGCCTCAACACCCTTCTGCCCCTTTACCCACCTCATCCCCCCCAAAAAAGCATGAGCCCAGAGACAGAACGGCTTCCTCAGGGGGCTCAATCCTGACATCATCCAAACTGGGTGGAGTTCTGTTCCACTTGTAAAAATTCATGGTTAACAGATGACGACCTAGATTGAAAGGCAGTCAAGACATCCCCCAAGAATGCTTTCAACCACAAAAATCTTACACGCTACAGGGGGGCAGCCCTCAACCGCGAGAGTGCATGTCTCTCGGGGGCGCGCAGGTACTGCATTCTCGTAAGTCTCTGCCTATTAAAAAGGAAAAACGGTGAAGAATCCAGTGTGCTCAACTCTGCCCCTGCCATCAGATGAAAACGTGGAGCCAAAGGAGGGCTGTTTGTCCGGGTAAAACAAGCATGGTGTGTGCAGGAGTAAGGATCGAAACTCAGTCCTCCAGGGCCCCTCTGAGGCTCCTTCCTCCAGCCAGGCTGTTTACAGATCCATCCGAGGAGGGGATCCTGATGCCAGGTTTATAGTCTAAGGCCTTTGGAGGGGGGGGGACTCCACTCAACCCTAAAGAAAAGATCTGCTTCCGTCTGACCTTGTGCGGCCTATTTTCCAAAGCATCGCTTTTAACTTTAAATTGCAATTATCCTGCCCATCCCCCCAGCTCTCTGCTTAAGGCCCCCCTGACCTCCCAGGGCCAGCATCCCCAGGATCCCATTTCCTAAAACAAGAGAGTCCTTGAAATTTTTAAAATAGTGTCTTAGCCCTCCCCCAACCCCAGACACTGAGGCTGCAAGGAGCTGGCTCGCTGATCTGGAGATGGGGGATGCTGGGAGCTGTGGGTCCCATGTGGCCGGGCCCAGGCTCCTCCAGGGGAGGTTGGTGTGACTGGCGGGGGTCGGGGTGGGAGGGTCAACCCCCCACCACCACCACCTTGAGCTGCAGCCACAAGAGGTTTGCTTGGCTCTCTGGATCTTCTTGCCACCTTGAGTCCCAGCTGCTCTTCCACCGGTTCCCTGGCACCCTAGCTACTGGCCTGGGCTTTACTCAGCTGCCACGAGTGGTGGCCAAAGGGTAAAAGTGAACACACAGCATGGTTAAAAACACCTGGCAGGGACTTCCCTGGTGGTCCAGTGGCTAAGATTTCTCGCTCGCGATGCAAGGGGCCCGGGTTCAATCCCTGGTCGGTGAACTAGATCCCATATGCTGCAACTAAAGATTCCCATGTGCTGCAGTGAAGACCAGGAACAGCCAAATAAATAAATATCTTTTAAAAAATAATAAGATAAAAATTCTTGACAAGGGGAAAATAACCTCATACTCCCATTCCCAGACGCAGTATAGTGTGTTTTTGAGCTTCGTTCCCCAAAAGGAGCATGAAACGAAGCAATCCTTAGAAATATGAGAGCTTCCTAGGCAGGTAAAGAATCTGCCTGCCAATGCAAAAGACACAAGAGATGTGGGTTCGATCCCTGGGTGGGGAAGATCCCCTGGAGGAGGGCATGGGGACCCACCCCAACATTCTTGCCTGGAGAATTCCATGGACGGAGGAGCCTGGCAGGCTACAGACGACTGGGCTGCAGAGAGCCGGACACGACTGTGTACAACAACAAAGCAAGTCACACTGCCATAAGAAACATGAAAAATGAAGAACAGGGGCCAAAGAATCAGCAAAAACCATCTCCTTGTGTCTTCAGAGAGACATTTCCAACAACCTGATGCCCCGTGACTCAGGCCCCGGGGGCAGAGGGGTGGTCCCAGATAGCAGGGAGAAAAGCAGCTGACTGGTGCAGAAGCCGATGGATAGGCCAGACCTGTGGAACTCCCTGGGCAGGATTCCTCGCCCCACAAGAACAAGAGGGAGGAGAGAGAAACGCACCCTACCCCGAGGTGTACAACTGTCAGAACTCAACACAGATAAAATTGTGGGTACAGGAATGTAGCTACCCTGATCCCTAGGCAACACATAAGGAAAACAGGGGCAAAGGGAGAGAGGAATGGCCCTGCTCGAGGTCACAGGGTAGTAAGTCGCGCTTTGGTCTTGGCTGCTTTCGCAGGAAGACACACAAACATTCCTTCCAAAGACACATTTTGTCTTAACGCAACTGGAAAGAAAAGAGCCACCTGAGCCGAGACTCAGAGGCTGTGGAGAGGGGGCAGACCCTTGCAGATCTGCCTGATTGTCGGGACCTTCCTTTGCCAACATGTGGAAGGGGCCGCGTTTTTTGTTTTTTGTTTTCTAACCCCCCTCCCACCTCCCTCCCCATCCCATCCCTCTGGGTCATCCCATTGCCCCAGCCCTGAGCATTTGTCTCAGGCATTGAACCTGGAATGCTGTTCTGTTTCACATATGATAATATACATGTTTCAATGCTATTGTCCCAGAACGTCCCACCCTCACCTTCTCCCTCAGAGTCCGTAAGACTGTTCTATGCATCTGTGTCTCTTATTCTGTCTCGCATATAGGGTCATCGTTACCATCTCTCAAATTCCATATATATGCATTAGTATCCTGTATTGGTGTTTTTCTTTCTGGCTTACTTCACTCTGTGTAATGGGCTCCAGTTTCATCCATCTCAACAGAACCGATTCAAATGTATTTTTTTTTAATGGCTGAGTAATATTCCATTGTGTATATGTACCACAGCTTCCTTCTCCATTCGTCTGCTGATGGACATCTAGGTTGCTTCCTTGTCCTAGGGGCCGAGTTTAACTGAGCACAGATGGATGCTTGCCAGCCGGCCATGGACACAGAAACGTCGGGCGCTGGGCTGGATACTGCCCCGCATCATCACGTTTAAAAAGCACAGCGGGGACTCCCTGGAGGTCCTGCGGCAGGCAGCGCGCGTTCCATCCCTGGTCAAGGAACTAAGATACCACACCTCGCATCACGTGGCCAAAGACAGATTCATGAAAATGTTAAAAATAAATAGAAAGCACGACTGATGAGCCATAGCCCCCTCTCCATTTTACACATGGTGGAAATTGACGTCTGGCCCCGGTCAGATGGCTGGTGCACAACCTGACCCAGAAACCCCGTGGAAGATATCAGGGCGCTTTGTTCCCTCAAGGGACTGGGTTAATATTATTAAGCCGCAGCAGCACCACTGGCTTGTGATGGTATGTAATGCTCAGTTACCTGGTGCCTCTGCCTTGAGGTTTGTAACCCTAAATAACTCCCTGCAGCCCTGCTTAAGTGCACCAAAGGCGCAAAATCACAATTTATAAAAGAGCTTACTGCTCTGCGGGTAAGAAAGAAAAGAATGATGGAAGGAAGTAGAGAGGGAGGGAGCAAGAAAAGAAGCCAGCCACCCCTGGAGCTGCCTTCTGCCATCCTCCTTGTCCCAAGGGCACCCTACATTTTTCACAAGGTCTTTTTGTAGGTCTAGTTCTGTATCAGGAGCAGGGTAGGCCAGTCTGTATCAGAGCAGGTCACTCACTATCTCCCAGTCTCCACCCAAGCAGTGGAATTCACCCCAGGCAGTAAATGGCCCCTCTGGGGGTGGGGGGGTCACAGCCATCAGCTCACCTTTTCAGCCCTATCTTTCCATCACTGCATTCCCGCCCACAGCAGGCAGTGGCTGCTTTAACACAATCTTCAAATGAAAGGGACACTCAGGAAGATGTGTCCAGTTTAGAACATTCCTCCTCGCACCTGTCAGAGGTCCTCTCCTAGGGCAGGGGTGAAGGGCAGTGGATGGATTCCGGGTGGGCTCTGCCACTCTAAAGGGTCTGGATGAAACAACTTAACAGAGGACTCAGAGGGGGTGAAAAAGAAAAGCTTTAATTACTGACTTAAGTCTTTCAAGGAAACATGGAGATTTAGGGGGAAAAAAAGAAAAAACTAGGATATACAGTATCAATAGATCAATTTCCCAAGGAAGAGAAATGTAAGCTATACAAGAATTGTTTCTTGGGAATTCCCTGGAGGTCTAGTGGTTAGGACACTGAGCTTCCAGTGCAGGGGGTATGAGTTCAATCCCTGGCGGGGGAATTAAGATCCTGAAAGCTTCGTGGTGCAGTCAAAATGAAAAAATTTATTATTTCTTAAGTGTTAGTCGCTCAGTCGTGTCTGACTCTTTGCAACTCCATGGACTCTACCCCAGCAAGCGCCTGTGTCCATGGGATTCTCCAGGCAAGAATACTGGAGTGGGTAGCCATTTCCTTCTCCAGGGGATCTTCCCGACCCAGGGATCAAACCTGGGTCTCCCACATTGCAGGCAGATTCTTTACCACCTGAGCCACCAGGGAAGCCCCGTTATTTCTGAGGCGAAAATTAAAGTTGAATGTGCCCAGCACCCCTGGGGAGGAGAGCCCGGGCTTCTTAGGGAGTGCTACAGTCGTGTCCCCCATTAAGCCATCCTGAGATGCTCCTGCAGCCGCAGTGCCTGCCAGGCCCGCCCGTGCCCTGCAGACAGGCCCCTGGAAGGCCTCCAGGCAGCTCCCACGTGGCTCTGTTTAGACAGAGGAGGTGCCAACTGGCAGCAGGAGCAGCGGCCGAGGACTTGGCAACAGCCTTTGGGAGCTGTGTAGACTCTGGGACTCTGGCCCTGGTGCCCGGTCCCAGAGGGGCTAACCTACTTCCAGGTACTTTCTGTCTGCGGCGACGGCAGAGGTCTGCAGACTGCTACAGTGGGGCAGCTCACTCCAACACAGGCCAGAAGGCTGTCTTCTTGATCTAAGTCGGATTTTCATCACCACGGCAGTAAGACAAGAGAACTTTGGGGGATATGAACTAATGGGCCCCTTGACCCTCTTCAGAAGTGGCTCACGGTGGTTGAAAATCAATCAGCCTGCAAATGCACACATGTTCGATCCCTAGTTTCGGAAGATTCCACGTGCCTTGGAGCAACTAAGCCCGTGTGCCACAACTTTTTGAGCCTGTGCTCTTAGGGCCCTGGTACGCAACTACTGAAGCCTTGCACGTCCTAGAGCCTGTGCCCCGCTAAAGGAGAAACCACTGCACCGCAACTGGAGAGTAGCCCACACTCCATAGCCAGAGAAAGTCCACACACCAAAGACCCAGCACAGCCAAAAATAATGAACACTAACGCCTTTTTAAAGCAAACAAACAAAAAGTGGCTCAGAGGAAAGGACTGCCTTCAAATCCGATGTTACGGCTGGAAGCTAAAGCACCAAATAGTATGTTAAAGCATCATTATTTATCAAGGGCCGCTGAAACCAGGGCAGCTGACAGTAAAACAGGTTAGGACTCAGGTGCAATCACTTAGATGGGATACATGATGTAATTAATGATTGGTAATTGGGAATTAAAATGCTAATACAAAAAAAGCATGCTGGGGCTCTGCGGTAACCTTAAATCTCCTCTCCTGGGTTACCGCTTAAAATCTCTCTCTCTCAAAGGAGCCATCTGCATTAGAACCCCAAGGTACTTTTTAAAAGTGCACACTGGGACCTTCCCTAGTGGTCCAGAGGTTAAGAATCTGCCTTGCAATGCAGGAGATGTGGGTTTGATCCTTGGTGGGGGAACTAAGATCCCACATGCCACAGGGCAACTAAACCCATGTGCTGCAAGTACTGAGTCTGCAAGCCACCAACTAGAGTCAGTACACCACAACAAAAGATCCCACAGGATGCTACTAAGACCCGACACAGAAATATTTTTAAAAATGCAAATTGGAACCCCACCCTGGTTTTAAACAATCAGAATCGCTGTGGGGGTGGGAGCCCTGGGGTTAATCAATGAACTCCAACAACTTCAGTTGTTCAACTGGAAAAGGCTGATTTAAACAAGAAGCCTTAAATGAGAAAATACAAGCTCAAAATGGGCAGTCAAAAAAATGCTCTCTGCATAAAATACTTTATTTTTCTAACAGTTTAGGACATTTTGGGTTCTTTATTTCACCTCCAAGCACCTTAACAGAAAAACTGCGTTGTCTGATGTTATTTGCATAACATTCAATCCAGCAGTTCCTGCACAAAGAAGGGCTGGTGCTGTGTGTTTCAAGCGCAGGGCCCACAGGCCCACATTCAGGCTGCCTTCTGATTTGGCTCTGCACCTTCCCTGGAGGCAGCACGACAGAGGCGTTTTCAGGGAAGTTCTAATAGCCCTTGGGCCAGAAGAATGTTACTTGTCCCTGGCGAGGTTGGAACAGAAAACCCAGCAGCTATTGGGATAAGCATGCAGAGGAAGATTAAACACAGTTAATTAAAATCCTGCAGAATGGGAGGCAGAGGATTAGCTCAGAGGAGGAAAGGAGGGACCGGCTAGCAGCAGAGGTAGGGCCTGCCTAACCCAGAGATCTCTCCCTAAACAAGACCCAATCCAGCCATCACTCCTTTGGACAAGTCCCAGCATCCCTTACTTAAAGGCCACTTGGTAGAGCCGGTCCCAAGAGCTGGGCAACCTCAAGTGCTTTCTTCATCAAAAATGAAGCTTACCGAGGAGTTACTGCTGTATCTTAAAATGCTGACGAATGAAAAAAAAGAGAACCGGGTGGGGAGGGATCCTCTGAAGTGCACTTATCTCTCAGCCCTTCTCAGCTCTCCTTGCTCCACCCTGTCCAACCTGCCAGGATTCCCCAGCTGTCCCCACCCAGTCCCACCTGACTACGGCACCCAGGGGGCCCTTGCTCTGTCACAATCTCTCCAGCCCAGGCCCCGCTGGGAAGGGCTCAAGCCACCACCCCAGTAATCCTACAAGGCTTCCCACTCCACCTCCCAATTACAGAAAACCAAAGGCACCTCGATCAAAAATCCATGCATTCAAGCACCTAACTGCCTAAAGATTCAGAGGGGCCTGGCCCCTGCCCTGGGAGAGGGTCATTTATGACCATTAGGCCAGAGTAAGGCAGGCTCCCAGAGGCCCATAAAACTCCCAGGGAAGGAAGTGGGGATTAACCACTTCCTCCCACTCCTCAAGAAGGGGTTTCAAGCTCCACCAAATTGGAGAACAGAAGGGCTCCCCGGGTGGGGGAAATGGGGGACGGGGGTCCAACGATACTACCCCCGGCCATGGCCTCTTCCAGGGCACATGACTCACCCTGGCATCTTTCAGGATGCTTTGATTTTTACAGGTGGGTGCTTCTTGGGTCCTGTTGCCCCCGGAGGTTCGTGGGGCGCACTCTACCAAGTCTCCTTGCCCCTCAGCATGGGGCTGGACTCTGTCCAGGGAGGGAGGGGCGTACATGAGGATCATGTGTTTATCTGACAAGTACTATGCTGGTACAATGGCTCGGTTCTTTTACATACTCATCAGCCCGATTTATTGGATTGAAACGGTCCCATTCCTGGACAGTTTACAACCCCCTCATCTTTCACTTTTAATTGAAACTGATTTCAGTAACTCTTACACAGATCTAAGAAGAGCAGCTTACAAAGAAAAGCCAGTAACGTATATGTAAACCAAGTCTGAGCCAACTCATTAGAAAAGGCCCTGATGCTGGAGAACACTGAAAGCAGGAAGAGAAGGGGACAACAGAGGACAAGATGGTCGGATGGTATCAACATCTCAATGGACATGAGTTTGAACAAGCTTCGGGAGATGGTGAACTACAGGGAAGCCTGGCGTGCTGCAGTCCACGGGGTCGCAGAGTCAGACACGACTGAGCCACGAAACAACAACCACAAACCAAGTCTGAGTTGGCTACGGAGAAGCAAGTCAACGAGCCTCCCTACACGGAAACCAGGAGTTTGGCTCCGAGCTTCCTGGCAGTCAGAGCAAAATGGGCAATACGCCACAACTATGTCACTGTCAAACCATCCACTTGAGAGGACCAAGAGTTCTCCTGGCAGCAGATTGAGACACAGTAATGAACCTGGAAGCCCCCTTCTCCGCACTCCCAAACACAAACTCGCTCCTGCAACCTGCTCGCTGGGCTTCTCTTCCCCAAGGTACAGAAATTCCTGCTGAAATCCTGAAAGGACCATCTCTCTCTCTTGCTAGAGAAAAGCAGATACAAGTGCCCAGAAGCCCTATGCTATGTGGAACGAGCTTCCCCTAAAATCCTCTTGTAGAAATTCCCGAACTGCTCTTCCTAAACTACTGCCCAAACGCTTCAGACAGGAGTGTACCTCTCCACCCCCATGACGGCTGGGGTCAGTAAGACCCCAGCGTTTTTGGCAGCAACGGACCAGGAGTGTGGTCGAGAGCTAAGCTTTCTCCCACCTCTGAGCTAGCACTTTGGTTTCCAAGCTGAGCTTCCATCTCTCCCCCACCATTTTCAGCAAGGATCGCCAGTGGTTGGGATAGAGTTGAGGAGGTCAGAGGGCTCCTGTTCTAGGCATTCTGTCCTGTGACTAACCGCTGTCACCTATGAGAACTCTTCACCAAAAGCGTCTGTAGCAGCCCCCAACCTTTTAGGCACCAGGGACCCAGAAAGCTAAAAGCCAACCTTCCAAACATGGAATGCAGTTTGGGGGGCAGGGTCCCTAGCTGTGATGGAGTAAAGTTCAACAGAGAAAACTCTCTAAAGGAAACAGGCCAAAAGCTCCAAATGTAATCATTAACTTTATCTTGAGGGTCTTCTTTGTATTCTCGCCCTGGGCTGGCTTTTACAGTAACCCAATGCAAACATTTCACTGTCCTTCAAAACCAGAGGGTGGGATTCGCCTGCTGTTTTTTTAAAATGATAGCTCCTGCATCACCACAGATGATGCCAGACAGGTTCCACTTGGGGATCCCCAGCACCAAAGACATTTGGAAGGAGGGGTGCAGATGGGGTGGGGTCTGGGGAGATTTAGCCCAGGCTCCGGCCTGTGTGCTGGGGCACCCACTTCTGGGGACCACGGTGGGCAGAATGTGCAGACAGCTTGAGGGGAGATGAGAGACTCCAGGGCCTCAGTGAAGATGACGGGACAGGCTGACACAAATGCAGGGTTCGCTTTTTGAGGGCGGAGGTAGTTTCAAGCAAGGGTGACTCCGTTCCCACTAAAGTCCCCTTTCAGCATCCCCAACCACAGGTTTTCAAGAGGGCCCAACCGCTCCCTGGAGCCTGTTTGAATTAACTCGGCAAACACTGGTTGAACATTTGCTTTTTTGCAGATAACGTTCTAATCGCCACAGGGTACCCAGCAAAGTGCTTCCCAGTTTTGCAGACGCCCTCAAAGGCTCCCAGACCTTTCTTCCTGGAGACCACGACTGGTCCTCGCCCTCTACCTGGGTGGGTCCCACCTCACTCTCACCCCTCTCCCCTTGCAAGGAAAAAAACTCTTTCACGCCTTGTATCCGGTTCTCACAGTATCCAACCCTGATTCCGTCCCAGCTTCGGCTCAGCAAAATACTACTTCCTTTGCAGGGAGACTCAGGTTTCGCTGGGGGCGGACGCCAAACCTCAGGAAAGAGGAAAAGGGCAAAAACCAACTCTGGATCCCAACAGTGCCTGGGGGTTAAGGACCCCCTCCCCTGCAACAACACTCAATGATCAACTTACTAAACTAAAGAAGCTCCTCGGGTCTGCACATGCAAAGCGGCCTAAAACCAGCAGAATGTGGCCGTGAATGACACAGACCTAGCCCGTCCGGGGCAGGGAACTGCCCCCACCCCATAGTGTGGTCAGTGTCCTCTGTAACAACTCAAGACTTTTCCAAGAAGTTCAAAACCAAAATTTTCTGAAAAGGTAGTCTTCAGGAATGGAAGTTACCAACTGGTCACCCCAATTGACTTGGCAGGCCTGGAAAGCTATGAATTTTCTCAGAAATGTTTGGGACCACATGGACCTAGATTCAATAAGAACCCTCTAAACCAGTGGTCCCCAACCTTTTTGGAACCAGGGACCAGTTTCGTGGAAGACAATTTTTCCATGGATGGGGTGGGGGTGGTTTGGGATGATCCAAGGGCATTACATGTATTGTGCACTTTATTTCTATTATTATTACATCAGCTTCACCTCAGATGATCAGGCACTAGATCCTGGAGGTTGGGGACTCCTGCTTTAAAGGACACACAGGACTCCAGCACGCTGCTGGGAGGACTTCATCTCCTCTACTGCATTACCCTTTCCTGAGCCCTGGAACTTTTTTTTTTTTTTTCAATACATGAACATGTTAACATCTCATCAACAATTTAATGCTTTTACATGTACATGACTCACCAGAATACCCCAAATCCCCGGCTGCCCTAGTTCCCTGCATGGTGATGTAAGTCAGGGTCCCCAGAAGGCAAACTCCATTCGAGTCCTTTGTGTCTTCAAACGCCCGGAGAGGGCAGACACATGGCTGGTGTTCAATGAGAAGTGTGTTGATTGAACGGAATTTACTTCCACATTTTCCAAGCAATCCTTGAGGAATTTGCCTCCCAGCAGGCAACTGCTTGCTGGAAAACAATGTTCCCCGACCATTTGCATTGTGGCCCTGAAATGGCACATGTTTAAGACAGGAAAAAAGAGAGAGAATCTGGGCCTTTGCAGAGGATAAAATGCCTCTCAAGGGTAAAGATTTTAGGGTGTTTTACAGCTCACCCTACCTCAGCAATAAACCAGGACATCAGACATGGCAATGTTGCCATCAGTCTAATTCACATCCAAAGGCCTGTGTCCCACTCCAGTCTCCATAAATCCTCCCAAGACCAGAGCAGCAGGCCAAATTCTCCAGACACGAGCGCTGAAGCATTACTGCAGCAAGGGAACTTTCTAAGGTGGTAGAAATGTTCCGTCATGATCATGGTGGTGATACCACAGATGGATAAATTTGCCCAAACTCACCACCCAAACGTGTGCTTTACATGTGTGTTTGGGACTTCCCTGGTGGTCCAGTGTGGCTAAGACTCCAGAATCCCAAAGCAGAGGACCAACATTAGATCCCTGGTCAGGCAACTAAATCCCCCAACTCAGAATTCACATGCTGCAACTAAAAATCCCTCATACTGCAACTAAGACCTGGCGAAGCCAAATAAATAATAAATAAATGCTTCAAAATGGGTGCGTTTGGTTATATCTACACTACACCTCAACAAAGATGATGACAAATGACTACTAGATTTCAAAGACAAAAGCAAGATGTAGAACTACAGGTGTATCACATATGACACTTTCCAAGCAACTTTACTAACCTCAGAGTGTGCCCGATTAAAGATTAAATGATAAATACAGTTCTAAAGATAATGGTGCAAAAGCACAGGAAAGGAGACCAATGACAGGATCCAGCCTGTTACCAGGAGTTACATCTGGGGAGTGGAATTAGCAAGTTGTATACTTTTAGCTACTTAGCACTTGCCTGGATTAAAATGACTACTTGCTTCTCTTCCAGTTAAAAAACCCAGTGAAGATGAAAAACTCAGGGAAGAAAAGGCAGGTCTGCAGGACCCTGCCCAGTAACTGATACACAGTAGGCAACAGAACATGTTTGCTTAAACACTGACTGATGGGCTTCCCTGGTGGTCCAGTGGTTAAGAATCTGCCTGCCAAAGCAGGGGACACAGGTTCTATCCCTGGTCCAGGAAGATCCCACATGCCACAAGGCCACTAAGCTGCACCCCACAACTACAGCGGAGCCTGTGCTTGACAACAAGAGAAGCCATCGCAATAAGAAGTCCGTGAATCACAACTAGAGAAAGACTGTGCGCAGCAACAAAGACCTAAGGCAGCTAAAAATAAATTTTTAAAACCATAATAACAAACAAAAACCCACTGACTGATGTCTAACAGGCCTACACCAAATCAAGCATTACCCTTTATCTGTTGTCTATTTCCTTAATAGCCACCCAACACCAAAGAGATTTTTAAGAGATCACCGGTGTATGACCACAAAGCATGAACATTCAATATACATACATTAAACTGCAACCCAGTTGTCATTCACTGAGCAAAGGTCTTAATACTCCCTTCTCTTCACCCCCAGCGGACAGCTATATTCACAACAGTTTCCCAGAAATTTAAGGGTTCTGAGAAAAAGGGGAAATGAGACCATTCACTCAGTCAGGACCTCAGGCTCATCGTTCGTTCTAGATAAAATTAGATCCCACCTCCTAAGATACACTAAGAAAATATTCTCAGATATGATTAAAGACACAGTATGTAGAGACAATCAAAGATGATCGTCAGTAACACTGAAATTTAAAATGTATACCAAGTTAAACTGAGGCTAGCCAAGGACTCTGAAAAATCTGCTGGAAGAAAGAGCAGTATTTATCCAAAATGCCTATGAATTGATTTTTTTTAACCCAAGAGAGAGGCCCAGGAACTAAGGCAATTTGGGGAGGGAATCCAAATGGTCAATAAACAAAAAGACGCCCACCCCCCACAGCAATCACAGAAATGCAAAGTCAGTTAACAGGATGAGCCATTTTTCTCCCATTAGATTGACGGCAACAGGGCCGGACTGGGTGGGAGGAAATGTGGCTGGCAGGAAGGCAAATTAACATTTCAAATGTGCCTTGCTAGTATCTGAGTAAGTCCCTGGCTGTGGGACCTGGGGGGCTCTTCCCTCCAGAAGTCACAGGGACACAAATAAATGGCAATGGCCAATGCAGAGAAAAATCCCACATAAAGGAACAGCTAAATAAATTTCACAGCACGAACACCAAGCCTGGAGCAGTAATGACTAGCAAAGTAAGTACAGGAAAATGTCTACATGTTTTTTAAGACTATATTTCTATACTCTGTGCCTGTGTGTATGTGAATAGCTGTAAAGGTTTGGCAGAAAACATACCCAAATTGCACACTTTGGAAAGAAGTAGGACTGGGGGTATACTTAAAAAAAGTTTCCTACAGACAATCCTAACAAAGATATTTATGTGTTACCTGCATAATTAAATAAGGATTCAAGTTAAGTGGGCCAAATTAAGTATTCCTGGGAGGGAACACAAGGTAGCTGAGAAAACTCTCAAATTTTCATTCATCCAGCAACTAACAAGCTGAGCATGCTGAAGGAAGGAAGGAAAGGTCAAATAAATAACAGTCACAGACACACACATACTCAGAAAAATCACCACCCAGAATGACAAGTGCTGGGAAGTCTTAAGCACAACTCAGGTAAGGAAAAAGCACAGCAAAACTCAGTTAAGGAAAAAAACAAAAGTCAGTTAAGAAAGGAAAAAAAACTTCTCAATGTTGTTGAAAGAACACAAACTTAAAACAAAATTGTTACCTCTTTCCCCTTTCAGGGACCCTATCAAATGTTTGCAAACGTTGAATAGTTTTTTATTCAGCACTCACTCATTTGGGTTCCTCTTTTGTGTTCACTATGGCAAACCTGTCTGCCTTTAGCCCCAAGACGGGGTGAGACCTTCCCACGGTGAGTGGCAACATGTACAAATGCCAACTGAAAGTCAAGGAACCAAAGTGAGAAGAGCATGGCAGACAGGACCGAGATACCGCCCCAGTAACCTGTTGGAACCTCAGAATACTGTGGGCTTCCCCCCATGCAACACCCAGCCTCACCCAGTTATACAAGACTCAACCTTTCTCCCAAACTAAGGCCAAATATCCCCTCCTCATCCTCATCATCCCATCTGACAGGTTTCTTAGATTTTATTCCTGTATATTTATCTGCTGCTTTTCATGACTTTTTTTTTCCCTTTGGTGGTGAAGAAGAGAATTGATTTTTGCATCCCAACAGGCAAACCATCGAAAAAAACCCTGAAAATAAGTTCCAGGGGACACTGATGAACATTACATTCAGAAAATCAATCTGTGCTTGGCTCTGCAGCGGACCCCACACGACCAATGCAGGGGGAGAAAACACGTATATGAATGCTGGAAACAGTCAATGTGAACACCATCCCTCCTTTTATGAGGGAAAAATGTTTACTTTCCAAATTCTAAACAAGCTGCATTTTCAGTCTGAGATGCCCAGATACCGAATGCCGTTCTTTGCATGTTCCTGTATGTTACCAGCATTTCAATGGAATTGACTTTACCTCAGTTCTTAGATCTCAAGGCACATCTGTCTTTTTACTGTACAACATACTTAAGGGTGAATAACAAGATTACAAAATTAGCAGCTGCTGTGAACCTCAAATGTTGCCTACAACGAACTATCTTGGGCTCGGAAAGGATTCTGCTATGTCCTCATCACTTGGTTTCTGTTCACCACCATAAATATCAACAACCTAACTAAGAAACCCCCCTTTCCCCTATTAATCTTCCATTTAAAATGGAAACACTTTTCCATCTACACTCCATGGAGGCGATTCTTTCCAAGATTCCCTTAAAAGCTCCAGATATTTGGGATCGTCCATCACTGATCAGAGTTATATTTTTTATGTGCATCCATGTGGCTTTTTAAAAATCTGGTTAAACTGGTAAAAACAAATTTTCCTCTTTGTATATTCCTCCTGAAAGCTCTGATAAAGTTAATAATAAAATAGAAACAAAAACCAAAGAGAATTGTTCTTAAAAGTTATTAATAAAGGGCAGAGGGGGAAAAAAAACTCAACAAAGGGCGAGACTAACGGGGGGCTGACAGGTGCTTCCCCTGTCCCCCTGCAGCACAGCCTCCAAAGCAGCTCCTGCACTTTGAATTTGTCTTCACTTATATTATTTTTAAATTTTTTATTAAAAAAAGAAAAGATGATTTACAGTATCGTGTTAGTGACAGGTGTACGGCACAAGGAAGCAGTTTCACATATATGTGCAAGTATATATTCCTTTCTTTTCCCTTATAGGTTAATACAAAATACTGAGTATAATTCCCTGTGATCTACAGTGGGTCCTTGTTGTTCATGTAAATTTATATGTAGTGTACGCTGCATTTTTTCATCAGGAAATACCCCATCTGATCTCAAACAGAAAAGACAGCCCTAGACAGACGAAAGCAACCGTGAGCATCCTACAGAGGGATGCGGGAACAAGAATCTCGGAGCCACGGAACTTTGCCGACAAATGTTTCAGGATGAAAAAGGGGGCTCCGGCTGGTGACACTGACCACCAAGACTCAACGCCGCAATGCTCGTATTTCAGGCATTAACACAGTCACCACCACTGAAAACAGGAAACACAAGTGCCCTTCAGGGAGGGGATGTGTAAACTATGGCACATTCATACAATGGAAAACTACTCAGCAAGAAACAGGGAGGAAGCGCTGAGACCAGCCAGCTGCCACCTGCGAGGACTTGTGAATGTAGCCTGGCAAGTGGAAAAGGCCCAGATCCGAGGAGTCAACACTCCCAGATTCCATCTCATGACCTTCTGGGGAAGACCAGACCAGAGGACTGCAGAAGAGGTCGGAGGCTGCCTGAGGCTCTCAGACGGGTAATGTGGGGTGGGGTGATGATGTGGTAATGTGGGGTGATGAGGTGCTCTTTAGAGTGTGGAGTGATGGCACTCTACACCCTTGTCAAAAGGTGCAGAAGTGTACGCTAAAAAAAAAAAGATCAATTTTACCATGTGTATGTTTACCTCAATAAGCAAAACCAAATGCCAAAAGCGCAAAAGAAGAAATCACTGAACTTAGTGAGAAGTGAGGTTTTCCCTCTCAGCCTTGGGCTCTGCAGCTCAAATTGCCCCCTCAACTGTAGGACAAAGCCTGCGGGGCAGGCCTTCCCAAAGGCGGAGGAGAGGAAGGGGAAGCAGGGAACCGAGCTCCTTCCTGCAGGGCCAGGGCTCTTCCCCTCCAGGGGATCAGAGCCCTGATGGGCTGGAAGGGTCTAGAGTGCAGTCAGGGAGGTTCCCACAGCAGTCCCCGTGCATCAGAGCTCTGCCTTTGGGGAAGAAGGGCGAGGCCCCCAGTCCCAAGCTGGCTGGATAAACAAGCTCCAAGAAGAAAAGGGATTCAAGGCTGTTCTGCTCACTGCTCCGTCCCCAGGGCCTCCTGCTTTACACCAAATCTGAGTTCATAGGCATACAGGTCTGCTCACACAGAAATTTTCTGCACTGATTTCATTTTTACTTAAACTGTATAATTTATACAAACAAGTACGGAGGACACAGGGCTCCCCAGGTGGCTCAGCGGTAAAGAATCTGCCTGCAAGGCAAGAGCCACGGGAGATGTGGGTTCAATCCCTGGGACAGGAAGATCCTCTCTAGAAGGAAACAGGGCTACAGTCCTTTGGGTCGAAAAAGAGCCGGACATGACGGAACGCCTGAGCAGGCACACATGGGAGGACACACCCAGGTCTGGGAACAACAGAGGCAGTCTCCCCTTGTAAGTAAGCACAGGGGTGGGCTGCCGGAACCGCGTGCTGCCTGCTGGCAAGTAAATAGCAAGCTGGGTTAGTAAGAGTGTGAACGCACAGACGGGACTGGGCACTGCTAACTCCAGATACGTCCTAGCCCCCCTTAGCCCAGGGTCTCCCCCATGTTTTCATGAAATTTTCAAATGGAATCAAGCAGCAAGTGGGAGTCCATCTTCCACACAGTGCTGCCCAGCGAGCTCTTACTCCCTCTTAGCTTAAACCCGTCCCCCGAGTGGACCACATCTCTGCTTTGCCAGCTGCATCCCCATGACTCTGACACTAGGGAATTTGAAGGGAAGAAAGGTTTTGCTCTGAGTTCTGCTTCCTGGGTGGTACTTCCTTCAACAGACTTCTCTAATCCAGCTTCACGAGTAGTTCCAGTGGCAGCACCTGATTCTAGATTTCTAACACTGAGCCGACCCACAGGAACCCACAGGAGTACTAACTCCAAATTTTTCTCTTCTCATCTCCCAACCCAAGGAGGGGAGCTCCTTCCCACAGCTGCTACCCACCAGCCAGGCAGGCAAGTAGTCTCTCCTCGCATTGCAATTTCCCAGCTAAAAACTCACAAACAACTCAAATAACAGTCAATAATGCATTAAATTACCTGTTCAAGTAACTAAACGTGGCTCTAGCTCCAGATTGACAAGCTATTTCCTCTACATATCAATAGCCACCCTCCTAAAAAGGGTAAAAAAGGTGGGGACCTGGGAATTCCCCGGCAGTCCAGTGGTTAGGGCACCAGTGCTTTCACTGCTGTTACTGAGTCTGATCCCTGGTCAGGGAAGGGAGATCATGCAAGGTGTGCAGATGGCAGGAGGAAAAAAAAAAAAAGGAATGGACCCCTAAAACTACCGTAATTTCACTCCTGGATAGGTATCCGGAAAAATTAAAAACTTCAAAAAGATACCTGCATCCAATGTTCATAGCAGCACTACTTACCATAGCTAAGACAAGAAAGCCACCTAAGTGCTCATCGACAGATGAATGGATAAAAGATATATATATACTACTCAGCCACAAACAGAATGAGACTTTGCCACTTGCAGCAATGTAAATGGACCCAGAGAATATAACATGCTTAGTGAAAAAAGTCAGACAAAAAGTATGACATCACTTATTTGTGGACTCTAAAAAATAAAACACAGGAAACAGCGAAACAGAAACAGATGCACAGACACAGAAAACTAGTGGTTACCAGTGGGGAGGGGCAAGATAGGGGTACGGGATCAAGAGGGACAAACTACTGGGTATAAAATGGACAAGCAACAAGGATATACTGTAGAGCAGAGGAAGTTACAGTCATTATTTAGTAATAACTTTTAATAGTATAATCTATAAAAATACTGAATCACTACGCTGTACACCTGAAACTGAAACTAATATACTACTGTAAATCAACTATACTTCAATTTTACGAGATGGGGAGGGGGAGCCTAACACCTTTCTTAGGGATGCTGAAAGGCAAAATCAGATAAAAGATCGAGATCACAAACACTATAGTCAAGCCAACGCAGGCTGCTAGAAACCTAAACCAGTCCTGCCTTTCCATCTTCTACCTAAATCCCATCACTCTCCAAGATTCCTGTCTTTCAGCCCAAACTCACCTCCCTATCAGAACCTGTTCAGATGCCATGAGAGCTTGCTTTAACATTTAGATTTCCTCTAGTAATGTAAATAAGACCACATATAAAGTAGCCACACAGGAAGCCAAGAATCCCTCTGCCTCATTCAAACAACTTTCTTCCAGTTCCATCCTCCCAGCGAGACTAACCAGGCTTGTCACAGAGCACAATGCTAAGCAGCAGACATGCAAGTGTTTTGATGACAAATCTTAACATATCAAGTCCTCTGTCGGCAATGAGGAACTGCCTGAATTATTTCATGGTATCAAATATCATTTGGCCATCAACCAGAAAATATTTTTTAAGAAAGATAAGCAGCATATTTAATTTCACGAAGAAGGGATTTTACCCGTTTGACTGCAACTTGCAAGAAAAGTTGAAGCCAGATTTTTTTTATGATACTGAAAACATTTTTTCTAGCTCCTTCTTCAAAGCATTTTCATGTAAATCATAACTTCCCTCCACAAACAGTTCTTGAAATCTACTTCAACCATTTCCATCTGAAAGGTCAGAAATCAAGGTTAAGTGACTTGTCCAAGGTCTCACAGTTACTTCAGGGTGACAGGGTGTGAGCCCAGGTCTTCTTACCAAGAAGCTACAAGCATCTTCCCATTCTGTGGCTTGAAAAAGAAGTCTCCTTTGTTTCTGATAACAAAAGAAAGGCAGCACCACCATTTTCCATCACCACTGGGAACTGGCAATCCAAAAAACACCTTTCTCTATTTGGTCCTTAAGGCCACCAACATCAACCTAGGCCAGATCTAGTATAAGAGCCCCAAACTCACTAGTGTTAGAATATTTGCTCTGAAGTGCTGGGGCCACAGAGTGAGCCTGTGTTAGAGGTGGTTGGCAGAGGAAGCATCCCTTTCACTTTGATACTGAGAGATCTCCTAGGAGACTTATGCATCATTTCAAGAGATTAAACTCAAGGCCGTTTCCTTGCTAAATCACTGCTCTGACAACACTTCGCACATTAGCCCTGGAAGGAGAGACAGTCACAGTAACGATGGTCACACTAGCTTTTGCCAAGCTGTACCTGTGCGTCACAAAGTCGTGTTTGACTCTTTGTGATCCCATGGACTATAGTCCACCAGGCTCCTCTGTCCATGGAATTCTCCAGGCAAGAATACTGGAGTGGGTCGCCCTTTCCTTCTCCAGGGGATCTTTCTAACTCAAGGATTGAACCCATGTTTCCTGTATTGGCAGGTGGCATCTTTACCACTCAGTCACCTGGGAAGCCTCCAGCTGTAAATGACTTGCATGTTATTTAATTTTCTCCTCAATAACTTGAGAAAAAAAAAAAAAAGACCAAAACCAAGATAAAACACAAGAAGCTAAAGATTCAAGCAATAAATTTAACATTAAATTTCAGACTTTTAAGGACCAGTTTCAAAAATATAATTCTGGACTTCCCTGGCTAAGACTGCACTCCCAATGTGGAGTCCAGGTTCCATTCCTGGTCAGGGAACCGACCAACTGCAACTAAGAGTTCGTATGCTGCTACTAAGACGCAGTGCAGCCAAATACATACATAAATATTTTAAGGCATAATGATGATATATTTGCCAAATATTGTACATAAATTAGCAGAGCCAAGAGAGTGCTGGACCAGGCAAGTTCCTGCTAAAGTCACTTCACAACCCCAGCCTGTCTCCCTACTTGTAAAGTAGCAGTTTTTCTATAATGATTTAAGGCCTTTCTTGTGATAATCGAAGTTTCCTCTTCGGGAACACCTAAACACACAACTGACAACACCGTGAAATTAAAGCTTATAAAATATTCCAGTCTCTGAAATCAAACTGCTCCTTTGAGCAAGTTGATCTTTTTCCTTGAAATGTCACGGTCCCCCAAAAGATCAAGACTTAAAGATTAATGATTCTCAACACATATAAAATGTAACACAAACACTGGCCTTCCACCAAAAAAAAAAAAAAGCCACAGGCATCGATGTAGCCTCTAAACATACCTGTGCCCATCTCTCCGCTAGGCTCAGGGAGCCCTGTAACCCAAAGATGGTCTAGACCAGAAGTTAAAGTTGAGGGCTAGTTTTTCTAGAGTGAAATAAAGTTTATGCATGTTTCTCCAGTTCACTTTGCATCACTTGAAAGAATCACTGCATCTTTCCAATTAGACAGTTTCCAACATCAAGAAATAGTTTTCTTCTACAGCATCCTCTTTGGAGGAAAAAGGGTGGGGTGAGAAGTCTGCTTCAAAACTCAACAGCTTATTAGTTACAAACTGCAAGGTCCTATTGTACAGCACAGGGAACCATTATTCAGTATCCTATGATAAACCATAATGGAAAATAAATACTAAAATAAAGAAGAATGTATATATGTATAACTGAATTACTTTGCTATATAACAGAAATTAATAATATTGTAAATGAACTACACATCAATAAATTCTTTTTTTCCATTAAAAAAAAAAATGTTTACAGGGACTTCCCTGGTTAAGAATCTGCCTTAGCAAGGCAGGTGAAGCAGATTCCATCCCTGGTTGGGGAACTAAGATCCCACATGCCAGGGAGCAACTAAAACCGCATGCTTGCTAAGACCCAACAGTCAAATAAGTAAATAAATAGTTTATTTTTAAAATATTTACAACTGCCTTCTAGTGTGCTATAAGACACTTTAAATATATTAATTGGAATGCTTACAACACTGCAAAGCGTTAACTAAGGCAGCACAAGGATCTCAAAACCACACTAAGAGTGCTTAAGTAAAAATAAACCTGAAGAAACATCACAAAAGCATTTTCCCAACTAAAATTTCCTCTACTGTAGCCACTTATCTGCTCAGCACTTATGCAGTACAAGCCTAGAGATGATCCTCAGAAAAAGATCTTCCTCTGACACTTACCTTAAAGAGAGGTAGACCTTAAAGAGAGGTAGAGGATACAGACCAAAATCTTCGATGTGGTCTGCCAGACACACTATAATCCTGACTGCTGGTGCCACCTCCTCACTATTCCTGTGTTCTTAAACACCTGTGCTGAAGATGTTCTATCAGATCCATGTGTAGCAAAATCTCCATGTCTAGACTTTTTTGTAGAAGAACATCTTTAGAGTTATGTCAGTTAGTCAAAGATATGAAAGAAGTTTGCAAAACCCATTGTCATTTCAAGAAAAGGAAAAAAAAAAAAAAGAACACGCACATCTTCAATTGCAAGCAGTTAAGGCTAGATGGAAGGAAACGGCTGACTGAAGTTTTCAGGAGTAACAACGAAAGGATACAGTTGCTGACCTTTGACAGAGGCTCAGGGGTTCCAAAACCAACTTAGAGACCCTCAAAATTCAGAGTGTGGAAGCCAGGAAGGGAGCCCTCGGTCTACACAACGGACCTGATCCACTTCACTGTCTTGTGCACACTGCTCTGCTTCACGCAAGTCCCATTAATGTCGGCAGAATGTGCACTTTGCACACGTTTGTCAGATAAACAATCGCAATTAAGAATTAAGCCCCGGCAGTCCAGGGGTTAAGACTCCCGCTCTTCCACTGCAGGGAGTGTGGGTTTGATACCTGCTTGGGGAACGAAGATACCGCATGCCGCTTGGTGTAGCCAAACAATATTTAAATAAATGGTGCCCTTATTCATGATCAGGCCTCCTCGTCCCAATATT
This sequence comes from Okapia johnstoni, assembly GCA_024291935.2. Classification (NCBI taxonomy): domain Eukaryota; kingdom Metazoa; phylum Chordata; class Mammalia; order Artiodactyla; family Giraffidae; genus Okapia; species Okapia johnstoni. Next base: position 6,153,507 of record CM044323.1, on the reverse strand, counting down.
TACAACGTCAACTTTGCAGTCTATATATTACTGAAAGCAGTATCACCAAAGAATACCACTTCCTTCTGTAAAGCAATTATCCTTCAATAAAAAATTAATTAATTAAAACAAAAGAACACCACTTCCTTAGGGCAACTGTGTGGAAAATTGTTTTTGAACAAGTTACTCATTTCTCCTGTCTACTGATCCTTAAACTGGGATCATTATACAGATGTACTAAAAATAGGACTCACTTGGTGGGAACTGAGCTCAGGTAAGAAAAATCTACATGAAAGAGGACAAAACAAAGCATTGGTCTGATATCTTCAGATTAAACCGCAATCTCCCCAAATTTCAGCTGGGTTTGAGTGGGAGATGAAAGCCAGGAGCTAGGGGTCTTCCCATTTCATTCCACCGTACCTTCAAAGCCAACTGCAAGCAAACTATCTAAAACACGAAGGAAGCTGAAGATGCCCTCTGAGGAGGCAAAGAATTACTCTGGAATAGGGTTTAAGCCAAAGTTTCAGATGTAAATTGCCTACACTCAACCCCCCACACCCCTCCCAATTTTTCTGTTAACAAGTCAGAGCGTTGTCAATCAAAACAGTCAATCTGGTTTCAGTCAACTATGTTTGTGGGTACAGACAAAACCTCAAAGGGAGGAGAATAATTTAGTACTGAAGAAGCGGGAGGTCACATCAGCTGAAGAGGAAAGATGGCTCAGGCTTCCTCCTCCAAGTCACAAAACTTGAAAGCTCAAGGGAAGGCGGAACGGAGTGGGCTGCGAGGGTGGCATCTTGCTCCCTCTGGGCGACTGTAACTCTTCATCAATACCCTTCCGCTCCCTTCCAAAATAACAGAGGTGGCACAAACAGCCTCAGAGTCAAGCCCTGAACTCTTTGTTAGTGTTATGGGGAAAGGCAGGAGGAAACCGCCTGCGTGGTAGAATTCTTCTCAATCTTTCGTTCAAGTGTCATGAAGAATGACATCGAAATGGTCCTTTATTCCCTAAGAATGAATACCTCTGAAATAAACCTTGCTCTGTGAGAGGAACTGGTGAGAATAAGCAACCCATGTGACTTCAGTAAGCACCAAAGGAAATAAAACTTGGAGGGTGTTAAATGCAAGAGCTATATAGAATTATCAAGTAAGTTAAAATTCTTCATAAGCAGAAAAAGTTTATAAACCCTTTCTTCTCCTGGCAAGCTACTTCAACAACAAAAGAATTTTAACCATTTCACCTCCTCATTTACGGCTTCCTCCAAAGCTAACTCCCTTTCTACATATGCAAAGTTTTTTTAATGAATACATAAAAAGTGAAACAGTTGTACTCAAAATTTTACATGTGCAGAGAAATTAGGAAACTTTACATTTTAATGTTGGTTTTAGTGCCCTGAAATCTGAAAAGGACTCCCTGGAATTAGTATTTGTAAGTAGCTAAAATGGGAAGGAAAGCTGGGATGGAAAAAGGCAATTTTACTCAGTCTTTAAACACTTTCAGACTGCTTTCGTCCTACAACTATTTAACTTGTAAACACTGAATCATAAAGAATGTATAGTGCTATCAAACGAACTGAAAGTATCCGTTTTCTTCCTAAAATATTTTCATTGTTTGCAAAATATATAGTCCTAGCATTGGAAATAAAGATCCTGTAGACCAAAACCAAGTCTATGCAACCCCCAAACTAGTGTTTACTCCTTAGTAAGAAAAACTGGTCATAAGTCTCCAGAGACACCGTCTATTCCTCCACAGCCTCAGTATCACCAGCATCCTTCCTGACTCTCGGCTGTGGCTGTGAGGTAACCTCACCAGCTCAGCTTGCCAAACTAGCCACTTGCCTGGGAGCCATGTTGTTGAAACTCATCTCTGTGCATTTTATGGAAGACCAGGCACATTCCTCCGATCATATGTGAATATTTTTTTAGAAGTTCACAGTGTAGAGATTATACTCAAAATTAACATATTGAGTAAGTCAATAGTGAACATTTCTCTCCTGTATATTTTCCTTAAGCATTTTCGTAATTCAACAGATTTCAATCTACAAATGTCCACCTGCTGAACTGGATTCAAAGCAGGAACCTTCCAACTATTTCCAAGGTAAGGAAGGTGTGATTTTCCGGTGAATAGGTGAGATGTGTGTGCTAAGCAGACATAAATCTACCAAGTCCTATCGAACTGGTTGAGGATGTGGAGCAGAAACAACTAGAATGCACATTTTTACTCATTTTTCACTCTTTTCCTTAAAAAAACCTCTTACTATAAATTTTACAATTTAACAAGGCACACACGTATAATTTTAAAACACAAAGGGATGCATGCCTGAGAAAACTGAGCCTCTGCAAATACAGAATAAAATATATTGATGCCAGTTCGGGTGCAATCCCCATTCACAGGAACTTATTCTAAATAAGATACAGGAGTACATTCCACAATCAATTATTTCAGGCAGCAAACCTCCTTCCTCCAGATTGTCTGGGGCTGATTTTTGGAGAGTGGTTTCCTCAATATTTGGGGTCAACATTCAGGATCATATTGAATTGGAATTCTAGGACCTATCTTTCAGGGAGTTTGTTACACACACACAGAAATAAACTGCATCAGTCCCTTCATCCCATTTTCCATCCAGGAGACTCAGGAAAACCCACCCCGACCCCCACCTTCCTAACTGGGAACCAACATTGCCATCTTCGGGGTCTACAAAGAAACCCTCAGCTCAAGATGGCAACTAGGTCACCCCTGCCCTCCTCCCAAGGGAAGGGCCTTTCCGGGGGCCGGAACAGGCTCAAACCCCGCTCAGCTTCCCCCATTTACAGCGCGCTGCCGCCCGGCCCTGAACACACACCCTTTCTGCTCCCAGGGTCCCAGAGGCGGCCCAGGAAGGGCTTGCTTCCCACGTGCGAGCAGCACAGCATTCCAGGACACCTCGTGACGGCGGCAGCCGCGCGCTCGGACCCCGATCAGCTCCCAGCTCTCCCCGCAGATGCGAGCCGACCCCCGTCTCGGCCCCGCCGCGTCCGGCTGGCGGAGACCGGCTCCGGGCCGGTCGAGCCGCCTCCGCCCGCCTCTCCCCGGCCCCACGAGAGGCGCGCGGCCAGCGGTCCCGGGGCGCCGACCGCTCACCCCCCGCCCCATCCCCAGCCAGGCCGCCCGCCAGCCGCGGCGCCTGCAGGCCTTTTGGACTGACCACCGCCGAGGCGAAAAACCCAAACTCGCATTTTTTACCTGCACCAAATACAGAGAGGGAGGAAGCAACCTTCATTCCGTTGGAAAACCCAGCTCCCTTCTGAGTTTTCCAGTTAATGTTTTAAACCAATGCTCAGAGAACCATCTTGTCACGCCGGCGGGGATGCTTAAGGAACGCAGTCTGGGGGAAGAGACCCGACCGGCTACCCTCTTAGATGCCAACTATTGGACGCACTCTCCCTAAAATTAAAGGGGAAGAGCCAGGCATGGGGGTTCCCCTGCCCAAGGTCAGGTGGCATCAGTCACCGAAGACAAGGCACGCTGAATTATTTCATGGAGCCTGTTGACACCGGAGCAACTCAGACGAGCAGCACATTTCAAAAATCGAAGCAGACTGTACCCACTGAAAAACTCACGGATTTAGGCATCCCTTTCATCACTATCAGAGGACAAGGCGGCCATCTCCCATAGTGACCTCAGGCTCTTTTCCCAGTCGGAAAAAGGGCTTTCTAAAGGCACATCATTCCTAAACTATTAAGGATCACTCCCTTGGAAGCAGAGAGTGCTTTTCCTTTGAATATTTGACTTTCCCATTCACAGCCCTGGTCTGTCCCTTTAAACTTAAATTCGGTAACATTCCAAACCCAGAAAAGATTAAAGAGGTCTAAAAATTAATTTCCAAGTTTTCATCTTTAAATTAAAACCAACAGGGGGACAGGGGGAGTAGAGTTTTGCTCAAAACTGAGAAAAGTTCGTGTTTTTAAAGGATAGTTGGTCTAACAGTGTAGTATCTTAATACCTCTGCAAAACAACTTCACCAGAACTGCACACGTTAAAAAATCGAAATGTTCAAGGCATCCAAGTACTCCCAGGGTGAGGGGAACACCGCTCACTCCACACACTCCCATACCATTCGAATGGTTTTATAATTTGAAAAGTATATAAACCTTTTACAAGTCTGGCAACACTGAGCATGTACTGTTTTAACCCAAATAAAACGTATACGGATCTTTAACTGGGAATATAAATAAAACCTGGCGTTTAAACTCAACTGCTGAGAGGGAGGGTGCCACCTACGCCCCTGCCAGGAGGGAAACTGGGGCGGATTCGAGGCGTCCTCTCCCTCCTCCCCCTTGACACTAAACTTCCCAGCGAATGGGTTCCCTCTTCCCATTCCCGGGATTGGGATTCAGATCTTTCAACTCAATCCATTTTTTGGAAAGAATCTGCTAGAAACATTCAGCCCTAAATGTGGGAAAACTTTGAGAAGAGTCCATTCAAAGCTTTAAAAAAAGGAAGGCAAAGAATAACGGCCCGCCTAGGCTTCGTGCCTAGAAAAGAAACTTTGAAAATGAGGCGTCCACAACAAGTAGATCAGAATTTCAACTTTTTTCCAATAGGAGAAGCCGGCTTAAGGCCAGCAGGCAATAGCTCCGCCCTCCTCCCCAAATAACAGGTTAGAAGTGGAAAAGGCTGCGCGGGGCAAGCCTCTGCCGCGCTCGCAGCCAGCACCCCACCCCGCCGCGCAGGCGGCGACTCCCACGAGGACTCCTGTTCCCCTCCGAGGCGAGGCTCGAGCATCACGTCTCCCGGAGGGACTATAGGTAGATGGCATCAAGGCACCGGCCCTCTCAGGAGAGGCTGAGCCTCGGAGCTTTCGCCCCTTCCACTCATGGGCTCGACTAGGTTTAAGGAGGCACACGAGGTGAAAAAGAAGCAAGCACGGTTTATTCACCAAACAGCCCAAGAGCCAAGTGAGCCCAAAAGCTGCCCTTCAGCCCTCGGGCTCTGCGTGCCCGGTTCGAGCCGCGTACAGCCGGGGTCGGCTTGTTCTCCAAGGGCAGTCGAGCCTCAGGCTGAACGGGGTGGGGACACCTCCCAACCAGGGAAACCGGTTCCCGGAGAGACTGAAGCCAGGGCAGGCGGGGGCGGCCCAAGCACTTCCAGCTGGGTAAGGGCAACCGGCAAGGTCCCCCCCGCTCCCAACCCGCAGCTCCGGGCGCAGCCGTGGGCCCACGAGGCTCAAGTCCACGCAAGGGAGGTTCAGGGACCAGAACGCGCTTTTTCTCCACGTTGCGGAAACGGAACCTCGGGAGCTGGAGGCCGAAGATCCGAGGCCCTAACAGATCCGCAGCTCCTCGCTCATCCCACACAAGGAGGCATCCCAACTACAAGTATAGTGCCGTCATGATCGCGCACGTGGAAAACCAGGGTATTCCCGGGCACGTGTACCACACACTCACCCACCCGACCCCTTAACTCCTGGCCAATGCCTTACTTAAAAGCAACCATCGATGAACTTTAAACAAAACTAAATGGGGGAAAAACCTAAACGGGCGCCCTCAGTATGCTGGGAGGCCTCCGGTGTACCCCCACAAGACCACATCCACGCACACAGACACGCACACACACATGCCTCCATCCCGTGTCTTACTTAAAACAATAGCCTGCCCGTTTTGTCAAACAGAAATGAGGAAGCCAAAATCTCTCAAGAAGGGGGTATTTCCAACCTCGGGAGTTGTCTGGGGGAGCAGAGTAGGGACCCTCGCCCACGGAGGCCAGGTCTACACAGGCATAACATCTGCGTTATCCCAGCTCCTGCCTATAACTGGAGACAGCGGTTGCCACGTTTTGCCAGCCAGAAAATTAGATATGGAAGCGGGGGGAGGGGGAGTGCGCGTTCTGGGACCCTCTGCGGCCCGCACACAGAAGCCAGGTCTTGGTCGTCGGCTCAATGGCAGCGACTGCCACGTAGTCAAAAAGAAAAACGGAGAAATCCGGAAGGGGGAGAGGACTCCCTCCCTCAGTCGGGGTCCTGCCCGGAGGCCGCTGCGAGCACCCGCGCAGCTCCCCCGGGGCCCAGACCCGCTCCCCACGCCGCCGGGCCGCAGTCCCCCGCGGGAGCGGTCCCCGCACTCACCTCGTCATCGTGGTGCTGGCAGAAGCCGAGGCGCTCGGGGAAGACGGAGAGGAGGGAGAAGGGAGCGCCTGGGAAGGGCGGCCCGAGCCCGAGCTGCTGCGCCGCGGCGGCGGCGGCGGCGGCGGCGGCGGCGGCGGCGGGGCCCGGGCGGGCCGCGCTCGATGTAGTGGTCCTTGGTGAGGCGCACGCGCTGGTGCGCGCGGACGCAATTGTCGCACAGGTGCTCCTGGCAGTCGAGGCAGCGCGACGAGGCCGCGTTGCCCTCGTCGCAGGAGCTGCAGCCGTGGGGCCGGCGCAGCAGCAGCGCCGACGGGGAGCCTGCGGGGCCGCCAGGCGCCGAGCGGGGCGGTGCGGGCGGCGGCGGCGCGGGCGGGAGCGGCGGCGGCGGCGCCGAGGCGGCCGCGCGCGGGTGCGCGTGGTGCGCGTGGTGGCGGTGGTTGCTGCCGTGGCCGCCCGCGCCCGCCGCGGCGCCGGCCCGCCCGTTCTTCGGCGGCGGCTCGTCGGCCGTGGCCACCACGGCGTCGAGCAGGGTTGCTGAGCAGGAAGGCGGACGAGGGCAGCGCGTCCATGCCCGCCGCCTCGGCCAGAACGACCTTCTGGTCGCACACGGGGCAGCGCAGCTTGAGCGGCTCTCCCGGCGCGCCGCCGCCGCCGCCGCCCGCTGCCGGCAACCGGTGCGCCTCGAGGCACGGGCGGCAGAAGGCGTGCAGGCAGGGCAGGACGTGCAGGCGGCGCGCCGCGGCCCCGGGGCCCCCGCCGCCCGCCCCCCCGACGACGTGGACGTCTGCGAGGATGACGACGACGCCGACGAGTTGGAGGAGAGCGGCGCCGGCGAGCCCGCACATCTCCTTGCACAGCAGGCAGATCTGGAAGTCGGTCTCAGGGAACGAAGCCATTTGCAACCAGGCCCGGAGGAGGGAGGAGACCAGAGAGGAAGAGGAGGAGGAGAGCGCGGACGAGGTGGGTGGGGGAGCCGCCGACTCACTCAGAAAAAAAAAGGCATCGATTAGGCCTACGCACGGGAGCCGGCACCAGAGCGGCGCGGCCGCCTCGGCCTCGCCGCTTCCGGCCCGCGCGCTGCCACCCGCGACGCAGCGGGCATTAAATGCCACTTTCCAGAGGCGACAAGGATTCCTCCCGGAGGAGGACGGGAGCCGCGCGCCTCGAGGCGGGAGCGCCGGAACAAGTCCCGACACGCGAGGGGCGAGCGGGGGCAGGGAGGTCAGAGGACTCCTGGAGCAGCTGCAGCTTAGCTTCTCGCCAGCCGAGAGGAATTGTCCCCCACCCCCAAGTCAAGTCCGCTGTGCAATCCCAGTCCCGGCAGGAGAGGCAGAATTTGGTTCGACGAGTATTTGGTGCGTGGGTTTTTCTTTAAATGGATTTAGTCTCTTCTTGGGACAGGAAGCCTCCCCCAACTAGTAAAGGCGGGAGCGGCGCGACGCCCAGCCCGTGTCCCCCCGCGCGACGCCAGCCGCCCCACCGCATGACGCGGCGGCCAGGGGTTCCTGGGTGGCCCGGCGTGCGGCGCTCCGGGCTTGCGCACGGCCGGGCGCGGCCTCGCTGCAAGGGCGGTGAGCCCCGCCGCAGCTGCAGCTAGTGGGGCCCGCCGCGGCCGCACGCCGGTAGTACGCACGCGCGCCCCACGCGCCTCGAGTCTCCTGCGCGCCCGCCGAGCTGCCGGCGCTTAACACGCACGCGCGCCCCACGCGGGCCGGGGCCCTGTTGCCCCGGCCTTGCAGGGCCTGGGCGCCTCCCACGCGCTCCTTCTCCTCCGGTTTAGCCGCGCCGCTGCGCGGGGCCACAGGTCCCCGCAGGCCGTCGTGAATTATTCATCGGCAGGAAGATATTAGATGTACCCGCTGCCCGCTCCGCGCGAGCCGTCGTGCAATGCTATCCGAGCTCTGCGCGCGCCCCGCGCCCCTCCTCCTCCTCCTCGCGTCCGTCCTCTCTGAAACCTTGGCAGCGAAGGGGGATCACATTTCCTTTGTCATCGGGCCATTTCGCCCTCGCCTTGGTCCCCCCCTCCGATCCCGAGCCGCGGGACGGAACCTCCACCGAGGCGCGCCGGAATCAGTGGAACCGGCAACGGCCCAGCGCGGTGAGATCAGGAGCCGCGTGGTCAACGCCGCCGGCCCGCGCCCGCGTCATCTTCTTTCTCAAACGAGTCGCCGAGAGAGACTCGGGTGGCCCCGGCAGCGCTGCGCCTACCGGGCTGGGCTCGCGCTGTGCGCCCTGACCGCCTGGGGCTTTGAACAACTCCGCAATTCGGGCTGCGTGCGTGCACGCGCGCGCGGCCCCCCTTTCTCAGCTTTGCCGCCTCTTCCTCCTCCTCCTCCTCTCAGTACGTTGGTTATTGGGACTGATCGGAATTCGGAATCCTTTTAATCTCCAAAGGAGCAAACTCACTTCCGCCCGAGTGCTGGGAGGGGGCTGGGGGAGGGGACACAGAGGAGGGGGTTCCAGGCAAACAGGAAACATTAGCCCTCTCTGCACGGCTCGCTTTTGTGTGCTCCCTCCCTCCTCCTCCCTACCTCCTCCCTTCTCTCGGCCGCTGGGGAGATGAACGCCCCCGGGCTTCAGTGTGACGACCTTTGAAACCCTCTGAGCGCGGAGTGGAGAGCGACTCTTCCGTTTATTTAAAAAAGAAAAGAAAAGATTTTATTCTGAATCCTGGTTCTGCCGAGGCTGATATCCACTGCCCGTGAGATCTCACCCCCACCCTCGCCCCAGCCACCGGTTTTTTTTTTTTTTTTTTTTTTTTTTCGTTTTCTTAAGGACTGCATATCTGTGATCAACACCAAAACATCACGCAGTTTGGGATTAAACGAATCTGAATTTTGACCTGCAGGAGGGCCGGTTGCTTTTTGCGTTTTACTGGGGGGTGGGGGGGAAGATAGGGGGCAGAGGGCAGCTGTTCGGGGGAGGTTCCCGATGATGGCCCCACGGCCATCTGGGTGCTGCCCGAGGCTGCCTGGGCGGTTCTGGGAGAGAAACTCGCTGGGCCCTGGAGAGAGACTGACTTGGTAGGGTGGAGAGGGCCAAATAGCAGGATTTAGAGGGTATATGGTGTGGAGGCCATCCATCGGGTGGACCGATTGTCCCAGTCTTAACAGCATCAAGCTGTGAGTGACAGCTTGAGTCCTAGTTCTACACACAACCTGGATGAATCTCAAAAACATGTTAGAAGAAAGGAACCAAACACAAAGTTCATACTGTGTGATTCCATATACGGAAAATTCTAGAACAGGCATAACAGCTTTGAGGATAAGAAAAGAACCCTGGAGGTTGAGGGAGTAGTGAAAGGGGATAGGAGAGAACCTTCTGGGCAAATGAAGTCGAAGGCGTCTTTGTGTGTTCGTTTGTCAAAACTTCTAGATCTGCCATTTAAGATCTGTGCAAAATTACCCTGGCTGTAAACTAAGTTCAAAAAATAATAACTTGGTGCCCAAGCTAAATAATCATGCTTGTATCATAAATGTGAAATATAAAAGAAAAAACACCACATAGACATTTGCAGCTCACCAGATTTCCCAGAGATTTGCAGGGAAAGATCAACCTGGAAGGAACTCTTAACATGCTGAAGGCCCCACGCTGCAGAAACACCACCCTAGTGGGACAAAGCCATCGTGGGGCCTAGTGCCGCCTTGAGATGGGAAGAATTCTAGGACCAGCCGGCAGACCTGGTCTTCAGCTGCTGTCTCCTTGGCACCTGGAGCAAATCTGAGCTGTGTGAACATTCACCCAAATGTGGGAGGAGTGCAAAAATTATTATCAAATAAACCCAGGACACATCAGTTATATCTCAATAAAACGGGAGGGGGGCGGAGAACACATTTCCTTCTTTGACCAATGAAAGAGAAGTAAACATTTCATGCTTTGAATATTAGAAATACCATTGCGCATCAGCTACACTCCAATGTAAAAATTTAATAAATATTAGGAGTTTTTCATGCCAACACAAGTTTCTTCCACAGTTTGAGACCTGCAAATAAACACATACATGCTGGCACATGAATTTTCCTACAGAATTTTGTACCACACTGGCCTTGCTTCAACAGAGGTGTGGATGCGTTCTGTGGTTTTTGTTTTTTTTTCCTTTCTTTGATTGTTTTTAATTTCTTTTTTTTTTTTTTAAACAAAAACAAGAGGAAAACAGATGGGGGAAGAGAATTGCCAGAAGGAAGGTGGCCCCAGAGGGTCAGAAAAGGGACGGGCCAGACCTGCTGTCTGCCTCTTGGTTAGCCCCACCCACCAGCATCTAAAAAGGTTTTTAAAAAAAAGATGACTAGAGAGGGGGAGGGGAGAATTAGCCACTCTTCTGGTCCTGTGACTCTAAATATCTTGCAAGTGGATGGCAGAGATGGAAAGTCAGCTGAGACATCTCTGAGAAGCAGGAAGACTGTAACTCCAGAAAGAGGAATCAAACTCCACGGCAGGGGATGGGTTAGTTTCCTGGGGACAGTTGCTCAGAATAAGGCAAAAAGAAAGAGAAAGAGGAAAAAGATGTTGATTTCTCCTCCTGAAGTAGCTTCCCTTTCTTTCCTTTTGTGAATTGACAGGACATTGCCAGGAAGCAGGGCTACAGTGTAAATTGTTAAATTAGCACTTTTCTAATTTCCATTAAGACTTCATTCACCATACCTTGGGAAAGAGGGAAATGTTTAAAGCAACTCATTCAATCCCAATTGTAGAGAAATACAGTTATGATTTTTTTAAATATGGTGTACTGATGAAGACCAAATTAGGAAGAGATTTTAATAAGGCTGTCGCTTATCCATGAGAGGAACGGGAGCTGTATATCCAGATGAAAAGTCAAAGACAGTCCCCTGCTATAAACTAGTATTAAATTTTTCATTGCCATCCTAGCTAATAAACACCCTTTCTTAGCAAAAGAAGAACAAGCAGCTGTCCAGTTTTGCCTAAATTAGAAAAGGAATACGTAAACATCTTTCTGAAACCTGAAAATCAATCATTTGTATTTTAATAAGGAACTACTTTAAAAAAAAAAAAAAGCCCTAAAATTATACAGGCAGTAAATTTGCATTCTTTTTCAAATTCATCTGTAACCATATTTTCTTTTCAAAGAGGACACTGGCCCCTGCTGCTCTCTCAGGCCTGGGGTTGAGGCTCCACCACATTTCCATCCATCAGAGCAACTGCATCTGTTTTTTGCATCTGATCTTTTCATTAAATATTTGAGGTACCAGCTTGTTTTAATGTAAAATTGCATCTTTCACCGTCATCCTCAGGGTACATTCACATAATTTCAAAATACATAAATCACTAGAATATTCTTTTTGAATATTAAAGAAAGCTTTATATCATAATAAATCTTTTAAACTATTGGGGGCAGGGGGAAGTGTTACCAGCCAAAGAGACTACCCTTGAATCCTTGTCTGCATCCTGCCAGTTGAAGGAGAATGGAGTTCAACACACCTGGCCAACTTTTAACTCTGCCCTGACTCTGGCCTTGGAGTCATTATAATGAGGAGGGCATGGCAACTCACTCCAGTATTCTTGCCTGGAGAATCCCCACGGACTGAGGAGCCTGGTGGGCTATGAGTCCATAGGGTCGTAAAGAGTCAGACATGACTGAAGTGACTTAGCATGCATCAGCTGCTTTTAACAGCCCAGAGTCCAGAATAGCAACAAGTCAGAGAATATATAACCTCTAGTCACCTAGACCTTTATAGACTACAGTAAAGAACCTTGAAAAGTCAATATCCAGCTTGAATGGTTAAAGGTACTCCAGAGCTCAGTCAGGCTTATCTCCCAGCTCAACACTCTGTGTGATCTTGGGCAAGTTACTTAACCTCTCTGTGCCTCTGATGACTCATGCTTATAGCAGAACTGAGCCAAGTACTTAGCCCATCAGGGTTAAATGAGTTGCTAAATGTACAGTGCTTAGTATAATATATGTAAGTGCTCAAGCACACAGTTAAATATTACCTTTTGTTTTCATTATGTTTATTCAGTAGAGTGGTTTACAAACTGCCTGCCTACCCCTTAAATCTGTCATTGCCTTATCACTATGATAGTCCCTTGGACTGCAAGGAAGATCCAACCAGTCCATCCTAAAGGAGATCAGTCCTGGGTGTTCATTGGAAGGTCTGATGTTGAAGCTGAAACTCTAGTACTTTGGCCACCTCATGTGAAGAGCTGACTCATTTGAAAAGACCCGGATGCTGGGTAAGATTGAGGGCAGGAGGAGAAGGGGACAACAGAGGATGGGATGGTTGGATGGCATCACCGACTCAGTGGACATGAGTTTGGGTGGGCTCCGGGAGTTGATGTTGGACAGGGAAGCCGGGCGTGCTGCATGCAGCTCATGGGGTTGCAAAGAGTCGGACACGACTGAGCGACTGAACTGAACTGAATGACTACCCTCCCCTGGATCTCAGCATTTCAGATCACCATTCGTGTCCTTCTTCCCCTCCATGACAGAGAGATGTGGTCTTGCCTCCTGTCACTCGCAGCTCAAGACCCCACAGTGGCTGCTTATGGCTCACCAGGTTTAAGCTAAGCTCTCACCTTATATTTTATGAAATGAAATGTGTGTCTTTCATAGTCGGGGGGGCAAAAACTATAAAAGCTGTCTTTTAAATAAATATAGCAGAAAATCAAAAGATGCATAACTCAATACATACTGTGAAGCCTGACCCGCCTCTTATTCCAGAGTCTCCAGTTTTGTAGCTGAAAGGGCTCCCTTTTACCTAAAGAAGTCAGACTGCTCAACCTGATGGCCAAGGGCCTCTCTGTTGTTGTTTAGATACTAAGTCATGTCCCACTCTTTTACAACCCCAAGGACTGTAAGCCGGCCAGGCTCCTCTGTCCATGGGATTTCCCAGGCAAGGATACTGGAGTGGGTTTCCATTTCCTTGTCCAGGGGATCTTCCCGACGCAGGGATCCAATCCGAGTCTCCTGTGTTGACAGACACGTTCTTTGCCACTGAGCCACCAGGGAAGCCTAAGGACTTCTCGGCCCTGTCCCAAACCTCCCTTTCTGTAAGCCTTCCACACAAGTGCTTCCCACTACCCAGAGATACCCAGCTCAGCTGCTTAGGACCCAGAGTGCCTTCAGCCTGGCCTGACGTTCCAACCCAGGGCTCTCCCCTTGCCCCTAGAGTCTGGGCCGGCGCCTGGCTACTGCAGCCAATCCAGAATATGGCAGAGGTGATGCTATGCCTGTTCCTGGCCGGGTCTCTGAAAGAACTGACAGCCTCCACCTCGGTCTCCACAGTGGCTCAGGGGACAGGAAGTCAGGGGGGAAGAGACCACGTGGAGAGTCCCTGAACCAACACGGACAGCAGAGCGGGGCCTTTTGAGCCCAGCCTCCCTGCCGTCCCCGCTGAGGTGCCGGGCGTGTGGCGGAAGCCATCCTGAAGGCCGCCCAGTTGGTACCACAGGGCTTCACTCCACTGAGCCGGTATGAATTCCAGATTCACGGAACTGTGAAATATAATAACATGGTGGTTGCTGTCAGCCGCTAAGTTTGGGGGTCATTTGTTACACAGCAGTAGATAAATGCACACTGCCCCACATTTTCTGCCAGATTAACATCCCTAAATGTCTTCTTCCTGCCTTCCTCTCTCCCTCCCGCCTTCCGTTCCCTCCTTTCTTTCTTTCTTCCTCCTTTCCTTCCTCTCTCTGTCTCTCTTTCTTTCAACGCAGCTTGAAAGAGCTCTTTTTCAAACAGCTTTGGGAATTCCCTGGAACTCCGGGGGTGAGCACCCTTTCACTGCTGAGGGCCAGCCTCTCTCCTGGTCAGGGAACTGAGCCCCCACAAGCTGTATGGCCAAAACCTAGATAAATAAATGAAACAGTGCAGTTAAGGCATAATTGTCATACAATAAATTAACTACACACTTTGAAAAGTACACAGGTCAGTAAGTTTGGATATATGGATATCACCACACCAAGAGAACAAATATATCTCGCTCCCCCAAAGCCTTCTTGGACGCCTTGATAAACCCTCCATGTAACCTTTCCCCAGCTACCTCCCGTCGCTCTCTATAGCTGTAGATCAGTTTGCATTTTCTAGAGTTTTATGTACATGGAACCGGATAATACATATTCTTTTGTACAATTTGTACTTTTCTTGGGGGTATGGAGCTCTGGCTTCTTTAACTCGGTATAATTACTTTGTTATTTGTTTCTAATTTTTATTGGAGTATAGTTGATTTACAATATTGTGTTAGTTTCAGGTGTACAGAAAAGTGATTTCACTATACATGTACATATATCCACTCTTTTTAAGATTCTTTTCCCATATAGGTCATTACAGAGTATTGAGTAGAGTTCCCTACTCAATACTCAGTGCTATACAGTAGGTCCTTATCAGTTATCTATTATATATATAGTAGTGTGTATATGTCATTCCCAATCTTCCCAATTATCAGCATAATTACTTGGTAATTAATTACTTTGTGATTAATTCATAATGATGTGTGGATAAGTACTCCCTTTCTTCTCAGTAATACTATTGCTGAGTAGTATTCCATGGTATGGATGCTCTGCGATTGGCTGATTTACCAGTTTGCTTGATCATTTTGGTTTATGGGCCATTTGGATTTGTTTTCAAGCTTTGGCTATTACAATAATATTGCTATAAATATACACGAATCTTTCTTTGGACTAGTATATATTTTCTCTTGGAAAAATTCATATGTATGGAATGGCTGGATCACGTGGCAGGTGTATATTAAGTTTTCAAGGGACCACAAAGTGGTTTTAAATAGTGCTTGTACCATTTTACATTTCTGCCCACAGTATGTGAGTTCAGTCTTGTCCACATCCTCACCAAACTTTGTACAGTTAGTTATGTGTTTTATTTCATTTTAGCCATTCGTAGAGGTGAATAGTGGTAGCTCACTGTGGTTCTAATTTGCGTTCCCCTGATGCCTAATGATATTGAGCCTTTTTTCATGTGTCTATTTAAAAATCATAGATCTTCTTTGGTGTAGTGTCTGTTTATAGCTTTTACTTTTTAAAAATTGGGTTGTGTTGCTTCCTTATTAATTGAGGGTTCTTTATGCATTTTGGCTGTGAATCCTTGATCAGATATATGCTTTGCTAAGATTTTTCTCCCAGTCTGCATTTTCCTTCTCTTTTGAATGAATTTTACATTTTAATGAAGCTTAATTTATCAATATTTTTTAAGTTTTCACAACAAAATTTATTAGAAGAGTGGTTTTGAAAAGTCTAGCATCCGATGAGAGCTACTGTAGACAACATTACAGCTGGGAATGTTTCCCAAAACGTCGTTGTCAAGTCACACAATGGAACTATTAAATCTTACACACGCGCCAAAGAACTAGCGCATTTGATATGCAGAGCCAAAAAAGACAATCTCGTGGATTAAAGTTTTAAATGTTTATCACATACATTAAGACGTGGCTTATTTCAGTCCAGTGCAAAATCAGGACTTCTCTGGTGGTCCAGTGGCTAACAGTCTGTACTCTCAATGCAGGGGGCTCAGGTTCAATCCCTGGTCAGGAACTGGATCCCACATGCTGCAGGTACTAGTTCACATGCCATGACTAAAGATCCCACATGCTGCAACGAAGATCAGAGATCCCAAGTGCTGCAAGCAAGACCCAATGCAACCACATAAATAAAGAAATAAATGTTTTTTTTAAAAAAATCAGAACTGCATTAAAAAATTTAATGTATTTGCAAATACAATCAAACCAAAAGTTTAATTCGATCATAAGTGCTCTCCTACATAAGTGTGAATCACAGCAAGGAAGAAAATTTTTAAATCATGCTATTCAAAAAAAAAATCTGTAAATAAATATAAACTACAGAACAAGAGAAATCTTACATTATACATTCTGTCAAACTGTAAATGGTATGTTGAAATGAGGTCCATAAGAGAAACGGGTTCCTGCTTTGTTGCATGACACTTAAGCTTCTAGAAATCTGAAACATGCCATTTTCCATAATGTTCACAGAGTATGGGCTTTATATACGGAGAATTCCCTTTAGATGTCAACTATCAAATACTGAAGCAGAGGAAGAATCTTTTTTGTTAACCACAGATAGCATTGCAGAAAACAAAAGGAGTTTTTTCCCCTAATTTACCATTTTAATCACTTTAAAATATATATATGTATTTTATTTGGCTGCACCAGATCTTAGTTGCAGCTTGTGGAATCTAGTTCCCAGACCAGTGATGGGACCCAGGCCCCCTGCCTTGGGAACATGAAGTCTTAGCCACTGGACCGTCAGGGAAGTTCCTCAAAAGGAGTTTTAAAGAATAAAGACCTCGAGCAGACGAGTCTTAACATTAAAGATACAAAGGGTTAAAACCCTAGAATTAGAACACATCAGAAGAAACTTGTCGCTGAGGACTTTAAGGCTGCAAAATATACTGACAAAACCGACAAAATTGTCCGCTGAGATATAGACCAAGACCTCTGCTAATTTTTGACAGTTACATATTCACGTTACAACATCAACCTTGGCAGAATCACTACTACCAAACCTGGAGGACTTCTGGCCCAACGGTTCCATCACAGTAGCCAGTGCACAGAATTCTCTGAAGACATTGCATAAACTAGAACGTCAAGGTCAGACACCCAAAGACCAGTGCTTGAATTTAGTAGTAAAAAGTGAAGAAGCTAGGACCATGTCAATTTATTCTTTTAGGGATTGTGAATTTTTTACTGTACGTAAAAATCTTTCTCTACACCTTGTCTTCCCAACATAGGGATTCAACCCGGGTCTCCTGCACTGCAGGCAGATTGTTCACCAACTGAGCTACAAGGGAAGCCCCCCTCAATATCTTGTAATAACCTATAATGGAAAAGTCTGAAGAAGAATATGTATATATGAATCATTTTGCTGTACACCTGATAGTTTCAGGTCGTGTTAGGACAAAACATTGTAACAAGACTTTGCTCAGTGGAACACTCATCTTGAAAACCCTGAGCTACTATATTAAAGGGGCCATGTGGAGAGGTTCTGAACATTTATAGTGATGGAGGGAGAGATAGACAGGTAGAGAGATGAAAGATTCATAGATAGATTATGATGGATGAATTGAAAGATAGATTTCCAGGGAGCCCCAACTATTCATGGCTTCCCAGCTATGAAGTTAGATATGTATGTGGTCATCTCTAGATGATTGTGGTCTCAAACCCTTGGAGTCAATTCCAGACCCACACAATCTGTGAGCATAGTAAAATGGAGATTGTTTATGTAACTACGTTTTGGAATGGTTTACAAGGTGACAGGCAGTGGATAACGCGCATATACCATGATTACCGTATGGAAAAATGTGCCTACTCGAGGTAATGAAATACACTACAGTTTGCAAGTAGAGTTAGTAAGATGTGCTGATGGCTTGGATGAAAAAAGACAACAATCCAGAGGTGGGAAAGGGGATGACTCCCAAGTTTTTTGCCTGAGTAGTTGGATACTTGGATACATTTCCCCAGTTGCAGAATGTTGGGGAATGGAGTGAATTTGGCTTGATCATGGTACTTAAAGGACTGTGCAACCTATGTGTAGGATAGAAAGCAATTCCCGGAGACGCCCTGGCTAGGCTGTTTCTGGTCCTGTATGCCCTCGGGTCTGTTCTCTCCCCAGCTCTGTTCTGAGTCTCAGAGGGCTGATAACTTCGGGTCCTGCTCCCAGGTTCCTGAGTCAGATTCTGGCTGGGTTTGGCCAATAGGAAGCCAGTAGTTGATTAGAGGGGGCTTCCCAGGTGACTTAGATGGTAAAGAATCTGCCTGCAATGCAGGAGACCAGGGTTCGATTCCTGGGTTGGGAAGATCCGCTGGAGAAGGCAATGGCAACCCACTCCAGTATACTTGCCTGAGGAATCCCATGAACAGAGGAGCCTGGTGGGCTTCAGTCCATGAGATCACAGAGTCTGACATTCTGAGCCACTAACACACACTTCCCAGGTGGTTCTAGAGGTAAAGAATTCGCCTGCCAATGCAGGAGACACAAGAAACGCAGGTTTGATCCCTGGATCAGGAAGACCCCCTAGAGAAGGGCATGGCAACCCACTCTAGTATTCTTTACTGGAAAACCCCATGGACAGAGGAGTCCGGCAGGTGATAGTCCCTGGGGTCGCAAAGAGTGGGACACGACTGGGCACAGTGTACACACACACACAGCTGATCAGAGGGCTAAAAGAAGAGAAAGTCCAGGACTTTCTCCCCCTCTCTCTCTGCTCCAGTCTCCAGCCATGGTTGCATCTCTTCCTGGTTCCATGTCCAGGCCTGCTGTGATTCCGGCTTCCAGCACGGGACCCCTGGGTTCAGTAAGTCCGTGCCCTCCTTTGGCCTTCTAGCCAGCTGAAGTGGCAGCGGCTTCCGGCTCTAGCTCAGGGCCACAGACCGGTACCTCCTGTCCTACTAGTTGGGACATTAGATTAGAAATTAAGTGCACAATGAATGTAGTGCTCTTGAATCAGCCTCACACCAGCCCGCCAGTTCGGGTATGTGGAACAATCATCTTCCACAAAACTGGTTCTTGGTGCCAAAAAGGTTGGAGGCCATGGCTCTGCCTGACCTCTGGGTTCTATCACCTGTCCAACCAAACCTCTCCATTCAGTTCTCTCTGTTATAAATATGTAAAGGCATTTGTTTTGCCGCCTTCCCCCTGACCATAGCAATCTAGGTTGAAGATTCAAGTGTACATGTGCAGGCTCAGGGGAGCAGCAAGCCAGCCCAGCCCCACCTGGGGCAGACTCCCAGGCTCCAAGGTGTTTACCAGACCTTCACCTTGGGATTTGCTCATTCCCGACCTCTGCACTTTTGTACCTGACATTCCCTCTGTCTGTGTGCAAAATGTGATTTCTGTGCATCCAAGGCAACCCCCCTTCCAACACTGGCTCAGAACCCGTGACCTCCTATAAGCCTGTCACCGATGACTCACCTGTCCAGCCCCTAGCCTGTGGCCTTGGCTCAATGAAAAACCACTTGCTGACAAATCGGTCAGTATTGCATCCTGTCTTCCACCTCTGTGCTTGGCAGACTGTCCCCTTTACTATTGCTCACAATGTCCCTTTACAGGAAAACTCCTACTTAGCCTTCAAAACCTACTTCAAGTGTTCCATCTGGGGAGTAAGACATTTCTGGCAGATTTCCTTCCACATTCCTGCTTCTGTCCTGTTTCCTGGCAAATCATATTGCAGTCACTTTACACATCCGTCTCCTGTATGCAACTGCCAGTTCCTTGGAGGTAGAGCTAAGTCATCAGCTGGGGCCTGGGCTCCAGTGGCCTTCAGGAACTCTTGGTTGACCATGTATTTTCAGTGATTGCAAGCAGGTGACTTTGGTCTTCCCAGTCTGCTTACAAACCTCTCTTAGGGGGATTCCTAATTCTTGTGCAGTTTGTTGGCACCTATTTTAGGGCAGGAGGAAACCAGTAAATGTGTCATCGGACATGGACACTTTGTCTATTTTCTTTAGTACCATAAACTTTTCTTCCTTCTTTGTTCCTTTGTTCCTTCCTACCTCTTACTGTCTTTCTTAACTTTTTTTTTTTTTTTTTGCCTGTGCCCAGTCTTAGTTGTCACACTTAGGATCCTCGATCTTCATTGCAGCATGTGGGATCTTTTAGTAGGAGCATGCAAAATCTTAGTTGAGGCATATGAGGTCTAGTTCCCTGACCAGGGATGGAACCTGGGCCCCCTGCATTGGGAGCACAGAGTCTTAGCCACTGGACCACCAGGGAAGTCCCCTTTTCTAGCTTTTATCTGTTCTTAATTTACTAGTTTTACTGATTTTTATTTTTTCTAATTTTATATTTCAAAATCATTTTAAATGTAGAGAAAAATTACAATGACAATACAAAGAATTCCCATCTATCCTTCACCCAGAATCCCTAAAGATTAACCTTTTCCCCATATTAATGGTCACACCTTCTCTCCTTCTCCATATATACATGTGTATTATAATTATTTTAGTCAATTAATTGATTTTTGGCTAGGGATCCAAGTTCCCTGACCAGGGATCAAACCCCAGGCCCCTGCATTGGAAGCATAGAGTCCTAACCCCTGGACAACCAGAGAAGTCCCATACATGTGTATTATTATATACATATATATATATATAGTACATAATATATATGTATTGTACATGTGTATATGTTATATGTATAGCTGTGTATAAAACACAGACAGATGTAAAATAAAATACCTATAGCTACAGAGTAAAAATTGTCTTTGTGAACCATTTGGGAGGGAGTACGATGGCCTTCACTGTTCTCAATCACTTCCTGTGCCTTTCCTAAGAATACAAACTACACAGTAGGAGAGTCCTCTTATCAGGGCAGTCAACCTCCTGTGTCTTTCAGGACCTGGTCTTTTTTCTGACCCACGAGGCATGTACTTCTAGTATTCCCCCTTCCTCAAAGGATTTTATGTGCTGTTTAATGATTTTTCACAAAGAGTCTTTCTTGCCCTTAAAGTCGGATTAATTGAATTTTAATTCAGTGGGATCACTCTCTAAAAAGAGAGACTCTGCAGGTCGGGTCAGGGCCGCTCCACCTAATTAAGGGCTTTCTCCAACAGAGTGGGATTCTGAAGGTGAGAAAGTCCAGCCACGCAGCACCCTAAACTCATGTCTATTTTGGATCATAATGAAGAAATCCCTTAAGAATTCCCTGGTGGTGCAGTGTTTAGGACTTCGATCTTCTCTTGCAGGGGCCATGGGTTCAGTACCTGGTTGGAGAACTAAGATCTTGCATACTGCATGGTGTGGCCAAAAAAAAAAAAAAATTAAGGAAAGAAAAGAAACGAAAAAAATCCCTCTTTTCTTTCTTTTTAAAAAATATTTAATAATTTATGTATTTGGCTAATTAGTTGCAGCATGGGGGATCTAGTTCCCTGACCAGGGATGGAACCCAGGCCCCTGCATTAGGAGCATGGAGTCTTAGCTACTGGACCAGCAGGGAGGTCCCAAAATGTCCTTTCCCTTCCCAGCAAAGGGAATTCTGGATGACCTGTGAAGGGAAGCCAGCCACCAGGGCTTTCTGGGCTCCAAATACTCACCTGTCATATTTAAGGCTCCTGGCTTTGATGGGTGGGGGTCCTGAGACCATTCTCCTGGTGGCTCCTCATATTAGCCTCCCTGTTCTTCCCTTACAAATTTTTTTTGAACAGCTAAACATAGTTGACTTTTGAACTGTAGTGTTGGAGAAGACTCTTGAGAGTCCCTTGGACTACAAGGAGATCCAACCAGTCCATCCTAAAGGAAACGAGTCCTGAATATTCATTGGAAGGACTGATGCTGAAGCTGAAACTCCAATACTTTGGCCACCTGACGCGAAGAACTGACTCACTGGAAAAGACCCTGATGCTGGGAAAGATTGGGGGCAGGAGGAGAAGTGATGACAGAGGATGAGATGGTTGGATGGCATCACTGATGCGATGGACATGAGTTTGGGTAAACTCTGGGAGTTGGTGACGGACAGGGAGGCCTGACGTGCTGCAGTCCATGGGGTTGCAAAGAGTCGGACACCACCGAGCAACTGAACTGAACTGAAACATTGTTGAAATTCCCCAAAATACAAAAGGAAAGTAGACTTTCTCTCCCGAACTCTGGTCTCAGTTCACAGTTGTTTCTGGCCCAGAGACTTGAACCCGTTAATCGTATGAATTTTACTGAATGAATCCATGAACCAAAGCTTGTTATTTCCTCCTAGAATCCTGCCCACTATTTTCCTGATCAGCTTGGCCTGGACTAGAGTTATAGATAGATAGATAGATGATCGATAAAGACAACCCATACTCGGAGTTCTAGAAAACGTTCCGACTTCAAGTGGACAGAACAATTGTCACAAAAGAAATATCAAGCTAGACAACAGCCACTCCACTTCTATGGTGTCTGAGGGACTGGCAGAGGCCACATGAGGGGCTGCTAGTGACCTCGGATTCCTGACCACAAAGCCCCTCTTCGTTCTTCTTTCTTTTCTTGTCATGCCACACAGCTTGCAGGATCTTAGTTTCCCGACCAGGGATCCAACTCAGGCCACAGCAGTGAAAGCCACGAGTCCTAACCACTGGACTGCCAGGGAATTCCCAGCCACTGTTGGGTTTTTCAGGGATTTTCACACTGTTCTTAGTGAAGGGCAGAAAGGAAGAAAATTCCTATTTCCTTCTCCAAGAGAGGAGGCCTGGAAAACTCAGACTCCAGACAGAGGGAAGCCAGGGGGAGGGCTTTTTCCCAAAAGGAAGGTTTTGAAGTGGAGCAGAACTGTGTGGTCCTTGCCCCGCCCATGTCCTCCTCCCGCCTTTGGTTCTGTGGAAAAACTTTAGCCAAAGAATAAGTTTAATCAGACAAGTGAGAGAGTGCAGAAATGCAAAGAGTCCAACAAGACTAAATGATTTGCCATGAAGCGATGGGACCGGATGCCATGATCTTATTTTCTGAATGGTGTTGAACTTTAACTTAATGGCTAATAATACGTTAGTCATTAAGCAAAGTCAAGGACCTTCAGTTTCTCCTCAAGGGCGATAGATAATATTCTGAACTGTATCCTGTGAACTGTGTGGTAAGAGGCTGAAACCCCCACCAGGTGGAAGCAGTTAACTACATGAGAACCAGACTATAGCCATGACGTAAGGTGCCACAGTTCTGAGAACTGGCCTCAAAGAAATGGGGACCAACTGACCCTGGAATTGACGACTGACAGTCCTTATGACAATCAAGATGACGCTGGTCAGACCACCAGTGACCAATTTCAAGATGACTGTTAGAGCTGACCATGCTGTTTCTGCAAGGAGCCTATGAAAGCTTTTATCCAAGGATTCTGTGGGCTTGGGGGGGGGAGTTGGCTTTTGGACAGGAGTCCACCCTCCTCTCCAGGTTGCCTGCATCCAAAATAAAGCTAATTTTCCTTTCTACCAGCCTTGCTTGTTTCAGTTCAGTTCAGTCACTCAGTCATGTCCGACTCTTTGCAACCCCATGAATCACAGCACGCCAGGCCTCCCTGTCCATCACCAACTCCCGGAATTTACCCAAACTCATGTCCATTGAGTCGGTGATGCCATCCAACCATCTCATCCTCTGTCGTCCCCTTCTCCTCCTGCCCTCAATCTTTCCCAGCCTCAAGGTCTTTTCCATTGAGTCAGCTCTTCACATCAGGTGGCCGAAGTATTGGAGTTTCGGCTTCAACATCAGTCCTTCATGAATATTCAGGACTGATCTCCTTTAGGATGGACTGGTTGGATCTCCTTGCAGTCCAAGGGATTCTCAAGAGTCTTCTCCAACACCACAGCATCAATTCTTCGGCGCTCAGCTTTCTTTATGGTCCAACTCTCACATCCATACATGACTACTGGAAAAACCATAGCCTTGACTAGACGGACCTTTGTTGGCAGCGTAATGTCTCTGCTTTTTAATATGCTATCTAGGTTGGTCATAACTTTCCTTCCAAAGAGTAAGCGTCTTTTAATTTCATGGCAGCAGTCACCATCTGCAGTGATTTTGGAGACCCCAAAAATAAAGTCAGCCACTGTTTCCACTGTTTCCCCATCTATTTGCCATGAAGTGATGGGACCAGATGCCATGATCTTAATTTTCTGAATGCTGAGCTTTAAGCCAACTTTTTCACTCTGCTCTTTCACTTTCATCAAGAGGCTCTTTAGTTCTTCACTTTCTGCCATAAGGGTGGTGTCATCTGCATATCTGAGGTTATTGATATTTCTCCCAGCAATCTTGATTCCAGCTTGTGCTTCTTCCAGCCCAGCGTTTCTCACGATGTACTCTGCCTATAAGTTAGATAAGCAGGGTGACAATCATACAGATTTCTCAAGAGGCAGGTCAGATGGTCTGGAATTCCCATCTCTAGAAGAATTTTCCACAGTTTGTTGTGATTCACACAATCAAAGGCTTTGGCATAGTCAATAATGCAGAAATGGATGTTTTTCTTAACTTTCTTTCTTTTTCGATGATCCAGCAGATGTTGGCAATTTGATCTCTGGTTCCTTTGCCTTTTCTAAAACCAGCTTGAACATCTGGAAGTTCACAGTTCACATATTCTCCAAGCCTGGCTTGGAGAATTTTGAGCATTACTTTGCTAGCGTGTGAGATGAGTGCAATTGTGCGGTAGTTTGAGCATTCTTTGGCATTGCCTTTCTTTGGGACTGGAATGAGAACTGACCTTTTCCAGTCCTGTGGCCACTGGTGAGTTTTCCAAATTTGCTGGCATATTGAGTGCAACACTTTCACAGCATTGTCTTTTAGGATTTGAAATAGCTCAACTAGAATTCCATCACCTCCACTAGCTTTGTTTGTAGTGATGCTTCCTAAGGCCCACTTAGTGATCACACCATTGTGATTATCTGGGTTGTGAATATCTTTTTTTGTACAGTTCTTCTGTGTATTCTTGCCACTTCTTCTTAATATCTTCTGCTTCTGTTAGGTCCATACCATTTCTGTCCTTTATTGAGTTCATCTTTGCATGAGATGTTTCCTTGGTATTTCTAATTTTCTTTAAGAGATCTCTAGTCTTTCCTATTCTATTATTTTCCTCTATTTCTTTGCATTGATCGGTGAGGAAGGCTTTCTTATCTCTCCTTGCTATTCTTTGGAACTCTGCATTCAGATGGGAATATCTTTCCTTTTCTCCTTTGCTTTTCACTTCTCTTCTTTTCACAGCCATTTGTAAGGCCTCCTCAGACAGCCCTTTTGCTTTTTTGCATTTCTTTTCCATAGGGATGGTCTTGATCCCTGTCTCCTGTACAATGTCACGAACCTCTGTCCATAGTTCATCAGGCCGTCTGTCTCTCAGATCTAGTCCCTTAAATCTATTTCTCACTTCCACTGTAAAATCATAAGGGATTTGATTTAGGTCATACCTGAATGGTCTAGTGGTTTTCCCTACTTTCTTCAATTTAAGTCTGAATTTGGCAATAAGGAGTTCATGATCTGAGCCACAGCCAGCTCCCTGTCTTGTTTCTGCTGTCAGTATAGAGCTTCTCCATCTTTGGCTGAAAGAATATAATCAATCGGATTTCGGTGTTGACCATCTGGTGATGTCCATGTGTAGAATCTTCTCTTGTTGTTGGAAGAGGGTGTTTGCTATGACCAGTGCGTTCTCTTGGCAAAACTCTATTAGCCTTTGCCCTGCTTCATTCTGTACTCCAAGGCCAAATGTGCCTGTTACTCCAGGTGTTTCTTGCTGTTTACTGGCTTTTAAGCTGCGAGCACCTGGACCTACAAACAGATTTTTTTTCTTTCTTGAATCTTATTTTATTGGATTCCAAAGTTTATACTTTTGAAAGATATTGAACCCATATCTGTGTATATTCTAAGGAGCATTGTATTTTGGAGATCTTGCCCTATCTTGGCGTGCCTACTCACTTTTTTTGGCTTCACTGAGTTGCAGCACTCAGGATCTTCATTGCCACATGCGGTATCTTTATAGTTGCAGCACGTGAGATCTAGTTCCCTGACCAGGGATCAAACCCAGGGCCCCTGTATTGGGAATGCAGTCTTAAGCAGTGAACCACCAGGGAAGTCCCACTAACAGATGTTGGCACCCAATGTGAGGCTGGGTTCTTGCAAATCGGGCTCCAGGCAGGGAGTCATTCCCGAGCCAAGGCACCACCTTCATGATGCACTGGGAAGGCTGTGAGGAGCCGCTGGCCCCAGGAGGAGGTTTGAGAGGACATTCCCAGTGGAAACCATTTGTTTTGGGGATCCTCTGTTTCTCCCCTGCTCAGCACTGATGGCCAAACTACGCTTTTCCTTGGTGGAATGAAAAGACAGCTCTGATGAGAGCTGACAAGCTCCAAGACACCGGTAAGTCCACCAGTGTGCACCTGGATAACTTCTCTTTTGAGTAGGAAGTGTGCTATTTGGGCATTTTGTAAATTGGTTCTGATGTGTGTCTGATGTGGAGGACAGGTTTGGTAGCCGAGAAAGCTGGGCTGATAAAAATTCAAAATTCAAAATTCTAATCCTGAGAGAACAAAAATGTGCCTAGGAGAAAGCTTGAAGTGAACTCTTATCATGTCCTTAAAATACAAACAAAGCCCACTTTGCCTGAGATGTCAACCTTAGGTTAATCGGTAGAACTTCAAAAGATGTTTGGGGTTTATTAAACACACTCTCTTGTTCCACGTTAAAGAGAAATGGTGCTTTGAGAAAAATTTAAGTTTTTGGAGATTATGGAATATGTTAAGTTTTTCAATCCGAAAATGCTGGTATAACAGTTCAATTACTTGTTTCTTGGTTTTGTTAAGGCTTTTAAGGGTTAAAAATTGTAAATATGTAGTGAAAGCTACTAGCCTGACAAGGAAAGCATTTCAGAGGGTAAAGCAACTATATGTGTTGTTGGTGAGAAAAGGTATAAAGAATTAAAATGTTTTTGTTGAGGAAAAATGGTGAAAATTTTGTTCAAGAGTTGTTTCAGGATGGAGAAAAATAAGAGGCAGATCATACGGATACAAAAAGTGGTAACAGCTTTGTGAGAAAAGGGAATTTTAAGAGATTTTTGTACGTTGTCAGGAGTGATTAAAATCAGAATGGATTTAATTAGGTAAATAAAGTTTGTTACTAATAGAACAAGCTCCAAGACACCGGTAAGTCCACCAGTGTGCACCTGGATAACTTCTCTTTTGAGTAGGAAGTGCCTACTCAAATATTTACAAAATGCCCAAATAGCGGTAGAAGATGGGATTTTTTGTTTCCTTCCTTCCCTGCCATGCAGCTTCTGGGATCTGTTTCGGGACCAGGGATTGAACCTGTACCCTCAGCAGTGAGAGCACTGAGTCCTAACCACTGGCCAGCCAGGGAATTCCCTGGAATTTGTTTTTTTTTCTCCCTGTTAAAAGAACAAAATTTTCCTGGAATACTGGGCTTTTGTTGATAACAGATTGTGCGTTTCTTGCTCTAGCTAAGTTTGAGTATTCCCAAGGGCCCCTAGGCATCTCAGGAAAAATAGTAAAGTAAATTGGATTATGTGGTATATTAAATTATATGGGAAACACTTGATAACTTTCAGATCCTACTGCTGAACTGGATAAGAAATTTCAATAATACTATGGAAAGCTATTGTTTTGTTGCAAACCATATTTTATTTTCTTATTATTTTTTTTACTTTTGGTATTTTAAAAAACCTTTTGGCTGAACCACTCGGCGTGTGGGATCTTAGTTCCCCAAGCGGGGATAGAACCCGAGCCCTCTGCAGTGGGAGCACAGAGTCTTAACTGCTGCACCACAAGGGACATTCCTTCAAACCATATATTATTTAAAAAAAAAAATTATGTATTTATTTTTGGCTGTGCTGGGTCTTCTTTGCTGTGTGCAGTGCATGGGCTTCTCTTGTATCAGAGCATGGGCTCTATGACATGGGGGCTCAGTATTTTCAGCTCCCAGGCTTTAGAGCACAAGCTTAATAGTTGTGCATGGGCTTAGTTGCTCCGTGGTATGTGGGATCTTCCCAGACCAGGGATGGAACCCATGTCTCCTGAATAGACAGGTGGATTCTTTACCACTGAGACCCCCAGGGAAGTCCCCCAACCATATTTTTGACACCAATGTCCAGGATGGAAAAGACACATTCAGAAGATAATACAAGATGCATTTTGATTGTTATCCTCATTGTAATGTCTACTAATTTTCAAAATTTTGTCCAGGTGCTATGACAAAATAATCAGAGAGAGGCAATGTTTTCATAATATAAAATACTGATACAAACTTGAAATTGAGATTATTTCCAACTCTGTGTCCATTCCCCAAGTTAGGCAGGGCTTCCCTGGTGGCTCAGTGGTAAAGAATCCACTTGCCAAAGCAGGAGACACAGGTTCAATGCCTGGGTCAGGAAGATACCCTGGAGAAGGAAACAGCAACCCACTCCCGTATTCTTGTTGGGGGAATCCCATGCATAGAGGAGGCTGGTAGGCTACAGTTCACAGGGTCACAAAAGAGAAGGAGTTAGCAACCAAACAACAACAACAAAACTGCATTTCAGCTGGAAGTAGTAAGTGGTGGTTGCCCCATTCCCTTGAAGAGTTGGAGAACATTGGAATGGAAATGGAACCAAAACTAAATTCCTCTGCTGAGTTTATGGTTAACCTCTCTGTTCAAAACTTTATCCCCTTTCTTGTTCTGTACCCACTCCTCCTCAAGATTGCGGAATATCACAAAAAGGAGGGTGGGGGATGAACAGAGAGGACCCTACTCTACGGTCCTAGTCCCCGGCAGCCCCCGGCCATTTTGGCACCAGGGACACGTTTCATAGAAGACAGTTTTCTAAGGACCAGGAGTAGAGGGGATGGTTTGGGGATGCTTCAAGCACATTACATTTGTTGCGTACTTTATTTCTATTATTATTACACCAGCTCCACCTCATTTTATCAGGCATTAGACCCCAGAGGTTGGGGACCCCTGATTTCCCCCCATAACCTCAGACTGTCTTTTGTGGAAAAAGTTTTAGTAACAACTCCAGGCAAGGGGCAGCCGAGGGAGGCTCTTTTCCTCCTAATTCATTACAGCAGTGCATGTTGGCTTTTAACAAGCAGAAATCAAAAACTCAGGACACCCCTCTTGAAACACTTAGAGACGATTTGCTGAGCAGCTTTGCTAAGGAAGCACTTCTCCTTGACTCTGCCCTCTGAAGGGAGCATTACTCTCATTATAGAGGTGGAAGCCGAGGTCCTGAGAGAGCAAGCAATTTGCACATAGTCACACAGCCAGGAAGTAGCAGACCAATGCCCAGGACTTTCCCGTGAACCCATCCTTCTTTCTTTCCCAAACTGCAGAAGACAGCCCGACTTGGGATCTCCACAAGGCGCTTTATAGTAGCCTCTGCATTAATTTGTTTAACCTTTACTGAACTGGTACTTACTAGGTGCCAGGCTCTTTTCCTAGAGCTTCACAGATAGCAACTCACTTAAGCTTCATCACAGGCCTGTGGGGTTCCTATTACTCTGATGCCATTTTACAAATAAGGAGACTGCAGCACAGAGAGGTGCAGTAACTTGCCCAAAGTCACACAGGAAGTAGTGAGTGGGACTGGGATCTGGACCCAGGCTGCTGGGTTTCAGAGTGAATGTTCCCTACATTTCCTGAAGCCAGATCCCGGAGGAGAGGGTGGGCAAGGAGATGCTACACAAACAAATGAAAAAGCAGAATGGGCCACCTCCCCAAATTCATGGATTAGAAACCCATCGTTTGCCCAGTTTGAGTGACAAGAGCCTCACTGAAAGTCATACCTGGGCGGTGTCTTCACCGGGCTTCTTGTCAACCCTGCCATTCCCATGGAGCCCTTTCCTGCAGGAGCAGCAGAAATGGTGTTCAAAAAGCACCCTTCGCCCTACTGCTGACTGTGGCTACAGGAGCCACGGGGTCCAGGACTGGAAGGAAGCTTCTTTCTTTCTACCCTTCCCAACCCACGCCATGCGGTAGACGCCCTGTGTGAGCTTTTTGTTCAGTCACTAAGTCACATCTGACTCTCTGTGGCCCCACGGACTATACCCCGCCAGGCTTCTTTGTCCATGAGATTCTCCAGGCAAGAATATTGGAGTAGGTTGCCATGCCCT
The DNA here is from genome assembly GCA_024291935.2 of Okapia johnstoni. Classification (NCBI taxonomy): domain Eukaryota; kingdom Metazoa; phylum Chordata; class Mammalia; order Artiodactyla; family Giraffidae; genus Okapia; species Okapia johnstoni. The sequence continues at coordinate 6,123,915 of CM044323.1, read as the reverse complement.
CCTCCAGGAGATCTTTCCGACTCAGGGATCGAACCTGAACCCAAGTCTCCTGCATTCGAAGGGGGATTCCTCATCACTGCGCCACCTGGAAAGCCTGAAGCAAATATTAGCAAAGTGTTAACTGGTGTATCCAGGGTATAAGCATGTTCACTAAACCTCTTTTTCATCTTTTCCATAAATTTAAACTTTTTCAGAATAATAAGTTGAGGGAAGATAAGGTGAAAATTCTTAAGCGCAATTCACAGTGCTTTCCAGAGAATTGATGGCAAATAGTGACTCATTCTTCTCTTCCCCTCAAATAACATAAGACATACACCATATTGCACAAGGTCTTCAGGGAAGTGGGGAGCCCTGTGGAACTCAAAGAACCAGAGGGTCTCACGGCTGAGACTTCTCTGACAAACGAGCCCTTACCTACCTCAAATTATAGACCACTCTCTCTCCAGCAGCTAAGACCCACTGCAGTGTGACAAGAAAAACAAAAACAAAACACACCTTAGAACTTCTTTCCTAGTTTAATCTGAAACGTACCCGCTGTGGTCCAGTCACCTGCAGCTGTCTCCTGCCCCTTCTACCTGACCACCTGAAGTGAAACTCCCTCCATGATGCTTTGTTCCAATTCTTGGGTCCTTGTCTCCCATCCTAATTTTGGCTTGGAGCTCTAGAGGCTGGGAATCTGTGCCCAGAGCAGGTACCTTGATGGAGTTTAACTATCTGATTGATCAAACGTGCAGTGTGGGTTTCACATTGTGTCAACTGGAGAAATATTTATTAATGGCTTTTGCTCAACCCATGTCCCTGGCCCAATGATGACATCAAACCTTGTTCCCGACTTTCAAGTTGCTTCCAATTTAGTTGTGGAGATGAGACAAACACCGCAAATAATTAGCTGAAGAGTATTCATTTTCACTCTTTCTTAAAACTCAGAGGCAAGATAGGATGAAAAAGATATCCATCTTTTTCCCTTCAACCACAAAGTAAAATAAGAGACAATAAAAATAAATGAATTAATGAGATAATTCAGGAATAAAAATGAATAAAATAAAAAATAGACTAAAGAGAAAATAAAAATAAAAGCAGAAATTAATGAAGTAAAGTCAGTAAAAACAAAATGAATATAAAATGAAATAATAAGCCAAGTAAAATAATAAAGTGGAATAAGGAAACAAAAATGAAATAGAAGAAAAGTCCTATGACAACTAAAAATAAAGCCAACACAATAAATACAGGAGAATTAGTAAGATGAGAAGGAATGTAATTAACCAAAGAAACACTGTAAGGACTGGAGGGAGCGGAGTTACGTTTGTTGGGCAGGATCCCGTTGTATTTTTCGCCTGCATTTGGGCCCCCGGGTGTCGGCCAGAACGAAAGCTCGGCGCTGGGCAATGCCGGGTCGCTCGTGCGCGGCGCTCGCGGGTGGGGTGGCTCTCCGAGCCGGTGAACGCGGAGCCTGGCCGGGAAAGAGGGGCTCCCCGGGTCGGCGCCCCCTCGGCTCCCCGGGGCCGGTTCACCGCGCCGACCCGGCCGCCGGCAGGTGGCGCTCTGAGCCCCGCGGCCCGCGCACCGCGCTGGCCGAGCAGGTCCTCCCAGCCCGCGCGCGATCCTTTGGAGTCTCCCCTGCCCCCCGCCACCTGCGGGCCCTCGGCTGCTGCTGCTGAGGATGAGCCGCGAAATGGTGACTTTGGAGCCCCCGCGGAAAAGATGTCACACCAAACGCAGGGTTCTTGCCCCAAGACCATCAGTGGGAAACTGGACAGAAGGATGCTTCGTGCAAACTTTCGATCTGCCTCGATGGAATACCCTGTGTCCTAAAAAATAACTTAAAGTGTGAAATAAAATTTTGAAACTGGAGTTAAAAAAAATTCACCTGCCTGCTGCCTCAGGCAGGGGACAGGATGTTCGTCCAGAGGAGCCAGCTCCCTGTGGCTTTAGCAGGGATTCGGGGATGCAGAGGGCGTCTGCAGGCGGCCTGCGCGCAGTCCCACCGCCGCGCTGGGGGCGGGAGGCGAGCGCTGGGGGTGGGGCCGCTCGCTTGCAGATACCGCTGGGACAATCCGGCTGGGCGCCTCCGCGCCTCCGGGAGGCCGGGGCTGGGACAAAGCATTAGCATTTTCTACATGTGAAAAGCCCGCATTCCAGGGCGGGAGGCCGCGAGGGCGCCGCCCCCCTCTTCCCATTCACACTCCGGACCACACAGGGCGCCTCTCGCGCCAAATGCTCGAAGGTTCGCTCCAGCTTTTCTTTGGAGTAGGGCGATGCATCCGAAATGTAGATATTTCCCTAAACGCCGGCTTTGACATTTAATGTGATCCTAAGTAGCCAGAAATGTGGACTGGATTAGGAGGAGGCTGGGGGCCCACAGGGACACTTGGCCAAATCCGCCTAAATCCTCCTGGACAATTGTTTGTCACCGCACGGATCCCCTTTGCCCCAAATGAGGGGGCTAATGAACTGCGCTGCCTCCTCCCGGGGCACTCCCACTCCCACCCAGGAGCCCGCATGTCGGCCCCCGTTCTTCCCAGGGAGGAAGCCAAGCCTAGTGTGCAAACTGCCCTGGGAAGGGAGTTTGGTTACTTTAGGCTGGGCCGGCTGAGTTTGACCAGTAACCCACCCATGCTGGGTCACTATTTAACTGTCTTGATGAGGCTCAGAGGGTCAAGGATGCTGAGGCCCCCTGCGAATCCTGGGATTATGTTAATAAGCCATCCCCACCTTGAGAGCAGTTCCTGTGCCACTGCCCGACCTAGAAAGGAAGGCACCCAGAATCTGTTCTGCAGACTTTATTATCTAGAAAGATCCACACACTGTGTAAGGCACAGCCCTGTTTTCAATGTATTCAGGATCCAGGAAGGGGAAGGAAAGATGATGAAGAACAGAAGTAGACTGGGCCTGAAAAATCTGCCAGGTTACCATGGGGCTCCCCTGAAAAGCTTACCATCCCGGAAATACCTCTGGGTGGCATGTGTGGAATGAATGAAGACTTGGGACAGAGCAGGTATCACCCTGGGAGTCAGGGACCAGGAGGCCGTGTGAAAGGGCCAGAGCATGTACACACTGAAACAGGAACCAAGGCCTAGGGATGGGAAATGGTGACCACGTTGAGGGACAGCAGATTCCAGTCTGGATGTAACACATGGGGTGTAAGAGAAGCTCAGTGGGGAGAGGGGAGTGGTTGGCATGCAGAGACCTCTCTGGTGGGAGTCAGAGCTGTGCTGCAGGGGCAGGTGAGGTCAGGAGGAAAGGGTGGGGAAGGGACCTCCTGCCAAAGGATGAGGGCCTGGGGGAGGCAGGTTAAGAACAGGATGAGAACATAGGATGATGCCAGTAAATACTGAACACCCCTCGTGTCCCAGACACTGGACATAGCCACAGTGCAGGAGGCAGTCCTTTTCCTGGAAGGGTCCCCTTGCTCTCTCCCGCCCAACACCCCAGTTTCAGTGGCTCAGCAGTCTCTGCTTTGATTATCCTTCATTATTACCCAGTAAAAAATTAAGAATTTCCTTTTGAACATCCGGAGCTCATATCCAGCAACAACAATGTCCAGGGCTTTAAACCTCATTCCAAGCCTGTGAGAGAGGTGCTGTTACTGTCCTCACTTCACAGATGAAAAAAGAAACTGAGGCACAAAGAGGCAAAATACTGTGCTGCAGACCAAGTCAGTTCCGGTGAGAGCGCTGACATTTGAAGCCAGTCCAGCCATCTGGCTCCAGGGTTCACAATGGCACTGCTCACCTTTCTCCAGGTGGCTTCCAAGAGCGGGGCTGGATGGGCGCCTGAGAAGTGAGGCCGAGAGGAAGACAGCATCGAGGATGACTGGGCTGAGCAGGTCCTCTGGGCAACAGGAAGGTAAATGAACTCACCTGTAATGACTCTCGTTGCATTCGGCATCTCCTTTTACTTTTCACAGGAGGCCCTGAGGAAAGTTAGCTTCCTTGTGCAGAGGGTCAAAAACCTCAACAGAGATCAAGGCACTTGGGTTGAGTAAGGGGCAGAGCTCCCAGCAGACTGGCCCGTAAGGGGTTCTGCATGGTGGGAACACCACCAAGAGCTGAGAAGGGGGCAGGGGTACGAGTGGGGCAGGAGAGACCCTTGAAGGTGCTGGCTCTGCTGGGGGCCGCCCTGTGCAGTCTGTGAAGGGCCCCGTGCCGTGGATTCTGGCCCTCTGTGTTGCTGAACAGGCGATGGGGCTTGAACAAAAGCTAAGGGGACCCAAGTCTCAGAATTCACAACCCCCTCAGCTCTGACTCCACCCTCTGAGAGCCCCCACGCCTGTTAAACTGCAGAACATCATATACCACAGAAGAAAGGTACGATCAAGACACAAAGGGTGTGGGGTCGGGGGTGGAGAAATTGGGACAGGGAGGAAAAACTTCCAGGACATGGCGTCTAAAACCTCTCAGCACAGTTAGGATTACCTCCATTAGCATAAGTGAAAGTTGCTCAGTCGTGTCTGATTCTCTGCGACCCCATGGACTATATGGAATTCTTCAGGCCAGAATATGGAGCTTCTTTACCAGCTGAGCCACCAGGGAAGCCCAAGAATACTGGAGCAGGTAGCCTATTCCTTCTCCAGGGGATCTTCCTGACCCAGGAATCGAACCGGGGTCTCCTGCATTGCAGGATTCTTTTTTTTTCTATTGAAGTATAATTGCTTTACAGAATTTTGTTGTTTTCTGCAGGCGGATTCTTTACCAGCTGAGCTACCAGGGAAGCCCCTCCATTAGCAGAGATGGTGGTTAACGACTGTGGTGGAAAAAAACGAATTGGAGAAGCCTTTCTGGCTGCGGGACTCAGAAAGACAAGTCACAGAGGTGAAGAGCCTACATTTACTGTGCCCAGATCTGCTGAGGGCGGCTGTGGAGGGGAGAGCTGGACTGCTGGGGGTCAGAATTTGACAATATGCATCAGATCTAGAGTGCTCCAGCTGGGAAAATCCTTCACCAGCCTTCTCATAAGATGTGCAGGGTTGTACCAGCACCTGCCGCTAAGGATGGATACATGATTTGAACTACAGAGGAGATGGGAGGCCTAAGTCTGCTGAGGGTTTCGGGGGAAACTGTTCCTGATGGTTTCCAATCACAACAGGGTGCCTTTACCCACTGCTTCTTTTGAAAAGTTATTTTCGGATGCACTGGGTCTTCGCTGCTTCAAGCGGGCTCTCTCTAGTTGCGGTGAGTGGGGGCTACTCTTTGCTGTGGAGCTCAGGGCTCTCGTGGTGGGGGTTTCTCTTGCTGCGGAGCATGGGCTTAGTTGCCCTGCGGCACATGGAATCTTCCTGGACCAGGGATCCAGCCTGTGTTCCCTGCATTGGCAAGAGGATTCTTTACCACTGACCACCAGGGAAGTCTTGCCTTCATCTTGGTCAGTGCAGATATAGGGCTGGAACGTCCTGTGACCAGGGGGAGAAAAGTCCAGAAGCCAAGGAGGATGGTGTGGGAAAACAGAGCTGAGTCCCTGATAGCATCACTGAGCACTAAAGCCAAGCTCACCAGCTGCCTATGGTTCCCCTTCTCAAGTGGGATAGAAATGATCTTTGTTTAAGTCACGGATCCACTTTGTGCTACTCACAGCCAAGGGTATTATTTAACAGCAATGTGGGGCCTCATCTGCCTCTTAGCTATTCCTGCTTTCCCTCTAACTAATCAGCAAGTGGGGAAAGTTTCAATTTCTTGAGATGTCTCCAAATATGTATTGCCTTCGAGTTCAATTATAGGCCTTCTACCACCCACATGCTATTCAAGACTTGGTGGGTTCGCAATTAGGAAGCATGTGGGCTTTGTCTAGAAAATGCCCTGGCTAAGCTCTAATCCTTTGGCCACCTGATGCAAAAAGCTGACTCACTGCAAAAGACGATGATGCTGGGAAAGATAGAGGGCAGGAGGGGAAGGGGGTGATAGAGGATGAGATAGCTGGATGGCATCAGTGACTCAATGGACATGAGTTTGAGCAAACTTGGAGAGATAGTGAAGGACAGGGAAGCCTGGTGTGCTGCAGTCCACGGGGTCGCAAAGAGTTGGAAACGACTGAGCGACTGAACAGCAACAAGCAAAGCTGCTACCATCCTGCAGCATACATGTGGGTCCCACAGAACTGCTGCTGATCTGGGGCTTGGGGAAGCAGCTCCTGCAGACTTGGACCAACACCAGTGCAGCCTATGACTCCCATCTCATTTGGAAAAGGCTTCAAGAGGCCCAAGGGAGCTAGGCCACCTCTGTTTTCTGTATCCTCCAGGAAGGAATCTACTCTGTATGTAAAACAACTTGTTTAATCCCTAAGTTGTATCCGACTCTTTTGCGACCCTATGGACTGTAGCCCTTCCAGGCTCCCCTGTCCATGGAATTCTCCAGGCAAGAATACTGGAGTGGATTGCCATTTTCTTCTCCAGGGAATCTTCCTGACCCAGAGATCGAAACTGCGTCTCCTGCACGGGCAGGTGGATTCTTTGCTGCAGAGCCACCAGGGAGAACAACTCCCACATGGCAAGAGCGGCCAAGGCCCTGTGCACACCCATCCCATGTTCAAACGGAAGAAAGACCGCTCCCCCTTCTCTGAGCCCCTTGTGGGCAATGTCTGGTCCTATCACACTCAGTTCGTGTAGAGCCCTAACTAAAATGTTTGATTTCAACAACAGAATAATTCCGATGCAGTTTCTGATAAACCATGTGCTTATCTGAACAGTCCCCTCTCCATTTGTGAAAACTGAGGAGCCATGTAGATTCAGCTAGTGTGAACCTGGTCTTCAAAGTCGGGAACTAGAGAGATGCCGGCAGCAGGGAAGATCCTGAAAGGCCGGCTTTCATTCATCCTCCAAACCTGATACTGACTGAGGGGTCACCCAGGGTTTCCAAAGTCAGTCTGCAGTGTGTTTTGTTTTTCCTACTTTTCAGTTTAATGTATTGACCCTATCGACAAATTTTGGCCAGGTCAATCCCGCAACACATACCTGTCACTTATGAGAAAGAAGCTTTTAAGTTCTCGTTTGCATCTGCAAAGGGATTAGCAATGAACCTTGAACTCCCTGCCATTTTCTGGCCCCTTTAGCCACATCTAGGCTTATGACACGTCAGCCTCCCCCGCCTTCTGCCCTGCACAACTTCTGGACTGGCTACGCATCTGCTCACAAGGTGTTCTCCATTTTTAAAACTTTAACATGAAATCTCGAATGCCAACATAATGTATTTAACAAGATTGTTCTGATGAGACTGTGTTTTAATTGCCTTTGACAGATATATCACATAATGGCTTAAAATGAATAATCTAGCAAAGATTATATGGAAAACACATGAAAATGAGTTTGTGAATCCTTAACTGTATGTAAGCTTCCAGCCAAAAATAAAAAAAATAAAAAAAAAAAAATCAGGGGTTCAAGTCGTTTCAAAATTGTGTCTTCAAAACTAGCACCCTTCAGCATCTGTCTTTTATTCATTTTGCTGTGATACAACTAAAAAGGCTTGTAAATATTCCCCTGGGTCTCACGTAACAGTTTTCCACGAGCAAACTATCACTTTCTCTGCACAGTGAACGCTGGCATTTGGATGGGCTGGATCGGGTGGACGGGCTGGAACACTGGCTTCTTTCTCATTTCAGAGAGTGTTTTCACTGCAGGGAGCAGTTGATTCCTTTTGATGATCTGTAAGGCCAGCTGGGTATTACCTATAAAAACACTTCTCATTACAAAAAAGCATGTAACAATAGCACCACCTAACAGAGCAAGCCCAAGTCTCAAAAGGGAGGAAAAGATGACGGAGAAGCGCAGTGGTCTGCAGCCGCTGCTGTACGCTGGGATCATGTGATGCTCCCTGCACCACCCTGGGGAATTCTGATTTAAGGAACCTAGCGTGTGAGTGAGGGGACAGAACGGTAAAAAGCGCGCATCGATTGTAAGGTAGAGCCCAGCTTGAGAACTTAGAAGGGCCCCAGACGGCGCACTAACCCTGCCACGCCTTTCAGGAGGACGAGGCCTGCCGGGTGCCTTCTTCAGCAATAAAAAGAGGGGAGGCCTGTAAGGGTTTCCACAATCAGCAAGACTCTGATGAACAATTCCTAATGCTTCTGTCCCCCCTCATCTCTCCCCTCAGCTCTCCTTTTCTCTTCACATCATCTCTCATGTAGGGCCCACAGCCTTTCTTCTAGGTCATATATGCCCCCAGAGGCATGACCTGGATTTAGGCTTGAATGAAAAATCCTCAGCAGGAACTGGCTTACGGCAAAGCTTATTAACCACATCTGTGTTTAAAACACTAAGGTGTACAACCCAAAGCCACTGCATTCTGTCTCAGGTTCTCAATTAAGAGTCATTTGGATGCCTAAGAGAAAGGTTAATTAGTAGAGATTAATTATAATTGTCAGAAGTCATGCTATTCTGCATTTTCACAGATAAAAGGATACACACTTAACCTGCAAGAAGCAGGAATTTGCAAGATATCAGAAACTCCCTTGTTTAGAAGAATGTGAGGGGTAATATCTCTTCCATTTCTAAGAGAAAAAGCAGACACCAAAAATCTCTGGCTCTTTGCAGGGCTACAGTCAAGAGAAGAACCACTCACCATTCTGCAGCTCAAGGTAGACGGCCAGCAGGATGGCTTCAGGGGGCACCTCTTTGGGATGGATCATGGAGGCCGCCTTCAATCAAAACAAAAGACAGACCCATGAGACAGAGGTAGCTTAAGATACAAACTCCGAGTAATGCCAAAAGAAAAAGAATGTCTACCTACCAATGTCAAGTCAGCAAACTTACTCAAGCTCACTGGGACACTACAGTTCTGCTCAGATGGCCCTCAGCAGGCTTTGTCTTCATCCTTCCCAATTAAACTACACATGCAATTTTTAGTACATATTTATCTTCCCTTGCCTAATCCATAATGAGTTCTCTCTTGGTCGTCTTCTGCTTGGGGTTCTTCTAGCTCTTGCCTATGCTTGTTTTTTGTTTTGTTTTGGCCGTGCCCTGCACCTTGTAGGATCTTAGTTCCCCAACCAGGGACTGAACCCATTCCTGCTACCGTGGAAGTGTGGACCTAACCACTGGACCGCCAGGAAGGTACTGAATTAATAAGCATCTGAGGATGAACCCTTTCCAATTCTGTGGAACCCCTCTGGGGCTGCCAATGGCAGTACCTGTTCCCCTACTACAGGCTGGGTCCCTGCCTCTGATTGGTCCAAGGACAGGCAGGGGACCTAAAGAGCCCCAAGCAAAAGTCCTCCCGAGACCTGCTGATGAGGCCCCCTCTTGGTGGTAGAAGTCAGAGGTCTAGTTCAGTTACACGGCGCCAGGAACTTTCATTGTGTGCAGAATTTCTTGGGGACTGACTTTGTGAGCCCTTCTTTCTAAAAAGGTGTATTTGTAATTTAACTTTTTGAGTGGACAGAGATTCACGCAATTCAAAACTAAAAAGCAAACAGATATCCAGTGCTCCAGCCACACAGCACCTATCTTGTCACCCCCTGTAGCCAATGTTAGCAGTTTCAGGTGTATTCATCCAGGGATCCTGTATGCATATACCGGATTACATAAAACTGTTGTGCATTTCTTTGTTCTTTTCAATTCATATGTCTCGGATAGGTTATCATTTTAGTATGCAAGGTTTACAGATGCCTTGGGTTCAACTATATGGAACACCATTATTGATCTGAGCACTGATATAGATGTGGTTAACAATCTTTTGAAATATTGATGATTAAAATCTTCAGGAAAACGCTCCTCTAGATGCCTAGGTTCATTTGCAACAACAGTCAGTTGCGTACCTTACAAGAATATGTCCGGGGACTTCCTTGGCGGTCCAGTGGCTAAGACTTCATGCTCCCAGTATAGGGGGCCTGGGTTTGATCCCTGTTCAGGTAACTAGATCCCGCATGCTGCAACTAAAGATCCTGTATCTGCAACTAAGACTCGGCACAGCCAAGTAAATATTTTTGAAAAAGAGTATGTCTGGAGGAGTCATATTCCAATGTTCAAACTGAGCAGAAGTTAGAATGCAAACAGCATAACAGAGCCCAGCAATCCCAAGCCCCCTGCCGGCCGCTCCGCAAGGCGCCCGGCGCTGCCCAGCCTCACCTGGTGGAGACACTTCCGGGCTTTGTCGTACTCGCTCCTCAGGCAGTAGGCGCTACCCAGGTTGAACAGCATCACGGTCCGGGCCGAGCTGACGGAACTGGGGTAGCACTGAGGGGCCCGTTTCCCAGCTGGGGAGAAGAGCAGACCCGCGTGAAGAGGCCGGGCCGGGGGCATGGAAGCAACCCCTCCACCGCCCGAGAAGCTGCCCAGAACTGAAGCCCGGCTATCCTCCTCGGGCGGACAGAGGAAGGACACGGAGGCTCGAGGGCGAGTCTTTGGGAAGCAGCCTGGGCTACTGAAGTCTTTACCAAATGTCTTACTTACAGGATTCCATTGCTTCATTTTCACCTTTGTCTGATCCTACAAAGACATGAAAATAAATCTCAGGGGGCCAGGCAAAAAGAGTATATTTTCCAAAAACTTCATTTTCTTTATGAAATGGAAATAATATTAAGGCAATCTGTCACAGTATTTCCTTTGTACGTAGTGGAGGTTCTAATAACACTGGTGGCTCAGATGGTCAAGAATCTGCCTGCAATGTAGGAGACCTGGGTTCCATCCCTGGGTTAGGAAGATGACCTGGAGGAGGGCATGGCAACCCACTCCAATATTCTTCCCTGGAGAATCACCATGGTCAGAGGTGCCTGGAGGGCTACAGTCCATGGGGTCGCAAAGAGTCAGACACGACAGAGCGACTAAGCACACAGGTTCTAATAAAAGACACGAGAATGCCACCTCCCACCCACCACCACCCCAAGTCTGAGAAGTAACCTCGAATAAAGGGAATTCTAGTCTTGTTCCCTCACAAATTTAGCCATGATTTAAAACTGACTTTTGAATGTGTTTTTACTCTCCCTGGGATTGTAGAATCCCTCCGCAGAGAAAAACACAGTATAAGAATCAAAACAAATTGTTCTGGACGTCCTCAGTGGTCCAGTGGTTAAGACTCCACACTCCCAAAGGAGGGGGCCCAGGTTCAATCCCCAGTCGGGGAACTACATGCTGCAACTGAGTTTGCATGCTACAACTAAGGCTCCAAACAACCAAATAAACATTAAAAAAACCCAAAACCCCCCCCACCAAATCGCTGTAACACCATCAGCGTTTCAAATGTTGGAATTTAGCAATTAGTACATAGTAAGTACGGCCAAACTCCAGACTGCCAACCTACAACTCCCTTCCCTTCACAACCGTGTCCTTAAATTTCTACACATCCTGAGTTACAACGGAAAGGCAGTGGAAACGGTGAAGAGTTCTGATCAAACATGTCTTCCTTAACCTTGGTCCTGCTCGTTTGAAGAGATCCCTAAGGAGACATCAGTGACATTCTCTGGGTTCAAGTGAGTAATAGCATCAGAGATTCTGTCCAGAGAGATGAGGGCTTCTGCAGCATATAAATGACCCAGGAACCTGAAATGAAAAAGAAATGGGTTCCAAATTGAAACGTAGGTCATCACAAAAATACCCAATGTATAATAAAATCTAGTGTATATGTAAAAATTTCACATATGTTAAGAATCACTTAAATCTTTCCCTTTAAAAATATCTTAAAATATACAATAATTTTTGTTAGCTAAGAAGGAACAAATGACACATCAAGAGAGTAGTTTAAAGTGGGCAGTAAATCAACTGTATTTCAATAAAACTTTAAAATATAGTCAACAAATGTGTGCTGCTCTATTTATACAGAAAATACCATAAGGGAGTGACGAAGTTCTAAAGTAAGTGGCAGATCCTAGGATGTGTGCCCTGGGAGTGGAGGATCAGAGTCAGGGTTCTCAGGCCTGTGCTGCTGAATCAGTCAGAAGGCACCAGGCACCAGACTAGATTTGGGTTGGATCAGCTCTATTTCGTTTTTGTTTCCTTTCAATTTCTTTATAGCTTCTGGCTGCACCGGGTCTGTCTTCACTGCTGCATGTTGGCTCTCTCTAGTCGAGGCAAGAGGGGGCTGCTCCCTAGCTGCGGGGCATGAGCTTCTCACTGTGGTGGCTTTTCTTGTGCAGAGCACAGGCTTTAGGTGCATGCAGGCTTCAGTGGCTGTAGGACATGGGCTTCAGGCTTAGTTGCCCCGCAGCATGTGGGATCTTTCCCGACCGGGGATGGAACCTGTGTCCCCCGCATTGGCAGGCGGATTCTTAACCACCGGACCTGAGGGAAGTCCCTGGATCAACTTCACTTCTATTGCAAAAGTGTCCTCCCTCACATCCCCTCTTCTGGGTCCAGCTGCTGTCAGGCAGATGTGTTTCCTCCAGGTTTACAATAGACTGGTTCTTCCACTGTCTTGCTTTGAGCTATTTTCCCCAAGATCATCTGACTGATTTTTCAAAATTAACACAGCCTTAGACATAATACACCTCTGCTCAAAATCCTAATAACTCCTTTCTACTTGAGAACAAAACTAAACTTGTGTAGATTTAAAGCTCTCCACAGCTGGGTTCCACTTTCCTGTATTCAGTCGACATCTCACTCCCCCAAAGGTTCCTCTGTTCCCATCACTGTCCTGGGCAGACACCCCACTGCGCTCCCTGCAGCCTTGCCTCCTGGGCTGCAAAGCCTGGCCAAAACCTACCTCCTCTGAAAGGCCAGTTCAGTTCCCAACTCCTTTAGCCAGCCTGTCTCAACTGAGTCTGTCTACATGGACCCTGAGTCCTCAAATCTTAGACTCTTTCCAATTTGACCATTTTCTGGGATTTATGCACACTGAAGAGCATTTCTCTTTCTTTTCTTTTTTGGCTCTGCTGCATGGCCTCTGGGATTCCATTCCCTGACTGGGGATCAAACCCAGGCCCTCAGCAGTGAGAGCACCGAGCCCTCAGCACCGGGCCATCAGGGAATTCCCAAGTGCTGTCTCTCTCTCTCTCTCTTTTTCTTAAGAGCTATCTCTTTATTAAGCAATTTCTTTCTTCTAACTAGCAGGAGCTGTAATGCCCCCATTTCTTTAAATTAATTTTCAGTGGAATACAGTTGACTTCCAATGTTGTGTTAGTTTCTGCTGTACAGCAAAGTGCATCAGTTATACATATACGTATTTCTGCTATTTGTTAGATTCTATTCTCATGTAGGTCAGCAGAGCACTGAGTTCCCTGTGCTACAAATTAGGTTCTTATTAATCTATATGTAAGGCTCTTCCATTTTGCTTCCCCACCAGATACCCTAACAGAAATGACAACTTAAAAAAATCAGTAACTTTAAATATATGTTGAAATAAGATATTTGAAAAACTGCATTAAGCCAGAATCCATAAGCCAATAATCGTTACAAAACACAGACACATTAGACTTTCCTGCTGGTCCAGTGGTTAGGACACCATGCTTCCAAGCAGGAGGTGCAGATTCGATTCCCGATCAGGGAACTGAGAACCCGCATGCCCTGGCAAGGCCAAAAAAATAAAAAGTCAAAAATACCCTCCCTCCCACCCATAAACATACAAATTCAGAGAACCACTTCAAATTCTGTGAATTTACTTTAAAAAAAAAAAAAAAAAACAATTGAATGCCGTCATGATACTCAAAGCCCAGACCTTTGGACGAGGTACACGAAGGTAAAGCCGCTGTGGTACCTAGGCTGTCTAAGGCAAGAAAGGCTTATCCTCACTGCAGAGACGGGGGTTCTGGCCAGTGATAAGAGACCAAGGATGAAGGTAGAATGGTTAGAGAATCACAGATGAAATGATCAGACATGGCTCGGCCAACCCTTCAAGAAATCGTAAAACCTAAGAATGTGGTTGCTTTGATGTTCAGAGGGGAGAAATTGATAAAGGAGGTTGAAAACCCTCCCACAAATGGCAAGTAAAGAATCTAATTAGGATTATTTGACAACAGTGATGACCATGTCTGTCAGAGAATTAAAAAAAAAGCAGCGAGGATTTGTGTTTCATTTTTGTTAAAAAGAAACACACACACAAAACCCTGCTCTACTGATGGCCAGGCACGGCACAGTCTGAGCAGCGGGTGTCTGGCAGGCACAGGCCAAGGCTCCTGGCTGGAACTTCTCAGCGCTGGGCCACAGGAAGGTGCCTTAGAGGCAACCTGACTGCCTTGATCTCAAGCCCAGGACCCTCTAGGCCTGGAGAACAGATAAGATTTTCTCACAGGAGAGCAGGAACTCTCATACTTGAATTGTGACAAAGTCTCTCTGTTCCTGGATGCTCTTTTTTTTGGGGGGGGGGGGGGGGGCAGGGGGGCCTCACCGTGCAGCCTGTGAAGTCTTAGTTTCCCGACCAGGGATCGAATCCATGCCCCGCTGCCATGGAAGCACGGGGTGTTAACCGCTGAACCGCCAGGGAAGTCTCAATCAATGTTAACTTCAGATGCTTGCATAAAGTAATACTTTTATAAAAGGCAAAAATAAACATTTACAGAACTGTTCCTCAGGGTATGACCTCACAGTTCCAAGTGTTGCATGTTATAAACAAAGGCCACTGAAAAGGGAAAAGAACGTATTTTGGAAACTGTAACTATGTACAGAAAGGAAGAATGCAAAAACAACTGTCCTGATGTTATACAGAGTACCCATGGTCTTGGATAAAATTCCCAGCATCAGCATCATACAAAGACTCAAAGATGCTGCATGTTACTCCACTTTCGTAAAAGAAAAGACGATGAGTGACAATGACACTAATATTGAAGAGGCACCTGAAGAGTTTAAATAAGACTCATGTTCTCTGGAAATGGTGCAGTCGTTTGGGAAAATATTTTAAATTCAAAGCAGATTTATCCGTTGACCAAACTCCTTTTCATGTGGGTATTTTCACTGAAGACTCAGCTTGTTTTGGGAGTTAGTATGTGATAATGTGCCCCCTCAGACCCAGAACACAGAGTCCAGAGTTTCCTCTTCCTCATGCACAGCACGGCAAATGCCATTTCCAATAACCCCCGAAGTGTAGCAAGCGAAAAAAAGTTTCACTACCAAACACAAACAATTAGCAAACTAAGAAACTTTTTTGCTTTCCCTAAGATGATTTACATTCCACTGGGGAAGTCAGAGAGGCAATATGCACCACAGACTCACGGACACCCTCCAAACAAAACAAACACACAGGGTGAGTCACACTTACTTCAGAGATCCTGACAGCTTGGGCTGCTGAAGAAGTTTATCTGCGTGATTCAGAGCCATGAGGTTATCACCCAAAGCCAGAGCCACGTAGGCACTGCAGGCGAGTATGGAGCATCTGGAACACGAAAGGCGAGGGCTGAGGAGACCTGAGTCACGGTGTGGCGAGGATGATGTTTGTTACTCGGGAAAGGACGGCCTGGATTGCCAGCTGTGGCAATCCGGGCGCCAGGCAAGGAGCGGGGAAGCCACAGTGCTGATGGTGAGAATTAGAACGATGGGCAAATCACCACCTGAGGCTCAGGTTAGCTCTTTACCTAAATCATCCTTAGCTTCCATCCCATCTCCCACGAAATAACCCACTGGAGTTAACAATATATACTTAGCCTGTAAAAAAAAGTGTCGTTAATTGCCTAGTGGGAACTTACTCCCACAGAACATTTCTTTTAATATTCTAGAAATAAAGCTATGGAAGCACATTTGTGACTCTGCGAAGAAACACAGTTAAATTACCGAAAAATCCATTTTTTTCGGGTGTGAAAAAAAATCCATTTTTTATAGTAAGCTGAGCTTACTGTAAAACGTTCTTCTCTGAAACTATTACGAAGTCTATAGCTTTTGCTAAGCCACAGTATCAACACTAACTAAAAGAATTTCATTCACATAGGTACTGTTATCCTAAATGAATATTCAAGACAAAAAAAAAAAAAAACAGGATGAATAAATGTGAAGATAAAAAATAAGTCACACTGAGTTTGCTAGGTTGGGCTGAAACGTAAACCTCTGTTTGGTTTCCTACTTAACGGGCAGCTCATTTAAAACAAGTCTAGCTAAAGACTCGACACTGACAGATGATTTGAATGGTAAACAACCGCCCCACACAGCAACCTTAAAATAAACCCGTCCGATAGAAATGAGGGCTGAATGGCCGATCACAAATGACCTGGCATTAGACACAGGGGTTTGAGTTATGTTTACAAATTACAATACATATGTGTACCAGGAAGTGCACTCCGGTTGTAATTTCAGTCTGGGAAGAATGTGAGCATCCTAGCAACACAGTTTTCTGACACTCAAGAAATTCTCTGACCAGAAATGCCCCTCTGGTAAAAGCACAGGCGGGCAAATTCAGAAGCAGCCTGTTGCCTCCTCACTGCCTCACTCCCCGTCGCTGGAACCTTAGAACATTACCCACTAACGGAAAAGTAGCCCCTCAACCCCTAGCAATGCAGAAGAGTAGACTGGCACAAGGAAACTGAGACTTACGCCCTGAGGCGGTGATAAGGGCCAGAAGACTGCCTAGTGCGGGTCCTTGTCTTGTAACAGAGTAGCAAGTGAGATCCAAAGTGACTAAACATACTCTCTAGCTTGGAGTATAGGACTAGGGTCAGGACCAACAGTCAACACCTGGACCGCCTATTCATGCTTCTTCCCGCACTATCACACTGCTTCTTTGTCAGTTCATAAGACTGCCCTAAAAATAAAGTATAAAGAATGCATTACATTGTGATTTTTCTAGTGCATACATAACTATGCACACACAGCTATCTATTTTTTTTTATCATCTGTTATTGTTCTTTTTACTTTTTGCCTGCATCGTATGGCACAAGGGATCTTAGTTCCCCGATCAGGGATAGAACCTGCGGTCCCTGCATTGGGAGCGTGGAGCCTTAACAACTGGACCGCCAGGGAAGTCCCATAATCTGCCTTTTTAAATAGGAAGAAACCAGAATTTAATTGAAATGTTACAAGTTTACCTTTTGTTACTGAGCACATAATGTAAAATCTGAACCCTGTTCATAGAAGAGAGTCACTTAAGAGCAGCAAGTAGTGTCACTACCAAAAGGATTTTCCTGACAAGCCTACAGTCATCCTCACCTCCCCAACAGCTGTCTTCCCTAACAAGGCGATCCCGCGGCAATGACCCCCAGGGGGAGTCCTCTGTGATGGAAGACTCCAGGGCCCAAAGGAGGGAGGCACTGGCTAGTTATCTCCTATTTTCAGGAGTCACTTCAGTGGTCAGCTCTGTGTGGTGAGATTAGGGTGACTTAATTTCCTCTTTTGGTTTATTTATAGTTTTATTTTTGAATGGCAGTAAACATTCATTCATCACTCAGATATGCACTGCTTATGAAGAAAAAGAATGACTTTTAAAGGCCTGGGTCTTGGGCTTCCCTGGTGGTCTAGTGGTTAAAAACCTGGCTTGCAATGCAGGGGACACTGGTTCGATCCCTGGCCTGGGAAGATCCCACATGGCATGGGGCAACTAAGCCCACGTGCCACAACTACTGAAGCCTGCGTACCCTGGAGCCTGTGCTCTGCAACGAGAAGTACTCCCAGCACAACAAAAGCATAGCCCCTGCTCGCTGCAGCTAGAGAAAGCTCGTGTGCAACAACGAAGACCCAGTGCAGTCGAGAGTGAATAAAATCAAGGCCTAGGTCTCTAGAGGCCCTAGGCCGTCATCAACTCACAGCCTACTTGAATGACAGTCACACAACTGAATATCCGTTTCCATTTGTGACTCTTGCCAAAGGCCAGGGCAAAACATAAGCTCCTTAAAAGCAGAAGCTTGCATCTTCTGTTTCCTACACAAAGGCTGGAGCAATTTCTCAGTGTCTGCGTAGGTGTTCAATAGGCCATCACTCTAAGATTCACAGCTTTCAACACTGTAGATCTACTTGTCCAGGCACCCAGACGCCCACCTGCCCAGGTGGCAGGCCACCTTGCTGCTGAAGCCGACTCCTCTCCAGCTCCCAGACACAAGCTCCAGGGTCAGAGTCTAGGACAGGCCTCGCCTCAGGCAGGCGTGCTGGGAAAAGCGTGCCCTGGCCTCTCCTGACAGTAGGGGGGCTATTACTGCTCCAGCCCACTGTCAAGCCCACTTTGGGTCCAGAAATCAGTCATGTAAGATTTGCAGCAGGGTTCTGTTTCCCAAACTATAATTATGTACGAGGTAAAAAACTGGTTTTCCTCAGTTTTTACCTTTTTCCCCATGAGACACCATGTCAAATTAGAACAGGGTGCCAGATTCTACGATTAAAGCAAGCTCCCTATTAAAAAATACTTGAATACGTGCATGCAAAACTCTCTGCTCAAGAGTCATCACATTAAAGTACGTTTCCTTGCGTGAAACTAAAACTAACATTCATGCTCCTCTTCTCAGAGTGCCTTCCCATCTACCCTAAGGCACCTCTTACCACCCTCTCGCTCACCCTCCATTTCCTCTTGGGAAACAACACGCCACGCTGCATAATTCCTGCAAACTGGTCACACCAGAAACATGCTTGGCTCTGGAGAAATCACTCCACTTCTGACAGCTGCTACTTGAAATACTGACCCCCGCTCCCCAACCTGCCCCACCACTTCCTCGAGTCATTGTCCAATCTGCTTGACCAACCGCTCAGTGGATCTGACAGGTCATCAGACCGGAAGAACTATACCTCCGGGGAAGGGACGTGCTGGCTTCCCCCGCCCTGCTGCGCAGCCCTCCGCCGTGGGGGATCCCCTACACCCTGCCCGCTCCTGCACACGCTGGAGGAGCTGGCTCCAGAGCCACAGAATGCCAACCCCTGGTGAAGAACACAACAAAAAAGAACAAAGGAAGGAGAGAAACGGGGAAAACTGTTTCCTTAAGGGACCAAACTACAGCAACAGGCCATTTAAGACTGAGCATTAACATGTGTCAAGCCACGTATTCTGTGCATAAAATGAATCTAAACCAAGGGCCTGAAACAGCAAAGTCAGTTCAGTCACTCAGTCGTGTCCGACTCCGTGTGACCCCATGGACTGCAGCACGCCAGGCCTCCCTGTCCTTCACCAACTCCCGGAGTTTACTCAAACTCATGTCCTTTGAGTCGGTGATGCCACCCAACCATCTTATCCTCTGTCGTCCCCTTCTCCTCCTCCCTTCAATCTTTCCCAGCATCAGGGTCTTTTCCAATGAGTCAGTTCTTCACATCAGGTAGCCAAGTATTGGAGCTTCAGCTTCAGCATCAGCCCTTCCAATGAATATTCAAGATTGATTTCCTTCAGGATGGACTGGCTGGATCTCCTTGCAGTCCAAGGGACTCTCACGAGTCTTCTCCAACACCATAGTTCAAAAGCATCAATTCTTTGGCACTCAGCTTTCTTTACAGTCCAACTCTCACATCCATGACTACTGGAAAAACCATAGCTTTGACTAGATGGACCTTTGTTGGCAAGCAGCTCAACCCATCTCAAAAGAGGCTACACTGGGGGGTAAGTCCAGTCAGTCACCATTTGTCAAAGGTAAATTCACAAAGTGACCTCATGACACACGTTATTTGAAAAATTGGCTCAAAACATCCTATGAAGAATTTCTTCTAACAAATTGAATATGGTACTGGATTTAAAAATTTTTTTAAATGTACATTTCAAACTGTTTCCATTTATCTACAAAAATCTAGAAAATGTTAAACCTGTCAACTCCAGCTCTTAAAATTTAAAGCTTCATGTCTTCTGTAAACATTTCACTTTCTAGTAACTGTTCTGTTACTAAGAGCCTTACTGATAAACACACCCCAGATCCAATACCTCAGCTCAAAAAAACCTGAGCAAGTTTTCCTCTTCAACCAAATCTAGCATCTCAAGGAATCCAGTCCTACCCCAGGCAGCAAATAAAATGCAACTGTCACAGACACAGCATCTTATGCATGGACAGGACCGTAAGATCACTCAATCCAACTTGACAGAAGAGGAAAGAAAGGCCCAGATGGGTTAAACGATTTGTCCGATGTCAGCAGGAGCCCTGTGGGGTTTCTCCGGAGTGGGAGACCACTGAAGAATTATCTCAACCCTGGCTTGTGATTAATCTCATCACCGTGCATCTAAACGGGGTCCTGGGACTAAGATGTGAATCGTGCTACGTGAAGACAAGCTGCTGATAAGATGAAGGATGGATCCCACAGGCAGGTTTCCTTTTTTGGAAGAGTTTACTAGATGAGCACGTTTCAGTAGGATCAGACCCAGTTAAAAGACTGAATCGAGGCTGAGTCCCTAACAAGAGCAATATGAGAGTCAGGAGATTATTAGCCCCGATCTTGTTTTAGGTATGTCTCTCCAACTACACTAGAAGTACTTGGCTAAGACCAAAAGAAACAGGATTCCTTAAGCACACTAAACTGCCTGTGATGTTTATGTTATCCACCGTTTGTTTGGCTCATCTTCTGTTATAAACACTGGGCCATGGGAGGTCCCTTTTAACTGAATGGGAAATAATTCACTGGGTGTCACATCAGAAGTTTATAAGAACTAATTAAGGTTCCATAATTTATACTTGTAGAGTAATTGGGCCGAGTTAAATTTGGTCTGAACATCTCCTTTTATCCATTTTGAGCCTCTTACTTAAAAAAAAAAAAAAAAAAAAAAGAAATATTGAAATTAACTGTGTGTCAGCAAAAAAAAAAAAAAAAAAAAAAAGACAAATTGAAATTTCGATTTTATTTTGTATGCTCTGATTTTCTCATACAGACATTTCCCATATTGGCCCCAACATTATTTCTTCCCCTTTTCCAGTTCTGTTATACTCTTTTCCAGGTTCTAGAGAAGCCTCTAATTTATCTTTAGAAATGAAAAGCTCACTAATGTCATAATCTCAGAATGAATAACAAAGATGCCCTGTAATATGCAACATATAAGACTTTGTACATGCCCATGACAGTTACTAAAATACCATGTAACAATGAAATGTTAATGTGACTAACCTTGTGGACTTCCTTCTTTACTATTAATAAGATGTGGTTAGTCGCTCAGTCATGTCCAACTCTTTGTGACCGCATTGACTGTAGCCCACCAGGCTCCTCTGTCCATGGGGATCCTCCAGGCAAGAATACTGGAGTGGGTTGCCATGCCCTCCTCCAGAGGATCTTCCCAACCCAGGGATCAAACCCAGGTCTCCCATACTGCAGGGAGATTCTTTATTGTCTGAGCTACCAGGGAAGCCCATTAGTAAGATACTTCTATGCAAAAGGATTAGTATGTTGAGCCCTTACCTCATATCATATACAAAAATTAACTCAAAATGGATCCAAGACCTAAATGTAAGTGCTGAATAAAATTATTTAACTCTTAGATGAAAACATAAGAGTAAATCTCATGACCTTGGATGTGGCAGAGGATTCTTCGATATGACACGAGAAGTACCATCAATAAAAGAATAAAACATAAATTGAACTTTATCAAAATGAAAAATATTTGAGATTCAAAAACACCTGCAAAAAACCTGAAAAGACAACAGACAGAATTGGAGAAAATACTTACAAGTCATATATCTGATGAGGACCCTGGACCTAGAATATATAAGCAACTCTTACAACTCAATAATAAAAAAGACAACTAATCCCTTTAAAAAATAGGCAAAGGATTTCAATTAACATTTCTCTAAAGGAAAAGATACAAATGTCCAATAAGCACATGAAAAGATGCTCAGCATCATTAGGTTTCAGGGAAATGCAAATCAAAGCCATAGTGAGATACCACTTCATACCCACTACAATGTATCAACACAATAAAAAAGATGAATAACAAGTGCTGGTGCAGATGTGAAGAAACTGCAACTCTCATACACTGCTGGTGGGATTGTAAAAGCGGTGCAGCCACTTTACAAAACAGTCTAGTAGTTCCTTAAACAATTCAATAGTTACCATGGGACCCAGCAATTCCACTTCTAGGTATAAAAATAAAAACACGTCTACACAAAGACTTGTACAGAATGTTTAGAGCAGCATTATTCCTAGCAGCCTAAAGATGAAAACAATCCAAAACGAATGAATAAACAAAATGTGGTATATCCATACAATGGAATATTATTCAGAAATAAAAACAAATGAAATACTGATACAGGCAACAACTTGAATGAACCTTGAAAACATTATTCTAACTGAAAGAAGCCAGTCATAAAACCCACATATTAAATAATCCCATTCACAGAAAAGTGCAAAACAGGTAATCTACAGAGACAGAAAGTGGATGGATTAAGGCTGGGGAGTTGACTGAAGAGAAAGGAGTTACAGCCAAAGGGTGCAGGGTTCTGAAACTGACTGCGGTGATGACTGCACAATGCTGTGAATAAACTAACAATCAGGGGATGGTACACTTTACACAGGTGAATTGTATGGTATGTGGGTTATATCTCAATACAGCTGTTTTAAAAATGTCATCAGTTATTTTGTTGCTTAGTTGCTAAGTCCTGTCCGACTCTTTGCAACCCCATGGACTGTAGCCTCCCAGGCTTCCCCATCCATGGGATTCTCTAGGCAAGAATACTGGAGTGGGTTGCCATTTCCTTCTCCAGGGGATTTTCCTGACCCAGGGATTGAACCCTCAACTCCTGCACTGCAGGCAGACTCTTTACTGCTAAGCCAATTTATCAGTGATAGTCAATAAATGTTTGACTTTAAAAAAGTCAATCCTTATAATATATTAGGTGTGTATAGTGTAAAAGGTCAACCCTTATATTAGGTGTGTATAGTGTGTAAGAAAATCATTATCTCCCAAATGCACATGGCAACATTAATATTTAAATCAAAGCATATGGCCAAAATATCAACCCTGTACATGTTTTTGCACTATGAGAGTCATTTGGGAGTTAGGCCTTTTAAAGATGAATTTTTCTAATGAGACACTCAGCTAAATTTTGTGGCATGTGAGAAAACTGGCATAGGAACAGCATCACACACTGGCAAAAACCAGGTATCAAAAAATACAAACACGTCAAACGGATCTAAAACCTCAGAGGCAGAGAGAAATCTAATCAGGGCCATGAGTGTCATTTTATATTTTCTAGTAGACGCATTAAAAAAAAAACAACAGGTGGAATTAATTTCAATATTTTAAAATTAACCCAATATATCTAAAATGTCATTTCAACATAATCAATACAAAACACTACTGACATATATTACAGTTTTAGAAGTCTTGAAATCGGTGTGTATCATACCTCTGAACTGAGTACCTTTCACCAGCCGTGTCTCATGGGCCCAGTGATGAGTGATTGTGATTTTAGATACTGAGGCTTTAGGGTCTAAGGAATACGCGTAAAATACAGGAGAGTTTTTTGTTGCTGTTAAAACATCAAGTTTTCCATATGTCACCCCATGAGTGATATGTCAGAGAAACTGACCATTTATGAATCATTAATGGTTAATTGTATTTCCCCAAAGAATATGTTTAGAGTTACATGAATTTTGAAAATTTTCAAAATTTCTTAAAACATTTTAAGTTAGGTATGATTTTTATATCATCTTAAAATACATCATCTTAAATGTACAGTTTGGTAAGTCTGAACATATACATGTAATTGCCAGTCCAATTAAGATATAGAATATTTCTGTCACCCCAGAAAGATTCCTTCCAGTCAATTCCCCAAACACTATTCTGATTTCTATGAACATAAGTTAGTATAGCTTCTGCCTGTCGTACAAATGGTATAAATAGAATCATATGGTATGTACCTGACACTGAGTAAAAGAAGAAACAGAATGTTTTGAGATTTGTAAGTTGACTAATGCATCAATAGCTTGTTCCTTTTTACAGCTGAGTGGTATTCCAATACAGAGTGGCCTGTGATTTATTTGTTTTTATTTCTTAAAATTAAAAAAAAAATTTAATTTGGCTTCACTCCATCTTACTTGGGGCATGTGGGATCTTTAGTTTCAGCATACAGGACCTAGTTCGGCATATAGGACGAGGGAATCAAACTCAGGCCCCTTGCATTGGGAGCGTGGAGTCCTAGCCATTGCACCGCCACGGAAGTCCCTATATTATGCTAAAAAGAATTTTTGGTCGCATGGAGTGGCATGTGGGATCTTAGTTCCCCGACCCGGGGTCAAACACTTGCCCCTTGCAATGGAAGCTTGGGACTCCAAGCTCTAACCACCGGACCACCAGGGAATTCCTAGCCAGCAATTTAGTTAAGCCAATCTGCTACTGATACATGCCTAGGCTATTTCTACTTTTTGTCTATCAAAAGTAAAGCTGCTTTAAAATTCTTACGTGGACAAATTTTCATTTCTCTCAGACAAGAACTGAGAAATAGAATCACCTTACATTATTTAAATAATGTAAGTCTGAGCACTTATTTAACTCAAGACTGGAGTGAGGCTGAGTATGCGTGTCTCAATCGTATGAAACCAATGGCTTTGCTTTGGGTGGTTCAGGAAATAAGGAATATTCTTACAGCATCATTACATATATGCCTTCTTGACCCAATGTATCAATATCCCTAAATTCATCTGAGCCTTATGATCAAACCATTAATTTCTGAGACTTTTTCCTGCTTGGGGGACAGATTTCTGTTTTAATTTTGAGAATTTTTTTTTTCTGAAAGCTACCTTGATTTTAATACAGAATCTCACAATTGCTTCAGGTATCCTATGCCTTCTGAAAACATAGCTATAACTTGGTTAGAATGATTTTTTTGGGGGAACCATCTTCACTCATGTACAAACAAAAAAAAAGGAAACTAGTCAAGAAGCTCTGTCTGAATCCATACAGTAAGAAGTGGTCATTAGAACAGTCATGATAATTTACTGCATATTAGTTATGCTGGAAAAAAGGAAATAAGGTTTTGCATTGGTGTCGTGGGTATTAAGAGAACAGAGGGGTCAAATATAATAGTCCATAAAAACTAAACTGTGCACTTCCTCATACACGTTTCCAATCACATAAACGAATTCAGGTCAGAAACAGATAAAATCTCTGACAATTCCAGGATCTCAACAGAGAACCAATGTGCTCAGCCTCCTCCTTTCTGCAGAAGACAGCCGGCTCCTGCCACAGAACTGCCCTCTAACACACCCAACTACGCGGGGAGCTTTTATGGCTTTGAAAATTACGACACAAATCTTTTACGACTCCTTCCCCCACACCATTTGTCTCCACATTACGGTTACTACTGTCCTGTCCAGTGGTTCTTTTTACAAATCTACCCTAAGGCTCCTTCCATCTTGTTCCATTTCCCTTCTCCCATCTGCTCCATAAGAAAAAAAGGTTAGTATGTATCAGTAAAACCATTGTACCTCACTTTATGAAGATGGAATTCCCTATGGAGACCCTCTGTCCCTTTCCACAAAAAAGGGAAGTAATTTTTTTTTTCTCTCTGAAAACCACCAATCCTTCTGCTAGAATGTGTGGAAAGCAAACAGTTGTGAAAGGCACAACGCTCCCCGAGAGGATGAATGCCACCTTGCACACACCCTTCTCTCTTTCAGCGCTGCTTACAGAAGGTAAATTTAAATTACACAACTCTGTAGCTGTTCAACCAGTGTAAAATCAGAAACGTCTTAAATTACATGCACACATAAAGCAATCCTAAGATTAGCACTCATTCAAATAAACTTGTAAAAATTAAATCCAACTTAAATACTGCTGCAAATACCTTCATTATTAAGGATTCCCCTTAACTGTGTACAATGATAGTCACCGCAGCATTATTATAACAGCAAAGACTGACATTATAACTAAATATAAATCAATGTTAAATAAATTGTCATATTCATATAATGCAATTGTATGCACCCATTAGAAAGAATGAAACCAAGCTCTGTACTGATACAAACAATCTCTACAGATCCATTGTCAAATGTGAAAAGTAAGGGACAGAGCAGTGTGGAATGCTATGGCTGTAGTGTAAAAATCCATATATATATATGCTGGGATGGTAATGAGAAATATCACTGCAAGGACACACAGGAAGCTGGTCAGCTGCCACCCACCGGAAAGGAAAGAAGACTGAGGCTGGCCAAGATTTACTTTACACTGCAGAGCCTTTACCTTACTTGGATTCTTTACCATATACAAAGTAACCTATTAAAGACAGAGGAACCCTAAGGTAAATATGAAATGTGGGTAGCTCCATAAACAGAGACATCTGTAGAAAACAGCAGGCATATTGGGGGAAAAAACTGTACATTTTGGGGGGGCAAATTTAAAGCATTTTCCCAAATACAGCCTTGGCTGAAATTTATAATCCACCCCTTTACATCACCTCACTTTATACCAAACCTAGATTAGCTTCACTTAATTTGCTTTGTTTTTTCACATTTCCACTCAGGACAAAAATCCAATATAGTGAGTTTATTTTAGCTATATGGTTGGAATTTGATTTTTTTAAAATTTCATTTTACTTCACTTCATAGCTATATTCTTTTGTATATTTTGTCATTGTTTCACCAGTAATTTGTCATAGTATTTTTTATTTTCTTGCTATCTTCTGACTCATACAAGAAATAAGAATTCAAGAAAATTTAAATAAAACTTTGGAAAAAACATTTAATTATCTTTAAGTTAAAAAAAAAAAAAACGCTGCTTTTAAAACCTTAAATGACCAACTCATTTCTAACTAAATTTGAGAGTTTATAGATTTTACTCATATAATCAGAAGATTAATGCTTTCTTCCCGAAAATAAGATACAGTGGGAATTTACACATATATATATATAACCCAGGAAAAAGAGGTTATATTACTGCAAAGTGGGAATTTGACAGAATAAAGAGATAAAAAGCTGTTGTTTGGACTTCCTTGGTGGTTCAGTGATTAAGAATCTGCCTGCTAAGGCAGGGAACATGGGTTCGATCCCTGGTCTGGGCGACTAAGCATGTCTGACGCAACTACTGAGCCTGTGCTCCACAAGAGAAGCCCAGACACCACAACTAGTGTGTAGTCTCTGCTCGCTGCAACCAGAGAAGGCCCATGGGCAGCAACAAAGACCCAGCGCAGCCAAAAAAAAAAAAAAAAAAAAAGCTGTTGCTTTGTTGAACAGGGTGCCTGGGGCCCTAAGCTCGCCGACAGCGATGCCATGCCATCAACACACTGATCTGATGATCCATGAGTAGAAAAGGGCACGTCTGCTGGCCAGTCTTTCCTCCAAAGAGACTCATTAAGATTAATGGAATAACTTCATGTTTTAAAAGTTGGGAGAAACAGATATTCCAGGAACAAAATAAAAATCACCAGTTACCCCACCACTACGAAGGTTCTGCCATAGATCCCTCCAGACTTTTTTCATGCAGACACACACATATATTATTTTATAGAAATGTAACTGTGAACTATTTAGACACAAACCTTAGCATCTTATAGCTCTGTCCCAAGCTTTATTTGGAAGGTAAATGAAATTAATCAAACGCACTATGAAAAATCACACGAGACACGGAGAGAGCCTTACATTATTAAGCTTATATGAGATAAGTTCTAGAGGAAACAAAAATTTAGATTGGTGGTTGTGACAGTGTAACAAGAAGTGCTAGAAAAATGTGGCTAAATCATTCTTTAAATCTTGGACGGAAGAAGGCCTTTCTAAACATTGCACAAAATGGAAAAAAAAAAAGTAAAGAAGATTGATAAATGCGATACTTAATAAGTGAAACTGTTTTATAACTAAATTCCAGAAACAGTGTTATAAGACAAATGATAAAGGCCAATCTCCTTAATAAAACAGCAAATCCTACCAACAGGAGATTCACAGTAAAAGTGATGCAGGCGATCAATAAACTCTGGCATCAGATTGAGCACCTCGGACTGAAAGAAATGTACATTTTAAAGTGAAGTCATTCCCCACTTAGTAGGGTGATCAAATTATCACAAGAAGGAAGGACACGCCCCAAATCTCACCACCTGGTAACTAGCCTACTAAGTAATACCGTTTTCTCCTAAGTGTTGACCATATGCTTCTAAGAGCAGTGCCTTTTCTTTTACCTCTGATTCCCCGGCAGCTAGCACCAGATTAGCACGAATGTTTGTTGGAAAGAATGTGATCAAATGAAATGCTTTCCAAAAATTTACAGTGCGACCTGCAATATATAAATGTCTCAGCTGTACTCCTGTCACTTTTTGCAACTTAGTAGGTGAAAACATAAGCAATGGTGACTCTTTCCATTTTAATTTGCAGTCCTACTATTGAAATCATTCTTAAGGAGATGCCGAACATTAATCCTATTTTCAAAACATGAAAAGATGATGGTCAAAAATATCTCAAATTGGTTGAAAGATAAACTTATAGATTTAAGAAAGTCAGCTAACACCGAGGGAGGTTAAAAACAAAGACAACCCCACTTAGATTCATCACAGTCTAACTGCTGAATGAAATACAGACAATCCACGTTGACAGAAAAATGGCACCTATAACACAATGGCCGAGATCAGACACTGGAGGCCAGAAGATAATGCAGTGATGTCTTGGAAAAGCTGACTGAAAACAAGAACAAGACCTAAAATACTTTTATTCAATGAAAACACCCTCCAACAATGAAGATGAAATGAAGACAAGTTTAGATTTAAAAAGGAAAACAAACAAAGCAACAAAACAAAGCAAAGAAAACGTTAGGAAAAACTATGATGGGGGATCTTCAGACTGAAGGGGGACGATTTTATATCCAAATTAGAATCATCAGGAAATGGTACTCCTGTAGTTAAACATAGAAGACTGCTGTTTCTTTTCACACATACACGACTGTTTGAAGCAGATATAATGGGGTTTATAAGTCTCCACAGGCAATAGTATGACTTAACCCAAACTGACAGACATGGAATAGAAAATCTGGACAGCACTTGACTCCTGAAGAACTTAAATTCACTATCGAAACCTTCCCACAAAGACCTAGCCCCGATGGTTTTACTGGTGAATTCTATCAATCATCTGAGGAAGGAGCAACACCTGTATTAGGTAAACTCAGAAAACAGAGGAAGTACTTCCTAACGCATTCGCATGTTCAGCATAACCCTGAAACTAAAACCTAAACAAGACACCTACAGGGATGGAAAGCATGGACCACCTTTCCTTGTGAGCACGGGAGCAAACACCCCTCATAAAAAGATTCAATCCAACAGTTTATAAAAAATGGAACACATCCTCCTAGGAGGGTTAAATTACAAGATTGAAAGGTTGGTTTAATATCTGACACTTAATCAATGCAATTCATAATATTAACAAAATAAAGGACCAATGCGATGCTAATTTTGTTTAGATACTCACTTTAAGTTTTCTAACTCCTGTTTTCTCAATGGGGAAGAAGGTGGAGCTGGAATGCATTTGTCTCCATCGTGGCTTTTACTGCTAAAATAAAGATAGAGTCCTACTTATGAAGAGCACAAATAATCAAATATATTGATCAAGTTTCATCTCCCTATCCCCACTCTCATGCAATTTTTTATGAAAAAAGTGTAAAAGAATCAAACTGAAAAACACTTAGTAACGCAGTATCACTAACATGTCAAAGCTGTAGCATAGGGACTTTTCTGGTGATCCAGTGGTTAAGACTCCGTGTTTCCAATGCAGGGGACACAGGTTCAATCCCTGGCTGGGGATCTAGGATCCCACATGCTCCACAGTGGAGCCAAGAAATAAAAAAAAAAAAAAAAAAAAGCTATACCATGTATTAGCTTCTTTTCCCTACCGCTTTAAAAAATCTCTAACAGAAAACAGTATCTCTACTGTACAAAGGAAACCATTCCAGTATGTTTACAAATTTCTCATTCTTCTAGTTGTCTTTTATTACAACTAGAGTAAAGCATAACCCCTTGATGGAGGGAAAAAAATTCCACAATTTTTGTTCCAAATTTTCTATAATAAACATTATATTTTTAGCATCTTAGGAAAGATGCTGAGATGGAAGACTCGAGTTTAAAGGTGCCATATGTAAAAAAGAGCTCTTTACATATAATACTGTTTGTTTTATTATCGATAAAATCCTCCCAATTTCTGTGCGCTCAGTCGGGTCCGACTCTTTGCAACCCCATGGACTGTAGCCTGCCATGCTTCTGTGTCCATGGAATTTTCCAGGCAAGAATACTGGCATGGGTAGCCGTTCCCTACTCCAGGGGATCTTCCTAACCCAGGGAGTGAACCTGTGTTGATTCTTTACCACTGAATCACCTGGGAAGCCCTCCAATTTCTACAGATTGGCATAATACTTCATTTAACGTAGAAAATCAGAAATACACAGGAATATCCTGAAGGTCAGTGGGTTACAGTAAGTTAAGAGAAAAGGCAGAACATAATGAGAGAAGTTTTAGGGATTTAAGTATTTATTTCAATAAAGGTTTTTTAAAAAAAAAAGCCATCTCTGACAGCAACAGGATTTCTTGCAATGATTCCTCATGGCAGTGAAAAGCTGTTACTTTCTACTTTTCTCTTTCAAGATTCTCTCCTCACTTAGCCTTCACCTTATTTTTCTCTTGTAGAAAAAAAAAAAAAAAAATACACACACACACACATTTGGCCATGCTGCGTGGCTTGTGGGATGATCTTGGTTCCCCAACCATGGACTGAACCCAGGCCTCGGCAGTGAAAGCCTGGAATCCACTAGACCGCAAAGGAATTTCCCAGAAATACTTAAACATTCATACTTCCTATTACTTAAGACAGAAAACTCTGGAAATTCTGGCTGCAGATTTTAGGAACTAATCTACTGGACAGAAGCTGACTAATGAAGTCCTGCAGACTTGACCGAGGGAGGTCAAAGGGGTCAGAATACCTGCAAGCGTCGCTGCTTTCACTGCTCTCCGTGTTGCCACCTAACTGATTACTGTTTTTAGATCCATTTTCCTGCTTTGGATCTTGCTGGTCTTCAGGTAACAGCAGCAAGGCATTTCGGAGACAAATGGCTGCAAACTCCATACTGGCTACAGGAATGGCTGAAGACTGTCCATCACTGAAAAGAACAAAACCAAGTAAGCTAACAGAACGACAACAATAAGTAAGACTTCCCTATTATCAGGAATAAAACCAATGTAACTAAATAATAAAGGCTTTGCCCTCGGACAGGTAGAGATGGTAATACAAGCAGTTATAAGAGAATGCTAAAGAATCCAAAGCCTAAATATCATACAGGCATACCTTGGGGACATCATGGGTTTGGTTCCAGACCACCACAATAAAGACAGTATCAAAATAAAATAAGTCACACAAATTTTTTGGTTTCCCACTGGATATATAAGGAATGCCTACACTATGCTGTGGTCTATTAAGTTTGCAATAGCATCATGTCTAAAAAAAAGCCAATGAACATATGTTAAATATTAATTTTTAAATGCTAACTATCACGACCCTTTAGCAAGTCAAAATCTTGCAACAGTACCATCGATGATCACTGATCACCATAACAAATAATGATGAAAAAGTGTGAGAAAGTGCCAAGAATTACCAAAACGTGACACAGAGATTACAAAGTGAATAACTATTATTGGAAAAATGGTACCAACAGACTTGCTCCACTCAGGGCTGTCACAATTTTTTTTTTTTTTAAAGCAACATCTGCAAAGTGCAACATAGCAATAGCGAAGTGCAGTAAAGGGAGGTATGTCTGTATATAAGATGTAAAAAAGTATAAATAGTAGATTGCAAGTGTATGCATTATACACCATGTTGTTTCCACAGGAATGGGACCTCAGGGACAACTTGACGGATACCTGCAATGTCAGTCCCTCTAACAAGGGAGTTACAGATAATAAAAACTGTAGTGAAGGCCAGGACAGATACAATCAGAACTGGAAAGAAGGGAAGAAGTAGATTTTCACATCTGAGCTTTATTTTGGTTGATGTTTGCTTTTGAAAATATCTTATTTACAGTTATCTTTTGAAAAAGTAACGTTATCGGTCTTATAACTTTGTTGAGATTTTATGTAATTTTCTGTTGATTTTATATATCAAACTGAATCAGCTTTATTAGGGAGAAAAAAGTGAAAAGGTGTCAATTTAAAAATGGTAGGGAAGTGATGCTTTAACTTGTCTTTGAAAGAAATCTGTATTACTGTTGAAATGAAGAGCAAAATATTGTATGGCAGATACGTTTTTGAAACTTTGGGAAAACTTTTAAATGGCAGTGAACAATTTTACTTTCGACAAAAGGGAAAAGCAGAAATCTTTTTAAAAAAGTCTACTACTTTAGAAACAGTAGCAACTCCAAATCGGAAACCTTGTAAGAGATAAAGATGTTCACATTTAAAAGTTGTTCAACTGAAAAGCTGTTTTACATAAGACAGCTTTATATTACCTTTGTTGATATGTATAATAGTACTTTTTTCTCCTAGTACTAAGGAATTAGCTTTGGGGACTATGAGAAAATAATAACTGAATGGAAAGGATAAATGATAAACTATATAAAAAGGAAACAAGATGCCCTCTTCTGGACATTCTGGATAATGGCACTGAATAGACCAGGGTTTCTTAGGGCAACAACTTCAACACCCACGGATACATATAATAAACGAGAATCATGTATGAAATAACATTCGCCGCTGACCTATGTACAGCAGTCTATTTGCTGAAGCAGCAATAAAATCTAGTTACAAAGTGGCTCCCCCTGTGAGGTAATTTCCAACCATATTTTTTAATAAATAATACTATTATGAAATAGTATTAAACATATACACTTTCTCTTTGCAAAATACTTACTTATAAACAGTATTCTGTATCGACTGTGATGCCAGAACTATTTTACGGTGATAGCCTTGACCAACAATAGACTGTACAATTCCTTTTTTACTTGGAAGACCTTTTGTTTCTTGTTCAGAAGTCTACAAAACATAAATCATTTCTAATTAATTTAATGGAGTTGTAAGATGAGGTATGGAAAATAACCCAGGACCTTTCACACAATTACTCTAAGAACCTTCTTAAGATCCATCAATGTGGGGTTTTGGGTGATAAATGCTTGGTAATGAAGAGAAGAGAACATGAGGATAAACGTCGGTGACATACACTACACTTTATTAGTACAAACTCTGAGATAAATCTGAGGCAAAAAAGCAGTTCAAGGGTGACTCCAGTAACAAGGTGCTACTGTACAGCGGAGAGACCTATATTCAATATCCCATGAAAAACTATAATGGAAAAGAATATTAAAAAAGAGTGTATTTTAAAAAAAAAAGAACGACTCAAGTGTTTATTCAGAATGATTTATTTGGACCCGTCTGCGCCCTTAGGCACCATGCTGGATATGACGGGCACTTCGGGCATTTTCTTTCTTACAGAAAGTAAGAGCCACAAAAACACTGAATGAGAGAAGGGAAGCAGCTCCATTTCCTAAAACATAGATCTCTCCCTTCTTAACTGAAAGCATGAATTACAGTGTCAAAAACATATACACAAACAAGCTACATATGTCAAAATTTATTCTAGGCACGATTCTTACCTTCCAGGAAATTAAAACCGTACAGCCCCGTAAACATTCAACTGAAAACAGTAAAAGCTACTGGCACATATACAAATATTTTAGGATATTCACTACAATACATAATCTCGCTACAGGAGCTTGGTGGTGCCAACTTCCTTTATCTTCCCCCCTTCATGCTAAGTCTCTGATTTACCTGCATTTTATAAAGTCCTGCAGATTCTCAGACACAGGGACCAACTAGAGACAACTCACATGAACTTGAGAGATAAACTCTGCCCTGCAAAAAGCCCACCTCTCAACACGTTCTTTCCGTGCTGTTACTTCTTGCTTCCTAATACAACTTTCTTATGGTTCTACCTCCATATACGTGTGACTTTCAACAAAACAAGGATGTACTTGTATCTTCATTTTAGAAAGAATTACATGACATATAAAAAATACAATAAAAGTGACTGAGTGACTGGAACTAATTTTTTTTATTGAGGAGGCAGCTAACAAACACTAAGTGAAAAATAAAGCAAGCGTAGATGTTCTGAACCTCTATTAGAAGGCCTTCTTTTCCGACCTCTTTTTCTGGCAGGGGTGATAAACTTTCAACAGTTTCCCCATACTCTCTTCCCTGATCCTTAACGGCTGTAGAAGCTGATCAGATGGCTAGATCTGGATGGGACTAAAAATACACAAAACAGACCACAGATTCAATAGGACACCAACGGCCAGAGTGAAATGCTGCTGCTAAGTCGCTTCAGTCGTGTCCGACTCTGTGCGACCCCATAGATGGAAGCCCATCAAGCTTCGCTGTCCCTGGGATTCTCCAGGCAAGAATACTGGAATGGGTTACCATTTCCTTCTCCAGTGCATGAAAGCGAAAAGTGAAAGTGAAGTCGCTCAGTGGTGTCCGACTCCTAGCGACCCCATCGACTGCAGCCTACCAGGCTCCTCCGTCCATGGGATTTTCCAGGCAAGAGTACTGGGGTGGGGTGCCATTGCCTTCTCCAGCGTGAAATATTATGTGATTAAAATATTTATAATTTGATAGTGGCTTGGCAATAACCACACTTAAGAAGTAATTTTCAGAACTCAGAAAAATAAATGGCACATATCCAGAAAAGTAAATGTTATGTGGTGATTTTTTTAAGTGGTCTTCTCATAAATACTCTAATTGAGTCTATGTTTTTTATCTAGTAAATATTTTCTTATATATAGTATACATTGCTCAGGTAAACAAAAACCCTGCATCTGCCAAAAGAGGTCTGAAACAACATGCATTAGATACTGAGGACAAAATTACCTCCTTGGTATCACCAAGTTACTGTTTATTGATAAATGAGTTTATTTTCGGAAAGTAAAACTTGTCCAGCATCCCTTCTGTCCTGAGTAAATAAAAGCGATGCTACACACTTTTATTTGGGGTTTGTAATTTCACCTGTTGGGATTTTCCTCTCTCACGTTACTCAAGAGCATCTGGGGGCTGTTTTCACCTCGGGTTTTAGGAGGAGGAGAAGTGCAAAGATAGATAATTATTTATGGCAAATTTCCTGTTAGCACAGATTGTGAGTGTTCTGGTATCTACCAGGTTTTCACAACCAAATCATTTTTTACAAATTTACAATTTTCTAGAAGAAAACAGGAGAGAGAAAAAAAAAAACCATGAAATCCGTAGAAGACAGATAATCCTAAAAGCACTATTTCTAAAAATAAGTCATTTTAAAAGAAAATAATTAAACCTCACTAGAGCCTCCAACACTGATTAAATTCATCTCATTAAAGAGAATAAGCAATTCCTAGAGATCCCTTTTGTTTAAAAAAAAAAAAACCATAATAAATTATACCTAGAATTGTTTATCAGTTAATTTAAGAATTATCCATTAAGAAAGCTATCTCTTGATAGGACGGAAAAGTACAATGAATTAACCCACTAAAGCCTCTCAAAGACAACATTCACCTCTTCCCCTAGTGGCAAACTCAAATCAAACTGCTCGTATCAAGTGTGACAACTGCCAGGCAGACACACCTCTTTCATCCCTTTAGCTCCTGTAGTTGCTTTTCAGGAAGTGCTGTTCCCATGGCAGACATGCCAGCCAAAACCTCTGGATGCCATACCCCCTAGAGCCTAGCAAGGGCGGGGGGTGGCTAGGAGACGGGGTGGTACTGACATCCGGTGAATCTGATACGACCTGTCTTTCCCCCACCTCCCACGGACCCCTCCCCAACCTGAGATTCAAAAGGCTTTCGTCACCCGCTGTTGGGCGATAATCTAGGCATGGATGCTAGTGTAAACTTGTCTATTTCTCATAACCACTGTGGATGGACACGTGTCACAGAGAAAAAGCCTGGTAATCCACCAACTCCACAACATCTACTGAATCAGAAGTAAACCAGCGGGCACTGGAGGGGACAGCCTAACACGCTTCTTCCCGCTCTGCCGTGTTATCAGCGGCCCTCCTTTCATCTCCTGGGGCACACAGCACTTTCACGCCAGCCGAAGCGTGGCCCCTGCCCCGGCGGCTAGCAGACCACCGTTCCAACAGATACGACCTTCTGAATGGCTTCAACTTTTCAACCTGACTGCTGACACATGTGGTCATTCTTACCAAGAGCCAGAAAGTGAAAACATGACTTCGTGAAACTAAATTTTGTCCAACTGATAAGGAACGGAAGACTACAGTTAGCAAGGGGAGGGGGCACCAAGTGGGGGTGGGGGTTCAAAAAGATAGAGACTCACTCCCTTATTAGCAGCAATGCAGCACTCAGCCAGCCGCAGCCAGAGGCGGGGGTTTGCGTGATAAACCTGAACCGCTTCAATCAGACACTCAAATGCAGCGAGCGGCCTTCCAATGTGAAGCAGCTGAATCCCACAGTTATACAGCAACTCATACCTCTTGTTGGTTAGTAATGTACACATAGGTCTTCCTGAAAATTTTTTGCCTGATGACAAAAAGCAGATGAGAACAAATCATTAGATTTAAAATAGCAGCTCCACTGAAAACATTTCTTCACTAAGTACTCAACCACTACCTTGTCTGACACTGAGGACCCAATCCTCAATCTGAAGGGGTCAACAGCTCCCACCACAGTGATGATCTCCACCCCCGGCCCGACAAATATCCTCCAGGGGCATCTCAGTTGTCTGTGTTCATGGAGCCAGAGATGTGTCTTCTCATGTGCCAGCTCCTCAAGCAACAATGTTCCAGGAAGGCAAAGACAGAGACAGGACCCTCTTTCACCCCAATGAACCTTACACTACCTCTCCACACTCTTAGTGCCTGTAAGCAGATTTCCCTCCTCCACTTTCAGTTCAGCTAGGCTTCCCTGGTGGCTCAGATGGTAAAGAATCCCCCTACAATGCGGGAGACCTGGGTTTGATCCCTGGGTTGGGGAGATCCCCTGGAGGAGGGCATGGCAAGATACTCCGATATTCTTGCGTGGAGAATCCCATGGACACAGGAGCCTGGTGGGCTACAGTCCACGGGGTTGCAAAGAGTCAGACGAGACTGACTGACTAAGCACATCACAGCCATTTTATCATCATGTATTTTCTTAACCAGAAGTATTCAGCTAATGTTAGGGTTTTAGGATACTTTACTGTGGAAACAAGAATTTACTATACCTACAATGACTAGTGTTCATTCACTTATTCTAACTTGCATTGTTGTTGCCGTTCAGTCACTAAGTTGTGTCTGACTCTCTGTGACCCCACGGACTGCAGCATGCTAGGCTTCCCTGGCCTTCACTACCACCTGGAGTTTGTTCAAATTCGTATCTATTGCGGCGGTGATGCTGTCTAACTATCTCCTCCTCTGCCTCCCTCCTATCTTTCATAGGCCGTAATAAAACAAGAGGAGGGATCCCCTGGCAGTCCAGTGGTTAGGACTCGGCGCTTTCACTGTTGGGGCCCAGGTTTGATCCCTGGTCGAGGAACTAAGATCCCACAAGCTGTGTGGTGTGGCCAAAAAAAAGGACAGAGAGAGCCTATGTGTCATTTTTTTGGATATATTTTTCATCAATTAAACAGTCTTTAAGCTACACAGTTGCCTGATTATAAGGATTTCTGATCCAGGATCCATATACGAAGAATATAAAGGGATAAACTTCATAAATTTAGTTAAAGATTGTCAGGTGCTGCCAACAGTATCACATATGAAACCCCCTGGGGAAAAAAATACTAAACAAAGGCTAGAATAAAACTAGTTTAGGGACTTCCCTGGTGGTCTAGTGGCCAAGACCTCACGCTCCCAAGGTAGGGGGGTCTGGGTTTGATCCCTGGTTGGGGAACTTGATCCTGCATGCCTCAACTAAAGAGATACCTCATGCTGCCATGAAGAAGATTCTAAGTGCTGCAAGCCAGACCTGGCGCGGCCAAAATGAATTAAGAAAAACAAAAAACCACAAACAAAAAACCCAACTAGTTTGGCAGCGTTAAGAAATCTTTGCTTTATAACATTACCACATGAGATTACTGATTTTTCAAATCCATGAAAAAGTGAATGTAATTTAAACTTCTTTGATTATTACTCCTAACACCTTGCTACACAAAGTAGCAATATCTACTAAAAATCCGGAGTTGATTTCTGGGGTAGGATCATGTGTATGTAAGGACATGTGACATGCATTTTAACCAGGTACTTGCTCTCTGAAATCACGCTTTCCTGGCCCCCTTCCGCGGGCTTACCTGGATCAGTGCTGCCTGCGCTGAGCTGGGCACAGACGTTGTCATTCTCCTGTAGAGCCTTTTTAAAGTAGAAAATTCCCAAATTGTGCTTGCTCATGGCAAAATGGATACAACCAAGATTATTCCAGAACATGCACCGCAAGCATTCACCTGAGAAAAACACAAATTTATCCACAAACAAATTTTACTGTTGATACACACCCTACAAGAATCAGACTTTTGGGACCCGAGTTAATTCTATATTCAGTGCTACTCAGACACTAGAGAACAGTTTACAAGGCATTCAAAATTTAGGAGAACACCTGAAAATTCTGTAAACTCCTTTCTCTTAAAATCTCTTATTAAAGGGGATCAATAAATAAATCCAGCATATTGATTTTTTTTCAGCATACTGACTTTGTTAGCCTGTTTATCTTTTTCTGATTTCATTTTTAATAACCACAGGCAAATGATACAAAAATGCAAATGACAAGAAGTATTTATTAGTAACATAATAAGTACGAATTGCATCCACACAACAGTTCTGGGAGGAAAGAAGCAAGTTATAGAAGCGGTAGAAGTATATGAAAGAACATGTAAATGGAACGTGTAAAATCCTGCTTTGCTTTGTTCAACTCCGTCTCTACTCTTCTTTCCATTCACACTCCTTTAAATATGATGACGGCAGAGCATCTATCTTCCAGTGTGAGTTGGGCATTTGTATTTCTTATCCTGTACACTTGCCTCTTCCTAGTTCTTAACCCATTTAAAAGATGTGGTTACAGATGTTTTCCTATCGGTTACCTGCTGGTGTGTATATTATAGAAACCTTCTGTCCTTTGTGCTTCAATTATTCCCCCCCACTGCCAGCTTGTCATCTGTCTTGTGACTTAGTTAGAGTGTGTGTATATGTATGCTTATGTTTTTAATCATAAAAAGTTTTACATTTTTATGTGGTCAAACTTAGTCATCTTTTCTAAACTGTATGGTTCTGAGATTGTGCATAATGTTTAATCAAGGCTTCTTCACCACAAAAATAAGATAGTCATCCAAGTTTTCTTCTGTTGTCTTTATGATTTTATTTTTACATTTTAATCCTGCATGTGTTTGGAGTCTATTTTGGTGCAATGAAAGCAATCCAAGCTTTAGTCTTCTTTTTCTAAATGGTTTCCCAAACATTCCTAAACAATCTGCTGACAGTCTGTCTTTTCCTCAATGATATAAAACACCAAACTAGATTGATAAAATTAATAATCAGAACATTCATTCAATGCTTAACGCTAAAAACGAAAGGCTGGCTTCATTTTGCTTTAAATTTAAGTTATTTTTAATTTAAATTTTATCTTAAAATTAAGCAGTGTTAATATTTAAGAAAAAAAAAAGCTAGGCTGAAGAAAAAAAGAGTAAGAAATATGTTTTAAAGGAGGTTGTTTCTTGTGGGTGGCATTATGAACAATTTAAGAAAAACTCTATTCCCAAATCTTCTCTCTAACAGGGCTACTTTATCAGCAGCAAACACTGAATTTTCTATATGGCAAGCAAATTAAAAATTTTAAAATAAATACAACGAACAATAGCAATACATCAAGTATACAACTATATATAAAATCTTTCCTATTAGATTATAAGTGCTGACTAGTCAACTACATGTCTGGCTCCATTTTAAAGACTGACAATATCAATTCTGAAATCAGTGTCCAGACAATAATAGGTAAGATTTCTGCAATGTATATTATCTTTTTAGTCTGAGAGACCATTTCAGTTTGCATGTTAGAGGGTCTCTGAGGGGAAATTATGACAGTAAAAACATGAAAAATAAAAATTTAGCAGAATTAGACATGGGTACTCAGAATAAGCAGAGTACCTGAGAGAATTATAATGGAAAACACTGCCTTTTTCTGTCCGTTATGACTCCACTGAACTGAAGGGGTGAAGAGGGGAAGGTTTGAGAGTGTTTACATGTGTGTTTTGTGCACGGTCTAAACAGAATCTCAGATGAAACATATTTATTCATCTTTTGCATTCTGAACTGAGTCCAAAATATTTTCAAGAGTTTAACCTCATTTCTTGAATAAACCGATTTTCTTCCTCCTTCTCCAATAAAACAGCAACGACATGAACTTAAATGAGAGCTGCAAATTTTACCTTTCATTTTACTGTTAATATTAAGCAATTCGTTAAGGCTTTCTAAACAGAGGAAAGAAGAGAGAGCAGTAAGTAAACTCCTAATTTATAAAATATTATATAAATATTAGGAATAATATATAAATATTTATATATAAATATGTATTTATATATAATATATATTTATATGTGTGTAATATATATTTATATATATTTATATAATATACATTTAATATAATATATATTTATATATATATTCTATATTATTATTTACATATTTATTATACATAAGTATATAAATATGTATTACATATGTAAATAATAATATAGAAAATATTTTAATATAAATATATATTTTTATATATTTATATAATTTACACAATATATTTTATATATACTTATATTGTTTATATATTATATATTTACATTTATATATACATAAATATATATATTATATATTACACATATAAATATATTTATATATAT
Organism: Okapia johnstoni; assembly: GCA_024291935.2. Lineage (NCBI taxonomy): Eukaryota > Metazoa > Chordata > Mammalia > Artiodactyla > Giraffidae > Okapia > Okapia johnstoni. The sequence goes on along the minus strand of CM044323.1, from coordinate 6,083,418 downwards.
CTATATATATTTATATTTTATATATAAATATATCTATATATATTTATATATTTTTATATATTTTATAATATAAATATAATATAAATAATAATATATATAAATATTTTTGATATAATGGTCTAAAAAATATTTCATAATATCACTGCTTTTATGGGAGAGAAGGGAAAAAGTAAAATCACTGTCATCTCACTTCCTTAAAAGGTCTCTCATTTCCCAAAGCAGAAGTCCAACAAAGTCTTTATGCCTTGGACACAATTTCTAAGCTGGTATTAAAACCAAAACGACTGAAAGAGTATCTGAGGTGAAAGACAAGTAGGAGAAGAACTGAGGCATCTTTTAAAATGGAAATAAGTAATAAAAGAAAATTCCAGGAATTTTCTGCAGCAGAAATAAAAAATACTTTCATTCAAAAAATTAGCAAAAATCACTCTGAATAGCAGCTTAGGAAAAACAAAAAGCGACAAGGTGTAGAAGAGTCAGGAAGAAAACACCGAAACTTCACAATTTTCTTTTACCTGTTTTCATGAATCCTGGATGCTCAGCAATGTTTGAACTATTCAACAGTTTCACAGCTTTACGATAATTGCCTCTTAAGTACTCAAAATTGCTTTTAAGAAACAGGGAAGGTGCAGACTGTAAAGAAAACACAAGTTTCTTACAGTTTGTTCTCAGATGCCTAATGCGAGATCAAATCACACCACTGCACTGGCCACATGGTCAAGAGCATAACCGAACCACGTGAAGTCAAGGTCATGAAAACTACAGTCTCTGACTTTCCTACTGTTTTCACAATCGGAAACAATGAAACCTGGCAGGCAGCACTTTACAAACTGAATTATTACATGTCTACCTAAAAAAATACATATAACATATATGAATAAGAATATAGTCTGCAACGTATCCTTTGCAGACAGCACTGACTGTCTTCATCTATTATACTATTAACTGAAAGCCAATTTAACAGAACTAGCTCCTTCATCTTAATGATTATTATAGACTGCTGATCTCCCTTATCTTCTAGGACACAAATACACCATTAGAACCCAAAGTACAAATAATTACATGTTTTTCCAAGCAGGGGGAAAAAGGTAACATTTTATGGATTGAAAAATTTCCTAACAGAATGCCTGTTTTCAACAGTGATTATTTCAACAGAATAATTGTGTTTCGGATCACAGACCATCTTTCGCTTCTCCTGAAACATGCTCCTGAAGTTTTCCCTGATGTGGGTATGACTAACATTGATTTATTTTCCTGTTCATATCTCCCCTCTGATGATGGCATCCTTTAAGAAAGGGAATCAAGTCTTTTCTCCCCAAAAAGACTTGATAATAGCCTCAAGTCTACCCCTCAGGTCTGGGCTACAATGTTCTCTGAAATCCCTTGAAACTGACCCAGTGGCTAACTTGGATCCTGTCTGAGATTTCTAGAGTCAACTTTCCTGAACTTTTCCTACCATAAACTGTATCTCTTTATGACTTCACACTTTTAATTTACAGTTTTCCTAAAAGTATCTGTCTCTTTACTGTCTTAAGGCTACTTATCAGTGCAGGGTTGGGGTGGAGTGAAAGGAAGGGGTATTTTTAACTCAAATACTCTAGCACCAATCAAACTGAAGGTACTGGCAAGCCAAAGATCATTTGGAAGGGGCAGGTTTGGGCAACAACCAAATTATTTACCTTTAATAAATGTTTTGAGTATAATCTAAAAAAAATACTACAGTATCTAATAACAGTAAATGTTGAAGTTAATTGTGATAAACCACTCACAGCATTCTGGACAGCTGTACACAATGGGGGAAATGCTTGTTACAGTTTTAAGTGACAAAAACACTGTAATAAATTATAGATACTAGCAGCTCACAACTCAATATAAAGGTTTATATCTGGCAGTATACATACACTACAATAAACGTAACTGACAAATACCTACGTGCCAAATAAGAAAATCTGGGACATAAAAGCTACTTATTAAAAAAAAAAAAGTCAAGAAACTTACATTCCCAGCTGTGTTCATGACGGACTTGATTTCCCTTTTGCATGCCTTTAGGGACTTCATTTGGATATACGCTCTTACTTTATACTGTCAAAAGAAAAACACTAGTATGCAGGAACTGTGGTGGATTTACACATGCTGAAGAAGTTTTACTTTCTAGTTAAGAAAATTAAACCCAATCTATTCACAACACAGTTATACCAGGTACTTGTGAAGGTGGGTTTAAAAAATTTTTTTTCATTATCTTAATCTATTTTTACTGTACTCTTGGAATATACATTTTTTAAAAAAAATTTCTCTCTTGGAATACACTTTTAAAAACTAAAACATGGTTGAATGAAATTTATATCTAAGTTCCAAGCAAAAACCTTATCAATCCTTAACTGTATATGGCTAACTAACAATGAATTTTCAAATTCTACAAACTGATTTTTATCATCCAATGTTCCTGGGCCATATCTCTCAATTTTCTATACAGAATTAAAAGAAATAATATTGCATTATCATCTTAAGCAAAATATACTTAAATAAATGTGCTTCTAAACTTTAATACTTCAAAACCAATAAACATACATGCCTTTAATTACTTACTGTTTTCAATGATCACATCCTTCATCATTCATAACTACAAGTAAATATATGTCAGATATAACTTCTCTTAAAATTTACGCTACCTGATGTATCTTTGACTTTGCAGCTTCTATTAGTGCTCCACTTTCAGTTTTATGATTAGATCCATCTTTGTTGGTATTATTACCAGTCTGTAGGGTGGTAAAACAAAGTTAACCAAGATTAAATATTTTTGACCATAACTGAAATCACTGACTTACAAGTGAGCTAATCTGAATCACCGAGAGAACTCAAAATTCTGAATCCCAGGTCCCATTTGGGTGGGTGACAGGAAACTCTTAAGAAGCTCACAGTTGAGTACAATGATGGGCTAGGTTTAAAAAGCATGGATATTACTTGGGCAAAACTGATTATCTTCCTAAAACACAGAACAGATCATGTCATTCCCTCTTTAAAAACTTTCTCTGTGGGCTTCCCTGGTGGTCCAGTGGTGAAGAAGCTGCCTTGCAATGCAAGGGACACCAGTTTGATCCCTGGTGTGGAAAGATCCCACATGCCATGGAGCAACTAAGCCTGCCCACCCCAACTACTGAGCCTGCGTGCTGCAACTACTGAAGCCAACTCACCACAGCGACACAAAGCCTGCACGTAGCAATGGAGACCCACCACAGTCTAAAAATAACATAAATAAATATTTTATTCAAAAAAAAGAAAAAAACTTTCTTTGGGACTTCCTTGTGGGTAAAGAATTTGCCTCGCAATGCAAGGGATACCAGTTCGATCCAGAGTCTGGGAAGATCCCACACGCTGTGGGGCAACTAAACTCATGCGCCACAGATACTAACGCCTGTACTCTGCAACAAGAGCAGCCACCACAGTGAGAGGTCCAGCACCGAAACCAGCGGAAGCCTGTACAAAGCAACTAAGGAACAGTGCAGCCAAAAAAAAAGTAATAGCAAAGCTACCATTAAAAAACAAGCAAGCAAGCAGACCAGTGGTTACCAGAGGCTGAGGGAAGGAGGGAATGGGAATGACTGCTAACAGGGACAGGGCTTCTTTTTGGAGGGATGACGATGTTCTGGAATCCAGACAGTGGTAACGGTTGCACAATTATGTGGGTATACCAAAACCCACTGAACTGTACACTTTAAAATGACAGATTGTGTATGTGAATATTTCAGTAAACCTATTAAAGTAATACTTAGTAACCACAAATACTCAACATACTCTACATTTTAGTCTGATCACCTAGAACACTCACCTCATTCTTTCCATTTTTGTTATTGTTTCCCTGTGAAATCATTTTTTCTAGAACAGCAAGAAGATGCAAAGCTTTCTCAGCCTGGTAGGTTAATATATACAGGTCTACGAGCAAAAAACACACTGCTTGGGCAAATTTTTCTTCTGGGGGTAAAAAAAGAAAAAAACAAGAAAAGTCACAATCCAAGATAATATTTCAGATCACCCCCCCCCCCAGAGAGCTCTAAAAAGCAAAGCCTGAGTCTTTACTTACAGGAGTGTTTGTTCCCTAGAGCCATGGGTGGAAGCCAAGTGCAGTATCAACTATGCCATCCTCTTAGGCTTCTCAAGGCCTCACATATCAGGGATTCTAGAGCCTGAAATTCCTTTGGCAAAGTACCTACCAAATATCAGCACTTATAATGAGGAGTATTATGTTAGGTGGAAGGAAACCCTAATTCCAGTGCCTGGTTACTTAACAGATGCACAGCCTCTGCACGTCACGGAACTGTTTAAACTCAGTTGATTGACATGAAAAGTGGAGAGAATACTTCACGTGCCTGACAGCAGGGGGTGGACCAGGTGATCTCTTGCTCCTCCTAATTCTAAAAAGGTCTGTGACTCTAGGAAAACAGACTTCCTTTCTAGGCACTGAGATGGAGAAAATAAACAGGTGATCAGAGACAATAGGAACAAGGTGTAGACTGCGCTATACCAGACGCTGGAACGGCCAAGAGGAAAAGGTAACGACAAACATTCCAAGGGCGAAGAGCCAGTGAAGAAAAGAGGGCTAAGCCGGTCCTTTCCTTTCAGAAGAGGAGAGACGGAAAGGGGCTAAAAGAAGGCTGCTAGGAAGAGACACAGGCGTAGGGAACACACGTATGGACACCGAGGGGAAAAACGCAGGATGCAATGAACTGGGCGCCTGGGACTGACACACACACACGACTATGTATAACACAGGTGACCAATGAGAACCTGCTGGACAGCACAGGGAGCTCTACTCAATGCTCTGTGGCGACCTACATGGGAGGGCGATCCAAAAAAGATAGGGGTATGTGTGTGCAGCTGAGTCATTCTGCTGCACAGCAGAGACTAACAGCGTTGTAAAGCAACTAGTTATACTCCAATAAAAATTTACTAAAGGCCAAAAAAAAAAAAGGCCACTATAATCAAGAACTGAACATTTCAGGGGAATCCCCTGGTGGTCCAGGGGTTAGGACTCCATGCTTCCAGTGATGGGGCCTTGGGGCGATCCTGGGCCTGACATGCTTGCGCTTACACAGCAGCCACGGCGGAATCCACTGAAGACTAAGCAATGCAGTTGACGTCCAAGTTCACACGTCTAGAAGGGCTACCCACGTCAGCTGAGAACCCGCCAGTCCTTACCCAGGCCACAGCGCTGGCTCTGTGCTGCTCCCCCGGGCCCCCGCTTGCTCCTGTCCCCGTGACAACGTCTTCTCACTGCCCAGAACCACCATCACCCCAGGGCCTCTGCATACACTACAACCTCTGGCTCTGATGCTTTCCCGCCAATTGCAGGGCTTACCTCTTCTCTTCACTCAAGCCACTTTCCAAACACTGTCTTATCAATTACCTTATCTAAAAATGACATGTCCAGTCAATCCTCTTACCCCATTTTAGCCTTTCTTTCCAGGATTTAACTATCTCACAATACATATTTGTTGTACTGCTCTCTCTGCCATTAGGAGATAAGCTTAATGAAACTGAAGACTTGATTGCATTCACTATTATCTTCCGACTCCAAAACAGCATCTGCTCAATAAACTTATGTTGTATGAAAAGCCGAGTAATAAAAGTTAAAAGGCCTCCCTGGAGCCACAGTGAGAGCTGTCCAGCCAGCCGCCAGCACAGGGACCTGGAATCTTCCCAAAACAGCATCTGTCCTACAGTGACCGTAAGAGCCATCAGGGATTTATAAACCAAGAATAAACACTAGTGTTTTGAATTTAAAAGAAAGACCCCGTGGAGAGCAAGACACCTGAAATCTGCTTGCCTGCAGGCTAGTCGCCAACAGCCCTCTCTAAACATTTCTTAGGTCCAGCTTTGCTGCTGCTTTATTCACTCCCTCTTCTTTCCATGCCCTTACCTTTAATTTTTATCGGAGTATAGTTGCTTTCCAACGTTGTGTCAGCTTCTGCTGTACAGCAAAGTGAATCAGCTATACTTAAACATACATCCCCTATTTTTTGGATTTCTGTCCCATTTAGGTCACCACAGAGCAGTGGTCCTTACTTTTCTTATCATTCTTATTTGAGGCTGGTAACTGTAAGCTAGTTAACAAAAGGCTAACTGTATTCTATATTATCTACTCTATGATTACCTACAAGAATTTCAATTAGGCAATATATGAAATAAAATACTACTCTGTCCCCCTCACTTTCAAAACACTCCTTCCTTAGTACAGCAGTCAAGAAAGAAAGGATCAGGTATACTAACGCAGTGTTTAAAGAGCAAAGAAAAAAGAAAAAAAAAAATCAGTGAATCTTTCCAATCAGAAACAGCATTTCAAGAGTTATCTTCAAAAACTGGGGTGGGGGTAAGAGCAGGGTGTTAAAGAAAAACCTAGATTCATCTAAAAGTGATAGAATTTTTATTTTTTCTAACCATTAAGATAATCTGACGCTGCTTTTTCTTTCTTTAAACACTCATAAAGGATTCTGATTTAGGTTATCTAGACACAAGTATCACAGGCCTTTGCAAGTATGAGGAGATAGGCAAATTTCTTGACAGATGACATACCGAAAGGTTCTATGAACTGATAAAGCTTTTCACCAACGGATATGGCCTCTGTATACTGGCGCAGATGATACAGGATGACTGCTTGATTGTAATACAACATGCTGTTTTCAACATCATCCAACCCATCCATCTCTTCAACAGCCGAGTGTACCTATAGAACAATCAAAGGAGATTGTGTTCTAACGGTAAGAAAATCAAGAGGAAAGGTGCAAGAATCTGAATGGGTAAGCAGGAACACAGGCCAACACTTTTAATCTAAAACTCCCCACACTGTCAATAGGACCTATAGGTTTTGTTGTAAATTTCTGGCTGTGGTGGGTCTTCACCATTGCGCACAGACCTTCTCCAGGTGCAGAGAGTGGGGCTTACTGCCCAGTCGCAGGGCAGGGGCTTCTCATCGTGGAGCATGGGCTCTAGAGGTGCGAGTTCTAGCAGTTGCATCCCTGGTCGATCCTTGGGTCAGAAAGACCTCCTAGAGGAGGAAACAGCAACCTGTTCCTGTATTCTTCCCTGGAAAAATCCTATGGACAGAGGAGCCTGGTGGGCCACAGTCCATGGGGTCTCAAAGAGTGGGGCGCGACTGAGTGACTGGGCACGCACACACACTACAGTATGGTGGTCCTCATGAATTTAGGATGGGGGCTCAAAAGCCAAACAGAACTGGGTACATGTGGCTCTTATTACGTAAAAGCTTTGTGTCTCTGGACAATTTACAGTCATCTGTACCTTAGCGTTCAAGTCTGCAAAAGGAGAAAAAAAGGTAGTAGCTACTTCATTGGGCTACTGGGAAGAGTAAGTGAGATGTCCCACAGAGGTTCTTAGTTACATAAGGTCTTATTGTGTGGTAAGCACTAAAGGTCTGCCACCAGCCCTCTTCAGTACCAAAGGTCTAACCTTGTGATGCTACTATGACCAGACTAGTGACCAAGGCAAGTCCCAAACCATATATAAATTATATCCTCTATTTAAACAACTAATCATTTCCTGACCCAAAATGCGAAAACAATTTGACATTATTATTAATAATCACATCTTTCAGTTATAAGTGAGATTATAATCTCAGCAGCTACCTTTTTCACATATTTCTATTTTAATCCTTTCTCAAAACTCCAAAGTTCATTCAGATTTTGTATATTAGCTTTTTCTGTTCAAGTTTGAAACCCAACAAAAAGTAAAATCGCATAGCATACCTTCATTTGCGAGAAAATGAACTGTATACAAATAAAAGTAATGCAAATACTGCAAATATACTAGAAATTGTGCTATTAATATCAAATAAAAACTCACATTAATTTTACTTAACTACTTTTATTTCATAATTTAGAGAGCACCACAATATTTTATAATGAAATTCATGTATGTATTACCTGATTCTTCAGCTGGTTAAGTGTTTGTCTCAAACTATCTGTTGTTGTCTGGTTACTTTTAAAAAACTCAGCTACTGCTGTATTCAAAATTATTTTATAATCATCTTTGTTTATATCTTGTAGGCAGGCAAGATGTTGCAGACAGACATCGTAATTTCCAGCCTAAGACAAAAATATACAAACAAAATCACCAACTTTAAGAGCTTCACATTCATTTCCAAAGATATTTCATTCATCTCTATTTAAAAGCTTTTACAAAGTTATAATTCCCCGAAATATACTAAAGTCACTAGATGAAGTAATAGTCACATCAATTAAAAAATTGTGATATATTTTGGAAACACAAAAAGTTGGCAATGCCTCAAATTATTCCCATTCCTTTCACGATATTTAAACTCTAAAATTAAAGAAATTTAAACCTAAACCTACTCTCTGAAGCTGACTCTTCAATTAGTACAGAACAAAGATCATAAATTCATGGTGAAAACACTCATGCTGGACAGATTCTAACAGTGGAACAGATGAAGAGGAGCCATCTCTCACCGTGAAAGCTTGGAAAGCATCGGTGGACAGCTCCTTCTCTTGATCGGTGATCCCAGAGGACGGGCCTGTCCCTTCGTGTCTCTCTGCTCCCTGATCTGCAAATACACAAGTCTGATAGTCCTTTAGAAGCAACAGCTGTCCAGTGAACGCGTCCCACATTTTCCTCTTAACTGTCTTCTTCCTACTGAAGTTGCCAAAGTCAGACCTTTCTCAACTTCAATGAATGATTAGTATTTTTTGTATTTATTTTTATTTTTGGCCATGCGGCATGTGGGATCTTAGTTCCCAGACCAGGAATTAAACGCTGCCCCCTGCATTGGAAGGGCAGATTCTTAGCCACTGAACCACCAGGGAAGTTTGCTAACTAACGTTATAAGTGAGGAAGAAAGCATTCTTTCAAAAACTTAAGAAATGTCTCCCTCTGCTGTGGAAATCCTTATATAAGGATTACAGCTCTGTCCATTAGGACATTCAGGCTGAGAATATTGTGCTCTCTTCAAAGTATCAGATCTGGGACTTCCCTGCCTACCATCGCAGGGGACACATGGGTTCGATCTCTGGTCCAGGAAGAATTCACATGCCACAGGGCAACTAAGCCCATGCACCACAATTACTGAGTCGGTGCTCCAGAGCCCACAAGCTGCAACTGGACACAGCCAGCGTGCAGCAAGGAAGACCCAGCACAGCCGGAAAGAAAGAGAAACAAATAACTCTCGTCTTAAAAAAAAGAATTAGATCCGCCTCCACCACAGCAATATACCCCAAATCTCACATATTCAAGAACCTATGCCAGGCGCTAGAGTTTATAAATACACGTGAGATGCCTTCAAGAAGTTTGTAATTCAGTTAGAAAGCGGTAACATTTAACAATGAGAAAATGACACTGATAAGAATTCATAGGTAACTACCAGGCAATGAAGGCTTTCATAGGCTTAGAAATCGAAAAGCCAGGATTAATACATTTAAAAAGCTTCCTTAACAGAAGTTTCCATATATATTATTTTTGCCCTACAATTTACTGTTTTAAAAATTAGTTTTTTATTTTTAAAAAAATTCCCAAATAAATGCAAAAATCTCAGCTAATGCAAGTTTTAAACTACTCAAGGACAACACCTGTTGAGTCAGAGTGTAAACTGGTCAGACCTCCTGGGAAGTAATCACCAATACCTGTCTATGCGCAATGTCTTGACCAAACAACCCCACTTCCAGGTATTCACTCTACAAATACACAAAGATGCTCACTGCAGCACTGTTTATAATAGTGAATGTGTAGAAATAAACATCCTTCAGTTAAGAAAACTGCTAAGTAAACTGTGGTAGAGAAATACAATGGCACACTAAACAATTGTTAAAAGTTGAGTCCCTACAATGTGTTGACATGGAGAAACATCCTCAACATCTTCTTAAATAAAGGCAGACTGCAAACAGTTTTATACAACAGAGCTCCATGTTTTATAAAAATATATACACAGATACTTATTTCTGAATATATATAGAGGAAAATTTGGAAGGATAAACATTCAGTTTTTAGTGGTTACCTTCAGGGAGTGGGACAGAAGAGAGATTTTACTTTCCTTCCTATTGCTCTTAATTGTGAGACCCAGGAGGGCTCTGTCTATGGTGCTTTCCTGGATACAAAACTTTCTGACCCCTCCCCCTCATCCCCCTCCCACCCCCGCGTCCTGTCCCATTTCTTGCTTGTAGGAAAAAGCTTCGGGACTCCTAGATCTTCCTTAAGTTCAAAGGGCAGATTCAAACAGTAAACTGGGAAGACGGAGCAGTCGCGAAACAGCAGGACAGGGTCCTGGTTCCTGCTCAAGGAATATGTGTATCTCTGAGTTCTTCTGCAGGAACTCAGGCCCCTACCCAAATGCAGGATGGTAACTTCAGGCTAAGCACACGATTCTGGTTACCTCACCACCAGCCTATCAGAGGAAAGCCACAAACCCTGCAGCTCTCAACCCAGGTTTTGCCTACAAAAACTTTTTGCTGCAAACTGTTGGGGGAGTTTGGTGGTTTTTTTTTGGCACAAGCTACCCATTCTCCTTTCCTGGCCCTGCAATACACCTTTTTTTGCTCCAAACTCTGACATTTTGGTTTGTTTGGCCTTACTGTGCCTCAGGCACACAAACTTGCATTTGACAACAACTGTCTAAAGTTTTATAATGATCACTGATCACTTTTTTTTTTAAGTTTTATTTTTAAATACCTGCCTAGGGACTTTTCTGGTATTCCAGTGGCTAAGGCTTCACATTCCCAATCCAGGAGGCTGGGTTTTGGGCCTGGTGGAGGAACTAGATTCCACAAGCTGCAACTAAGGCCCAGTGTAGCCAAATAAATAAATAAAAACAAATATTAAATAAATAAATGTCTAAAACTAATATAAGGTTTAGAAGTAAGATAAGGTGTCTAGTGACTGCAAGATCTATCAGATGGAGACTGTGGCAGGGCTGGGAGGGGTGTTGCTTCTGGATGTGTGAGAATTCATTAAACCATAGGTACACTTATGACATGGGCATTTTTTGGTGGGGCTGCACTGCTCAGCATGTGGGGTCTTATTTCCCTGACCATGGATCAAACCTGCGCCCCCTGCAGCAGACGTGTGAAGTCTTAACCACTGGACTACATGGGAAGTCCTGGTATGTTTTGATAATGGCCTAGAAAACTGTTTTCCAGGAGCATGTCAAAGAACTCAGTGTCAAGACAGCTGATTTCAGGAAGCCCTCTCAGTTCAGTTCAGTTGCTCAGTCATGTCAGACTCTTTGCGACCCCATGGACTGTAGCACACCAGGCTTCTCTGTCCATCACCAACTCCTGGAGCTTGCTCAAACTCATGTCCATAGAGTTGGTGATGCCATCCAACCATCTCATCCTCTATATTCCCCTTCTCCTCCTGCCTTCAATCTTTTCCAGCATCAGGGTCTTCTCCAATAAGTCAGTTCTTCACATCAGGTGGCCAAAGGATTGGAGCGTCAGTCTCAGCATGAGTCTTTCCAATGAATATTCAGGACTGATTTCCTTTAGGATTGACTGGTTTGATCTCCTTGCAGTCCAAGGGACTCTCAAGAGTCTTCTCCAACACCACAGTTGAAAACCATCAATTCTTCCGTGCTCAGCTTTCTTTATAGTCTAACTCTCTCACATCCATACATGACTATGACTACTGGAAAAATCATAGCTTTGACTATACGGACCTGTGTCAGTAAAGTAATGTATCTGCTTTGTAATATGCTATCTAGGTTGGTCATAGCTTTTCTCCCAAGGAGCAAGCGTCTTTTAATTTCATGGCTGCAGTCACCATCTGCAGTGATTTTGGAGCCCAAGAAAATAAAGTCTGTCACTGTTTCTATTGCTTCCCCATTTATTTGCCATGAAGTGATGGGACCGAATGCCATGATCTTCATTTTTTGAATATTAAGTTTTAAGCCAGCTTTTTAACTCTCCTCTTTCACTTTCATCAAGAGGCTGTTTAGTTCTTCTTTGCTTTCTGCCATAAGGGTGGTGCCATCTGCGTATCTGAGGTTACTGATATTTCTCCCTGCAATGTTGATTCCAGCTTGTGCTTCATCCAATCCAGCATTTTGCATGATGTACTCTGCATATAAGTCAAATAAGCAAGGTAACAATATACAGCCTTGATGTACTCCTTTCTCAATTTGGAACTGATCCATTGTTCCACGTCCAGTTCTAACTGTGGCTTCTTGATCTCAGGAGGCAGGTAAGGTGGTCTGGTACTCCCATCTCTAAGAATTTTCCAGTTTGTTGTGATCCACAGAGTCAATGCTTTGGCATGGTCAATAAAGCAGAAATAGATGTTTTTCTGGAACTCTCTTGCTTTTTCAATGATCCAATGGATGTTGGCAATTTGATCTCTGGTTCCTCTGCCTTTTCTAAATCCAGCTTGAACATCTGGAAGTTCTCAGTTCACATACTGTTGAAGCCTGGCTTGGAGAATTTTGAGCATTATTTTGGTAGTGTGTGAGATGAGCGTGTGGCAGCCCTGGCCAGGCACATAACAGCCGTCAGTAAAGACTCCCAGTTTCCTTTTCATCACGGCACAATGAAAATACGTGTCTTAGAGTCAATCACATTTCCAGTCTAGTCTCCCCTTGGCCACCTATCTCTTTGCTTAGAGATGTAACTAAATATTAACTTCCTTCCCCCTTTCCCTATCACAGAACAACTAAGGACTCCACTGTGGCTTTTTTTTAAACAAAATATTTATTTCTGCACTTTAAATATACAAATAAACAATGAAATTAGATTTAGTGTGAACAGCTCCTTAGATCACTGTGAAACCCCTATTATTAGACTGAATATTCTCGAGAATCACCACATACTTTAAAACAAAATGAAACTTGTGAACTTACCTGAGACTTAGATATGCTACAAAAAAAAAAAAAATAAGTATTCTGGTATTTGGGTTTGTAAGAAGTGTTACTTCTGATAATTAAGAGTTACATAAACTAGTACTTCATTTCCACTTTGCATACAGATAGACAAGAACTGAGTCCCAACAGGGAGTAAAAACTGATAGTCTGGTGAAGAGAGCTCACTGGTTTAAGACTCTGTCAAACAGCCTTTTCTTTAAAAAGCTAGTGACAATGAGTTTCTTAACTCAACTGCTTACACAATACACCTGCATGGCAAAACTTTCAAGTGCACAATTACAGTCAAGACCAATTTCTTTAAAATGGTAAAAATAAGGACACAGGATTTCAGGATCCCTAAAACCAAGGTATGAGTTTAGACTGAGATGGAACCTCAACTCTAGGTATAGTCATCATACTAACAATGAACATAATAGATATCAATACTTAAAAAATTTTAAAGCAAACCTGATGTATCTGCCCTCATACAGAAGTACATTAAATTGAAATCAAATACCCCAAATTCTTAGTTTGCCATCAAGTTATCTCCACAGCTTCTTCTAAAATACAGCCTCTCTACATTAGATGGCATTCTTTAACAGGGCTTCTGGGTCCAAGTGTCATTTATAAATTGTGATTTATAAACACAGGGCAGAGGGAAAACACAAGACAATTCACCAAGGCACTGAAGAGTTAAGCTTCTCCTTTCTGCCAGAAGCAAACCGGTTCACGTGGCCACTGCTATCATATCCTCTAGAAGCCGTGGTGGTGTAGTCGCTTCCGTCGTGTCCGACTCTGTGACCCTATGGACTGTAGCCCACAAGCCCAAGAGGCTCTTCTGTCCATGGGATTCTCCAGGCAAGAACACTGGAGTGGGTTGCTGTTTCCTCCTCTAGGGAATCTTTCCAACCTAGGGATCAAACCCAGGTCTCCTGTGCTACAGGCAGGAGACTGAGCCACCAGGGAAGCCCCTGGAAACTGTGAATCTCCTAAAATCCTCTAAATAAGGACAGAAGCACTTTGATAAGCTAGGCTCTAAGGCTGACTAGAGACTCTGAAACAGACATTTTAGAGAACTGAGCTCATGAACAGACTCTTACATGTTAACCAGCCGTTATCCTACGTACATCCTTTTACTTCAAGATAAAACTTAGGGGAAAAATATCCTACTTCAATGGGATTACTGTTTTTATTTTCCTTATCTTTATGCACTTTTCAAGTTTTCTCCAAGGAACAGTCTTTAAAACATTCATTTTGGAGGTAACTACTGACTTCTTACCAGAAAGAGTCTGCACATAATCCCACAATGTGTCTTTATTTGTCCAAAAATAGTCTCCGTTGCCAATTGAAAGAGTAAATGGCCGTTCACCCACAAGCTTGACCTTCCTTCTACTCTGGCCTAACGAACAGGGCTGACCATCGAGGCGTGCAGAGCTCCTTGGCACACAAACCTTGACGCTTTTTAAGCCTGGCTTCATTTCTAACCAAACAAACAGGTTTAAACTAAGTAGAAAAGAAACACACTCCTTTCCCCAAACTGAAAAAAGTCAGTTAACTGAAAGCCCAGACAGATTCCAGTACAGAATGTTAACGATTCAAATCTGATTGGAGGAGGATCTTCCATACAAGTTACACTTTTCCAAATAGAGCTCCAATGAGGTTCAAGGAAAGAAAAATTTCCCCCAAGACAAAAGAAATAAAGGCCTAACGGAATCTGCTTCTAGACTCGCAAAACAATGTTGATGCCTTTGTGATGGAAAGTTTTAAATAAGAAGGATGTCATTTCAAAGAAAAATAATTCAGGTTTACCAAAGCCACCATACAGCTAAGGTTCACAAACCTCACATGTGGTTTTCTATCAGTGGACCAAGTATACCTGTCTTAGCAAAGTCCTATATATGATGGCTGATTTTTCCACAGCTCAGAGGAGCACCATGTGACCAGCAAGGCTACACACTTGAACACAGAAGAGATAAAGGACAGACTAGCAAGCACCAAGAATATCAGCACACTCTGGGGAAGACAGGCAAAGCAGAACACTACCAGTGCGGATCAGCATTTCTATTTTCATACCTGAGAGCAGTTTGGGGGCGCTGATTTACTGTAGCTTTCAGATAGTAATACTTATTAATTTATGAGTTCAGAAAGCTGAGATTTTTCCTCAAACTTTTACATTCAACTTAGACATCTCACTCTATTTAGAGTTTTCATTTTAAAGGGCTGTGATGAATGTTTGATTTCACTTACACTTTCAAACATAAAATTTTAACTACTTCAAATAATTTAATATAACCCATTTTAGGAGCAACCTTTGACTTAAAAATACAAAATTTTCTAAGAACTCAAATAGCTTATAAATCTAAAAAATTAACCTTATGAAAACAGTGACTCTTTAGTTTGTGCATGCAATAATATAGAAAGGCTTCAATTTACAATCACAACTCAGTCAATTATTTACTCAATTATATATTTTAAATTGGAATTATAAGACTAAATTCTTAAATGTTAAAAACACTTAAAATATCCTATGTAGGTCAATTAAAGATAATTTATGTACAGACTCCATTAACTACACTTTGATTAAAAAATAAAAAGGTTTAAAAAAACACAGATTCCTTACTGGACCTTGAAAAAAGCACATGGCAAGACAGCATGGCACAGTTTATTTCTTCTTTTGCATACATATACACATATATACAGTTTTCCCTCGTGGCTCAGGTGGTAAAGAATCTGCCTGCAATGTGGGAGACTGGGGTTCAGTCCCTGGGTGGGGAAGCTCTCCTGGAGAAGGGATGACAACCCACTCCAGGATTCTTGGCTGGAGAATCCCAGGGACAACGGAACCTGGTGGGCTGCCATCTACGGGGTCAAACCGAGTTGGACACGATTGATGTGACTTAGCAGCAGCAGCAGCCAGTATTCTTGCCTGGAGAATCCCATGGACAGAGGAGCCTGGAGGACTACAGTCCACGGGGCCGCAAAGAGTCGGACACGTGTGTGTGTGTATGAATGTATTGTTGATGTGTGTGTGTGTGTGTGTGTATCAATATATATTTGATGTGAGCTTGGACAGTCTGGAAGAACACACCTACTCAGTTACCTGGAGAGTGAGACTGGGCACAAGTGATAGAGGACTTCATATTTTTTACCTTATATACTTAATAACAATCAAAATGTTGGGGTGTTTTAAATAAGATAAAAATAGCCTTGGCTTAAAGTTCTCTCATTTTGTTTGTTCTCCCTACCATTAAAGAAAAAAGAACTTTTATTGGAGTACAGCTGCTTTACAATGCTGTGTTAGTCTCTGCTGTACAGCAGAGTGAGTCAGTTACACGATACCCATAGCCCCTCTTTTCTGGATTGCCCCCCATTTAGGTCCCCACAGAGCACTGAGTCAAGCTCCCTGTGCTGTCCACTAGGTTCTCATGCGTCACCTACTTTATACATAGAATCAGTAGTGTATCTGTGTCAATCCCAGCCTCCCAATTCGTACCACGTTTCTCCTTTCCCCTTGATGTCCATACATTGGTTCTCTCTGTCTGTGTGTGTATTTCTACTTTGCAAATAAGATCGTCTATACCAATTTTTTCAGACTGCACATATATGCTTTTATACGTGACGGTCTTTTTCCTTCTGACCTACTTCACTCTATATGACGGTCACCAGTTCCACTCATGTCTTCTTGCCATTTCTCCAGTCATCCTGGCTCAAGATTTCAAAGCCATCTTTAAATACTCTTCTCCTGACTTCCTTCCCTTTTTCACGTAATCCTTCCCTTTTTCACGTAATCAACAAACACACACCTCACCTCAGCTGATCGTCACGAGCTATAACCAGATGAGGTAAATAAATCAGGAAGCTATTAGGAATAAATTAAAAGACTATTAGGACCCCCATTTTACAAATGAAGAAGCAGGCTCAACTTAGAACCTTTCTCAAGGAGCAAGGCTTCACGCTCACCAACTATTCCCAATCTTCCACAAGTTCTGCCAACTTCACTCCTTCAACGTTCCCACACCTGCCTCTCTTCTCCATTGACCCCTACCCTAAAGTAGTGCTCGTCAGCATTTTTAAAAACCAGGGCCTACGGTGAGCCCATTTAACCCCTTTCCAAAACTGTGAGGTAGATATAATCATTCTCTTTCCCTACACAGGAAAATTGAAGCTTAAAAAAATGGTTTCTTAAAATCTGCCCAAGGTCAGACAAATAACAAATGGCACAAGCAGGATGAACCTAGGCTGTCTGATTTCACAGCCCAGGCTCCTAACTCTTCATCACTTACCTGGCTCACTTACAACATGAACTCGTGGACTAGTGGCTAAGACTTTGCGCTCTCAAGGCAGGGTGCCCGGGTTCTCTTCCTGGTCAGGGAGCTAGATCTCACACGCTGCCACTAAAAGATCCTGCCTGCCCCTGCTGAAATCTCTAAGGCTCCTCTTTAGTTAGAAAGAAATTCCACCTTCTTCCATGGCCTGTATAAGGCTTGAAGAAGCTGGCCTCTGCCGCAATTCTAACTTTGCCTCTTGCCAGGCTGCCTCTGCTTTCTAGGCTATGGACATGTTGAGTGCTTTGATACACCAGCTATCGGTCTAGGAGCTGGAGGTAGCACGCGACTGAACAGACAAATTGCTTGTCCTCACGGTGTTTATGCTCCAGGGGTCTTCCTGCTGTCCAAGGGGTCTGCACAGTGGATACTCCTCCCACCTGGATCCTTCTTGCCCCATTTGGCCAGCTGGCTCTTTATCGTCAGGGTCTTTGTTCAAATGTCGTCTCTAAGAGAGCCTTTCCTCCTCTCATTAATCCACTCAAAGTAGGATCCCAGCTCTAAGTTATCCTCTATCCTCTGATTTTCTCTTCACATTTGTTTTTTTGGGCCACACCATGTATCATGGGAGATCTTAGTTCCCTGACCAGGGATGGCACCCACACTCCCTGTCGAGGAAGCGTGGATTCTTAACCACTGAATCCTTAGGAAAGTCCCTCTTCTCAATTTATCACAGCTTGAAATCCTAATTATTTCTTACTCTGTTTACATATTTATCTGCCTTTCATGTATATTACAAGCTCCATGAGGACAGAGACTCTGCAGTGCCTGGCAGGGTAGGCTAAACCAATGAATATTTACTGAATAAATTAATACCACAACATTAGCTGGTTTCAGTTTCTGGGCTTCCAGTTTTGTTTTATTTATATCTATCCTTACCTACTTAATACAAAGTAAACCTGATTATCCAGGCAGGAAGTTTCCTACAATGTGGGCTATAAGCTTAAGCCAATCAAAGCAACAATCACTTTAAGCCGTATTTTTCTGTGACACATATTACACAGCTCTTCCCAAATGGGAGTGTCACTATTACGGGCTGTCTCTAACAGACTGAAGAATGGATCGTCAAAAGCAGGGACTGTGTCACTTCCATTTCTTCAACATCAAAGGCAGGGCTTGGCACTCAATTCTGGCGAACCAAAGAGTGATTAAGTAGAAGAGTAACTGAGGTAAGACTTGAAAACTAGATAGATTTCAGAGCTAAAAAGGTCATTCTAGGCAAATGCACTGATATGGACAAGCAGGAATGGTAAACCTGGGGGAGAGACAATGTCCTAAATTGAGAAGGAATATGCTGGTCACCTTTCCCTTCATGGATCACAGCCTTCTTGTGGTGAAGGGGCTTTGTAACTCAATGAAGCTGTGAGCCATGGCGTGCAGGGCCACCAAAGATGGTGAGTTATGGTGAAGAGTTCTGACAAAATGTGGTTCCCTGGAGGAGGAAATGGCAACCCACTCCAGCATTCTTGCCTGGAGAACCCATGGACATGAGTACCTGTATGAAAGGCAAAAAGATATGACACTGGAAGATGAGCCCCCCAGGTTGGCAGGTGTCCTGTATGCTACTGGGGAAGAGCAGAGGGCAATTACCAACAGCTCCAGAAAGAATGAAGTGGCTGGGCCAACATGGGAACAACACTCAGCTATGGATGTGTGTGGTTGTAAAGTCTGATGCTGTAGAGACCAATACTGCATGCTGCTGCTGCTAAGTCGCTTCAGTTGTGTCCGACTCTGTGCGACGTCATAGATGGCAGCCCACCAGGCTCCCCCGTCCCTGGGATTCTCCAGGCAAGAACACTGGAGTGGGTTGCCATTTCCTTCTCCAATGCATGAAAGGGAAAAGTGAAAGTGAGGTCGCTCAGTTGTGTCTGACTCTTCGCAACCCCATGGACTGCAGCCTACCAGGCTCCTCCATCCATGGGATTTTTCCAAGCAAGAGTACTAGAGTGGGGTGATATCAGGATTGGCTAACTTTAATTTCAATCCAGTTTGTCAATTATTGAGATCGGGATCTAATTAAAAAATCCTGGAGCACATTTTCTTTTCCTTCTTAAAAAATATATAAACTTTATTGTAAAAAGTCTGTGTTGACCACTTCTAAAACCTGTCATTTAAGCTCCTTCCAACAAAACGTGGATGGATGCCACACAGAACAGTATTTTCTTACAGGAAACAGGTACCAAGACCGTCCCAGAGGGAGGCAGGAAAGAATTTTATATTCCTCAATAGAGAAGATCCTAGGAATGTAGTCGTAATCCATAAAGAAAACCGTCGAGATTAATCTTGATGAACTAGGGGCGAAAAGGTTCTAAATACCAAGACACTAGCACAGACCGAAGGGAGAAACAATAACGTTATGTCTATTTCAATAAGTGGTTTTCACAAAGTTAATTACACAGGACGTCGCAGCGTCCTCGGTGCCCCGCCCCCACGGCGTGCGCGCGCCGGCTGGCGTGCGCGCGCTCGCGCCTCTGCGCGCGCGCTGGGCGGGCTGGGCTGTGCAGGGTCCCTTGTGCTTCTACTGGTAACGATAGGTGACAATTGGTAAATATCCGAATTCTTGTCCCTTATTTCACAGGAAACCACAACTACACCTCATATCTATGTGTTAGGCGTTGAGCCTTGCACTTGGCTTGTACACTTGTAATAATTTCTCACAGCTTTGTGGGAAGGCAGAGTTGCGGGTTTGAAAGCAAAATAAAACATTTTAGAAGTTTTAGATTTACAGACAAATTGCAGATGACACTTGGAGCTCTTGGGTACCCCTCACCTCGTTTGCCTTGTTGTGAGCATCTTGAATAATTATTCAAGACGTACCCTACTGAGGTACGTCTGTCACATATGAGAAACCACCTCGGTTGGTATATTATTATTATTAACTAGATTCAGCATTTAGAAAATTAAAAAAACTTTTTTTTTTCCAGCTAGTGTCCCTTTTCTGTTCCAGGATCTTGTCCAAGATGCCACATTGAATTTATTCGTGTATTCTTAGGCTTTTTTTTGACTGTGCCCTGCGGCTTGTGCGATCTTGGTTTCCCTCACCAGGTAGCTAACCTAGGCGGGCATCCGACTCCTAATCCCGGGGCCGCCTGGGAGTTCCCTCCTTACGCTATTCTTGACTGGGATCGCTTCTCAGATTTTCCTTGTTCTTGGTAACTTTGACAGCTTTGAAGACTACTGGTCAGGACTTTTGAAGAATGGACCTGGATTTGGGTCTATATAGCGTCTTTTCATGGTAAGACTAGGGTAATAGATTTTAGGGAGAAAGACCAGAGGAGTGACTAGCCATTCATGTTGCTGCAAATGGCGTTATTTCCTTCTTTTTTATGGCTGGGTAGTATTCCACTGCTTATATAAACCACATCCTCTTTACACGGACATTTATTTTATATTGTGGTTATAACCCAATACTACATTATCTTGTTGCTTAAATTGTTATGTAATGTACCATTATGCAAATGTATCATAATTGAAGTATTTATTTAGCTGAGTAGTTGGGTATTTTGTCTATGCCTAGTAAGGCCAATATGAATATTCTAGTATGTCTTTTGATGAGTATGTTAGAACCCACATAAAAAGACACCTGAAGTGTTTATTGATCTTGCTGCTGTGAGGCAACTCTCAATAAAAATAGGAATTAGCAGGAAATTGATAGAATTTGGGCACTTGCTGGATGATTTTAAAGAGGGATTAGGGAGGTTGGGGGGTTGGCAGTTTGGAATTGGATGCATTCAGGAAGCAGACAATCAGTGTTCCAGTGTCTTAGTTTTTATCCAGGAGGCAGGAAAGTTAGAGAAAGGCTGTGGGCTGCCGTCTGTGGGGTTGCACAGAGTCGGACACGGCTGAAGCGACTTAGCAGCAGCAGGAGTTATCCTGGGTCAAGGGGCAGCATCCCTCATGTCAGAAGAAGGAGGTGTTCCATCATTTTTGTGCTTGTGGAGGGCTTTGTTCCTGTCTTGTTGCTGCAACAATCATGGCGTAAGCTTCTCTGAACTAAACGTGTTCACATCCTGTGAGAGCTGTGTATGTCCAGCTGGGAATGTTCTGCTAGCAGAAGTGTTTCTCATTTCTTAGTCTCCAGGCTCATCAGCAGAGCCAGTTTTCACTTGCTCACATGTGGTCCCACCTGTGGGTCCTTATCCATTTCACAGATTAGGAAAATGAGGCCCAGATGTTAACCCACTTTCCCAAGTAACAAGACTATAAGCAACTGTTACCTTAACCTCTACATTCAGCTTTAAAGTTTCTGGAATTTGCCTGTATCGAAGACATCTTGGGTCTCTTCTCTCATCTTTCAGTATTGGCAGCTCTCCCTCATTTACAGAGAGGGAGGAGAGTTAATTCAGAAGTGGGAGATGGAGAATGTTAGTGGTCTCTGCTGTGTCACCAGCCATGACGAGTCAGTTCACGTCCAGCTAGTGATGGTATGACTGTGTACCCACGGTGCCTCAGACCTGTGTGGTCTTTGCCATTTGTGGAAGCCTGTCTCCAAGGATGGTTGCCAACAGTTCCTCCCATCCCAGCAGACACATGCTGCTCTTCCCTCCACTTTGAAGATGAGCTGTGACTTGGTTGGACCAACCGAATGCAGAAGTGATCCTGAGCCAATTTTGGTTCTAACCCTTGAAAGGCATGGCAGCGTCCACTTTTCCTCTCTTGTACTCACCTGCCATCCTGCGAGGCTGTCCTGCTAAAGACTATGGGAAGGAGATCCAAGATGCCCCAACTGACAGCCAGCACCAAGGTTCCTGACATAACAATGAAGTCTTCTTGAACCTTCCAACCCAAACCAGCTGCCAGGTCAATTCAGTAAGGTGAGTGATCCTAGCTCCCATCATATGAAGCAGAAAAACTGTTCAGTCCACCCACAGAAGTGTGAAAAATAAGAGGTCATTGTTTTGGGGGTTTTTTGGTATCTAATTTTTAAAACTGAGATATAAGCACATACCATGCAATCCACCCTTTTATTGGATTGGCCAAAAAGTTCGCTTAGTTTTAAGTAAAAAAGGCACATTTTTATTTTCACCAAGACCCTTATTGAATAATGCATTATTAACTGAACAAACTTTTTGGCCAACCCAATAAAATGTGCAATTTCATGGTTTTTAGTACATTCACAAAGTTGTGCAAACATTACCAATATCTGATTCTGTGTCAAACTGCCAAGGTAGAATTTTTTTTTAGTGGCTCAGTGGTTTCTTCTCCTTGAGGACATTTCCAATTTACATGTGAAGAAAAAATATATTAAGCATATTTTTATTACTCTCTGAAACATGAATTCTGGAAGATTATTGCAGCTATAAATATGGAAAAATGGAGTAATTAAAATTTTATCATGATGATGAGAGATTTTAGAACATAGAAAAGTACAGAATATGTTGTGATGTTTATTTACCACTCAGATTTGACCAGTGTCAATGTTCGCCACATTTTCTTTTGAAAATCATCACTTGTATAGATGAGTCCAGTTTATATCCCCTTCCTGATTTTATTTCCCTTACTCCTTTCCCAGAGATCTAAAGATGGTATGTGTCCCTGAAGTCCATGTTTAAAACATAATATATGCATAAAAAACATTTATTTCCATTCATTCAACTTTATATAAGCATCTGAAACTATTTTAACCCAACACTGCGTTTTTTAAGATTTAAATATATATTAGTCAGTTCAGTTCACTCACTCGTGCCCAACTCTTTGCAACCCCATGGACTGCAGCACGCCAGGGTCCTCTGTCCACGGGATTCTCCGGGCAAGAATACTGGAGTGGGTTGCCATGCCTTCTTCCAGAGGATCTTCTGGATCCAGGGATCGAACCTGCAAAAATATATATTCATAATGTATAATATTTATACAAAATATATCATAAACATGTAATATATACTTATATTAAACAACATGTATAGTTTATTTTAACTACTGTTCAGTATTCCACCAAATCATTATCACTTAGGTATAGTTTGGTGGTATGATCCCTGCATGAAAGTCTCATAAATGATAAAGGGCTTTCCTGGTGGTCCAGTGGTTAAGACTCCATGCTTCCACTGCAGGGGGACTGCAGGTGGTGTGGGTTTGATACCTGGTCAGGGAACTAGGATCATACATGCCACCCAGCGTGGCCAAAATTTTTTTTAAAAAACTAAAGAACAGGAAAAGGCATTAATTATCTCAATGATGAGTAATCTGTAGGTAGACTATTCCAGTTGTAGGTCAGTGACTCACAATGTCAAGATGCAATTTGGCACCCCTGGGATTCTGTCTGTCTTCCTCTTGTGGTCCCAAGATAGCTGCCGTAACTCTGAGCATCATACCCTTGCCTGTCTTGGTACCCAAACCAGGAAGCGGACAAAGAGGGCAAAGCATTTTCCTATTCTAGCTTTATTCTCTAACAAGTAGGTACCACATTTCATCAAGATGCTATCAATTTACTATTAAAAATAAAGAGTGCCAACAATTAAACTGACTTGATGTTTTCTTATCCCTTTTATTTGATGCTTACAAAATACCTCTTTGAGACAAAAACATAAAATTTAAAAATATTATATGTTACTCTTGAGTATACAAAACAAGAAAATAGAAATGATATAAATTAGCTATGGCATTTTCATAACATCTTCCCACCAGAGCTCCACTTTAAATTGCTTTTCAATTCAGTGCTTCCTTGTCTGTCTTCTTCCCCAAGACATCACTCTCTGTGCTCCCAGGAACACTGGCAGGACAGCAGTCTCCTCAGAATCACCACAGTTATCTCAAGGAGTCCCATTCTGTAGGTTTTAGTTCTGACACTTTCTGGATCTTACCAGAAGATGTCACAAACCAGTAGGCTTTTGGATCAAGTTTGCACACACAGGGGCAGTGACACATATACCACAGCAGTCCTCTGCCAGATTGTGAGAAGCCTGCCAATTTCAGAATGAAAGAATGTGTCTCAAAATCAATGCAGTAGTGAACTGTCCCCAGAAGTCTCACCAAAATCTTCCCTTCGTTCTCCTTGGTCAAATCGGTCGCCTGCCCACGACTGGATCAATTACTGGCAAAAAAGATTGCAGTGTGTGCCCTGGGTTCATTGCGATGTATCCGCAAAACATTGATGTGGGGGATCAATAAAATCGGGGTTTTATTATGTAGGAGGAACAGGAAATGACCGATAACAGGACTGTCTCATCACGTTAGCAGATTTGTCTCTTATGGACGAGACTCTTAAGTCATTTCCAATTTTCATTTTATTGGGAAAGCCCAAATGAACATTTTGGCTAACCCAAAAGTCGCAACCAAAAAAGTGCAAACATAGCCATAGCGCCCACCCTTGTCCATGTGCGCAGTTATGAGAGTTTCTCTAGGCTGCACACTATAAGATGGGATTTTGCTGAAAATGTAACAAATTCTGTGTGTCCACCCCCAGCTTCATCTCATCATGGACTCGTTCTGTCTACTCTTCCTCTTCTGATGTTTTGCTGCTGGAATATTTTAAAGCAAGACCCAGACATCACACCCATTCACTTCTAAACACTTCAGTATGCAACCTCGAAAGTAATATCCAAATACTTTCTTGCCTAACCACAATGCCATTATCCCATCTGACAAAATTTCAAATAACTCCTTAATATTTAATTACCAAGCTGTACTCAAATTTCCTCTATTGTATAAAAATACTCTTTTTATAATTTCTGTTTAAAATCAGGATCAAACAAGATGCCTTTTATTTGGTTATGTCTCTTGTGTTCCTTATAAGTCTTTTAAGTCTTATGTTTCTCTTAATCTAGAGCAGTTCCCTCTCCTTTTATTTTTTCTTTCATTGACTGGTTGATGAAATTAGAGTCCAATATAAGATCCCTCCTTTGAGATCTGGTGTATTGCTTCCTTTATGCTCAGTATTGCCTGTGCCCTAGAGATCAGTTTTGTAATTTTTAAATGTTTATTTATTTATTTTTGGCCGTGCTGGGCCTTCATTGCTGCTCAGGCTTTTCTCTGGTTGTGGCGAGCAGGGGCTTCTCTCTAATTGTGTTGTTCAGACTTCTCTTTGGGGCTTTCCAGCTGCTGCTAGCGGTAGAAAGCCCACCTGCCTTTGCAGGAGACATAAAAGGCGCTGTTTCAGTCCTTGGGTCAGGAAGATCCCCTGGAGCAGGGCATGGCAACCCACTCCAGTATTCTTGCCCGGAGAATCCCGTGGACAGAGGAGCCTGGCGGACTACTGTCCCTGGGGTCGCAGAGTCAGACATGACTGACGCGACATTGCGGTGGCTTCTCTTGTTGTGGAGAATCGGCTTTAGGGCACTTGGGCTTCAGTAGTAGTGGCTCCTGAGCTCTGGAGCACAGGCTCAATAGTGGTGCATGGGCTTAGTTGCTCTAGGGCATGTGGGATCTTCCCAGTTCAAGGATTGAACCTGTGTCACCTGCCCTGGCAGGTGGATTCTCCACCACTGAGCCACCTTCCCTGGTAGCTGGCCTGAGATCAGTTTTAAAGGCTTGATTACATTATGGTTCAATTTTTTTTCCC
Organism: Okapia johnstoni; assembly: GCA_024291935.2. Classification (NCBI taxonomy): domain Eukaryota; kingdom Metazoa; phylum Chordata; class Mammalia; order Artiodactyla; family Giraffidae; genus Okapia; species Okapia johnstoni. The sequence goes on along the minus strand of CM044323.1, from coordinate 6,057,752 downwards.
CTTGAGAATCCTTCCTGGGTGGTTCTGTGCACTTTCTGCATCACTGTCTGGAGGTATATGATATTTGCTATCTCACTTAAAAGAATTTTTATTTATTTTTGACTGTTCTGGGTCTGCGTCTCTGCACGTGGGCTTTGTGTGGGTGCAGTGACTGCGGGCTACTCCCTACTTGCAGTGCACAGGCTTCTTACTGTGGTGGGTTTTCTTGTGGAGCATGGGCCCTAGGGCATGGCCCAGCAGTTGTGGTGCATGGGCTTAGTTACCCCACAGCACGTGGAATCATCTTGGACCAGGGATCAAACCCATGTCCCCTGCTTTGGCAGGTGGATTCTTAACCACTACCACCAGGGAAGTCTCTCATGTTTTTTAATGTGTATTTTAGTTTAGTTCAGTTCAGTTCAGTTTAGCTTTTGGCCATACTGTGTGGCATGTGGGATCTTAGTTCCCTGACTAGGGGTCGAACCTGTGTCCTCTGCATTGGAAGTGCAGAGTCTTAATCACTGGGTAACCAGCGAAGTCCTGCTATCTCATTTGTGTGTGTGTGTGTGTGTGTGAGAGAGAGAGAGAGACAGAGAGACAGAGAGACAGAGAGACAGAGAGAGAGAGACAGAGAGAGATTACGATTGATGCTACCCAGTCTGGTAGAATCTGACTTCTCCTACCCAGTCTGTGATGACCCAGAGGGGTGGGAGGGGGAGACGGAGGATCAAGAGGGAGGGGGTACATGTATAATTATGGCTGATTTGTGTTACTGTACAGCAGAAACCAACACAACATTGTAAAGCAATTTTTATCCAATTAAAAAATAAATTTAATAAAATTAAAAGTTAAAAAAAAAAAAAGATTGATCCTAGGAATTCCTTGGCAGTCCAGCCATTAGGACTCCAAGCTTACTGTCAAGGGCCTAGGTTTGATCCCTGCTCGGGGAAATAAGATCTTACAAGCCTTGCAGCATGGCCAAAAAAATTTAAAAAAGATTGTTCCTTGGGTTTGTATAGTGCCAGTCTGACCTTTATACATTTCCTGTCAGCCTTTTCCCTAATGATTTCAGAAGCACTAGTGACCACTGTGTTGATCAGTTATTTCGCTAATAGTTGAAACAATTTTCAAATTTTGACACTCCTGCATCTCTTAACTAGAATCCATAGATTTCACACGCTAGGATCTCCCTCGCCTTTCCCTAGTCCTAGCCCTGGCTAGAATTCTTCCTCACTGAAAACCTTTCCCTTGTCCGCAGAGATATTCAGTTACGCTGAAATTCAGTTTATATCAGAAAGGCAGGAGGAATGCTTAGTTCTTTCCCTATAATTATCAATTTTCCGAGGAGTCAGTTGATGTCCCGACAATATCTATGGCTATTTCTTTTCTAAAAAATTATTCAGAATTCATTTTTTTATATGTTCAGTATGTTTTAATCAACTACATTCCTTAATATTCTTAAAATCAAAATTATTCCATGTGTGCCCATGGGAGCACACAGCCCTGATGACTGTCCATTATTATACTTATACTGTGGCTCAGTGGTAAAGAACCCACTTGCCAATTCAGGAGACGCAGGAGATGCCAATTCAATCCCTGGGTCGGGAAGATCCCCTGGAAGAGGAAATGGCAACCCACTCCAGTATTCTTGCCTGGAGAATCCTATGGACAGAGGAGCCTGGAGGGTTACAGTCCATAGGGTCGAAAAGAGTCAGATACGACTTAGCAACTAAGCACGCACCGGTATGAAGCAGAAGTGTTAAGCAGAACTCTGCTCTTAACCCCCAGTTTAGCTGTTGTCATTGTGTGTGTGTTTTAGATACACCTTTATATTCATCAGTTTCTTTGCTTATCCTTGCTTCTTTTTTTTTTAAGTAGCTATATTAAGCTATAATTCATATACCATACAACTCATCTATTTATTTATTTTATTATTTTAAAAAATATTTATTTTTATTTATCTGACTGTGTTGGGTCTTAGTTATAGCATGAGGGATATTCAATTTTCATTGAAGCACATGGGATCTTTATTTGAGGCATGTGAACTCTTAGCTACGGCATGTAGGATCTAGTTCCCTGGCCAGGAATCGAACCCAGGCCCCCTCCATTGGGAGCACGGAGTCTTAGCCACTGGACCACCAGGGAAGTCCCACAATTCATCTATTTAAAGTGCATGGTTTGGTGATTTTTAATATATTCACAAAGTTGTGCGATCACCCCCGCAATCTAATTCCAGAACCTTTTCATCATGTTCAAGAGAAGCCCTGTACCCTTTAATAGTCATTCTCAGTTCTTCCCAACCCACATTACCATGATTCTAGAACAAGAAGGCACCCTCAGAGAATGTAGCCCTCGCCTCACTCGCACCACCCCATTCTCCAGGGTCCTCTCTTTTTACCCTTTTCCAACCACTTACCCCTGGTAATCAGTTTCTTAAGTTCCTGAGAATTGCACATTCCCCCCACCTTTAAAAATATGTAAAATGTGAACATGTCTGAAGTAGAGACTTTTAGCCACTTACCCCAAATGCATTCATCTTCCAAAGTCATACAGTCAGAGGAGGGTGGGATGGATGAATTGGGAGATTGGGATTGACATATACACACTGCTGCTGCTGCTGCTAAATCGCTTCAGTCGTGTCCAACTCTGTGCAACCCCATAGGCGGCAGCCCACCAGGCTCCCCCGTCCCTGGGATTCTCCAGGCAAGAACAGTGGAGTGGGTTGCCATTTCCTTCTCCAATGCATGAGAGTGAAAAGTGAAAGTGAAGTCGCTCAGTCGTGTTCGACTCTTCGCGACCCCATGGACTGCAGCCTACCAGGCTCCGCTGTCCATGGGATTTTCCAGGCAAGAGTACTGGAGTGGGGTGCCATTGCCTTCTCCACCATATACATGCTACTGTGTATAAAATAGATAACTAATAAGGACCTACTGTATAGCACAGGGAACTCTACTCAATACTCTGTAATGACGTATACGGGAAAATAATCTAAGAAAGTGTGGGTATGTATAACTGATTTGCTTTGCCGTACAGTAGAAACTAACACAACATTATAAATCAACTATACTCCAATAAAAAAGAAAACACTGAATATAACAAAAAAAAACCCAAAGTCGTACAGTATGTAATTTTCACTTGTCAAACACTCCGTCCTCCTACTTTCCCTGGCAGCCAGGTATAACCACATAACTACTGCTTTAAAAGGGTGTTGCATGTCTTCTATTTCTCTTTTCTCCCAATGCTCCATCCTACTGTCTGGATTGTAAATGTGATGGCTGGAACTCTAACAGCTATCTTAGACCCTGAAGCCAAGGTCTTTGGGATGAAGGAATATAAAGCTTAAAGAACCTGCATTCTTAATGATATCTTAGACACTCCATGCCAGTTCCAGACTGTATTTGTGTATATGTTACATTCAAGATTTATTCATTGCACATTTGGATGTTCTATCACATAATGCTGAAACTAATCCTAACTGCTTCAGTTTCTAAATGAAACTAAGGAATAAATCTGATTTGATTTTTGCTTGTGTCATCTAAATTTACTACTTCATTATTTACAGTCCTACATAAATCCTGTAATAACATAGAATGAAAACTGTAAGTTTATGTTAGAAATGTTGGTATTGTGATATCATCAGGGCTAATATGCTGGTGTTAATGTGTATGTTCATGTGTATTTTATATTTTGTAACAAATGAGAAGCAGAAAGAGCAGAAAAATACTGTTCTAAGAGAGCTTCTTTGGGGGAAGTGACCTAGTCCAGGAGTCAGGAGACACAGGGAAAGCCTGAAGAAGCTAGATCTGAAGGGTAGAAATGAACAAAGTATAGGGAAGAGCAGGTGCAAAGGCTTGTGGTGGGAGGGATCCTACTTAGTGTGAGAGATGAGCGTATACTCATTGTGGCTTGAGCAGAGAGAATGAGGGGCAGGGAGGAGTCAGACAGACCATATTAAGAGTTCTATTTGTTTCCTGTCCCACAGGGATCAATGTCCTTTATCACCTGATGTTCAGTGTTTGGGCTTCCCAGGTGGCAGGAGACATAAGAGATATGGGATTGGGAAGATCCCCTGGAGAACGGCATGGCAACTCATCCCAGTATTCTTGCCTGGAGAATTCCATGGACAGAGGAGCCTGGTGGGTTGCAAAGAGTCAAACATGACTAAGTGACTTAGCATGCATGCTCGTCCAGTGTTTTAAAAACTGTTCTTTTTTATATATTTTTGTCCTTTTGTTGTTTTCTCTACCTTTTCCTCAATGGTTACTTAGTATTCCATGGTATAAGTGTGTCCTGATTTGTCTAGTAAATCCTTCACAATGATCATTGAGATATTTTCTGATTTTCTGGTATTTCAACCAGTCTTACAACTAACATCTTTACACGTGAACCTTGTCTTCCATTGCATAGTAGCTGTGCAGACACTATTTGTCAATAGAAGGGCCTGATGGAAGAAAAGCCAAATGCGGATACTCTTTAGGTAAATGAAACAAGACTTCTCTCTTACGGTCATTTTTCTTTCCAGAACTGCTGTCTGTCACCCCAGTCAACCTCCTTCAGGAACGCCCAGTTTATTAGGTAGGTCAGTACCTGTAAATCCCTGTTACGAATTGTTTCATGTTCTTTCTTTGTGTTTAGGACTGCTCGACCATTGCCAGTTAAGAGGTAACATTAAGCAACTGTTTTATTTTTTAATGGATAAATTTAAAATATTTATTTATCTGGCTGCACCGGGTCCTAGCTGTGGCACTGGGGATCTTCGATCTTTCTTGCATCGTGTGGGATCTGTAGCTGCGGCATGCAGACTCTTGGTTGCAGTGTGTGGGATCTAGTTCCTTGACCAGGGATCGAATCTGGGCCCCTTGCACTGGGAGCTAGGAGTCCTAGCCACTGGACCGCCATGGAAGTCTGTAGACAGCTGTTTTAAATGTCCCTGGGCCTTCTGTGATGGAGAGGAGGCTGTTCTGCCCCTTGCCCGCAAGACGGCCTCATTTCCTCCTTGGGCTTGTTGGCTGCATTAATGAATGTTAGTAGTTGGCGCCAAGGGAAGGAAAGCCACGCCCAGTCATCTGTTGGGTAAAACCAACGTGTTTTGTATACCTGGGGAATTCCAAAAGAATTGAGCAGTCAGAAAACCAGTTGATCAGCAGCATTCTATGGAGTGAAGAGAAGTGCAAGCTTCAGACCCTAAACAGTCTCGCCGTAGATGTGTGTGCTGGAGGTCGAGGGAGGTGCAGATGGGAACGTCTGAGTATCCGGGGTCACATTCAGCCTCCAGGAAGTCAACGGCCCTCCTAGGCCCCGACTTCTGTGTGTTTGTATCAGCCTGGGATGTGCTAGGCCAGGTGACTCTCACCAACACAGCAGCTAAATCCTATGGGATTTCACTGTGGGGCACCCTCAGCATGACTGGTCATCACCCTGCCAAATCTCAGTAAACACAGCCTGGTCCATGATATTCCTGAACTCAGAGCTGAGGATGAAGGACAAGGTTCAGTGCATCATAGCCTCGGGGATCATTCACCAGATCCTTAGACCTGATCAGCGACCTGGGTGCAGGCCTTCCGGTTCAAAACCTAGCAGCATCTTTCACCGTCCATTCTTGAGGAACCTATGCCCATGTCTACAGCCACTGCTGCACCTATTCCAAGATCTTATCACACTAAACCTCAGAATTGGCCTTGAACCTGGTCCCCGACTCTCCATACACCTCCCATGTATGTGGCTCTCATTACAGATGTATCGGACAGAGTGAGTTTAGACCTTTGGGACAGGTGCATATACCTACATCCCAGGCTTCCCAGGTGGTGCTAGTGGTAAAGAACTCGCCTGCCAGTGCAGGAGATGTAAAAGACACGGGTTCAATCCCTGGGTCAGGAAGACCCCTTGGAGGAGGGCATGGCAACTCGTTCCAGTATTCTTGCCTGGAGAATCCCACGGGCAGAGGAATCTGGCAGGCTACAGTCCATGGGGTTGCAAAGGGTCCGACCTAACTGAAGCAACTTCGCATGCCTATTAGCTAACTTAAAGCATAAGTTTACCACTGACCGCTAGGTGGCACCCCATCACAAGTTATACTGTTGTATGTTTAGGCTCAGCATTTTAAGACCAGTTGCTTTAAGAATGTGTGAGCTGACCAAGATAATACCTCCCTTTGGAGTGTCAGGTTTAAGCACTGGGTCCAGTTCCAATGTGGATTTCATGAGGTTGGCTGAACGATAAACACAAGTAACCATATAGTGAGCCTGGTTGGGACCTCTCACTCTGCTCTTTCAGCCTGTGTTTGTTGAAAAATTAGCCACTGTCTTTCTGTAGAAATGTCTTTTTTGTGACTTGTTTCTCTCTGAATCTCCAGAGACCCTGGTGCATCCCACCCTCATGTCTCCCCTCCTGTCTCTCCTCCTCAATCCAGGTGGTTCAGTCTCAGAGCTTTGCCAACCTGGAGGATGCCTTCTGCCTTTGCCTTTTCTTTTATCAATAAAACGAGGAAGAACGATAGGACCACAAGTCCTTTTGCGTAGGCCGTGCAGTAAGTCCCCTACACAGGAAAGAATTCCATTCGAAGAATGCCTTCTTAAGTCCAACAAAGTTAACCTAGGTACCCAACTAACACAATTGACTATACAGTACTATACTGTAATAGGTTTACAATACTTTTCACCCAAAGATACATAAAAAAACAAACACAAAAAATAGAACATTTTTAACCTTATAGTACAATATCTTGAAAAGTACAGCAAGACACTGTAATACCTGGCATAGAGAGGCTGGCATCAAGTGAACAGGTAAGAAGAGTTACTGACTGGAGAAGGGAGAGGAGGTGGGAGATGGTAGGGCTGAAGGATCGCCAGGCTGCAATTGTACTCATGCTGGACGTTACTGGCATGGGTTCTGGTTCCTTGTTGGAACCAGATGCATGTTTGCATCTTTGAAAGTTTGCAATTTGAAGGTTCCTGCGTAGGGGACTTAGTGTACAAGGAGGCCAAGACAGCATTGTTACTGTAGTAAGTCATGCACATGCAGATAAATCAAGGTATTTTCTCCTGTGGGTAACTTTGATTGTTCTGGCTCTTGGCTACTGTTTAAATTCCTGTGGTGACTGTAGCAGTTGAACATCACTCAGTTGCAGCGAATACTGGAAAATCAGACCCAGCTCTCTCTGTAGCTTGTCCTGTGCGCTTGCAAACAGACAATACTTGCTTTATTTCATGTCCCTACCATTAGGGAATGTTTTTTTTAGTTGAAGTATAGTTGATTTACAATAACTTCCTTAGTGGCTCAGACGGTAAGGAGCCTGCCTGCAATGTGGGAGCCCCAGGTTTGATCCCTGGGTCGGGAAGATCCTTTGGAGAAGGAAAGGGTAACCCATTCCAGTATTCTTGCCTGGAAAATCCCGTGCACGAAGGAGCCTGACAAGCCCCAGTCCATGGGGTCACAAAGAGTTGGACACGACTGAGGGGCTTCACTGATTTACAATACCATATTAGTTTCAGGTGTTGACAGCATAGTGATTTAAAATTTTAATAGATTGTACTCCATTTAAAGTTATTATAAACTAATTGGCTACATTCCCTGTGGTATACAGTGTATTCTTGTGGCTTACTTATTTTATACATCTTAGCTTGTGTCTCTCAGTCTCCAGCCCCTGTCTTGCCTCCCCCCTCCCCACCGGTAGCCACTAGCTCGTTCTCCATCTGTGAGTCTGTTTCTGTTTTGTTATGTTCCTTAGTTTGTTTTATTTTTAGATTCCGCACAGAAGTGATAACATGCAGTAGATGTCTTTGACTTATTTCACTCAGAGTAATGCCCTCTGGACCCATTCACATTGTTGCAGATGGCAGAATTTCATTCTTTATGGCTGGGTCATATTCTATTGTATATATATAGAATATAAGCACAATATGTTATGCATATATAATTTAGAATATAATATTTAATTTATTATATGTATTTAATATATAATTATATAAATATAATTTATATTTCTATTATATGTGCATATATATTATATATATACACCAAATCTTCTTTATCCATTACCTTTTTTAATGAACACTTAGTTTGCCTTCATATCTTGCCTGTAATGTTGCTATGAACACTGGGGTACATATGTCTTTTCGAATTAGTGTTTTCATTTTTTTCGGGTATATACCCAGGAGTGCAATTTTGCTGGATCATAATGGTGGTTCTATTGTTAGCTTTTTGAGGAACTTCCATGCTGTTTTCCACAGTGGCCGCATCAATTTACATTCCCACTAACAGTGTAAAGCACTTCAACTCTTCACATCCTCGCCGACACACGTTATTTATGGCCTTTTTGATGATAGCCATTCTGACAGGTGTGAGGTGGTATCTCACTGTGGTTTTGATTTGCATTTCATGTCCCTACCATTCTTGATTCAAAGCATTTTCAGCCTCCAGTGTGTGTCAAGGTTCTGTTTGTACAGGACACTGGACACTCTGAAGGACTTTGTCCCCGGAAGGATATTAAAGAGGGCAGAGGATTTTAAAGTAGGGAAAGAGAGGGGGAGATCGACAGGTTAGTTTCAGTGAGAGACAGAAGTCAAGCTGACTACTTTGGGCGTTCCCTGCTGGTTTGTATTCTGCTTATTTTGAGAGAAAATAGAAAGTGAGAAACCAGCAAGGTGTGAAAAGATACTGAGGGCTAACCTACTTCTGGTTTGTAGGATTAAAAACAATTTTTGTTTTCTGATGATAAAACTCAGGTTTGTCTTCAGATAGTGGTTCATATGCACGGTGCAGAAACAACATAAGGCTTCGGCTTTACCCAGAGTTTAGCAGTTAGAACGATAGTGGCCGGGCTGAGCTATGTGAGGCCACCGGGTAAACTAGACTGCCACCCTGGCCCAGGGCAAGCAGGAAGCTAGCTAATTGATGATATTGGGAAATGAAAAGGGACTGGTCAATGGGAGGGGTCAGAGTTCATGTAGAAATAAAGGAACACAGTGAAGAAGCAGGCAATGAGACGGTCAAAAGCATAGGTCCAGCAGTGCCTGATACATGGTTGCCCTTGTTTGTGGCAAATATAACAACTGCTCTTTTCATCTAGGCCTCCATTTCTTTTTCTTTAAAATTTTTTTTTTTATTAAGGCATAATTGTTTTTAATTTAATTTAATAAAAAGATCATTGACTATGCCTTGAGACTTGTGGGATTTTAGTTCCTTGGCCAGGATTGAACCTCGGGCCACAGCAGTGAAAGTGTGGAATCCTAACCACTGGACTGCCAGGGAATTCCCCCAGGCATAGTTGATGTACAGTATTAAATAAGTTTCAGGTGTACAGCATCGTGATTTGCCATTTTTAAAGGTTATGCTCCATTTATAGTTATTATAAAAATACTGGTTATATTCTTGTGCCACACAATAAATTGTTGAAGCTTTATTTATTTTATACATAGTAGTCTGTGCCTCTTAATCCCCTCTCTGTATCTTATCCCGCCCTCTTCCCTCTCCTGACTGGTCACCAGTGGTTTGTTCTCTTCCTTTTTTGTATTTGGCTACACCCAATCTTTGTTGCAGACTGTGGAGTCTACTTCCCTGACCAGGGATCGAACCCAGGCCCTGTGTGTTGGGACTGTGGAGTCTTACCCACTGGACTACCAGGGAAGTTCCCATTCATCATTTTCTGAATCTTCTAAGGTTTAAAATGACTTCTTTCTACGCACACTAGAGGCTGTTTAAATATATTGTTTTATCCTAAATTAATACTAATCCCTCTAAAAAAAGGCTTTGCTTTTTTTTTTTTTTTTTTTAAGGCCTGATACTCTGAGTATATATCTCCTGATCACAAGAAAGGCATCCAAGCAGAGAAAACGTTTGACACAAAGAATTAAAAAACAGCAGGGTGCTTTCCTTTTTCTGTTCTCTTTTGTTTTCATATGCGAGCTCTGTGTCTAGACGTGGAAATAAACACAGAATTGTTCAGTGTAATTATGTCTATTGTTTAGGGGGCTGAATCAGGCTGGTAGGGGAGGATTGACTAATGAAGAGGTTAGCACCGACTGGAACAAGTACAACTTTGGAAATGGAAAATAATGCTTTCGATGTCTTAGTAAGCCCATCATTTGATTTCTTTTTATGGTAGTCGTGGTGATGGTGGGTTCAGATATTGGGGAAGCCAGTAGCCCCAGAGACATTCACGGCCATTTATATACATATATTCTTTTCCATGTGGTTTATCCCAGGACATAAATGTAGTACCCTGTGCTATCCAGTAGGACCTTGTTGTTTATCCATCCTGTATATAATAGTTTGCATCTGCCAACCCCAAACTCTCAATCCACCCTTCCCCCACCCGCTCTCCCTTGGCAACCATAAGTCTGTTCTCTATGTCTGTGAGTGTGTTTTTGTTTCATAGATAGGTTCATTTGTGTCATATTTTAGATTCCACATATAAGTGATATCATATGGCATTTGTCTTTATCTGACTTAACTTAGTATGATGATCTTTAGTTGCAACCATGTTGCTGCAGATGGCATTGTTTCATTCTTTTTTATGGCCGAGTAGTATTCCATTGTATGTGTGTACTACATCTTCTTTATCTATTCATCTGTTGATGGACGTTTAGGTTGCATCCATCTCTTGACTGTTGTGAATAGTGTTTCTATGAACATAGGGTTGCATGTACCTTTTCAGATTATACTTTTGTCTGGATATATGCCCAGGAGTCGGATTGCTGGATCATATGGTAATTCTAGTGTTCTGAGGACCCTCCATACTGTGTTCCATAGTAGCTGCACCAACTTACATTCCCATCAACACTGTAGGTGGGCTCCCTTTTCCCCACATCCTCTCTAGCGTTTATTATTTGTAGACTTATTAATGATGGCCATTCTAACTAATGTGAGAATTTTAGTTTTGATTTGCATGTTTCTAATAATTAGTGATGTAGATTATCTTTTCATGTGCCTGTTGACTGTATGTTTTCTTTTGAGAAATGTCTGTTTAAGTTTTCTGCCCATTTATTTGATTGGGCTGTTTGTGTTTTTCTGCTGTTGAGTTGTTTGAGCTGTTTGTATATTTTGGATATTCAGCCCTTGTTGGATGCATCATTTGCAGGTATTTTCTCCTATTCTGTAGGCTTTCTTTTCATTTTTTTTGATAGTTTCCTTTGCTGTGCAAATCATGTACTTTTGATTAGGTCCCATTTGTTTATTTTTGCTTATATTTCTATTGCCTTGGGAGACTCACCTAAGAAAACGTTGGAATGATTTATGTCAGAGAATGCTTTGAGTTTCATTACATGTGTCATTCTTTGGGTCATCAGTTTCCCCTTTTTTAAAAAAGGAATAATATTAATAATCGTATTTATTACATGTTGTCCTGGGGGAATTTGAAAAAGGTGACAGATTCTGGCTTTGTTAAATCCTCAGGAGCTGGCCGCACCCTAGTTTTCGCTCCCATCCAAGGAGGCTGGATCGACCGAATTGCATGTGTACACAGCATGGAAGTAGATTAGTACCAGAGACGGCTGGTGTTGGTAGATACAGACTAGATCTGGCTTAATCTGGACCAAGAAGAGAAATCCCAAGTGGTCTTGATACAATGGCCAGTATTTTTTTTTTTATAGCCCTTACCTGGTGCCAGGAACTGTTTAAATACTTACAGCACCACCAACTCATGACTCTTCACCAAAAAACCTATGATGTAGGTTGTGTTTTGATCTTTGTCTTAGAGATTCGATGTCTCAGGCACAGAGAGGTCACAGCTAGCGAAGGGTGGAGCCGATTCAAACTCAGGCAAGTTCATGCTTTTCATTTATATATCCAGAAACACAAGGAAGGTAGAGCCAGTATCACTAAAGAACAAGATTGTCACAGCCCAGGTCCTCGCTCCAGGGGCCTAACATTCTGGGAGTTCAATTACCACCTAGGGAAGCTTGTCCAAGAGGGAGCCTCTGTGCAGATATTATATATCATTCCTCTGTGTGGGCTCTCCATGCAGGGGGTTAGAGCTCCTTGGTCCCCTCTTTTTTTTTTTTTTTTTAATAAAATAAAATAAAAGGTTTAGGGAATTCACTGGCAATCCAGTGGTTAGGACTCACGCTTTCACTGCTGGGGACCCAGGTTAAGTCCCTGGTTGGGGAACTAATATCCTACAAGCCATGAAATACAGCTATAAATATAGAAAAGTAAGTAAAAGTTTTAAAAATCCATAGCTCTGAGTTCATTTTCAGAGGTGAAAACAAGGAGACCTCAATTTATTCAGTCTGGCAACCCCAGATGATGGCTGCCCCATCCTGCTGTCCTGGTTCCCCCTTTCCACCCATCTTTCCAGCAGTTGCCTCAGCAAGTGTAGCCTGATAGCACTTCTCCTGCCCTGTGGGTCTCTCTTGCTTTCTGCCCTGGGGTCAGCTGGGTGGGCCTCTGCTGTATGTGTGTGTGTTCTAATATATTTATTTATTTGGCTGCTCTGGGTCTTGGTTGTAGCATGTAGGACCTTTGATCTTTGTTGCAGCAGGCGGGATCCTTAGTTGTGGCTGTAGGATCTTTAGTTGTGGCATGAAGGATCTATTTCCCTGACCAAGGATCGAACCTGGGCCCCCTGCATTGGGAGCATGGAGTCTTAGCCAGTGGACCACCAGGGAAGTCCTTGACTGTGTTTTGTGTTTTCACTCCCGCAGCTTGAACACTCAAATTGTGTCCAGCTACCCGTGAGCACCAACTCGACCGTGATAAATACTCTCATCCTGGTTTCCATATCGGCCAGGATGAAAATTCCTTTGGGACATATAACTGGGGATATATGCTGTAGCCCAAGATGTGTGTATGGCTTCCCTGGTGACTCAGATGGTAAAGAATCTGCCTGAAATGCAGGAGACCTGGGTTCAACCCCTGGGTCAGGAAGATCCCCTGGAGGAGGAAATGGCAACCCACTCCAGTATTCTTGCCTGGAGAATCCCACGGATAAAGTAGCCTGGTGGGTTACAGTCCATGGGGTTGCAAAGAGTTGGACACGACTAAGCTACTAACACTTTCACTTTCAAGGTGTGTATATTCTTATGTCAGTAAAAAGTGCCTGACTGTTCTCTAGAACGTCTGTACCCCTCCTGCCAGCAGGGCCTGCAGGACCCTATGCCCCCAGTCCCAGCCAACATGTGGCATTATCCGTCTTTCTAATTTTTGCCAGTCTAAAAAGATGTAAAGTGAACTCTCGGTGCTGTTTCCTTCTGTATTTCTCTAGTTCCTAGGGAGCCTGATCATCCAGCACAGGCTTGTTAGCCTTTTTGCTTTGTCTCCTATAAGTTGCCTATTTTCCTGTGGGATTCCTTCTCTCCTTGTTGTTGATTTACAGGAGTCTCTTGTACATCCTAGATATTAGTCACCCATCGGTTTAGACATTACAATTGTCTTCTGTTCTTGTTATTTGTAAGTTAGCTTTTTCTTCAGTCTTTGTCATTGAACATAAGTAGGTCATCAGTTTTATCAGTTTTTTCCTATGGTGTATAGTTTTGAGTTTCATTGAAGTCCTTCTCAACATAATCTCTCACATTTTCTCATTTTAAATGTATATGTTTATCTTCATATGTAGGTCTTTAATCTGTCAGAGTTCATCTTTGTATGTGGTGTTAATAAGGATCCAGTGTTGGTTTTTTCCCCCCAAAACATGAGCCTTTTTATCCCCAGGACCTTTCACTAAATAGCCACTGTTTCCCCATTGTTTTGTGGAGCCGGAAGGTACCATGTTTGTCACATGTCTTCTTGAGATTAGACAAACCAGAAGAAGGCAGAACTGCGTGGGGGGGCGGGGAGAGATGCGGTTGTTTGGGCTGCAGATATTTCTACAGCCAGAAATCCTCCCACCCCCACCATCCCTTGTTTTTGCTTTAGTTTTCGTCATCTGCAGCTGAAGTGACTATTACAAAGGTGATGCTCTAATCTAGCTTCTGTCTAGAAGCCCACACCCTCTTGACCAAGGCTGCTTGCTTTCTAATCCCAGCTCCACCAGTAAGTGGCTGTGTGGTTTCATGTAAGTTACACAATCTCTCTGGGCTTCAGTGTCTCCATATGAAAACTCAGGGTAGTAATAGTGCTTAGTTCATAGGATTATGGGGAGGATTAAATAAAATACTTTAAAACAGAACAGCACCTGGAATGTGGTAAATAAATGTTCTTCACTTGAGTAATCCTGTGTTCCCAGTGAAGTGTAAGTCGTGTATGAGTTTGATCTATCTGATTATATTCTAATTATACCTGAGAGGCCATTTAAGAAGTCATTTAGAAAAATTAATTTTGGGGACATACAAATAAATTATCTTCTAACCAATCTGTTTAAAAAGGTTTTTCAGGACTTCCCTGGTGGTCCTGTGGTTGAGGCTCCGTGCTTTCACTGCAAGGGAAGTGGGTTTGATCCCTGGTTGGGGAACTAGGATCCTGCATGCCATGCTGTGTAGCCAAGAAAAAAAAAAAAAGTCCTTTTCCCGGGAACTGTGACAGTCACCGTCGCTAGATGGCGCCCGAGTGGACTGAGCGTGAAACAAGGAGCCTGAAAGAGCTTCTGACTCAGAGTCAGCTCACCGCATGCCAGATGGAGTCATAGGTGAGGGTGATTTGGCCAGGAGGGAATTGCCAAAACGTTTTAAAATGTACTTGCTAATATTAAGAAATCAGGAGATTTCGTATAAAAACCTGGTTTCCAGTCTCTGGATAAATCGGAAAAGCTGGCCCCTCGGGGCCTGCAGTGGCCCCCCCTGAGGCCGGGCAGGCTGCTGGGTCCAGCTCAGCCCTGCTGGCTCCCATCAGTTGTCCTTGCTTGGCTTCTCCAGGTATATAACTTCCTAATTCCTAGGTAGGCCAGCCCTTCCCTCTGCAGATTGGAGGCCGAGGTCCTAACAGAGAGGTGATGGGCTGGAACTGGAATCAGAGCAGAGCTCTCTTTTTTTTTTTCCTTCTTTGACTTTTTTCTTTCTGGCTGCACCACGTGACTTGTGGGATCTTAGTTCCCCAACCAGGGCTTGAACCCTGGGCCCCCTGCAGTGGAAGCACAGACTCTTAACCCCTGGACCACCAGGGAAGTTCTCTTATGCTGCTTCTTTTACACTTGGTTGTTTTCACGGACTGACTGAAGCTAAAAAGTGGGGAAGACATAGTGAAGAACTGAAGTTGGGGAATTCGGGGGCACCGGTTGATGAAAAAGTAGAGGTCAGTAGGATTCTTTTTCCTTCTTGTGTGGAAAATAACTTCCTTGATTTGGGGGGAAGTAATATACATTGAATGCTAAAGATTCAACCAATGCAGAAAGATATAAAGAAGAAGATCAGGATTCTTTCAAATTCCACTTTCTATTTGTAACTGTCATTCATTTTGGTGTCTTTGCTTCCAACCCTTCTCTGTGTATTTATAGATACACTTAATATAGACATTGTCTGAGCCAGGAAATATTTGGGAGTGTGGAACCTTACAGTTTCCACACCATCTTCATCAGCTTCCCTCTAATTCTTTCATATCTTTCACTGCGATTTTTTTCGATTATATTAAAGTAGTATAAAAATGTAAGGTCAAAACTTTTTCCTCACCCCAACTCTCTTCCATGACAAGCCATAGCGAGGATGGGGAGGGAAGAAAGAATCATGAACAAAATTACTATCTACCACTGGGACCAACTGGGATGGGTGGTAAGTGAAATTTAGACTGAGCCCTATTGTCAATAAGCCTTAGAAGTGCAGTTTGAATCCACGCCGCTTGAGAGCCTCAAGGGCTTCATCTATTGTGTCCCTTAATCAAAGACCTTCTGTCCTCAAAGATTCTTTTTGCTTTTTGTAATTAATTGTTTCTGGCTGCACGGAGCCTTTGTTGTTGCGTGCGGGCCTTCTCTGTTACGCGAGTCAGGGCCGCTCTGGCTGTGGTGCTCGGCTTCTCACTGCGGTGGCTTCTCTGATCGCTGAGCATGGGCTCCGGGTGTGCGGGCTTCAGTACTGTGCACGCCTTAGTTGCCCTGGGCGTGTGGGATCTTCCTGCACCAGGAATCAAACTGGCAGGTGAATCCTAATGCACTGTACCACCAGGGAAGTCCCTCAGAGATTCTTAATGAAGGCTCCTCTCTGATCATGCTCACTCTGACTTGATATTTTTATGCTTTTGTATGGTATATGCCTTTTATGTTATTTAATGTTATGAAGACCTCACACGGGTCTTTAAAAGAAGGGAAAGGTTAAACTGTCCTCTCAATTTTTGATTCTTGAGATAACTATTTTTTTCCTTTCCTTCCCCTGACAAAGTTATACCAATCAGCAAAAATAAATTTCCCTATGAATAAGTGCAGGAAATATTGTTGCCAGGCAACAAATAAGAGAGCAGTATTTTTATGTTTTTTGGAAGGTGTAGCATCTTGCTCCACTGTTTCCATGGAGAATCCCAATTGTCATACTTAATCAAATGCTGGAGAATTGAAATTTATGCAAAGAGACTAGCTTACTAAGCAGTTATCTTTGCTAAGGGACAACTAGGAGAAATATTTCAAGGAAACCTCTTTCTTAGAATCAAGCATTATCTCTTGGTATCACTTGACTCAAGTTAACACTTCATTTGTGTCAATTGCTTTTCTAAAGCTATTGGAATAATATTTCATTAAAGTCACAAATTGCATATACCCTATTTCTGGTATAAATCACCATGGATGTTTAGAGCACATATGAATGGCATCAGAATACTGTAAGGAAATATATAAAGAATGGTTGTTAAGAAAGTTGTCTCTTTTGTTAGCATGGTAATGTGTCAGTCCCTAAAGGTCTCCCCTTAAATTAATAAGAGAAAATACCCAACACAATTCAGGAAAAGTAAAGGAAATGGAAGGAGGGTGGAGTTCAGAGAATAGTCCTATCAGATGTTAACACATATAGGATAAGAAAGAAAGGTATGGTTCTGGTAAAAGGATGGATAGGTTAAAAGAACAGAATAGATAGATATGATAAAGAAAACATAAAAAATAATTGGGTAAAAGGAAATGTACAAATGACTGATAAGCACATGGAAAGATAGTTAACATTATTGGCCATCAGGAAAATCAAAACCACAATGAGATACCACTTTGCATCCATTAGCAGGTCTATAATAATAAAAATAATAATAAATGTCAGCTAGGATGTGGAGTTCAGCAATACGTGAACCGCGAACTTCCAAATGTTCAAGCTGGTTTTAGAAAAGGCAGAGGAACCAGAGATCAAATTGCCAACATCCGATGGATCATCAAAAAAGCAAGAGAGTTCCAGAAAAACACCTATTTCTGCTTTATTGACTATGCCAAAGCCTTTGACTGTGTGGATCACAATAAACTGTGGAAAATTATGAAAGAGATGGGAATACCAGACCACCTGACCTACCTCTTGAGAAATCTGTATGTAGGTCAGGAAGCAACAGTTAGAACTGGACATGGAACAACAGACTGGTCCCAAATAGGAAAAGGAGTACGTCAAGGCTGTATATTGTCACCCTGCTTATTTAACTTATATGCAGAGTACATCATGAGGAATGCTGGGCTGGAGGAAGCACCAGCTGGAATCAAGATTGCCAGGAGAAATATCAATAACCTCAGATATGCAGATGACACCACCCTTATGGCAGACAGTGAAGAAGAACTAAAGAACCTCTTGATGAAAGTGAAAGAGGAGAGTGAAAAATTTTGCTTAACGGTCAACATTCAGAAAACTAAGATCATGGCATCCGGTCCCATCACTTCATGGCAAATAGATGGGGAGACAGTGGAAACAGTGGCTGACTTTATTTTTCTGGGCTCCAAAATCACTGCAGATGGTGATTGCAGCCATGAAATTAAAAGACGCTTACTCCTTGGAAGGAAAGTTACGACCAACCTAGACAGCAGATTGAAAAGCAGAGACATTACTTTGTCAACAAAGGTCCATCTAGTCAAGGCTATGGTTTTTCCAGTGGTCATATATGGATGTGAGAGTTGGACGGTGAAGAAAGCTGGGTGCCAAAGAATTGATGCTTTTGAACTGTGGTGTTGGAGAAGACTCTTGAGAGTCCCTTGGAGTGAAAGGAGATCCAACCAGTCCATCCTAAAGGAAATCAGTCCTGAATATTCATTGGAAGGACTGATGCTGAAGCTGAAACTCCAATATTTTGGCCACCTGATGCGAAGAACTGACTCATTTGAAAAGATCCTGATGTTGGGAAAGATTGAGGGCAAGAGGAGAAGGGGACGACAGAGGATGAGATGGTTGGATGGCATCACCAACTCGATGGACATGAGTTTGTGTGGACTCCAGGAGTTGGTGATGGACAAGGAGGCCTGGAGTGCTGTGGTTCATGAGGTTGCAAAGAGTCAGACACGACTGAGCGACTGAACTGAACTGAACTGAGGATGTGGAGAAATAACACTGTTTGTGGGAATGTAAAATGGTGCACCCACTTTAGAAAACAGTCTGGCAGTTCTTCAGAAGTTTAAATATAGAGTTACCATTTGACCTAGCAATTCTTCTCCTGGGTATATACTCAAAAAAACTTGAAACACATCTCCACATAAAACTTATACCCAAATGTTCACAGCAGCACCAAAAAGTGGAAACAACCCACATACCTTATCCACTGACGAATGGATAAATGAAATGTGGTCTGTCTTTACAATGGAATATTATTTGGCTATAAAAAGGAATGAAGTGTTGAGGGACATCCCTGGTGGTCCAGTGGCTAAGACTCCGTGCTCCCAATGCAGGGGGCCTAGGTTCCATCCCTGGTCAGGGAGCTGGATCCCACAACTAAGATCTGGGACAGTCAAAAATGAATAATAATAAATAAAATAATTACTCTTAAAAAAGAATGAGATATTTATACAAGCTACCATATGGATGACCCTTAAAAACATTATTCTAAGTGGAATAAGTCAGTTTCTAAAAACCCAACATATTCTTTATTACGAAATAATAATGAAATATCCAGAATAGGCAAGTCTATAGAGATAGTTAGTGGTTGCCTAAGACTGCAGGGGTTGGGGGAAGATGAGGGTGACTGCTAAAGTATACACAGTTTCTTTTGGGGGTGATGAAAATATTCTAAAATTGTGGTAATAGTTGTACAACTTTGTGAATATACTAAAAGCTATTGAATTGTACACTTTAAATGGGTAGATTTTATGGTAGGTGAATTACATCTCAATAGAGCTCTTACAAAATAATGGCTGAGGAAGGCAAGGATATTGCTTTGGAAGATGGCATTATAACTTGAAAAGGAAATTCATTTAGACCTTTAATCAATATTAAACTTCAAAATCATTTTGAAATAAGCCAGAGTGAAATATAAAAAGCTGAAACAGAAGAGTAGAAGAGGAAAACTGGATATCCACATGCAGAAGAATGAAGTTTGATCCTTTTCTTATACCATATACAAAAATTAACTCAAAATGGATCAATGACCTAAATGTAAGAGCTAAAACTATAAAACTCATAGAAGAAAACATAGTGGAAAGACTACATAACAGTGGATTTGGCAATGATTTCTTGGTTATGACACCAAAAGAAAAAAATAGATAAATTGTAATTTATAAAAAATTAAAACTATCATGTATTAAAGGACAATTGTCAACAGAGTGAAAAGGCAAGTCATGGAATGGGAAAAATATTTGCAAATTATATCTGATAATGGATTAATATCCAGCATATAGAAAGAGTATCTACAACTCAGCAACATAGAAACAACATGATTAAAAAGGGAGCAGTCCTCCAATTAAAAATATAATTTAAAGATGGTAATAAAAAACAAAAAAAGAAAAAAATACTTTATAATTTCAAAAATCGGTGAAGGAGGATGTTCCTCTTTGTTATCTGATCCAAGATACCTGACCACATCATCAAGAATAAAGTGTCACTTTATATTGGCATAAAAAAAAAAAAAAAGTGGGCAGAGGACTTCCCTGGTGGTCCAGCGGTTAAGAATCTTCCCTGCAGTGCAGGGGACTTGAGTTCAATCCCTGGTTGGGAAACTGGGATCCCACATGCCTCGAAGCAGCTAAGGCCCTGTGCTGCAGCTACTGAGCCCATGCACCACATCCAGAGAGCTGCAAAAAAAGGTCTGGCATGACACAACTAAGAGCCAGTGCAGCCAAATAAATGGATAATTTTTTTTAAAAGTGGGTAAAGAAATTAAATAGACATTTCTCTAAAGAAAATACAAAAATGGCCAATAAGCACAAGAAAAGATGCTCAATATCACTTACCAGTGGGGAAATAAATGCAAATTGAAACAATGACATACCACTTTCTGCACCTTGGAATGACTAGTGTTTAAAGACAAAAAGCAAACCAAAAATAGCAAGTGTCGGTGAGGATTTGAAGAAATTGTAACCCTTGTGCATTGCTGGTGGGAATGTAAAATGTTACAGCTGCTGTGGAAAACAGTAGGTTGTTCCTCAAACAGCTAATCATAAAAAAAAGATAAAAATAAGTTAATCACATGATCAATTTCTATGGCATATACCGCAAATATTTGAAAACTGGGATTTGAACAATTATTTGTATACTCAAGTTCATAAGTGGAGAAGGGAATGGCAACCCACTCCAGTACTCTTGCCTGGAAAATCCCATGGACGGAGGAACCTGGTAGGCTGCATGCAGTCCATGGGGTCGCGAAGAGTCGGACACGACTGAGCAACTTCACTTTCACTTTTCACTTTGATGCATTGGAGAAGGAAATGGCAACCCACTCCAGTATTCTTGCCTGGAGAATCCCAGGGATGAGGGAGCCTGGTGGGCTGCTGTCTATGGGGTTGCACAGAGTCGAACATGACTGAAGCAACTTAGCAGCAGCAGCAGCAGCAAGTTCATAACAGCATTATTCATAATAGCCAAAAGGTGGAACCAATCCAAAGTCCATCAACAGATGCATGGATAAACGAAATGTAGTATGTACTTAACACAGAATACATAAGAGATTCAGGCCCAAGATTGCTTCATTGTTGTGGTGGGGGGAGGCAAGGCTGAGTTAGAGCTAGTACTGGGGGTACAATGTGAGGGAGAGGGGAGTGGATGGAGACTGGGGAAAGAGTCTAGAAAAGTAAGTAGCATTGACACACATCCACAAAGCAGTCTCAACCGCCCTCACCTCCTCCACCACCTCGTTTTTAGAGGGAGACAACCCATGCAGATCTAGGGATTCTAATGTTATTTCAGTCTTCATAAGAATCTTTACCAGACTGTTTTTTCGTGACTTCTCTTGAATACTGCATAATTACAACCAGGTAAGCCAGTTCTCCACCCAGTTACGGAGGAGGCAGATTAGAGTCATCTTGGAAAAGAAACAAGCATATAATTCAAGCTAGATGACAGCCACACTTACCTCTGGGAAAAATGCAAGAGAATATGGTTTAGACGAGATTAGAAAAAAGATCAGAATAAACACTTCTTTCATCTCTTACGAGAAGAAGAATTTTGAGTCTGTCTGTGGAGCTTTCTACCTGGTCAGCTACCTGGTCAGCTATATATGTACACATCAAGGCAACAAAATCATGTTAAAAAGTTCAAAATCACCCTCCTTGTCCTTCAGTTCTGTTCTTTAGAAGCAATTGCATTTAATACTTTAGTTTGTTTTTTCTTTCATTGGTTGTATATTTCTAAATAATTATATTAATATTTTGTTTATTGAATTTTGACATAATTTATGGCTTTCTGAATCAGCTTGAAGTCAGAGAAATAAAATCCTTATCACACTATTTAGTAGAGAAAATGTAATAAATGGGTTAGAACAGTAGTTCTCAATTGAGGGGATTTTGCTCCTTAGGGAACATCTGACAACGTTCTGACAATGTTTGGAGATTTTTTTTTTTTTTCCCTAAACTGGGTGAAGACTACTGGTATCTAGTGTGTGTGTGTGTGTGTGTGTGTGTGTGTGTGTGTGTGTGTGTGTATGCACATACATACATACATATATATGTGTGTGTGTGTGAAAGTGTTAGTTGCTCAGTTGTGTCTGACTCTTTGCGACCCTATGGACAGTAGCCTGCTAGGCTCTTCTGTCCATGGGATTCTCCAAACAAGAAGACTGAAATAGGTAACCATTCCCTTCTCTAGGGGATCTTCCTGACTCAGGGATAGAGCCTGGGTCTCCCACAGTGCAGGCAGATTTTTTACCATCTGAGCCACCAGGAAAGACCATATATATGTACATGAATGGCCAAATATGTGTGTGTGTGTGTGTATATATATATATATATATATATATATTATACATATATATGTATTTGTATGTAAGTATAAGAAGGCTGAGAGCCAAAGAATTGATACTTTCCAACTGTGACACTGGAGAAGACTCTTGAGAGTCCCTTGGACAGCAGGGAGATCAAACCAGTCAATGCTAAAGGAAATCAACCGTGAATATTCATTGGGAGGACTGATGCTGAAGCTGAAGCTCCATTATTTTGGCCACCTGATGCCAAGAGCCGATTCATTGGAAAACACCCTGATGCTGGGAAAGATTGAAGGCGGGAGGAGAAGGGGACGACAGAGGATGGGATGGTTGGATGGCATCGGGAGATAGTGAAGGACAGGGAATCCTGGCATGCTGCCATTCATGGGGTCACAAAGAGTCAGACACAACTATGTGACTGAACAAAAAATATATATGATATATAACCTATAAAATATATATTATGTGATATATAATGCAAGGTATATATTGTATACCTTAATTATAACATTAATATATACAATAGAGAGAGAGAGGGGAAGAGAGAGAGGTGTCTCCAAGATTTCTTTAAAAAACTATTTGTTTCTTTCTTTCTGGCTGCGCTGAGTCTTCTGTTGCTTTGCGTGGCCTTTCTCTAGTTGTGGCGAGTGGAGGCTTCTCCTTGTGTGGTGCACGGGCTTCTCACTGCAGTGGCTTCTCTCATTGCAGAGCACAGGCTCCAGGCACACAGGCTTCAGCAGCTGCGGCCCTCAGGCTCAGCAGTTGCAGCCTGTGAGCTCTGGAGCGCTGGCTCAGCAATTGTGGTGCGTGGGCCTAGTTTCTCCATGCCCTGTAGGATCGTCCCAGACCAGGGATTGAACTCGTGTCCCCTGCACTGGCAGATGGATTCTTATCCACTGTTCCTCCAGGGACAGATTTTATTTACATTTATAGGTAGGTCACTGAGAATATAGAAATGTTTGCTCATTAATGTTGTTAATCATAATGAGAAACGTTAATTTGTATTATAAATGTTGTTAATCATAGTTATGTTTCTTGTACAGTTCTGTTTTTCTTATAATTAACAATAGTATGTTTTTTTGTTTGCTTAGTTTTCTATGCATACATCACTAATTACTGTCAAATTCTCTGTTAGGTCTGTAAGACTTCTTTTATATATTTTTTCTGATGCATTTCTTCAGTGCATTAGAAAGTCAGTTTCTTTTTTTCTTTTTTCCAGTGATCTTGTTCCTTTAACCCTCCTTTAGTGTTAGAGCTTTGACTATATCCATAAGCTTCATTATCTTTTTTTTCCTTTTTTTAAAAAAAATGGTTTATTTTTCTGAAGGAGCCTTTATTTTTCTGTTATTAGCCTCTAGAACTAAAGAGGTGATGAAACATTTAACACTTTGCCTCCTCCAGGAAAACCTAAATAGGGTTATTGGATGGATGAGCAGGAGAAGAGTTAGAAGTGATTTTCTGAAAAAAAACTATGCCAAGCTAAAAACATTTTTGAAACTTGAAAAACCAGAAGAAAGTTAAGTATTCTTATAGATGAGTAGGGAGACCAAGATGAAGTTAAAATGGCAATTAATGGCCTAAGAGGATAAGATGAAAATGTACTCAATTTGAAGACAGACATTTTATTTCTCTTAATATTGTTCTATATTTTTCCACCTTGTTTTATCTCATAATTAATAACTACTAGTTATATTGACAAAGAGTTACGTTTTTGTAGGAAAGTGAGGCTTGAGGTACATTTCTGTTTCATTCCAATAATTCATGTACTGGATCTTGTAGCTAGCTGCATCATTTACCTGATGAAGATTGATACTTTTTTATTTTATTTTATTGGCGGATAATTGATTTACAATGTTTGTTGACAATGGGTTAGTTTCAAGTATAGAGCAAAGTGATTCAGTTATACATACGCATGTGTTCATTCTTTTTCAGATTCTTTTCCCATGTAGGTAATTACTGAATGTTGTGTAAAGTTCGCTGTGCTGTATTAGTAGGTCCTTGTTGATTATCTAATTTATACACAGTAGTGTTTGTATGTTAATCCCAGATTCCTCATTTATCATCCCCTCCACACACATTTCCCCTTTGGTAACAGTAAGTTTGCTTTTGAAATCTGTGAGTCTATTTCTATTTAGTAAATAAGTTCATTTATATCATTTAAAAAAAAAATCAGATTCCATATATGAGTGGTATCGTATGACATTTGTCTTTCTCTGTCTGGCTTCCCTTAGTGTGATCACCTCTAGGTCCATCTATGTTACTGCAGATAGCATCATTTTGTTCTCTTTATGGCTGAGTAATATTTCGTTGTATATATGCACCACATCTTCCTTATGCATTCATCTGTCAGTGGATGTTTAGGTTGCTTCCATGTCTTGGCTGTGATAAATAGTGCTGCAGTGAGTGGTGGGGTGCATGCATCTTTTTGAATTATGGTTTTCTCTGGATATACCCCCAGGAGAGGGATCATATGATAGCTCTAGTTTTCATTTTTTAGGGAACCCCCACCCTGTTCTTCATAGTGCCTGTTACCAGTTTACATTCTCAGCGTTAGTGTAGGAGGGTTCCCTTTTCTCCAAACCCCCTCTAGCATACTGTTTAAAGTAATTATTTATTTTTAATTTATTTTTGGCTGTGCTGGATCTTTGTTGCTGCGAGGGCTTTTCTCTAGTTGTGGAGATCAGAGAGAGAGGTGGTTACTCTTTGCTGTATTGAGAGGGCTTCTCATTGGGGTGGCTTCCCTTGTTGCTGGGCTCTAGGGCATGAGGGCTTCAGTAGTTGCGGTCTCCAGGCTCTAGAGCATGGACTTCAGTATGTGTGGTGCACGGGCCCAACAGCTCTGTGGCGTGTACCTCCTGTGATCGAACCTGTGTCTCCTGCATTGGCAGGTGGACTCTTCAGCACTGAGCTATCAGGGAAGCCTTCCAGCATTTGTTTGTAGATTTTTTTGATGATGATGGCCATTCTTAGTAGTTATAATTTACTTTTCCCTGATAATTAGTAATGTTGAGCATCTTTTCATGTGCTTTTTGGCCATCTGTATGTCTTCTTTGGAGAAATGTCTATAGATCTTCTGCCTATTTTTGATTAGATTATCATTATCTTTTTCTTGTAAAGAAACTTTTACCTCCTCTGACTCTGCTGGTATCTTTCTGTTAATTGCATTATTATCCCCATTGAGACAGTCCCACAGTAATCAGTCCCTTTCATGTAAATAAATGGCAGTCCCAAATGGCAGTCCCAGGATTCTTGCACCAGGTCTTCAGATGGGAAACGCTGGGTTTAGTGAATCAAATCCAACTACCTTGCCTTTATTTTTACGATTGTAGTAGACACCTGTGTCCTTTGCTGTGTTAGCATCCCTTTGCCCAGCTATTCCCAGTGATGCTGCTAATGGCTCAAGCGGATACCCTTCTCTGGAGAATTATCCTTGGCCAGGGGGATCCACCTTATTGGGAAATGCCTGGGAGGTGCTATTAATAATTCGCCTCAGGGCATCGTGCAGCCAATGACTGACTGAGATGAGGATACAAAAACTGAGCCCCCTTGCCTCAAAGGGGACAACTCTGTGGCATCATTCGCATTCCAGAGCTGTGGTCAGGCTGAAATTGGACCTCACCTGAAACTTCATCCTTGTTTAGCCTCCCTCCCTGCTCTATCCAGCTTCCCCTACTTTCTTACAAGTTTCTCCTGAAAGCACAGGGTGTCTCTTAAGGAATAAGAGTATAAGAATTCCTGCCTCCGTTTCTGCTTCTGGGAACAAAAGTAAGACAATGATAAATGCTTTTTTGGCTTCTTAGCATTCATTCTCTCTTCTAAGTAGCACCAGAGTTTCTTTTTGGGAAAGGACTTTCCCATCACCCTGTTGTGGCCAGTCTTTTTTTTTTTTTTACTTAAAAAAAAATTTGTTTATTTGGCTGCACCAGATCTTAGCTGTAGCAGGTGGGATCTTTATTGGGGTATGTGAACTCTTAGTTGCGGCATGTGGGATCTAGCTCCCTGACCAAGGATTGAACCTGGAGCCCCTGGAGCTTGGAGCCTTAGCCACTGGGCCACCAGGGAAGCCGCTGGGGACCGTCCGTATGAGATTAAACCTATCTGCCCTTACATCATGGAAGCTGAAGGGGTTTGCCGAAGGTCCTCCTAGCAGATTCTCCCTCTCCCTGGTTTGGGGCAGCAAGCTTGGTCTTTTGATCTAAACTCTGCCAATGGGACATTCTCTCCAGGGATTATGAATGTTGAGTGAGCACTACCAGGGTATGTGAAGTTCACTGTTCTCATCATGGGCTTCTGCTTGCCTTTTCCTCCTTCTTGACCTTTCTGTGGTTCCTGCCTCTTAACTTCTAGCACCTTGGTTCCTACCCACTCCCAGTCTATTTGGTTGGCCTTTTGTGAGTTACCCCAATCCTTCCAGGAGTTTCCCTTTTGCGTAGGGTCTCTCACTCAGGTTATCTTGCTTATAAGCAAGAGAATCATTAGGGATGCAGATACCTTACTCTTTATCTCACTGAAGAGAGGAAAAAGATCTGGGACTACATCATTAATTCAGAAGAGGGGAGATGTAGGGCTTCTGAGTTTGGCGAATAAGAGCTTACCCAGACAGCTCTTCTTGCTCGGACAAAGAGGTAGGAGTTTGCAAAGCATCTCTCAACTGAGTGAATTATACTTTGGTCTTAGGTGAGATTCTGAATTAATACCTTCTGTTAGAAAGCTGATGTCTGACTTTCAGCCTCGAAACATATATCTCTGTCTGAGACCTCCTCTCAATTGGCATTTTTCTTTTTCTTACGTGTTAATGCATTTTCCTTTTTCTTTTCTTATGTGTTCGTGTACCAGTCCTGAAAATAAAGCGATTCAGCTGCGTAAAGATAGCTGTACTTCTTAAAAATACCTTCTGGAGGAAAAAAAAGACTTTCTTATGAGTGGAATTTTTCCTCCAAAATTGTTCAGTCTGGGGGTTGTAGGGAAGGAAATGAGCTCAACAGAAAAACCAAAATAGATACACAAGATTCCAGAGGAATCTAAAGACAATCCTTTGTTCTGAGTTGCCAGGCAACTGTTTCTCCAAGGATGCTGTCACTTTGATTTTATAGAATAATCAGGTGTCTGAATTTCTGCCTCAAGAAATTTTGGTATAATAATGAGTTCATCTTTTATGATTTAAGAAAGTAAAACATAGAAGCCTCTCTCCTGCTTGGCACACCTGTTTTACTCCTTTTTCTTTCAGTTTCTTTGTTGCATGTCATCAAAACAAATAGGTTTTCATCTATTTGGGATTTTAAAATATATTGAAGTATAGTTGATTGACAATGTTGTGTTAATTTCTGCCACATAGCAAATTGACTCAGTTATACATATATATATTCTGTTTCATGTTCATTTCTCTGAACTGTGATGGTTTATTATGAGATATTGAATATAGTTCTCTGTGTTACACAGTAGGACCTTGTTGGTTATCCATTCTGAATATAATAGTTTGCATCTGCTAATCAGTTTGGAATGTTTTTGCTGGATGCTGCTGAGAGTGGAGATGGATGGACGACCACTCAAGATGTTCATTTTTGCTGCTTCAGAGTCTCATCTTATGGCTATTAAGACATTTTATCCACAAAGAACAAAAGAAAACAATGCACATAAACGTTGCCTAAAACAATAGTTCTGGGTAACTCAGCCTTATGCTTAGAAACTAGGTCACGGCACATAGGTAAACAAACTGGTATTGGATAAAGAGCTGGACAGACAAAGAGGCCTATAGATGAATCTTTTCATCAATATTTGGGAAAAGAATCTTTGCAGAAACACAATTGTTTGTTCAGGTACCTGTGTATAAAATCTCAGAAGAGAGTTTTTGAAAAAAATCACACGTCCAATTTTATAGAAAACCAAGTGTGTGTGGCCAGGCAGGGAAAAGGTGTAACCCTTAGGCTGCAGAAGGGTTCCAGGCCACGTGTCAGGAACCTCAGCAGAGCCCACACTCGAGAAGCAGGTAGTCAGCAAAAGCTCTGCTGCATGCAGGGAGTGACTTCCTGAGCATCTCCTCCAGGCGTTACTCACTCCCAATTCCAAACTCTAGGAGAGGGCACCCCCCAGCTCAGAAGTTCAAGCCCTCGGTCTGGGTTGGAGCTGATCAGCAAGGACCTTCCTTTTACGATGCTGTCACAACTTTCCACTGAGATACCATATGTGGGGGCAGCAAATAGGAAAGTGAGGTTAGAGTCTAGAAGCCGAGGAAAAAAGCCAAGTATCCACTGCATGTATTATTTATCTTTGAATCTCAAAATCTAGGCACAGTCTAGAGACAGTGAAGACATTTCTTTATGTTATTAGGGGAGAAATTATTTACAAAAGATTGGGGGTATAATCATCTACAACCTTTTATTTATTTATTTTTCTTTTTATGGCCGGACCACATGGCATGCAAGATCCTAGTTCCTCAACTAGGGTTCAAACTCATGTCATCAGCAGTGAAAGGGAAAAGTTCCAACCACTGGACTGCCAGGGAGTTCCCTCTTTTTATCTACTTATTATTATTATTTTAAAAAATATTCATTTGGCTTCACTGGTCTTAGTTGTGGCACGCAGGATCTTCGATCTTTGCTGCAGCATGTGGGATCTAGTTACCTAACCAGGGATTGAACCTGGACCTCCTGCGTTGAGAGTGCAGTCATAGCCACTGGATTACCAGGAAGTTGAAATATTTTGGAACCACTTAGTTGGCAACCTGCCTGGATCCCACTGGTGCAGATGACGTCAGGGCTCCATCCTGCACTGGACTCTCTAGGTGGTTCACTTCCAGCACCTGTAGCTGCTCAGTCACAGGCACAGAGAGTCAGACATGCTGCAGAGGAGAGCCCTGTCTGCTGTGACTGTGAAACAGTGACTATGAGGTGCTGAGATATCAGAGGCCGGCTCCCTTGCCTCTGGTGGGGAGAATTATCCAGCATGGCTTACACCCCAGAACTCCTTCTGGGATCAGGGTAAAGCTACTCTCTCAAGCTTTCCCTGAGGGCATCTGTGATGGTTAATTTTAAGGGTCAACCTGACAGAGATGCAAGGGGCCCAGATATTTGTTGTTGCTGTTCGTTCAGTCACTCAGTCATGTCCGACTCTTTGCAGCCCATGGACTGCAGCACACCAAGTTTCCCTGTTCTTACCATCTCCTGGAGCTTGCTCGAACTCATGTCCATTGAGTTGGTGATGCCATCCAATCATCTTGTCCTCTGTCATCCCCTTCTGCCTTCAATCTTTCCCAGCATCAAGGTCTTTTCTAATGAGTCGGCTCTTCGCATCAGGTGGCCAAAGTATGGGAACTTCAACTTCAGCATCAGTTCTTCCAATGCATATTCAGGACTGATTTCCTTTAGGCTTGACTGGTTTGATCTTGCAGTCCAAGGGACTCTCAAGAGTCTTCTCCAACACCACAACTCAAGTCTGTTGAGGAACTGAGTAGAACAGAGGAAGGCAAAGAGACAGAAGGGAAAGTTCCATTTCTGTCAGATTGCTCCAGCTGGGCCTTCAGTCTTCATTCTGTTCAAGAACTGGGCCTTATCTTGTTTTACGTTTGGTACATTTGAACTAGACCCTGTGAGTTGCAATTGCCGAGCCCACATGCTTAGAGCCCGTGTTCTGCAACAAGAGAAGTCATTGCAGTGAGAAGCCCGTGAACCGCAACAGAGTCAACACAGCCAAAAATCAACACACTAAAAAAAAAATAAATAAAATTTTAAGAAAAGAAGAAAGCATGATCTGTTCCTTCCTTGATGCTCCAGAGCCCCCAATATACCGAACTCTGCAGATGCTCGTCTGGTAGTCAGCCTGCGGTTCCACATCTATGGATTCACCCAACCCCGATTGTGTGATGTGTTGGTGTTTAGTCGCAAAGTCATGTCTGACTCTTTTTTCGACTCCATGGACTGTAGCCTGCCAGGCTCCTCAGTCCATGGAGTTTTCCAAGCAAGAATACTGGAGTGGGTTGCCATGCTCTTCTCCAGGGAATCTTCCCAGATCAGGGATCAAATCCCCATCTCCTTAACCACTGACTGCCAGAGAGGTCCTCATCTACTTTGTTAATGGCCTTCCCTGGGAGCATTTCCATAATAAACCAGTTCAGCTCAGTTGCTCAGTCATGTCTGACTCTTTGCGACCCCATGGACTGCATCATGCCAGGCCTCCCTATCCATCACCAACTCCCAGAGTTTACTCAAACTCATGTCCATTAAGTTGATGATGCCATCCAACCATCTCATCCTCTGTTGTCCCTTTCTCCTCACGCCTTCAATCTTTCCCAGCATCAGGGTCTTTTCCAATGAGTCAGTTCTTCGCATCAGGTGGCCAAAGTATTGGAGTTTCAGCTACAGCATCAGTCCCTCCAATGAACACCCAGGACTGATCTCCTTTAGGATGGACTGGTTGGATCTCCTTGCTGTCCAAGGGACTCTCAAGAGTCTTCTCCAGTACCACAGTTCAAAATCATCAATTCTTCGGTGCTCAGCTTTCTTTATAGTCCAACTCTCACATCCATCCGTGACTACTGGAAAAATCATAGCTTTGACTAGACGGACCTTTGTTGACAGAGTAATGTCTCTGCTTTTTAATATGCTTCTAGGTTAGTCATAGCTTTTCTTCCAAGGAGCAAGCGTCTTTTAATTTCATGGCTGCACCATCTGCATGTCACCATCTGCAGTTATCTTGGAGCCCAAGAAAATAAAGTCTCTCACTGTTTCCACTGTTTACCCATCTATTTGCATGAAGTGATGGGACCAGATGCCATGATCTTAGTTTTCTGAATGTTGAGTTTTAAGCCAACTTTTTCACTCTTCTCTTTTACTTTCATCAAGAGGCTCGTTAGTTCTTCTTTGCTTTCTGCTATAAGGGAGGTGTCATCTGCATATCAGTTGTTAAATATTTTGAATATAACCCTGAACCTATTTAAATGTTAGGGCTACGAAATATAGAAGCTAACTAGAGTGTCTGCGCTATTCACAGAATCTTCCAGTTTCTGAGAAGACTCAAGTATGTTGGGACAGGTTCAAACCACATGAACCTGCCATTCTGGCCATGGTTGATTGGACTAGGGATAGACGCCTCACCCAACCCGAGCCAATCAGTCTCTCTCTTCAGAAACTGAACTGAAAGACACAGCGGTTGGGACTTGTTAGGAGTGAGTCACCATAATGACATCATTGCCCAAAGGGGAACGTCCATGATTTCCTGCTTCTGCCCCCTATCCAGGGCTTGGATGTGTAAGTCTTCTAGTAGTAGCTTTCCAATAAACTTCCATTTTTGCTTACATTTGCTAGAGTCGCTGTTTCTTATAACCAGAAGAGTCTTAACTATTATCTTCTGTCAGCACGTGGAATGAATGACTGCTACTTGTTTGTCTCGTTCACAGCCTCCAGCACCTTTAGAGCCCAGCATGGATTAGACACTCAGGAAATATTTGCTGCCTCACAAACAGGTCTCTGTAGGAAGGAGAAGAGCACCTTGAATCTATCTGTCTATCCACCTATCCATCCATCCAACAGTCTGTCTGTCTGTCTATCCATCTATCTCTCTGTATGATTTGGGTAAATATATGGGCTTCCCTGGTGGCTCAGATGGTAAAGAATCTGCCTGCAATGCAGGATACCTGGGTTCGATCCCTGGGATGGGAAGATCCCCTGGAGGAGGGCACGGCAACCCACTCCAGTATTCTTGCCTGGAGAATCCCATGGACAAGAGGATCCTTGTCCATGTTCATGGGGTTGAAAAGAGTCAGACACAACTGAGCAACTAAGCATAGCACAGCACAGGCTTGAGAATGGGGAGGTTTCATCAACTTTCTTGAGTATGTATGGTCTCTTTAGGAAAAATGAATTTACTTGCCTCTTGTTTCTGCTCATATTTTTTTCTTCATCAAAGTGTCCTCCCAACTAATTAGTCCATCTCATGGCCTATTTTTATTTATTAAACATTTAATATACTGATTAGTATCAAATAGCTTTAAGGTAAAAATCTTAACTCAACTTGAACTTAAGGTTTCTGAAATACATATTGTGCTGGTGAATACATATTCCCAGCTAACGAAGTGAACTATGTGGGCATCATCTTTACTTTTTTATTTTTTGGCTGTATTGTTTAGCATGTGGGATCTTAGTTCCGTGACCAGGGGTGGAACCTGCATCCCCTGTATTGGAAGAATGGAGTCTTAACCACTGGATGACCAGGGAAGTCCTGGTATCTTTGATGTCCCCAAGTCACTGTCTGGCCTTACTCCATTGATTTTCTTTCTTTTTAAACAACTCTACACCTTCCACTGTCTAGTTTTGATCTAAGTTAGAAAGTGTAGCAACTGCAGTTTAGGAATTTTCCTTAAATGAGGAGAAAATGTGCTCATGATATAGTTTTGTTTTTTTTTTACATGGGTGAAACAAATTAGCTCTGTAAGTAGGAGAAATAAACTTGGGGATATAAAGTAATGAATGAACCACACAGCTGTATGCTCTTCCCAGGCCCATGGAGAGAGAAAGCTAGAAATTTCACCTCCAGAAATCAAGTTGTCGCCATCATCATAGAAAGTCAGCTCAGCTGAAGGCTATTGTCTGGCATGAAACAACTGGTTTTGCTTGTAGTGGCTTCTGTTGAATCATCAGTGTAAGTTAGACAACATGTGGGTGCCAAATCCAACAGTCAAAACAGGCAGAAACCTCGAGAGAGAAATCTGATAGTTCTCTCTCCTCTTTGTCAGCAGAGCAGTCTCTGGTTATCACAAAGCAATTTGAAGGTTTGAGCAAACAGAGTAAGTCCTTTGACGGATTTGCGGGTCTTGCTGCTTATTGAGGAAGTCTGGGAAAGCCAGAAGCCTGGGAATGGAGTACATATTCTCCCCTAAAAATGCTTTTGTGGGTGCAGGAGAAGAAAACGGATGTGCACCCATAAGAACTGTGAAATGTTTTCATTTCCTGCCACTGAAGAAGGATCTATGGCAAAGGTGTCATGTGAATGTTATAATGGAAAACAATCTTATGACAGACACCTTCCCATTGGAGGGTGTGACAGCTCATGAGAAAGAGGCTTTCAATTTGTGACTCCAGAGCATTACCTCATTTTGCCCGAAGGAGGCTCAAGGGTATCCATCAAAGCAGAGCAGCCGGTGGAGCACTGGGAGCACACCCACAAACACTGCTGTTCACTAACGTGGGACGTGTGAAAACAAAGCCACATCCTCACTAAGAACATGGAAAACTGAAGACGTCAGGCTCTTGCTTAGGTCTCTTGATTCTGCCCTTACAGTCGTGAGGCTCGGCCCCATTCACTGCGGACCTGGGTGTGCCAGACATTGCTGGGCCATCCTGCATGCTGTCTCTCAAACTCCCCCAGACGGTTCAGCGGGGCCAGTATGAACCCTACCTGCTTCTTCCTTTTATTTATTTTCATTGGCGTGTAGGGCTCAGTGGTAAAGAATCTGCTTACCAATGGAGACACATGAGATTCAAGTCCAATCCCTGGGTAGGGACAGAGGAAGGAATGGTTACTCACTCCAGTATTCTTGCCTGGAAGATCTCATGGAAAGAGGAGCCTGGTGGGCTACAGTCCAAGGGGTCACTTAGAGTCAGACACAACTTAGCAACTGAGCACACCATAGTTGATTTACAGTGTTGTGCTGATCTCTGCTGTGCAGCAAAGTGACATGTACGTCTCTGTACACATATTGTTGTTGTTCAGTTGCTCAGTCCTGTCTGGGCTCTTTCTAACCTCTTGGACTGCAGCATGCCAGGTTTCCCTGTCCTTCACTATTTCCTGGAGTTTGCTGAAACTCATATCCATTGAGTTGGTGATGCCATCCAACCATCTTATCCTCTGTTGTCCCCTTCTCCTCCTACCTTCAGTCTTTCCCAGCATCAGGGTCTTTTCCAGTGAACTAGGTCTTCACATCAGGTGGCCAAAGTATTGGAGCTTCAGTGTCAGCATCAGTCCTTCCAATGAATATTCAGGATTGATTTCCTTTAGGATTCACTGGTTGGATTTCCTTGCAGTCCAAGGGACTCTCAAGAGTCTTCTCCAACACCACAGTTCAAAAAGCATCAATTCTTTGGCACTCAGCCTTCTTTATGGTCAACTCTCACATCCACACATGACTACTGGAAAAGCCATAGCTTTGACTAGATGGACCTGTGTTGGCAAAGTAACGTCTCTACTTTTTAATATGCTGTCTAGGTTGATCATAGCTTTTCTTCCAAGGAGCAAGTGTCTTTGAATTTCATGGCTGCAGTGATTTTGGAGCCCAAGAAAATAAAATCTGTCTCTGTTTCCACTGTTTCGCCATCTATTTGCCATGAAGTGATGGTACCGGATGCTATAATCTTAGTTTTCTGAATGTTGAATTTTAAGCCAGCTTTTTCACTCTCCTCTTTCCCTTTCATCAAAAGGCTCTTTAGTCCTTCTTCACTTTCTGCCATAGGGTGGTGTCATCTGCGTATTTAAGGTTATTGATATTTCTCCCAGCAATCTTGATTCCAGCTTGTGCTTCATCCAGCCCTGTGTTTCACATGATATACTCTGCACATAAGTTAAATAAGTAGGGTGACAACATAAACAGCCTTGTCATACTCCTTCCCCAATTTGGAACCAGTCTGTTATTCTGTGTTCGGTTGCATCTGTTGCTTCTTGACCTGCATACAGGTCTCGCAGGAGCCAGGTAAGGTGGTCTGGTAATCCCATTTCTTTAAGAATTTTCCACGGTTTGTTGTGATCCACACAGTTAAAGGCTTTAGCATAGTCACATATAAACATTCTTTTTAAAAAATTGGTTTTAATTTCTGCTGCCCTGGGTCTTCATTATGGGGTGGGGTTGGGGGCCTCTCTAGTTGCCATGCATGGGTTTAGTTGTCCCTGCGCCATGAGGGATCTTAGTTACTTGATCAGGGATCAAACCTATGTATCCTGCTTTGCAAGGCGGATTCTTAACCACTGGACCCCCAGGGAAGTCCCATAGAGTTTCTTTTTTTTAATATATTTTTTTCCATTATGGTTTACCACAGGATATTGAATAGAGTTCTCTGTGGTGTACAGTAGGACCTTATTGTTTATCCAACCCCATCTCCTTCTTTACAAATGAGGAACTGAGTCTCAGAGAGGTTAAGTGATTTGGTGAAGACTACCCAGTGGGTAGAGAGCACTATTTGTCCTCAAAGCCCAGAATTTTTGTTGCAAGGAAATGCCTGGAAATAAAAGAAGGGTGGCTTACTGCCTCTCAGAGTTGTAGGAAGATGTCCGTAGCTTGTCCCTCCTGCCTGTCTACTTAGTAGCATTTCCTGGTTAAGCATGGTCCCCAGATCAGGAGGATCACCATCTTCTGGAAGTATCTTAGATAAGCAGGAACTAAGGCTCCTCTCCAGACCTGCCCTCTAAAGTTGGGGGGAGAACTGATCACCTTTCTCACTGTACATTTATCACATGCTTTTGATAAAGTGCTAATCATCCTGTGACTTATCTCTGAGAAACAGTTTCTGTCCCCATCATCAAATCTTTGACTTTCAAAGTGTGTTCTTTCAGGACTTCCTTGGCAGTCCAGTGTTAAGACTTGCACTTCCGCTACAGAGGGTGAGCTGGTTTGATCCCTGGTTGGGGAACTAAGACCCCACATGCCAAGCGGTGCAACCAAAAAAAGAAAAGAAAAAAGTCAAAAAACAAAGTGTATTCTTTCTACTGAAAAAGAGCTCTCATTTCTACTGACCTCTTGCCAGAACAGAAATCTCCCATCAAATGAGCAGAGGCAAGAAGCAAGGGAAACATTTCAAAAGGTTCTGCCAATGAGGCTGTGGGCACCTGGGTATTACCAGGTAAAGCTAAATATTAACACCTAAGAAGATTAGTGGAGATTGCAGGAGGGGGACTCTCATTGGGTTAAAGGTCATTTGCTCTGAAATCTCTTCCTGGGGAGGAGCCTCACAGTGGAGGTGATAAGGCGGGAGGGCAGGAGAAAAGACATAGTTATAGGGACGAAGCTTAATGAGATTTCTCTTCCAGAGGGGAAGGCGGATGACCATGGGAAGGACTTTGTGAGGCTTCAGGTTTTTGGATAGAACATACTAGGCAGAGGAAATTAGTCAACAAGAGAACTAAGAAGAGAAAAGCTAAATTTAAAATATAGCCAAAAGAAAGAAAGAAAGTGAAGTCGCTCAGTCATGTCCAACTCTTCGCGACCCCATGGACTATAGCCTACCAGGCTCCTCCGTCCATGGGATTCTCCAGGCAAGAATACTGGAGTGGGTTGCCATTTCCTTCTCCAGAGGATCTTCCCAACCCAGGGATCGAACCCGGGTCTCCCGCATTGCAGGCAGATGCTTTTACCCTCTGAGCCACTTTGACAAAGAGAAGAAAGTAATTCAGGACAAAAGAGAGAGAAGAAATTCTTCACCAGTGGAACCATACTGGAATCACTGTATTTTTTTAATTTTTTGAGATTGTAACTTCTGGCTCCTTGGAAGTCTAACGTCCTCCCAAAGATTTCTTTAGGTCACCAAGAGCTTATGTTCTCACGGTTCTGTCAAGTTTATGGTTTGTACATGTTTCTTTCTTGTTTTTTTTGACCTTGCCACGTGGCATGCAGGATCTTAGTTCCCCAACCAGGGATCGAACCTGTGCCTCCTGCATTGGAAACACAGAGTCCTAACCACTGGGACACCAGGAAAGTCCCCTACACGTCTTCCTAATGCTTCATTTCTTCCTATGAAACCCCATGCAGTGATTATGTCCAGCATAATACATGTTTTTCTCGTTCATGCTTAGAGTAATTCTGCCCAGAAGGAATTGTATCCTGATTATTTTATAGATAAGGAAGGTAATGGTGGTTAAGAGAAGCCTAGACATTAGGCCAAGGATATAGAGCTAGCAAGCCAAGGAGCCAAGATTTGAATGCATATCCAGCTGACTCACGGTGGCCACCAGTAACCCATGCCTACTGGTGTTCGTGCCTGGGGTGCACCCTTCCCCTTGCATCTGGGCTGGGCCACTGATTTGCTGTAGCCAATAGGATGCAGTCAGAGTTCCAGGCAGAAGTTCCTAGGAGCCATGCAGCCACAAAAGTTGAGTGACCACCCTGCCGGAGAGACCATGTGAGGGAAAACCTCTGAGACCACGTGGAAGAAAAGCCAGTCACTCATCTGCCAGGGTAAGCTAAAGCCCCAGACACGTGATCTCAACATAACCATTCCTGTTTGCCTCTCAGCCTCGTGAGCAATCTGAGCTGAGACATTGGACGTGGTGGACATTATGTCCCAACAGATGTCATGTGGAGCAGAGGTGATGGGGTTGAGTCTGCTCAAATTCCTGACCCCCAGAACTCTTGGAAAATGATAAAAGTGACTGTTTTAAGTCAGTGCATTTTAAGTCAGATAGTTTGTTGTGTAACAGTAAATGACCAAGACACACTCTGCTTTTCTGTGGCCGAGACATGAGCAAGTATTTGCAGCAAACTGTTTGCAAGGGTTTATCGCAGACATTACTCAAGTAGAATGGGCAGCTCATGCTCAAGGGACCCCAAATTCCCCAAAAGCTTCCAGGCAAGGTTTTGGGTTTTATTTTTTTTTTTGAAAATTGTATTTATTTAGTTATTTATTTTTTGACTGTGCTGTGTCTTTGTACCTTGTTTCTGCCCGGTTTCGAACCAGGGACCCTTCGCATGTGAGGTGAATGTGATTACCACTACACCACAGAGACTCCGTGTCTTCACTGCTGCTTGTGGGCTCTCTCTAGTCGCGGTGATTGGGGGCTACTCTTCATTGTGGAGCACGGGCTCTGAAGCACGTGGCTTCAGTAGTTGTAGCATGTGGACTTTGTTGCTCTGCAGCATGTGGAATTTTCCTGGACCAGTGATTGAACCCGTGTCTGCATCACAAGGCAGACCCTTAACCACTGAACCACCAGGGAAGACCCCAGACAAGGGTTTTTAAAGACAGTGTTAAGGGTGGCAGGATGTGTGAGCAACTCATGGACCTTCTTCTGATTGGTTGGTGGTGAGGTAACAGGGTGATGTTTCAGGAATCTCAGTCTTCTGGTTCCAGCTACTCTGGGGTCTGTGTGCTTCTGCTCAGCATGCAGTCACCATCCTCCACGTCTGTGGGAGTCTTAGCTTCTGCAGAAGAACTGTAAGATACGCACCAGATTGCTGTGTCTATCCCTTCTGGAGGAACTACAAGTCCTGTGACTCTTGTCCTAGTCATTAACTGCCTGAGCATGCTCTTTGGAACTCAGGGAAGGCCCAGGAGACTAAAGTCTTTCTTTTTTTTTTCCAAACAAGAAACGGGGGACATGGAGGGACATTTTCGCATGGGAAGGCCCTACAGGATCCTGCCTGCTTTCAGTCCTCCCCTTTGCTTGCTACTCTTTCGTCCTGAGGGGAACAGGACAGGACAAGAAAGGGAATGAAGTTTTCGATAGATTAATTATAAACTCAGCAGGGGAGTTAGATTTTAGGAGGATTGAGTGTTACAGGCACCGTTCAGGGACTGATGAGAGGATAGAGAATAAGGAAGAGAGGGTTCCTGACCTTTGAAATATTTTGGTAAAGGGAGATGGTTGATCACAAGCAAAGAAAGAAATACAATAATATCTGAAAAAAATAAGTTATATGAAAAAAACACATAGAGTATGGACAGTATGGCTGAGTGCATTTTCCAAAAATTGGCTGTAATAATACCTCCCATTCCAGGGAACCTCCCTGGTGGTCCAGTGGTACTCCATGCTTCCTGCAGGAGGCGCAGGTTCAATGCGTGGTCCAGGAACTAAGATCCCACATGCTGCAAGACCAAAAACCAAAACTCCCATTCCACATGCTCATCTATCAAGACCTAGATTCTTATCACTCATCTATCAAGACCTAGAATGTATTTTCCTTACCCTTACATTGAGTGGATGGGTGATTTGCACAGCAGAACACAGTGCTGTGTGATTCCAAGGCTAGGTCATAAAAGGTGATAAAGCTGCCATGGAAAAGCAGTCCAATTGCCCTGAGGCTGCTGTGCTGGAAAGAAGGTCAAACTGTTGCAGGAAGGGGGACCCTTTCCAGGGCCCAAGAGTGGGCCCTTGTCAAACACTTAGAAATGAGCTGTCCAAGGAGACATAGGTGCTAACAAAGCAAGAGACTTTATTGGGAAGGGGTGCCCTGGGCAGAGAGCAGCTGGGTAAGGGATCCCAGAGAACTGTTCTGCCATGTGGCTCACAGTCTCAGGTTTTATGGTGATGGAATCAGTTTCCAGGTTGTCTCTGGCCAATCACTCTGACTCAGGGTCCCTCCTGGTGTCACATACTGACCCAAGATAAATTCCAGACAGAAGGATTCTGGGAGATTGGTAGGACATGTGGACTGGAGTCTCCTCTCTCCTTTTGACCTTTCTTCAATTCTTCCAGTTGGTGGCAGCTTGTTAGTTCCACATTCCTTACCAGGACCTCCTGTTTAAGATAACTCATGCGCGTGGTTACTATGGGGCCTGGCCAGGGCTGGCGGTTTCAGTCAGTGGCTCCCCTAACAAAACCAGCACACAAACGGAAACCACACAGAAGGACCCTGAAACGCTAAGAGAAAGAAGTGCTCAGTCAGCCCCCAAGGGTTCCAGCCGCTAGCCTGTCCCCTCCTGCCTCCATCTGACGGCTAACTGTGGGAAAGAGCCAATCTTGTAAACATCTAAAAGTAAAGTGGTCCAGACAGAGAAAAGAGCAAGTGAAAAAGACCCGTGTTAACAATGAGATTCACACACACATACAGAGGAGTGAGATTCACACCATGGACAAAAACAAGAATTTTCACAGCAACTTTATTCACAATAGTCCCAAACTGGAAATAGACCAAGAGTCCATCAACAGAAAAACGTAGAGACATATGATCCTACAGTGGAATAACATGGATGCGATGTCGACTGCACTTACACTCCCAGTTCTTCAGAGTCACGCTGCAATTTCTCCTTGCTTCACACATCTTGTACATTTATTGTCTAGTGTTTCTAATTGGTTCTCTTTTGCCATTGAAAGATCAAACATTTGCTTTCTCTACTACATGGCATATCATTTAGCTTCTTCTTCCTCTTCCTGTTGTTTGAAATGTATTCCACGTTTCTTAAAAATATTCTTGTGAGAGCTCACTGAGTCTTTGATCTGAGGTGAACTCCTTGTGTTCAGGCTGCTTAAACAGCTGAGACGGTGGAGTTTCTTTTCACAGCAATCCTTGGCGAGTTCCCTTGTGTCCTTTATACCACATCTTCCTTTGGCAGAAAGGATACTCGAGAGAGAAAATTTCTAAACCTTTCATATTTGGTAATAAGTTGGATGCTTCAGCTATTCCTTTATTGGTCACCTGCTGTTTCTTCCCCTCCCAGGAGGATTTAGGGTCTCCTCTTACTCCATGATCCTCTAAAGTTTCCCTTTGGTATCTAGACTTCTTTTTTTTTTTTTAAAAAAACTTACTATGTCAGGAACTCAGAAGACTTTTTCAAAGTAAGGGCATATATCTTTGTAGGAAATTTTGTTCCATAGTTCTTTAATAAATTCCTTCTTTGGTTTCCACCTTCTCTCTTTACTGACTTCCTATTGTTTAGATGTTGAACTTCCTAGGGTGGTTTTCTATCTTCGTTATCTCTTCTATTTTTCATTTATTTGATTTGTTTCTTCCATTTCCTGGGATGTTTCCTTTTCTTTCAGACTTTCTGTTGAATTTTTTAAATCTCCCAGTATACTTCCAAAGATTTTTCTTGTGCTGTTGACTGTGATTTTTCCCCACTGTACTGTATTCTTGTTTTATAAATATAATAGCTTCTCAAATCTCTTTGAAGTCACTAAAGTTTTTTTGTTTTGTAAATTTTGTTCAATTTGTTTTTAATTGAAAGATAATTGCTTTACAATACTGTGTTGGTTTCTGCCACACATCAACATGAATCAGCCATGGGTATACATGTGCCCCCTCCCTCTTGAACCTCCCTCCCGCCTCCTACCCCACCCCACCCCTCTAGGTTATCACAGAGCATGGATTTGAGCTCCCTGTGTTCGTTTTTTAGATTACACTTTCTTCTATTTTCTGATTTATCTCCATTTCCTCTGGGATGAATTCTTCCTTTGATTTGGCCTTTTTATTTTTCATTTGTTAACTGTACATACCCAAGAGCCTGGATAGGTTTTTCAAGGTACTTGGTACTGATTCCCTCTGCTGATGTATATGTCGTGCTCTTGCTTTTGGTCTCGTCCTCAGTTGAGGAGTGAGGTGGGAAGGTCTTGTTTGTTGGTAGATTTTGCTCTAGAGTGAGCAAGAAGGGAGTAGGCCTTGAAATGATCAGATCTCAAGATTCTAGAATTCGGATGGCTTCATTCTGAGAGTCCTTCAGGCAGTTTATTCACTTTCTTTAGAGTCTACAGTAGCTTGTTAACAGGCTGGTTCTCAATGAATCAAATCTCCCGGTGTCTATGCCCCTTTAACATTGGCTTTGCAGCTCCTCTATCTAAAGAGGAAGTCTGTTTTCTGCCTGTTAGACCTGGTCTGGCCTCGTGAGTTGCTTTGGCTAATTGATGCCACAGAAGTGGTATTTTGCACATTCTGGGACCTTCGTCTCAAGAAGCCTTGCAGCTTTCACCTTCCCTTTCTTGGAAGCATGAGCTAGACTACTGAGTGATGACAGACCATATGGAGAGGGGTCACAATGACAGCCAAACCAAGGCCCCAGGCCATCTTAGACCTCCTCGGACCCAGGGAGCTGCCAGCTGACTGCAGCCAGCCCATAAAGTTGTGAGAAATAATAAATGATTGTTATTTTATGCTGCTATGGTTTGTTGTACAATCGTGATAGCTAATGGAGAGCTTTAAACAAGTTTTGGTCTGGATCGCCTATGTTCCACATGTATGAGGCGGATGCAAAGTGGAGATCTAACTGGTTTGGTTATTCTAAAACATTCATCAGACCTCTGTTTTCTGTCCTTCCCATTGCAGCCCTCTATATCAAACATCTCTAAGTCTTGGATTTTTGGAGGTTTTTTATTGGCCATACTATACAGCAGGTGAGATCTTAGTTCCCTGAACAGGGATGGAACCCGCAGCCCCTGCATTAGAAGCACAGTCTTAACCACCACTAGACCACCAGGGAAGTCCAGATCTTTTTTGGTGACTCAGAAAATACTGGTTATCTGATGCAACAGCTGTTCTTTCCTCTCTACTTAGTAACACAACTTTGATTTTAGCAGCTAAGATTTATAATTGTAAGGTTCCCTTGCAGCTCGAGGCTGCCACATGAAGAAGTTCTAGACAGTGAGATCTAACTGGAAGAGTTCTGTGTTATTTCCAGACTCATTGCTTAAATGGAACTGACCTACTAGGAAAGGTTCCTTCTGCTGCCTAGAATGTGGATGCAGTGGCTGGAGCTCTGGTTACCACCTTGGGCCATGAGAGGATGAAAGCTATGCACACAGGATAGTAGGGTTGAAAGGCCAGGCTGGTGGGGACTTCCCTGGTAGTCCAGTGATTAAGACTTCATGTTCC
The DNA here is from genome assembly GCA_024291935.2 of Okapia johnstoni. Lineage (NCBI taxonomy): Eukaryota > Metazoa > Chordata > Mammalia > Artiodactyla > Giraffidae > Okapia > Okapia johnstoni. The sequence continues at coordinate 6,015,130 of CM044323.1, read as the reverse complement.
CAGTGCAGGGAACAGAGGTTCAATCAGGGAGCTAAGTTCCTGCATGCTGCATGGCAAGGCCAAAAGAAAGGAAAGGAAGGAAGGCAGACAGACCAGACTGAACCTGATGGCACAGTGGAGCTCCCCTTTCAGCTATGCAGTGCCTGCCTCCAGATTTCTTTTAGTTGAGAGAGGAATAAGCTTCTCTCTTGTTTAAGGTGCTACTAATTACCACTCTCCACCTGCTTTATGTATCTGAACCTAATCCTAACTATTATAATTTGACCTCTCCCTGGGATCCTCGTCCATTACCTATATTTATCTTGGGTTGCCTTCGTCTCTCTAGTTCATATCTAGAGGTTCCACTGGGCTTTAAAACATCTTCCATGTCTTATTATGTTCCATCTTTCCTCTAGCTTTTTGAAAATGCAGAATACAGTTATAATCATGATCTTAATGTCCTTGTCTGCCAATCTTAACATCTGTATCAGTTTGTGTCTACTCCACTGATTGCAGTTTCTCATATCAGGGTTTCCTACAGTTAATTCTCAAAGGGCTACATTGTTTTAGATTGGATTCCCCTAGCAGGAGATACAGATACAAGGATTTGAGTTGGAGGTGATGACAAGAGATCTGGTAGGGGATTAGGAAAGTAAACCAGAAGGAAAGTGAACCAATGTAGAATGTGTTAATGAGCAGGTTACTGCTGTGGGTGTCTGGGACCCACTCCCACTGGGACCTGTATGAGATGGTACAGAACAAAGATATCCTACCTGCAAGGCAACAGAGATTTAAAAAAAAATTTTTTTAGGTTTTTGTCTCTTCAGTTTTTTTAAAGCAGGAATCATGTTTATTTAGGTTCCACTTTTCTTACTAAATTTACAACACAATAATAAGATTTGATATTACTTGGGATCTTAGGAAAAAAGTATGTTTGCACACTGTTGGTGAAATGTTTATATTAGTTGTCTATTGCTGTGTAGAAAAGTTCTTCAAAATTTGGCAGCTTAAAACAACATGCATTTATTACCTCGGTTTTTGTTGGTTAGAGATTCAAGGGTGGTTTAGATGGGTAGTTATGGCTTGAAGTTTCTCATGAGGTGGCAGCGAAGACATTGTCTAGGGCTGCTGGTGGATTCACTTCCAAGAGGGGTCACTCGCATGGCTGTTTAGCAGAAGGTTCTTAGTTCTTTGCTGGCTGTTGACAGGAAACCTCATTTTCACAAAACAAAGACCTCTCCAATGATTTCCTTCAGCATCCTTGTAACATGGCATCTGACTTCCCCCAGAAAGTGTCATATTAGCGAAGGAGACAGCCCTAGTGGCTTTTAGTTCCGGAAATCAGACATCACCACTTTCTTCATTCAGTTTTATAAAAAGTATTTATTTGGTTGCACCGGATCTTAGTTGCGGCATGCGGGATCTTTAATTATATTATGTAGGATCTAGTTCCCTGGCCAGGGATTGAACTTGGGCCTCCTGGATTAGGAACACAAGGTCTTAGCCACTGGACCACCAGGGAAGTCCTGGAAACAGGGATTTTTAAGCACCAACTCCCATTGGTCATTGGTTGAGGGTTGCTCTGGGAGATGGCTTCGTGCACTTGTATCCTGCCTGTCCAGATGGATCTGAGTCAGACTCCTGTAGCTAGATAAAGTCCTCCAGGTACACTTCTCAGGTGCTTGTAGTAGGAAGTGGTTAATATACTTGGGGACTGTGTATGTGGAGGGAATATGAGCAGGACTCTGACAGTGTCTGCCATACACACCAGACCCGGAGTTCAAGTCTTCATTCAGCAAACAAGGAAAGAATGAGCTGCGGTCATGAAAGTACTTGCCTTTCCCAGCGTGGTTTCACTGACTCAGTCTGATCCAATGCCTTGTGTTCCTTCTGATTTATTCTGGCTCCTAGGCACTCCACCAAACCTCGTGGTCCTTCCAAATGAAGGCAGAGATATTTTATCCTATTATGTGTAGTCAGCTGATGGGGAAGGAGGTACCCTTTCAGGCACTTGAACACCAGAAAAACATAGCCTTCCTTCTAGCTGGGCAGCCAGCCACCTGGCCATTCCATCTCCTGTGTCATGATGTAATTTAATTTCTATAAACAACCCAAGTCTGGAGCCTGATGGCCTGGCCAAGTCTGGTCCATCTGGGCTGCTCTCAGGGAGGCTTGTTGAGGGCTTACACATATGCCAGAAGTGGCAGAAGTGGTTAAGTCACTTGCAATTCTTGGCCATTATCAAGTGGTCGAGAATTTCAAGTGACTTAACCCCTTGGGGACTCAGTTTCCTATCTGAAAAATAAGAAATAGGGTGTGGGAGGGGGCATCTCTAGGGTACCTGCAAGCCCGAGGACCCTACCTGGCTTGCAACTCCATGGCCAGGGGAGTTGTCTCTGCAGATCACAGATCCTCTCCAGGGACTGCTGTGTGGAGGCTGCCCCTTTGCTCAGTCCCCAGACTTTTGGCCTCATTCCCTTTGACTCTGTAGTCACACATCTGAGAGGACATCCTGACAAAATACCCAGAGGTGAGGCAGTCAGCACAAAGGTGAACGTGTGAAAGTGTTAGTTGCTCAGTCGTGTCTGACTCTTTGCAACCCCGTGGACTGTAGCCTGCCAGGCTCCTCTGTCCATGGGATTCTCCAGGCAAGAATATTGGAGTGGGTTGCCATTCCCTTCTTTAGGGGATCTTCTAGACACAGGGATCAAACCCGGGTCTTCCGCATTGTGGACAGATTCTTTACCGTCTGAGCCATGAGGGGAGCCCTAGTACAAAGGTTTTTACCCAAAATTCATAAAAGAATGGTCAAATGGTTTATGGCCCATTCAGGTGATGGGATAGGATTCAGATGGCAGAGAGATGGTGAAGAATTGTCAGTGACATTCAGATTCACACAGCCCATGATCTGTTATATGAAAAACAGGATACAAAGCCATGTATGTAAAAAGATGGCTCTAGTATATGATTATATTATAAAATATCTGATTTTCTTTATATGTTGATAAATTTATCTATTTTGTTTATATATTTGTACAGGATCAGAACATGAATTACAGTCGACTTTTTCCCCTTCTTTACCTTATTCTGCATTTCCTTTTTTAATATTTGTGTATTCGGCTGCGCCAGGTCTTAGCTGCAGCATGTGGGATCTAGTTCCCGCACTTGGATCGAACCAAAGCCCTCCTCATTGGGCATTCAGAGCCTAAGCCACTGAACCACCAGGGAAGTCCCTATCTCATATTTTCTAAGTTCTCTCCAATTACCAGAAGTGTGTGTTATTTTTATGAACAAGAGAAAACAGACGCATTTCAGACAGTACCTCTGTGGGCCTTCTGATTTGTCTGCAAGAGCTCTGGTGTAGGCATAGACATCGCAGGACCTCTTTGATGCGGTGGGCTTCATTGTCATGGCCGTCTCAGGTGCTGAGCATCGTCCCCTGAATTGTCGAGGTAGCAATGATGGAGTCCGAGCCCCTGTTCCTTCCTGTCTCTTGCAAATGCTGCTGTCTCGGTTTTCAGCTGAGTGTCGACCAGCCATCGCCTTCTGCCCAGACTTGTGCTGACTCCACAGGGAGAGGCTGACCTCATTTACTTTGGGTGGAGCTGGAGAAGGGGGCTGGGAACGGCGTGTGGTGAAGGTTTCAGTTCAGTGTGCTTTTGCTGCACAGCCAATATCTACATCTGGATTCTCTGCTTCTTTGCTCAAAAGCAAATAGGCCTTGCTAGGAAAAAATGGTCATTCAGAAGTTCAAACTGTGTTTTGTTTTTTTAATTTTGGCCAAGAGGTTTGCAGGGTCTTAGTGCCCCAACCAGGGATTAAACCCTCAGCAGTGAAATCGCTGAGTCCCAAACACTGGACCGCCAGGGAAGTTCCCATACTGTGTGTGTGTATATATATGTATGTATATATACCAATTATTTATTTATTTGGCTGTGACAGGTCTTGGTTGCTGCACACGAGATCTAGTTGCGGTGTGCAAATCTTTAGTTATGGCGTGTGAACTCTTAGTAGCGTGTGGGATCTAGTTCCCTGACCAGGGATGGAACTGGGGCTCCCTGCATTGGGAATGTGGAACCTTAGCCACTGGACCACCGAGAAGTACCCCCGTACTGTATGTTTTAAATGTGGGTCACATGGTTCATTTACAAATCAGACTCTGACCCTTGTCATAGGTGATGTCAGGGTCCCATCCACACATCCTTTGCCTTCCTGGAGGGCTTCCTCGTCGCTCTGGCTGAGACAGTCTCTGATCCTGGGAAGTGGGGCGCTTAGTCCACTCTAGGGCAGGCCAGGGGCATCAGGCGGTTAACGCCCCAGGCTAAGCCCTAAGTCCCTAAGGGAAGGGAGTGAGTGTATACACAGCCCACGTCTCCGCTCCCAGTGGGATGTCTTTGAGACATGTTCCAGCAGACCTTCAGGTTCCTCAGAGGATGAAGCCCCGGGAGCCACCATAGAGACCTGCTGATGAGCATCTGCTCCGCTATCTCCACATCCTCTCTTCTCCACTCTCGCCTTCTGGTCCGCAATAAACCTCATGCACCAAAACCCTTGCCTCGCTATGAGAACCTCGCTCCATGCATATCTGACAACGCTCTGGGTCATTTGGAACCAAATACTTCACCTTTACCTCTCACACCAAGGTGGAGTTGGGGATATCAGGTTCATTTACTGCGTAGGCCATAAAGCAGGAAAGTACCCTAAGTTCCAGTGATTTGAAACTCTCTCAGCTGGATGTGAACAATGGATTTTTTCCTATAGCTACAAAGAAAGAACCCATTCTGGACACCGGCTGGAAGAGAAAAAGAGAACCTACTTCGTTTCCCTAAAGCACTGGAGCCATTTCCTTCTAGGCCAGCAAGAGCTCTGAAGACGATTGTGCCCTAAAAATATCATTCTCACTCCTGAATGGGTTATAAAAACTGAAAGGGGGGGGTTTATTTTCGTCTGCTTCCAGAGCAGCTGCTCAAGACGTCGGAGGGGATTATGCAATGAGTTGGTGCTGTCTTCTGCTTGGCAAAGCAAATCACTGCTCTGGGATGGGCTTTCAAGGTAATGCAAGAGGTCACATGGGGATCCATGCAAGGAGGGAAAGGAAGAGGTGACGAGTGGGGAGAATGAAGAGAGGGTTGGCAAGGGGATCACACTGAGGGCCTGCCTGCCTTCCTGGTTACCCTGGAGAGCGCTCCACACTCACCCTCTGCGCCATGCCGAGGAAAGCCCTGATCCTCTCTGCCTTGTCTACCCTGGCTATGACCTTCCCCACACCAGCCCTGGACTTGACCACTGCTGTAGAATTAACTACTAATTTAAACTCCGCCCCTGACTGGTCCTTGGAGAAGACACAGGCTTTCCAGTGGCGTCAAACACTCCCAGCTTCCTCAAGAAGTCACTGAGGCCACACACGATTACAACTCAATTTACATGAGAGCTTCTTCAGTGAGGATTATACCGATGTTACTGCTGTTTATCAAGACTGGAGCACCAGCCCAGCCCAACACCTGCATGGGAAGTGACTGTAAGTCCCAAATAAAGACTTACTTTTCTCATGTATCGAGAATTCCAGAGGTAGGTCATTCAAGCCTATTACAGTGCCCTGTGATCTGAAGGGGATTTCAGTCTATCTGCAGACAGGGTAGAAACTCTATGGGAAAAGTTGCCGCAGTAGGTTCAGTTGAAGCAAACTGTGCGTTCTGCTTTAGCTAGTTTCTACTCACTCCAAATCCAGGCGCCAAAACACCCCTAGCCCTTGGGTCCCCATGTAATACTCCAACTGAGTCAGCTGTTTTCCTCCAGTTGTTGGAGAAAGTGCCAGTAATGCTAGGAATGATGCTTTAGGCCCTTCCCTGGTGGCTCAGACAATAAAGAATCCTCCTGCAATGTGGGAGGCCTGGGTTCAACCACTGGGTTGGGAAGATCCCCTGGAGAAGGAAATGGCCACCCACGCCAGTATTCTTGCCTGGAGAATTCCATGGACAGAGGAGACTGGCAGGCTACAGTCCATGAGGTCACAAAGAGTTGGACATGACTGAGTAACTTTCACTTTCACTCAAAGTGTGGTCCACAGACCATCATCTGGGAGCTTGTTGGAAATATAAAATTTCCATCCTGACCTCTGAGATTCTGAATAAGAATCTGCATGTTCACAAGGTCCCTGGTGATTCAATACATATTGAAGTTTGGAAGCTAAGCCTTAGCTATTATCTTAAATCATGAATCATAAATCTAGCTCTCTTTGTTCATTTATTCAGCTTCCTAATGATGATAATTTGGCTGCTGCAGCAGAAATGCCTGCTCCAACATCCTTTTCCTTGCCTTCCTTTTTTATTATTTATTTATTTGGCTGTGTTGGGTCTTAGTTGTAGCATGTGAACTGTTGGTTGCAACATGTATGTTCTAGTTCCCTGACCAGGGATTGAACGTGGGCCCCCTGCATTGGGAGCTCAGATTCTTATCCACTGGAACATCTTGGAAGTCCCTTCCTTTCCTTCATGATAACAGACTGTAATTTTATTTGGGGAAACAATACACCTGCCTGAAAGACTACATTTCCCAAGTATCCTTGTAGCTAGCCGAGGCTGTGAGATTCTCATCAGTGACATGTAGGAGATTCTCACCAATGACATGTAGGTGGAAATGTTTATGGGACTACAGGGAGGTCTCTGAAACCCAGGTAGTATATCCTTCTTTCCTCTTTCCTCCTAACTGGTGCCTGTGACATGGACATCATGATTGGCCTTTAGAAGTCATCTTGGGACATGAGGTGACCTTGAGAATGGAGGTCACAGGCTGAGAATGGTAGAACAGAAAGGTGAAAGCTTATGTCCTAGGGTTGATGTGCTCAGTCATGTCTGACTCTTTGCAACTCTCTGGACTATAGCCCGCCAGGCTCCTCTGTCCATGAAATTCTCTGGGTAAGAATACTGGAGTGGGATGCCGTTTCCTACTCCAGGGGATCTTCCCAGCCCAGGGATCAAACCTGAATCCTTGAGTCTCCTGCGTTGGCAGGTGGATTCTTTACTACTAGTGTGTCCTGGAAGATATAGTGTAATTACTGTATCAGCTTGGATATACTGATATAGTATCATATACTTTATCATATATTGTGTATGTCCAGACTTCTTTTATGAAAAACTTCTGTCTTATTTATTCACTTATTTTTAATATTTTTATTTATTTATTTGGCTGCTCTGGGTCTTAGCTGTGGCATGCAGGCCCTTTGATCTTCCTTGCAGCGTGGGGAATCTTTAGTTGAGGCATGCAGGATCTAGTTCCTTGCCCAGGAATTGAACTCAGGCCCCCTTGCATTAGAACCGCAGTCTTAGCCACTGGACCACAAAGGAAGTCCCTCTTAAAAGTGTTTTCCAGATTATATTGATGAATGATAATAGTTATTTGTTTTATGCTTTCTACCTAAGGAATCCCCTATACATACTTAGTTTTATTTAATCCTCAGTAGCCCTATGAGTAGTTATTCAACCCATGCTTTTATAGAGGAGAGAACTAAGATTCAGAGAGGTTAAGCAACGTGCCCAGTGTCACACAGCCAGGAAGTAGTATTTATTTATTTATTGGCTGTGCTTTGCAGCTTTCAGGATCTTAGTTCCCTGACCAGGGATTGAAGCCATGCCTTCTGCAGTGAAAGCATGGAGTCCTAACTACTGGACTTCCAGGGAAGTCTCTGTCAGCAACTTTAATATCCCCTACATGCACAAACCTGTGGATGCTGAAACTTTATTTTCCATCACCTTTGGTTATCTTGGTGGATATTTTTTATGCAAGGAAATAAAAAAAATTATGGTAGCTGTATCCCACTAAAAATAAAAAAGAGAATTACTATAAAACCATTCAAAAATTTTTTTGGCAAGAGATATATTGTAGACCTTTTCACTGAGGCCAGTATACATATATTAAAGTGTATAATGTGAGACTTCCCTGGTAGTCCAGTGGTGAAGAACCCACCTGTCATTGCAGGGGACACTGGCTTGATCCCTGATCCAGGAACTAAGATCCCACATGCGGGGGGCAACTAAGCCCATGCTCCACAACTCCTGAGCTCATGCTCCACAACCAGGGAAGCCACCGCAATGAGAAGCCCACAGACCACAATTAGAGAGTAATCCCCACTCACCTCAACTAGAGAAAGCCCACACAGCAATGAAGACCCAGCACATCCAAAAATAAATAAATAAATAAATAGTCAAAAGATTTTTTTTAAAGTGTATAAGGTACACGTCCTGAATCAGAAACCCTGGGGTGGGGCTCAGCACTCTGTGTCTGAACAGGCTTTGCAGCCTGTTCTCCTGCTCACCCAAGGTTGGAAACCACTGGACTATGCAAAGCCTACAAATCACATGTTAGAGTCAATAAGGTTCTTGTTAATTGTGAAATTCTATTTAGTACCAGAGAGAGAAGAGTTCTAAGGGTTATTTAGGAAGCCTGGATGTCTATCTATACTATTCGATCAATAATAGTAGCCTGGTGTGGAAAAAAGAATATGGACTTAGTTCAGCCATTTATTAGCTATGTAGCTTGGGCAAGACACAATCTCTTTGAGCCCTAGTTGGTTTTTTAAAAGAATATTTATTCATTTATTCGACTGCCTTGGGTCTTAGTTGCGGCATGTAGGCTCTTTAGTTGTGGCATGTGGGATCCAGTTCCCAGACCAGGGATTGAGTCCAGACCCCCTGTACTGGGAACATGGAGTCTTAGCCACTGGACCACCAGGGAAGTCCCAAGCCCTGGTTGTTTACAACTGCAAATAATTATTGATCCCGGGATTGGATCCCAGACTGCATTTGTATTCTGCTTGATATGTTCAGGGATTTTCCTTGTTTGTTCATTTGCTTTGAATTAATTGCTATGGTAGGGGCGATGAGCAGTCATCAAATATCCAACTGCTCCCCTTCATTTCCCTGTCTTTTCTGGACTCAAGCGACTCCATATGATCAATGAACTGTGAATGGAAATGATGTGTGTCATTGCCTGACCAAGGCACTTAGGAGCTGGTGTGCATTTTGCATCTCTTTCTTTCTGGCAGCGGTAGTCTTGGAAACCACATTTGGAGGTGGCAGGATCACAAGATAAAGGGATCCTGGCTCCCTGAGTCACCAGGTAAGAGAATCCTCTTGACCTGCATCTGAGTTTGTGCTAAGCCAATGACATTTGAGGGTTTGTTTGTTACTACAACATAACTTAATCTATCCTGACTAATATGGTTAGTGACACTTAAAAATTGGAAATTTTTATATGAAAAATCTGAATTTTGGGGGGCTTGAATTCCTAAATGGCATTAATTGTTCAGAGCTGAGGGGTGGTGCATGGGTGGGCACGCACTCTCTATTTCATCCCAGTCCCCACCATTTCCTGAAGGAAACCTTGACGACACAGCTGAATGTCAGTTCCACTTGACATCACTCTTGTGTAGTCATTTTCTTATACCTAAGAGGAAAGTGAACTATCTCTGAGTGTATATCCCTAGCAGAAATGGGAAAATTAAATATATGAGAGCTGTATATTTAAGGAAATTATGAAAGAGTTGTGCTTTTTGTGGAAGAGAAGTCTAAATGCTGAATTTGTAAACTATGTATATAGTCAGGGCTCCCAAGGTGGTGCTAGTGGTAAAGAACCCGCCTGCCAATGCAGGAGACATAAGAGACGCGGGTTTGATCCCTGGGTGGATAAGATCCCCTGGAGGAGGAAATGGCAGCCCACTCCAGTATTCTTGCCCGGAGAATCCCATGGACGGAGAAGCCTGGTGGGCTACAGTCCACGGGGTTGCAAAGAGCTGGACACCACTGAAGCGACTGAGCACACATGTGTATAGTCAGGAAATCCCTGGAGGTCCAGTGTTAAGGACGGCACTTTCTCTGCTGGGGCCGCTAGTTTGATCCCTGGTAGGGGAACTAAGATCCTGCAAGCTAGGTAGCATGGCCAAAAAAAAAAAAAAGTTAAAAAGACAATAAAGTGTGTCTGTGTCGAAAGAAGACAATGTAACATGCTACTCCAAAGTGACCCATAGGAACAGTTATAATGGGTGTAGAGCAAGATGCCTGCTGCAGAAGTTATTAAGTCAAAAATGGTGCTTACATTTCAACAGGAGTTCCTTTCGATTGTGAATAAAGGAAGTGATACTGCCGTGCAACGCAGTTACATCTGCTGTGAGCAAACTACAGTATCCCACTCGCTTCACTTGGGTGACTGCCTAATCCCTAGAGGTGCTTGATCTGTGAGGATTCAAAGAAACAGTGTATGAGTATCGCTAGCATGGAATGAAGAATGTCTAGCTTGGTACCTGGCATGTAATTGATTCCAAAAATGTTAGTTATGTTTATTTATCCTGATCCCAGAAAAGAACACTGGCATCTATTGGGTTGGCCAAAAAGTTCTTTCAGTTTTTTCTGTAAGACAGTACGGAAAAACCTGAATGAACGTTTTGGCCAACCCAATATTTCCAACTTTACTCAGAAGCCCAACGGTTCAATGTGGACCTATAATCAAGAAGACCAACAAAATGGGTCATGTCTAACAAGATGAGGAGACCAGGGGTGAAAGCAAAGCCAGAAGGGAGTGATGTCTTTATCAGGAGAGAAGAAAAAGATTTAAAGTCTTCAGTCTAAGAAAATAAAGGCTGGGACTTGCCCAGTGGTCCAGCGGTTAAGACTCCACACTTCCACAGCAGGGGGCATGGGTTTGATCCCTGGTTGGGAAACGAAGACCCTGCATGCTGCAAAAAGAAATGAAAGGCTGAGAGGAGACACAATTGAAACCATAAAATCTTAGACAGAAGGTGTGAAAAGTGAGAATTCGTTCAGGATATATTTCTACTGTCTCTGACCTACCTCCATGGATGGGAAAACAGAACCTCCCCATCCTATGGATGCTGGGCTTGGCCATGTGGCTTGTTTTGGTCAATGGAGTGTGGGCAGAGCTATATACCATCAAGTGTGTGTGTGTGTGTGTGTGTGTGTGTGTGTGTGTGAGCTCTGCTCCCAGGCCTCTGGAAGCTTCTGACCTCCACCAGGAGAAGAACACAAACCGAGTAGCCACTTACCCTCAGCCTGTACCACAGAATGAGCCCTGGGGAGCAGACCCACAGTCCGGAACCAATTCCAGCTGACCTGCAGACCCATAAATGCATACTTGGTGTCGTTTGCGCTGAGTTACGGGGTACCTTTTCATGCAGCATTATTGCGACAAAAGCTGATCACTCTGGGGGGTACAGATGGCGAAAAACTTTTATAATTCCCCAAATGCCAGGACCAGGCATCTAGACATTGTTCTATGGGAAACTTCAAAAGAGAAACCATTTCTACCTGGTCCCACATCTTTTTTTTTATTTTGGCCACACTGTGTGGCATGCGTGATCATATTCCTCAACCCTCAGCCCCCTGCCTTGGGAGCTTGGACTCTTAGCCATGGGACCACCGGGGAAGTCCTGAGTCCCTCTCCTTTAAAGCCTCCTTTCACTCTCAATGTCCCTGCTCTCCATTGCTCCCGACTGTTTTCAATCATACTCTGTGGGTAGGTTTTCCCATCTTTTTATTTCCTCAAAATGAGCTGCTCTTTGGGCGATTCTTCAAACAAGCAGAGTTTTGCTTCCTCTCTAATGATGCTAGTAATCAAAGATAACAATAAACAGTGCTTTCTTTTATAGACAATTTTTAGATATTTATTTATATATTTTGGCTGTTCTGAGTCTGCACTGCTTTATGTGGGCTTTCTCTAGTTGCAGTGAGCAGAGGCAACTCTCTCATTTCAGTGCGTGGGGTTTTCACTGCAGTGACTTCTCTTGATGTGGAGCACAGGCTCTAGGCTCGTGGGCCTCGGTAGTTGTGGCCAGCGGGCTTAGTTGGTCTGCGGCATGTGGGATCATCCTGGATCAGGGATAGAACCCATATCTCCTGCATTGCCGGGCGGATTCCTATCCTCTGTACCACCAGGAAAGTCCTAACTGGTGCTTTCTACGAGGTGGAGAATGTTCCGAGTGCTTGACGAAGTTGAACTCACTTACTTTTCACAGCCGTCCTATGTGGTAAGCACTACTCATTCATTTCCATTTTATAGACGAGGAAACTGAGGCAACAGAATCTCAGTAATGGCCTCAAACAGCACAGCATTAGTAAAACAGTGAGGACTCCACCCTGGTAGTTTGACCCAACATTCCAAGCTTTTCCTTTTCACTGGTGGGTTAAATGAATCAACAAATCTACATTAACATTAGTCATGCAGAATTGGCTTATTACCTCCTCAGATAACATACGGCCATAACTCATTATGTGTGTAGATGGCCTTGAAGAAATGAATCTAAGGATGGAATTTTGCCCTGTGACAAGTCACTAAGGAGATAATGTAAAGGTGATATTTTTTCTCATGTCCCATAGATCACATTTTAATTTTAAGGAGGCCATAGCAAACTCAGACTTTAAAAGAAGAAATTTTGGCAAAAAAGGTAAGTGAATCCTATTTTTGGACTGTGTGTGTCCCCCATGTGATGACCGTTAACTGCACACCTGAATGTTGGAGTGGGGGCTCTCCTACCAGTGCCTCCCCAGGACCACGGGCTCCACCTCCTCCTGCTTGTTTGGATACTGGCAGCTTCGGTTCTGGTGTCCCTGCATCATGTCCAGATATAAAATTCCACCTTCTCGGTGGTTTCTGCGAAAATATCAGTGAGATGAAGCATGTGATTGTTTTCTTTTTTTTTTTTTTTTTTTTTTTTACTGAAGACATGTTAAGACACAGAGGAGGGGATCACATCACTAAGAATGCAACCTCCACTATCTCATGAGGTCCCCGAGCAGTGCCTCAGGTCACCCCCACAACACCCTCTGTACATGAAGCCTTGGGTGGGCAGTCCTCAGCTCTGGCTGCTTCTTGCAAGAGGACCAGGCCCACCACGCCATCTGTTTCTCTAGCTTTCAGTCACCCTCTCCCCTAAAATTCTGATAAATCCAATTTCTCTATCTTATTACAGTTGTTGTTTAGTTGCTCAGTTGTGTCCGATTCTGTGACTTCATGAACTCTAGTCCATCAGGCTCCTCCATCCATGGAATTCTCCAGGCAAGAATACTGGAGTGGGTTGCCACCTTCTTCTCTAGGGGATCTTCCCGACTCAGGGATTGAACTTGTGTCTCCTGCATTGGCAGGCGGATTCTTTACCATGGAGCCACCAGGGAAGCCCATCCTGTTACAGTAAGAAGTACTAAGGAAAGTGGTGGGGTACGATACCAACCTCCCACAAGAAAATCTCAAAGCAAATAAAATAGTCAGCAAAATTGGTGAATATGGGATTAATATACAAACAGCAATAGCATGCTGATTTATCTGCAACCAACAAGGACATAACCTTTATTATTATTCCATTAATAAATAATAACAAATGAATCAATGCCATCAAGCATATTTACCACAACTATAGGGTGTAGTGTGCTAGTTGCTTCAGTCACGTCCAACTCTTTGTGACCCTGTGGACTGTAGCCCGCCAGGCTCCTCTGTCTGGGATACTCTGGGCAAGAATACTGGAATGGGTTGGCATGTCCTCCTCCAAGGGATAGGGTACCTCATGATAAGTCTAATAAAAGATACCTAGCAGATCAGTTTAGCTCTTCTTTTGAGGGAGAATGGATTAAATAAACTGGATTATTCATACAGTAGAATTCTATAGTATAGCAATTAAAATGAATGATTCAGGACCCTCCTGTATATCTACATGACTCAATCTTGAAACAATAATGTTGAGTGAAAATAGCAATTTGTAAAATGTAAACATAGTAAAGAGCCTCTTGATGAAGGTGAAAGAGGAGAGTGAAAAAGTTGGCCAAGCTCAACGTTCAGAAAACTAAGATCATGGCATCTGGTCCCATCACTTCATGGGAAATAGATGGGCAAACAGTGGAAACCATGTCAGACTTTATTTTTTTGGGCTCCAGAATCACTGCAGATGGTGATTGCAGCCATGAAATTAAAAGACGCTTACTCCTTGGAAGGAAGGTTATGGCCAACCTAGATAGCATATTTAAAAGCAGAGACATTACTTTGCCAACAAAAGTCCATCTAGTCAGAGCTATGGTTTTTCCAGTGGTCATGTATGGATGTGAGAGTTGGACAGTGAAGAAAGCTGAGCGCCAAAGAATTGACACCTTTGAGCTGTGGTGTTGGAGAAGACTCTTGAGAGTCCCTTGGACTGCAAGGAGATCCAATCAATCCATCCTAAAAGAGATCAGTCCTGGGTGTTCATTGGAAGGACTGATGTTGAAGCTGAAACTCCAATACTTTGGCCACCTCATGCAAAGAGTTGACTCATTGGAAGAGACCCTAACGCTGGGTAGGATTGGGGGCGGGAGGAGAAGGGGACGACAGAGGATGAGATGGTTGGATGGCATCACCAACTCGATGGACATGGGTTTGGGTAGACTCCGGGAGTTGGTGATGGACAGAGAGGCCTGGCGTGCTACAATTCATGGGGTCGCAAAGAGTCGGACACGACTGAGCGACTGAACTGAACTGAAACATAGTATATAGCCTTCATGTAAAAATTTAAAACATACAGTTGAATATACAAATATGTATCTTCATGAGAATGAAATTCACCTGTTTTTAAGATGATACTACCTCTAAAGAAAGAATTTGAAAAGGATGAGAGTAGAGTGGATTTTCTTTAAAAACTTCTAAGGTTATATACCTTAAATTTACAGTCTTGTATGTCAAATATATTCAACAAAAAATTCTAAGCAGGAAGGATATCTATGGTGATATGTTACTTTTATATAATATGCATATTATTAATGTATATTAATATAACAATATATATAGATTTTTGTATTTATATGTTTGAAATATTTTGTAATTCGAAATTGAAATAGAAATTTTATATGGGTTCAAAAAGAATCTGTGGGTTTTCAGACAATGCTGAAAAACCTTTCCTCTTCTTTAATGACATGTTTTTGCTCTAATCATATATATTTCTTAATCTTCAAGACAAAAAATATGTTATAAAATAAGAGATCAAACTCCTTGATTGAAATTTAATCATCATGGAAAGATCAGATCAGATGTGCAATGATTTGCCCTTATTTTGAGAGCTTCTGAGATAATCCTAAAACAGGGCAAGTCGACTTACCATTCCTGCACCTCAGTTTTCAGATCTAGTGGCTGAACTAAGAGGTCTAACATTTATGAGCTCCTAGAACCCTAAGCTCTTTGTGTGAGCTTAGAACTCAGATCAGCTTGCACAGAGAGGCGTGCTCCTGGCAAAGGTTAAAAGCAGTCTCTTTCTGTCAGATGGAGAGAATGAAGCAGGGACTGCTCAGAGTACAGAGGACAATGTACAGAGGAAATCCACACCTAGGCTTGGCAGAGCTACTCACACTGGCCACAATGAGAGGGGTGCCGAGGATGTCAGTCCTGCAGGTAGGACGATGACTGCCCTGTCCTCTTTGACAAGGGCAGCATTGAGGGAACAAGCATATTTCCTTTGTTCTTAAGTGTGGGGCTGTTTTGAATTCTACTTTAACATGCATACGAATCTCATTAATGATAGTAAAAATTGGATGGTGATTTACATATTCTATAAATTCAGTGGGCTTCCCAGATGGCTCAGTGGTAATGTATCTACCTGCCAATGCAGGAGACGCAGGTTCGATCCCTGGGTCGGGAAGATCCCCTGGAGAAGGAAATGGGTACCCACTTCAGTATGCTTGCCTGGAGAATCCCATGGACAGAAGAGCCTGGTGGGCTACAGTCCATGTGGTCACAGAGAGTGAGACATGACTGAGTAACTGAGCATGCACCCATGCATAAATTCAATAGTTGCAATTTTGTTTGAAATGATTCTTATATCATGGTCATGTCTTTAAAGGAAAAAACCCTTAGTTTTTAAAGATATGTATTGACATATTTATGGGTGAAACAATATTATGTCTTGGATTTGATTTAACGTGATTCAGAGATGGAAGAAGAGGGTGAGACTCAAACTAAAACAAGACTGGCCGTGTGTTGGTAACAGTGAAGCTGACCACCACTTGCCTGGGGCATTTTCCTGATCTGTTACCACAACATCTGGTCTGAATTGATCTGCTTGCCATGCAATGACGAACTTTTAAATCAGCATTGAAGTTGATTTTATAATGATCAAATTCTAAGATGTTTTCAAAGAAGACTGGAATTTTCAGCTTTGCCAGAAAGGAAGGCTATCATAGCCTTTCATATTGGATGAACCAGTAGAATATGTCTTATGGCAAAAAATGAACTCAGATTTATTAAGTAACTATAAGGTGGCAGGTATTGCTTGAGTTTCACTGTTCTTAAAACATGTTTATTTGGCTGCAATGTGTCTTTGTTGCAGCATGTGGGATTTCCACTCTTTGTTGTGGCATGCTGGATACATATATATGTTTTCAGTTGTAGCATGCAGGGTCTTTACTTGTGGCATGCAGGATCTCTTTAGTTGCAGCATGCAAACTCTTAGTTGTGGCATTTGTGGGATCTAGCTCCCTGACCAGGGATCAGACACGGGCCCTCTGCATTGGGAGTTCAGAGTCTTAGCCACTGGACCACCAGGGAAGTCCCTGAATTCACTGTTTTTTATTTTCAAAAAATTGATTTAACTAGAAATACATGTTATCATCCCCATGGTAGAAATTATAAAGCTTGACCTTGCCCAGGTCATATTGCTGACAAGTTTGGGGTCAGGATTCTAGTCTGCAGATGAATAAATCCAAAGTATGTGTTCTTCTTGCCACATATCCTTGATTTGTGGTCCAGCAGTAGAGATACCCATCTGGAAGCTTGTTAGGGAAGTAGATGCTCAAACCCCATCCCAGTCCTACTAAATCAGAGTCTGCTTTTTAACAAGGTTCCCAAGGAATTCATGTGCACATTTAAACCATTTCAACATTGAGAAACGCTGCTGTACAAAACACCTGATAATTTATTTCAAATAACAGTAAATATTCCTAATGTTTATTGAATCCTCACTATATGTCAGATTTCATTTGTTTACCACTTATAACTCTATTAGAGGCTTTAGATTTGAAACAATTCCAAGGTCACACGATTAGTAAGTGGTGGAGTCTAGATCTGAAGTGAAATTGGTCTGACTCTGGAGCCTGGACTGTAACCCATGACCCCCCCCACGTCACTCTGAACACCGAATCCAAACACTTTATTTCATCGAAATGATGCAGATCTGCTCTCTATATCACTCTATTTTTCATTAGCATTGTTTAGTCGAATACTTAGGTTGGATCATGTGGACAATGATGTAAAGTGTCAGACTCATTATAATATTGCTGGTATTTAAAGCAAAATTTTAAACCATGAGATCATATGGTCAATATACTTCTTAGACTAAAGCCAGTATATTAAAATACATATATGTGTGTGTACCAGAGTAAAAGTTCTAGTAGGTTATCTGGCTACTCCATTTACCAATGAAATGACATATAAGATAAATTTGATTCTTTGAAGCAATCCTGAGATTTACAGAGGAAGAATCGGATAGGACACTCTGCTTCCTGATGTCACCTTTATAGTACTCAAGAACGCTAATTTTCTGTTTCCTTTATTTCTTTTGGTTGTGCAGCATGCAGGATCTTAGTTCCCTGACTATGGATCAGATCCGCACCCCCAGCAATGAAAGCGCTGAATCCTAACCTCTGGACCTCCAGCGAAGTCCCTCTGTTTTCTAATAGTAAAAATTTGAAGATCATTAGAATCGCCTTAAGGGCTTCCCAGATGGTGCTAGTGGTAAAGAACCCACCTGCCAATGCAGGAAATGTGAGTTTGATCCCTGAGTTGGGAAGATCCCTTGGAGGAAGGCATGGCAACCCACTCCAGTATTCTTGCCTGGAGAATCCCATGGACAGAGGAGCCTGATGGGCTACAGTCTATAGGGTCGCAAAGGATAGGACATGACTGAATCGATTTAGCATGCACTGAATCGATTAAGAATCTCAGTTCAGTTCAGTTCAGTCGCTCAGTCGTGTCCGACTCTTTGTGACCCCATGAACCGCAGCACGCCAGGCTTCCCTGTCCTTCGCCATTTCCCGGAGTTTGCTCAAACTCATGTCCATCAAGTCGGTGATGCCATCCAACCATCTCATCGTCTGTCGTCCCCTTCTCCTCCTGCCCCCAATCTTTCCCAGCATTAGGGTCTTTTCCAATGAGTCAACTCTTCGCGTGAGGTGGCCAAAGTATTGGAGTTTCAGCTTCAACATCAGTCCTTCCAATGAACACCTTTATGATGTTCATTATGATCTCCTTTAGGATGGACTGGTTGGATCTCCTTGCAGTCCAAGGGACTCTCAAGAGTCTTCTCCAACACCACACTTCAAAAGCATCAATTCTGCGGCGCTCAGCTTTCTTCACCGTCCAACTCTCACATCCATACATGACCACTGGAAAAACCATAGCCTTGACTAGATGGACCTTTGTTGGCAAAGTAATGCCTCTGCTTTTTAATATGCTATCTAGGTTGGTCATAACTTTCCTTCCAAGGAGTAAGCGTCTTTTAATTTCATGGCTGCAATCACTATCTGCAGTGATTTTGGAGCCCAAAAAAATGAAGTCTGACACTGTTTCCCCATCTATTTCCCATGAAGTGATGGGACCGGATGCCATGATCTTAGTTTTCTGAATGTTGAGCTTTAAGAATCTCAAACACCTTCAAATAAACAACTCTTTAATTTTACGTGGTGTAAAATAACTGATTCATTTTGCTTATTAGAAACTTCCCACTGGGCACCTCTTTCATCCTCTTTCTCATGTGGGGAAAAAAGAACTGAACATAATGTTTTTGTCGGTGCAGAATATAATAGGTTATACTCCTAGGCTTACTTTTAGTCAAAGCAATAAGAAACCATAATTAGCTCTAGACTAAAGTAGACTAAATTGTTATGAATATGAAATCACCTGCAGCCCCAAAAGACAGCACATTTCTAAAAGCACTTTTTTTTTTTAAAGAAAGAAGGGCATGGATTTCAGTTTTGACCCAGAAATAGAAGAGATTCTCTTTCAGGTGTTTTCCATGACGGGGGAAAAACACCTAAGCAAGTCTGTTCCTGCTTTTTCCTCTCAGGTGTTTCCCCCTCTCTTTCCATGTCTGAGACATGAAGTTCTTTCAGGGCTCACCTGATGAAAATCCTAGCTGAGTGGTAGGAGAGAGGTTAGGTGTGTAATTTAGAGGGACTGGTGACTGAAATGTGAATTAAATACCCATCATTGCATTCATTCTGAGGAGGTACTTAGAATGAGATAAACACAACTCAAAGGAAAGCAAAAGAAGCAAGATTAGACATATTTTCCCTCTAATTGGGTCCCTGGATCTCCTGCTGGGAAAGTTTGTAAGCAGAGACTCTGCCAATTCTAGAATTACTGCTTTTTCTCAAATATCAGGGTGTTACAAAAAAAAAATCATATATTATGTAGGGGACTCTTGAACCTCCTTTATTGTTTGAATTGTTCATAGAGTCAGCCTCTAAGGGTCACTCATAGCCTTGCTTATTTCCTTTCTCTTTTGGCTTTTCAGCTGGCATTTGTGTCCACTGTGATTGCCAGCATTTGGCGCAGTGGGTGAAGCAAGTCTTATTTGAAAATCTGCCAGAGACAGCCGGTGGGAGTTGGTACAGGAGGAAGCAGCTCGAGGGGTGGCTGCTTTGTCCCACTTCTCAAACACAGAGGGAGCCATCCCTGGCAGAAAGAGGAAGTGGCCTGCACCAGCCCCCGCCCCCCCAACCTCAGCTCAGCTGTCCATCCCTCAGCCCTCCAGAAGATTCTCCTCCCTAACCAGTTTTCTGCAGAGCTCTTGTGCCTGACAAATGATCACTTTTCTTGAGAAAAATAATACCTAACTATGGCCTTGAGGAAGCTGATGAGTAAGCAGGGATGATGGTTGACAGAGAGGAGACATAGCTCCTCAGTGATGGAAAGCTAGAGAGAGGAGCTGTCTCCCCTCTAACGAGTGTCCCATCTCCCACTTCCAGGCTCCATGGCTCAGCTGAATTAGAAACCAAACTAAAAAGGATATCTGGGGTACACCCCGGGGTATCGCAGCAGGATCGAAGACTTCCTCATACGACAGCAGGATACTATTATCGAGAAACCTAGAGAGGCCCAGAGCCTCTTAAGAAAAGGTAAATCAGTATTCAGGCAGCATCTTAAAGTAGCAAGAGGAAGTGGAAAACATTTTAGAAGGATTTTGGTTCAGTGGTAAAGAATCCACCTGCCAGTGCAGAAGACTCAAGAGCTGCAGGTTCCCTTCTTCGGTCAGGAAGATCCCCTGGAGGAGGAAGTGGCAACCCACTCCAGTATTCTTGCCTGGAAAATCCCATGGGCAGAGGAGCCTGGTGGGCTACAGTCTATGAGTTCACAAAAAGTCAGACAACTAAACGCTCACGCATACACACACACACATCAAAAACTGGCTAGCATATTGTAAAACAGAGCTCCTGCTTTCAAGTACTGAAGAATTTTTTTGTATTCCTTTTTCCTCTTGAAATGCACAAACACCATCATCATCCCCATCATCTTCCTGAAATTTTAGAAACCGGGTGACAAAGAGTAAATCTTTTCCTTTATTCATACCTTCAACAAATCTTGTGTTCAAGTGCTGTGGGGTACATTAGTGAAGCCCACACAGAGCTTAAGTTGTAATAAAAAAGTAAATTCTATACAGTCCACCCTTTGTATCTGTGGGTTCCACATCCACATATTCGACCAACCTCAGATTAAGAGTATTTGGAAAGGGAATTCCCTAGTGGTCCGTGGTTAGGATGCCACACTTCTACTACAGGACTGCCAAGGGCATGGTTCA
This sequence comes from Okapia johnstoni, assembly GCA_024291935.2. Classification (NCBI taxonomy): domain Eukaryota; kingdom Metazoa; phylum Chordata; class Mammalia; order Artiodactyla; family Giraffidae; genus Okapia; species Okapia johnstoni. The sequence goes on along the minus strand of CM044323.1, from coordinate 5,994,339 downwards.
GTTCAGTCGCTCAGTCCTGTCCAACTCTTTGCGACCCCATGGACGGCAGCAGACCAGGCTTCCCTATCACCAACTCCTGAAGCATGCTCAAACTCATGTCCATTGAGTCAGTGATGCCATCCAACCACCTCATCCTCTGTCATCCCCTTCTCCTCCTGCCCTCAATCTTTCCCAACATCAGGGTCTTTTCCAGTGAGTCAGTTCTTCACATCAGGCGGCCAAAGTATTGGAGCTTCAGTCTCAGCATCAGTCCTTCCAATGAATATTCAGGACTGATTTCCTTTAGGATTGGCTGGTTTGATCTCCTTGCTGTCCAAGGGACTCTCAAGAGTCTTCTCCAACACCACAGTTCAAAAGCATCAATTCTTTGATGATCAGCTTTCTTTACAGTCCAACTCTCACATCCATACATCACTACTGGAAAAAGCATAGCTCTGACTAGATGGACCTTTGTCAGCAAAGTAATATCTCTGCTTTTTAATATGCTGTCTGCTGCTGCTGCTGCTGCTAAGTCGCGTCAGTCGTGTCCGACTCTGTGCGACCCCATAGACGGCAGCCCACCAGGCTCCTCCGTCCCTGGGATTCTCCAGGCAAGAACACCGGAGTGGGTTGCCATTTCCTTCTCCAATGCGTGAAAGTGAAAAGTGAAAGTGAAGTCACATCTGACTCTTCGTGACCCCATGGACTGCAGCCTACCAGGCTCCTCCATCCATGGGATTTTCCAGGCAAGAGTACTGGAGTGGGGTGCCAGTGCTAGTCACAACTTTTCTTCTAAGGATCAAGCATCTTTTAATTTCATGGCTGCAGTCACCATCTGCAGTGATTTTGGAGCCCAAGAAAATAAAGTTTGTCACTGTTGCCACTGTTTCCCCATCTATATGTCTTGAAGTGATGGGACTGGATCCCATGATCTTTGTTATTTGAATGTTGAGTTTTAAATGAGCTTTTTCATTTTCCTCTTTCACTTTCATCAAGAGGCTCTTTAGTTCTTCTTCACTTTCTGCCATAAGGGTGGTGTTATCTGCTTATCTGAGGGTATTGATATTTCTCCCAGCAATCTTTTTTTTTTTTTTTTTTTTTTGTATCTGTTTATTTGGCTGTGCCGGGTGTTAGTTGCAACATGTGAGATCTTTAGTTTTGGCATGTGGAGTCTTAGTTGTGGCATGTGGGATCTAGTTCCCTGACCAGGGATCGAACCTGGGCCCCCTGCATTGGGAGCACAGAGTCTTAGCCACTGGACCACCAGGGAAGTCCCTCCCAGCAATCTTGATTCCAGCTTGTGCTTCATCCAACCCAGCATTTTGCATGAAGTACTCTGCATATAAGTTAGATAAGCAGAGTGACAATATACAGCCTTGGCATACTCCTTTCCTGATTTGGAACCTGTCTGTTGTTCCATGTCCGGTTCTAACTGTTGCTTCTTGACCTGCATACAGATTTCTCAGGAAGCAGTTCAGGTGGTCTGGTATTCCCATCTCTTTAAGAATTTTCTACAGTTTGTTGTGATCCACACAGTCAAAGGCTTTGGTGTAGTCAATATAAGTAGATATTTTTCTGGAACTCTCTTGATTTTTCGATGATCCAGTGGATGTTGGCAGTTTGATCTCTGGTTCCTCTGCCTTTTCTAAATCAAGCTTGAATATCTGGAAGTTCACGGTTCACACACTATTGAAGCCTGTCTTGGAGAATTTTGAGCATTACTTTACTACTGTGTGAGATGAGTGCAATGTGCCGTTGTTTGAACATGCTTTGGCGTTGCCTTTCTTTGGGATTGGAATGAAAACTGACCTTTGCCAGTCCTGTGGCCACTGTTGGGTTTTCCAAATTTGCTGACATATTGAGTGCGGCACTTTCACAGCATCATCTTTTAGGATTTGAAATAGCTCAGCTGGAATTCCATCACCCATACTAGCTTTGTTCATGGTGATGCTTCCTAAGGCCCACTTGACTTCGCAGGCCAAGATGTCTGGCTCTAGGTGAGTGATCACACCATCGTGATTATCTGGGTCATGAAGATCTTTTTTGTATGTTTTTTCTGTGTATTCTTGCCACCTCTTCTTAATATCTTCTGTTTATGTTAAGTCCATACCATTTCTGTTCTTTGTTGTGCCCATCTTTGTATGAAACGTTCCTTTGGTATCTTGAATTTTCTTAAAGAAATCTCTAGTCTTTCCCATTCTATTGTCTTCCTCTGTTTCTTTGCATTGATCACTGAGGAAGGCTTTCTTCTCTCTTCTTGATATTCCGTGGAATTCTGCATTCAGATGGGTATATCTTTCCTTTTCTTTTTTGCCTGTTTGATGCCTAGTCTGGGAACTAGGATCCCATATGCCAATTGGTGTGGCCAAGAAAAAAAAAATATTTGTGAAAAAAAGCTCCAGAAAGTTCCAAAAAGCAAAACCTGAATTTGCCTTAAGGCAACTATTTACATAGCATTTACATTGTATTTACAACTATGTACATAGTATTTACATTATATTAGGTATTATAAGAAATCGAGAGATGATTAAGGGCTTCCTTGGTGGCTCAGCAGTAAAGAATCTGCCTGCCACTGCAGGAGACACAGATTTGACCCCTGGGTCAGGAAGATCCCCTGGATAATGAAATGGCAACCCATTCCAGGATTCTTGCCTAGGGAATCTCATGGACAGAGGAGTCTGGTGGGCTACAGTCCATGGGGCTGCAAAAGGGTCAGACACGAGTTAGTGACTAAACAACAACAAAGAGATGATTACAGGATATGGAGGGTGTGCGAAGGTTTAATGCAAATACTACCCCATTTCATATACTTGAGCATCCATGGATTTTAGTATCTGGGGGGAGCGGGGGGTCCTGGAACCAATCCCCTGCAGACGTTGAGGATGACAGTACTAGGTTAAGAAGTAATAATCTGTACATCTTACACTATGTCAGAAGGTAGTGTTATGGAAAACAAAAAGGCAGGCAAGGTAAGAAGAACCTGGAATTGCAGAGGTGAAGATTTAAATTTCAGCATTGAATGGGGTAGTCAGGGTAGACCATCTAAAAGCTGAGAACTGAGCAAAGACATTGGGGGTGTAGGGGGAGGTAGCCGGGTGGCTATTTGGGGGGGGATATTGGTTTGGCAGCTCCTTATCTCCTTCATGGGCTTCCTGGTGGTTTAGACAGTAAAGAATCTGCCTGCAGTGTGGGAGACCAGAGTTTGAGCCCTGGGTTGGGAAAAGATATCATGGATGAGGAAATGGCAACCCATTTCAGTATTCTTGCCTGGAAAATCCCATGGACAGAGGAGCCTGGTGGGCTACAGTCCACAGGGTCGCAAAGAGTTGGGAATGACTGAGCGACTGTGAAAATGACATTTTCACTTTCAATATCTCCTTCATGGCAGAGGAACAGCTAAATCAAAGGGATACACAATATGTTTAAAGAACAGCAGTGGCATCAGTGTGGCTGAGTGGGAAAACTGAGGGACCAATTAGGGCAGAAAAGTCCAGAGAGGCAATGGGGACCAGATTCTGTAGACTTTGTGGGTCATTGTAAGGACTTTGGAGTTTACTCTCATTGAAATGAGAAACCACTATAGGATTTTGAGTAAAAGAGTAAAATGACATGATTTTTTTTTTTTTTTTTTTTGGCCAGCTTGTGTTGCCTGACCAGGGATTAAACCCAGGCCACAGCAGTGAAAGCCCTGAGTCCTAACCACTGGACCACCAGGGTACTCCTGGCTCATATTTTTAAAGGATCCCTCCAGCTGCTGTATTGAAGAGCCTTTTATAGCATTTCAGGCAAGAGATGATACCTCACAGTAGTATCAGAGGGTGAGTGATAAGAAATTGGATTACGGGTATATTTTAAAGGTGAAGATTTTTGGATTCCTGATGTATTCAGTTGTGCGGTGTGAAGGGTAGAGAGGAGTCAAGAATAACTTAGGCAATAAAGAACTGCTACCTAGTGGGTTAGGTCAGGAGTCCCCAACCCCTAGTACTGGTCTGTAGCCTGTTAGGAACCAGGCCAGACAACAGGAGGTGAGTGGCAGGCAAGCAAGTGAAGCTTCATCTGTATATACAACTGCTCCTCATCACTCAAATCCTCCCCGCCTTGCCCATGGAAAAATTGTCTTCTATGAAACTGGTCCCTGGTGCCAGAAAGGTTGGGGATCACTAGGTTAGGTGATGGGTGAAACAGAATTTGGGGGGAGAGGTCAGATACTCAGTTTAAAGCTCACTGAGTTTGAGACTGCTGTTAGATATCCAAGTGAAGATGTGGAATAAACAGTTGGATGTATCAATCTGGAGTTCTGGATGGAGCTCTAGGCTGGAGAGAAAAATCTGGGAGATTTATCATACAGATGGAATTTAATGAGACTGGAATTTAATGAGACCCAAAGGATTGGGTCTAGATAGAGAAGAGGAACAAAGACTGAGACCTGGACCACTAAGTGGTCAAGAAAATGAGGAAATGGTGGAGGAATCAGAAAAAAAAAAAAACTGCAAGAGAACATGGTGACCAGGAAGCCATGTAAACAAGAATATCTAGAAAGGATGATCAACTATAGAATATGTTGCTGAAAGGCTAAGAAAGACAAGGAAGTAGAATTTACCATTGGATTTAGCAATAAGGAGATCATTGACTACAAGGATAAGAGCAGTTACTGTGGAGTCACGGGGTAAAAATCTGAAGTGAGTTCTAAGGCCAAAGGGGAAGAGGAATTGAAGATAGCATGTAAAGACAACCATTTTAAAGAGTTTTGCTGTAAAAGGGAGGAAGGAAAGAAATGCAGCGGTAGCTGGTGAAGGAGTAGGGAGGGCCAAGAAAAAATGATCCAGTTGAAATCAATAAATGATTATCTAGAGAAAGAGGAGGGGGGGAATTGTTGGAGCAATGCCCTTGAGTGGTGGAGAGGAGATGGAATCTAGGGCAGAAGTGGGGCTGTTGGTTTAGTGTAAGAGTATGAATTATTTGTCTATGATAATTGGCAGGATAATTAGTATGACAGTGCAGAAACTGGAAGGGGTATGTGTGTTAATGGAAATCTGTGGAAGTTCTAAAGACCTCCAAGAAGAAAAAAAAAAAAAAAAGACCACATAACAAAGGAGTAGGAATCAGAATGGCTTTGGATTTCTCAGTGACACCACTAAAATCTAGCAGACAAGGGGTAAAGGCCTTAAAAAAAAACATAAAGGAAGACAATGTGCACTCTAAGAATTCTATACCCAGCCAAACTATTACTGAGTATAGCCTACCTGCATTTTCAAACAGACAAGGTGAGCTGGGCATCTCCTGTTCGCTCCTCCTGATCCTTTCTCTACCCCTTTTTGTGCTCAGATAGGTAACCCTGCATGGATTCCTTTGCTCTCTTGTCTTTTGGCTTCTGAGGGCTTTGGCAAATGTGAGACACTGGTGGGATACCTCAGGGCAGAAGGAGAGAGGTCAGTGCTGTATTCATTTACTCAAAGCCACAGATCTTGCTCATCAACACTTTTCTTATACCTACAGATCTCTGGATTCTAGCGAACATTCCTTCCTTTTTCCCTTCATTCCTAAATCTTCCTGCTCTTGCTAACCCCATCTCTTAAGATCATTCACACCTTTATAAATTATTCCTTCATTAAGCTTTCACCTGGACCTTGATTGAATACAGGTCTCCCAAAACGTAGCCATACCCTATTTTTTTTTTCTCTCATAAAACCAACGGAGGAAGTTCTCCACTAAAATACGAAAGAAGACAGAGGAATGAGGCAAACAGAATCCGCACAACAATGGTGAAATGAGGCTGCAGGATGACAGCTGTGTCTTAGGGAAACAGAACAACCGATTCTAATTGCAGCAGGCGGGATAGCAGTGACACTGCAGGAATTTCACACCTGCTATGGGTTTGTGGGCCTCACCGAAGGAGAGAGGGAGACAGAGAGAGAGCGCGCACTGTTCCCCTGACACACCCCAAGGCGCCCGGCTGCAGCCCAGGACTGCGGGAGGGGTGGGGGCGGCGGCCACCAACCCGCAGAGCTTGGGACTAGCGCTGCGGCAGGGCGGCCAGCCGGGTCGTCTGCGCACGCGCACCCCCGCCGCTCCGCCCGGCCTGCAGCGCACGCGCAGTCCGCCCTCGCTCGCTCCGTCAGTCCCTGCAGAGCCTGGGTCCCACCCCCGCAGGCCCCGCCCCGCCCCCGTGCGCCGAGGGCTCCATATCCGGGTTCCCGCCGCCGCCGCCGCCGCCGCCGCCGCCGCGCTCATTCAGCTTTGCCGGGAGCGGTGTGGTTCCCGACCAAGATGGCGGCCGTGGGGCGGGTCGGCTCCTTCGGTTCCTGTCCGCCAGGATTAACCTCGACATACGCAGGCGGCCCCTTGGCCAACGAGCTGGCGTCGGGCAGCGGCGGCGCCGCGGCAGGCGACGACGAGGACGGACAGAACCTGTGGTAAGGACCGCACCCCTCCCCGGCCCCCCGGCAGCCCCGGCCCGGGATGGCCCGAGGACGGCCCGGGGTCGCGAGCCCGCCGGAGCTCGGCGCCCGGCACAGGCCGCCGGGTCCGGCCGTGGAGGCCCGGGCAGCCCCTCCGGCGCGGGCCCCGGCCTGAGCGCGCGCCTTGTCCCCGCCAGGTCCTGCATCCTCAGCGAGGTCTCCACCCGCTCGCGCTCCAAGCTCCCCGCGGGGAAGAACGTGCTGCTGCTGGGTAAGTGCCCCCACCTGTTCCGCCCGGCGCGCCGTCCTCCCGGGCCTGGGTCCGGGCCCGCCCGCCGCGCTCTCCGGCCTGTGGCTGACGGCCGGGGGAGAGGGCAGCTGGGACCCCTGCACCGGGACCCTTCTCCTGCCCTGGGCGTGTGTGGGGGTGTCCCGACAGCCTCCCCTGCGAAGGACAAAGCGCTGGCCCATCCGAGAGACCTCGCGGCTTGGGGTTTCCCTCGAAAATAAGGACGGTTTTCCTTTCATAACAAAAATTGGTAGCAGGAGGCTCTTCGCCAGAGTTCTGTTGCAAATAGCATGCCATCAATATTTAATAGCAGGCTCTTTGTGTAATTGACAGAGACGCTAGAAAGGAGACCTGGTAGTTGTGATAAATGTTCTTATTTGATTCAGCTTTTATAGGGACAATGGGCTCGTGTTGCAGCTGCCTTTTTCCCTGTCACCTATAGGGCAGTAAACAGCTTTCTCGTTCAGCCCCTTTGACCAGATGGATGTAATAAGGAGAAATGGTCTAATGTGTTGAGTGTCCGGATTGTTCTATATCCCCTCTGCTCTCCGGGAATTAGGTATTTGTTTCTTTAGTGAGTGTGCGGGTGGTCGTGGAGAATAGTTCACAGGTTAACATTTTTCCAATGTCATTTAGAGGAGAGATTTCTTTCATACTCTTTTCGACGTGAAAATTTGAAGTTTGGCTCATAAGATGACGGTTAAATTTTAAAATTTTGGTATTGATGCCTCAAGACTTTTTATGTGCATTTACAAACAGGAAAGGAAGCAGAACTCAAATCTATTCGTCAGGGTCTGCTTTTAATGGGAATATTTAAATAAAAACAAGTTATTTTTCATGAACTGCTGCCAGTCTGCAGTGGGATTCTTGACATTATTTAAAGTTAATGGAGCTAATTGAAAAACTAGTGTTACCTTTGTTTTTAATGTGATTGAAAGTACCTCCTGCGGATTCACCTGGGTTCCCTCATGACCCTATCGCATACTAGTCCTATGATCTGAAGCAGGTTCTTTGACTTCTATAACCCTCAGTTTCTTCTTTCTTAAAATTGACATTACAGAAATAATACCTACTTCCTAGGGTTAGGGGGACAACTGAGTGAGATGATGTTTGTGAACTGATAACAGCACAGTGACTTTTTATGAGTCTCTTTTAAATGGATTAGAAAATATTTTTATTTTAAAAATTGAGTTAGTACCTACGTAAGTTGGTAATATAGGCCAGAGACAGAATTGAAAAGCAAAAAAAGAAAGAAGAAAAAGTTCAGAAGATGTTTTCAATCTACTAGCTTAAACCATTTCTGTTATGTGCCTAAACTAAAATGTACCTCACACAGCTTGACCTCATTGAGGTGGGTTGTATTTTTAAATACTCTCAAGACTTCTTTTCAAATGCTGCCACTGTAAAGATAAGATCCTGATTTTTGTTTTCATTTTAGAAGTTCTTCGCAACTCATCCTTAGTGGATTAGATGTTACTTACATGGTTCTGTTTCTAGTGAAACAAAAGTGACAGCTTTGTTCATTTCTTGATATTTCTAATTTGCACTGAGGTTGCACCATGCTTTTTTAAACCCTGTTTTAAACCTGCCTTAGGGTCAAAGACTGACTATACTTAGAGGCCCTAGACTTCCATCCCTCCAAACTTAGGATACATTGTTCTATATCTTCTCTGCTGTAAAATAGATTGCTTTTATATGAGCTTTTCCAGCTCCACCTGATATCAAGTTATGTGTTTATAATTGAAAAAAAATTTTGGGGGGGTACTGTTTCTACTGGGATTTCATCAAAGTCCTTTTCAGCTTTGGGAAAAAGCTGACAACAAATTTTTATACTGATTATATAAACAGGTTTGATTTTCTAGAATACCTCTTTAAAGATTTCTTAAAGACATTTTATCATCATGTATTATGGCTGCCTTCAGTTTATGCTGGTGGAAGAGAAAAATGTATAAATAGGGATTGTGGTTTTCTTTGTTATGAGTTTGAAGGTGCTAGGCAAAGGATGCTTGGCTCTAATATGTCTTTCATAATATGAATTATGATGATATCTGGATTCCCATATTTAAAAAAACCAAATCTGAGACTAAAAAGATTTTACACTTCCAACTACTATGTAAAATAGGAACAGTGATCAAACATGATATATCCTGAACACAAATTGCAGTGTAGCTTTACCTTGCTCTGCAGCCTCCCCCCCACTGCCTGGGGTGGAAGGACTCAAAACTGGCAGTGCGTGCCTGTGTGTGAGCCATCCTCAACACATTTTCTTTTCTTATTTTAAAACTTTCTTGGAGTATAGTTGCTTTACATTGTTCTTAGTTTCTGTTTTACAGCAAAGTGAACCAGCTATACATACACCTCCTCTCTTTTCGATTTCCTTCCCATTTAGTCACCACAGAGCACTGAGTAGCGTTCCCTGGGCTACGCAGTAGGTTCTCATTAGTTACATAATTTGTATATAGTCGTATGTGTATGTCAGTCCCAATCTCCCAGCTCATTGCAGCCTCCCCTCCCCACCTTGGTATCCATTGGTTTGTTCTCTACACCTGTGTCTCTCTTTCTGCTTTGCAGATAAATTCATCTGTATCATTTCTAGATTCCACATATAAGCAGTATTACATGGTTTTTTCGCTTTCTGACTTCACTTTGTAGGAGTCTCTAGGATTATCCATGTCTCTGCAGATGACGCTATTTCACTCCTTTTAATGGCCGAGTAGTAGTTCATCAGGGGCTTCCCTGATGGCTCAGGTGGTAAAGAGGCTGCCTGCACTGTGGGACCTGGGTTCGATCCCTGGGTTGGGAAGATCTCCTGGAGAAGGAAATGGCAACCAACTCCAGTATTCTTGCCTGGAAAATCCCATGGACGGAGGAGGCTGGCAGGCTATATATAGTCTGTGGGGTCACAAAGAGTCAGACACAACTGAGTGACTTCACTTGACTAGTATTTCATTGTATATATGTACCACATCTTCTTTAACCGTTGCTCTGTTGATGGACATTTAGGTTGCTTCTGTGTCCTGGCTGTTGTAAACAGTGCTGCAGTGAACACTGGGATGCATGGATCATTTTGAACTATGTTTTTTTGTGATATATGCCCAGGACTAGGATTGCTGGATCATATCTCAAAGCATTTACATACAAATCTTAGTTTGCCTCCTCTGTCCCCCTTCCTCCCAGCTTCTGCAAACTTGGGATGTAGATGTTAATGCCAATTTGTAGAGAAGATACTGAATTTTAGAGAGCTGTTCAGTGAGGTTTCCAAGGCCACGCAGCTCTCAAGACCCTGCCCTCTGATTTTGGTGAGGCTTTTGGACTTTTGATAGAAATTCCTTCAAGGGAGAAAGTGCCACTTACTCTTCCTACCGCATAACTTTTTAAAAAGACTATCTTTGAGTGAAAATACTAATCATTATTTTAAAGGAAAGTCCAAATATTTGTTGGATTCTAGGATGTAGCTTACTGAGGGACACTTCTGTTGCCATGGCATTGGTGCTGAAGCAGTCATTTACTTATGTCTGACCCCTAGTGAAACCCAGAAACACTCTGGCATTAGCATTCAGTCATTCTTGCTTGAAAGATTTTTGAGAATGAACTTGTTTGTTCTTGATATTAAAAGGCAGAACTTCTTGTGCATGTGTTTTTAGTAGGATTTAACTTACAAATGGTCCTTTTAAGAACTTTTTGTCTCTTTACCCTTACTATTTAATCAAACTTTACTACAGTGATTGTAGTTACGTGAATTTTAATAGCCACTGTTGAGGGCACTTTCTCCATATCTTGGATCACTTAACCATGTTTTGATAAGACTACCTAAGGAAAAGAACAACAGCAACAAATTTATAGGCACTTAAATGTACCGGGCACATTAGGATTGTTTACATACCGAGATTATCCCTGTAAAGATCAGGAAAGAAACAGAGCTGTTAGGTAAATTTCCCTGAGGTTCCATAGCCAGAAAGAGGCAACGTCAAGATTCTGAATTGTGCAGCCTGGCTCCGGGGCCAATATTCTTAATCTATACACCGGGCAGTCCATCTTGAAGAAAAGAGCTTTGTAGGAAAAGTAAAAGACGTTTAGCAGTTATTAAGGAATTTTCTTTGGTTCTCCTGATGTAATCTGTCTCATTGCAAAAAATCTCATTGATAAAGATTAATTGACTTCATTGTCTGAAGATACAAGATACATATATAGCCTTGGATGCCAACATGGTGCCTAGCTGATAGAGGAGACATTAGTATCACTTCCTGTTCTGAGGCCATCGTGAATTAATGAGCTAGTTGGTTGGCCCTTTGGTTAATCACGCAAGCCTCATCTTTCTCATCTGTAAATTAAGAGATTTGGACTTAGTGATCTCTGAAGTCTTACCTCCTCTGACATTCTATAATTATTTCTAATTGTAAAGCTTGTGAGTTGTATATTTTTGAAGAAATGTTTTGAAAACATGCTGTAATTGGGTTTAAACTAATGAAGTATTTCTTTGTATATGTGGGCTGTTTGATTCCACTCAGGGAAGAAATCTGGGGTCTGCATTTTTTACCCCTGAAGACATTACTAGTTCAGGATAGTGTGCAGCCAAAAAAAGTCTCACAAAATACTGAGCATCATCAGGAATAAAATTCATTTGTTTTATGTTTGAATTATTGCAAGTAGGAGACCTCAAGATACACATTGGACTAGAGATCTTTTCAGGGAAGTAGATTGTCAAAGAAGTGAGTGGTTTTCTGTATAAGGGCTGACTCTGAAAAGGACGAAATTGTTCAGTCAGAAACTGTTTGAAAGAAACTAGGATTCAAGATCCCCAAAGTTATATGACTTGTGAGAAGCAGATACGAGGTGGCGCTGTTTTCTGGCGTGATTGGTTGGCTATAGGAATGTGATATAAGGAATAATGCTATCACAGCTATGCTGTTGGACTGGTAATTTTCAAAGGATTAACAAAACTATTGCCTATTATATGTTACTGTTGCTATAAAATATACCAAATATAAAGTATTTTGAGAGTCCAGTGGCATATTGGTATTTTATGATGGTCAGCAACCTGTCAAGGCCACATAATTAATAAATTAGGCTCTGTGAGGCATATGGTCTCTATTGTAACTATTCAACTCTGCCCTTGTAGCCCCCAGACAGCCATTGATAATACATTAGTGAATGGGGGTGGCAGTATTTAGTAAAATCTTATTTACAGAAAGAGTCAGCAGACCAGATTTGGCCTATGGGCAAAAGTTTTTAGCCCCCTCTTTTAGAATGTTAGGGGAATCAGTTTTATCAGTAACTGCCAGGTGCCAGTTAATAGAGGTTTCTGGTTAACTGAATATGATGTTTGGCCCCTAATAGGTGCTTAGTAAATAAACGTTGGATGAATGATGACCATCTTTTATTTAAAGGTTCATTGTTATACCAGCTAGAGGTATAGTCTGAACACAGGTTTAAGAATTGGCAAGAGAAGTTCATGTATTTCCTTCTAGAGCTACTGTCAAAAACAGAAAACAGAGCTGGAAGCAGTACAGATGTCAGGTGATAAGAGTGGTAATTCAGTTGGAGTGAAGTCCACATGAAGGAAGATCAGCAAAAACCCTTTGAAAATGCAGAACAGGAGCCTTGAGTTAGCAGAAAGGAAAGACCCAAGTTCAGCATGGGACTGTGTTACTATTAAGTGAGTGACCAAGGAACTTCCTGGCAGTCCAGAGGTTAAGACTGTGCTCCCAATGCAGGGGGCATGGTTGGGGAACTGTATCCAACGTGCTTTGTGGTGAGGCCAAAAAGGAAAAAAAAGTGACCATGGACTAACCTTTAGGGGTCCTTATTTTGTTTGTAAAGTAAGGGCAGTGGCCATTAGAAAAGCCTCACAGGTAACCTCTTTATTCATTAGTTCATCAAGCATTTATTAGAACGTGCTGTGCATAAAATGCTCTGCTGGGTCATCTGGAGAAAACAAGGCTCAGCAGGACTTGGTCCCTGCCCTCCAGGAGCTGATAACCTCCAGTGGGGAAAGACTCACAGTGTATGGTAGAGTCAAATGTGTCAGTCTGAAGTAATTGCTAAACAGATTACATAAGATTTTATGGAAAAGGTGGTATCTGAGTAAAATTTTGCTAGTAGGGTGGGGAGGGGAACACTGCAGGACTGAGGGGACGTGTGGCTGCAGCTAAAAAGCTGGTGAGAAGGCCTGGAGCCGCTCGGATGTGGGGGAGCCCTTACCCAGAGCCCCAAAACCTGGTGAGAAGGCCCGGAGCCGCTCGGGTATGGGGGAGCCCTTACCCAGAGCCCCAAAACCTGGTGAGAAGGCCCTGAGCCGCTCGGGTGTGGGGGAGCCCTTACCCAGAGCCCCAAAACCTGGTGAGAAGGCCCGGAGCCGCTCGGGTGTGGGGGAGCCCTTACCCAGAGCCCCAGGTGCGGAGTCAGCCCTTCCACAACGTGAAGCTGTGGGCTTGTGGGCAGGTGGCAGCCTCCTGACCTTTCAGCAAAGAGTCTTTCATGTTTCCTGGGATTAAAAGAACTAAAAAGATGTGTAGCACACCTTCTGCTTAAAATTAGTAGGCACTGTTTTAAATGATAAAGGTCATACATGTTTCTTGCCAGAGAGAAAAAATATGAGTTAGAAAAATGAAAATAACAAGTGATCTCACCACCTGGAGGTAATCAGTGTTCATTTTTTCTGTATGTGTATTTGTTTTTTAAACAAAATAGGCTCATACCTGATACTTTGAAATCAGATGTTTTTCTCTTTATGTATCAGAAGGGTTTTTTTTTTTGGTATTGTAATGGATGTGGATTTCCCTTTCAGTGACTGAGTAATAAGTACGGCTCTGTCATAAAATTATACTTGATGGGTAAACAGATTATTCTTGTTACACCCCATTTTCCACTTACCAGGTATTATCTTTGGGATAAATTCCCACAGGTTGAGTTGCTAGGTCGAAAGTATATATCTTTAAAGTCTTCTTAAATGTTAGTAAACAGTAGTCTTAGAAAGTTGTACTGTTCTGCATGTCCCACTATCAGTGTATGAAAGTACTTGTTTGTCTAACACCATTGACACCAGGGGCTGTTCATGGTAATCTTTGCCTATCTGGTAGGTAGGTTAAAAACTGGCACGTTAATTTAAAGGCAGTTTAATTGTAGAATACATACTATGCTTGTTCATTAAGGACTATTGCATTAGGGTGACTTTGACCCTCTGGAGCCTAGGAACTGTTAATAATCATTGGGATTAGCATTTATTGGCCTTGGTGAATGTTTATTGAATTAAACTCAGTTTTTCAGTTCAGGTCTAGTGAGAGAGATGATAAAGGGTAAGTTCCGTTTTTTCCTGTCATGTAGATGGCTGAATGATACTCAGAGGAAGCGCTAAGGCCATCTGATGGCATGTGTGTTATGCCTGTTACTCCAGTCTGCTGCTGGGCGCTTTGCTCTGTAGCATGTTCACTGTCTTGTAGAAGAGGGCTTTGAACCCCGGGGCACACAGCTGAGCTTGGATTCAGGGTTGGCTTTCCACCCCATGCACTCCTTGACATACTGGAGGGAGGTAGTCTTGAATCAGTGGCTGCAGATCCTATAGCTGGTTAGTAGTTTCTCCCTGCTTTTGCCGGCTGAGGCAAGGGAGAGATGCTCTTTGCCGTACGAAGAGCAGACCAAACCCCCCACCCTACTTGGGTCATCCAGATAACTTATGGAAAGCCATGCAGAAGGTCCAAGCCCAAAAGTAGCTCCAGTGGTGACTGCTCATGGCTCTTGTCACAAGAGCTTTCAGATAAAATAGGATGACTTATTTTTGTATCTATTTTTAATAAAAATCTGTTTTTGGCTGTGCTGAGTCTCTGTTACTGCGCGTGGGCTTTCTCTAGTTGGGGTGCACAGGCTTCCCATCGTGGTGTCTTCTCTTGTTGTGGAGCGCCAGCTCTAGGCTTAGTCGTTGTGGTGCATGGGCTTAGTTGCCCCACAGCGTGTGGAGTGTTCCCGGACCAGGGATTGAACCCATGTTCCCTGCATTGGCAGATGGATTTTTAACCACTGGACCACCAGGGAAGCCCAGTAATTTATTTTACATCATGCAAAGCCAAATCAGAGGTGTTCATTTTACAAATGTTGGTATCTTACTTGGATAAAGAAGGAATATGGCAGGCTAGAATTCTCTGTTATGATTAGTATCATGATGCTGTGGACCATAAAGTTTCCGGCAGAGGTATGTGGAAGTGTGAATCAAAGCTCTGCACAGAAAGCAGGCATCAGAGACACAGCAGGGAATGTGCTGTGCTTCAGCCTTCCGGGACAGCAGGAAAGGAAGCTGGGAGGAGAGGGAGGCAGAGTACCGCGTAGATTTCCCTTTTGTCATCGCTGTCTGTCTCGAGCTGAGGGGGGAATACTAGAACCTGCTCCCTAACAGTGACAGAGATGATAGAGTGGAGGAGCATTGCTGGATTTAAATCCTGACCCTTCTTCAGCAAGCTGCTTAATCTTTCAGATTATACTGTTTACCTTTGAGGATTATTGTAAGGATTATATGAGATACTGTTTGTAAAACACTTCAAACATTGGCGTACATGGGCAGTGTTCAAGACCGTTGTTACTACCTTAG
Organism: Okapia johnstoni; assembly: GCA_024291935.2. NCBI lineage: Eukaryota > Metazoa > Chordata > Mammalia > Artiodactyla > Giraffidae > Okapia > Okapia johnstoni. Next base: position 5,979,095 of record CM044323.1, on the reverse strand, counting down.
TACAGTATGTACTTAGTGTTTCAACTGCTCATTTTCACAATTCATGTTTTTGTTTTCTTTTTAAAACACCAATGTCTAAGAAAAACACTAGTGATCAGATATCATGATCAAGAAGGTATGGACTGTAATAGTCCTAGAACTTTCAAATCCATCACTTTAAAGATTGGAGATTGTCTGGTTTTACACCCCACCCCACCCCACCTCCATTTAGAAGACAACTGACTTGTCCTGGTTCACACAACTAATGGCGACAAGGTTATTGATGTTTTTAATTCATTCCCCAAATTATTATCAGGTTTATGGGCATTGCATCCTGTTGTTAAACTAGAGATCAGTTGAGATAAAACAACATCGTGAGCACACGTTTATGTTGACGCTGTTTTGGTTCCTCTATGTGGAGTTTTTTTTCCTAATTAGTTTGGTGTTCAGATTTCAGCTCCGAAGTGAGAATTGATGACTGGTGGTGGTTTATGGTAAAACTGAAGTTCTTTTAAGTGCTTGGATGCTGTACTTGGCTCACAGAGTGATTTACTTGAATAGGTTCAGATGAATAATTTGAAATACAGACTTATTTGCTGTGGAGAATTTCACTGTAATTGGATTAACAAATTCCTCCTTTTGGTCCGTCTACTAGGACAGGATTTGGCCTATAGATTCTTGTTCTATGGCTAGCAAGCTAAGAATGCTGTTTGTTTGTTACATTTTTGAAGAGTTGGGGGAGGCGGAACCAAAGATAAATAGGAGACAGAGACCTTATGTGACCTGCAAAACCTAAAGTAGTGCTGTCTAGTTCCTTACAGAAGAAGTTGCCCAGTGCCTGGATGAGGACATGAAAATGACTTTATCATGATAAAGTTTGATCTAAAGAAATGTTCAGTTCTTTTCACTCACTCAGTTGTGTCTGACTCTGCGACCCCATGGACTGCAGCACGCCAGGCCTCCCTGTCCATCACCAACTCCCGGGGTTTACTCAGGCTCATGTCCACTGAGTCGGTGATGCCATCCAACCACCTCATCCTCTGTTGTCCCCTTCTCCTCCTGCCTTCAGTCTGGCCCAGCATCAGGGTCTTTTCCAATGAGTCAGTTCTTCGCATCAGGTGGCCAAAGTATGTTAGGGGTTTTTAAAATTTTTATTTTTTATTTTGAGTATAGTTGGTTAACAAGGTTGTGTTAGTTTCAGGTGTACAGCAGAATGAATCAGTTATGTGTATACATGTGTGTATTGTTTTTCAAATTCTTTTACCATTTAGGTTATTATAGAATATTGAACAGAGCTCCCTGTGCTTTACACTAGGTCCCTGTTGGTTATCTATTTTATTTACTTGTTTCTATTTTAAAATATTTATTGGGGTATATTTGCTTTATAATGTGTTAATTTCTCAGTTTCAATTCAGTCGCTCAGTTACGTCCAACTCTTTGAACCCCATGGACTGCAGCACGCCAGGCTTCCCTGTCCATCACCAACTCCTGGAGCTTACTCAAACTCATGTCCATTGATTCGGTGATGCCATCCAGTCAGCTCATCCTGTGTCGACCCCTTCTCCCACCTTCAATCTTTCCCAATATCAGGGTCTTTTCCAGTGAGTCAGTTCTTCACATCAGGTGGCCAAAGTATTGGAGGCTCAGCTTCAGCATTAGTCCTTCCAATGGATATTCAGGACTGATTTCCTTCAGGATGGACTGGCTGAATCTTCCTTGCTGTCCAAGGGACTCTCAAGAGTCTTCTCCAACAACACAGTTCAAAAGCTTCAATTCTTCGGTGCTCAGCTTTCTTTATAGTCCAACTCTCACATCCATGCATGACCACTGGAAAAACCATAGCCTTGACTAGATGGACCTTTGTTAGCAAAGTAATGTCTCTGCTTTTTAATATGCTGTATAGGTTGGTCATAGCTTTTCTTCCAAGGAGCAACCGTCTTTTAATTTCATGGTTGCAGTCACCATCTGCATTGATTTTGGAGCCCCCAAAAATAAAGTTTGCCACAGTTTCCCCATCTATTTGCCATGAAGTGACGGGACCAGATGCCATGATCTTAGTTTTCTGAATGTTGAGCTTTAAGCCAACTTTTTCCACTCTCTTTTTACACTTTCATCAAATGGCTCTTTAGTTCTTCTTTGCTTTCTGCCATAAGGGTGGTGTCATCTGCATATCTGAGGTTATTGATATTTCTCCTGGCGATCTTGATTCCAGCTTGTGCTTCATCCAGTCCAGCATTTCTCATCATGTACTCTGTATATAAGTTAAATAAGCAGGGTGACAATATACAGCCTTTACGCACTCCTTTCCTGATTTGGAACCAGTCTGTTGCTCCATGTCCAGTTCTAACTGTTGCTTCTTGACCTGCATGCAGATTTCTCAGGAGGCAGGTCAGGTGTTAATTTCTACTGTATATCAAAGTGAATCAGCTATACATATACAGCTGTCCATATATATTTTTGGTTTTCCTTCTCATTTAGGTCACCACATAGCATTGAGTGGAGTTCCATGTGCTGTACAGTAGGTTTCTCATTAGTTACCTGTTTAATACACAGCAGTGTCTGTGTGTCAGTCCCAGTTTCCCAGTTCATCCCACCCTTGCTTTCCCCCTTAGTGTCCACGTGTTTGTTCTCTCTGTCTGTCTCTATTTCTGTTTTGCAAATAGATTCATCTGTACCATTTTTCTGGATTCCACATATGCGTTAATGTGATATTTATTTTTCTGAGTTACTTCACTCTGTATGAGCGTCTCTAAGTCCATCCATGTCTCTGCAAATGGCACAGTTTCGTTTCTGTTTATAGCTGAGTAATACTCCATTGTGCGTATGTACCACATCTTCTTGATCCATTTCTCTGTTGATGAATATTTAGGTTGCTTCCATATCCTGGCTATTGTAAGGAGAGCTGTAGTGAACATTGGCGAGCATGTGTCTTTTTGAGTTACGGTTTTCTCCAGGTATATGCTCAGGAATGAGATTATTGCATCATGGAGTAGTTAATGTTTTTAGTGTTTTAAGGAATGTCACTGTTCTTCCTAGTGGCTGTATCAATACGCATTCCTACCAACGGTGTAAGACAGTTCCTTTACTCCACACTCTCTCTAGCATTTATTTAGTTTTTAATTTTTAAAAGGATTAGTTTGTTTATGTTGACTCTTCTGGGTCTTCATTGCTGCACACTGGCCTTCTCTAGTTGTGGTGAGCGGGGAGCTCCTCTCCCATTGTGATGGCTCCTCGTACTTCAGAGCGTGGCCTTATGGTGTGTGGGCTCAGCAGCTGTGGATGCGGGTCGTAGGCCGCGGGCTCAGCAGCTGTGGATGCGGGTCGTAGGCCGCGGGCTCAGCAGCTGTGGATGCGGGTCGTAGGCCGCGGGCTCAGCAGCTGTGGATGCGGGTCGTAGGCCGCGGGCTCAGCAGCTGTGGATGCGGGTCGTAGGCCGCGGGCTCAGCAGCTGTGGATGCGGCTTCTAGGCCCCAGGCTCAGCAGCTGTAGCGCACAGGCTCAGTTCCCTGTACATGTGGGATCTTAGTTCCCTGACCACGGATCAAATCTGTCTCCTGCATTGGCAGGCAGCTTCTTAACCACTGGACCGCCAGGGAATTCCCTCCATCATTTATTGTTTGTAGATTTTTTTGATGATGGTCATTTTGACTGGTATGAGTTGTTACCTCATTGTAGTTTTGATTTGAATTTCTCTAATAATTAGTGATGTTGAGCATCTTTTCATGTGTTTGGCCATCTGTATGTCTTCTTTGGAGGAATATCTGTTTACGTATTCTGCCAGTTTTTTGGTTGAGTTTTTTCTTTTTGGTCTGGATTAGCTGCTGTGTCTTGTGTGTGTATATATACACGTATATGTACATGTATAAATGTGTATATGTGTATATATATTAGTATATATTTAATTGGCTGCACTGGATCTTGGTGGGACCTTTGATCTTCATTGGGGCATTTGGGATCTTTAGTTATGACGTGTGGAATCTAGTTCCCTGACCAGGAATCGAACCTGGGTCCCCTGCATTGGTGATGTGGAGTCTTAGCCACTGGGCCACCAGGGAAGTTCTGAGCTGTTTGTATATTTGGAGATTAACCTTTTGCCAGTTGCATGGTTTGTAAATATTTTCTGCCATTCTGTGAGTTGTCTTTTCATCTTGTTTATGGTTTCCTTTGCTGTGCAAAAGCTTTTAAATTTAATTAGGTCCCATTTGTTTATTTTTGTTTTTATTTTCATTATTATAGGAGGTGGGTTGAAAAAGATCTTGTTGGAGTTTGTCAAAGAGTGTTCTGCCCATATTTTCTTTTTAGAGTTGTATAGTGTCTGACCTTATATTTAGGTCTTTAATCCATTTTGAGTTTATTTTTGCGTATGGTGTTAGGGAGTGTTCTAATTTCATTCTTTTACATGTAGCTGTCCGGTATTCCCAGCACCACTTATTGAAGAGACTGTCTTTTCTCCATTGTGTATTCTTGCCTCCTTTGTCATAGATTAGCTGACCACAGGTGCATGAGTTTATTTCTGGGTCCATCGATCTGTATTTCTGGTTTTGTGTCAGACCATACTGTTTTGATTACTGTAGCTGTGTAGTTTAGTCTGAGGTCAGGGAACCTGATTCCTCCAGCTTTGTTTTCCTTTCTCAGGATTGCTTTGGTTATCTGGGGTCTTTTGTATTTTTATACAAATTTAAAATCTTTTTGTTCTAATTCTGTGAAAAATGCCATTGGTAATACAGGGATTGCATTGAGTTTGTAGATTGCTTTGGGCTTTCCTGGTGGCTCAGTGGTAAAGAGTCTGCCTGCAATGCGGGAGACCTGAGTTTGATCCCTGGGTTGGGAAGATCCCCTGGAGAAGGGAATGGCTACTCAGTTCAGTATTCTTGCATGGAGAACTCCATGGACAGAGGAGCCTGGTGGGCTATAGTGCATGGGGTTGCAAAGAGTCAGACACAACTGAGCGACTTAACACTTTCACTTTTTGGATAGTATAGACATATTCACCATATTGAATCTTTCAATCCAAGAACTTGATAGATCTCTCCATCTGTTTGTGTTGTCTTTGATTTCTTTCATCACTACCTTAACAGTTTTCTGAGTACAGCTCTTTTGCCTCCCTAGGTAGATTTATTCCTAGTTATTTTGTTGTTTTTTGTTGCAGTGGTAAATGGGATAGTTTCCTTGATTTCTCTTTCTGATCTTTCATTGTTAGTATAGAGGAATGCAAGAGGTTTCTGTGCATTAATTTTGTATCCTGCAGCTTTGCTAAACTCCTTGACGAGCACCAGTAGCTGTCTGGCAGCATCTTTGGAATTTTCTGTGTATAGTCTAGTCTGCGAACAGTGACAGTGTTTCTGCTTCTTTCCCAATTCGGATGCCTTTAGTTTGTTCTCCGATTGCCATGGCTGGGGCTTCCAAAACCGTGTTGAATGGAAATGGGGAGAGTGGACATCGTTGTCTAACTCCTGATCTTAAAGGAAGTGCTTTCAGCTTTTCACCGTTGAGATGATGTTAGCTCTAGGTCTGTTGCAGATGGCTTTTGTTATGCTGAGGTCTTCAAGGAAGTGCTTTCAGCTTTTCACCATTGAGATGATGTTGGCTGTAGGTCTGTTGCAGATGGCTTTTATTACGCTGAGGTATATTTCCTCTATGCCTACTTTCTGGAGGTTTTTTTTTTTTTTTTTTTAATCGTAAGTGTTGAATTTTGTCAGAAGCTTTTTTGCATCTGTTGAGGTGATCATATGGTTTTTATTCAGTTTAATGATGTGGTATGGTGTATCACACTGATTTGCAGATACTGAAAAATCCTTGCATCCCTGGGTTATATCCCCCTTGACTGTGGTGTATGATTTTTTTTTTTTTTTTAATGTATTGTTTGATTTAGTTTGCTGGTATTTTGTTGAGGAATTTTGCGTCTCTGTTCATCAGTGATACTGGCCAGTAATTTTCTTTCCTTTGTGGTATCTTTGTTGGGTTTTGGCATCAGGGTGATGGTGGCCTCCTAGAATGAGTTTGGGAGTGTTCCTTCCTTTGCAGTCGTTTGAAAGAGTTCCAGGAGAGGTGTTAACTATTCTTTAAGTGCTCGATAGAATTTACCTATGAACCCATCTGATCCTGGGCTTTTATCTGTTGGGCCTTTTTAATCTCAGGTTTCACTTTCGGTGCTTGTGATTTGTTTGTTCATAGTTTCAGTTGCTTCCTGGTTCAGTCTTGGGAGGTTGTACCTTTCTAAGAATTTGTCTGTTTCTTCTAGGTTGTCCATTTTAATGGCATGTAGTTGCTTATGCACGTTGCTTTTACGATCCTTTGTATTATATTGTCTTTTTTAAGAATATTTTTACTCACGGTCTGCGTCGGGCCTTGGCTGAGTCGCTTGATCTCTCACTGCACGGGCCTTGGCTGAGTCGCTTGATCTCTCACTGCAGCCCGTGAGCCCTCCGGTTGTGGCGCACGGGCGCAGGAGTTGTGACGTGAAGGCTTCGTTTCTCAGTGGCGTGTGGGATCTCAGTTATCCAGCCGTGGATTGAACCCACGTCCCCTGCATTGCAAGGTAGATTCTTTACCACTGGGCCACCAGGGAAGTCCCAATCCTGTGTACTTCTGTGGTGTCTGTTGCAACTTCTCCTTTCTGATTTTACTGGTTTGGGCCCTCTTCCTTTTTTTCTTGGTGAGTCTGGATAAAGGTTGATCAGTTTTGCGTTATCTTTTCAGAGAACCAGCATTTGGTCTCATTGGTCTTGGTCTCGGTTCCATTTATTTCTGCTCTAATCTTTACGATTTCCTTCTTCCACCAAGTTTGGGTTTTGTTTGTTTTTCTTTCTGTAGTTGCTTTAGATATAAGGGTTAGGTTGTTTGCGATTTTTATTATTTCTTTAAAATTTTTTAAACTTAATACATATATTTTATTGACATAGAGTTGACTTACAGTGTCTCAGGGGCACAGCAGGTGATTCAACTAAACATACATGCATGTATTGTTTGAAATTGTTTTCCATTATAGGTGATTACAAGACATTGACTACAGTTCTCTGTGCTGTACAGTAAACCTTTGTTGCTTGTTGCATATCTGTTTTTTTTAATTAGAAATCTAGCATTCTAGTCATACTAAGTCAAATGAGTGAAATCAAAATCGCATAAATTTTTTAGTTAGACGAAAATTCATAAGTTTTCTCAAATGTATAGTACATATTATTTATGTATATATGCATCTAAAAGCTTTTGAGATTATTTTCCTTATTTCTTGAGGTAAGACTATATTGCTACAGACTTGCCTCTTGGAGCTGGTTTTGCTGCATCCCTTAGGTTTTGGATATTCGTGCTTTCGTTTGCATTTTACTCTGGGTGTTTTTTGATTTGCTTTTTGATTCCTTCAGTGATGCGTTGGTTCTTTAGTAGCATATTATTTAGCCTCTCCATCGTTGTGTTTTTTGCAGTCTTTTTTCTTGTGGTTGATTTCTAATCTCATAGCATTGTGATCAGAAAAGATGCTTGATATGATTTCAGTTTTCTTAAATTTACTGAGGCTTGCTTTGTGGTTCAGCATGTGATCAGTTCTGGAGAATATTCCATGTGCGCTTGGAAGAATGGGTATTCTGCTGGTTTTGGATGGAATGCTCTGTAAATATTAAGTCCATCTGATCTGATGTGTCATTTAAGGTCTGTTTCCTTATTGATTTTCTGTCTGGATGATCTGTCCATTGATGAAAGTGGGGCGTTAAAGTCTCCTACTGTGTTACTGTCAGTTTCTCCTTTAATGGCTGTTAGTATTTGCCTTATATTGATGTGCTTCTATGTTGGATGCATATCTATCTACAATTGTTGTGCCTTCTTCTTGCTTGATCATTATGTAGTGTCCTTCTTTGTCTTTTGTAGCAGTCTTTATTTTAAAGCCTGTTTGTCTGATATGAGTATTGCTTCTCTAGCTTTCTGTTGATTTCTATTTGCATGGTATACCTTTCCCCTCCTCTCACTTAGAGTTTGTGTGTGTCCCTAAATCCGAAGTGGGTCTCTTGTAGCAGCATATATACACGTCTTATTTGTTTTTGTATTCATTTAGCCAGTCTGTCTTTTCATTGGTTTTAATCCATTTCCAGTTAAGGTAATTATTGATTTTGTCTGTTTCTACTACCATTTTCTTAATTCTTTTGAATTTTTTTGTAGGTCTCTTTTCTTTCCTTCCTCTTTTGTCCTCTTGTGATTTGATGACTAACTTTGGTATTGTGTTTGGATTTGTTTTTCTTTTGTGTGAGTTGTATCTATTGTATATTTTTGGTTTGCGGTTACCTTGAAGTGTTTTCTAAAGTATATTGATTTATTTTAGGCTGTGCTGGGTCTCTGTTGCTGCGTGGGCGTTTCCCTGGTTGCTGTGAGTGGGAACTGCTCTCTAGTTGTGGCGTGCAGGCTTCTCATTACAGTGGGTCTCATGTTGCAGAGCACAGCTCTAGGATGCATAGGCTTCAGTCGTTCAGGGGTGAGGGCTCAGTAGTTGCAGCTCCTGGGCTCTAGAGCACGGGCTCAATAGTTGTGCCACACGGGCTTAGTTGCTTTAGGGCATGTGGGGTCTTTCCAGATCAGGGATCGAACCATGTCTCCTGCATTGGCAGGCAGATTCTTTACCACTGAGCCACCAGGAGAGCCCTACCTTGAGGTTTTAATATAGCAGTCTGTATATAAACAAGATTGTTCAAAGTTGCTGGTCTTTTATTTACAAATACATTTCCAATATCCTGCGTTTGTACTTTCCTCTTTGCACAGTTGCTAGTTTTATAAATTTTAATTTTTTGACTGTGCCGTGGGGCATGTGGTATCTTAGGTCCCTGACCAGGGATGGATCCCGTGCCCCCTGCTCTGGAAGTGCAGTGTCTTAGCCACTGGACTGCCAGGGAAGTCCCACGATTGCTAGTTTTGATGTCATGTTTGTATGTGGGTCATTTCCTACCTTTACTGTATGTTTGACTTTACCACTTGCTATTTTGCACTTCTCATTTCTTGTTTCTAGTTGTGGCCTTTTCTTTTCTGCCTACAGAAGTTGCTTCAGCATTTGTTGCAAAGCTGGTCTAGTGGTGCTGAATTCTCTTAGCTTTTGCTTGTCTGTAAAGATTGTGATTTTTCCTTCGAATCTAAATGAGGACCTTGCTGGGTAGAGTATTCTTGGTTGTAGATTGTTCCCTTTCATCGCATTAAATATAACTTTCCACTCCCTGCTGGCCTGCAGAGTTTCTGCTGAGAAATCGGGTGATAACCTCATGGGAGTTTCGTTGTCTGTTAATTATTGCTTTCTTCCTGTTGCTTTTAATGTTTCTTGTCGTTAATTTTTGTCAGTTTGATGACTGTGCGTCTCGCCGTATCCCTCCTGGGGTTGATCCTGCCTGGGACTGTCTGTGCTCCCTTAACTCAGGTGACTGTCTCCTTTCCCATGTTAGGGAAATTTTCTGCTATTGTCTCTTAAGATGTTTTCTCCAGGCCTCTCTCTCTCCTCCCTCTGCGACCCTTACAATGCGAATGGTGGTGCAGTCAGTGTTGTCGTAGAGGTCTCTTAGACTCTGTTCTCCTTTTCTTTGTCCTGCTCCGAGGCAGCGTTTTCCGCCGTGCTGCTGTCTTCTCCACTCTCGTGCCTCCCCTTACGCTGCAGTTGGCTCCTTCTGGTGTATTTTTGTATTAGTTATTGTTTGTTTCTGTTTGTTCTTTAGTTTCTCTAGGTCTCTGTTAAATATTTCTTGTATGTTGATCTGTACCTTCATTCTCTTTTTAAAGAAAATTTACTTTTGTCTGTGCTGGGTCTTCATTGCTTTGCAGGAGCCTTCTCTAGTGCAGCGAGTGGGGGCTGCTCTGACTAGTGAGTGGGCCTCTCACTGCAGTGGCTTCTCCTGTGGGGCACGGGCTCCAGGTGCATGGGCTTCAGTGGTCGTAGCTTGTGGACTTGGTAGTTGCTTGGGAGCTCAGTAGTTGTGGCACACAGGCTTAGCTGCTCTGTGGCATATGAAATCTTCCCAGACCAGGGATCGAACTTGTGTCCCTTGCATTGGCAGGTGGGTTCCTATCCACTGCGCCACCAGGGAGGTCCTGTTTCCATTCTTTTTCTGAGATTTAGCATCATCTCTACTACTATTACTCTGAATTATTTTTCAGATAGATTGCCTGTCTCTGTTCCCCTTAGTTGTCCTTCTGGGATTTTATGTTGTTTTTTCATTTGGGAAATATTCTGCTGCTGTCCATTTTATCTGGCTTTCTGTGATTGCAGTTTCTGCCTTGCAGGCTGCAGACAGGTAGCTCTTGCTTCTGCTGTCTGCCCCATGGTGGGTGAGACTGAGAGACTTGTGTAGGATTCCTGGTGGGAGGGACTTGTTCCTACCCACTGAGGGGTGGAGCTGGATCTTGTCCTTTGGTGAGCAGCCTTCAAGAAGACTTTAAGCTGTGTTTTTGCTAATAGGTTGGACTGTGTTCCCACGCTGTTGGTCTCCAGCATTGGTGCTTACAAGCTGTTGGGAGGGGCCAGGTCCTGGTGAAAAGATGGCGGCTTCTAGGAGGGGTCCTGCCACTAAGGACTCCCCAGAACTACCTCCACCACTGTCCGTCCCTGTCGTGGGCCATGGCCACCCCTCGCCTCTGCAGGAGACCGTCCAATACCAGCAGATACGTCTGGCCCAGGCTTTTATGAGGCCAGTGCTTTTTACCCTGTGTCCTGGTGCGCACTAGACTTTGCGTGTGCCTTCTAGCAGTAGAGTTTCTGTCTCCTTCAGTCCTATGAAACTGCAGCGGTCAACATCTGCTGGCCTTCAAAGCCAGATCCTCTGGGGGCTCCTCCTCCCATTTACAGATCCTCAGGCTGGTGAGCCAGACGTGGGGCTCAGAACGTCCACTCCTGTGGGAGAACGTCAGGTCATAATTATTTTCTGCTTTGTGGGTTGCCTGCCGGCGGTGTATGATTTGGTTTTATTGTGATGGTGCCCCTTCCTGCTGTCTCATTGTGGCTGCTGCTTTGTGTTTGGATGTAGAATCATCTTTTTTGGTAGGTTCCAGGGTTTTTTTTGTTAATGGTTTTTCAGCTGTTGTGATTTTGGTGTTCTGATAAGAAAAGATGAACTCATGTCCTCTGCAATCTTATCTCGGAAGCTCCAGTTACGTTTTATTTTTTGGGATTTTTTTTTTTTTTTTTTGGCCATGCCCTGTGGCTTGTGGGATTTTAGTTCTCCGACCAGGGATTGAACCTGCAGTGAAAGTGCGGAGTCCTAACCACTGGCCTGCCAGGGAATTTCTTGGTTTGTTTTCAGAACACCTTTGAAATATGATCCCTACCACAGCCTTGTCTATCTCAATGAAACTAAGCCATGCCGTGTGGGGCCACCCAGGATGGACAGGTCATGGTGGAGAGGTCTGACAGAATGTGGTCCACTGGAGAAGGGCATGGCAAACCACTTCAGTATTCTTGCCTTGAGAACCCCATGAACAGTATGAGAAGACAAAAAGGTAGGGCACTGAAAGATGAACTCCCCAGGTGGCAGACACACTGCAACTCTAATTACAGAAAACTAGCTAATCGATGGACAGGGAGGCCTGGCGTGCTGCGATTCATGGGGCGCAGAGTCGGGCACGACTGAGCGACTGAACTGAAGAAACTCCAATATGTAAATGCAAGTTTAGATAAACTATTTAGGGAATAATTTTAGCATCATCACTAAGGAGTGCTTTATGGAAGGACGTTCATCTTAGTCTGTGTAAGCAGGAACTCTCTTCTTGTACAGTATGTTTACAGATCATCACCTGTTTGGCTGGCACACTTAATGCTGGTGTGTGTGTTTTGCTGCCAGTTGAAGGCCAAGGAGGTGAAGATAAGGCTTTCTTAAAGTTTGTAGATGCCAGGTAGGTGCGTTCTTTCAGCGATGTTTGAAGCTGTACCATTGTCCTACCTGCTACTTCAGAGATGCTAATTGTATAAAATGAAGGATGCAGTTTTTAGTTTATTTTACTCACTCTTAGGCTCTGTGTTTTGTTTTCCAAAAATAACTTGGAATTTAGTGACTTGTTTCTTCAATAGGTTGGCCATTAAAGATGATTTTAAAATGTCTTCTCAATTCCGACAGGCATCCTGAATTTTAACACTTTGATCCTTCTAATTGCATAATAGAATAAAGAGAGAAAGTTCATGATGAACTTAGTATCTTCAAACTTTTTTCAGCTTGGCTGTGGCAAGGCAGTTGAATACTGGTGACTTTCTGCAGTGACTGGAAAGTTTTCCTAAGTTTAGCGAAGGAGGTATTTTTTATGAGCTGTTACTGATGAGAGTTTATAGGTAATAGTAAATCATTGTAGTAGATTGTGGTAAAGGCTCAAGATAATTGATGACAGATGAGGTATAGTTATGAAAATAGAGACTCCATGTGGTTGTGAGTAAGATAAGAACGTTGTTAGCTCCGGAGCCTGTGTGCTGCCGTTACTGAAGCCCGTGGGCCCAGAGCCAGTGCTAGCTGCAGAGAGCCCGCGTGCAGCAATGGAGATGCAGTACAGCCACAGAAAGATAATGGTGGTAAAGGATCTTCTGTGGATAGGACCGATGCTGTGGAGTGAATGCGTCCCCCCAAATTCTTGTTGAGATTCTGACCCCAGTGTGATGGCATTAGGAGATGGGGGTCTTTGGCAGATGATTAGCTTATGAAGGTGGGGCCCTTGTGAATGGGGTTGGAATCCTTACAAAGGAATGCTAGAGAGCTGTCTCACCCTTCCTGCTATGAGGGGACACAGCAAGAAGACTGTTCCTGACCCAGGAAGCCAGCCTTTACTAGACAGACATGCCAGCATCTTGACCCAGGGCTTCCCAGCCTCCAGAACTGTTAAAAAGGAATGTCTTTTGTTGAAAAGTCACCCAGCCTATGGTTTTTTTGTTATAGAGGCCTGAAGAGGCCGAGACGTGGTTCCTGGTGATTTTGATGTGTTTGTGTTGGCTGTGCGGATCTTCATTGCTCTGTGTGGGTTTTCTCTGGTGCAGAGAGTGGGGTCCACTCTTGCTTGTGGTGCACGGGCTTCTCATTGCAGCGGCTTCTCTTGTTGTGGAATGCGGGCTCTAGGCACAGTGGGCTCAGTAGTTGCAACACACAGGCTCAGCAGTGCCAACTTGCAGGCTCTAGAGCCTGGGCTTGGGGCTTGTGGAGCGTGGAGTGTGGACTCAGCCACTCAGCAGCATCTGCAGTCTTTCTGGACCAGGGATCGAGCTCGGGGCTTGTGGAGCATGGACTCAGTCGCTCTTCAGCATCTGCACTCTTTCGGGAACAGGGATCGAACTTGTGTCACCTGCAGTGGCAGGAGAATTTTTATCTACTGTGCCACCAGGGAAGTCCTGGTTTCTGGTTTTGATGAGCCAGCAAGGACAGTGCCTGGTAAGAATGGGATAATTTCTTTCCTGTAAGCATCTTAAAAGCAAGGACTTGATATCCTGCTGGTGTGAAGAGAACTTGCTCAGAGAAGGTTGAAAGAAGGGGACAGATGTGACACGCTGAAGGAAGCACGCAGATAAGCTGACACACTACAATGAAGTGTGTGTGTATTGTCGGAAGTACAAAGGAGGCTGTTTAAACCGGACTTCTGGAGGCAGGAGTCTAGAGGATACTAAGCTGAGACCAGAAAGATAAGGTAGGGTTCTCCCAGGTGTGGGGAAAGGAACTTCCAGAACGAAGTGACAGCGTGCGTGAAGGTTTAGAGTTGAGAGAGCGAGGCCTCTCTGCTGCCCTGGAAGAAGTTAGGAGTGGCTGGAGCCTAGCGTGCAGGCGGTAGGACGTGATGAGAGATGGGCAGGAGAGGGCAGGGGACTGTGTGAGGGACACTGACCTTTACTCTTTGCTCTTTACTGTGAGAATAGCAGGAAGACCCTTGAGGATTTTTTTCTGACATCTTAACGAGAATTCCAAACATAACAGAAAAGTTGAAGGAATTTTACAGTTAATACTCATATACCCAAACCAGATTCTGCTATTAATATTGAACTGTTTTTGCCTTATCATATAACCATGCAACCATGAAGAAAAAATTCATTTCAAAGTAAATCGCACATATTGGCATATTTCCCTCTAAATACTATTAACTAGAATCCCTTTCAGGGTCTTAAGAGAGTGAGTGGCATGATTGTTTTGGGAAGATTACTCGGCTGTAGGATGTGGGATGGATTAGAGTGTGGTATGAACTTGGTGAGTGTTCGCTTTTGAGCAGTAGGTTTCCATAGTGAGAGAAGAGAGCTGGGAGGTGGCTGTGGGTTAAGACAGAGAAAAGCAGTCTAACGTGGGATGTGATCGGAAAATGTGTATAACCCTGAAACAAGACTGTATCTTTGCTACTGCCGCAGTTGAGCTTTCTGGAAACACTAGCTAACAAGTAAGATTTTGTTTACAATGTGTCATTGGTCTTTTTAGGAAATCTGTTTTCAGTTGTCCACATTTGTCATCAAGACAAATCATCAGAGTTCATTTAGGTGTGTTTTTTTTTTTTTAAAGGGACAGCAGCAGAAAATGGTCATTACAATTGAGGCTTAAGATTTATTTTAAAATGTATAAAATATGAATATTTACTTTTTCAGCCAACTGTAACTTCCAGATGTCATTAATGGTGAAGAGGGGTGAAATTTTATTCCGGAAGAGATTTAATTTCAGCAAGCAAAGTGCATCTTCAAACATCTTGAGAATCTTCTCTCTTAGAGTTTGAATACTCTTTTTCTAAAGGTTATTTTTGGTTGTTCTGGGCCTCCATTGCTGTGAGAGGGCTTTCTCTCGTTAAGGCGAGCGGGAGCTAGTCTCTCATGGAGGTGCTTGTTGTGGAGGTGCTTATTGTGGTGGTTCGTGTTCTGGAGCCTGGGCTCTAGGAGCTCGGGCTTTAGCATTTGTGGCACGTAGGCTCAGTTATCGTGAGCCCTGCATTGGCAGGTGGATTCTTAACCATTGTACCACCAGGGAGTCCCTGGAGTCACACTTCTGAGAAGGGTGACTTGCATTCTCTGGGGAGGCTTGGACTGCTGTCACTGTGCCCCCACGGTGTTTGTGTCTGTGGCCGGGCCTGTTTCCTCATCTGTAAGTAGAGACGATGTCATTACAGTTCCTTATAGCCTGTGTGTGTTTGTTTATTTACTGTTCTTTATTCTCATTGTAAACACTTGTAATTTGTTATCAGAAATGAGAAATTTCAGAATCACAGGGTGGGGGGATGAGGGGGAATCTCTACCATATTTACCATATTACGTTTATTTGGCAGTATACCCTTTTTCAAATTTAATGTTGCAAAATTTTTCTTAAAATGGATCCCTAAGGTTTAAAATTCCAGGAGAGAAGAAATTACCAGTATAGTAAAACAAACTTCATTCCCGGTCCTTAGATGTAGAATCAGGAGAGTGGGAACATAATCACCCATCACTCAAAGGCAGTTGAGAGAGAGGAATGCATTAAATTGCTTTTCTTCTGAAAATAAATGACCCCTGAAAGCAGGAATATCTTATTATTTTGTCATAAGACAGAAATAATAAGCAGTATGTTTAATTGTCCTCGGAAGATTTAATTACTTTTTTTTTGTGTGTGTGTGTGTGTGTAGTATATTGGAAAGTGGACACTTCTTTTTTTAATATCTTTTTATTTATTTGACTGTACCAGGTCTTAGTTGCGACACTTGGAATCTTTAGTTATGGCGTGTGAACTCTTAGTTGCAGCATGTGGGATCTAGTTCCCAACCAAGGATCAAACCCAGGTCCCCTGTATTGGGAGCGCAGAGCCTTAGCCACTGGACCACCAGGGAAGTCCCAAGGAAAGAGGGTGTTTTGGAGTTCAGTTTTTTATCACTTCAGATCCTGACCTTGTCATTTCCTAGCTGTTTGAGACTTTGGATAAGACCTTTTAACAGTTCTGAACCCTAGTATCCTCAAATGGGAGGTAATCATCATGCCCCCAGAGATGTGGTTGTGTTGGAATTAGACTGTTGGTTAAATACACATGATGGATGTGAGAAATGGATCATGAAGTGAGTGGAGCACTGAAGAATGATGCTGTTGAACTGTGGTGTTGGAGAAGACTCTTGAGAGTCCCCTGGACTGCAAGGAGATCAAACCAATCAATCCTAAAGGAAATCAGTCCTGAATATTCATCGGAAGGACTGATGCTGAAGCTGAAACTCCAATATCTTGGCCACCTGATGCAAAGAACTGACTCATATCGGAAAAGACCCTGATGCTGGGAAAGATTGAAGGCAAGAGGAGAAGGGGACGACAGAGGATGAGATGGTTGGATGGCATCACCGACTCAGTGGACATGAGTTTGAGCAAGCTCCAGGAGTTGGTGATGGGCAGGGAAGCCTGGCATGCTGCAGTCCATGGGGTCACAAAGAGTTGGACACGACTGAGTGACTGAACTGACTGAAATGCATATGATAGGCCGTCTGTGTTTGCTGCCACTGCTGCTTCCATAGAGACAGAAGCAGAAGTTACTGATGGTTCTGACTGCTCAGAATGTGGGTGAATGTAGGTAAATGACAGTCTTTTAATTTTTCTTATATAGAAACATGTTGATGAACTTGAAATTTCATCCCTTTTCTATCCTAACTTCTGAGGCTTTTGGATTTTGAAGCCATTAATACACAATAAATAGTAATACAAGGGCTTCCCTGGTAGCTCAGCTGGTAAAGAATCTGCCTGCAGTGTTGGAGACTGAGGTTTGATCCCTCGGTTGGCAAGATCCCCTGAAGAAGGGCAGAGCTACCCACTCCAACATTCTGGCCTGGAGAATTCCATGGATTGTATAGTCCATGGGGTTGCAAAAGAGGCAGACACAGCTGGGCGACTCTCACTTTCAATACACATTTAAGTTAAAAAACCCTCTCTGCATGGTTAAGGGGACAACATTTGTATCTTTCATTCAGGGGTTTGTGAAAGTTGTATTAATATTTTGCCAGATTTTTTCTTGTTTGTGACAATTTATCAATGGCTGCTTTATAGGCGGCTTAGGAATATACCTTCCAATGTGAAAAGTTAATAAGCACTGGGGATGTAGCAGTCATCAGCACGCAAAAATGCCTGGTCCTCTGGAGTTTTGGGTGAGAGAGTGACCAAAAAAAACAAACAAACCTGTGTTATGTTAGTAAGTTCAGTGGAGGAAAATAAAACACACAGTAGGAGTGTTGGGAGGTTGTGATTTTTTTGTTGTTGTTTTCTAAGGTTGTGAGTTTAAGTGGTTAGGAACAGCTTACCTGAGGATGTGATACTTGAGGGAGGTTGGGAGGAAGCCTAGGTAACAAACTTACATGAATTTCTGAGGAGAGTATGTTCTAGATGGGAGGGAACAGGGGATCAATGCCTTGAGGTTGGAATGTTACATTAATAATTAGGTGGCAAGATAACAATACTGCTTTTATGCGTATTGACCCGTGAGTTATTCATGGGGCCTCTAAATGGTGGTGAAGAAGAAGTAGTTGAGACTGGAAGGAAACCTGAGAGTCGTTAGATTGTAGGGGGTATTGAAGTCTTGTGTGGAGATTCTCTTGGAATTGTGTATAGAGTGAGGAGAATAGGGGTCTGCAGAAGGAACCCTGGGAAACGCAAACGTTGGATGGGGTTGGAAACCTTCCAGGAAGACTTAGGACTGACCCGTAAAGGTAAGTGGTAGAAGAGCAGAGGGTGGGGTAAGGGACAGCCTTCTCTGCCTTCTGTGACTCCTTTCCTTCTTGGCCGACTCCCAGCCAGAGCAGCCTTGGAGTCCAGCTGCCCCCACCCCCACGCTAGCTCAGGCCTACCTCTTGCTAGAATTCCACCCGTGGTCTAGTATAGTAAGTCCCCTACGTATGAACAAGGTCTGTTCTGAGAGCTCGTTCATAAGTTCAGTTTGTATCTAAGTCCAACAGAGTTAGCCCAGGCACCCAACTAACAAAATTGTCTATAGAGTACTGTGCTGTAACAGATTTATAATACTTTTCACACAAATTATATGTATGGAAAACATAAACACAAAAAAGTAAAGAAAATGTTTAATCTTACAGTACAGTACCTTGCCTGCAGTGCAGGAGACCCAGGTTCGATCCCTGGGTTGGGAAGATGCCCTGGAGAAGGAAACGGCAACCCACTTCAGTATTCTTGCCTGGAGAATTCCATGGACACAGAAGCCTGGCGGGCTACAGTCCATGGGGTCACAGAGTCAGACACGACTGAGCGAGTGATACTTGTCACCTTGTACAGCAGTGCAGTGCATCAGCTGGCATGCAGGGTCTGGGTGAAGAGGCAATAAGAGTTACTGACTGGAGGAGGGAGAGCAGGTGGGAGATGGGAGAGCTGAAGGATGTTTGCGATAGGAGACAGCGCGAGCTGCAGTTTCACTCATGCCTGATGTTGATGGAATGCACACTCACATTTTTGAAAGTTTGCAACTTGGAGGTTTGTATGTAGGGGACTTACTGTATCTAGTCTCCTTACTCTCAAACTTACCTTTTCAGTCACCCCTCCACACTTTTGCTATAGCAGTCTTTCTAAAATGCCTAAATACCATCAGTGACTCTTGAGGATAACGTCTAACTATCTCAGACTGACGTAGGATGCCCTTCATAGTTTGGCATTCCGTCTTTGTGCTCACTTTCTGGCCCCTTTCTTCCTCACAGCCTACATTTCTTGCATTCAGATTATCTGTCTTTTCTAGAAGGACACTTTGCCTCCAGGCTCTGAATGTGTTTTCCTACTTCTTGGAATGAGTAACTTAGTATGATTCAGGAACACTGCAAGTTTTGACTGAAATATTCCCTTCTCTTCAAAACCCTTTTTGACTTCCAGGCAAAACCAGAGTCTTCCTTCAGGCTGGCTTCCAGGTTGTTGCCCATCTCTGGTGTAGTCCTAATGACAGTATCTTGAAATTATCTTCTGTTTGTTTTTCCCTCTCCAGTTTATGAGCTTGTAGGACAGCAGCTTTGACCTGTGGACCTTTGTATTCCTAGTGCTTGGCTTAGTGTAGTAAATGTCTGTGCAGCGGTTCTCAAAGTGTGGTCCTTGGACCAGTAGCATCAGCAACACTGGGAACTTGTTAGAAATGCAGATGTGTGGGCCCCACCCCAGACTTGCTGAACCAGGGAGCCAGGAGGTGAGGCCCAGCAGTGTGTTTAACAAGCCTCCTCAGGTGAGCCTGGTGCATTTTTGAGAACCATTAATCCAGTGAAGTGAATGATGGTAAACAAACTCTGATCTCCTGAAAGTGAGGGAGAACCCTTCCACTTGTATACAGACCTTAGAAAAAGGAAACAGCCAGGCTATAGTGATGGCTGCAAGAACGTAAGAATAGTAAGCATATGTCCTTATGATTGACAGTGTGTATATATGTGTGTGTGTGTGTGTATTTTTAATTCATTTATTTGACTTCTCCACGTGGCATGTGGAATCTTAGTGCCCTGACCACGGATCGAACCTGTGTCCCCTGTATCGGAAGTGCAGTCTTCACCACTAGTTGTTGGTGTTCACTTGCTAAGTCATGTCTGACTCTTTGCAACCCCATGGACTGCAGCATGCCAAGCTCCTCTGTCCTCCTCTATGTCCCAGAGTTTGCTCAAAGTCCTGTCTGTTGAGTTGATGATGCCATCCAACCATCTCCTCCTCTTCCACCCCCTTCTCCTTTTGCTTTCAATCTTTCCCAACATCAAGGTCTTTTCCACTGAGTCGATTCTTGGTATCTTCACCCTCCTCTTAACCACTAGACTGCTAGGGAAAATCCCACAATTGATAATATTGTTGATATGTCGGGGGATTGTGTAATTTTCTCGATTCTGTTTCACTGCATCAAAAATTTGAAATGGCAGGCCGGTGCCACAGCTTGGTTACAGCTGTTTTGTTTGGTGCAAAGGGAAATACATCCTTGAGGCGTGAGGTGGGCTGACCCAGAAGAGAGGGGCTCAGTTTTGGCTCCTCATAAAAACGTATAAAAACTGTTCTTTCCTTCTGCCCCTGAGCCTGCCCTATGTGAATTGGGCTAGGAGGAGGGCTGTTCGTCTCACCTGAGGTTCCCACTCTGGTCCTCGGATTTTCTTTCGTTCTGTTTCCTTGGGCTTTTCCTTTCTTTGCCTTTTAGCCACCGCCATTTTGGACTCCATTTTCCTGTTCTAACTACCTAACAATATCATGACTTTGGAGTTCTGCCCTGATACTATTTACAAGCCTTTAAAGTTAGAATTAGATAAACTGAAAGGGGGACAAAAACTTACACCTTCAGGAATCACTCATCATCTCA
Organism: Okapia johnstoni; assembly: GCA_024291935.2. NCBI lineage: Eukaryota > Metazoa > Chordata > Mammalia > Artiodactyla > Giraffidae > Okapia > Okapia johnstoni. Next base: position 5,958,915 of record CM044323.1, on the reverse strand, counting down.
CCACAGATGACCAGATTGCCAGTGATTGTTTCCAACTGATGTTATTCAGAAATGTTTATATATAAAATATATATTTGAAATGATGTTATTCAGAAATGTTTATATATAAAATATATATTTGAAATGTTTAAAAACAGTTGAAACTGACTCAAGTTTTTTAACCCTTCTAAACATACTCTTTTACTTTCTAACATCTAAAATGGAAATTAAAGAGGTAAGATAAATCCTGGGTTATATTAAGTGAAGTTTTACCTGGCTAATTATGTACTTTGAAAATATAGTACATGATGACTTGTGTCTACAATTATAGTGCCACACGGAATAGTCTCACTGCCTTAAACAAATCCTCTGATCTTTCCAAGGACCCTCTTTAAAAGCAAGTTTTCCTAGATCTCACTATGATTTAGACTGTTTTATATCTGTTACTCGTGCCCACTTAGTTGACTAGATATAAATTCCTAAATTTTGGTTTATAGTTCTTGAACTACAAAAGCAAATTATGTAGAGACTTCCCTCGTGGTCCAGTGGTTAAGACTCTACACTTTCAGTGCAGAGGATGTGGGTTTGATCCCTGATCGGATAAATCCCACATGCTGCACGATGCAACCAAGATAAAAAAAAATTATAAAGTAAATGCCATAAAAACTGTAAAACTAATAACATTCAAATTAGTAATCACTGTAACAAATGACGTTTTGCTTAAATGAAGTTTAATAGTAAACTGAAGTCTGTGTTTCCATTTTCACTGGTCGAATTTATGATTTCTGTTTTAAGTGTGATCATCATGGAGTGCATGTCGTTATCATAGTTATTACTGTTTTCAACCCGGTGTGTTACTTTGATGGACTCTTTATTGCTTTGGGCGCACCACGTGGCTTGTGGGATCTTAGTTCCCTGCCCAGGGATTGAACCCAGCTTCAGGAGGGGAAGGACTGAGTCCTAAACACTGGACTACCAGGAAATTCCCTTGGTGCATCGTTTTAATAGTTTACTGCGAAAATAGTACTGAAAAAGGACTCTTTTTAATGGCAAGTTCTTTATTGCTTAGTTAAGGCTACACTTACTGCTCTCCTGAAAAGTTTTCTTCCACACATCTATTTAAACACAGGTTTTTTTCCAAGCATCTGTTTAAATACTGGCTTCCCTGGTGGCTCATCAGTAAAGAATCCACTTGCAATGCAGGAGACACAGGTTCAGTTCCTGTTTGGGGAAGATGCCCTGGAGTGGGAAATGGCAACCCACTCCATTATTCTTGCCTGAAAAATCCTATGGACAGAGGAGCCTGACGGGTTACAGTCCATGGGGTCCCAAAGAGTCGGACATGACTGAAGTGACTGAACAACAATAGCAAAGGCTACACTTACTGCTGTGAAGTGTAGGGAAATGGTTTAAAACCAGTAGGACCAGTGCAATTGAAAACAGCATTGACTTCCCTGGGACACTTCTTGTGAGTTTGGCTCGCCCCTGTGGCCACTCTCCTCTGTTCTGTCTGCATCGCTTGGTCTTAGCTTGGCTCCAGTAGGATGATAAACACCAGTGCGCAGGTGGGTACTGCAGTTTCTTGACAGCTTTGACATCTAAAGATAGTTAGAAGAGCCAGGATATATATACTTTCTTAAATGCTTAACATGAAAATTGAAAATAATTTTGAAATTCTCAGAGAACTCATGAATCTGTAGAAATAAGTCCTTAGATCCAAGAAATTCACTTTTATTAACATGATATGCCAGTAACAAATTAAGTCCATGAAATAGTAACGTGTAGTATTTAAAATCACAATATTAAAAAAAAACTTTTTAAAACAACCTCCCACCAAATCATCAAATAGCTGGCCTAGTTTTAAGCTTCTGAAATTTGTGCCAGGTTTAAGTCACATGATTTCTTGCTATTAATATTTTTTAAGCCTACAGTTTTTGTTTATTCTACATTCACTCTGCCCTTGTTCTTGCTCAACTCACTACCCCCAAGTTACTCACCCCTCTCCTTTGCTACTTATTTCTTACGGCTTCATGATTTGGGTGAGACCAGTCACAGGTCCCTGCCCTGGTCAGTTTTTATCTGTTACTCTTCCTTCACGAGTGGCCCTTGGGTGTGTACACGTGATGCCAACTGGACCAACTAAAAGTCTTTACCTGAGTGTCTTCAGACCGAAAGCTGACAGTCTTTTATTCCTTGTAGATTGGATGAGGATGGTGTAAGAGTTGAGCTTCTTAAAAGAGGAGATCGTTCGTAATAGAAGAAATAGAGGCGTAACAAGAGGCGTGGAGATAATTGAGAGAGAATCATGGAGGTGAAGTCTGCATCTTCACCTGTACAGTTACCTAGTCATCTTCCGGCAAATTACCCTTTTGGTTGAAGCTAGTTCTAGTTGGGTTTTTCACTCAGCACACTAGAAGCCATCCTTAGGTAGTCCATATTATAATTTTAAAGATCTGTCCTTTTTACAGGTGAAGATGGAGCTGGAAAAACAAGCTTAATAAGAAGCCTTCAGGGAATAGAGGAGTGCAAGAAAGGAAGAGGGTTGGAGTATCTGTACTTGAATGTTCACGATGAGGACCGGGACGGTGAGTGTCGTTCACTTGAATTGACTTCCTGATGCCTTCCTTCAAGAAAGGAAGAGGGTTGGAGTATTTGTACTTGAATGTCCATGATGAGGACCGGGACGGTGAGTGTCGTTCACTTGGAATTAATTTTTCTGATGTCTTTCTTCAGGTTGTGCTGCTGTCCGTATGAATATTAGTCTTTGCCTTTTCTTAGTGTCATTTTTTTTAACCAAGATTCGTGCTGTCTCATGCCTAAATTAGTTTAGGGCGTACTTTTATTGGTTTGGGATTGGGATTCATGTGGTATTTTTAAACATCTTAGGGTATTGGTGTGTGAACTTCAGCTTTCTCGCTGACCTTGAAGAACCTCAGTCTTTCAGTTCCTTTTCTCCCCTGTTTAGTGAAATAAGAGTATCTGTGAATATTTTGCCCTCGTTTTACCATCTTCTCATTTTTGACAAGAAAATGTCATCTCCTTCCCAGCTTTTTTCATCTGATCAGCCATTTTTGTCTTCTGGAGATCACTTTCTCAGTTTTGTATATAATATCTTGAATATGCATGGCTCTGTCTTCTGATGGTAAGAATAGAAACAAGCGATCCAGTCTGTGCTTTGGGATTGAGAAATAAGAAGTAAAGGATGCTCATTTTCTGTGTTGGCAGTTAAATCATTTTCTTGAGTATTCATTAGGAATTAACTGAATTGGTAGATGTCACCTAAGTAGTTGAACCTTGCCAAAGGAAACCTCTCCTGTGGAGCTGCCCTAACATACCAAGTAGTAGTGTGAGTTGGATGATGAAGTGACTTTATCTTGTTGCCTTGGTAACCTTCTTTGTCTTTTGTAGATCAAACGAGATGTAATGTGTGGATCTTGGATGGAGACCCATATCACAAAGGCCTCCTTAAATTTTCACTGGACGCCGTTTCTCTGAAGGACACGCTAGTTATGCTGGTTGTTGACATGTCAAAGCCTTGGACTGCTTTGGATTCTTTACAGAAATGGGCAAGTGTTGTTAGAGAACATATTGACAAATTGAAAATTCCTCCTGAAGAGATGAAAGAAATGGAACAAAAGTGTGAGTAGTCTAGACAATACAGATTTCAAAGACACAGTTTCCTGGTTGATGTTCATAATTGTTAGGGATTTTTGAATCTGAACGAGGTTTAATGAAGGAAGCATAATGTGAGTACTGCCTTTGAAATTCAATTTGGATGACGTGCTAGGTTTTAATATAGTTTTACACTGGAGACATATACAAAATGGCAGACTCTTCTGAAGAGATGGCCTTTCTTCTTTGCCAAAAGGCCGTATGTGTTCATTTGGAGAGCAGTATTTCAGGATAAAATTCTCTGAATCTTTCTGCAGCTGCTCATATTCAGTAGTTTGGTTTCTTGAGAAGTGGGACAGTCTTACTAACCTTGTCAGAATGAAGTATGTCCATAAGGATGTTAACACTATAGTATAAAGATGTTAAGCTGGTTTTATGGTTTATGAAGTACATGATATATTTTATATGTGCCCATGTAAGTTGAAAATTTTCATGGAAATTATGAAAATAATATGGGTCGTTTCTGACACGCTGTAAGCCCTTGTCACAGTTCTTTGTCTCACTGAGAGCTCTTCCTGTGTCAGCGTTGTGCTTCGTTTAAGGAAACATGCAGACGGTATGCTGCTGTTCTTTGCTGTTACTGGAATTTATATGCATGGAAACAGTAAAAACTTAAGAGAATGTATATCCTAAGTCATTGAAAAAGATATCTAACTGCTTTTAATCTGTATCTTTCTGTTCTTGCTGGCCATTGCCTGTGGGGCTTTCTCCTGCCTCCCTAAGCTTCTGCCATAAGGTGGTTCTCAGTCGGTGGGCCCACAGCCAGCAACAGTACAGCTGGGAGTTTGTTAGAAATACATATTCTCAGGCCCTGCTGTAGACTGCTGAGTGAGAAACTTCTGGTGTGTGCTCAAACTTGAGAACCACTGTTAGGCTTCAGCCTCTGATTTGAAGGGCAGTAAAGGAGTACGTGGGCTTCCCGGGTAGCTCAGCGGTAAAGAATTAATCTGTGATGCAGAAGATGCAGGAGACGCCACAGGTTCGATCCCTGGGTCGGGAGGATCCCCGGGAGGAGGGCATGGTAACCCGCTCTGGTATTCTTGCCTTGGAGAATCCCCATGGACAGAGGAACCTGTCAGGCTACAGTCCATGGGGTTGCACAGAGGCAGACCTGACTGATACGACTGAGCACGCAGGTACAAAGGTGTACGCATGTCCCTGTGTTCCCGGAGGAACCATGCTCAACCGTTCAAGATACCCGCTTCCTTGGCCTCATGTCAGTTGAGGAGAGTTTTCCTCCTTTGTGACTCTGTATAATATTCCCTCATACACTTATTATCCTGTGCTGTCATTTTGCCTTTAAACATGAAAAGCAGTCATGTGGAAATCCCTGTGTGTATCTATCATTGGTTCCTTAAGAATTCCTTGAAGAGGAATTACTAAATCAAAGCATATTTTGTTAAGGCCCTTGGTATATTCACAGTAGCTTTTTTTTTAAGTGAAGGTTTTGATAGTTTTGCAGATGAGTTCTAAAAAATTATCCGTTTTGGTAATACCTCATCAGTTCTGACGGGAGTGATAGAATAAATATGGCTCAAGATTGCACCTAGATAAAAAGACCTGAATAAAACGTTTAGAGAGAGGAAGTTAATATTAGAAAGTCATCTGGAACCATCTTTTAAATTGTGGACCCCCCGCCAGCACACGTTTGTCTTTTCTTTTATCCTGTCAAGTGCCCTCTGTGAATGAGAGAGGAAGAGGGTAAGGCTCAGTTGTGACTCGCCCGCAGTAATTTGCACGGATGAACCAGGCCTGCATTGAACCCCACTCTTGGGAGCCAGTGTTTATTCTGCCTCCTGATAATTAATGTGGGTCCGGTGTTGATGTACTGTCTTTGCAGCAGATTTCTCAAACCCTTTTTGTTTCTTACAAGACCAAGTACGAACTCGAGTAAAAAAATATGTGTCTAGATTATGGCAGAAAAGCTACCTACTGAAATGAAAAGCTGTTTCTAAACCGTGTATTAAATTGCCTTACTTTGATTTTCAGTGGTTAGAGATTTTCAAGAATATGTAGAGCCAGGAGAAGATTTCCCAGCGTCCCCTCAGAGAAGAAACACCACGTCACAGGAAGACAAAGATGACAGCGTGCTGCTACCTCTGGGTGCGGATACACTCACGCAGAACTTGGGCGTTCCAGTCCTAGTAGTTTGCACAAAGGTTAGTCTGCTTCCTGTAGACTCTGCTACTGATGTGAACGGGGAGGAACAACTAGTTATTCTCTAGGCTCCTTTTGGAGTTGGCACGTTAGTTTTTATAGTTAACCTCTAGACTAGAAATAGTAGTTTAAAATGTTGAATGCTATTCACATGTTCACTCTGTGATCTTAATTGTAGTTTTCTTTGAAAGAAAGTGTTAGTTCAGGTGTTGTATTGTGATCGAATTTCATTTTCCTAATTCTGATTAGACTTCAAATTGTATAGTCAGTTTAGTAGAAAGAATTACAGGCAAGATGATTATCAAGTTTGTATAATATTTTCCTGCATTGAGTTACATATGCTGATATCTTGATATATTAGGAGATGATGTATGTAAAATGAACTTGATTTTAAAAACCTATTAGTGCTCATTATGTGAAATTGATATGCGTCTATCAAAAGCCTTTTATTAAAGAGATTCTGGTAGGGTTGCTATTATAAAGATTCTATTAATTTCATTCCGTCACTGTATACATACACTTTATAATAAAATCAGATTTTCTTTAAAAACTAATTTATACTTCATCTTCTCCCTATTTGGTCTTAAGTAGTGTGTCTTTAGTAAGCCACAGACTAGTTAAGAAAATGACAGAACATATAAATACTTTTGCTATCTAAAATTATCATCAAAAAGTAACGTGAAATTTGTGCATATAATTGAAAGAGGGTATGGAATTCACCTTTGGAATAAAAATGATACATTTTTAAATATAGTTTAAGTTTTACTTTAAACACTGCAAAAACTGTCAATAACAAAGGAATAGGGGTACGATTTAAAATAATTAAGTCAAAATTTGTTGCCTGCTTTTCAAATGGTGATTCTGGTGTAGTTAGAAGTGTTACTTGTACCTTTTATATAAATCTGTGCTTTAGCTCTCCCAATAGAATCCTTTCATGTGTGGTTTGTTTTGATTTTGTTTGGCAAACAGCTGTTTATCGGCAGATATTTTCCTGTTTTTACACTGCAGATTGCCTCATAAAAGCTCTTATTTTCTAATGAAAAAAACGTTAAGTGTAAAAGGGACCTGAATCAGTATCAGATGAGTCATAGATTCATAAAATTTTCAAGCCTGAAGAGATCATCTATAGTATTTCATAGAATCTAAGGCACCATCAGTTCTACTTGAGTTTAAGAACTTTTAAAATGTGTGGCTGTGGGAGAATGTGTGTCTCAGATTAGATGGGTTACTCAACTCATTTTAAAGACCCTGGAAATTGAGATTCAGACTGTTACTTGCCATATCCTCATAGTTCAGTTAAAAATATCTTTAGTAAACTATCATGCTTTGCCAAGTGTCATTATAGTAATTATATGTATCTGTAATAATTTGAAATGCTCTCAGTTCTATAGAATGGACAAATATGCCACATCTTATATGCTGTTTATAAAGGAAACAGTTCTATGATATATATATATATGCATGACAAAAGAATGACATATTGGACCCCAAATTAATACTTGTTTATTTTTAGATTTCATAAGCTTCCAATTCAGAAGCTTTGGTGACGTTACTTGGATGTCATGATGTTTGGAACATGCTTTAATTTTTTTCCTAACATTTTTTTGTTGCAAGTAGAAATCAGAGTTGTTTCATTGATTGTGCTGGTGACATTTCAGAAATACCCTGTAATTCCCCTTTTCTGCTGTTGGTAAAATTGAAGTGAGAGTGAATAAAAGCGCCAGAAAAATAATGAAGGTCAACTTAGAGTTGTCAGATAATTAGAGGAACAAAGGGGAAATGTGTGCGGTACAGACTCCCTGGATACACAGAGTGTTTTAGAGAATTTGTTCTAGGATGTAAGTCATTGAGGTAACAAATATAACCGCCTTTTATAAGCTTGTCCTGTTATTCTTTCTTTCTGTACCAAAACTTGCTCTTTGGTGTTCTCATCACCAAGAGATCAGTATATAATAGAAGTCAGTACTTCTTTAAGTAATAAAAGTATTAATTAGTCTCAAGACTAAAAGTCTCTAGACAGATAGGAGTAATTGATACTCTAGGTCCTACCAATCAGTCACCATATCAGAGTTGTAGTTTTGTGATATTCTCTCACCCAAAATTGAGTTTAAATCACTATATTATTATTTAAAGTTAATATTGTTCTTTTTAAAATTATTTTAACTCATTAGTGTGATGCCATTAGTGTGTTGGAGAAAGAACATGACTACAGAGATGAGCATTTTGATTTTATTCAGTCACATATCCGGAAGTTTTGTTTACAGTGTATCCTTTTAATACATTGGTTGGTGCAATATTTGTAAGCTGTTTGTTCATTTACGTAGAGGAGTAAATTGATGAACTTAGAAATTCCATAAACTTTTCTCTTCCTACTTCTGGTCAGAAATTTCATTTTAACTCCCAAGTCATTTATATCTTGGTATTTTGAGATACAAAAGCAAGTACTGAATTATGTAACTTTGATTTGATGTGTTTAAAGTACTATGATTAAGAAAAACAATTCTCAGACTTATGCAGAAAATTCTAACAAGTTAGCATTGTACATGTTCTCATTTAAAACTGGTGTTCATCACTTGGGGGGTGGGTGGTAGGGCAAGATCAGTGTTTGGGTTTGTGTGTTTGTGTTTAGTATGTTAATTATCTCCAGAGTATGCATTCATCTCCATTGCACAGTCTGACGCAATGGTTGTAAATGGTTTTTAAATCTGGCTGTGCCCATCTAAGACTTAACTGAATTGGGACATTCAAAAGGAAGGCTGGAGAAATCTATGCTAAATTCTGAAAAAGCTTCCTGGATAATGTTGATGATCACAAGCTAAGAAAACCAATCATAGGAATCTTGGGTAGTCTAGGTTGCAAGGATTAGATGAACCAATGAATAACGTTTACAGCTAAGCAAAGGACAAAAGGAATCAGTGAGTGAATGCTTTTACAGTTTCCTGTTGAAAACTTCAAATGGCCTGAGAGCACCTAAGGAGTAGTGTTCTCCCTCGCCCCTCCTGGCTCAGATGTGTTGCAGTTGCATTCCTGAACCAAAGCGTGTGGGTCTGAAAGGTGACCAAAGGATAGGTGTTAGGAGTAGACAGGAAGAGTAAGTGACGGATACACATTTAGCGTGTGCGAAGGTTTTCATCGTCATTCGTGGGCGTTGGCTTTAAAGCCCACTTGCAGAAAGCCTGGCTGAAGAGTGAGTAAGATCACTGGCCCTGGGCGCCCCCTCCCCGTTTCCTCCAGTGCTCTGTCCTCTGCTGCCCTCTCTCTCCTCTTGTCACATAGTGGGCAGGTCGGTTGGATTAAAGGGCGTTCGTCTGCCAAAGAAAACAAAGAGGAGGAGTAATTGCACTTAGGTGTTTATAGCCTTTTTTGTTATCTTTGCAGATTAGAAAATTTGAAAACAAGTAGCCTCTTTAAATGGTTATTTAAAACTACACTTGAAAATGTATATAGTGAGATGTAATCAGGAGGAAGACTGTCCTCTAAAATAATTACAGACCTGTAGTAAAGCCGGTTGATTTTAAAAGAATACAAAACAAATCACTTCAGGAGAGTGAGGTGTGTGTGTGTGTGTGTGTGCAAGAGTGAGTGAACTGAAGTGAAAAGTGAAGTCGCTTAGTCGTGTCTGACTCTTTGCGACCCCAAGGTGACCTGCCGCCATGGGATTTTCCAGGCGGTAATACTGGAGTGGGTTGCCATTGGCTTCTCCAGAGGATCTTCTCGACCCAGGGGTTGAACCTGGGTCTCCTGCATTGCAGGCAGACGCTTTACTGTCTGAACCATCAGGGAGTGAGGGCAACAATTCAAAATCATGTTTCCTTTAAAATTAAAAAAAATTTTTTTCATTGTAATGCAAATTTTCCAGCTGTATAAATCTTCCAAATTATCATAAATCGGTTCTTGTTGTGAGAAAGATCGTTGACAAGTTCACACAGTTAAGCTTTTACTTAAGATTATGAAGTTTGTTTCTACCAAATTAAGTATTATGACAAGTTAAGTATATTGAGCAATACTACTTTAAGGTTCTCAAGCTCTGGTTCGTGTCCTAGAAAATGTGAAGATCCTAGTTCAGAGATTAGACCAGTCTCATCATTTCCTCTTGGCCTGAGTCACCATTTCTCTTGGGACCCAGCGTCAAGTGCTAGCAGATCACCCTAAGCAGTGGTCAGAATTTGTTAGCCGCTCCCACCACATCATCTGTCAGTAGTCACATGGCCCCTTTTTCTACAGGCCTCTCTTGATCTTTTGATCCATCAAGTCATTTGGATAAAGGTCAGAGTTAGAATCTGCCTTAATTACTGCGTCTTCATGTAGGCTTGTGTTATGTCACATTTTGGTCACAGTTGCCATGGATTATTCCTGAAAGCTTCTTGATGGTTCTTGATGGTTCATCTTTTCTGTTCAGTGGCTTTCCTGAGCTTTCTGCACAAAGTCCTGATTCCTGAGACTAGTAAAAACTATAAGAGATGCTAGTGCCAACTACCTTTGTTGAAAAGGCAAGACAGTTGTTTTGATAAATAATATCCCTCCTTCATGAAGTATAGGAAGGTAAAAAGCAAAAACAAATCTTGGTTTCATGTGCTGTAAATACAGAGGTAGTAGTGGACTCAGTTAATTACCTTTACTTTCTTGGCTAACAAGATTTTTGTCCTCCTAAGTTAAATCAATTATATAGAGATTGTTTTATTTGAATTTAACCTCTGTGAAATACTCTGTGGTTTTGAAATTCTTGATTACCATGTAATTATATCCGTGGAAATTATTTTTGAAACTAATATGTGTAAATGTTAAGCTGAGAACACAGAATTTTACAGTACCTCTTCATGGAGTTTGTCCAAAAATTTCTTTAACGGGTATTATTCAGATGGTGCAGCACTTATTTACACGTCAGTAAAAGAAAATAAAAATATAGATTTAGTATATAAATACATCGTCCAGAAACTCTATGGATTTCCTTATAAGATTCCTGCTGTTGTTGTGGAAAAAGATGCAGTATTTATGTAAGTATGCCCTTTTTTTTTTTTTTTTTTTTTTAAATTTTTTTGGCTGTGCCATGCAGCACATGGGATCTTAGTTCCCTGACCAAGGGTCCAGTCCTTGCCCCCTGCATTGGAAGTGCCCAGTCTTAACCCCTGGACCACAGCAAAGCCCTGCTGTGCTCCGCAGTATATTGTTCTGTCTTTGGAAGTGCCCAGCCTTAACCCCTGGACCGCAGCAAAGCCCTGCTGTGCTCCGCAGTATATTGTTCTGTCATTGGAAGTGCCCAGCCTTAACCCCTGGACCGCAGCAAAGCCCCGCTGTGCTCCGCAGTATATTGTTCTGTCATTGGAAGTGCCCAGCCTTAACCCCTGGACCGCAGCAAAGCCCCGCTGTGCTCCGCAGTATATTGTTCTGTCATTGGAAGTGCCCAGCCTTAACCCCTGGACCGCAGCAAAGCCCCGCTGTGCTCCGCAGTATATTGTTCTGTCATTGGAAGTGCCCAGCCTTAACCCCTGGACCGCAGCAAAGCCCTGCTGTGCTCCGCAGTATATTGTTCTGTCACGCACTGTTGCTGCGGTTTGATGCTGGATCATCATTTTCGGTTTTGAAGTGAGACCAGTAAACTTTTCCATGATGAGTTGGTGAGAATCTGTTCCTCGATTATTTTATTTATAACATGCTTTGATCTATTATCGTTGCCTTTTAGATTTACTGCTGGCCTGAGCTTTTTTGAAAGGCTGCTATTACAGCTAACCTGTCTATTGGGTGCCTGTATCAGTCAGTGTATCTATTCTTTAATTGGTTATGGTACATAAAGGACCCAATGTATAACCTAGATATGCTTTGAAAAGTTATCTGAATAAATTGGGAGGTAACACTAATTATTACTTCCTCGCAAATAAAAAACCTGTAATGTCAGTTCTAAAACCAGGACAAGTGATAAGTTTAAGTAGAAATTAGTAAACTTTGAGTATTGTAATAGATTAATTTTCCATAATTGGTCAAATTTAACTTCATAAAAAATGTTTGCTTTAATCTGATCATGGATTGAATGAAAGAATGACTATAAATGGTTGAGAATTATCATCTGCGTTTCTTTCTAGTCCAGCAGGGTGGGATAATGATAAGAAAATAGGAATATTACATGAAAACTTTCAAACGTTAAAAGCAGAAGATAATTTTGAAGACATCATAACTAAACCACCTGTCCGAAAGGTAAATTTTAGTGTATAGTCTTAATAGCCTTTTAAACTGAGGGGGAAGTCCATAGTTTTAAGATTGTAGGTAGAAAGGTAAGGGGTTTCATTTCTATCAAGTTGTGAACTTTACAACCTGGGTCTCAATCAAAAGCCAAGAACACCTTGGTAGAATAATTGTTTTAGCCTTTGTCTCTTGAGACAGATCTTGCATCTTCTTCGTGGTCATTAGTTGTTCATACTAGCTCACAGCAGATCCAGGGGCTGCCAGCTTCCATTTCATTCTGTATTGTTGCATGTCAAGAAATTCTTAAGATTTTTAAATCTGATTCCAGATGATACTCTTCTTTCATATGTCTTGATTTCGCTAAGGATGGTGTTTTTGCTAAGGATAGTGTTTTATGGTTAGGTAGTATAGACACTTCTGAAAAGCTGTGTAAAGGTGAGTATTCACATTTAGTAAGTTCTCACTGATTTTTAATTTGAACATGCTTCAGGGAAAAGTAATATTGATTCAGCATATAATAAGATTCTTAATTAAAAATCCAAACATTTACAAAGCAGTTAGAAATAAGAAACGTAGCATCAAATGAAAACTTGGTGTGTTATTCAGTTTGGATGTCTGTTGAAACAAATGCACACTTTAAAAACAACTTTTTTTTTCCCCATTCTCTCTTTTACCAGCAAAACTGTGCTTCAACTTGTTTTTTGTTCATTCCTCAAATACTTATTGAGCTACTGTTTAGGCATTAGGTGCCAAATAGGACCATGATGAGGTAGTGAATCAGTGTAAATGCCTTCACTCAAGTGGTGACCTGAGCTCTAGAAGTGAAGCCAAGTGAGGGAGGGCTGAGCAGGTGGGGTGGAAGGGTATAGTCCTGGGAACGGGGAAGGCAGATCTCTGATGAGACGGGAGGATAGGAAGGCACAGGGAAGAGAACGTGCACAGGAGTGTGTAAGGCGGCTGGGGAGGCTGGAAGAGAGTCCTCAGGAGGGCCAGAGCAGTAGGAAAGAAAGGCAGAGTTAGGATCTTGCAGGGCCTCATCATTAGGCTGCAGGCGGGACTCTGGATTTCATGCTCAGTGGGATGGAAAGTGATGGGCAGGCAAGTTGGCGTGGAGATGTGATACAGTCTGCCTTAACCTTTTCAAAGGGTCGCCCTGGCTGCTGGGTGGGAAATAAGATGGTGGCCTGCCTTGTGCAGAAGCAGGAGGAGCAGGAGGAGCAGGAGGCATCGGCAGCTCCTTTTACTTTTTTCTCTAATTATTCAGCAGATAGAAGAGACATTATATTTTTATTTCAGGAAACCATGAGCAAGTTGCTCTTCTCTCAACTGGGATATTATTGGCCCTTTTAAAGCACCTAACTGTTGTTTTTGTTGTTTAGTCACCAAGTTTTGTCTGACTCTCTGCAACCCCATGGACTGTAGCTCGCCAGACTCCTCTGTCCATGAGACTTTCCAGGCAGGAATACTGGAGTGGGTTGCCATTCCGTTGTCCAGGGGTCTTCCTGACCCAGGGATTGAACCTGTGTCTCCTGCATTATAGGAGGATTCTTTACCACTGAGTTACGTAGATTTTATACGCATGTATAAGCCTTGTAAGATTTTATATGCGTGTGGCTCTGGGATTGTGCTGTCCAGTGCAGTAGCAACTAGTTCCATATGGCTCTTCAGTATAAATTAAGTACAACTAAATGAAAAATTCAGTTCCTCAGTCACATTAGCCATTATTGCAGCTCCTCAGTAGCCACAGGCTAACATGTTGGACAGCACAGATACAGGACATTTATATTAGTGCAGATCGGTATTGGACAGCTCTGCTGAAGGGCCCTGGGGAGGGCAGTCCACCCGTGTATACGTGATACAGGTAATATTCATATTCGTGGTGTTTTTAAAAGATTATTCTAATCTGGAGAATGAGTTATGAATGGCTGTAGCATAATCACTTGTTCATTTCTGCATTGCTCATTTCAGTTTGTGCATGAGAAGGAAATTATGGCAGAAGATGACCAAGTGTTTCTTATGAAGCTACAGGTATGAAGTTACATTAGAAACAGACTTAGTATGGTTAATGGTTAGACTGTTCTTGTACACATTAAAGAGTAGTACATGGCTGAATGTCTAACCTAGACTTTTTGTGTGTTTTTCAGTCCCTTTTAGCAAAGCAACCACCAACTGCAGCTGGAAGGCCTGTGGTCAGTATTACAGATCTTGACTAAATTATTAAAATACAGTGCATATTGTTTTAGTTCTTCTATTTCTTTAATTGTGTATCTGTCTCTTATGGGTGTACTTGGATATAAAGAGGAATTAAGAATTCCCCTGGAATTCGTGAGATTTTAAAAGACAAACTTTCGTTCCCTTTTAGAATATTGAAATCATAAAGATCTATTTTGTACCATTTGTCCTGTATCCATTACTAGGCTGAGCCATTTTTGTATGTTATTTTATAAATCCTCACAGCAGCCAGATGAGGCAAGTCCTATCCTCATCCCCGTTTTGCAGGTGGGGAAATGGAGGCTTTTTAAGACATCATGGCTTGCCTGAGGTTTTACAGTTAATGGTATAGGATGCAAGTCCAGACTGGAGTCCGGATCTGACTCCCACCCTTCTCTTTATAACCACACTTCATTATTCTATGTGTTCCCCTTTTTCCATTGAAGGGAAAATTAGTATGCTAAAATGTGACGGGTCCCTGGTATTCTAATAATGAGGACACGATTGCTAAACACTTTGGTCCAGGGCTTGCAGCAAAAAGGGACCAGTAGAAGAGATGGGGGGCAGTTGTAAAGGAGTTGTTTATATGATAACTTTTGTGAAGTTGAACTTGCAGGGTTTTATAAATAAGGCTTTCACCTTTTTACTTAGGACGCCTCACCGAGAGTCCCAGGAGGCTCCCCTCGAACACCAAACAGATCTGTGTCATCCAATGTTGCTAGCGTGTCACCCATCCCTGCTGGGTCAAAAAAAATCGATCCAAACATGAAAGGTACATTTCTCTCTTTTTAAGAGGAAACAACACAATGCATTTCACAACAGAAATCTACCTGGTGTCATCCCACCTCTTGCCTTAGGTATTTTCTTTTTTATGCAGTAGCGTCTTGTCTTTGTGTATCTATAGAGACAGAAACTCTGAGTGAAGCAGACTGAACCATTTTACAGTGTAGTCTTAACATACACTCCATGGTGTACGCTGTATAAAAGCTTTGTGTTATATTTAATCACGCTCCTATAGGTGTAGGTCATTGGAGAAATTCATGTTTTACCTGAAATGGGTTATTTGCAGTTAACAAGCAGAAAAAAACTGTATGCATAGTAGTTATTTCTGTAGGAGTAATTGCCGTACGTGGGATTAGTAGGTGAGACTCCGTGTCTTTTTATGCCCTTTCCTGATGTTTCTCAGTTGTTCAGTTTACCTGTCATCAACATGGAGCCTTGCAAGTTGCCTAAACCTAATCAGCATTCTCTAAATATTAACTAATAAGAGCTCCCACCGCCCCTAGTATTTCCTTCCTGTTGGTATTTTTCTTCTGTGAATTGTTTATTGCCTTCCTTTGTCCATTAATCTCTTTGGGCTTCTACTGGTTTTCATATCAGATTGGACAGCTTTGTGTAATACTTGAAGCTACTATTTTTATTTTTGAAGAACCCCTTTCAAAAAGGGTATATATTCACAAGTAGCATCTGTTTTAAATGCTTTTGGCCTTTTTTTTTTTTTTTTAAATACATATTTATTTATTTGGCTGAACCAGGCCTTAGTTGCAGCATGTGGGATCTAGTTCCCTGCCCAGGGATCGAACCCAGACCCTCTGCATTCAGAGCACAGAGTCTTAACCCCTGGACCACCAGGGAAGTCCCGCTTTTGGCCTTTTAAAAATAACACTCTACCCTCTTTTAGCAATGAAGAAATAAATGTAAAGAAAAAATAACACTCTAAGTTTTTAATAATTATCTTACAGTCTTAACACTTACTCATATTTTGTTTTATATATGAGTAGATTAGAGAAGCGTCCCAGCCTCAAAAGATTAAGCTTGGCTTGGATTTGGAACATTTTCTGTGTGTGATTCATTTTCTGTGTATCATTACTATAATAATTTACAGAAAAGTTGAATGCTTTGAGTATGTTTTTTATTTTTTTTTTTTTTTTTTTTAAATAGCTGGAGCTACAAGTGAAGGTGTCCTGGCAAATTTCTTTAACAGTTTGCTGAGTAAAAAGACTGGTTCCCCAGGAGGTCCTGGTGTTGGTGCTGGTAGCCCTGGAGGTGGGGCTGGAGGTGGGAGCAGTGGTTTACCACCATCTGCCAAAAAGTCAGGTACTTCCTGGAGCTTTTCTTTCTTAACAGCTGTATTGCGCCTCTAAAGTGTGCATTTCAGTGTTTTAATGTATCTACAGACTTACACAAACCATTTTGTTGTTATTTAGTTGCTCAGTCATGCCTGATTCTTTGATACCCATGGACTGTAGCCCACCAGGCTCCTCTGTCCATGGGTTTCTCCAGGCAAGAATACACGAGTGGGCTGCCATTCCCTTCTCCAGGGGATCTTGCCAACCCAGGGATTGAACCCATTCCCCCTGCATTGGCAGGCGGATTCTTCTTCACTGCTGAGCCACCAGGGAAACCACTCAAAACATTACCATAATTAATTTTAGAACATTTTCATCTCCTTAAAAACATCCACATCAAAAAAGGAATTTGAGACCGTTCTAGTGAGATGGTTGAACCTAGAGCCTAACAATACAGAGTGAAGTAAGTCAGAAAAAAACAATACAGTATATTGGCGCATATATATGGAATCGAGAATGAAGGGATCCTGATGAACCTGCTTGCAGGGAAGGAGTGGAGATGCAGATGCAGAGCGTGGACTTGTGTACACAGTGGGGGAGGGAGCCTCAGTATCCATACACTACCAGCTGAGGTGGGTAGCGGGGGAGACGCTGCTGTGTGGCACAGGGAGCCCAATCTGGGGCTCTGTGATGACCTGGAGGGTGGGAGGAGGGAGAGAGGGAGGTCAGGGAGGGAGGTGCTCTATGTATAATTATGGGTGATTTGAGTTGTTGTACCTCAAAAACCAACACAACATTATAAAAATCTTTTTAAAAAATTAAAAATCCAACCTATTAGCAGTTACCCTTCCCTCCCTTGCAGTCTTCCTAGGCAGTGATTTGCTTTCTTTCTCTTTGTGTTTGCCTGTCTGGAGATTTCATATAAATGAGAGTCATACCTATTTAAAGTAATGTTTTTGAGTTTCATCCATGTTGTAGCATATGTATCAATATTTTTTTACTGTTGAAAAAAATCCCATTGTGTGGGTCTGCATACATCTTTTGTTTATCCACTCATCAGTTGACACGCTCATGTTTTCATTTCTCTTGGGTGTGTATCTAGGAGTGGGATTGGTGGGCCATGTAGTGCCTCCGTGTTTAAAGTTTCCAAAATGCTGCACCACTTTACATTCCCACCAGCAGTTGATGAGGACCTCCGTTTCTCCACATCCTTTCCAACAGGTGTTATTGTTCATCTTTATGGGTTTTTGTTGTTTTTTCTTTAGGTTTTGCTTAACCAAGTCCAGAATGTCTCTTTATTAGTATTTTTGCACGTGTGTCTGTGTTTTAGAGGGAAATATAATTGATGAACAATACTATATTTCAAGTACACAAGCTAGTGATTTGATTTTTTTGTTTTGGCCACACTGCTCAGCATGTAGGATCTTAGTTCCCCAACAAGGGATCGAACCCGTGCCCTATGCAGTGGAAGCTCAGAGTCCTAACCACTGAACTGCCAGGGAGGTCCCCACTTTGATATTTTTATACATTACAAAATGGTCACCACTTGTCCATCATTGTGTGAAGTTGTATCTCATTGTGGTTTTGATTTGAATTTCCCTGATAGTTAATGATTCTGAAAATCTTTTCATGTGTTTAACAACCATTTTTATCTCTTCTTTGGTGAAATGTTTATTCAGATTCTTTGCCCATTTAAAATGGGGTTGTTTTTATTATTGAGTTCTAAGTGTTTTTTCTATATTCTGTTTCCTGGACGTTTTTCAGACGTAGAATTTGCAAGTATTGTGTCCCCTGTATAACAGACGTAGAATTGGCAAGTATCGTCTCCCGTGTATAACAGACGTAGAATCTGCAGCTATTCTTGTGTTGCTTGTCCCTTCATTTTGTTGAGTGTCCTGTGCAGCACAGAATTTTTACACTTTGATGAAGTTTTTTTTCCTTTTGCTGTGTGTGTAAGTGCTCTTCAGACTTAAGCCTAGTCTCCTTTTTTAATCACACCTTCCTGCCGCCCTTTTCTCAAGTACCCGCTGCTACCGTTTTTAATCTTACAGATTTCTGAGTACAAATTGAATTACTTTCTGGCTTCTGTCACCCTCAGTGTAGAAAAGACTGCCTGTCTCAGGACTCTGACTTAATTACCACTCACTCATCTTTCCAGATTACAAAATTTTGTTGGCTGTTTTCTAGCTGTTTTCTGACTATTTTCTATGTTCTGTGCCTTCTTATTTAAAAATACAAACAAAACAAAAAACCTTTATGAGATGAAATGGTAGGTGCTAGTTTTCCTTCTGTTTGGTAACAGACCCTGCAATTTAACATGAGGGACTCGAAGGACTTCCATGGCAGTCCAGTGGTTTAGACTCTGCTTCCGCTGCTGCGGGTGTGAGTTTGATCCCTGGTCGGGGAACTAAGATCCCACATGCCATGTGACCCCCCAAAATAAAAAATTTAAAAAAAAGTGAAAATGAGGGAATTTGTTTTCAAATTAGGATGTTTATATATATATATATGTGTGTGTGTGTGTGTGTGTGCTTTAGATAGTTTTAGATATATATGTGTTTTAGATAAAGATATGTTTATATATATGTTTCCTTATATGTGTGTTAGATACAGTTAGTGAAACCATTGGCAGTTGCTAAATGAAGATCATTGGTGTGAAGCTATCTTGCCTTCTGTTGTTAAATGAAGATCATTGGTGTGAAGCTGTCTTGCCTTCTGTCTGAATCTTGGTCTCTTTTCTTTCAACACAGGCCAGAAGCCTGTCCTGTCAGACGTTCACGCGGAACTGGACAGAATTGCACGAAAACCAGTTACAGTTTCCGCTACAACACCTGCATCTCCTACAGAAGGAGAAGCTTCTTGAAGATACCAAATAAAGCCATTTATTCAGTTTTCTGGGATAATGTAAACTTGCCTCTGCCTTCTCCTTCAAAAGTGGAATTAGGGAACTGGAGTGCTTTTTCAGATGGACTAAATTGATGTCCTTTTATTGTGTGTGTGGTTGCCCATTTTTTAATAAAAGGGAACTATACGGAAAAAATTATTCTACACCATGTAGGATTGCTATTTGCATCGCCACTTTGCATAAGAAAGTAATTTTGGATTTTGAAAAACTCAGATTTATAGATCTGAAATACAGCCATGTGATCATATTCTAAAGGCTACTTAAAACATCTAGGAGGGTTTGGGAAGGGCAGAAAAACAATACGCTTTGGGCATTTGATTGACTTGGAAGTCCAAGCTTATTTTAGTTAAGACTGTTAAGAAATCTTTTAAAAAATTATGTATTAGTTTTGCTGGGAAAGAGGAGATGATCAGTTGTCACGTTTTTCCAACACCACCATAACTCTACCACCACACATGGAATATGCTGAGAAAACTATCGGGTAGCATTGGATACACTAGTCATTGTCTTAATCGATGGTCCTATAAGTTATCAAAATATGATTTAGAAACATTGGTCAAGATTTGTTTCTTTGAGAAGAAAAAAAAAAGCACACTGCCTAAATGTGTAAAAGAAAAATGCAGAGGTTGTTAAAATGTAAAGAGGTAACAGTCTTTGGATTTGTCTATATATATATATATATATATATATATATATTTACCTATATATATATATATATATGACTCTGCCTTAATATACCCCTTTTTTGTTTGTGACTTTCAACTGTAATCAGTTAATAAAGTATTTATTCTCTGCATTCAGGTTCAAATAACTTGTTGCATTCTCTTATATGTAAATCTACATTATCGTATAATGAATAAGATTTGTCAGTGTTTTGCAAGTATTTAACTTCATCGGATTATTAAGCTTTCTCCTCTTCTAAGAGACAAGTAAGTACATGAGATTACTACCCTGTAAGTCTCCTTAAATTAGGAATTTACCTTGATCAGTACATCTTCCCTATCAGCATGTCTTGAACTATCAAATCTAATGTCAGCATTCCTAGAAGAAAAAAATAAAGCCTTTTTTATCATTATTTAATGGGCAGAAACCATTTTAAAAGTTTGGCAAATTCACATAGCTACTCTTACGGGTCCTTGCAGGTCAAATCACCTGGTAGTAGTTTCACCTTTTTGATACTCAGTTTTCACTGCTTGTTTTGAAACATTTGTAAGAACAGTTTGATTTTCGTACTGATGTTCAACTAAAGAACATACGTAATTTGACCTATTGCTTAATTTCAGATAATTGAGGGAAAACTGTTACTACTATGTACATTGGTCTTTGTTATAACTTTATAGTATAGATTCCAAAGATTTTTTTTTTCCACAAAATATTTGAGGACAATACCTCTACTTTCAAACGTAATTCTTTCATTATAACTTTAAAATCTGTTTAGTTTTATAGTAGTATTTGGCCCCTAATGGTTGAATGTAAATACTAAAATATATGAGAGGGTTATAATTTGTTTCAGTGTGGGAAAAACTTAGGATGTTTGTGGGCATGGAAAAATTAATTTGCAAAAACATTTTCTCTGATAAAATATGAGGGGAAAAATGCCATTGATAAAATCTTAATGATTCTGCAATTCAGGTGTAAAGATCAGTTTTTCTGAACTAGTTGTACTTGAAGTAAGTGAAACCAAAGAAGAGACTTGCAGACTGTGCTTCATGGTACACTGTGGTGTGTCTGCTGTTTTTGCATGTCTAGACCAACTCATGTTTTTTTTTTTTTTTCTGTGTACATTGGAGATATACTAGAAAACCCTCAGAATTGCTTTGTTACCTGAATTAATTATAACTGTTCACTTTATATGAAGTTCAGTTTTAACTAATTGAAGATCTTTTGTTTACTGTGGTTAGACTTTAAACCTTTTTTTGGTCCCAAGTTTTGCAAGGAAATTTGTTTTTAAACTACTTCGTTTTTTTTTAGCTGTTTTTAATTGAAGTATACAGTACAGAAAAGTAGACAGCTTACAAGTGTATGGTTTGAAATACCACAAAGTGACCACATATGACCAGCACCAGCATCAAGAAAGACAACGTTACTGGTATTTCCTGTGTGCCCCCATCAGACCCTCAACCAATAAGGAGCTCCTGCCCTTTCCTCCAGAGCTGTAGATTAAGTTTTACTTATATTTACGCTGTATATAGATGGAATGTTAACGTTGATATTTCTTTGTGTCAGGCTTCTTTCGATTTTCTGGGCTTCCTCCATTTTGCTGCCTATAGCAATAGTTACTAATTCTCCTTGCATCGCACTATTTCTTGTGCAAAAACACTGTAGTGTCTCGAGTGTACTGTTGACAGGGGTATGTTAGTTTCCTATGGCCGCTGTAACACACTGACAGAATTGAGTGGTCTAACACAAATGTGTCATCAATGCCATTCCGGAGGTCGGGAGCCCCAGGTCAGCTGTGCCAGGTTCAAGTGTCAGCAGGGCTGGGTTCTTCTGGAGGCTCCAGGGAGCACCTGTTTCCTTCCTTTCCAGCTTCTGGAGGCTGCCTGAATTCCTTGCTTCCTGGCCCCCTGTCCATCTTCAAAGGCAATAGCGTCGAGTCTTCTAGTCTCTGCTTCCAGCACGTGGCTGCTCGCTCTGACCGTGCAGATTCTGCATATGAGGACCCACGGGATTAAATTTGGCCCAGGTGAGTCAGCCGCTGTAAGCTCCCTCAGCGCTTCACTCTCCTTGCCGGCGTGGTCTCTCAAGAGGAACTGAATGTTCCTGCCTTGGGCCCTCCATAGGTGGTGGTTACCCTCTGACTTCTTTTAAGGTTTTAAACATCTTTGATTTTATGCAGCTTGAATATGATAATACCTAGGTGCCTGGGGTGGGGGTGGAGAGGTGGTTATCTTTAGTATTCTCTGAACTTCCTGGGTCTGTGGTTTAGTATCTGACATTAATTGGGGGGAAATTCTCAATGTTAACTTGGGGGAAATCCTCAGCCACTGTTGCTTCAAATATTTTTTCCATGCTTTTCTGTCTTAGCATTCTCATGTATATATTACATCTTTTGTAGTTGTCCCGTAGTTTTGGGGTATTCTGTTTCCTCTTTTTTTCCCATCCCCCCCCAGTCTTTTTTTATCTTTGCTTTTTAGTTTTCGAAGTTTCTGTTAACCTGTCGTCCAGCTCAGAGATTCTTCCTCAAGCTGAGTCCAGTCAACTGATGAGCCCACGGAAAGCATTCATCATTTCTGCTAGTTTTATCTCTGTTTTTCAAAAACAAAAAGGTTATTTCTTAGAATTTCCATCTCTCTACTTACATTACCCATTTGTTTTGGTGTATCATCTACTTTTACTGTTAAAGCCCTTAACGTATTAATCACAGTTGTTTTAAATTCTTGGTCTGATAGTTCTAATATTTCTACCGAGTCTGAATGTGATTCTGATGCTTGCTCTGTCTCTTCAAGCTGTGATGTGGTTTTTTGGGGGGAGTCTTTTACTCTGCCTTGTCATTTTCTGTTGATAGCTGAACATGATGTACTGGGTAAAAGGAACTCCAGTGAGTAGACCTTTTGGTGCTGTGATGGTGAGGGGTTGTGGGGAGGAAAGCATTCTATAGTCCGGTGATCAGTTCTCAGTCAGCCTGTGTCCCTGGTCTCTGAACTTCACGAGTGCTTCTCTAGGGGGAGGTGGAGTTGGAGATTTCCCTACCAGTATGTTCAGTCTCTGATCAAATAATTTCTGCTGAGGGCAGGCCTTGTTCAGAACAGAAGACTGACTTATTTCAAAATGGTTACTTTCTTCCTTCCCCTGCCAGAAGCACCAGGGGATTTTTCTCTGAATTTCCCTCTGAGACTCGAGTGGAGCTCCTGGAGGTAAAACTCACAAACTGTGGGGATTCCCTTATGGTCCCCATAGTGTTTCACTCACAGACTTGTCCGTGCTGAGCTCCAGCAATCTGTTAGTTACAGTTCAGGCCCTCTCACCCCAGGGATGTCTCCCTTAGAGGTTTCTGCCTGGAAGTTTCTGCTTCAGTAAGTTGTGATTTTCTGTGTCCACCCACCTGTCTCTCCAGTGTGGGAGACTGCAGTTGGCCCTATGACCTCACTTCTCTGACAGATCCAAGAAGACTTGCTATTTTTCTCAGTGTGTTCAGCATTTTTACTTGTTAGGATGGAGGGATGACTTCCCAGAATATGGAAGTCTGATTTCCCCATCTCAGAATCCTGATTGCACCTGTGGAGCAGGGGCATCCTTGGGGGACCGGTATTCAGCTTCCTGCCGGGTATCTGGGTGGTTATTCGGTTTTCCTCTTGCTGTTACGACTTGTGCTGTCATTAACAGTCTTCAGTGTGTCTTGTGGAAAATGTGTTCTCCTTTCTGTTGGG
The DNA here is from genome assembly GCA_024291935.2 of Okapia johnstoni. NCBI lineage: Eukaryota > Metazoa > Chordata > Mammalia > Artiodactyla > Giraffidae > Okapia > Okapia johnstoni. The sequence goes on along the minus strand of CM044323.1, from coordinate 5,935,375 downwards.
TGTAGATGTCGACCTGGATTGCTGGATTCATAAGCTGTGTGTATTTTCAGCATTAGCAGATATTAAATGTTTAGCCAAACAGTTTTCCCAAAGTTATAAGAGGTCACATTTCTGGGAGAAAATGTTTGCAAATTATATATCTGATAAGGGTTTAGTATTCAGAATATAGGAAAACTCTTTAAAACTTCATAGGAAATCAACCTAGTGTTAAAATGGACAAAATAGTTGAGTATACTTCTTCAGAGAAGACACACAAATGACAACCATATAAAAAGATGCTTGATGTCATTAGTATTGATAACTGGGGAAATGCAAAACAAAGCCACAATGAGATCCCACCTCACAGCCAAAAATAAAAAATAAGTATTGGCAAATATGTGAAGAAATTAGAACACCCTGTATGTTGCTGTTGGGAATGTGAAGTGGCACAGCCACTTTGGACAGCAGTGTGGTAGTTCTTCAAAAGGTTAAGCATATAGTTACATGAGACCTAGCACTTCCACTCCTGGATATATACCCAACAGAAATGAGAATGTATGTGTTCCTAGAAATGTTTGTATACAGACGTTTATAGCAGCATTATGTATAACAGTACAGCTGTTACAGCTAGTAATATAGCTAAAAGGTGAAAGTAACCCAAACATCCATCAGTGGACAAATGGATAAGCAGTCCATACGATGGAATATTTTTCAACTATAAAAAGGAATGGGGAATTGGCAGTCCAGTGGTTAGGACTCTGTGCTTTCACTGCCGAGGGCCCAGGCTCAATTCTTGGTCCAGGACCTAGGATCCTACAAGTCAAGTGGCATGGCCAAACAAACAAAAGGAATGAAGTATTGATATGTACTACAACATGGATGAACTTTGGAAACATGTCAAGTGAAAGAAGCCAGTCACAAAAAGTCAGTGTATGATTCCATTTATATGAAATGTCCAGAATAGACCAATTCTCTGAGACACATTAGTGGTTGCAAGAGGAAAGGGCAATGAGGATTGACTACTAATAGGTATAGGGTTTCTTTTGAGGGTTATGAAAGTAGTTCTGAAATGATATAGTCCTCAGTCTTGTGAATATACTAAAGACTTGTCACTTCAGAAGGGTGAATTATGATACGTGAATTATGTATCAGTTTTCTAAAAGGAATTTGCTTCCAGCAATATACAAGAGTTCCAGTTGCTCTACATCTTTGTATACACTTGCTATTGTCTTTATCATTCTGGCAGGATTTTTGTTTATACAGTAGGATCTCATTGTGATTTTAATTTTATTTCCTTGATAACTAATGACATTAAGCACATTTCATGTTTATTGGCCATTTGGTTATCCTCATTTGTAAAGTACCTGTTTGAGAATCTTAAGAATCTTTCTTTTTCCCCCTCCTCAGAAAAATAGGGGACTAGTCGACTTCTTTCTGACTCATTCTTCACATAGTCAGAATACTAGTCTTTGCCAGATACGCATTGCAAATATCTTCTCTCATTCTGGGGTTTGGCCCTTTCGCTTTTTTTTTTAACCTGTTCTGAAGACATTTTTGCTTGTCCTCAAAGGTTGCTCAGGCGGTAAAGCATCTACCTGCAATGTGGGAGACCTGGGTTTGATCCCTGGGTTGGGAAGATACCCTGGAGAAGCAAATGGCAACCCACTCCAGTACTCTTGCCTGGAAAATCCCATGGACAGAGGAGCCTGGTAGGTTACGGGTCCATGGGGTCGCAAAGAGTCGAACATGACTGAGCAACTTCACTTTTAAAGGTTGTGAAGATAGTCTTAAGTTTTTTTTCCCCAGAAGCTTTATTGTTTTACTTTTCTACAATTCATCAATTCACCTGGGATTGATTTCTGTGCGTGGTGTGAAGTAGGGGATAAGGGTTTTTTTTTTTAATGTGTTCAGTTAATTCATTATCATTCATTTCAGTGCAGTCGCTCAGTTGTGTCTGACTCTGCAACCCCATGGACTGCAGCACGCCAGGCTTCCCTGTCTATCACCAGCTCCCGGAGCTTGCTTAAACTCATGTCCATCGAGTCGATGATGCCATCCAACCATCTCATCCTCTGTTGTCCCCGTCTCCTCCTGCCTTCAATCGTTCCTGGCATCAGGGTCTTCTCAAGTGAGTCAGTTCTTTGCATCAGGTGGCCGAAGGATTGGAGTTTCAGCTTCAGCATCAGTCCTTCCAATGAATATTCAGTACTGATCTCCTTTAGGATGGACTGGTTGGATCTCCTTGCAGTCAAAGGGACTCTCAAGAGTCTTCTCCAACACCACAGTTCAAAACCATCAATTCTTCGGTGCTCAGCTTTATAGTCCAACTCTCACATCCATACATGACTACTGGAAAAACCATAGCTTTGACTAGACGGACGTTTGTTGGCGAAGTAATGTCTCTGCTTTTTAATATGCTGTCTAGGTTTGTCATAGCTTTTCTTCCCTTAGCTGGGGGGGAGGGTATCGTCCTTCTGAACTGCAGTGTCTCCTTGGTCATAATTCGACTGTCTGTTGGTGCATGCATCAGTTTCTGGCTTTCTGTCTTAGCCATAATGCCGGCTTGTCTATCCTGTACCAGTACTACCTTCTCAGTTTCTGTAGTTAAAAAAAGAAGCCTTTATCTGGCAGCCTAAGCCCTCCTCTAATGTATTTCCATAAGATTATTTTAGCTATTCGTGACGTTTCACATTTCCATATAAACTTCAGAGTCAGCTGGTCCATTGCCACACAGAAAAACAGTGGCATTTTGATTGAGATTGCATTGAATTTATAGATCTTTTTGGAGATAATTATAATTTTTATATCCTCCAAAACTATGCAGAGGAAAATCTTTGAATTTATATAGGTCTTCAGTCTCTCCTCGCAGTATTTGTAGTTTCAAGTGTATTTGTATTTCAGGTTGCATCTTTTGGTAGATATTTTTCCAGCTAATTTTTTTATGCTGTTTTATTTCTTATTTATTTTGGCTGCGTTGTGCGGCTTGTGGGATCTTGGTTCCCAGACTCCTGGGTCCTCAGCAGGGAAAGCCAGGGATTCTAACCACTGGACTGCCAGAGAATTCTTTTTGATGGTATTTTAGATGGCATCCTTTTAAAATGTTACTTTGTTGCTGGTATGTAGAAATACACTTTTTTTTTTTATATTGATGTTATCCAGCAACCTTACTAAAATCCATTTATTAATGTAATAGTTCATCTGCAGTTTATTATATACGCATCTGGTCTACAGTCCGCTGCTCTACAAACGGGGTTATGGAAAGGTGCACCATCTGTACTTTATACTTTTGTAGTACAATTATGTCATCTGTAAATAACGAGTTTTATTTCTTCTTTTCTAATGTCTTGCTTTGTGACACCTATGCTGCAATGTAGGATTCTCTGGAACCAATGAGTGGAAGTATCTTTATCTTGTTTCCTGAGTGAAAGCTTTAAATATTTCACTGTTGAGTTGATTTGTTGCATGCTTTTTGTAGATCCTTTATCAGAAAGTTCTCTTCTTTCCTAGCTAGTTTATAATAAAATTTTATCATAGACAGGTGTTAAATTTTATAAAAATTTTTTTATATATTGAGATAATTTTTCTGTTAATGGTTATCAGTTACATTACCTCTTAGAAATATTAAGCCAACTTTGTATCCCTGAAATAGATTTAGCTTGATCTTTATAAAACTGAATTTGGTTTGCTCATATTTTGTTAGGATTTTACATCATGCTTCTGAGAAAAATTGGCCTATACTTTTCATGGACTTGTCAGTATTTGATATCAAGTTTATGTTGGATATCATGAATCAAGTTTTGAAGTATTCCCTCTTGGTATTCATTGTAAAGAGTTTATGTGAGATTGGCGGTGGTGGTTAGTCACTAAAGTGAGTCCAACTCTTGCAACCCCGTGGACTGGAACAGCCCGTCAGGCTCCTCTGTCCCTGGGTTTCCCAGGTAAGGATACTGAAATGGGTTGCCACTTCCTTTTCCAAAGGATCTTCCCAACTCAAGGATTGAACCCATGTCTCCTGAGTTGGCAGGCACAGATTCTTCAGCGCCGAGCCACTCGGGAAGCCCAAGATTGATGTAGAACTTGTTATTTTTGCTTCTTTAAAGCTATCAGATATCAATTTATAAGACCCACTATGGAACTTAACAGCAGCCCAAATGGTAATATCCTTTACAGTTTTATGTGGGCTTGTGCTTGACAGAACGTACTTGCTCCTTAAATTGGCAAAATGCCAGAATATGGGACTTCCTCCTTCATGTAGCACCTTTATTAATGTCTTTATCAAATAGTGGTTCCCCATGCTGAAATAGGATTGTAGCCAGTGATAGGGAATTCTCGCCGTATATGTAAGAGTGATCATGATCACTTTAGAGAGTTGTAGGAAGAACTGTAATACATACATAAAATGAAAACATCCACGAAGTGATGGTGAAGACATGAAATTCAAGGGTGTCTGAAAAGATGTTTTTCAGGTTAGAGCATATATGGAAACAGTTATATTCTTTAGAAACAATAAAATAATGATGCCTCCAGTTTCTTCAAAATACGATTGTATATAGTTGGAGGGAGAGTAATACACATCCACACACACACTACCACACATAGGTTTGGGGCAGAGCTGTACCTTGATTTCATTGTCTTACCAATACTTTTTAGAATTAGTTGGTGACAATGCTTTTCTGTCTTGTCTTGGGGTAAAATTTATTTTTCTAAAATTTAGATACAGCGATTTTCAAAAATTTGGGTCACAAGATTCTTCTTCTGTTTTCTTTATTTTTTGCTCGCAGCTTGCAGTATCTCAGTTCCCCAACCTGGGCCCTCAGCAGTGAAAGCGTGGAGTCCTAACCACTAGATCGGCAGGGAATTCCCAGGATTCCTTTATATTTATGCTTACTAAGAACCCCAAAGAATTATTTTTAATGTGGTCACTTATCTATATTTGCCATATGGTAAATAAAAGCTGAAAATTTAAAAATAGTCATTTAAAAGTAGCAATAGTAAATCCATTTTATGTTAACATAACTTTACAGAAAACAACTCTGTGAAACTAAAAAATGTCTGTGGAAGGGTGCCGTTGTCTTACATTTTTATAAGCTCTTTGGTGTCTGGCTTAATGGAAGACAACTTGGTTCTCCCATCTGCTGTATTCTGTCTGATCTGAAATGCTGTCTGAATGCCAGGAAGAAAATGCAGCCTCACAAATACCTAGGTGGAAAAAGGTAGGAGTATGTTAATAGCTTTTCCAGAGAATTGTGAATTTTCTCTTTTGATGCTAAGACTTGACAAGTGTTTTTTGCAGGCTAACTACGGTGGAGAGAACCATTGGTCTGACTTTCACCTGGAGTGGATTTTTACCCCATGTGACTTTGGTAAGGTTACTCATTGGATTTAGAAAGTATCAGTTTGCTGAACTCCAGGGTTCTTCCAGATTCTAACATGTCCCATTATAAAATGGTTCCTCCCCAAATAACATATTTTTAGTTATTATTGAATATCATTAGAAAAGTTTATAAAGTGGTGGGAAACTGTCAGGCTCAGGGCCGATACAAATTTTCCAAGATTCTAATTTTTCCTGGAAAGTTCAGATTCTATCAATGCAACAGATACTATCAGTTTATATTCCTTGTACTGATAGGATCACTTCATTCACTGTTGAGAAAATGTCTCCCAGATACGCCTGACGAACCAGTTGGTCTGTAAGTAATTCTTTCAAGTAAGGGAAAGAAGTGGCTAGATCAGCTTATCACTCAGTAGTACAAAAACCCTTGAGTAAGCAGCAGAAATGTACGTGCGCCTTTCCATTTCCTCACAGAACTGTGGAAGAACTGGTACTAGCTGGTTCAGCTTAATAAAATTCTGCTTCATCAGGGGAATTCTTAAGTGAATTTGCTTGGTATTTTCCCACAGAGTGGTGAGAGGAAAATGACCACAAGCCCAGTTTGCTTCCACCACCTTGCCTTGGGCTAGAGCTAGAGTTAGTTTCACTCCACCTGCAGCGCAAACCAATATTCATACAGTGAAAATGCAAATGACCTCTTGGGAGGAGGAGGAGAATGGTTCTGACCTCCCAGAATCCCTGGGAAGTTCTCAAGACCTCTGGGGGTCCTCTGACCACCCTCAGAACTGCTGTTATAACTCAGTAGCCGAATCAGTCATTTGATGTTGCCCCACGTTGCCTTAGAATTTGAAGCCAGGTTTTGGTTCAGAAATTTGAGTTTTCATCCTGTAGGATGTGACTCTACCAAGCATTTTTTATTAAAGTATGTTCTGTCTTTAATGGTACAACTGCACCATAGTTAACTGGGTTGGTCTCCCACTCTTGTGTATGAGTGCACTTTTCAAATTCTATGCAGATGGGAGGTACTATTTGGATGGTAGATAATAACCACAACTTTTTTTTAGTTAAAAAAAAATTTTAATACAGTTTTGATTATTACTTTCCACTAAGTTATTACTAAATACTGGCTATATTCCCCATGTTGTACAATACATCCTTGAGCCTTCTTACACCCCCTAGTTTGTACCTCCCACTCCCCCACTGCGGTAACCACTAGCTTGTTCTCTATATCTAGTTTGTTGTAATTTTTAAATTCCATATATGTGATATCATACAGTATTTGTCTTTGACTTACGTCACTTAGCTTGATGCCCTCCAACTGCATTGTATTTATGTACCACATCTTATTTATCCATCCCTCTGTTGATGGGTTCTGAGGTTGCTTCCGTATCTGGCAATTGTAAGTCATGCTGCTATGAACAACTGGGCTGCAGGTGTCTTTCCAAATGAGTGGTTTTGGTTTTTGGATGCATACCCGGGAGTGGAATTGCTGGATAGCCACATCTGTTGCTGTGCTCCCAGATAGTTTGCTGCTCCTCAGCTGCCGGAGATGCTCAATATTTCGAGAGCTTTAACCTTGAAGTTAAGTCTTAATCCAACCCTGCCTTGCAAGATATTTGAGCGTCTTAGCCACCACCTTCTTCTTAATGGACTTTGTAGAGCCACAGCTATCTTAATGTAGGAACTGTGGTGCCAGGACTCTGTGGAGAACCATGGCAAGAGGCAGAGGAGCTGGGTCACTCCATTCACTAAGCGCACGACTCTGTAAGTCATCTGTTCTGTAGCCTTAGTCCCATCCTCTGTGTAGTGTTGAGGACCACCTGCTTGGATTAGAGTTACAGTGGGGTAAACCAGATTGAGGATGTGGGGTGCTTCTCTAAACTGTAAAGTGTTACACAAATTAAATTTTAGTAGCCACCAGGGAAGGAATTTTAATTTGCATAAATTCATTAAATACTCATCCCATGATTATTCAAGCACTTTTAGCTCTCTGCTCTAAATGTGTTACTGTAGTTGACCATTTCTGAAAAGCCTACCGCCTTGTGTGGTTGTTTCTACAAGAAAACAGTTTTATATATTTATATATCTATACATATATACATACACATATTTACATATATAAATATATATTTATATATGTATGTATTTATACATACACATGTATAAAATGGTATTAGACCAACTGCTAGCTGTTTGTAACGGTAAAATTAGATCATCCCTGACGTCAGTCACAAGAATCAACTCCCAGGTGTATCAGACCTAAATGTAAAAGATGAACCCATACAAGTACTAAAAGAAAACTTAAAATTCTTTTGTATCCGAATGGGGACAGGCTTTCTAACTTTAACTCAGTATACATGCAATTAAAGGAAAGTTGTATACTCAACTATCTAAAAATAATCTGGGAAAAAAGCACGATGGCAAAAAACACCATAAACAGAAGCAAGAGGCAGGTAAAAGGTTTAAGAGAAAAAAGTTACACCACAGAGAAAGAGCTGATACACCTAATATTTGAAGAATTCTTAAAATAGAAGTCAGGGAACCAAAATCTCTATAGGATGTAAACAGGCAAAAAAGATGAACAGACAAGTAAATATGTAAATACATTCAATTTTTCTCAGGGAGAAATGCAAATTAAAATTACACAAAATATTATTTCTCCCTATCTGAATGAAAAAAGATTCAAAGCTTGAGAATGCATTTTGTGGAAGATGTTGGAGAAACAGGTGTGCACTATTTCTGGGAGTGCAAAACAATACAACCTCTGGTGAACAACACTACACAAACTCGGTAACCACCTAACCTAGGCACTTACCCAGAGACACACAGTTACGCTCTGTGACATTGTTTCTGATTGCAAAATGTTGGAAACAACCTAAAGGCATCTTCATGGGAAATTGGGTAGATAAGCTGAGGTATGGCCACTCAATGTAATTATTAAAATAAAAAAACAAGCTGATTTCTATAAACTGACATGCAGCAGCTCCAGGAGAGGAGAATGTCCCTTTTGACTGCAGAAGCACAGGGGGGATGACAAGAAATAAAACGTTGCCTGCAGAGAGTGGTTATCTTTCTGTTATGTTTTTGCTTCGGGAACCTCTGTTAATGCTTCCCATTTGCAAAAACTAGGATTTAATTGATGATGAGTGGAAAACTGTTTCCTGTGACCTTTAATGACTCTCAGTACGAGGCAAGTCCATGGTGGCCTTGAAATGGCACAGATGCCCTGTAACTCACATCCCAAATTGGACTTCTCTTTTCCCTAAGCAATCAGAAAACTTTTTTAAAAAACTTACTTATTTAATTGGAGGATAATTACTTTACAGTATTGTGATGGTTTTTGCCATGCATCGGTATGAATGGGCCATAGATACACATGTGTCCCCTCCTCCTACCTCCCTTGCCACCCTATCCCTCTAGGCTGTCGTAGAGCACCAGCTTTGGGTGCCCTGCTTCATACATTAAACTCGGGGCATCTGTTTTACATATGGTAATGTATATGTTTCAGTGCTATTCTCTCAAATCATCCCATCCTCTCCTTGCCCCACTCAGTCTAAAAGTCTGTTTTTCACATCTGTGTCTCCTTTGTTACCCTGTATGCAGGATCATTGGTAGCATCTTTCTAGATTCCATATATATGTGATAATGTACAGTATTTGTCTTCCTCTTTGCGACTTACTTCACTGTCTGTAATAGGCTCCAGGTTCATCCACCTCATTAGAACTGACTCAAATGCGTTCCTTTTTATAGCTGCAAAATATCCCATTGTATATAAGTACCACAACTTCCTTATCCATTCATCTGCCGATGGACATCTAGGTTGCTTCCATATATTTACAGCTACTGTAAATAGTGCTGTAGTGAGCATTGGGGTACGTGTGTGTCTTTTTCATTTCTGGTTTCCTCAAGGTATATGCCCTACAGTGGGATTGCTGGATCGTATGGTAGTTTTATTCCTAGTTTTTAAAGGAATCTCCCCCCCAAAAAAGTAAAAATAAAGGAATCTCCCTACTGTTCTCCATAGTGGTTGTATCATGTTGCACTCTCACCAACAGTGTGAGAGGGTTCCCTTTTCTCCACACCCTCTCCTGCATTTATTTTTTGTAGATTTTTTGATGATGGCCATTCTGACTGGTATGAGGTCAGAATATCAGAATATCTCATTGTAGTTTTGATTTGCATTTCTGTAATAATGAGCAATGTTGAGCATCTTACGTGTTTATTAACCTCTTATATGTCTTTTTTGGAGAAATGTCTGTTTAGTTCACCTGCCCATTTTTTGATTGGGTTGTTTTTCTGCTGTTGAGCTGCTTCATATGCTTGTATATTTTGTAGATTAATTCTTTATCAGTTGTTTCATTTGCTTTTATTTTCTCCCATTTTGAAGGCTGTCCCTTCACCTTACTTTTAGTTTCCTTTATTGTGCAAAATCTTTTAGGTTTAATTAGGTCCTATGTGTGTATTTTTGTTTTTATTTTCATTACTCTGGGAGGTGGGTCATAGAGGATCCTGCTGTGATTTATGTCAGAGAGTGTTCTGCCTGTTTTCCTCTAAGAGTTTTATGGTTTCTGGTCTTACATTTAGGTCTTTAATCCATTTTGAGTTTATTTTGGGGTATGGTGTTAGAAAGGGTTCTGATTTCTACCTTTCTCCATGACATCTCCCTCCCAAGTAATCCAACCGTCCTGAACTAAAATACCCAACTGATACGGGAGCAAGGAGGCTGAGTTTTCTAGTCTTTCTCCCCCCAAATACCATGGAGGAATTAAGTGCATGTACAGGCGTGCAGAAGCCCTAGAAAAAAGGCAGCACTGGCATTGCTTGGCCGTTGCAGCCCTCTGCTGGTGTAAATGGAACGAGATTGACTATATGATTTGCTTATCCTCTGTCTACATTTGTTTTGTTTCTTTTTAATTGGAGGAAAATTGCTTTGCAATGTTGTGATGGTTTCAGCTGTACAGCAGCACAGATCAGTCATAATTACACGTATATTCCCTCCCAGTAAAGCCTCCCTCCCCTCCCCCATCCTGTCCTTCTAGGTTGTCACAGAGCACAGGGCTGAGCTCCTTGTGTCCTACTGCAAATTCCCACTGGCTGGCTGTGTTACATATGGTTCAGTGCTATCCTCTCAATTCATCCCACGCTCTCCTTCCTCCAGTATGTCCACAATCTGTTCTCTGTCGGCATCTCTATTGCTGCAAATAGGTTCATCAGTATCTTTCTAGATGTCATATATATGCATTAATATATTTGTTTTTCTCTTTGTAACTTACTTCACTCTGTGTAACAGGCTCTAGATTCATGTAACTCACTGGAACTGACTCAGATTTGTTCCTTTCTTATGGCTGAGTAATATTCCTGTGTGTGTGTGTGTGCACACACGCATGTGCATAGATGTACCACAGCTTCTTTGTCCATTCCTTTGCCGATGGACATCTAGGTTGCTTCCACGTCTTGGATGCTGTAAATAGTGCTGCAGTGAAGGTTGGGTGCATGGATCTTTCAGAGTTACAGTTTTCTCTGGATATATGTGCAGTTGTGGGATTGCTGGATCATATGCTAGGTTTATTTTTAGATTTTAAGGAACCTTCGCAGATTTCTTCATAGTGGCTGTTACCAATTTGCATTCCCGCCAGCAGCATAGGAGGGTTCCCTTTGCTCCACACTGTCTCCACCTTTGATGTTTTTAGATGTTTTACTGATGACTGTTGGGACTGGTGTGAGGTGATACATCTTTGTAGCTTTTTTTAAAAATTTACTTATTTTTGGCTGTTCTGGGTCTTCGTTGCTGCGAGGGCTTTTCTCTAGCTGTGGAGAGTGGAGGCTGCTTTTTAGTTGCGGTGCACGGGCATTGCATTGCAGTGGCTTCTCGTTGCAGAGCGCGAGCTCTGGGGCACACAGGCTTCAGTAGTTGAGGCACGGTAGTTGTGGCTCATGGGCTTAGTTCCGTGGCATGTGGGATCCTCCCACGTCAGGAATTGAACCCATGTCTCCTGCGGTGGAAGGCGGATTCTGTACCACTGAGCCACCAGGGAAGCCCCCGCCTTGTAGTTTTCATTTGCATTTCTCTGTTAATAGCCATGAGGAGGGCATGGCAACCCACTGCAGTATTCTGGCCTGGAGAATCCCCATGGACAGAGGAGCCTGGCAGGCTACAGTCCACGCAGTTGCAGAGAAGTGGAGACAACTGAGCCACTAAACACAGCACGTTAATAGCCAATGGGTTATCTTTTCCACTACTTGTTTTTTTTTTTGATTGCCAGTAAGTTAAACAAATCTTTGAAGCATTGCTGAGTCTGCTTGTAGGACCGTCACACTTGTAGCGTTTTGAAATGCGTGCTCTGATCCCGACGAGGTAGTTCCTCCTGAGCCCCCTGTCTCTTGTCAGTCTGTTCCATGGCTTGAAAGTTTAGCATCTGCTCCACTTCCTCCCTTTTTCTTCAAGCAAATCAGTCTCCAAATCGTGCAGGTTTTCCCTCCCACGGAGTCTCTTCAGGCCACCCTTCCTGCTCTGTTCCTGTGGTCACTGTCCGAGTTCGAGCCTCTTTCCTATTTCCAGAACATCTGCAGCGGTCCCTGCCTGCATGTTGCCAGCCCAGTCTCCGCAAGGCTGCTAGAAAAACACCCCCAGGGAAGAGCGCCGGTCACTGACTCTCCTCCTCTGCGGTTCCTCATTGTTCAGCAGCAAAGGAAAGCTCTAGTTCCTTAGCCTGATTTCTTTTTTTTTTTGGCTGTGCCGAGAAGCATGTGAAATCTTAGTTCCTGGACCCGAGCCTGTGCCCCACACAGTGGGAGCTCGGAGTCCGAACCCCTAGAGCACAGGGAAGTACCTCCTCGGCCTGCCTCCTTGGGCCCTCCAAAACTGGGCGGTCGCTTTAGCCTGCTTTCCGCTCTTCGTCCTTCCTCCCTCTGTCCTGTGTCACATGCGCTTCGTGGCTTCTCTTCCTGTTGCCTCTGCCTGCTGTATCACTGTCCTCTTCCCGCACGTCCAAAGTCCACTATTCTTGAACCCCCGGCCTGAAGCTCCACCACGCTGATCCTTTCAGCTGAAAGTCATTTTCTTCGACTCTGAATTCTCAAAACATTTAATATGTATTATCTTTTTTTTTTTTTTCTTTTTTATGATTTGTATCCTCTCTCCTTTATGGCACCCACACTTGGTGTTTTGTGACATGGTCCTTTGTGGACGTCTGTGTAGGACAGTCAGTGGCTGTGATCCAGATTTGTATCCACACTCCTGCCTAACAGTGCTAACAGAGTTAAGAGAGCCCTGAAGTTGTTTCAGTAGGAGCTGCTGAAAACAAAATTTTAATTGAAAAAGTACCGCTAAATTACTTTTTGAATAGTGAAAAATCTCAAATTATATTTTCCCAAACTGTCTCTTTTTGACAGTTTTCTTTCCTTCATTAAAAAAAAAAAAAATACTGCTATTGAAGGAGAAAACTGAATAATCTTCAAAACTTAATCTTCCTTTTGTTTGGTGTATCTTTTCTCCATAAATAAGATTTCTCATTTCAATGTAGCCAGTCCCAGCATTTATTCAGGGTTGTTTATTCATTAATGAAGGGAAAGTTTTCTATGTGGCTGCCCCCCATTGAAAGGACTCCCTAATATAGTGTGGTGTCTGGGGGAATTGGTTCTAGGACCCCACTTTGGGAGCCTCCCTGGTGGTTCAGATGGTAAAGAATCTGCCTGCAACGTGGGAGACCTAGGTTCAACCCCTGGGTTGGGATGATCCCCTGGAGAAGGAAAGAGCTACCCACTCCAGTATTCTGGCCTAGAGAATCCCATGGGTTGTATTCAATCCATGGGGTCGCAAAGTCGTACATGACTGAGCGACTTTCAGTTCACTTCACTTCATCCCCCTTTGGATACCAGGATCCTCAGAGGCTCTAGTCTTTTCATTTAAAAATATGTAGTATTTGTATATAACCTGTGCACATCCTCACTTTTTTTTTTTTTTTTTTTTTGGCTGTGCTGCCTCTTCATTTCTGTGTTCAGGCCTTCTCTCGTTTCTGCCAGCGTGGGATCTTCTTTAATTGCGGTGCACTGATTTTCGGGGTGCTTTCTGTTGTTGCAGAGCACAGGTGCTAGAACCCGGGCCCAGGGCTTGTGGGCTGCAGTCTTAGTTGCTCCTCGGCATGTGGGATCTTCTTGGACTGGGGGTCAAATTGGTATTCCCTGCTTTGGCAGGGGGATTCTTAACCACTGGACCACCAGGGAAGTCCCTCCCTCAATACTTTATTTTGAAAATATCCAAACACAGAAGTTGAAATAATTGTACAGTGAACACCCATGTGCTACACCATTAACATGTTCTTGCAGTTGCTTTATCACAAGTCTCTCCTTTCATCCATTTCTCTGTTCATTAACCCATCTCTCTCTCCTTTTGGGGAATGAATTTCAAAGTAAATTTCAGACACAGGTAGTGTCTAGTTTGGAATGATAGTGACTTGAAGAATAACAAGGCAATGAATTCTTACAGCCCATGTGAAAACACAGAGGCTTTATTGGCTGGGATTGGTGCCTGCTTGGCTTTGGCAAGAGGTTAAGAATGTGTTTAATCAAAGACGGTAGGATAGTTTGGGCTGACTGTAGATTATCTACCCCACCCCCACCCCCAGCATAGTATCTACTTTTTTTGTTTCATTTGAATATGAGAAAGGGAGGTTTGGGGCTGTGGAGAACAAACATCCATGTGGAAGCAGCATCCCCTCCCTTTCACATGGGTTTCCAGGCCCTCAAGGGTTGCAGGCTGGGGCTTCTGGCTTATTGGCCAGCAGCAAGGCTATGAGTCACATGGCCTGGGCCTACCATCCACTTGCCCGTGGGTATTTGACCTTGGATGTGATACTCAGCCTCTTGGCCTTGTTTCTGAACTGAACTTGGGTCCTCTTGCTTACAGTCCAGCAAAGCCAGTGTATTGACACTGGGTTGCAGTGAAGGAAATATAGTGTTTCTCACAGGACCCAGCAGGGAGAATGGACAGCTTGTGCTCAAAAGACCTGAACTCCCACTGGTTTTCATCAGAAGGTTTAAAGGCAGCATTTGGGGTGAGCATGCAGAGGGCGTAACTTTCTTCTGACTGGTTGGTGGTGAGGTAACGGGGTGGCATTTCAGGAATCTTAATCATCAGCTGTCTGGTTCTAGCCAGTCTGGGGTCTGTGTGCTTGTGGTCAGCCTGTAGTCACCACCCTCCACCTGCGTGGGGGTCTTAGTTCTTCCTGCAGAACACCTCCAAGGTCCATGGTCAGATTGTTAGGGGCAGGTATCTCCTGAGGAAGAACTAGGACTGTAATCCCTGAACTGTTGTTGTCTTGACTGCTTTTGTTTCTGCATTCCTCCACTTCCATTAGTAATTGCTAGAATCTGCTCTTTGGAGCTCAGGAAAGGCCTAGGAGACTTAGAAGCCTTTTTCTAAGAACAAGAACTGGGGGACCTGGAGGGGGGCTTTTGTACCTGGGAGGGCTGGGTTCCAACTTCAGTTTTCTCATCTGTAAAATGAATGTGATGACAGTACCTACGTTATATTGTTGTGGAGAAAGTATGTGTGCCTGGCATGTAAATCAATCAGCTTTGGTTGCTAAATTATGATTACCTTCCTTGATGAGGTTCAGTTCAGTTCAGTTCAGTCGCTCAGTCGTGTCCGACTCTTTGCGACCCCATGAATCGCAGCACGCCAGGCCTCACACAAAGTTAACATATGGGACTATAGCAGCAGTTTTGCCATGTAAGCCTGAAAGAAATTCAGAGAAGCAGGAGGGCGCAATCCTGGAAGTCCTATGAGATAACCGGTCACATTGAAAATGATATTCATGTTTTTTCCCTTGCTCTGCGAGGGCCCTACATTGGTCTCTGCCGGCCTCTGCCAGCCTCGCCAGCCTCACGGCCTCTTTTTCTCCGCAGCAGCCGTTTCAGAGGGAGCCGGGACGTTTGCGGTCCTCAGGACGTTTGCACTTGCCGCTCTTGTTCCCCGGGTCTCCCCGAAGATCTGTAGGAGAAGAGAGGTAAGGCCTCGCGGCGGGGGGTAGGGCGGGACGGGGCGGGGCCGGGTGCGTCTGCCGGAAGTGGGCGGAGGCCCCCGGAAGTGGGCGGAGGCCCCCGGAAGTGGGCGGACGCCCGGGAAGTGACGGCCTAGCCCGCCGAGTTGGTGGAGTCGGGGCAGCAGCGGCGGCCTTGCGTTCCCGGGCCCTGGGCGATGGAGAACGGAGAGGTCTACAGGTCCACCACCGAGGCGCACCCGGGCCCCGGCAGAGGCCCCCGGAGCGGCCTGGCCGCCCACTTCACCCTGAGCCGGCTCCCGGGGCTCCCGGCGCGTCAAGGTCCTGGAGCTGGTGAGTCCGCGGCCTGGCGGGCGGGAGGCGGCGGCGGCGGCCGCTCGCACATCCCCAGGCCCCTCCCTCGGCCCGGGCAGGCGCCGCTCCCGCGGGGGGCCCGCCGCGCCCCCTCCTCCGCGAGGCCCTGGGAGCGCCCAGCGTGTTTGGCGGGCGCGGGAAGCGCCGCGGGGACCGAGCCAGCGGCTACCGTTCGCTGCTCCTGCGTGGCGACCTTTGGCTCCTCTCCCGGCCGTTCCCCGCGTTATCTCCCAAAGCGTCCGTGTTTGGACTACACAATGCTTGTTTATCTTTCTCCGGTGTTTGCGGCTTTCCGGGTGCGAACCCGAGGGGGCAGTTACGTTTGTTGGGACGGAGTGTTCCGATACTACGCAAGGCGTAGAGATGTATGTGTCCAGTAAGTTGTCTCTTTAAGTTTTAATACTAACTGGAAAAGAATTATTTCTAAATGAGCAGTGTGTGCACCAAAGACAAAGTCAAAACGACAGCTTTTTGTGTGAGTTGTGCGAGGGCATTCTCTTTCAGGGACGTTTAGTTTCAGTTTGCTTTAGGCGTTGCTTAAGGACCTTAAATCTACTAGTGAAAATGATCAAACCATCTCAGATTTAAATGTTCATTCAGATCCCACGCATATTGACCTCCTTTGTTCCGTTTTAACCAACAGTGAGTAACATTTTCTCTAAGAGGAAAAATCAGACTGTTTAGAACGTTTCTGGGTGGGTTTGGTGTTTTAATCATCCCCAGTGAAAACAGCCAGTTGGTTTTCTTTGGGAGATCTTAAGTTCTTAAAAGTCAGATAACTAGAATTTATATTCTTAGAACTCAGATGACCTACTTTCATTGAAAAGAAAAATTGCAGTCAAAAAACTAACATAGCTTTTTAGCCACCCAAATGATCACTTCTGGGAATAACCGGGAAGTCACTTGGAAGCAAGTGACAGTGTGGCCCGAGAGGGTTGGGCTATGTCTCCTTTTAACGGCACGCTGGCAGCTTTTCTGTTCCTACAGTGTCCTCAGCCCACTCCTGCCATTGTGCTTCTGCATCGGCGGATCCTCCCACCCAAGAAGGGCTTCCTTCTGCTCTTCCTGTCCTCAGCTCTTGCTTGACTTTTAGATGTCAGCTGTGTTTCTCTGCCTTAGAGCTGAAATATTTCTATATAAGTAGAAGAATTCTTTGGAACAGAAAAGAGTTAATATTCATTTGAAGCACTCTTACTGTTCAAAAGACATCCTCAGTATTGGTCTGTTGCCCATTAACTCTTTTCAGTTGCCTTTCTTTTTCCTAATGAGAACTGGCAAATCTAAAGTAAAGTTTCTGATTGCCTTATTTATAGTATAATAAACTGTAGTTTCTATCTTCTGAATAGAATGCAGCCATAAGTTTCCATGGTAGACTTTTTACTTGGAGAGAAGGGGGAGGATGAGTTTGCCTTGTGGGGATTGTTAGACTATTCCTGCTTGTTCTCCATCATCCATAAGGAGAAAGAGCAAAAGAATGAAAATTAATGTCTCTTTTTGAACTCCATTTGTTTGTTTATGGTGAACCTGTCCCACCCTTTTCACTTTGTCTTGTTTTGACTTTCTAGATCTTAGTTTTCTGACTAGGGATTGAACCCTTGTCCTTGGCAGTGAAAGCTCGGAGTTCTAATCCCTGGACTGCCAGAGAATCCCCTTGTTCACAGGGAACCTACAGTATTACATTTTCTTTAACATAGATTTAGAAAAATATTTCTTCAATATTGCCTTTCTTTCTGATGGTTGTCTTTTTGTTCCTACTTTGTCTGTCTTAATGTCTTACCTCTTCAGAGCAATTTACCCAGAAAGTCCCAAGAAGGGTTTATATGGAGTAAATGAAAACTCATCCAGCCAGGGGCAACAGACAAAGTCTTCTTTCCTTAACTCAAACTCTGCCTTTAGGTTGTTTTCTTTAGATAAGTTGTTTTTTAATTTAAAAGAGCTGGCGAGCTCCAGTAAGGAACAACTGGCGTGGAGAAACCCATAATCAAGAGGAGGTACTTTAACAAGGGACTTGGAAGCCCGAGGACATTTGATGCAAAATACAGTGCATTTCTGTGTTCATTATTCTAGACCCATAAATCATACCAGATTCTCAAAAACCCCAAAAGAGAAATGTCTTACTCTGAAATTTAACACACCAGATGCTGTGTACTTAGGAGATTCAGAGAGTCCTAGGAGGTGGGGTTGGGTCCCCTCTGAGGTGTTGACCGTCTCTGAGGCTCTGCGGGGCGTGCTTGCCAGCACAGACCCGAACACCAGGGGTACAGAGCGGAGCCTGCAAGCAGAAGGGGGGCGGTTAGAGAGAACGGCCTGGCTAGCTCTTGAGGTGCATACTCTGGGAGTTAGAGGGTTTTATCTGCCGTTCACACGTGACCTCGGTTTTGTCAAAGACTTGTCCATCCACCCTTGCAGAGCTGAAGAAGAAATGGAGACTCAGCTGAGAAGGTGCTGCGGGGAGTCCTTGCAGTTCTCAGTCTATGCAGTCACTTTATTAGTTTATTCTGTCTTTAGGTTGGTCCTTACGCACATACTTTGTGAGGTTTTTGTTGTTACTGTTCTTTTTTGAGGCAGTTTTTTTTTTTTCTGCTGCTGTTACAGGGAGAATTGACCTTTTTGGCAGCCAGATTCCTTGCTAGTAAACTGGTGTAGTGATCTAAGTATGTATGATATAGTCTCTGCCACAAACAAGCATTGTGTTTATAGTAGCAGCTGAATGTCCTGAAGGCCACAGAGTACTATGATTATAATGACTCTTCAGGCAGGCAGTTTGATTTAGACTTCACCAGTGATTTAAATGTATTAAATTGTGAATAGTGTTATTTTCTAAGTGCCGAGAAACAAATCACTTAGAAACCATTTATCTTCTATTGGTGCTATTTTCATGACTTAAATGAAAATTGATACATACTAAATTGAAGTGCTCTGCTTTTACCTTGAAGAAGATCCATAATGTCAGCAAACTGTATCCTCGAACCTTTGTGAGTAAATGTTTGCTGAAAGCACTGGAGGCTTAGCCTGACTGCAGGCCGACACATTTGTTTACTTGAACCTTACATATCACTACAAGGTTTTTAAAGCGAGTTTAGTAATTCACAGATGAATAGAATTGTGTAGATGGAGCCTTACAATTAATGCAAACATTAAAAAGTTCTTTTATGAGAAATGTTTTGGTGGTAGACTGTTCAGTGATGGAGAATTAGTATTTAGTGTGGTGACTGTGAATTTTAGGGAAGACTGAAGTTTCAGAAAAGGTAGTGAAACTGAAATGGAGACCCAGAGGAGTCATTATCTGAATGTTGAAGTCATCAGAACGGTAAGTGCATCTCTAGTCACTAAGACTTCCCAAATGTGTTGACTCTAGCATGGTGGTTTTAATGTATGACTTAACAGCAAAAAGGGAAATGCACAGACCTCTGGTTGTAACTTCAAAAACCCAGCTGACAGGCAAGTCCTACACAAACACACCCAGCAGTAAGATGAACTTAATAAACAGTGCTTTATGGGGAGAATGAGTACAAAGTGGGAGTCAGGAGGATGTGGCTAACTTGGGAGTTAGTCTCTCAGAGATTTAAGTCCCTCAGCTGTAAACAGAAGAGTGGGAGACCGTGTTCTCCAAGGGCCCTGCCAACTCATAGCAGCTTGATAATGCCCTTTATTACGTTTGGGTACAATTTTGTTATCACTAGAAGGAGCCATACTGGGCATATGTACCGTGTTAGGTGCTTAGCCTAATATTCAGTAAGCAGTGTTTAGTATGATGCTTGCATGCTGTTGAGAGCAAAACTGTTTACCAGAAAGTAATCACTGAGCCTCTGAACTTAGGGGTTGCATTCACCATTATATCCTTACCTGATTCAGTGACCTTATCTCTTTTCCTATCTTCAGCCACTTAGGTATTAATGCTGGTGACCACACATTTCTTGAAATTCTTCTCTTAACTTTCACTTTTTCTTTTTTAATACAAAAGGTGTCTGCTTACAAATATAAGCATATAAGTATATATATGTATAAGTATATACATTTTATATATATATATATGAGATTAAAATAATATAAGTCACACTTGAGGCCTCAACAGTATTACCTTACTGTTAGATTAACAATGTGGAGTGTGTTTACTTGCTTTTTAAGGAATTTCCCTGAGAAATGTTCAGTTTCCTGTGCCTTGCTCTTCTGGTGCCAGTTGCCCTGGTCCCTCCTCCTCTTGGACTGTGACGTTCTTCAGCCTCTCCCAGTCCTCCACCCCTCCTGTCTGCTAACCAACAAAACCAGACAGGCAGTTCCTGCATCTGAAAGTCCATCCTCTCTGGCAGGATCATCACATAACCACACTCCATTCCTTCATCATTTTCCTCATCACTCCCCATCCAGTTAGGTCAGTTTCCTTGTTACCCTCTTGGCTGCCCTGCAAATCCTTACTGTAGTGTTTCCGTTCCTTTTGTGCCGCACCCAGAGTGCCCTCTGCCTGTCCTGATCCTGGGTCTTGCTTTTCACACATCTTTCTGCGGCTACTGTTAATCCAGGTGGGTCTGAACATTTTCCTGAATTGATACCAAATGGTCAAGTATGAGATATAAAATCATTGTTTTCTTATTTTTTTTTTTTCCTTAAACATAGGTTTTAAAAGTGAAAGTTGCTCAGTCATGTCTGACTCTTTGCTACCCCATGGACTATATACAGTCCATGGAATTCTCCAGGCCAGAATACAGAAATGGGTAGCCTTTTCCTTCTCTAGGGGATCTTCCTAACCCAGGTCTCCCTCATTGTAGGCAGACTGTTTACCGGCTGAGCCACAAGGGTAGTCCATACATAGGTCTTACTGCTCTGTTATTACATGTTCCTACACATATTACCAGACCATCTGACCTGTCTCTTGAGAAACCTGAATGCAGGTCAGGAAGCAACAGTTAGAACTGGACATGGAACAACAGACTGGTTCCAAATAGGAAAAGGAGTACGTCAAGGCTGTATATTGTCACCCTGCTTATTTAACTTATATGCAGAGTACATCATGAGAAATGCTGGGCTGGAAGAAACACAAGCTGGGATCAAGATTGCTGGGAGAAATATCAATAACCTCAGATATGCGGATGACACCACCCTTATGGCAGAAAGTGAAGAAGAACTAAAGAGCCTCTTGATGAAGGTGAAAGAGGAGAGTGAAAAAATTGGCTTAAAGCTCAATGTTCGGAAAACTAAGATCATGGCATCTGGTCCCATCACTTCATGGGAAATAGATGGGGAAACAGTGGAAACAGTGTCAGACTTTATTTTTTGGGGGCTCCAGAATCACTGCAGATGGTGATTGCAGCCATGAAATTAAAAGACGCTTACTCCTTGGAAGGAAGGTTATGGCCAACCTAGATGGCATATTTAAAAGCAGAGACATTACTTTGTCAACAAAAGTCCATCTAGTCAAGGCTATGGTTTTTCCAGTGGTCATGTATGGATGTGAGAGTTGGACGGTGAAGAAAGCTGAGCACCGTAGAATTGATGCTTTTGAACTGTGGTGTTGGAGAAGACTCTTGAGAGTCCCTTGGACTGCAAGGAGATCCAGTCAATCCATCCTAAAAGAGATCAATCCTGGGTGTTCATTGGAAGGACTGATGTTGAAGGTGAAACTCCAATACTTTGGCCACCTCATGCAAAGAGTTGACTCATTGGAAGAGACCCTAATGCTGGGTAGGATTGGGGGTGGGAGGAGAAGGGGACAACGGAGGATGAGATGGTTGGATGGCATCACCGACTCGATGGACATGGGTTTGGGTAGACTCCGGGAGTTGGTGATGGACAGGGAGGCCTGGCGTACTGTGATTCATGGGGTCACAAAGAGTGAGACACGACTGAGCAACTGAACTGAACTGAACACATATTAATTACAATGTTGGATACATAATACTCAACACACTTAAATATATTTTTTTTAATTGAGATGTAATTGACTTGTAACCTTAGTTTCACGTGTACAACGACATTTGTATAGATTGTGAAATGTTCCCTTTGTTTTCTGTTAGAGACTGTATAGAGCTTTTGTTGCTCTTGCTGTTCAGTGCTTCAGTTGTGTCCGACTCTTTGCAACCCCATGGTCTGTAGCCCGTCAGGCTCCTCCATCCATGGGATTCTCCAGGCAAGAGTACTGGGTGGGTCGCCATGCTCTCCTCCAGGGGATCCTCCCGACCCAGGGATGGAACCAACCTCTCCTTCATTGCAGGCAGATTCTTGACTACTAAACCACCAGGGAAGCACGTAGAGCCGTGGGAGATGTTAAAGGAAGCTTAGTATTAACAGAGATCGGGAGTCAGTTTTCATACTGAACATAACTTACAGTGCTAATTCCTTGGCCTTTAACTGGGAATAGGAACTAGTAAATATCCAAGCTTGACATAGTACCCCTTCCTTCTCTTAGGCTGTCCATGCTGAACCCTCCTCCTGATAGAGCCCTAAGGTTGAAGGTCAGTAAGAATGCCTCCTTTGAGGGGTTTGGAAGAGGGCTCGTAATGACTTGTCTCTGATGGGTTCTGGCCCGGCTGGTTCCTGCACTTTTCTTGGGGAGAGTAGATAAGTGGTCTGTATCTACTGCAGATACAATTTTATTGTCTTAGGGACACTGATGAGTGTTCCCGATAATCTCATTCTTATAATAAGAATGGTTCAAGAGCTGCTGTTCTCACATCTCAATGAGTTGCAGGCTCATATTTTCTCACAGTTAATTTCATACAACTTAGATATATTCTGAAGATTTCTTGTAGAGAAACTCCTAAAATTTAGGTAAGATTAATTAACATAGGAGAGAACAAAAGAAATGGAGTTTTAGACATTTGGCACTTATTACACTCTAGACTCTCTTGTAATGACAGGAGAGGAAGTTCCTTTGCACAGTGACTTTCTGGGACTTGTGTGCCACTTTGTCTGTGGTGCTGTGACTGGGAACGCCTCAGCTAACATCTGTCTGATATGAGGAAGTTGTTTGGGATCTTCTGGACTGTTTTATGCCTCATTAACTTACAGGAAATCACAGCAAAATAGGATCTATTTTCATCCTTAGGCGGGTTCTTTTCAGTTGTGGGCATATGTGAATTTTGTATGGCCAGTAGTAGGAGGGGGGAAATCCCTTAGAGGCTTCGATGCTAATTTAGATTTTTTTCTAAACTTGTTTAAAATAATCATAGTATCATAGGAACTTGCAAAAAAACACGTGAAGGGCGGTCCTTTGCATTCACAAATGTGTGTGTTCGTGTACCTCTGTGCTGTTGCATCAAGTGTAGCTTCCTTAATCATCACCGCAGCCAAGAACCAGAACTGTGCCATTACCATGTAGGTCCCTCAGGTCCTGGCCACCACTAATTAGTTCTCCATCTCTAAAAGTTGTGTTATTTTGTGAACGGAATCATGCGGTGTGTAACCTTTTGAGATTGGATTGTTTTCACTTGATAGAATTCTCTGGAGATCCATCCAAATTGCTGCATATATCAAGTTTCTTTCTTTTCATTGCTATGAGTAGTATTCCATGGTATGGATGACCACAGTTTGCTTAACCATTGAAGCACATCTGGAGTGTTCAGAGTTTGGGACTCTGATGAATAAAATGTTAACATTCACGTATCAGTTTTTGCAGGAATGTACATTTTCATTTTCTGGACCAAGAAATGCGCACATTGTAGGAATGCAGTTCCTGGGTCACATGGCAGTTGCCTGGTTAGTTTTTAAAGAAATTGCTAAACCGTTTTCCAGAAAGGCTGTACCAAGGACCTCTGCTTTGATAAAAATGTTTTGTAGGATAAAGCTACTCTGACGTTTCACTGTTGATTCTGGTAGCAGTCTTCCTGCCATTCACACATCTGGTTGCGCCTGCTGGCCTGAGTAAGAGGACGCTTCCCAGTAGGCTTTGACTTGGGTCATCAGTCATTTCATCAGCCATCAGGTTTCATGCGCAGAAGGAAATTCCCTCAGCTTCCACAGAACCCACTCACACTGCCCAAGTGAACCTCTGCTCCCTCTTCCTATTTCTAGAGCAGCGTTAGCCCCACACCTTGAGCCCTGAATCCTGCTTTTAGAGATCCTCTTTTCTTCCTGTGTAGACATCTCACAGGTTTCTGAGCATTTAAACATGCTCAGGTCTCTGTCTGGGAGTTCTTCCCCTTTGAGCTCATCCACCACTACCCTCCATCTGGCCGCATGAAGCTGCACTTGGTGGACTGTGTCTGCTGCCCGGCCTCCCCCCTCGCTGCCAGTGGACAGCGCTGGAGTGTAAGCTGCCCTCGCCCAGCACACTGAGGTGGCCCTTTTGGTGTCATCCGCAGCCCTGTAACTCAGGCTCTCGTAAGCGTTTCAGTGTCGTTCTTACCTGACCTCGGAGTAGCAGTCAGCACTCTTGTGTTTGGCTGTGCCACACGGCAGGCATGGGATCTCAGTTCCCTGACCTCAGGGATCAAACCCGTGCCCCCTGCATTGGAAGCACGGAGTCCCAACCACTAGACCACCAGGGAAGTCTGCAGTCAGCACTTCTGATAACTTGCTCTGCACAGAAACCCTTTGTCTTGATTTGCTGCCCTCTGGACTGCTGCTCCTAATTGTCCTGTGCTGTCTCTCCTCCTCTCTTTGGGGCTTCCCTGGTGACTCAAGCTGTAAAGAATCTGCCTGCAGTGGAGGAGACGCAGGTTCGATCCCTGGATCAGGAAGATCCCCTGAATGAAGGGAAAGGCACCCCACTCCAGTACTCTTGCCTGGAGAATCCCATGGACTGAGGAGCCTGGTAGGCTACAGTCCATGGGGTCCCAAGAGTCGGACGCGATTTAGCAACTAAATCACCACCACCAGCAGCCCCCTCTGTTTATCCTTCCAATCTTGGGGTTCATCACAGTTCTGCCGAGGGCCAGTGTTCCTAACTCTTGGTGATCTCCCACATGTTGGGCTCCACCTCAGATGTGTCCCCGAGCTCCAGACCCGTATATCCTTTTGCCTCAGGCAGCTCCACCTAACTCCTCCACATACCTCTCATTTGCAGCATGTTTAAAATGAATTTATCCTCTTCCCAGCACTCTGGCCTCTTAAAAAGCAGACAGACTCTTCTTTCTGCAGTGAGGCATCAGTGTGTTAGTACCTCGTCACACAACAGTGGGAGCGCTGTTAAAACCCACTTGCATTTAATTGAGTTGTCAAATTAGCCAGATGACTGTTCTCCATTCAGTGCAAATGCATTAAAAAATATTTTTTTTAAGGCTAGTTAAATACTGCAAGAGTGAAATTGAATGTGAAAAGGAATTGTATCTATGAAAATAAGTGGGATGCTTTAGAAAGACCAAAAAATAAGTTAATACATACTTGGCTGTGGAATTAAGAGCGCGGCAACTGTGAAAGGCTAGTAAAACTAGTCTGATTCTAGAAAGAGTCAGCATGCTGCTTCTCGAGTGTCCCCGAGCTTGTTCCACTTGAAATAACCTCAGTCTGAAAGTGGCAGTCATAAATGATGGAAGTGATTAACGCAGCAGACATGAAGGGGAATGCGTCAGGCGCACTGTCAAAGAAAAGGCCCGCTTCCAAAGACTGGTGAATGAATAAACATGCCTCCTTGTGTTCAAGTATTGAAGCACATATGTATTACCTTGTTTGCTGGTCTGTCTGTATTCGTCCTGTCAGCTGAGGGCTCTCCCCCTTCATCAGGGGTTTGACTCGCGTCCGTTACAACTACCCTGCTCACTCTTCCTGATCATGTCACCCTTTGCTTTAAAAACCCTTAAAATTCAGAGTCCTTACACTAGGAAAAGGAGGCGTTTGTTTATTCATATGCTTATTTCTGATTGTGCTGGTCTTCCTTGCTGGGTGTGGCGCGCGCTCCTCACAGTGAGCGGGAGCCGCTCTCTGGCTGCGGGGCATCACTTCTCCTTTCAGTGGCTTCTCGTTGCAGAGCACGGGCTCTAGGCGCTTCAGTAGTTGTGGCACATGGGCTTAGTTACTCCGCAGTGTGGAGTCTTCCCGGACCAGGGGTCGAACCTGTGCCCCTGCATTTGTGGGCAGGTTCTTACCCCCTGGACCGCCAGGGAAGCCCACAGAGGCACTTAGAGAGTGCTTACCCCTCTGGTGTCACGTCACCATCTCTGTGCTGCATCCCCTCCCCCTCTACCTGGACAAGTCAGCTCTGCTGGCGGAGCTCCCTCTCGCAGTGCAGTGGGGGCTGTGGGCTCTGTGTATGGTTGGGGTGGGAGGGCCCCGTGTGCTCTCATCTCCAGATCTTGCTGTGCATTGCCCCTCTGCCTGAAACTCTGCCCCTATCCTTTACCTCCCCAGCCCCCAGACAGATGCTACGGCCCTGCTGGTCTCAGCTTTCCTGCAGGAAGCCTTGCCTGAGCCCCAGGCTGAGTGCCTGTTCCGTGTGCTCTTCGGACACTTCCTGAATGTCTCCTGTTCTGGCGTTCAGCACGTAGTAGTTACTTTTCTGTGTACTTATATTTCCTTCAGGGCGTCTGGACTGAGTTCTGTGTAGAAAGACCGGGTTCATTGAGTAATCTTGTTTGCTGGTCTGTCTGTATTCGTCCACTTGATAAATATTTGAGTGAACAGATGGTATTCTCTGAATTCTGCAGGTTTCCTGGAAAAACAGTTAAGCCAAATGTTCTCTTTTGTAGGTGCTGTCTCTCTTGGCCTTCATCTGTGAGGAAGTTGTGTCGCAGTGTACTTTGTGTGGAGGACTCTACTTTTTTGAATTTGTCAGCTGCAGTGCCTTTCTGCTGAGTCTCCTTATACTGATTGTGTACTGCACGCCAGTGTATGACAAAGTTGATCCTGTAAAAGTCAAGTCATCGGTAAGCATGAGAAAACATAATCCCTGTGACAAGAACGTAGATGTTTTTGGATCTTGTGTAGTTGTATTATTCACGGTAGTAATGCTTTCACAACTCGAACAGGAAAAGCCACTATCCATTGTGTCAGGTCTGCCTCCAAGCAACTTGGTTTTCCCTGCCAAATGGGATGGTTGGGGGATGGTGAGATTATAGTGACCAACACTGCCAATAATTTACAGGTACTGGTGGTTTAATCTGATTCACATTAGGTATTGTTTCAAGAACTAGGATTTGTACCATTTTTGATTTCTCACATCTCAGAGTGTGGGTTTCTGCAGTTCTCCACTGTGCCTGTGGTAGGTCAGGCGCTGTGCTGAACATAAGACGGAGTAATGAACTAATGTGACAGGTTTTGGAGCCTTTAAGCAAAACAGCATGTAATTCTACCTACTTTGTTTTGATTTTATTATGAAGGAAAGTTGTCTCTAAGTGAATTTAGAAGGTCTTTGTTAAATTCATTATTTAGAAATAACCCTTTTAATAAAAGTAGAGGGGGAAATTTTATATTCACAAAATTGAGAGATGTATAACTTTCTAAAGAGTCTGACCCTTAGTTTTTCTTTTAATATGGATTTGTGAGATGACAGATGCGCTAATCTACAGTTACTGCATTTAAGAAAGAAAAATTTGAACAGTTTACTTCAATAGCATTCAGGTTCTCAAGAGTTGTTTATGAGGAATTGTAACTAGCAGTGTTGATTTATGAAATTCACAGTTTTGAGGAGAAAGATGAAAAATGGTAAGTTTTAACTATTAAAAACAAGATAATAGGATAAATACAAACCAGTTAAGATTTTATTATTGTTTTAATGAGAAGCAAGCTTTGGGTCCTATGTTGATATACCTAAGATTTACTTTTTTCTGTATACCCTTTTGTACCATAAGAATCTATTACCTTTTTTTTTTTGCATTTTAAAAATTTTATTGAAGTATAGTTGACTTGCAGCGTTGTGTTAATCTCTGCTGTACAGCAAAATGATTCAGTTACACACACGCACATCCTTTTTCATACTCTTTTCCACTGTGGTTTATCACAGGATACTGGATATAGTTCCCTCTGCTATACAGTAGGGCCTTGTTGTTCGTCCATCCTGTATAGACCAGTTTGCCTCTGCTGATCCCACACTCCCAATCCATCCTTCCCCACCCTTCTCCCCTGGGGCAGCTACCCATCTGTCCTCTGTGAGTCCGTTGCATAGGTAGGTTCACTTGTGGCCATATTTTAGAGCCCACCTATAAGTGATATGGTAATTGTCCTTCTCTTTCTGACTTACTTGACTTAGTAAGATTAATCCATTTATTTTGCGGCAAATTGTGTAATTTCATTTTTTTATGGAGTAATATTTTATTGTGATTCATCTATTGATGGACATTTAGGTTGTTTCCATGTCTTGGCAACAATAGTGATGCTGTGAACACTGGGGTACCTGTGTGTTTTCAGATCACAGTTTTGTCTGGGTTCATGCCTAGGAGTGGGATTGCAGGATCATATGGCAACTGTTTAGTTTCTGAGGAACCTCCATACTGTTCTCCATAGTGGCCACACCCACTTATATTCCTCCCACCAGTGTCAGGGTTTACTTCTGGCCTCCCTACTCCGTTTCAGTGATCTAGATACATCTGGTTTTGTGCCAAAACCATGCTCTTTTGTTTGAACTTTCATTGGAGCATAGTTGCTTTAAGTGTTTCTACTGTTCAGCAAAGTGAATCAGCTGTTTGTATACACTTAGCCCCTTGTTTGGGGATTTTCTTCCAGTTTAGGTGGACAGGGAGCCCTGCACTATCCAGTAGGTTCTCATTGGTTACCTATTTTATACATAGTATCAATAGTGTGTATATGTCAATCCCAGTCTCCCACTTCACAGAAACTTTTGATTTTTTAATCTGTATACTAGCTTACCTAACTGATTTACTTTCAGATTATGATTTTCTCTTTCCTGTAGATTCTTAGAATTCGTTTGTTTTGAGACGACCTTTCAGTATTTCCCTTAGGATGGGTTTAGTATTGTTGTATTGTTTTAGCTTTTAGTTGTTTGGGAAATTGTTTCAATAGAGTATCTCAGGTTGCAGGTTTTTCCCTTTCAGGACTTTGAGTCTCTCTTGCCATTCGCTTCTGGCCTGCAGTGTTTCTGTAGAGAACTGCGTCTTGGTGTACGTCTGTTCAGGTTTACCTCGTTGGGGACTCTTCTGTGCTTCCTGTACCTGGATATCTGTTTCCTTCTTTGGATCTGGGGCGTTTCCAGCCATAGTTTATTCAGATGCATTTTCAATCCCCTTTTCTCTGTCTTCCCCTTTTTGAATTGCAGTTGTGCACAGACTGGCACGCTTTTTATTATCCCATCGGTCTCTCACTGCTTTGTTTTTTTCCATTTGGCTTTCTGCCTGCTGTTCTGACTGGGTGATTTCCATTATTCTATCTTCTAGGTCACTTAACTGTTTTGCATTATTCATTCCACTATTCACTACTTTTAGCTCAACTTTCATCTCAAGAAATGAATTCTTTGATTTTTCTTGGTTCCTTTTTTATAGTTTCTAGTTCTTCCCCTAGTAATCTGCGTTTCTCTCAGTAGTCCTTGATTTCTTCACTGTTGTCATTATCTCCTGTTTGAACTTGCATGTATTAGACTGAAGAGGTCTGTTTTGCTGTTTGTTCTTTCAGGGGAATTCTCTTGATCTTTTGAGAGTGGTTGCTCTGCTTCCTCATTTTACTTCTGTTTCACTTGCTGTATGCATTTAGGAGAAGCAGTTATCTGCCATGGTTTTGTGTGGGAGCTCCCCTGTGTGCCCAAGGGCTGCTGGCAGCATGGATGCCTGCGCCCGCTCTCCTCGGCGTCTGCTCGCTGCTGCCCCTCGCTAGGCGGTGACTGCCTCTGTGACCGCCACCAGCGGTGGACGGGGCCTCCTTGCTCCGTGGTTGTCATTGGCCTGTCAGGGCCGGATTTGTACCCTAGCTGTTGGAGTAGAAGTTCCCAGGTGTGTTTCTGAGTTGTGGTGCAAGGTAGGGGCGTTGGAGCGCCCCCACTGGGAGAGGAGCCACTGAGTCTTCCTCCCAGCGGTTCTCAGGTGAGTTTGCTCACCTGGCACCTGTTATGAAGCTCAGACGTACTGTGGTCAGCTCTGCCCTCAGCCCCATCTCAGCCTTGGGGCTGCCATTACTTGGCCCCGGGGTCCTTCTGGCCTGGTGCTCACAAGGCCACCAGCACAGCTCCACTGAAGTCAGGCTCCAGGACCACAGGAGTTGTGCACCTGGACCTGCTGTGGGGCTCTGGAAGTGCTCAGACCGTGGCCCGGCCCAGTCCCTGCGTGCATGTGTCCAGGAAGCCCATAGCTGCTCAGGCCGGATCTGTTCCAGCCATAGGAGGACCCGAGGTCCACACAATATTCCGCAGGTGCTGAGTTTACACAGCTGCCAGCAGAGATGGAAGCCGGTGGCTCCCAGAGCTGTGGGGAGAGACCTCAGTCCTGCTTCTTCAGCTGCATGCCCCTGGGTCCAGCTGTGGTTTCAGCCCCGCCTCTGTGCACGGGCAGCCTGCTGGCATTTGCTCCCGGGCGCCTGCCAAGGCAGGAGCCCCTGAAGTTGTGGCCAGAGCACACGCCAGCCCCTTCAGGCCGTCTCCGTGCAGCCAGCAGCAGTCTTCTCTGCAGGCCTGCCCTCTAAACTCCTGTTTCAGCACCCAGCCTCCGCCTGTACGAGGAGTCTGTCTCAGTCTGGGGCGCGCAGGGTGGGGGCCTGCACCACGTGTGCACCTGACCGGTGGCCACGCTCTCCTCTGAAGCTCCTAGTCTGTCCTGGCTCATCTCCTGGCCAGTGAGGGGCTTCCCATAGTACAGGTCCCACCCTGCAGCTGTTTTTTTCGCCTTCCGTCCCGCCTGTCACTTGGAGATCATTCCCGCCCTTTCAGCAGTTTGAAGCCTTCTGCTGGTGTTCAGTAGGTGGTTCTGTGAGAACTGTTCCATTTGTGGCTGTATTTTTCATGTATTTGTGGGAGGAAGCAAGTTCCATGTCCTTCTATTCCACCATTTTGATTGGATACTATCTTTCAAAATCATTCTTTTTAGCATGAAATATTGCCATTTGCAGTAACATGTTACTGGACCTAGAGAATATTATGTCAGAGAAAGACATTTATGATATCACTTATGTGGATTCTTAAAAATAATACAAAAGAATATATATACAAAACAGACAGACTTAGAGATACAGAAAGCAAGCTTGTGGTTGCCACAGAGGAGAGGGAAGAGAGGAGGGACAAATCAGGGATGTGGGATCAAGAAACTACACATAAAACAGGTGAGCAATAAGGACTTACTGCGTAGCACTGGGAACAATACTCAGTATCTTATAATAACTTCCAATGGAATATAATCTGAAAAAAACAAACCTATAATAGAATATTCTGAAAAAACGTAATTGAATCACTTTGTATTACACCTGAAGTGAACACAAAAGGATAAATCAGCCATACGTCAATAAAAAGTACATATACATAATGATTCTTTTAAGGTTGAACAATGAAGCAACAATACTGAACAGTTAAAAAATAACTTTGAAAGTCAGAGTCTGAATCAAATCCATGAAGCCTTTGATGACCACAATCATGCGTTTCTCATCCAACAGCCAAATAGCATTCCTTTCCATAAAAGTATTTTAGAAGTGTTCAGTTTTTTTAAAATATCGTTTCCTTCTTGGCTGCACTGGGTCTTGGTTGCTGCACGCCGGCCTTCTCTGGTTGGGGTGGATGGGCTGCTCTCTCATCGCAGCGCTTGGCGTCTCAGCGCAGTGACTTCTGCCGGAGACTCTCGGGTGCCCAGGCTTCGCTCCCCCATGGCAGCTGGGCCCTTCCCAGGCCGGGGAGCGAACCCTTGCATTGCAAGGTGGATTCTTAACCACTGGACCACCAGGGAAGCCCTAGAAATGGTTAGTTGTGCTTAAGAACATTGATCTTTTGGACGAGAAACAATATAAATTTTATACTTTTATGGTCAAAATAAGCAAAATGTAGAACACTTATTACATCAAACTTCCAGCATTTAAAAAGTTATGAGTAAATACGGATTTTAAAATATTGAGGGAAAAAATTAGTCACTTCATCTTAAAATAGCTTTTATAAAATATAATATTTCTTTTGGGTCTTACAGAAAGTTTTAAACATATTTGTAATCATATACATATATTCTACTTTTCAACCTAACATTGTAAGGAAGTCATGTTTCTTTGATTTAAAAATTTAACTCTTACTGTCCGCTTTCTAATATACTTAAAATTTTTTTGTGTAAGAGGTTTTCTTTTTGAGAAAACGTTTTGAGTGTATAGTGACTGTGGTGTCTAAGGTGGAACAGTAATCTTGTTGAAAAGAGAATCTTTTCCACCCCATTACATCAAGAATAACAATAGCCAGTGTTGATGAAACATTTGCTGTGTATCTGGCACTGGTCTGAGCAGTTTCCTTTGGATTACAGCACTCTGTAGAATCACCTGTGAATACAATACTGTTACTACTCCTTTTGCAGATGAACAAACAAAAGCACACAGGCGATAGGTAACTGATCCAGTCGTGCAGCTAGGAGGTGATGTCACTGGGGTGTGAGCTCGGGTAGTCTAGCTCTAGAACCCAGGTTATTGAATACTACATTCTGTCTCAAAATGAGTGTCTTGTTTAAACACTTCGAGTGTACTCCAAATAGTCAAAGTTTTATAAGTAACAGGCTTGAAATAATAATTCAAAGGAATAGAAAAAAAAAGTGAACTGCAGAAAAACACCTCTTTTGGAAGCAAAGAGAAAAATCAAGTGTTTTTTTTATAAATGTTGAACTAACAAAATAGTGAATTCTATTTATTGATAGGTTAAGTGGAGAATGTATTTCAGAAAACTCAAGAAATATCAGACTTAAAACCCTTTGGAGTGACTGTCACATTTCCAGTCTCTCCTGAATCAGATCTGTGCATCAGGCACTGTTCGCAGTCAGGAGGTCATGCCCGAGGGAGCTCCTGGAAACCAGGAAGCTGTTCCAGCGCTGTGCGCTGCATTCCGATGGCTGGGGGCGCTCTTATGTAGTAGATAATCCCATCCTATTAATACAGGCTTGTGCTGGATGACCTGCTGGGCCCAGTTGGAAACAGGCTATCCAAGAAAGTTTAAGTGCCTGAAAAAACCAGAATATTGGCGTAATTTTATTGAGTTAATGATGGGCAGTCCTTTTGAGTCTCTTGTCCAAAGCAACGAAGTACTCTGAGAGAGACCATCCTAGCATGGGTTACCTGGAAAGGAAAGAAAAATGTTTTGTTTTTTTTCTGGAAGTTATATGGTATTTTATCTTCTGGCTTTGATCTTTATGTCCTAAAGAAAAAGATAAACACATACATGCATGTGTGTTTCATCTTATTTGTAATAGTATATAGTTGATTTTATATTACTTTGAGATGTGAAACCCAGCAATTCAATATTTATAGATTATGCTCCATTTAAAGTCAGTTACAAAAGAATGGCTAGGTTTTCCTGTCTGTACAGAACTTACATCTTGTTGCGTATTTTAAACAAGATAGTTGGTACCCCTCCCTTTCCCCACTGGTCACCACTGGCTTCTCTGCATCTGTGGGTCTGTTTCAAAGTTACATACATTGGTTTTAGTTCTTAGATTCCACATATAGGTGAAAATGGAGAACTATTTTTATTAAAAGATTATCTTCTGATGTATTCTGAATATAGCCTGTGCATATTTATAGGGTATTCCTTTACAGGGTATTTATGAAATACCAAGCTTATTGAAAAGTTAGTTGAAATATGGAAGCCTGAGTCAAGAAAAAAGAAGTCACTGTTTTTTAAAAGTTAAAGAGTTAAAACACACTTGTTTTCAACCAGCCTAACGTGCTGTGTTCCCTCTGTGTTTCATGCGTGTGTAGGACTTTTTTATTACTCTGGGCACAGGATTGGTTTTCTTGGTGGCATCCATCGTTTTCGCTCTGACACATGACAACACCGTAGCTGAACTTGCTGCAATTGTAAGTACCCTTATCTTATCTTTGCTTATTTTTGTTTGCTTAAAAACACAGCATTTGGAAAGGACTTACTAAGGGAGAGGAGTTGGTCTTTAACTTATTTTTTAGTGTAATTTTCAATAGAGGACCTAAATGCAAATAAATACGATAGCCTTAAAAACCGAGAACCTGTCTTTAGAATTTGAGTTCTGTTAACAAAAATCCACTTACTCTGCCTATGAACATTATTGCTAATGGAAGCGGTAGGATTGACTATCTTCAAGTGTCCCCCCTTTTCAGTTCAGAAACACGCTCACACCTATCAGGGGCTGTTTTTAGTGCAGGGAGTAACAGAGCTATGACCCCAAAGTTCAGCTAATGTAAGAGATAAGTCAGCATCTGCTCAATCTGAAGTCGTCGAGGGACCGAGTGTTTTTAGAATTCAGAATATTCTGGGTTTTAGAAAGGCAATGCTATACATATACTGGATCACACACCTTTGGGCAGTCTGAGC
Source organism: Okapia johnstoni (assembly GCA_024291935.2). Classification (NCBI taxonomy): domain Eukaryota; kingdom Metazoa; phylum Chordata; class Mammalia; order Artiodactyla; family Giraffidae; genus Okapia; species Okapia johnstoni. The sequence goes on along the minus strand of CM044323.1, from coordinate 5,901,384 downwards.
AGCACCCTGGTGTCCAAACATTAGTATTTCTGAATATTAACGTTATTCTGAATATTCACAGTACGACAGATGAGTAAAGACTAAATAGTTCTGTGTCAATTTTGAGCCAAGTCAATCATAAAATTTTTGAGTTTTTGTAGCTTTCTGAATTTCAGAATGGCAGGTCAAGGAGCATGGATTTAATCAGGGCCAGTGCTGTGAGCAAGAACAGTTAACAGTTAACAAGTCTTCTCACTAGTCAGCCGATTTCCCATTGATGCTTTGTTCATAACAAAGCTGAAGTCATAATTAATGGAAACATCCGCATATAGATCATTCAAACTGCTTAGAACTCGAAAGGCATTCAGAGAATTGCTTGGCTGTAATATTATCTACCTGCTTACATGTACACAACATCTTAGTACTTAAACATGTAGAAACAAAATGTAAATAAAATTCATGCTGAACTTCGATGCCTTCTAGCAGTGAACCATTTAGCCATGGATTGTACGTGTACCAAGTGACGAGAAAAAACGTCTTATGGTTCATTTCAGTTTATAGTCATTTTTGTTGCAGAAGAGTATAAGCTAAAGCAGTCAAGTACTTTCTAGTATAAAAGTGTGTTACTATAAAAATCCTGTGGAGGAAGTGAAAAGTGAAATAAAGTTGAGGAAATGTTCAGTTCATGGAGGGTGGGAGGGAGCATGTCCTAAAATTCCCAGATATTTAAAAGCTTATGTGTGTGTTTTAATTAGGTGATGTGTTAGAATGTTGGAGGGTTCCGTTTCATTGAATATGTTGAGTGGTGGTTTAAAAGCTCAGTATAATATGCTGAACATTACATAGATTTACATGAGTGAGGGAGTCTATTTAAAAAAAAACATTCTGATGTGAGCAAAAAAGCTAGAAGCTCATTGGGTTATATGCAGAGGAGGTCCTGCATAGACCAGAGCTCTCTGAGGCAGTCGTCATAGACAACTGGTCTTGCCTTTAAAGTATGGAATGTATTTGCCAGCCACATAAGGGGACAGATGCCATCAAGCCAAATAAAGACTCCAGAGGGGAAAAGAGACTTGGGTTTTTGAGGGGTGGAATTGATTGTTACATTTTGGCTGGATGTGTTGGGGACACTCCGGTGAATGATGCTGCTGCTGCTAAGTCGCTTCAGTCGTGTCCGACTCTGCGACCCCATAGACGGTAGCCCACTAGGCTCCCCCCTCCCTGGGATTCTCCAGGCAAGAGCACCGGAGTGGGTTGCCACTGCCTTCTCCAACGCAGGAAAGTGAAAACAGAAAGTGAAGTCGCTCAGTCTCGTCCGACTCTGCGACCCCATAGACGGTAGCCCACTAGGCTCCCCCCTCCCTGGGATTCTCCAGGCAAGAGCACCGGAGTGGGTTGCCACTGCCTTCTCCGACTCCGGTGAATGAGGAAGTTCAGTTTGCTTTCCTGTGAGATGAGGCAGAATGCAGGGCCGGTGGTGGGGAGGGGGGTGAAGGGCCAGAACCTGCAGGAAATGACACCCAGGTGTTAAAATGTATGAGATGGAGCCTTAGTACTGGAAGGGACTTCAGCCGTCACGACCTCCATCGATTTCCTCTTTCTGCAGAGCACTTTTTTGGCCCCTTTCCTTAAGGGTCTTGTTAGCGAAGAAGCTAAATTTGCACTCTGTTCTGTCTCTTGAGAGAATTCTCAGAATGTTTGCTCAGACGTTAGGCGAGTGCAGTGAGGAAGTGACTTAAGGAAGAGGAAATAGGTAGTGCCATCACGCTGCTGTGTCATTACAGGGTGACAGGGAACTGGAAAATACTGTTTAGGTAATTGAAAAGCATCTTTAATGGAGAATATTTTGCTATGGATAACTTTTTTCATTTTTGCCTACATGTGGTTACCTGCTCTTTCCATCTGTCAGTCTAACCCTTGCCAACAGTCTTGTTTTACATCATGTTATAGGACTTGGTTTTTATCTATTAACCTCATCTTAAGGTTAGTAGATAACCTTGTGTGTGTTACACACAAGACAGGACATTAATATTTTGGGAGACTTTGACTAATGGGCATTAATCTGAGAATTTTTTTCAACTTTGCATTTTTTGATGACCTGACCTTAAATTTTAACTTAGACTAATGTTAAGAATGGGGCTTCCCAGGTGGCACTAGTGGTAAAGAATGTGCCTGCTAATGAAGGAGACTCGAGAGACAGGGGTTTGATCCCTGGGTCAGGAAGATCCCCTGGAGAAGGGAATGGCAACCCACTCCAGTATTCTTGCCTGGGCAATCCCATGGACAGAGGAGCCTGGCAGGCTACAGTCCACGAGGCCACAGAAGAGTTGGACACGACTGAGCGCACACACATGATGTTAAGAATGATGCATATAAAATAAATTGTATAAAATGGGTCCAGAGTCTAGTAGGAGATGTGAGAGTATACTCCAGAGTTCCTCATGTAACCTTTGTCCCCTTTCCCTCCTCAGGTGTTTGGAATGCTAGCAAGTCTTGCATACGCGTTTGACTTTGCCCTTATGCTCCGTGAAAAACGTAAGGAGCCCCGGCCGATTAAAGGGGAGGCTGCGACGAGAGGGTGCCTCACCCAACCTTTGAACGCTGCTTAGAGACTTGAGGCGATGGGTGTGCAAGGCTGCCGCCGCGGGGGGGCAGCAGCTCCTGTAGACCCTGGGTCCTGTTAAACCACTGATTTTTGGAGAGCAAGGCAGGAAGGCAGTTTGATCGGTATTGATTGGACTGTGTATCAGTCACCATCAATTAGGCCAGAGGGCTTTTTAAAAGTAACAGTTGAAACTTGTGTCAGATGAAGTTCTGTTTTTGTTCGGAGGTAAGAGCAGCTGTTTCTTTAAATCATAGCTCAACTGATGATAAATTATTCCATCATTGTTACTAGGGTTAGCTTATGCTTTATAGCTGTATAAACAGCATGATGAAGTTCATCCATTTATAAATGGTTTCACTTTTAATATGCTTAGCTGTGACTTTGCTGTTTGATGACTAGATAGAGTTTAATGTATATTTAAGAGATCATTATTTTAAATGTTGGTCTCAGTTTTTTCCTTACAAATGTAAAACCCAGGCTTTACCATATCTCACTCTGCCTTAAAATTATAATGTAACATTTTAGGACATAATTATCAACTCTTTCTGATACCTTTTATAGCCTAATAGAAAATGTATGGGAGATGCTGATATTGTACACGTTACAAAAGCAACAATGTCAGCAACCCCATGTAAAAAGTACACATAGAAAAATGGAAGAAACTGCTACCCTAAGGACCAAAGGTAAGCTCCACGTTCGCCAGTGCAGTTGAACGCAACTGTAAAAGCAGGCCTTCACCACTTTTAAGTGTCTGTCTGAAGAGATGATGAGTTCATACTATGAGAGAAAATGGTTCATTCCTTTTTGCCATATGATTATTTCTCCTGAAAATAATACAGTTCTGCAGGTTCTGTTCAGTGTTTTCTTTGGCACCCATCTTATTTTAAAACCTCAAACTTTGATTTTTGATTTGCGAGCGTCCCAGTTCTGTCTCCTTATCAGGATGGTCCAGGCACTGCTTTACCACCTGGCAGAGGTGGGCCGGGGGCTCTGGCTGCCTTGGTGGCAGCTTCTCCAGATTCCCGGGCCCATTTAAGAGCATCGATTCCCAGCAGCATCGTTACAGTTCTTGTTCCCACACAGTGCCCGAATTTCTCTTCAGAGACGCCCCTGAGTGCCCAGAGACGCCTGCCCAGGTCAGCACTGCTGACAGTGTCAGAGTGCACAGTCCACCCTCAGGAGCGCTTCATGACCAGGGCACTTTGAGTGAGACCGTTCTCAAAGGAGGTCTTTTTATAACGGGACCTTTCTAACCCAGCGGTTCACAGGCTAGACCTCCCTTGTCCTCCAGGGCTCAGGCAGTGACTTCAGTACTTTGGTAGAAGTCTCCCAGGCTGGGTGGACTCGATTTTGTCTGCAAGAGTCGACTCATGTTTCCCGTGAGAAGGGTGGGGTCATTAAGCTGTTTTTAATGTCTCGTCTGCCACTGTGTCATGGATGGGTTTCAGACACAGATGCCCAAACACAACCTCTGCTGTCTTCCTGATGCAGAACCTTATCCGTTTGTGTCAGTTTGGTTGCTAGTGGCAATGTCACTACTGCCTGCTCGGGAGATCATGGAACTAGTCAAGGATGCTATTTGTGTGTTCACAGGGTGTGCTAAATAAGGGAGGAGAAATGGCTTAGGTCTAACTTGGGTTCAAAGATAACCAGCTTGTGGTAGGCAAGTACCGTTGTCCTTTAAAGTATCATCTCCGCCCAGCTGGAACGCGCAGACCATCTGGGCCCCCTCAGGGTCCCCACTCGGGGGGTTGAGGGAATGGCCTCAGCAGGCTGCTGCGGCGCCTAAGCTCCCCTTGTCCCGAGGTCTCACCTCACCTGTGTCACTGGTGCAGAATGGAGCTCCTGGCTGGCCACCGAAAGACACTCTTCACTGGTGTCTCAGGCCATCCCAGAACCTGTAAAACAGGAGCCACGACTGACTGGCCTCCGTCTGCTCTGGGAGGAGTTAGTTAGGAGTAAAAAGGTCTTTGTGGTCAGTAAAAACTTCAAGGAGAACTTGAAACCAAAGCCACTGTTACAGAAAAGGGCAAACTCAAATGTAAAACAATTTCTTATTAATGGTTATGATAAATTTACTTTACATAAGCAGACCTTTGAGAACGGTTCTTTAAAAAGGGAAATGCACATACAGTACAAAGATTTTATAATTGCTACACTTAAATTATGTTCTGTTTGGGGATTGGGGAATGTATTTTTACAGGTTATAGCCAATCATTTTTATATTTAATAATTTTAAATCCTGTGGGCCTTTTGTGTCTCTGGTGTCAAATTTTGTAGTCTTTTTAAATAAATCCACTTTATTGTTCATACCTTTGTAGGTATTTATTTATATTTATTTATTTATTACAGAAGCTTAGTGTTTAGATCAAAGTGTTCTCCAGACTTCTAGGAGTTGGCTTTACAACGTGGGTGAGAATATGGGACTTTGGATCTGCCGGGGCATGGGTAGGAAAAAACACGTTCAGCTCCTACCTGTGGGTTCTCCTTCTTGTTGGAAAGTTAGAATATACATTCAGACAACATCTTCAGAGAACCATATGTGAAGAGTTACAAAGAATGTTGTGAACTAAAGGCCTTCAAATACTTCCCAAGCAGCAAATTTGGACTCAGTCACATTTCCTAGCACGGCGAACAGTCCCCAAAACAGGCTCATTCTCGTTCAGGCTGTTCAGTGACCGGGAAAGTGAAGCAAAACTAGGGTGGTTCTGGTAAAGCTACAGCGATTTGTGCAGTTTGCAAAATTCCTGCCTCCAGACGTATGAGAAGAACAAGCTCTTTATAGTCATCACGAACTCACTGGAATTTGCACATTCTTCAGACATCTGTGTTTTGATAAAGAGCATGATTTTATCAATATACAATCAACTATAAGGAGCAGAACATCTGACTAGGTGGGTCTTAAAACACTTAGAAAGTGAAAGTTGCTCACAAAGAGTGCCCAACTCTTGGCGACCCCATGGCCTATACAGTCCATGGAATTCTCCAGGCCAGAAGGTAGTCTTTCCCTTCTGCAGGAGATCTTCCCATCCCAGGGACCAAACGCAGGTCTCTCACATTGCAGGCAGATTCTTTACCAGCTGAGCCACCAGGGAAGCCCTAAAATACTTAAACACTAAGGAAAATTTATTTCACAAGAAGTCTGGGTGGTTCAGTTCCACAGGTGGTAAATTCAGTGGCTCAGGAGTGTCACCAGGGACCCAGACTCCTTCCATGTTTTTTTGCCCATCTTTCTGTTTTTGTCCTCTGGGTTGACCCTTTGTGGTGTGACAGTGGTGACGTCTCCAGGCATCATCTGCTTGTGCAACAATGTCTGTGTCTCTCCAAGATTTTTCACAGAAGCCCCTTGGTACATTTCACCTACTTGTCTTACTAGGAGCCATTAAACGGCCATTTCCAAATCAGTTATTAACATGGAGAACAGAATTACTGTGATTGGCTTAAAGTCATCAAGATCCCGCCCGTTATGTGAATCCCCTGTGAGGCATATAGCCTTCTGAAGGCTAAACAAAACTGGTTCTGTTAGCAAGAGAAAGGACCATGGGTTAAGGATCAACAGTGTCCCCCTATTTAAGAAATTGGAGGAGGCCTGTCTAACTGGCAGCAGTTTAAAATAGAAAATTATAATCATACAAATTATACTAAATCACAATTCTACGAATCATGGACCACAGGACACTGGTTTAATAGACGGTGGGCGGTGGTATTCTCTCCCTGATGCCATGCCCTTTGGTCACTGGGTTTGGCCGCGCCACGCAGCACGCGCGATCTTAGTTCCCCAACCAGAGAGGAAACCTGTGCCCCTGCAGTGGAAACACGATCTCTCTAACCACTGGACTGCCGGGGAAGTCCCTGGCTACTTTATTTTTAATTTTTTAAATATGTTAAGCACTGGAGGTACAAGATAATGCCTGCTGTAGATATCACCCAGCTTTAGTAGACCATAACATTTTGCCATATTTGCTTTAAGGGTCCCTGTATAAAGAGAAAGTACCACCACCTCTAATCTTACTCTTTCCTTTTCCAAAGGTAAACACTATTTTGAATTTGGTGGATATCCTTTGTTTTTGTCTGTACTATATGTACAGATGTATTCACAGTGTACAACGTGTAGTTTGCTTTTTTCAGTCAATAGTATTTTGAAATTTATCTGATATATGTAACTCTAGTTGGTTTATTTTTTTGCCACTTGGTATTTCATTGAACGTATATGCCACAATTTACTTATCATTTCTCTGTATACTTGATCATTTCAACCAATGTGGCACTGAATAAACGTACTTGAACATCTTGTGCACATGTGTTGGGTGTGTATTTAGAAGTGAAATTGTTGGGTCGGGGGGGATATGCAATTTCAACATAGCTAAATACTTCCAAATGGGTCTGCAAGGTGGTGGAACCAGTTGGATTATATTCTCACTGGCAGTGGGCATGCTGGGTTCCTCCCTCTTGTCTTGCATTTAATCTCAGACGATCTATTACGGCCAGTCTGGCACTGAAACAGCCTCCTTTTCGTTTCCATTCCCTGTGCGCATGTACACGTATGTACGCATTAAACAGTAAGTAACCTGCTAAAAAAACTGCCCTTAAAACCCACTAAATGCTAGGCTCCATATGCCTGTAACATCATGCCAAACCCCCAAAACAAGGCAAAAAATACAAATACACAGAATTTATTAGTGGATCTACTTAACAAACATTTTCATGCTCAAAGGAAAAGACCTAGAAAATAACCCTAAACGTACCAATGAATTAACTTAGATCTAGGGAGATGTCTGTCTATAAGGAGTGTATCTTTTACCAAAATAAGTTAAAAAATCAACACTCAATTCAACTAATTATATAAATCAACCATACATAAGCTACGTTATTACATAAAATATACAAACTCACCTGTTAATGTAGCTAAAATGCTTAAAAGACACTGAATTCCATTAACATGGGTTTGCTTCCAGCCTGTTGTTTTTAATAAAATTGTGCATGCAAGCATCATAAAGATTAAAAGGAGCCAGTATCAAGCACGTGAAAATAGTAGCTCACAACGCCTGGCTCACACTCCCAAGGGAAACAGCAGCAATCAAAATTAAGCCATAAACGAAGTCTGGGTAAGTTTATCTAGGGTTGGTAAATCTCCTTGTATGAGCCACCATCCTCATACAAGTAATCCAAATTAATAGAAAACACCAGTGTAAAGTGTTACAGAATACACCACCACAACAAAAAAGTCCTAAGCCTTAAAAAGCCATAGCAGAAATAAACTGAAAGAGACTTTAATGTCCCCTGAATACACAGCTGAAACCCAAACTAGTGTTAGATGTCCCACTACACCAAGCCCTAAACCCAAATAGCCACAATAACAAAATGACTCACCAGAATACTACTAGCAACAGCTTTACACTTAGGACTTAGCAGAGCTTTATACATGTAAAGGGGTCTGTTCTCGAATCGATAAACACAGGTAAACCTCATCAGCGCTTGCTAAGCCAGTCCATACACGGCCATCTTCAGCAAACCCTAAAAATGAACCGCAGTAAGCATACTTAAAGAGTCCATAAACACACTGGGTCAGACGTGTAAGTTACAGGATGAGAAGAATGGGCTACATTTTCTATTTCAAGAACTTACTTCCTATGACACAAAAGTTCTCATGAAACCGAAAACCAAACGATTAGGTAGTAAATTCAGAATTGAGTGCTAAACTGAATCAGGCCATGAAACACGCACACTACCCATCACCCTCCTCAGGTATTACATTAGCCTATAAACCACTTAACAAATCAAACTAAGAGAGGAAGTAAGTTGTAACAAGGTTGTGAAAGTGAAAGGCGCTCAGTCGTGTCCAACCCTTTGTGACCCCATGGACTATACCATCCATGGAATTCTCCAGGCCAGAGTTCTGGGGTGGGTAGTCTTTCCCTTTGCCAGGGGATCTTCCCAACCCAGGGATCCAGCCCAGGTCTCCTGCATTGCAGGCAGATTCTTTACCAGCTGACCCACAAGGGAAGCCCAGCAGACTAGAAAAGGAGCTTGAAGAAATTAAAGTATAGCTTAGAGCACCTAGCTGACACCCAGGACAATGCCTGATTCACAAATACCCTGAACTAAATCTAGTCCAAACCACCCACACATTCAACCAGTACAAGTTATATAAAACATTCACCCAATATCTAAAGCATAGGAGATAATGACCCAGCAATCCCACTCCTGGGCATATACCCAGAAAAAACCATAATTCAAAAAGACATAGGCACCCCAACATTCACTGCAGCCCTATTTACAAGAGCAGGACATGGAAACAAATGTCTATCGACATGAATGGATAAAGCAGATACGGTACATGTCTACAATGGAACATTAGGCAGCAAAGGAACAAAACTGGGTTATTGATAGAGACGTGGCCTAGGGACTGGTATACAGAGTGAATTAAATCAGAAAAACATATTAATGCACGTATGTAGAATGTAGAAAAAATGGTACAGATGATCTTATTTGCAAAAGAGAGACATAGACATGGAGAACAAATGTATGGCCACTCAGGGGGTCCGGCTGAGGCTGGTGGGATGAACTGGGAGACTGAGGTTGATGTATCTATTTTATACATGGCATCACCAGTCTGTATAACTAATAACCTATTGCATAGCTCAGGAAACTCAGTGCTCTGTGATGACCTAAATGGGACGGATATCCAGACAAGAGGGGACATACGTATATGTACAGCTGACTCTGCTGTACAGCAGAAACTAACGCAACGTTGCAAAGCAACTATACTCCAGTAAAAATTAAGGATAGGAGGTAGAAATTCACAATTTTTTTGGCATTAGGCTTCCTCAGTGGCTCAGCAGTAAAATCTGCCAGCAATGCAAGAGACTCGGGTTCCATCCCTGGGTCGGGAAGATCCGCTGGAGAAGAGAATGGCAACCCACCCCAGTATTACCGCCTGGAGAGCTCCATGGACAGAGGAGCCTGGCAGGCCACAGTCCATGGGGTTGCAAAACAGTCAAGACCTGACTGAGCAACTAAACTTCAACAACAAATGTACCATAAGGGATGAAAGAAATACTACAAGTAATAAAAATCAGCTTATCCCTCTTACTTCCGCATAATTTAACTAGTAAATATTTAACAAAGAGAAGTTAAATGTTCCAAAACCAGATAAGCTAATCAGTTTCCCAGAACAGATTCATCTATGTGGCAAAATAGAAGATTTGTAAGTAGACGTGATAAGCCAAACAAGCCTGTGAAAGCTGGCTGTCCAGAAAAGAACTTTAGTTCAACTTTAAAAATTACTCAGAGATCTATAACTTAAAAGTTCATCTAAAAAGGTACAGCTTTTTAGAAACAGTCTACAACCTTATCTAGCCATCAGTTAAGAAAGCATTCAACATTATACCAACAACAAATTAATCAACTCCTAGTTTAACCCTGAACTAATCTATTTATAGAAGCACTGTTAATACGAGTAAGAAGAAATTTTTATGAGAAGAAATTTAAGCATAAGTTTGCATCAATGACTAACACTATACTGATAATAGTAGTTAAAACTAACAACAGTAAACTATTTATCAAAATATATTGTTTAACCAACCACTGGTAGGCACCTATGGAAGATTTTAAAAAATAAAAGGAAAAAACTTGGCCAACAAACCTGGCCTGTTTACACTGCTCTAGCATAATGTGGCATTAGAGGCCACTGCTGGCCCGCTGGACATCAGGAAAAACAGGTGCAGCATCCTCACTCGTGTGAAGACAGCATTCACGTCGTTCTCTAAATCAGGACTTGTATGAATGGCCACGTGAAGGTTTTACTGTCTCTTACTTTCAATCAGTGAGATTGACCTTCTTGGAAAGAGGCAGGAGAATGACAAAATAATACCATGGAGTTTTATTAATGCGAAAACTTAAACCATTAATGGCTGACAATTTCATATGGGTCAACAATTTTGGTTGGGGTGACTCGAAGAATAAAAAAGCCTCCAAGTGATTAAGATCTAGACCTAGTGGTCAGAATAATGAAACAGCTTTTGATACCAAAAAATAAACAGAACTGGTTTGCCCTATGGCTAACAGTGCAGTCTTAGTCCAGAGTTCCTTTTCGCAGCAGGGATTGACCCACAGTGGCGGGTCAGGTACACCCAGTGGTGTACCATACTAAATATCTTGTTGAATGATTTAAAGGCCCTATGTGATCTGAGTTCGAATAGAGCCATCAAGCGTCTCTTTCTACTCTGGATTTCTCCAGTATTGGAAAGGACACGAGTAAATAAGGCCTACCTTAATAAGTGCTTTTAAATAATGATGCAATTTTAGTGTAATTAATTTGTAATTACTCTGCCCAAGAAAGAAAAGTGTTTGTTAGGGTGACAGAGCCCTGTAATTCCCATAAAAACTTAAACTTGTATAATCACGAGTTTTGCCTCCTCTCACTTAATAAAATGTTTCTTAATATTTAATCCAATTATTCTAGCCATGGCATTCCTTGAGTCAGTTCAGTTCAGTCGCTCAGTCGTGTCTGACTCTTTGCGACCCCGTGGACTGCAGCACGCCAGACGTTCCTGTCCATCACCCTAATGGCAGAAAGTGAAGAGGAACTAAAGAGCCTCTTGATGAAGGTGAAAGAGAGGAGTGAAAAAGCTGGCTTAAAACTCAACATTCACAAAACTAAGATCATGGCATCTGGTCCTGTCACTTCACGGCAAACAGATGGGGAAAAGTGGAAACAATGACAGATTTCATTTTCTTGGGCTCCAAAATCACTATGGACAGTGACTGCAGCCATGAAATTAAAAGATGCTTGTTCCTTGGAAGAAAAGCTATGACAAACCTAGACAGTGTATTAAAAAGCAGAGACATCACGTTTTGACAAAGGTCGGTCTAGTCAAAGCTATGGTTTTTCTAGTATCCTGTATGGATGTGAGAGTTGGACTATAAAGAAAGCTGAGCATCAAAGAATTGTTGGACAAGACTCTTGAGAGTCCCTTGGACTGCAAGGAGATCAAATCAGTCCATCCTAAAGGAAATCAGTCTTGATTATTCATTGGAAGGACTGATGCTGAAGCTCCAATACTTTGGCCACCTGCTGCAAAGAGCCAACTCATTGGAAAAGACCCTGATGCTGGGAAAGATTGAATGCAGGAGAAGGGGATGACAGAGGACGAGATGGTTAGATGGCATCCCCGACTCAACAAACTGAGCAAACTCTGGGAGACAGTGAAGGACAGGAAAGCTTGGCATGCTGCAGTCCATGGGGTCACAAAGAGCCAGACACGATTTACTGACCGAACAACAACAACAACAGAGGTAACAAACATCAAATGAACCTCTGCTCTATTATGAGACCTAGGCATTTTCCTTTTAACCCTAGTTTAACAACTCAACATGAATTATTAGAACCAACTCATCCCTAGTTACTGTCCTCTTGGCCCAGACTGTGCAGCTGCACTTTTCCACTATGTGTTATCAGCAAGAGTGCCCTTCATCAGGACGGGAGGCTTTGTGCACCGACTCCTGCTTGTCTCAGGTTATACACTCAATTCAGCAGGAGCAAAACTCCATCTGCATTTGTAAAGATAACCTTCCTTCAGAGAAGGTGTGAAGGAAAGGGAACTCTCCTACACTGCTGGTGGGCATGTACGCTGGTGCGGCCACTATGGAGAACCACATGGAGGTTCCTCAAAAGCTAGAGCTACCCTATGATCCAGCAATCCCACTCCTGGGCATGTACTTGGAGAAAATGCTTTTAATTCAAAGAAGAAATGCACCGCTACGTTCACAGCAGCACAATTCACAACAGCCAAGACATGGAAACAATCTACATGTCTGTCAACAGACGAAAGGATAAAGAAGATGGGGTACATATATACAACGGATTATTATTCAGCCACAAAAAGGAATTAAATAACGACATTTGCAGCAACATGGGTACAATTAGAGATTATCAAACCAAGTGAAATAAAGCAGAAAGAAAAAGACAGATATCATATGCTATCCTTTCTGCGTGGAACCTAAAATATGGCCCAAATGAACCTATCTATGAAACAAATCACATCGAGAACAGACTGGTGGCTGCCAAGGAGGCTGGGGGAGGGAGGGATGGGGACTTTGGGATTAGCAGATGCAAACTAGGATGGATAGACAACAAGGTCATCCTGGATAGCACAGGGAACTATAATCAATATCCTGGGATAAACCATAATAGAAAAGAATATCTTTTTAAAGAAGAATGTCTGTACGTGTATTACTGAGTCACTCTGCTGTACAGCGGAGACTGGCACAACACTGTCAAATCAACTATACCTCAATCTAGATAGGGGCCGCACTGGTAAAGAATCCGCCTGCCAATGCAGAAGATGCAGGTTCGAGTCCTGTGCTGGGAAGATCCCCTGGAGGGGGGCATGGCAACCCACTCCAGCATTCCCACCTGAAGAATCCCATGGACAGAGGAGCCTGGCAGGCTACAGTCTATAGGGTTGCAAAGAGCTGGACGCCACGGAGCAGGCACGCACGCATCACTGGAAGGGCACCCCCAGTTGTTTTTTTCAATCAGGGAAAGGTGGGGGGGGGGAGGAGTGAGAAGAACATAATGGAGCCCCACTGTAGGCGCCGGACCTCTCTAACCGACTTAAAAAGCCTGCGTTCTGGGGCCAGGATGCTGATAAGTTGGCATGAGGTGGGGGCGTGCACTCTTGATGCTTCGTGATTTTCTCAGAGACATGGAAAAGATACCTAAATAGTTCTTGGTCAAGTCTCTTTCAAATTTAACTTGGTGTTTCCGCAGACTAGAATTTGGCTTCTTCAACAATCAATCCTTCCTAACAATTAAGCCACTATAATCCTTGTAATTGGCTTAGCAGTGCATGTTTTTGCTGGGTAAGCTTGCAAGCCAACTGCCCTTGACTTTCCCCTACCCTCGATTTTTCCTTTCGGCATAGCTGCCCCTCCCATACTTCATCATCACCAGAGAGTATTTTCCATGAAAGTCACGTGCACGTGGCCCTTCACATGCTTGCTCCTCTCGTCCGCAAGTGCCCTCCAAGTAATCTTTACTGATTGTTCTCTACTGAATAAACAGCAAACAGCCCAAGGTTTAGTAGGCCCATTGTGCCACTAAGAGGCTGATACATGGTTTATTAAATCAACAGCATTTTCTTCAACAAATCCTCACTCACAATGAACAAAGGCTAACACCAAAGCATAATTCCTTGCCCTCCAATCGATTTATTTACCAACATGATATTGGATTACTTTCAGACTTAAGATTGTTATTCACTGCTTAACTGAATAATACTAAACCAAAATATATAATATATATAATACATACACTGATCGTTCTATTGCTGGGAAAATAGGCTGTCCTGTTTCTAAACACATTTTCCCTGTGCATTTTCAGCTCTTGAACAGGCCACTGATCCTGGCAGAATAACAGGAATACAAACTGCCTGGGTGTAAGACCTGGCTTTACTCAGAATGTGACTGTCGGCAAGTCACTTCACCTCTCTGGGCCTCAGTTTCCATCTCTCCCATTAATGAGGCTGGCATCATCCATGCTTGGCTCGTCCGTGTAAGGATCAATGGATGTGAAGGAGCAGTGGGACGCATAAAGCGCGCTGTGGATTGCAACATTACAACTGTCCCAGTTTGCTGACCTCTTCTTTGGCTCTTTTCATCTTAAAATTCTATCCCTTAGAACGTTGTATCTATCTGATCACAGTGAATCAATATAAATATTCAGCCCACTGTTTTTGCCTAGAGTTAGCCAGAAAGTACAAAAAGAAGTGAGCGATAATTATGTTTGATCACAGTCAAATTCAGGACACAGTTTTGACATATTTATAATCCTTTTTTCACTGCTTTCATTTGTTGAAATCAAACAGACTTCAAATCTTGGCATGGGGTATGAATACGAGAATGTGTAAGTAAACTGTACTGAGTGCCTGCCTGCTGTCTAGCGTGCTGTTAAGAGACTTTTCTGTACGATATTTCACTAAATTCTTACAGCAGTTGTGTGTGTGTGTGTGTGTGTGTGTGTGTGTGTGTGTGTGTGTGTGTGTTATGTTGCTTCAGTCGTGTCCGACTCTTTGCAACCCCTGTGGACTGTGGCCCACTAGGCTCCTCTGTCCATGGGATTCTCTAGGTAAGAATACTGGAGTGTGTTGCCATGCCCTCTTCCAGGGGATCTTCCCGACCCAGGGATGGAACCCACACCTCTTAGGTCTCCTGCTCCACAGGCAGGTTCTTTACCACTACTGCCACCTGGGAAGCCCAGCAATCCCACGAAGTAGTTCTTTTCCATTTTTTAGACCCCACTCTTGCTTCCTTCCCACCACATCATGATACATACAAGTACCTACCACACCATAATAGTTGAGTCAATTTAGAACACATTTGCATCCATTTTACTAGTTCATGTTGCCTCACAAAACAGTAACATTCATCAGAAATAAGACATACAGAAACTTGTAAATTCTTTTTACTATTTGTCATTTATTTCTATTAAAAATAACTATACTTCAATTTATGAGCTAATGCCTATCCTTCTGAAACTCTTACAAAAAATTTCAAGGGAAGAAACACTTTCAAACTTATTCCACAAGGCAAACATCACCCTGATACCAAAACCAGACAAAGACATCACAAAAAAAGAAAAGCATAGGCCAATATCACTGATGAATATAGATGGAAAAATCTTCAATAAAATTCTAGCAAACAGAAATCAACAACGCATTAAAAAGATTGTATACCATGATCAAGTTGAGTTTATCCCAGGATTTATTCCAAGTTTATCTTCAAGAGGGATTCCCTGGTGGCTCAGATGGTAAAGCGTCTGCCTGCAATGAGGGAGACCTGGGTTCAATCCTTGGTTCAGGAAGATCCCCTGGAGAAGGAAATGGCAGCCCACTCCAGTACTCTTGACTGGAAAATCCCATGGACAGAGGAGCCTGGTGGGCTACAGTCCGTGGGGTCGCGAAGAGTCGGACACGACTGAGCGACTTCACTTTCACTTATCTTCAATATATGCAAATCAATGTGATACACCATATTAACAAAATGAAAGATTAAAAATCATATGCTAATCTCAACAGATGCAGAAAAACCTGACAAAATTCAGCACCCATGATTCAAAACTCTACAAAAAATGGGCACAGAAGCAACCTATGCCAACATAATAAAGGCCATATATGATGAACCCACAGCAAACATGATTCTCAACAGTGGAAAAACTGAAAGCATTCCCTCTAAGATCAAGAACAAGACAAGAGTGCCCACTCTTGTCACTATTACTGAACATAGTTTTGGAAGTCCTAGCTATAGCAATCAGAGAAGAAAAAAATAAATCCAGGTTGGAAAGTAAGTAAAACTCTGTTTACAGATATGATACTATACATAGAAAACCCTAAAGATACTAGCAGAAAATTCCTAGAGCTAATCAGTGAATTCAGTAAAGTTGCAGGATAAAAAATCAACACATAGAAATCACTTGCATACCTATATACTAACAACAAAAAATCAGACAGAGAAAACAAGCAATCAATCTCATTCACCACTGCAACAAAAAGAATAACACAGCTAGGAATAAACCCACCTAAGGAAACAAAAGAACTGTTTACAGAAAACTGTAACACTGATGAAAGAAATCAAAGACACAAACAGATAGAGAGATAGTCCATGTTCTTGGGTTAGAAGAATCAATATTGTGAAAATGACAATACTACCAAACGCAATCTATGGATTTAATGTGATTCATATCAAATTACCAACGGCATTCTTCACAGAAGTAGAGCAAAAAATTTCACAATTTGTTCAGTTCAGTCACTCAGTCATAGCCGACTCTTTGTGACCCCGTGGATTGCAGCACACCAGGCTTCCCTGTCCATCACCAACTCCCGGAGCTTGTTCAAACTCATGTCCATTGAGTCGGTGATGCCATCCAACCATCTCATCCTCTGTCATCCCCCTCTCCTCCCGCCTTCAATCTTTCCCAGCATCAGGGTCTTTTCCAGTGAGTCAGTTCTTCGAATCAGGTGGCCAAAGCACTGGAGTTTCAGCTTCAACATCAGTCCTTCCAGTAAACACCCAGGACTGATCTCCTTTAGGATGGACTGGTTGGATCTCCTTGCAGTCCAAGGGACTCTCAAGAGTCTTCTCCAACACCACAGTTCAAAACCATCAATTCTTCGGTGCTCAGCTTTCTTTATGGTCCAACTCTCACATGCATACATGACTACTGGATAAACCATAGCTTTGACTAGATAGACCTTTGTCAGCAAAGGTCTACCTTACAAATAGCTGTGAAAAGAAGAGAGGCGAAAGGCAAAAGGGGAGAAGGAAAGATATGCCCATTTGAGTGCAGAGTTCCAAAGAATAGCAAGGAGAGGTAAGAAAGCCTGCCTTCGTGATAAATGCAAAGAAATAGAGGAAAACAATAGAACGGGAAAGACTTGAGATCTCTTCAAGAAAATTAGAGATACCAAGGGAACTCTTCATGCAAAGATGGGCACAATAAAGGACAGAAATGGTATGGACAGAAGCAGAAGATATTAAGAAGAGGTGGCAAGAATACACAGAAGAACTATACAAAAAAGATCTTCATGACCCAGATAATCACCATGGTGTGATCACTCACCTAGAGCCAGACATCCTGGAATGTGAGGTCAAGTGGGCCTAAGGAAGCATCACTATGAACAAAGCTAGTGGAGGTGATGGAATTCCAGTTGAGCTATTTCAAATCCTAAAAGATGATGCTGTGAAAGTGCTGCACTCAATATGCCAGCAAATTTGGAAAACTCAGCAGTGGCCACAGGACTGGAAAAGGTCAGTTTTCATTCCAATCCCAAAGAAAGGCAATGCCAAAGAATGCTCAAACTACCGCACAATTGCACTCATCTCACACACTAGCAAAGTAATGCTCAAAATTCTCCAAGCTAGACTTCAGCAATACATGAACCGTGAACTTCCAGATGTTCAAGCTGGATTTAGAAAAGGCAGAGGAACCAGAGATCAAATTACCCACATCCGTTGGATCATCGAAAAAGCAAGAGAGTTCCAGAAAAACATCTATTTCTGCTTTATTGACTATGCCAAAGTCTCTGACTGTGGATCACAACAAACTGGAAAATTCTTAAAAAGATGGGAATACCAGACCACCTGACCTGTCTCCTGAAAAGTCTGTATGCAGGTCAAGAAGCAATAGTTAGAACTGGACATGGAGCAACAGACTGGTTCCAAATTGGGAAAGGAGCACATCAAGGCTGTATGTTGTCACCCCGCTTATTTAATTTATTATATGCAGAGCACATCATGAGAAATGCTGGGCTGAATGAAGCACAAGCTGGAATCAAGATTGCCGGGAGAAATATCAGTAACCTCAGATATGCAGATGACACCACCCTTATGGCAGAAAGTGAAGAAGAACTAAAGCGCCTCTTGATGAAAGTGAAAGAGGAGAGTGAAAAAGTTGGCTTAAAACTCAGCATTCAGAAAACTAAGATCATGGCATCTGGTCGCATCACTTCATGGCAAATAGATGGGGAAGCAATGTAAACAATGAGAGACTTTATTTTTCTGGGCTCTAAAATCACTGCAGATGGTGACTGCAGCCATGAAATTAAAAGATGCTTACTCCTTGGAAGAAAAGTCATGACCAACCTAAACAGCATATTAAGAAGCAGAGACATCACTTTGTCAACCAAGGTCCATCTAGTCAACGATTTGTTTTTTCCAGTAGTCATGTATGGATGTGAGAGTTGGATTATAAAGAAAGCTGAGCCCCAAAGAATTGATGCTTTTGAACTGTGGTGTTGGAGAAGACTCTTGAGAGTCCCTTGGACTGCAAGGAGATCCAACCAGTCCATCCTAAAGGAGATCAGTCCTGGGTGTTTACTGGAAGGACTGATGTTGAAGCTGAAACTCCAGTGCTTTGGCCACCTGATTCGAAGAACTGACTCACTGGAAAAGACCCTGATGCTGGGAAAGATTGAGGGCAGGAGAAGAAGGGGATGACAGAGTTAGAGATGGTTGGATGGCATCACCGACCCAATGGACATGAGTTTGAACAAGCTTCGGGAGTTGGTGATGGACAGGGAAGCCTGGCATACTGCAGTCCATGGGGTCACAAAGAGTTGGACATGGCTGAGCGACTGAACTGAACCTTTGCAGCAAAGTAATGTCTCTGCTTTTTAATATGCTGTCTAGGTTGGTCACAGCTTTACAATTTGTATGGAAATACAAAAGACCCTGATCAGCCAAAGCAATGTTTTACAAAGAAGAGTGGAGCTAGGAAAACCAACATTCCTGACTTCAGATTATACTACAAAGCTACAGTCATCAAGACAGTATAGTACTGGCACAAAAACAGAAATACAGACCAGTGGAACAAGACAGAAAGCCCAGAGATAAACTCACGCACCTATGGGAACCTTTTTGACAACAGAGGCAATAATATACAATGGAGTAAAGATAGTCTCTTCAATAAGTGGTGCTGGGAAAACTGGACAGCCACATGTAAAAGAATGAAATTAGAACGCTTCCTAACACCAGACACAAAGATAAACTCAAAATGGATTAAAGACCTAAATGTAAGACCAGAAACTACAAAACTCTAGAGGAAAACACAGGCAGAATACTGACATAAACCAAAGTAAGATCCTCTATGACCCACCTCCTAGAATAATGGAAATAAAACCAAAAACAAACAAGAGGGACCTAATTAAACTTAAAAAGTTTTGTACAACAAAGGAAACTATAAACAAGGTGAAAAGACAACCCTCAGAACTTGAGAAAATAATAGCAAATAGAACAACTGACAACAGATTAATTTCCAAAGTATACAAGCAGCTCATGCAACTCACTATCAGAAAAAGAAACAATCCAATCAGAACTGGGCAAAGGGCCTACACAGGCATTTCTCCAAAAAAGATAAACAGATGGCTAATAAACACACGAAAAGATGCTGAATATTGCTCACTATTAGAGAAATGCAAATCAAAACTATAATGAGATAGTCTGGTATTCTGATCTCACACCAGTCAGAATGGTCACCATCAAAAAAACCTACAAAATATAAATGCTGGAGAGGGTGTGAAGAAAAGGGGACCCTCTCCCCGCACTACTGGTGGGAATGTAAATTGATGCAGCCACTACTGAAGACAGTATGGAAATTCCTTAAAAAACTAGGAATGAAACTACCATATGACCTAGCAATCCCACTACTGGGAATATATCCTGAGAAAACCATAATTGAAAAAGACACATGTACCCCAGTGTTCAGTGCAGCACTATTTGCAACGGCCAGGACACGGAAGCAACCTAGATGTCCACTGACAGATGAATGGATAAAGAAAGTGCAGTACATAAATATGATGGAATATTACTCAGCCATAGAAAGGAATACAAATGAGTCAGTGCTAATGAGGTGGATGAAACTAGAGTCTATTAAACAGAGTGAAGTCAGTCAGAAAGAGAAAAACAAATACTGTATATTAACATACATACATGGAATCTAGAAAGCAAGTGCCTATTTGCAGGGCAGCAATGGAGATGCAGACGTAGAGAACAGACTTATGGACACGGCAGGGAAGGAGAGGGTGGGACAAATGGAGACAGCAGCATGGAAATATATACTCTGCCATACGCAAAACAGCCAGTGGGAGTTTGCTATATGACTCACGGAACTCAAACCAGGACTCTGACAGCCCAGAGGGGTGGGATGAGGTGCGAGGGAGGTTCAGCATGGAGGGGACACGTGTACCCACGGCTGATTCATGCTGATGTATGGCAGAAACCAACACAATATTGTAAAGTGATTACCCTTCAATTAAAAATGAATTAAAAATAATGTACTTCAATTTAAAAAATAAAAAGTATATATAATCGTTTCCTCACAACATCTCTTTGGTTTATCTAGAATATCACCATGATATTTCCGCTACCCTGATGCTCACACAACATGGAATACGATTTCGTCAAGAGGCTCCTTCATTTCACTTACAACACTCACATTAATAGTTTTCACAATCTGAGAGGCATTTACAACACGACGAGAAGTCTCAACAGTAGAGTAACTCTCCAAACTTAAGAGTGATGATATGGATGCCCTCCACCACATCACACATTTGATGAACCCGTTTATGTCAGTCTAAAGTAAGTAACGGTGCTACCACCAGCACAGGTGGTGCTAGTGGTAAAGAACCAGCCTGCCAATGCAGGAGACATAAGAGATGCAGGTTCGATCTCTGGGTCAGGAAGGTTGCATGGCAACCCACTCCACTATTCTTGCCTGGAGAATCCCATGGACAGAGGAGCCTGGCAGGCTACAATCCACAGGGTCTCAAAGAGTTGGACACGACTGAAATGACTTAGCACAAAATAAGTAAGAAAGGCAGGAATCAAACCCTCTTCTATTGGTTTCAAGCCAATACCACAAGCATTATGTCTCTCTTGACAAATGAGATATAGTAAAAATTACATAACTTTGTCCAGGTTAAATCACAGGTGAAAACCCTTTTTATTTCCATGGCATATCTTTTCCCTTGGACAGCAAGGAGATCAAACCCATCAACCCTAAAGGAAATCAATCCTGAATATTCATTGGAAGGACTGATGCTGAAGCTGAAGCTCCAATACTTTGGTCACCTGATGTGAAGAATCAACTCATTAGAAAAGACCCTGATGCTGCAAAAGATTGAGGGCAGGAGAAGGCGATAACAGAGGATGAGATGGTTGGATGGCATCACTGACTCAATGGACACGGGTTTGAGCAAATTCCAGGAGATAGTGAAGGACGGGGAAGCCTGGCGTGCTGCTGTTCACTGGGTTGCAAAGAGTCAGACACGACTGAGTGACTGAGCAACAATCCTTTTCAACTTGGCTTTAAAGACACATCACCCACCACAGAACTCCTACACATCCACGATCACATGTGAATCATCATTTTCCACGAGTTCTTTGGCTCTTATTATTTCACTTATACTAACTAACGTATTAACTCAGACTAACAACTAAACTATCACATACAAACACAAGAGATGCACAAGTAGTTACAAAAAAAAATCTGAACAATTTTACCAGCCATCATCTTAATTTTAATTGCCACACCATCCTTACCAATTATTTACGTAACACAAGAAATGATCTATCATCTTTTCTCTGACCCTAAATACCCTAGGGCACCAATGAGACCAGAGTTCATGGTCTCTTCTCAGCCCATCAAGATATTGGTACCTTATATTTATTATCTTGTGCTTGTCCATGGAGTTGCAAAGAGCCAGACACAACTTAGCAACTGAACAACAGCTTGGTCTGCAACAACAGGTTCTGTCTCAAGCCTGCCTGCCTCACTATTATGCCAAGAAGGAAAAACAATACCACTATTCTTAATGGCAACCCTAATAACCCTAAACATACATTTCACTCTAGCCAGCAGACACCACTGTCCTGCTAGCATCAGCACCTTGCAAAGCTGCACTTGAACTCTCCCTATTAGCAATAACATGAAACGTGTATGGCACCAACTAAGTACAAAATCTTAACCTTCTCCAATGGTAAAAAGCATTATGCCTACAATTATATTAATACCATCAACAAGATTATCAAAGAATAATATAACCTGAGTTAATCCTATAGCCCACAGTTTACTGATTAGCTGAACAAGCCCATTTCTTTTCAGCCAGCTTAATCAATAGCCAACTTTTCACAGGTTTTTCTTCTTTGACTCCCTATCAGCACCACTGCTGGCGTTGCCACGCATACCTCTAGCCAGCCAATCCCACCTGTCCAAAGAATCCCTGATCTCCCCCCGAAACATCACCATACGAGTGGGCACCTACTAGTGCAAACGTTTCTCACTGTGACAGTGGTTGCCGTGGAACAAATCCTACTTTACATTTTACTTGAAGGAACGCTAGTTCCAACTGTTACTATCATTACCCAGTGGAGTCATCAGACAGAACAACTTCAGGCACAAGTTTACTTTTTATTCTACACACTAGCAGGGTGCCTCCCGCTCTCAGTAGCACTAGGGTATATCCACAACATTACGGGCTCATTACACTTCCGAACAATTCACAGACATGGAGGATAGATGGGTTGTTGCCAACAGGGAGGGGGTGGAATGTTGGGGTTAGTAGACGTAAGGTTAGTGTATCAGGGTGGATAAACAAGGCCCTATTGTATAGCACAGAGAACCTTACTCAATGGCCTGTGATAAACCACAATGGAAAAGAATATAAAAAGAGAATGTATATAACAACGAAATATTTCTCAGACGTAAAAAAGAACAAAATATGCCATCAGTAGCAGCACGGGTGGACCTAGAGACTGTCATCCTGAGTGATATCAGTCAGTTAAAGACAAATAGCATATGATACCACTTCTATGTGGAAATGTTAAAAAGGCAATACAAGTGAACTTGTTTTCAAGATAGAAGTAGACTTACTGATATAGAAAACAAAGTTATGGTTTGGCTGGAGAATAAGGGCAGGAGGGATAAATTGAGAGATTGGGACTAATACATACACACTACTATATATAAAATATATACCCAATAAGAACCTACTGTATAACACAGGGAACTCTACTCAATATTCTGTAATGGCCTTATATAGGAAATAATCTAAAACAGAGTGGATATATGTATGTGTATAACTGAATAACTTTGCTGTATAGCAGAAGGTAATACAATTGTAAACCAACTATACTTCAGTAATTTTTTTAAAGTTATTTAATTCAATATTGAACACAAATAACATCTGACTCCTGATCTAACATTTTCATAGGACTAGCATGCACAATCGGAGAAGGCAATGGCGCCCCACTCCAGGACTCTTGCCTGGAAAACCCCAGGGACGGAGGAGCATGGTGGGCTACAGTCCATGGGGTCGCGAAGAGTCGGACACGACTGAGCGACTTCACTTTCACTTTTCCCTTTCATGCACTGGAGAAGGAAATGGCAACCCACTCCAGTATTCTTGCCTGGAGAATCCCAGGGGCAGCAGAGCCTGGTGGGCTGCTGTCTATGGGGTCGCACAGAGTCGGACACGACTGAAGCGACTTAGCAGCAGCAGCAGCATGCACGATAGCTTTCAGAGTAAAAATACTTATCAACGGCCTTCACCTCTGTTCACCCAAAGCTGCAAATGGCATTATTTCATTCATCCTTTCTCGTGGTTGAGTAATATTCCATTGTGTGTATGTATGTGTGTATAGAACATGTTTCACTGACATCTACCTTGCTGACTGAAATAAAACGTCCACACTATTATCGGACCAAGAAGGCCTAATCAAACTCTATTTCCTTTCATTCCTCATTACCCTCCTCCTGAGCATCTATTTAGTTACCACACGTAATCTCCATCGTGACTCCAACACCAATAAGCAGTGATCAGCCAGTAACAACTACGAATTAAGTACCACAATTGCACAACCAACCATTTCTAGAGCCTGCTCACCAAACCCAGAATCACCTGTATCAATGATTCAATCCCCTAATCCATTAAATTTAAACACAAACTCTATTTCCCAATATTTGAAAAAATTAAAAAAAAATTGAAATCCCCATCATTTATCCTGAAGGAGATATGCATAAAAGTTTTATTAGAGACTCAAACCTCACAAAACTGCTCAGCACTCACAGCTGCTGTGTCACCAAGTACCACTAACATTCCAACCAAAGAAATCAAAATACTATTTAACCTAAAAAGGCAGAAAAATTCAACACTAGACCACAACCAACACCACTCACAAACAACCCAAACCCACCATGAACAGGTGAAGGTTTTGAAGAAAAACCTTCTGAACTCATGACAAAAATACTACTGAACATGAACAGAATGTATGTCATCAAAGTTCATACATGGAATTCAACCACAACCAATGACATTAAAAAAATTGTTGTATTTCAAGAACACTAATGACTTGCATCCAAAAATCACACGTACTAATAATCATTAACAACACATTCATTGATCTCCTGGCCCCATCAAACATTTCATTTTGATAAAACTTTGGCCCATTTCTGGGCATTGTTAGTTCAACAAATCTTGACAGGCTTATTCCAGCAACACATTATCCATCAGACTCAATAACTGCTTTCTCAGTAATACATCTGTAACACATCTGCTGGGACATAAAATACAGATGAATCATCTGATATCTATGTGCAAATGGAGTATCTATGTTCTTTCTCTGCCTATTCATTCATGCAGCACGAGACTTATACCATGGATTCGATTCCATTCTAGAAACATGACATATTGGAATTACCCTAATGTTCACAGTAATAGCCACAGCCTTCCTAGGCTATGTTCTACCCTGAGGACAAACACTGTATCACTCTGAGGGGCAGCAGTCATCACTAATCTCCTTTCAGCAATCCATACACGGGCACAAACCTACTGAAGGAACATGAGGTGAACTTTCAGTAGACAAAGCAAGTCTCACATGATTCTTTGCCTTCTATTTCATCCCATTCACCATCACAGCACTAGCAGTCATTCACCTACTATTCCTTCATGAAACAGGCTTTAAAGAATCCTACAGGGGGTCTCATCTGACATTAATAAAACTTCATTCCATACCTACTACATGATCAAAGATATCCTAGGTGCCTGTTAATTCTAATCTTGCTAATACTAGTATTATTTTCACCCGACCTCTAGGGGATGCAGACAACTAGACTCCAGCCAGCCCCATCAACATACCACCTCATGTAAAGCCAGATGATAGTCACACATGCAATTCTACCATCAATTACTAATACATTAAGGAGTGCATTAATTCTAATATTTTCAATTTTAATCCCAGCATTTATTTCAAGACTTCACACATCCAATCATGCAGCATGGCATGCCAACCTCTCAGCCAAGGCTTATTCTGAGTCCTCGTAGCAGATCAATTAACAACGTGATTTGAGGACAGCTGGTCAAACACCCTTTCATCACTAACAGACACTTAGCATCCATTTTATACTTCTTTTTAATTCTAGTGCTAATACTAGTAAACAGCCTTATTGAAAATCATCTAGTCTGAAGAATCTTTGTAGTGCATCTGTCACCTGGCCGTTTACACCAGAAAAGGAGCTCAACCACCCCCCGAAGACTCAAGGAAGAAGCCCCAGCTTCACCATCAGCACCCAAAGCTGAAATTCTACTTAAACCCCTCCCTGAACATTTACTATGGGACATTTACAAAATCATGGAGTACTACGTAAGTATTAAAACAGCATGTTTCCTGCCCCTCAATTATATGCATATCCACACACACAAGTATGTATTATATGGCACATAATATATATATAAATTATAATACATAATATATATATATAATTGCACAAAATTTATTGACCTTAAGCTTATAAGCATGTACGTTATATTACTAATATTACACAGTACGTATTTTCATTGATCATACATAGCAATGAAGTCAATCAGTTCCAGTCACAAAAGTATCATGCCCAGCAGACCTAGAGCTTCATCAGCCCACTGTGTGAGATCATCAGCCTGCTCAGCCTGTGTCCCTCTTCTGGCTCCAGGCCCATAATTTGTGCAGTTTCTATGAATGAACTTCAGACGACTGGTTCTTATTTCAGCACCACCTCACCTACAATGGCCCACTCATTCCTCTTAAACAAGACACCTCCAGGGACTAAGGGACTACTCAGCCCATGCTCACATGTAACTGTGGTTTCACGTATTTTTTAAATTAGGGGGATGTTTTGCCTCAGCTATGGCATCTGAGGCCCTAACATCATCAGATAGGGGCACATGTGAGCCTGAGCATCATTGTATTTGTTTGTTGACCTTTCTGGTCAGGAGCCCATCATACATTTACAGTAGGAATAGATGTTACACCAGCATACTACACATCAGCTACGATAATTATAGCAATTCCTACAGGAGTAAAAGTATTTAGCTGACTAGCAACTCTTCACAGAAGTAACATCAAATGATTCCCCGCTATATTATGAGCCCTAGGATTTATCTCCTTTTTACCATAGGTGAATTAACAGAAATTATTTTAGCCAACACATCCCAGGATATAGTCCTTCAAGACACACACCACGTAGTTGCTCTTTTCCATGAGGTACCATCAACAGAGGCAGTATCTGATCTCATAGGAGGCTTTGGGCACTGATTGCCACTATTCTCATGTTATACACTCAATTCATCAGGAGCAGAAATCCATTTTGTAACGGTATTTGTAGGCATAAATATAACTTTCTTCCCACATTTCCTTGGTTCTTCTGGAATACCACAATATTCCCACTACCCTGATGTATATACAACATGAAATACTATTTCATCAATAGGTTCGTTCACTCCATTTATGCCACTAATACTAATAATTTTTATAATCCAAGAGGCATTTGCATCACAAGGAGAGGTCCCACAATAGACTTAATGACTCCAAACTTAGAATGATTACAGGGATGCCCACCACATCACATCACACATCTGAAGAGCCTACTTATGTCAGTCTAAAACAAGAAATGCAGGGGCTTCCCTGGTGCCTCAGTAGTAACGAAGCCATCTGCCAGTGCAGGAGATACGGGCTGGATTTCTGGTCCAGGAAGATTCCATGTGTCAAGGAGGAGCTAAGCCTGTGCGCCATAGCTCCTGAGCCTGGGAGCTGGAACTACTAGCCCACGGGCCACAACCACTGAGGCCCGGGCACCCAGAGCCGGTGCTCCACAGCGAGAGAAGCCACCGCAGTGAAAAGCCAGTGTGCTGCACAGAGCTGCCCCCACTGGCAACCAGAGAAAAGCCCGCGCAGCAAGACCAGCACAGCCGGGAGTAAAGAAATGAACTTATTAAAAAAGAAAAAGAAATGAAGGAATTGAAATGAAAGAACCTTCTTCTCCTGGTTTCAAGCCAACAGCATAACATTATTTCTTGCTCAATAAATGAGATATTAGTAAAAAAAAATTACATAACTTTGCCCAGGGTAACTTATATGTGAACATCCTCTCTGTCTCCACGGCATGACTTTTTCACCTCAGCTTTCAAGACGCGACATCACCCATCAGAGACGAGCACCTACATTTCCATGATCACACATGAACCACTGTGTTTTTCCTTAAATCACTGGTTTCTTTATATTATTTCACTCATACTAATAAACACATACAAACACAAGAGATGTACAAGAAGTCAAAACAATCTGAAAATTTTTTCCAGCCATCATCCTAATCTTAATTACATTGTCATCCTTAAGTCTTCTTTTTTTTTTTTTTTCTGAGATATATTTTTCATGCGGACCATTTTTTAAAGTCTCCATTGAATTTGTTACAATATTTATTTCTATTTTATGTTTTGGTATTTTGGCTGCAAGGCATGTGGAATCCCGGCTTCCTGACCAGGGAATGAACGGGCACCCCCTGCATTGGAAGGTGAAGTCTTAACTACGGGACCACCACCAATCGAAAGTCCCTCCTTACGAATTCTTTACATGACAGACAAAACCATCCTGCTCTGACCCTAAAACCTTCAGGGCACCAATGAGACTGGAGTTAACGAATACACAGATTATGGAGATTTACATTCTGACTCCTCTATGATCAGACCTAAAGCCAGGAGAACTGTGATTGTTAGAAGGAGATAACCCAGAAGTCACAATCTGAAATGTAATCTCCTCCAGAGATGTTTTACACTCATGACCTAGCCATTCATTGAGCCTAAAAAGGGGTGCATTCCAGAACACTTATTCCCAACAACCGTCATATAAACACAATCGGGCCTATATCATGGGCTTCCCTGGTAGCTCAGACAGTAACGAATCCACCTGCAATGCAGAAGACCTGGGTTCGATCCCTGGGTTGGGAAGATTCCCTTGAGGATGGCACAGCAATCCACTCCAGTATTCTTGCCTGGAGAATCCCCATGGAGAGGAGCCTGGCGGGCTACAGTCCATGGAGTTGTAGAGTTGGACACAACTGAACACACACACACACATGGGCCTATATTATGGATAGTGCTCAGGAATCTGTGGAGCAAATCATAGCTTCACACCTATCGCTCACGAATTCCACTAAAATATTTCAAGAAATGACCTATAGCAATACCATAAATTAAGCCAAACAGTATCAACTTTTTAAGTTGAAGATGGAAGTTATAGTTCCCCTTAAATATATGTCACAACTAGATATAGTAACATGATTCGTTACTATTTGAATCATTCTAGCCCTACTGATCACAGTCCAATGAAAAATTTCCAACTATGTTTATCACTTAAAGCCAGAATTAAAACTCACTCAAACCCCAACACAATCCACCCTTTCAGAAACAAAATGAACAAAAATTTAATGGCCTCTCTCATCACCTCAACAATAACAGAACTTCCTCTTATTATCTTCACTGTTCTAGTCCCAAGCACTGTACTCCCCACACCTAACCTACGAATCCACAACCACAGAATTTCTACTCGACAATGATGAGTTCAAGTCCCATGAAAACAAACAGTAGCTATTCACAATCACAGAGGACGGACCCGACCATGAATACTTCATTCTGTCTATCCGGTCAACGAATTTATTAGGACCTTTCTACCTTCATTCACACCCACCGCACAACTCTCCACATGGGCAGGTCCAGCAATGCCTCTTTGAGCAAGAACGGTAACGCCTGGTTCTCCCCACAAAAGTAAAGCATTCTTGGCCCATTTTCAACCACGAGGAACCCCCATTCCTCTCATCCCCGTGCCGGGCTCACCACAGCCGTGAGCCTATTTCGTCAACCCACAGCCTCAGCCATATGACTAACAGCCAATATTAGAACAGGCCACTCATTCAGTCACTGGATTGGAGGGACAACTATGGCACTCCTACGTATTAGGACCACCCCATCCCTAGGACAGTCATACTCTTATCCTGATCACAATCCTCAAATTTGCTGTTGCCCTAATTCAAGCTGAGGAAGTCATTCTACTAGGAAGTCTTTATTTACATGACAACCCAGCATGCCCCACCAAACCCCTGCACATCAGGGTAAATCCTAGTCCCTGACCCCTTACAGGAGCTCCTCCAGCCCTCCTAACATCTGCCCCAATAATAGGACTTCAGTTTAGTACTCTTCTTATCGCTAAGCCTACTAATACTCTGACAATATATCAATGATGATGAGACACTGTCCCAGAAAACACCTTCCAAGGCCATCCCACAAAAAAGACTTTGATCTGGACTAATTCTTTTCATGATTTCAGAAGTCCTCTTACTTGTTGGCTTTTTCTGAGCCTTCCATCACCCAAGTCTCACCCCCCCACATCCACCCTTAACTAGGTGGATGGTGCCCATCCCAGGCATCCACCCTCAAAACCCACTAGAGGACCAATACTCAATACCTCAGTCCTATTAGCTTCTGGGGTACCCATCACTGAGCCCAAAACAGCCTCATAGAAGGAAACTGAACATATATACGCCAAGCTCTTTCTATGACAGTTACCTTGGGGGTTTGCTATGCATTTCTCAAGCCCCAGAATAGTATGAAACACCTTTTATAATTTTAGATGGGGTGTACGGATCAATTATATGGTTACAGAATTTTATGACTGACATGTAATGACTGGTTCTACTTTCCTAACTGTCTGTTTTTTAGACCGATTAAAATGTTCACATTAAATCACCATTTGGGCTTTGCTTCCTTAACTGACATTTTGTAGATGTAGTATGCCTGTTCCTTTGTTTATCTATTTATTGATGAGGATCTTCTTTTAGCATTAATTCACACAATTAAAATTGAAAGTGTTTTAGTCACTCAGTTGTATCTGACTCTTTGCAACCCCACAGACTGCAGCCCGCCAGGAATTCTATCCATGGAATTTTTGAAGCAAGAATACTGGAGGGGGGATCTTCTCCAGGGAATCTTCCTGATTCAGGGATTGAACCCAGGTCTCTTGCATTTCAGGCAGACTCTTTACCATCTGAGCCATCAGGCAAGCCCCAGGCTGAACGCTGGGCCCCAGAGAATTGATGCTTTGGAACTGTGCTGTTGGAGAAGACTCTTGAGGGCCCCTTGGACTGCACAGAGATTTAAGTAGTCAATCCTGAAGGAAATCAAGCCTGAATATTCACTGGAAGGACCGATGCTGAAGCTGAAGCTCCAACACTTGGGCCACCTAATGTGAAGAGCCTACTCACTGGAAAAGACCCTGATGCCAGGAAAGATTGAGGGCAAGAGGAGAAGGGGACGACAGAGGATGAGATGGTTGGATGGCATCACCGACTCGATGGACATGAGTTTGAGCAAGCTCCCGGAGATAGTGAAGGACAGGGAAGCTGGGGTCACAAAGAGTCAGACACAACTGAGTGACTGAACAACAACAACACACAATTGACTTCCATTCAGTGTTGGTATAAAATGAAAAAGAATAAATCTCACACCAACTTTAGTCACAAATAGAGCACCCAGTCTCACTACTTGTATGTATCGCATTCCGACTTCCTCCATTAAAGATTTATTTACCCAGAAGAAAGCAAGTCCCTAGGATTTGACCCCGTAGGATCGGCACGCTTACCCCTGTTCCATAAAAGTTTCCTTCGTGGCTGTGACAGTCTTCTCTTCACACAGAGACTGCTCTCCTTTTGCCTATACCCGAGGCATCCAGACAAATAACCTAAAAACACGGCTCATTCTAGCTCTGTTTCCAATCTTACCACTACCAGCAAGCCTGGCCTATGGAATGAACCCAAAATGGACTATCATGAACTGAACATGATCATTAGTTTAAGCTAAAATGAATCATTTTTAATTTATAAAATGATTAAGTTCATAATTATCAATTGCCTTTAGTATATATAAATATTATCACAGCATATATAGTACCTCTTATACAATTATTAATATGTGGATCTCACCTAACAGCCTCACTAATTATGCCTGAAAGTGTTAGTCGCTCACTTGTGTCTGCCTCTTTGTGACCCCATGGACTGTAGCCCACCAGGCCCCTCTGTCTCTGGGATTCTCCAGGCAAGAATACTGGAGTTGGGTTGCCATGCCCCTCTCCAGGGGATCTTCCCGACCCAGGGATTGAACCTGGGTCTCCCACATTGCAGGCATATTCTTTACCATCTGGGCTACCAGGGAAGCACCAATATTATCACTATTTTAATCACTATTCGTGACAGCAACCTAATAGTTCTAAACACACATTTCACTCTAGCCAGTCCTACTAGTATTTGCAGCTTGTGAAGCAGAACTTGAACTCTCCCTATTAGTAATAGCATCAAGCACATATGGCACCAACTAGGTACAAAATCTTAGCCACCTCCAATGACAAAAATCATTATCCTATTATATTAGTACCACTAACATGATTATCAGAGAATACTATCTGAATCAACTCTACAGCCCACAGCTTACTGATTAGTTGAAGAAACCTATTTTTTCCTGAGCTAATGTAACATCGCCTCAACTCTCCACTCTTTTTTTCTCTGATTCCCTATCAGCGCCACTATTCTTCCTTAAATTTCTTTATTCATTTTTGGCTGTGCTGGGTCCTCCTTGCTGTGCAGGCTGCTCTCTCGCTGCACAGCACGGGCTCTGGGGCACACAGGCTTCAGCGGTTGCGGCACTGGGGCTCAGTAACTGCAGTTCCCCGGCTCCAGAGCGCACGCTCAGTAGTTGCGGCAGACAGGCTTGGTTGCTATGTGGCATGTGGGATCTTCCTGGACCAGAGATGGAACCAGGTCCTCTGCATCGGCAGGTGGATTCTTTACCACCGAGCCTCGAGGGAAGCTCCTTATCAGCACTACTATTAGCTCCAACAACGTGACTTTGTCACTTAAACTTGTAGCCAGCCAATTCCCCCTGTCCAAAGAACCCCTAACTTTGGACAAAACTTTCAGGAAACTTAACAAAAACTTTTGGGAAAAAACTCTACACCACAAATATTCCTAATCTTAACATTGGCTGCCACAGAATAAACCCTAGTTTTCATTTTCTTTGAAACAGCATTAGTTCCAACACTTCCTGTCATTGCCCAATAGGGTAATCAAACGTTAACAACTGCAGGCAGGACCTTCCTACTCTACACCCTTATAGGATCCCTCCCATTCTTAGTAGCACTAGGATATATCCATAATGTTACAAAAACATGAAACTTCATAATAACTCAGTCACAGAGAACAGACTGGTGATTGCCAAGGGATAGGGGACTGGGGGAGCGATGGAGTAGGAGGTTGGGGTGAGAAGAGGTAACTTTTATAAACAAAATGGATAAGCAACAAGGTCCTACTGTACAGCACAGGGAACTACATTCATTATTCTATGATAAACCATAATGGAAAAGAATACTAAAAATACAAACTGAATCACTTCACTGCATATTAACCCTAAATCAACTATACTTCAATAAAATTTCTTAACCTTAATAATTCAACATTGAATACAAATAATGCCTGACTCCTGATCTAAAATTTTCATGGGACTAGCATGCATAATAGCCTTCAGAGTAAAACAACCTCTCGATGGCATTTACCTCTGATCATCCAAAGCTGCAAATGGCATTATTTCATTATTTTCAAGCACTCAGGAATATTCCATTGTGTGTGTATGCACGTGTGTATGTATGTGTATGTGCTGCGCTAAGTCATCTCAGTTGTGTCTGACTCTTCACGACTCCATGGACTGTAGCCTGCCAGGCTCCTCTGTCCATGAGATTCTCCAGGCAAGAATACTGGAGTGGGTTGCCATGCCCTCCTCCAGGGGGTCTTCCCAACCCAGAAGTCGAACATTTGTCTCTCTGTCTCGTGCACTGGCAGGTGCATTATTTATTTACCTTTGCCGCCACCTGGGAAGATAGGTGTGTGTGTGTACATATATATATATGTGTGTGTGTATATATATATATTTGTGTGTGTGTATGTATGTATATCGGAGAAGCAATGGCACCCCACTCCAGTACTCTTTGCCTGGAAAATCCCATGGACGGAGGATTTTCCGTCCTTGGGGTCGCTAAGAGTCAGACATGACTGAGCGACTTCACTTTCCCTTTTCACTTTCATGCATTGGAGAAGGAAATGGCAACCCACTCCAGTGTTCTTGCCTGGAGAATCCCAGGGACGGCGGAGCCTGGTGGGCTGCCGTCTATAGGGTTGCACAGAGTCAGACACGACTGAAGCGACTTAGCAGCAGCAGCATGTATGTATATACCACATCTTCTTTATCCATATATCTGTCAAAGCATTATTTCTTCTAATCTGACTACAACATCTTTTACCAAAATCCACTTCCCTTACTCAAATAAGGACCTCTACACTAGTGCCAGACCTAATCAAACTTTATTTCCTCTCTTTCCTCATTATCCTCCTCCTGAGCATAACTCTGGTTACTTACCACATGTAACCTCCATCATGACCCAACACCAAGAGGCAATGATCATCCAGTAACAATTACTAGTTAAGTATCACAACTGTACAACCCACAGCCATTCCTAGAGCCATTCCTCCTTTCTAACAAACCCAGAATCAACCTGCAGATGACAGGTTTATTCCTAGTAATACATTGCCCAACAGACACAATAACTGTTTTCTGATCCGTAACACATCTGCCAAGCATCAATGACTCAATCCCCTAATCCGTTAAATATAAACAGTCTCTACCTTCTCATCCTTGAAACCATTAAAGGAAAAAAAATTGAAATCCCCATCATCCATCCTGAAAGAAATATGCCTAAAACAGTTTTATTAGAGACTCAAACCTCACAAAACTGCTCAGTAGCCATAGCTGCTGTGTGATCAAATACCACTAACATTCCACCCAAAGTCAAAATACTATTTAACCTAAAAAGGACCCAGCAAAATTCAACACTAGACCACAACCAACACCATCACTCACAAACAACAAAACCTTCAAAACTCATGACAAAAATAGCACTAAACATTAACAAAATGTATGTCCACATGGAATTCAACCGCGGCCAATTACACCGAAACCCATCCTTATATTTCAAGTGTAAGAACACTAACGACCAACATCCAGAAATCACACCCACTAATTAAAGTCATTAACAACGTATTTATTGATCTCCTTGGCCCCGAACATTTCATCTTGATGAACTTTGGTGTGCTTCTGGGCGTTTATTTAGTTCTACTAATCTTGACAGCTTTATTCCTAGTAAAACACAATAACTGCTTTCTCATCAGTAGCACACATCTGCTGAAACATAAGCTCCAGATGAATCATCTGATGGGTGTGTGATGGATATGTATGCTCAGTTGTGTCCGACTCTTTGAAACACTGTGGACTGTAAGCCCACTAGGCTCCGCTGTCCATGGGATTTTCCAGGCAGCAATAGTGAAGTGGACTGCCATTTCCTCCTTCAGGGGATCTTCCCGACCCAGTGACTGAACCTGTATCTCCTGCACTGGCAGGCAGATTCTCTACCACTGTGCCACCTGGGAATCAATCTACATGAAATGGAGCGTCTGTATTCTTTATCTGCCTATTCATGCATGTGGCACAAGACTTATACCATGGATTTAATTCCATTCTAGAAACATGAAATACTGGAATTATCCTACTATTCATGGTAACAGTCACAGCCTTCCTAGGTTATGTTCTACGCTGAGGACAAATACTGCATCATTCTGAGGGGCACCGGTCACCTCTAACCTCTTCTCAGAAATTCACACATTGGCACAAACCTAGCGGATGAACCTGAGGTGGGTTTTCAGCAGACAAAGCAACGTGCATATGCTTCTTGGCCTTCCACTTCATCCTCCCATTCACATCACAGCCCTGGCAGCCACTCACCTAACCTACCATCCCTTCATGAAACAGCCTTTAAGAATCCTACAGGGATCTCATCTGACATCAGTATAATTCCATTCCATCCCTACTACATGATCAGAAATATCCTGGGTGCCTTACTATTAGTCCAATCTTGTTAATACTAGTATTATTTTCACCTGGCCTGTTAAGAGACCCAGACAACTACACTCCAGCCAACCCCCTCAACACAGCACCTTATATTATTAAGCCCGAATGACAGCTCCTATTTACATATGCAATTCAACCATCAATTACTACTAAATTAAGGGGCCCATTAGCCCTAGTCTTTTCCATTTTAATTCTATCACTTATCCAACACTTCACTTATCCGAACATGAGACGTGACATTCTGATCTCTCAGCCAATGCCTGTTTTGAATCCTAGTAGCAGATCTATTAGCATTAATGGGAACTGGAGGACAATCCCTCAAACACCCTTTCATCATTACCAGATAATTAGCATATATTTTATACTTATTAATTCTAGTGTTTATACCAATAACTAGCATTATTGAAAATCACCTCCTACTATGAAGAGTCTCTGTAGTATATCTGTTACCTGGTCTTGTAAACCAGAAAAGGAGCTCAATCCATCTCCCTAAGACTCAAGGAAGGAGCTCCATCTCCACCATCAGTACCCAAAGCTGAAATTCTACTTAAACTCTTCCTTGAATATTTACTATGGGACATCCACAAAATCACTAAGTATCAAAACAGCGTATTTCCCCTCATATTATGTGCTCAGTGCGTTAAATGTATATCCACACACACAAGCACATATTATATAGAACATAATACACAGGGCTTCCCTGGTGGCTCAGTGGTAAAGAATCCACTGGCCAATGTAGGAGACGTGGGTTTGATCCCTGGGTCAGGAAGATTCCCTAGAGAAAGAAATGGCAATCCACTCCAGTATCCTTGCCTGGAAGATTCCATGGACAGAGGAGCCTGGAAGGTTATAGTTCAAGGGGTTGCAGAAGAGTTGGACACAACTTAGCAACTAAACAACAACCTAAGACATAATATGTATAATCATGCTTTATTAACCTCATGCCTTAGAAGCATGTACATCATTGATATTTCATAGTACGTACCTTCTTTGATCATACATAGCACATGAAGTCAAATCAGTTCTAGTCAACGTGTGTATCACGTCCAATAGACCTAGAGTTTTATCAGCCAGCCATGTGAAATTATCAACCCACTCAGCACATATCCCACCTCTAAGCTCCAGGCCCATAACCTGTGGGGGTTTCTATTAATAAACGTTATTATGTCAGGGCCATTTCACCTAAGATTGCCCACTCATTCCACTTATATGAGACATCTCTACGGACTACTGACTCTTCACCCCAGGCTCACACGTCACTGTGGTTTCCTGCATTTGGTATTTCTAAAATTTGGGGGCTGCTTCCCCTCAGCGATGGCGTCTGAGGCCCCAGCACATTCAGATACAAGTACATGTAAGCCTGAGAATCTTCTGTTTGTTGAGCTTTCAGGTCATGAGTCCATTATGTATTTACGGCAGGGATAGATGTTGCTACACGAGCATACTTCAATTTACATCAGCTGTTAGAATTAACACTATTCCTACTGGAGTAAAAGTAGGCAACTCTTCATGGATATAACATCAAATAATCCCCTACTACATTATGATCCTAGGATTTATTTCCTTTTGACAGAGGGTGGTTTAACAGAAATTGTTTTAGCCAACTCATCCCTAGATGTTGTCCTTCATGACACACACTACGGACGTAGTTGGCACATTTCCACTATGACCAGTAGGGGTGGTCTTCACCATCACAGGAGGCTTTGTGCATTGATTCCTGATATTCTTGGGTTAAATGCTCAATGCAGCAGGAGCAAAAATCCACTGTGCAATGTTATTCATGGGCATAAAAAAAACCTTCTTCCCACAACATCCTCTTGGTTTATCTGGAATACCATGGTGATATTCCCGCTACCCTGACGCATATACATGAGATACCATTTCATCAGTAAGTTCATTCATTTCACTAACAACACTAATAATTTTCATAATCTGAGAGACATTAGCATCACAATGAGAAGTCTCAACAGTAGACTTAACCAGTCCAAACTTAAAGTAATTTCGTGGAGGCCCTTCACCATATAACACATTTGAAGAATCAACTAACATCAGTGTGAAATAAGTAAAAAAGGAGGAAATCAACCCTCTGCTACTGGTTTCAAGCCAACACCATAACCACTATGTCTTTCTCGATAAATGAAACATTAGTAAAAAGGACACAACTTTGTCCAACTTAAGTTATAGGACAAAACCCTCTCTCTCTCCATGGCATATCTTTTTCAACTCGACTTTCAAGAGGCAACATCACCCATCATAGAAGAACTCCTACATTCCCACGATCACGCATGAATCACCAATTTCTTCATTAACTCTTTGGTTCTTCATATTATTTCACTCGTACTA
The DNA here is from genome assembly GCA_024291935.2 of Okapia johnstoni. NCBI lineage: Eukaryota > Metazoa > Chordata > Mammalia > Artiodactyla > Giraffidae > Okapia > Okapia johnstoni. The sequence goes on along the minus strand of CM044323.1, from coordinate 5,863,596 downwards.
ACAACTAAATTAACACATATAAACATAAGAGATGCACAAGAAGTCGAAACAATCTGAACGATTTTACCAGCCATCATCCTCATCTTAATTGCCTTGCTATTCTTAACAATTCTTTACATGATAGAGGGGAAAAAAAAGCATCCTTTTCTGACCCTAAAAGCTCCAGGGCAACAATGAGACTGCAGTTATGAATACACAGATTATGAAGCTTTAAATTCTGACCCCTCTATGATCCCTACATCAGACCTAAAGCCAAGAGAACTGTGATTGTTGGAAGGAGATAACTTAGTAGTTCTACCCACAGAAATGACAATAGAATCTGAATCTCCTCTGAAGATGTTTTACACTCATGAGCCAGCCCTTTATTGGGTCTAAAACGAGATGCTTTGCTAGGATACTTGAACCAAACAACCCTGATATCAACACAACAGGCCTATACCATGGACAGTGCTCAGGAATCTATGGAGCAAATCATAGATTTTCATACCTGTTGCCCTTGAATAGTTCCACTAAGGTATTTCAAGAAATGACCCACATCAATATCATAAATCCATTAAGAAGCTAAACAGCATAAAACTTTTAAGTTCAAGATGGGAATTTAGATCTCCCCTTAGCGATATACCACAACTAGAGACATCAAGACCATTTATTACTATTCCAATCATTCTAGCCTTATTTGTTATAGTCCATTGAAAAATTTCGAAATATGGATACATACCATCCAAGATTTTTCTATGACAATTGCCCTGGGGGTTTACTTCACATTTTGTAAGCTTCAGAATAATACGAAACCCCTTTTACAATTTCAGAAGGAATGTCTGGACCAACTCTCTTCAGGGCTACAGGATTGCACAGTGACATGTAATGATTGGTTCTACTTTCCCAATTATCTGCTTATGCCAATAAAATTTCACTTCACATCCAATCACTACTCAAGACTTTGCTGCCTGATACTTGACATTTTACAGACGTGTTATGACTATTCCTCTATATATCTATTAATGAGGATCTTCTGGAATTAATCATACAACTGACTTCAAATCAGTTACTTTTGGTATAATCCAAAAAAGTAATAAATCTCATGCTGACAATCACAAACAGAGCACTAGCATACTACTTTTATGTATTGCATTCTGACTCCCTCCATTAAATATTTAGACAGAAAAAACAAGTCTCTGAGGGTGGATTTGACCCCACAGGAATCAGCCTCTTGTCCTGCTCCAGAAAATTTTTCATAATGACTGTGACAGTTCTCTTCTACTTAGAAATTGCCTTTTTTTCCCCTTTACCCTGAACACCTCTCTAGAATAACCAAAAAGCAATGATCCATAAAAAGATGCTCAACATCAGTAATTATGCTGCTGCTGCTGCTAAATCGCTTCAGTCATGCCCGACTCTGTGCGACCCCACAGACGGCAGCCCACCAGGCTCCCCCGTCACTGGGATTCTCCAGGCAAGAACACTGGAGTGCGTTGCCATTTCCTTCTCCAATGCATGAAAGTGAAAAGGAAAAGTGAAGTCGCTCAGTCATGCCCGACTCTTAGCGACCCCATGGACTGCAGCCCACCAGGCTCCTCCATCTATGGGATGCTAATATGATCATTAGTTTCAGCTAAAATGAATGAGTGTATAAATGTATACACACACAGTAGATTATGATTAAGTTTATAATTATCAAATGTCTTTAGTATATTTATTATCATAGCATGTACAGTATTTCTTATAAGATTATTAACATACTGGTCTCACCTAATAGCCTCACTGTTATGCCAGCAGTGTTATGTCATGACAGCAACACTAATAGTTCTAAAAATACATTTCACTCTAGCCAGCAAAATACCATTGTCTTACTAACATTTGCAGCTTGTGAATTGCACTTGGACTATTCCTATTAGTAATAGTATCAAACACGTATGGCACCAACTAGGTACAAAATCTTAAACTTCTCCAATGATAAAAATCATTATGCCAACATTAGTACCACTAACATGATTCTCAAAGAATAATACCATCTGAATTAACACTACAGGCCACAGCTTACTGATCAGTGAAATAAGCCTATTTATTTTCAGTGAATTTATAAGAACAACCTCAAGTTTTCCGGAGCTTTTTCTGTGACTCCCCCATCAGCTTTAATAACAGGACTTTGCCACTCACACTTCTAGCCAGCCAATCCACCTGTCCAAAGAGTCCTTAAACCTCCCCAAAAATCTCCATCAACATACTAGTAATATTACAAATATTCCTAATCTTAATATTTGCTGCCATAGAACAAATCCTATTTTACATTTTATTTGAAACAATATTAGTTCCAACATTTACTGTCATTACCCAATGGGGTAACCAGACAGAACAACTTCAGACAGGATCTGAATATATACACTTGCTTGTTCGACACAGTGGTAGGATCCCTCCCACCCTACGTAGCCCTAGGTTATAACCACAAGACTGCAGGCTCGTGAAACTTCTTAATAATTCATGGACAAACAGAAGCGACTGGTGGCTGCCCAGGGTGAGGGGCTGGGGGAGGAACAGAATGGGAGGTTGCGGTTAGCAGATGTAAGCTATTACAGACAGAATAAATAAACCAAGTCCTACTGGACAGCAGAGGGAACCATATTCAGTATCCTGTGATAAAGCACAATGGCAAAGTGAAGTGAAAGTCACTGAGTTGTTTCCAACTCTTTATGACCCTGTGGACTGTCCATGGAATTCTCCACACCAGAATAGTGGAGTGGGTAGTCGTTCCCTTCTCCAGGGGATCTTCCCAACCCAGGGACTGAATCCAGGTCTCCCGCATTGCAGGGAGATTCTTTACCAGCTGAGCCACCAGGGAAGCCCGATAAAAAAGAATCAACTCTGCTGTACAGCAGAAATGAATACAATATTGTACATCAACTATTTATATTACCATATGTAAAATAGACAGCTAGTAGGAAGCTGATGCATAAGACACAGAGCTTAGGTCTGTGATGACCTAGAGGGATGAGATGGAGGGGTGGGAGAAAGGGTTAACAGGGAGGGCATATATGTATCCTTGTGGCTGATTCACATTATTGTACAGCAGAAACCCATACAACACTCTAAAGCGATTATCCTCCAATTAAAAATAAATTAAATTTAAACTTCTTAATAACTCAATATTGAATACAAATCAATGCCGGACTCCAGATCTAACATTTTCATGGGACTAATACGCATAATAGCCTTCAGAAAAAAAAAAAAAAAAACACCTCTAACCTTCAGCTCTGACCATCCAAAGCCCACACAGAAGCCCCGGGGCAGGGTCCAGAGTCCTTGCTGCTGTACTGGTAATCTTACAGGGAGGCTACAGCATGTAAGGTCACAACCATTTTAAACCCACATACAGATTTCAGAGCAGATCCTTTTCTCATACTTCCCTTCTGAGGAATAAATCTCACTCACTCGAAGGGTTTACACCAAGCAGACTGACAACCACTCACTGCATATTCTTGACAGCCATGCAGCACTAGTTGTCCTAGCCCTTCTCACCCAAACACCTTGAAGCTGTGGAGCAGCTGCTGCCCTAATAATCACCCCCGCATCACATCAACTACGCCCTTCTCCCAGCAATCGCACATCAGCACATTCATAGCCCAACCATCCCAGCATGAGGTCTACAAATGCTCCTCCCATTCACAACATGAGGATTTCTAGCAAGCCTTACAGATTTAGCCCCGCCCTCAACTACCAACTTAACTGGGGAATTATTTGTAATAACATCACCTCTCTCATAATCAAACATCACCATTATCGTCATAGGAATTAATATAATAATGACTGCTTTACACTCCCTATTATAACACAATGAGGTAATTATACACATCACACTCCTAACATTAAACCATCACTGACATGAGAAAATGCCCTTATAACTCTCTACCTCTTCCCTCTCTGACTCCTATCACTCAACTGCTTAATTATTTGGGGGCCCTTTGACTGTAAATACAATTTTAAAGAATCCATGAGGATTGTTAATTTAGTAACAGAAGCTCAAACCTTTTTATTTATTGAAAAAGTATTCAAGAACTGCTAATTCAAACCTCCATGCCTAACAGGATGGCCTTTTCAGGCTTCCAGTATTCTTGCCTGGAGAATCCCAGGGACGGTGGAGCCTGGTGGGCTGCCGTCTGTGGGGTCGCACAGAGTCGGACACGACTGAAGCGACTTAGCAGTAGCAGCTTAGCAGCATCATCCATTAATCTTAGGAGCCAAAACACTGATGCAACTCCAAATAAAAGGAATAATCTTATTGCCTCTTTTGCACTAGTTACACAATTTATATTAACACTACCAAGTATTGCTGGAGTCCTGCTCCAGCTGGTCCAGGGTTCCCTCAGGATGGACAGCATCGGCGATGCGAATGAGAAGACACAGCGAGTCTTGGTGTTTCCAAGTGTTTCCTGACTTTATTGTTCTTAAGGCAGCTTTTATATCTTTAGTTGTACATACAAACAAATGTAAAATGTAGAGTCATGCCAAATCAGCTCAATGGGTCAGCAGTTGTTGACCCTTATTGGAACCAGGGCACCGTTTGTATTTCTTAGTTACAAAAGTTTTAAGTTGTTTACATCATCTTCTGGCCTGGAGGCCTGCTAACATCTTTTGACTCTTTACTGATAAGGGTTGATCAGCCAGAACACTTTTGTATCAGGCACAGAACGTACCAGAGTTATATTTTTTAAAGAATACAGGCACAGCAGATTATGACAAAGAAAGAATTCATAAACTCAGAGTTTCAAGGTAAAACCTGTTTTCTGTACTCTATCTTATGCCTTGAGCCTAACAGAAAAGAATGTGGTCCAATAAAGTCATGGTACATCAAGCTGAAACAATGTAGTACCAAGGTCAGTTCTTAGCAAAAATCACCAGCTGAATTAACAATTGTCTTATTATTTGTATTAAGGCTAAGCTTTTATTTTTATAATTCTTAGACTATTTTATTTTTATTATACAGGCTAAATACGTTAAGAGCAAAAATATAGCAAGTAAATATAGACTAAGTAACAGTTTCATAAAGCAGTATTTCTTATGTTTTCTAATAAGCCTTTTCCTACGAACAGCTCTGTGCCCATTGGGGCTCTCTGTGTGGAGGCTCTTAATGCTGTTTATTGTTAAGCAGCAGTCATGCACATTAGCTCCAAAGGCACAGGCACACTTGTTAAACAGACTAATATGCTAACAAGAGGAGTTTAGATTAAAATACCTATATCGTAGACAATCTTATAGGGTGCCACCGTCCGAGGGCCCTATCAACCAGGGTTTCAGACTGATCTATTTAGGAAGAGATCAGGAAAGGCCTTCTGCCTAAGTCACAGAAAATAAGAAGAGGTTTATTAGAAAGATAGATCTCATCTTTAAGGTGAGCGCTGAGGCAGCCTCCCAAGAATCCCTGAGGCCTGATTGCTCTGCTCGTCAGGTCTTCTCCTCATGACTCTGTCATGGGTGGGATCTCGTGAGCTGGCTCCCGGCAAAGTATAAACATGTACTGTAACATCTACTATAATAACACATACCCATCCTACATAAAAGCCACTCTCATATGCTTTTACTACCAGTCTAATCCCCACAATAATATTCATTCACTCAAGCCAAGAAATAATGACTTCAAACGGACACTGAATCACCAGTCAAACTTTCAAATGATCACTTAGCTTCACAAGAGATGACTTCAATAAATGTTCACACCAGTAGCTGTTCAATATCACGGTAATCCAAGTCTATACCCCCACCAGTAATGCTGAAGAAGCTGAAATTGAACGGTTCTATGAAGACCTGCAAGACCTTTTAGAACTAACACCCCAAAAAGATGTCCTTTTCATTATAGGGGACTGGAATGCAAAAGTAGGAAGTCAAGAAACACCTGGCGTAACAGGCAAATTTGGCCTTGGAGTACAGAATGAAGCAGGGCAAAGGCTAATAGAGTTTTGCCAAGAGAACTCACTGGTCATAGCAAACACCCTCTTCCAACAACACAAGAGAAGACTCTACACATGGACATCACCAGATGGTCAACACTGAAATCAGACTGATTATATTCTTTGCAGCCAAAGATGGAGAAGCTCTCTACCGTCAGCAAAAACAAGACCGGGAGCAGACTGTGGCTCAGATCATGAACTGCTTATTGCCAAATTCATACTTAAATTGAAGAAAGTAGGGAAAACCACTAGACCATTCAGGTATGACCTAAATCAAATCCCTTATGAGTATACAGTGGAAGTGAGAAATAGATTTAAGGGACTAGATCTGATAGACAGAGTGCCTGATGAACTATGGACAGAGGTTCGTGACATTGTACAGGAGACAGGGATCAAGACCATCCCCATGGAAAAGAAATGCAAAAAAGCAAAATGGCTGTCTGAGGAGGCCTTACAAATAGCTGGGAAAAGAAGAGAAGTGAAAAGGAAAGGATAAAAGCAAAGATATTCCCATCTGAATGCAGAATTCCAAAGAATAGCAAGGAGAGATAAGAAAGCCTTCCTCAGCGATCAATACAAAGAAATAGAGGAAAACAACAGAATGGGAAAGACTAGAGATCTCTTCAAGAAAATTAGAGATGCCAAGGGAACAATTCATGCAAAGATGGGCTCGGTAAAGGACAGAAATGGTATGGGCCTGACAGAAGCAGAAGATATTAAGAAGAGGTGGCAAGAATACACAGAAGAACTGTACAAAAAAGATCTTCACAACCCAGATAGTCACGATGGTGTGATCACTCACCTAGAGCCAGACATCCTGGAATGTGAAGTAAAGTGGGCCTTAAAAAGCATCACTATGAACAAAGCTAGTGAAGGTGATGGAATTCCAGCTGAGCTATTTCAAATCCTCAAAGATGATGCTGTGAAAGTGCTGCACTCGATATGCCAGCAAATCTGGAAAACTCAGTAGTGGCCACAGGACTGGAAAAGGTCAATTTTCATTCCAATCCGAAAGAAAGTCAATGCCAAAGAATGCTCAAACTACTGCACAATTGCACTCATCTCACACGCTAGTAAAGTAATGCTCAAAATTCTCCAAGCCAGGCTTCAGCAATACGTGAACCGTGAACTTCCAGATGTTCAAGGTGGTTTTAGAAAAGGCAGAGGAACCTGAGATCAAATTGCCAACATCCGCTGGATCATCGAAAAAGCAAGAAAGTTCCAGAAAAACATCTATTTCTGCTTTATTGACTATGCCAAAGCCTTTGACTGTGTGGATCACAATAAACTGTGGAAAATTCTGAAAGAGATGGGAATACCAGACCATCTGACCTGTCTCTTGAGAAACCTGTATGCAGGTCAGGAAGCAACAGTTAGAACTGGACATGGAACAACAGACTGGTTCCAAATAGGAAAAGGAGTACGTCAAGGCTGTATATTGTCACCCTGATTATCTAACTTATATGCAGAGCACATCATGAGAAACGCTGGGCTGGAAGAAACACAAGCTGGAATCAAGATTGCCAGGAGAAATATCAATAACCTCAGATATGCGGATAACACCACCCTTATGGCAGAAAGTGAAGAAGAGCTAAAGAGCCTCTTGATGAAGGTGAAAGAGGAGAGTGAAAAAGTTGGCTTAAAGCTCAACGTTCAGAAAACTAAGATCATGGCATCTGGTCCCATCACTTCATGGGAAGTAGATGGGGAAAGAGTGGAAACAGTGGAAACAGTGTCAGACTGTATTTTTGGGGGCTCCAAAATCACTGCTGATGGTGACTGCAGCCATGAAATTAAAAGACGCTTACTCCTTGGAAGGAAGGTTATTACCAACCTAGACAGCATATTAAAAAGCAGAGACATTACTTTGTCAACAAAGGTCCGTCTAGTCAAGGCTATGGTTTTTCCAGTGGTCATGTATAGATGTAAGAGTTGGACAGTGAAGAAAGCTGAGCGCCGAAGAATTGATGCTTTTGAACTGTGGTGTTGGAGAAGACTCTTGAGAGTCCCTTGGACAGCAAGAATATCCAACCAGTCCATCCTAAAGGAGATCAGTCCTGGGTGTTCATTGGAAGGACTGATGTTGAAGCTGAAACTCCAATACTTTGGCCACCTCATGCGAAGAGTTGACTCATTGGAAAAGACCCTGATGCTGGGAAGGATTGGGGGCAGGAGGAGAAGTGGACGACAGAGGATGAGATGGTTGGATGTATCACCGACTCGATGGACATGGGTTTGGGTAAACTCCCAGAGTTGGTGATGGACAGGGAGGCCTGGCGTGCTATGATTCATGGGGTCGCAAAGAGTCGGACACGACTGAGTGACTGAACTGAACTGAACTTACATGATTACAGAATTCTCAATATGATACATACACATAGACCTGAACATTAACCAAGTTTTCAAATACTTCCTCCTCTGTCTAATGATAGCGTTAATTCTTGGTACTGCCAACAATCTTTTCCAACCTTCCATGGATGAGGAGGAGTTGTAATTATGTCTTTTTTTTACTGATGGATGATGGCATGGCTGAGCAGGAGGTAATTCAAATCCAGCTCCTTTGCAAGTAAACTTATATGATCTCATCAGAGAGATCCAATTTATTTTATCAAAAGCATGATTCTTATTCAACTTAAACATATATGATTTATAACAAATTTTTCCTTCGTCTAAACCATCCAAACTTACCCTTCAGAGGACTTGTTTTCCAGCCACCAATGGAAAACCCACCCCATTTGGCTTCCCAGCTTGAATTCCCTCAGGAGCAAGAGCTCCCCACTACCTCCTCTCAGCCCTACTCCACTCAAGCAGAAAACTTGTAAGCAGGCATTTTTCTATTTAGTCTCTTTTACTCACAGTAAAAAAGTAATAAATTCATTCAGACAACATTATGCTGAGGAGAATCACCACACTATTAACAGCAGTATGTGTCCTCACCCAAAACAACATCCAAAAAACTGTTGCCTTCCCACTTATTTTTCGTTTTCTAATCATACTTTTAGTGCAAATTTATATCATTGAGGAAAATCAGTTGATGTATTAATTATAGTAGTAAGGATCATTAAATGACCAAGTCTTTAAAAAACTCAAGTTTTTCTAATTAGACAAGTAAGTAATGAAGCATCTAGCTGTTTCAAATAAATACAAAAGAATCTTAAATGTCCAAATGTAGAGATACTGAAACTCTAATAAGTATTCTTTAGACTGAATGTATTGTGTGTATTATTTTCATGACATAAATACAATTTTCTAGACCACAAAGCCTTTAACTGTGCACTTGTTAACATAATTAAGATTTACACAATTTTCACACAACAGCACAGAACAATTCTATTCAAGTTCCCACAGACCATAAACCAGGAGACGGTGGAGCACATCCAGGGACATCAATCCGGGTACAAAATTTTCACGGTCTAAAGGTATTGAAATCGAGTTTTTTTTTTCTCTTGCCACTGTGGAATTATGCTAGAAATCAATATCAAAAGATATTTTGAAAGTAACCCATATATTTTCAAGTGCAGTGTGACATTTACCATGTGAGATCTTCGACGTAGCCATCGAAAGCCTCAACAAAGTTAAAAGACTGACAAAACACAGAAGCCCCCACTCTCTCGTACATCATCACTGGTTGAAGTGGGTGCCAGCAGAGGCTGACCTGTGTGTCCACCTTTAGCCGAATATCAAGCTCACTTGGGAGATTCCACTGCTCTCACCAGTTCCCCCCTACACGTGGCAGGTGTTTCTTTAGTCCTAGGCGGACTAACACCATTAGTGCAATAACACAAAAGCATCTCAATACCAAACACCATCATCTGTGTGGTCTGTATTGATGACAGCTATATTCCTATTATCATCATTACCGTTATCAGCAGCTAGAATGACTTTCTTATTAACAGACCAAAATCTAAACACAGTATTTTTTAGTCCTGCAAGAGGAGAAAGAGACCCAATTATATACAACATTTACTCTGATTCTTTAATTAACTTGAAGTTTATATCCTTATTTTACTAGGATTTGGAATAATCTCTCAAGTACAGTCTCAGGAAAAAAAAAGAAGCCTTCAGGATAGATGGGCAGAGTTTGAGCCATGATATCCGTCAGCTTTCTAGGATTTATCCTTTGAGCCCATCAGTAGGTACAGATGTTGATACACAAGCATACGTTATGTCAGATACCACAATTATTCCTACCACAGAGTAAAAGTATTTAGCTGACTAGCAACTATTCACAGAGACAACAGCAAATGATCGTCTACTATGAGCCCTAGGATTTCTTTTCCTTTTGACAGTAGGTAGTTTAACAGGTTGTTTTTGCCAGCTCATTCCTAGATGTTATCCTTCATAATACACATTATATAGTTATAACTTTTCACTATGTGTCACCTTAGAGGTGCTTCCCTGGTTGCTCAGTGATAAAGAATCCTCCTGCCAATGCAGGAGATGCAGGTTCGATCCCTGGGTGGGGAAGAGTCCCTGGAGAAGGAAATGGCAACCCACTCCAGTTTTCTTTTCTTTCTTTCTTCCCCACCTTCACTCCAGTTTTCTTGATGGGGAAATCCCAGTCAAGGAGCCTGGCAGGCTATAATCCATGGGGTGACAGAGTCAGACACAAGCTGGTGACTAGACGACATCATCATTGTCAACAGAGGCATTTTTGCTATCATAGGAGGCTTTGTGCATTGATTCCCGCTACTCTCGGGTTAAACACTCAATCCAACAGGAGAAAAATCCATTTTGTAATGCTATTTATAGGTGCAAATAAAACCTCCTTCCAGCAACATTTTCTTGGTTTATCTGGAATACCACCAATATATTTGTACTACTTTTATGCACACACAACATAAAATACCATTTCATCAACAGGTTCCTGCATTTCACTTACAGCACTCATACTAATAATTTTCATAATCTGAGAAGCATTTGCATCACAACAAGAGGTCTCAGCAGTAGAATAACTTTCCAAACTCAGAGTAATTACATCGAGGCCCTCCACCACATCACACATTTGAAGAACCCACTTACATCAGTCCAAAATAATTAGGAAAGAAGGAATCACACCCTCTTCTACTCGTTTCAAGCCAACACCATAATCATTATGTCCTTCTCAATAAATGAGATAGAGTAAAAATTACATAACTTTGTTCAACTTAAAATATAGGTGAAAACTCACTCTCTCTCCATGGCATATCCTTTTCCACTCGACTTTCAAGAGGCAACATAACCCATCATAGAAGAGCTCCTACATTTTCATGATCACACATGAATCATCATTTTTTCCTTAGCTCTCTGGTTTTTTAGATTAAGTCACTCATGATAATGACTAAACCTCAGACAGTAGAGAATCCACCTGCAATGCGGCAGACCTGGGTTTGAACCCTGGGTCGGGAAGATCCCCTGCAGAAGGGGAACAGCTACCCACTCCAGTATTCTCGCCTGGAGAATTCCATGAACAGAGGAGCCTGGCAGGCTACAGATCATGGGGTCACAAAGAGTCGGACACAACTGAGTGATTTTCACCTTCACTCATGCTAATGACTAAACTAACACATACAAACACAAGAGATGCATAAAAAGTTGAAACAGTCTGAACAACGTTACCAGTCATCATCCTCATCTTAAGTGCCTTGCCATTGTTACCAATTCTTTACATGACAGAGGAAATCAATCATCCTTTTCTGACCCTGAAAACTCTAGAGCAACAATGAGACTGGAGTTACGAATACACTGACTATGAAGCTTTAAATTCTGACCCCTTTATGATCCCTACATCAGGCCTAGAGCCTGGAGAGCTGCGATTGCTAGACGGAGATAACCGAGTGGTTCTACTCATAGAGATGACAAGAGAATCTCAGTCTCCTCTGAAGATGTTTCATACTCATGAGCTGGCCCTTCACTGGGCCTAAAAAGAGATGCTCTTCCAGGACACTTAAACCAAACAACCCTTGTATCAACACAGCCAGGCCTATGCTATGGTCAGTGCTCAGGAATTTGTAGATCAAATCACAGCTTCATATCTATCATCCTGGAATTAGTTCCACTAGGATATTTTGAGAAATGGTCCACATTAGTATCATAAATCCACTAAGAAGCTAAACAGCATGAACTTCTTCAGTTAAAGATGGGAGTTTAAATCTCCCCTTAATGATCTGCTGCAACTAGAGACATCGATTCATTACTATTTCAATCATTCTAGGCCTATTTATTACAGTCCAATGAATAATTTTAAAATACGTTTATCACATAAACCTAGAACTAAAACTCACTCAAATGCAAAAAAAACAATCCACCCCTTGAGAAAGAAAATGAACTAAAACTTATTGGCCTCATTCATTACCCAACAATAACAGGACTTCTCTTGTTATCTTTATTGGTCTAGTCCCAAGAACTGTATTCCCCACACCTACGCCACAAGTCCACAACACAGCATTTCTACTCAGCAGTGATGCCTCCAACTCACATCAAAATAAGTAACAGCCATTCATATCACTCAGCCATAAGGTGGAACAAAACTGGGTCATTTGAAGAGACATGGCTGGACTTAGAGACTGTCATACAGAATGAAATAAGTCAGAAAGAGAAAAATATAGTATATTAATGCATATGTGGAATCTAGAAAAATAGTATAGATGACCTAATTTGCAAGGCAGAAATAGAGACACAGACTCCACAAACAGTATGGATACGAGCTGGGGGCAAGAGAGGTGGGATGAATCGGGAGGTTGAGATTGACACATATACACTACTGACACTATATATAAAATAGATAACTAACAAGAACCGACGATATAGCACAAGGCACGCTACTTAATGCTCTGTGGTGACCTAAATGGGAAGGGAATCCAAAAAAGAGGGGATACATGTATATGTATGGCTGACAGTTTCTACCACACAGCAGAAATAAACACAACATTGCCAAACAACTATACTCCAATTAAAATTAATCAAAAAAAACCCCCCAAATAATAGCCATTTACAGTCACAGAGGACAGACCTGAACATGAATATTTCAATCACTCATTCTATTTATTGGGTCAACAAGTTTACTAGGACACCTACCACCTTCACCCACACCCACCACGCAGCTCTCAACACATTCAGGTTTAGCAATCCCTCCACGATGAGGAACTGTGACGCCTGGTTTTCCCCACAAAACAAAACCATCCTTGGGCCATTTTGTACCACAAGGAACCCCAGTTCGTCTTATCCCTGGGCTGGTCCTCATCACAGCTGAGAGCCTCTTTAGTCAACCCGCAGCCTCAGCCATGATTAACAGCCAGTATCGGAGCAGGGCGCTCATCAATTCACCGAATGGCGGGGGCAGCTCCAGCACAGCCCTTGTGACAGTCAGCACCCTCATTCCCCTCGTGACCCTCGAGTTTGCTGTCCCACTAATCATGTAGTCACCCCGCTAGTACGTCTCTACTTACACGACAGCACATCATGACCCATCACACCCATGCCTATCGGAGTAAATCTCAGTTTGACTCCTTTCAGGAGCTCCTTCAGCTCTCCTAACAACACCTGGCCTCATCACAGGATTTCAGTTCAATGCAAGAATGATCACTACGTCTACTAACACTCTCTCAACATATTGATGATGATGAGACATCGTCCAAGAGAGCACCTGTCAAGGCCATCCGACACCAACTGTTCAAAAAGGACTTCGATATGGACTAATTCTGTTTATTTGTTTGATAAACATATTTTATTGAAGAATAGTTGACTTGCAATGTTTCAGGCACACAGCAAGGTGATTCAGTTACACACATACACATATTATTTTTCAGATTATTTTCCACTAAAGGTTATTATAAGCTGTTGATTAGTTTCCTGTGTTATACAGTAACTTTATTGCTTGTTGCATGTTTTTTTAACTAGAAATATAGCATCCTATTCATACTAAGTCAAACAAGTAGAATCAAAATGTCTTAAAGTTTTTAGTTAGGCAAAAGTTCACAAGTTTTCTAAAATATGTGTACTATGCCCACTATTTACATGTGTTTAGTCTCTCAGTCATGTCTGACTCTTTGTGACACCAGGGACTGTAGCCCGCCAGGCTCCTCTGTCCATGGGATTCTCCAGGAAAGAATACTGGAGTGGGGTGCCACGCCCTCCTCCAGGGATCTTCCCAACCCAGGGTTCAAACCCAGGTCTCCTGCATTGCAGGTGGATTCTTTACCATCTGAGTCACCAGGGAAGCCCAAGAATACTGGAGTGGGTAGTCTATCCCTTCTCCAGGGGATCTTCCTGACTCAGCAATCGAACCAGGTCTCACACTTGCAGGCATATTCTTTACAAGCTGAGCTACCAGGGAAGCCCCCACACACTATTTAATATATATGTATGCAAAAGTTTTTCCACTATGCTTGAGAAAGAAAATAAAAAAACAGAAGAGACAGAGAAATTGGAAAACATAAACTAAATGAAACGGGAGCACTGAATACGAAATAGAAAAAGTGAAACAAACTAGATAAAAGTAAAAGAGTATCATATAGTCCAGTTGCTTTTAAACACGGCTGCCCATTAGAAACATATCTGCAGCTTTGCATAAAAAAAGTAATACCTTGGCTTTTGTATTTTTCAAAAAATTCCAATTTTGATATGCATCTGGATTTAAAAAGTGATTACAGGTTTTTCTATTAAATGCTAGTTTTGGTGATATAGAATTCTATTATTTTTCTGTTGACCAATCATGATACGAGAGTATTAAATGAGTAATAGTTACACAATCATAAAAGTAAAAGATGTTTATTGCTTTCTACATCAATGATCTAGCTAATGCTTTTCATGATTTCAGAAGTCCTCTTTAATGCCACCCTTTTCTCAGTCTTCCATCACTCAAGCCTTGCCCCCACACCTGAGCTACGTGGATGCTGACCCCCCCGCCAAGCATTCACCCTCGAAATCCACTAGAGGACCACTCAATACCTCAGTCCCATTAGCCACTGAGGTACCCATCACCTGTGCCTGCCACAGACTCACAGAAGGAAACAAATACATACCCTCCAAGAACTGTCTGGGGCTTCCCAGGTGGCTCAGTGGTAAAGAATCTGCCTACCAAGGCAGGAAACACAGGAGACACAGGTTTGATCCCTGGGTCAGGAAGATCCGCTGGAGGAGGAAATGAGAACCCACTCCAACATTCTTGCCAGGAAAAAAATCCCATGGACAGAGGAGCCTGGTGGGCTACAGTCTACGGGGCTGCTAAGAGTCAGATATGACGGAGCAACTGAGCACAAACTCTAAGACAACTGCCTGGGGTGTTTACTTTTCACAAGCCTCAGACTAGCAGGAAACACCTCCTGTAATTTCAGATAGGATATATGGATCAACTTACTTCATGGCTACAGGATTCCCCAGCCAACATGTAATGACTGATTCTACTTTCTTGATCATCTGCTTCTTAGACTATTTAAAATTTCACTTCACATTCAATCACCACTTTGACTTTCAAGCAGTTGCTGCCTGATACTGACATTTTGCAAACTTGGTATGACTATTATGTATCTATTACTAAGGATGCTGAACATCACTATCAGAGAGATACCAAAGTACAATGAGGTGTCACCTCACACCTGCCAGAATGGCCATCACCGAGAAGTCTAGAAACAAGAAATGCTAGAGAGGGTGTGGAGAAAAGAGAACCCTCCTACACTGCTGGTGGGAGTGTAAACTGACGCAGCCACTATGGAGAACAATATGGAGGTTCCTTTAAAAACAGAATTACCATATTATCCAGCAATATCACTCCTGGGCATTTATCTGGAGAAAATCATAATCTGAAAGGATACACGCATCCCAATGTTCACTGCAGCACTATTTACAATAGTCAAGACATGAAAGCAATCAAAATGTCCATCAACAGAGGAATGGATAAAGAAGATGTGGTACATATACACAATGGAATATTACCGAGCCATAGAAAAGAATGTCAAATAATGACATTTGCAGCTACATGGATGGACCTCTAGGTCCTCTAGATTATCATACTAAGTGAGGTAAGTCAGACAGACAAGGACAGATATCACACGATATCACTCACATGAAGGTCTAATTTAAGAAAAACTGACACAACTGAACTTATTTACAAAACAGCAACAGACTTACAGACATGGAAAGCAAACTCATGGTAACCAAAGGAGAAATGTAAGCAGAGGGGATCAATCAGGACCCTGGGATTACCATGCACACACTACTACACGTAAGATAGATAACCAGCAAGGACCTACTGTATAGCACACGGAACTCTACTCCATTTTCTATGGTAACTTATATAAAAAGAAAATCTGGAAAAGAATGAATACATGCGTAAGAACTGGGCTTCCCTGGTGGCTCAGATGGTAAAGAATCCACTGAATCACTTTGCTGTATACATGAAACTAACAAACATCAACTCTACTAAAAAAAAATTTTTTTAAAAGCAAACTATGCTCATTAAACCTCTGTTTCTAATTTCACTAACAGCAATTAGTTTGGTCTACGCATGCACGCAAAAAGGACTAGAAGGAACTGAATATGATCATTAACTTAAATGATGTTGACTCATTTCAGTATGATTAAGTTCATAATTATCTAGTGCCTTTTAGTATATATAAATATTACTAAGGCATGTACAGTTATCTCTTGTAGGATTATTAATATATTGATCTCAATATCCTTACTAGATATGTGCCTTGAAGGAATAATATTATCACTATTCATGATAGCAAACCTAATAATTCTAAACACACATTTCAGTCTAGCTAGTAGAACACCCATTGTTCCACGAGTATTTGCAGCCTGTGAAATGGCACCTAAACTATCCTTATTAGTAACAGTATCAAATATGTATGGCATCAACTAATACAAAATCTTAACTTTCTCCAATGTTAAAAATTAACTCTGCTGCTGCTAAGTCGCTTCAGTTGTGTCCGACTCTGTGCGACCCCATAGACAGCAGCCCACCAGGCTCCTCCGTCCCTGGGATTCTCCGGGCAAGAATACTGGAGTGGGTTGCCATTGCCTTCTCCAGGAAATTAACTCTATGATTATATTAATACCACCAACATGATTCTGATAACAAAAACTAATATCAGCTGAATTAACCCTATAGCCCAGAGCTTAATGATTAGTGGAATAAGCCTATTTCTTCTCAATTTAATGAGAACAATCTCAACTCTTCACTAGTTTCTTCTGTGACTCCCTCCGAGCAGCACTATTAGCTTTAATAACAGGACTTTGCCACTCATACTTCTAGACAGCCAATCCCCTGTCCAAAGAATCCCGAACCACCCCTCAAAAACTCTCCATCACCATGCTAGTGATAGTAGAAATGTTTCTAATCTTAACATTGGCTGCCATGGAACAAACACTATTGTATGTGTTATTTGAAGCAACTAGTCCAACACTTGTCATTACTCAGTGGGGGTAATCAAAGAGGACAACTTCAGGCAGGACTTTCTTCCTCTGCCCACTAGTAGGATCCGTCCCCCTCTTAGTAGCACTAGGATATATCCACGACACTGCAGGCTCATTAAACATAATAATTCACAGACACAGAGACCAGGCTGGGGGACGCCAAGGGGGAGGGGCTTGGAGGGGTCACGGAGTGAGAGGCTGGGGTTAGCAGAGGTAAGCTTTTATATACAGGGTGGATAAACAAGGTCCTACTGTATGGTACAGAGAATGATATCAAATATCCTGTGATAAACCATAACAGATAAGAACAGTAAAAAAGAACATATGTATGTGTATGGCTTCCCAGCTGGCACTAGTGGTAAAGAACTAGCTTGACAATACAGGAGCCATAAGAGACATGGGTTCAATCCCGGGGTTGGGAAGATCCCCTGGAGGAGGGCATGGCAACCCCCTCCAGTATTCTTGCCTGGGGAATCCCATGGACAGAGGATCCTTGCCAGCTACAGTCAATAGGGTCGCAGAGTCGGACACGACTTGAAGCGACTTAGCACACACACACATGTATAAGAATTACTTTGCTGTACGGCAGAAGGTAACAACACTGTAAATCAACTGTATTTCAATAAAAAAATTTTGTAAACTTAATAATTCAATGTCGAACACACATAATACCCATCTCCTGATCTAGCGTTTTCATAGGACTAGAAGGCAGACTAGACCTCAGTTAAAACATCTCTTGACGGCCTTCAGCTCTGATCACCCAAAGCCCACACAGAAGCCCCCCAGGACAGAGTCCACAGTCCTTGCAGCCATACTAGTAACAGTGGGAGGCTATGGATCCACACACAGATTTCAGGGCAGCTGCTGCCTGAATAATCACCTCCAGCGTCACATCGACTATACCCGTCTCCCAGGAAACACACCAACAACGCATTCGCAGCCCAACAACCATCCCAGTACAAGACCTGTAAACACGCCTTCGTTCACAGCAACCTGATGATTCCTAGCATGTCTTACAGATTTAGCCCTGCCCCCAACTAGCAACCTAACTGGAGAATTATGTGTAGTATTATCACCTCTCTCATGATCAAACATCACCATTATCCTCATAGGAATTAATATAGGAATGACTGCTTTACGCTCCCTATATGCGCTCATCATAGCACAAAGGTAAATATACACATCACGTTCCTAACATCAAGCCATCACTGATATTGATGAACCTAGAGTTTGTCATACTGAGTGAAGTCAGAAAAAGCAACACAATTACCGTGTATTAGTGCATATATATAGAATCTACAAAAATGGTACTGATGAACCTATTTGCAGGGCAGGAACAGAGATGCAGACTACAGAACAGAATTGTGGACACGGAGTGGAGGGAAGGAGAGGGTGGGATGAAATGAGAGTAGCATTGATGTATATGTACTACCATGTGTCAAACAGATAGCCAGCGGGAAGCTGCTGTATAGCACAAGGAGCTCACCTCGGTGCTCTGTGATGACCTAGAGGGGTGGCGCTGTGGGGGGAGGGAGGCTCAAGAGAGAGAGGACATATGGATACTTACAGCTGAGTCACGATGTTGTACAGCAGAAACTAACACAATAATGCAAAGCAACTACACTCCAAGTAAAAAATAAATAAAATGCAACTAAATAAGAAATTAGAAAAAGAAGTGTATAATAAACCCCAGAAGAATAAGATAATT
Source organism: Okapia johnstoni (assembly GCA_024291935.2). NCBI lineage: Eukaryota > Metazoa > Chordata > Mammalia > Artiodactyla > Giraffidae > Okapia > Okapia johnstoni. The sequence goes on along the minus strand of CM044323.1, from coordinate 5,844,552 downwards.
AAAACCAAAGATCAGAAATCAACAACACTGGAAGCAGAAAACAACAGAGGAAATCAAAGGCCAGCTTAGACAGAAAACTAGTCAAGAGAGTTTGGGTCTACTTATGCATTGTATTCAAATAATTTTATTCTTTAATTCATAAGGTAAAAATTCATTTTTAGGATCTTAATATATTAGCTCTTGTACTAAACCACAATATCAAGTCACTGTATTTATAAACTACCTAGGAGTTTGCAAGTTTGACTGTTATAATGAGTGTTTTATAGCCCATTTTAGATTTAAATATAAAGCATGTGTTTTGGAAAAAAAAATAAATTACTGACATGAGAAAATGCTCTTTTAATTCTCCAACTCTTACCTATCACTCAATTTCCAAAATTATGTGCTGGCCTCTCTACTGCTAACATAGTTTAAAAAAAACCCACTAGATTTATTGTGCTCAAACTTTCTTATCTACCAGAAAAGTACACCAGAACTGCTAATTCGGGCCTCCAGACCTAACAGGATGTCTTTTTCAGACTTTTAAAGGGTAACAGTCATCACTTGGTCTTAGAAGCCAAACACTCATGCAACTCTAAATAAAAGGAATACATTTATTTGCCTCTTTCACAGCAATTAGACTATTTATATATTAACACTACCGATTATAACAAACTAACATATAAAGTAACATATACTCAACCTACATAAAAGCCATTATCTCACATGCTTTTACCACCAGTGAAATCCCTATAGTAATATTCATTCATTCCACCAGCAATGCAGGATACCTCGGTTTGATTCCTGGGTCGAGAAGATCCCCTGGAGAAGGGATAGGCTACCCACTCCAGTATCCTTGGGCTTCCCTGGTGGCTCAGATGGTAAAGAATCTGCCTGCCGTGCGAGAGACCTGGGTTTGAACCCTGGGTTGGGAAGATCCCCTGGAAAAGGGCATGGCAACCCACTCCAATATTCTTGCCTGGAGAATTCCCCATGGACAGAGGAGCCTGGCAGGCTACAGTCCATGAGGTCATAAAGAGTTAGACACGACTGAGCGACTAAGCACAGCACAGCAGGCCAAGAATGATTTTGAATGGACAATGAATCACTATCCAAACCTTCAAGTGATCATTTAGCTTCAAAACAGATGACGTCAATAGTATCTGCACCTAGTAGCTATACTTGTTACATGATTATAGAATTCTTAATGTGACATATACATGCAGACCCTAACATGAACCGATTTTTCAAATTTCCTCCTCTTTCTAATTACAATACTAATTCTTGGTACTGCCAACAACCTTTTCCAACTTCCCACTGGATGAGAAGGAGATGGAATTATACCTTTTTACTGATTGTATGATGACATGGCCAAGAAGAAGCCAATCCATCTGCCCTGCAAGCAATCTTTTTTTTTCCCCCTTTGGTCCCACTGGGCTGCTCCTGGGATTTTAGTTCCCAGACCAAGGTTCAAATCTGGGCCCTAGCAATGACAGCCCAGAATCCTAACCACCAGGCCACCAGGGAAATCCTCCCTCAAGGAATCTTCTATAACTGCATGGGAGATACTGGATTTCTTATATCAATTAGCATGACTCTTATTCAACTTAAACATGAAACAGACAACATATTTTTATATTTAAACTACCCCAGCTTCCCTTCATAGGGCTTGTTTTCCAGGCGCAACTGGAAAATCCACCCCATTTGGCCTCCCTCCTCGAATTCCCTCAACAAGAGGCCTTCCCCCCCCCCCCCCCCCCCCATTCAGCCCTGCTCCACTAAGCGCAAGAAATGTAACAGGCATTTTTCTACTTATCCACTTTCATGCCCTAATAGAAAACGATAAGTTCATTCAAACAAGAACATAATGCTTTGGAGCCATCACCACGCTACTCACAGCCATGTGTGCGTGCACGCGAGCTCAGAAGCTTGTGTCGTGTCTGACTCTTTGCGACCCTATGGACTGTAGCCCACCAGGCTGAGCTCTCACCCAAAACAACGTCCAAAAACTGGCTGCTTTCCCCACTTGAGCCAACTAGGCCTCCTTAAGGTAACGATGACATGAGTCAACGTTACTGAGCTTTCTGCACACGTGCACAGGCCTTCTTTAAAGCCACAGCATCTGCAAGCTCCGGATCCACGACCCACAAGTTAAATGGTGAACAAGACATTCGAAAAACAGGAAGCTTACGGAAAGCCGTACCTTTTCGCCGCAACCTCCCTGGTTGCCGAAGTCTCGTGAGAGCAAGAAGCCTCGTCCTCACAGGTTCTTATTCCCAAGACCTGATGATGAAAATTGCTATAACTCCTTGTAACCACTGCCTGAGCCCTGTTAACCGCTCTCATTACCACACTGCTCCCAGCTGTCTACAGCACGCAAATCTCCTTCCCGCTCCCAGGACGACCTTGCTTCTCTATATTCTCAATGAAAATCACCTGCTCCTAATCCATCCCATCAAACGTCATTAGCCGGAAGCATCTTCGCTGGATTCCTTCTCTTCAACACTCTTCTCCCCCGCAACAGTTCCACAAATGACAATGCCTCGTTATTGGAAACGAGCTGCCCTGGCCGTGACTATTTCAGGTTTTATTCTGGCCCTAGAAATCAACCGTACTACCCAACATCTACAGTTGCATTATCGTTCAAATCTCTTCAAATTCTCTAACCTCTTAGGATATTTTCCAATGATCCCGCACCGCCTCTTATTATCATTAAATTTTTCAGCTAGCCAAAATCAGGGTCATCACTTCTAATCTGACTACAACATGTTTTACCAAAATCCACCTCTCTCAGCCAAATAAAAACCTCTCCACTAGTATCAGACCAAAAATGCCTGAGGGAGCTGTTTCCTCTCATTTCTCATTACCTCCTCCTGAGCATAATTCTATTATTCAGTTACCAGAGTAACCTCCATCATGACTGCAACACCTATAAGCAATGATCAGCCAATAACAATCACTAATCAAGTACTAAAATTGTACAACACGGCAATTGCTAGAGCATCATTGTGAAAAACCCAGAGTTAGTCGTGTCATAAATGACCCAATCCCCTAGTCCATTAAACTTAACCACAATCTCTACATCCTCATCCTTGAAAACAAAAAACCATTAAAAATTTCCGTCATTCATTCTGAAAGAAATTTGCCTAGAACAGCTTCAGTAGAGACATGTGAGGCTGCGTAGCTTTCCATTTGTTTACTAACTTTTTAGGCTTCCATGGGTCTGTGGTTTGTTTATAACTTTGGCTGCCTTTTTTTTTTTTAATATTGAGTTGTTTCTTCCTCATTTGAGAGTTCTTTTTTTATTATTGTCTGTGGAACCTTGATTCCCTGACCAGGGATCGAACCTGTACTCCCTACGTTGGGAGGGCAGAGTCTTAACAACTGGACCATCAGTGAAGTCTAGAAAGTTCTTTTAAAAATAAAAACTATTTTATATTGGAGTAAGGGTGATTAACAATGTTAGTTTCAGGTGTATAGCAAAGTAATTCAGTTACACATGTACCTGTTCTTTCACAAATCCTTTTCCCATTCAGGTTGTTACATAATACTGAGCAGAGTCCCCTGTGCTGTACAGTAGGTCCTCGTTGGTTATCTATTTTTAAAATAGATAGGACAGTGTGTGCATGTCCACCCTGAGAGTTCTTGACATTTTATAGATATTACCCTTTGTAACATAGCTTGGACATATCTTCTCCTATTCTGTGAAATATATTTTAACTTTGGTTCTGTAGTTACGTCAGGGTCAGAGATGTTCTATACTAAAATATTTAAGGATTTTCATCTTTTTATATGTAGTACTTTGATCGTGCCTTGATTTTCCCGTGTGGGGTGAGTATCTCATACCTTCTCACTGATTGTTTCAGTACGTGACCCTGCTCCTCTAGTAGACAATGTTGCCTTTTGTCATATACCAGATTTATGGGTGTGCATGGATCCGCTGCTGACTTTCTGGGGCTATTTTACTATCCCTTGCTAATACCAAATAAAATTTTATAAAAATCAAGGGCTATAAAAACATTGTTATATCCCTTGATTTTTATCATGATATTACGTCTTGATAAAATTCTTAATATCCAACACAAATTCAAAGCGCTTTTATTCTTGGTACTTTTTAACTTTTAAAGGCTTTTTAGAACAGTGTTAGGTTTACAGGAAAACTGAAGGAGATATTACAGAGGTACTTGACATTTCACTATGAATATTTAAGATGAACTTGGCAAGTCCCATAAAAAAATGAAAACCTTGACTTTTTCTTGGAACTGCATTAAATTTATATGTTAATTTGGGGGGAAATGATTTATGATTAAACCTCACAGTCGTGAACACAATCTTCATTGACTTAGGAACTTTATTGTTTTTCAGTAGTTTCATTGTTTTCTTCATAAAAGTCTTGCCCATCTTTTGTCACATTTATTCTTTAGATACTTATTTTTGTAGCTACTCAGAATCAAATTTTTTGTTTTTTTGCCATGCCACTCAGCTTGTGGGATCGCAGTTCCCTGACCAGGGATGGAACCTGGGACATGGCAGTGAAAGCTCAGAGTCCTAACCACTGGCTGCTGCTGCTAAGTCACTTCAGTCGTGTCTGACTCTGTGAGACCCCAGAGACGGCAGCCCACCAGGCTCTGCCGTCCCTGGGATTCTCCAGGCAAGAACACTGGAGTGGGTTGCCATTTCCTTCTCCAGTGCATGAAAGTGAAAAGTGAAAGTGAAGTCGCTCAGTTGTGTCAGACTCTTAGCGACCCCATGGACAGCAGCCTACCAGGCTCCTCCGTCCATGGGATTTTCCAGGCAAGAGTACTGGAGTGGGTTGCCATTTCCTTCTCCAATGCATAAAAGTGAAAGTGAAGTCGCTCAGTGGTGTCCGACTCTTCGCGACCCCATGGACAGCAGCCTACCAGGCTCCTCTGTCCATGGGATTTTCCAGGCGAGAGTACTGGAGTGGGTTGCCATTGCCTTCTCCCTAACCACTGGACCGCCATGGAATCCCCTACACTGCAGTTTTAAACCATCCTTGGAGCCTCTGTAACACCACAGATAATGACGCATACTAAGGAATGCCCCGATTCAGTGCCTTGTCCCTGAATGAGTCTATGGGTCATGGTTTAGGTTGCATGGCTTTTGTGTCCTTGGCAGGGCTGACCTGCAGCCTGAATGTAGGCTTGCTGCTGGCTGCAAGCTCATGTCTCTGGGTCAGCTTCCTGTCAATGCAGGCAGTGGGGAGATACAACAGGGACAAGCCCCAAAGGGAAAAAGTGCTTTTCAAGTCCCTGTTTTAACATCCCACCCATGTCTCTACTTCCTTGAGCATGCCCCCTCACCATGAAGGGTGGGAGCTGCCACTGTGGATGTGCATCCTCTGATTAAAAAATATTTTCCCTCAAGTGTGAATCTACAGGAGATTACATTCACTGAATGGAATATGGAAATTCTGATACAGAAAGATGTCCAATTTAATAAGACACTCTACCTCTTGGTACAGATATAAAGGCAGGCATATGAGGGGAAACAAGCAGGTTAAAAGTAGAGTGTGTGCAGTTCTCTAAGCTTCTATTAACCTATAGTTTTTCTGAGCATAAACGGACTACACACGGAAAGGACCCCTCCCCACAATGCACCACATGTACGTACAGAAGGCAGAGGGGCAACCGAGTCATCACACATCTCTCGAAAAATGGAAGCTCTCTGGAGGAGGGGCCTTATTGGAAAAGGAGACCCTCAAGAGCTCAGGGGCTGACAATCCCACCCCTGGGCATATGTCCAAAGAAAACCATAAATCAAAAGGATGCATGCAGCCTGATGCTCACTGCAGCGCTATTGACAACAGCCAGGACATGGAAGCAACCTAGACGTCCATTGACAGAGGGATGGATAAAGATGGGGTACATATATTCAATGGGATGCTACTCTGCCATACAAAAGAACAAAATAACATCTGCAGTGTGATGGATGGACCTAAAGACTGACATACAGGCGGGGGAATAGGGCGTCAAAAGATCATTTGAATGCTGAGCAACTTCCACAAAACAACTTCTGAACGCTGGCAGAGGACACCAGGCACCCAGAAAGGCAGCCCATTCTCTTCAAAAGGAGGTAGGGCAAAATATAAAAGACAAAAAGAGAGACAAAAGAGTTAGGGATGGAGACCCGTCCTGAAGAGGGAGTCACGAAGGAGATGTTTCCAAACACCAGGAAACCCTCTCACCGGTGGGTCTATGGGGAGTTTTGGAATCTCAGAGGGGAACATAACCAGGAGGGGGGAAAAAAACCCCACAGATTACGCGCCTAACTGCAATGCCCAGCGGAGAAGTAGCCCAGACACTCATGTCCACCACCAGCGGGCAGGGGCTGGACAGGGAGGCGCGGGCTGCCTGCTTAGAGTAAGGACCAGGCCTGCGTGCCCCGAGGGCAATCTGAGGGAGCTAACGGGAGACAGCAACCCAAACGTGGGATAGCCCGAGAGAGAAAAAGAGAACTTTGCCGCGAAAACCTGTAACCTAAGGCGCAGCCTGGCCGCTCACAGAACAAAGGACTGAGTGATACCAGAGGAGAGCCAGCCGGCTGTGTACAGGCCCCTCTCCCTGCCGGAGGCAGAGAGGCAGGCAGGCGACAATCTCGGCCCCAGAGATGGCATCCTCCACCAAACTGCGAGCAGGTTCCCAGTCACTAACCAAGCCTTCCTGGGATCCTGGATGGCGGACATCCACCAGGAGGGTTGCAGCCAGAGATCAGCTCGTCAGAGGAGACGCACGGCACGCCTGAGACGGCGCTCTGATGGCGCCCCCGGGAACCGAGCGGCCACACCGGGGAGGTGATAAGACGCACCGCCCAGCTGGGAGAGTGCAAACGCCAAGCACCTGGGCGCCTGAGCTGCTCGGAGCCAGGAAGGGCACAAAACGCAGGCCAAACCGAGTCTGAGCCTTTGTGGAGTACCTGAGAACCTGAACCTGAGCAGCTTAGACCTGGGAAGTGCACACAACCCAGGGCCCGCTTTGGACAGTTCCCCTGCAGAGCAACCAGGAGGCTGAGCAGTGTAGACCGGGAAAGCACATGCGCTGCGAGAGGGGACAAACCCAGTGTGGTCCAGTCACTGCCAGCAACCCACACGCACCAGTGGTATTTGTTTGCAGTGTTCCTCCCTCCCCGCAGCACAACTGAACAAGTGAGCCTAAACAAGTGACCACCTTCGCCCCCTTGTGTCAGGGCGGAAATTAGACACTGAAGAGACTTGCAAACAGAGGAAGACAAAATAAACCAAGAAGAGGGAACGCTCTGGAAGTGACAGGTGCGACAGATTAAAACCCTGTAGTTAGCACCGACTACATTGGAAGGGGCCTATAGACCTTGAAAAGAAGTATAAGCTGGAACAAGGAATCATCTGAGACTGAACTGACCCCACACTGCTCTCAACAGCTCCAGAGAAATTCCTAGATATATTTTTACTATTATCATTTTTAAATTTTTAAAAAAATTCAAAGTTATTACTCCCTTAATTTTAATTTTTATAACCTATTACCTTGCAAAAAAAGACCTTATGTTTAAAGCAAATTTAATTATGTATTTTTATAATTTTTGTGATTTTGTTTTGTATTTTTAATATTGCATTTTTGAGAGTCTAACCTCTACTCTAGATTTTTAATCTTTGCTTTTTGATATTTGTTATCAATTTTGTACCTTTAAGAATCTAATCTTCAGTACCCATTTTCACTTGGGAGTGTGATTACTGGCTTGATTGCTCTCTCCCCTTTTGACTCTCCCTTTTCTCCCCCAGGGCACCTCTATCTCCCCCCTCCCCGTTCTCTTCTCTACCCAACTCTGTGAATCTCTCTGGGTGTTCCAGGCTGTGGAGAAAACACCAATACAGTATATTAATGCATATATATGGAATTTAGAAAGATGGTAACAATGACCCTATATGTGAGACAGCAAAAGAGACACAGATGTAAAGAACAGACTTTTGGACTCTGTGGGAGAAGGCGAGGGTGGGATGATCTGAGAGAATAGCATTGAAACATGTATATTATATGTGAAATAGATCACCAGTTCAGGTTTGATGCATGAGACAGGGTGCTCAGGGCTGGTGCACTGGGATGACCCTGAGGGATGGGATGCGGAGGGAGATGGAGGGAGGGTCAGGATGGGGAACAGATGTACACCCAAGGCTGATTCATGTCAATGTATGACAAAAACCACTACAGTACTGTAATTAGCCTCCAATTAAAATAAATTAAAAAAAGATTGTCATACAATGTGAAGTCCACAAAAGACAAATGTTGTATAATATCGCTTATATGTGGCATCTAGAAAAAATGGTACAAATGAACTTATTTGCAAAGCAGAAATAAAGTCATGGATGTAAAAATACAAATTTATCGTGACCAAGGGGGGAAGATGTGGGATGAATTGGGAGATTGGGGTCAACATATACACACTACTATGTATAAAATATGTAAGTAGTGAGAACGAACTGTATAGCTCACAGAACTCTACTCAATGCTATGTGGTGACCTAAAATAGGAAGGAATACAAAAAGAGACAAAATATATGTGTGTGTGTATATATATATATATATATATAGCTGATTCACTTTGCTGTACAGCAGAAATAGACCATTGTAAAGCAACTATACTCCAATAAAATTTTTTTTAAAAAAGCCCAGGAGCTGGAATCAGTATATTTTTCTATTGTGCTAACTCAGTTTTTTTGAGCCATTTCTCCAATAAGCTCCCAAAATGAGAGGAAATGAACCCCCAGGACTTCCACGCTTGTCTTGATTGGCCGTTGGCCCTTGGGACCCTGCAGCGGGTTAGGTGAAGGTGAGATTTTCAACATCATGAGAACTAGAATATTAGGGGAAGGACATTTGAAACTGCTGGTCCATGTTTGTAAAAAGAGAAAAAAAAGTTACTCATTTCCCCTTGACCTCAGTGCACTTCTGGGGTCAGCCATGTTCACACCTGATCAGCTGAGATGTGTCTCAGGGATGATCCAGGTCATCTTCCTTTCTGGCCCAGGAGTTGCTACTTTCCAATGGCGTAGATAGTGGGCAGGGGACAGTGGCCATAGAATATCTGGGACAAAGTGGTCAAGTTTATCTATGGAGATGTGAACAAAATGAAACATCCACCCATTCACCCGCTGAGATCAAAGCAGGTGCAAAAGCCCTTGAATGCGTAGGAGCTCAGGTAGACAGAGGGGCTAATCACTCTCGTACAAGCTTCCAACAGGTGAAGACAGACCAGGGGGCCCTGTGGAAGTCCTCATTGAGGACTCTGGGATAGTGGACCAACAATACAAGTCTTTGCAGTGAAGAGTTACTTCCATGATTCCTCACTGGGCATCTCAAGCTTTATGGTGGTTCCATCATAACCATGGTGGACTTGAGCACAGTCCACTGGTCTGCAGTAGAGGTGATGGCTCTACCTGCAAAGCAGGAGACCCGGGTTTGATCCCTGGGTCAGGAAGAGCCCCTGGAGAAGGAAATGGCAACCCACTCCAGTATTCTTGCCTGGGAAAGCCCATGGACAGAGGAGCCTGGTGGGCTACAGTTCACGGGGTCGCGTGTGACTTAGCGACTAAACAGCAATAAGAGGCAATGGCCACACATCTTGGCTTTTTCCACACGTTTGTCTCAACACTGCTCTCTAGGTGCGCTTATTTCATATAACTATACATACAATGTAAATACTGAATCTGAAAACTGTTATGTTTCCAAGTGGAGGTCATCCAATATATGGGATCTCTCTATGAGTCTAGTTCTGGGGGGCCCAAAGATCTGACCATGAAAGCTGGGCCAAAAGTGACAGTCCATGAGCTGATACAGACATTGTTCATTAATTCCTTGGGTGGGGGGTGGGGGTGGGCAATGCACTCCGACTAGAAAGTCCCACATGAAGTTCAGGACACCCACTACTGCAGGCCATCAGCTGTCTGCCTTCACTGAAAGGCTCTAGCATTACCAGCCCACCCTGAAGCACGGTGGGCTTCTTCACCGATTCTTGTCAGCTGACTTTCATGAGACTAGCGCTCCATGAGGGAAGACACCTGTTGAAGTTATAGGCTTAGGGACCGGGCTTAATTGCAAGATCCACAGTGTTTTCAGGACAGAACTTCCTAGAGGTCATTCCATCTATGGAATTTAGTTCAGACTTGCAGGACGTCAAGTTGGAGGCTGTTTTGACCAGAGGTTAATCACGTTCACAGTCGCTTCTCAGTGGCAAGAAGAAGTTCTCAAATTCAAAAGCTCAACCACACACGTGAAAAAAAAAAAAAGGTAGGTGTGAGGTGATGGAATGTGTTAACCTGACTGTGATAATCATTTCACAAAGTAGACATATGTCAAATCACCACATTGTCTCCTTTATGTATGCAACATTTTATTTGTCTATTATACTTTTTTTTTTGCCAAAATTTCTTCAACCTCTATGTTTTTCTGGTTTGTCTATTATACTTTTTATTAAAACAGCAGCAGCAGCTCAGAGGGCCAGGAGAACCAGAGGAACCATCATGCTCAAAGGCCTCCATCAGCTGTGCAATGAGTAACAGGCACCTGTTCCTCATTGGTCTGAAGGAGGTGCTAGGGTAGGGTGCCTAAAGGGCTTCCAAGATTACCAGGTAGTGGGGCCCTCATTCAACTATGGCCACAGGTCTGATGTCTGGGGGTGGAGGTTACAGGAGTATTCCCAGGTTTGGGATGTACTGTTTCTAATTAGACAATATGCAAAGGGGCCAGTGGAGCTGGAATTTTTGCCGTAATTTGTGGTTACAACCAAGTTTCTTGTTAATTGATTGTGAAATGTCTCTGAGCTGTGATGCAGCTCCCAAGATGGCTACTTGGAAGGCAGCTGAGATGAGCGTGGGTGACTAAGCAAAAGCAGTTTGGTCTGTGAAGCCATTATAGAGACGCCTGCATACCCACCAACAGTTCCCATGATAACAAGTTGTGTCCAAACCACTGATGCTCTCTCACTGGAGAATTCAGGGCCATAAGCGTATTGCGTGCCACGCCAGGTGGAAGCACACTGGTTTCATCCATCCCTCGCCGCCACCCCGCCCCCATTTTAAAAATAAACTGTTAGCCATACCCCGGAGTGCGGACTAAGAGCCAGGTATGAGGGAAGCGGCGGCTCCGTCCACGCTGGGAGCGTCGAGCGTGGCGGAAACGAACGTGGCCCCCTTCTTACCGAAGCACCCAGAGTCCATAGTAAGGCTCCCGGCTTCCATCGGCCTGACACTGGGGGTGCAGCTCCCAAGGAAGCGTGGAAGCTCGGGGTTGCACCCCTGGCCATCCGAAACCTCGGGTGAAAAGACCGTGTACCCTCTCTTCTCCCAGGAAGAAGGCGCTGTCTCAAATGTTACGCTCGGCGAACTTTACGGGGAAAAGCCTGTCCCTGCCTCTGACCCTTAGAGGAGCCACCAACAGTGGATGCAACGAGTGGATCCCGTGCGCAGGTTCTTACGAAAGAGAGGCAAGCACAGTCCAGACCAAAGCCAACCAAGCAACGCCCCACAAAACCCCAGCCAGTACTCGGTAAGTTCAGGGACGCAGGGCTCCCCCTGCGTGGGGTGAATCCGGAGAGCCGACCCATACCTGAGTCTTGTCCCCGCTCGTCCCGTGGCGTTGGTTCACCCGGCCGAGGGGAGTCCGCTCGCACCAAGCAGGGCTTCGCGCGCACGACTCGGGGACTCCCGCAGGCTCTCACGTCGGTCCCTGTGCGCAGGCTCACGACTCCTCTGGCCCGCTCTGCCCGCCCCTTTTAACGCTGTCGATCACCTGCCTTGGCTATTAGTTGTAAAATAGCTTCATCTGTACGCGGTTTTCCTGGGTTGCCTTCTTCTGGCATGCAGTGGCCTCCTTACCCAGGATTTTTATTTGGAAGGTGACACTTCTTGTTCAAACGACTTGCTCGTTTGAGAATCTTGGTAGCTTTCTGCCCACCCACTTCTTGCGGGGCCCGTGGGGGGTGGTCCCGGGCCGTTCACCCCTCCCTCCAGGCTCTGTTATGTTCTTTCCTTGGAAGAGTCAGATGCTCCGAGCTCCAACCACTGGGGTCACCAACCTTCACTGCTGTCTTCCAAGGTCGCCCCTGAGTAAGGCAGTTAGTTGGCGCAGCTGCAGCCTATTTTTGGCTTCTACTCACAGACCCAGATGGACCACCTACCTGGGCAGTGAAGCCAGTAGGAGGCTGCCGAATGGACCACCCTGTGTGATCGTTTGCAGGGTCCCATGGGAGACACTATAAAATCTGCCTCAGACAGTCTGGGCTTCCCTGGTAGCTCAGACGGTAAAGAATCCGCCTGCAATGCGAGAGACCCAGGGTTCCATGCCTGGGTTGGGAAGATCCCCTGGAGGAGGGCATGGCAACCCACTCCAGTATTCTTGCCTGAAGAATCCCATGGACGGAGGAGCCTGGCGTGGACAGAGGAGCCTGGCTGGCTACAGTCCATGGGGTCGCTAAGAGCCGGACACGACTGAGCCACTAAGCACAGGACAGTCTGTCCCGGGTGAGGAGGACAAATGTATCCACTGACTGCTGTGTCCAGTTAGCCAGCATCCCCCTACGGGCAGGAACTCTCCTGTAACTGCGGGCTGCACACCCATGGCGGGGTGATGTGGCACTCAAAGGCTGTCAGTGCAGCCTGCGGCCCAGCTCTGTGCTTGCGCTGGAATGAAACTGGTCACAGCCTTTGCGCGGCAGACACACGGTCCTTGGCTGGATTAAGAGATGGCGCGAAGAAGGACGGAGAGGATGCCAAGTGCTGCCTGAAAGGAGGTGGGGATGTGTGTGTGTGTCTGTTACAGCAACACAATGAAATGATGACCTACGGCATGGAGTCTTTTTCGTTTAATTATAAAGAATTGCCATACTTATCTGCACTTTTTAGGCAATACATCGAGTGACACTATAATTATGCGATAAGAAAAGCAAAGGTGTGGTGAATGGAGATTTCGAAAGGACCGGAATGGGGTGGGAAGCGCGTAGTTACAGTTAAATGTGGTCCGAAGCCAGTGATGAGCGCGCGAGCATCACTCACTAGGGGATTATGACGCGTCTGAGTGCTTGAGGTTCCGATAAAGCCTGCGAGTTGCGCTTCTGGATTCGGAGGTATCGGCTCTCCCGGCCGGGCTGCGGCGCTCCCCGGCCACCGGAAGGCGGCGCCGCGGGCGCGGGGAGCCGAGCAGCCACCTGCGGGGCCGGGCGCTTTTCCGCAGGAGGAAGCCGAGCCCGCGGGGAGCAGTGGCGGAGCCCATAGGCGTGGCTCGGGCGGGGGACCCGGCTCCCCGGGGAGGTCCCCGCCCGAGCGGGCGCAGGAAGCAGCTGACTTCCTGCGCCCCCCCGCCCCTCCCCTGCCTGCCCGAGGACCCCCTAGGAGTCGGGCGTGCTCTGCAAACCAGCTGCAGCCAGCCCACGCGAGTTCTGTTTGGCCTAAACATCCAATTTCTACTCTCAGTCACGTGGGGCTTCTGGCGACCCCGGCGGCGCTTGCGGCCGCCCCTCCACGTGCATCCCCGGCTCGGCGTTTCTTTTTCCTTTTTTTGATAGTTTCGATCAGATCAATAGCTTTCTGGCTATTGACTGTTTAATCCCTCTTCAGAACAGCCTGGCGCAACACTTCATACCATAGCGTTTCCTTTTTTGCACAACTCTATATAGAGTTAATCACGGTCTCTTTTTCTTGACAGTGAATCCCCAACAAGCTACCAGTTGCCTCAGCCGCCTTACAAGGCCCAGAGGCACCAGGTATTGTCACCGCGGCCTCCTGAGGAAGTTTCTCCCGGTGTTTTGCCTTCTCCAACCTGGACTGGTCGCCCTGTCCATTTGTCTGGTGTCTAGTGGGCAGCCAGGCAGCTCCCTTCAGCTCAAGGGGTGCCTCTTTTAAGCAGAGAAGTCCCCCTTGTCAATCTAAATCACACATCAAATCCCATTATATAAACCTGAAAATATGGCATTCATATAAATTGTTCACTTACAACACTGACTTCATTAGAAGTCACTCTATAAGTGTAATGAGGTTAATTGGAACAGCATGCCATTTGAAGGAAGGCGCTAAATGGGGCTGTAGCCTCTTCTGTTCATTCATCTACCTGTTTTTGGTGGCTGGAGCTGGAGGAAGCCTGGCTCGCCCAGGATATCATGGAAGGTTCTCAGAAGTTCACCTCCCGTTCCTGGAGTCTCCCTGGACCAGCCAAGGTGCAAGGCCAGCCTTCTAGGGCTGTGTGAGGCCAGGTTCCCACTGTCAGTGTTTGCCATCAATAACAGAGGAGTGTGCATCTTAAGATGTTAATATGTATTTTGCACATAACATCGACATCCGGGGACTTCGTTGATGGTCCAGTGGTAAAAATTCTGCCTTGCAATCTAGGGGATCAGAGTTCAATCCCTGGATGGGCAACTAAGCCTGTGTTCTGCAACTACTGAGCCTTGATGCCACAACTAGAGAGCTCGAGCGTGCAAGGAAAAGATCCGAGTGCCTCAACTAAGACCTGACACAGCCAAATTAATGAGTTAATTTAAAAAATAGGATAACTTTTTAAAAAATTTTAAATAAAAATTGGCATCTGTGAGCCCCTGTCCACTGCTACAGTTCAGAAACCGCCCTACAGTGGGGAAGAAGTGGGACCCAAAGGCCTGTGGTATTTCCATGACAACAGAAGGTAGCAACCCAGGTGAGGGAAGAGGCCTGGGAGGTGGTGGCACAGGGAGTGTGCCAGCTTTGGGTCACCCGAGCATCCTGACTGAAGGCCCAGGCTAAGGACAGAGCCTTCAAATCCAGGCTGAGCCTCCAGGTCCAGGGTGAGGACCTGGACTCAAACCCCATCTCCAGCCCTAACTTCATGTGCCCTTGGCTCTCTCCTAGGGTCTCCCCACTCCTCCACCCGGCCTTCAGAACAGGTAGGCTTCCTCATGGGGCCCCTGGAGGAAGGGGCAGTTCTGTGGCTGCACCTGGGAGCCTCACTGAGCAGTCTTTTCTTGTGGATGGTGAGAAAACGTTTTTCCAGGTCCCTCCCCAGGGCTCTGCTGCCTGTTTGTGGGAGACCATCTGGGCCGACTCACTTTGGTCTCACCTCCCAGGTCCCTGGTGCCACAGATGTCAACACCCTTTCCTGGGTCTGCAGTGGTCATGATGAGCAAAGGCTGGCTCTTGGTCCTTGGGGCAGGTCCCTGCAGGTCCCACGCCCCCTGAAGTGGAAGCGAGGAGTCCTAACCATCCTCCCATATGGGTCCAAACGTCCCTCTTCTCATATCTCCACTTGGTCTTGCCTGGCTGGGACTGCTTGGGGGGTCACCTCCCCAAGGTGGGGAGCTGGGGTGGTGGGGACAGAGTTTGGCTTGCTCGTGGGCACTGCCCCTGAGATGACAGACCTGTATTCTCTAGGCCTGCAAGGCTTAGCTGTTAGAACACGGTGCTGGCCTCTGCTGGGCTGTGGTGACTGCTGTGGGTGGGCGGAACTGCGTCTCCGTCTTTCTCCATTTCCCAAGAAGCTTGTCAGTTACTTAGGAGCCTTAGACAGAAGGTCCTGCATTGCTTTAAGAGAAGAAAAACTCTTGGTGAAATATACATAACATAAAAGTTAACCATTTAAACAGTTTTTAGGTGTTAATTACATTCAGATAAACCTTCAGCCTTCACCACCATCTCCAGAATGTTTTCTTTTTTCTTTTGCTGGCATGTGAGTTCTTAGTTCCCCAACCAGGAATCAAACTCGCAGCCCCTGCAGTGGAAGCGAAGAGCCTACCCACTGGGCTGCCAAGGAAGACCCAACCAGAACAGAATATTTTCACCTTCCCAAACAGAAACTGCACTTACCCATTAAATACTCCCAATTCCGCCCTCCAGACTCTGGCAACCAATTGCCATTTTACTTTGTCTCTGTGAATTTTGCCTACTCTAGGCCCCTCATGTAACTAAAATCATCCAGTATTTGTCCTTTAATGTATGGCTCATTTCACTTAACATAATGTCTTCAAGGTTCATCCATGGTGTACCACGTGTCAGAATTTCCCTTTTTTAAGGCTGCCCAAGTTGCTTTTGAGTCTTGTGTGAATTATGCTGGTTTCCACCCTTAAGGTACTTTGAAAACACCCAAGTCTTCCAAGGCCAGGATGATATGCATTCTTTCCTTTTCTCCTCTCCAGCGCGCACATAACTAGCAGCTCCCCAGGTAGAACGTGCTTCACTCTGGTTTTAGTCTCCTTCTAATTTAATAAGAACTCCTGCAATGGGCCAAGTCAACATTTTATTTAAAAACACACATACACAATGGGAACAACAGGAAAGGGGCCGTGACACCTCCTAGTTGGGGACTGGCTGACCGTGTGGTGCTACCATGAGGCCTCACTTTTAAGGAAGAGGGTACCTTCAAGACCTGATTTCCAAGCGAGATAAATTAGATGAAGGCTGTGTTTTCAGAAGAGAATTAAGGCAGCGCCCCTCCCGAGGGCTGGGGAGAGGGACAGGCTTCACAGGAGTCTTCAGAACCGCCTCCCCCATTACCTTAAGCGGGGAGGTGTGGGGAGTTGGGAGGGGGGGCATCAGTCCCTGAGGCAGTTCTAAAGCTGGAGGAAGAGATCAGATTTTCCCGGTGGCTGCTTCTCTTTCCCAGACAGGGAGGAATATTCTCTGATGAAGTGTGTAAGGCTGGAGAGAGAGGCTGGACCCACTTGGAAGCCGGAAGAAGAGTCCTTCCCGTGCCTACCACCCGGGGGATTGGGTGTGAGGCCCAAAACCCTGGTTTCTTCTGGGGTCGCCAGCTCATGACCCTCCATCCGCGGGGTCACACGTCCTGCAGGGCTTCCTACAGGGCTGGGGGGCCCTGGGGGCATCAGGCGGCTGCGTCTGGGGGAAGGGAAGGGCAGGGTTGAGAGGGCTGGCCCGCAGGGCTGCCCCAGAGCTCCGCCCACACCAACGCCTGTGGGAATTACTTTGTGCTTTTTCAGTCCATTTGTAAAAAGGAAATAAAAGATTCCCCTCCCCGCTCCTCCCCACTCCAGGCTTTTTTCTCAGAGGTACTTGAACTCCTTCAGCTATTTCTTTCGGGTCTTCCTCCATAATTTTAACTAACATATTTATATCAACGTTGATTGATGTATCGCTTTAGGACATTACCTATTAACTTTTTCACATTCTTTTTTCGTCATTCATTCTTTCTTCAACAGCCTCACAGAGATATAATTAATCTACCACACAGTTCACTCATTTAAAGTGTGCAATTCGGTGGTTTTCACTATATTCACAGAATTGTACAACCATGCACACAATCTCAGAACAGTCTCGTGTCCAAAGGAAGCTCCAAACACATACGCAATCGCTCCTGTATCCCCTGCCCCCAGCCCTAAGCAACCGGTAAGCCACTCTCTGTCTCTGTGGATTTGCCTATTTTGGACACTCTTCCTAAAGGGAATCCTACTACCATGGTCCTTGGCGACTGGCTCTGTTCCCCCAGCCTTCTGTTAGCTTTTTGCAGTGAGAGCATTAGAAGGAGACTGAAGCTCTACTGTGGCAAGCACTCTGTAAGGTGCTTGGATATTTTTAATGTATGTTTTAAAAACAAAGAAAAGAATAATGAGCGAGAGTGCTGATTCAAAGAAAGAAGTCAAGTATAGCTGGTTCAACTTTCAGCAATGCTATTTCTAGGAATTTATTCTAAAGGTGAAAAAACATTAGGTTATGTGTCTGGGGATATATTTATAAGGATGTTTATTTGTTCACTACAGCACTGTTGAGTAGGAAAAAATTTTTAATTAAAAAAATATATATATAATGTGCCCAAATAGGAGACAAGTTCAGTAAACTACGATACTGACACGCAAAGGAGCCAGTGCAACACCACCGAGCCATGAAGGATGCCAGAGTAGGACACTTAATGATGTGGAGAAAGCGACCGATTAAGGGGCTGGGTAGGAGCAGAGGAGCAGTCTGCAAAATCATGCACGAAGTCTGATCCTTTAATAAATGCACATCTCTTGGGACTTCCCGGGCGCTCCAGAGGTTAAGACTCTGCACCTCCACTGTAGGGGGCTCAGCTTTGATCCCGGGTCAGGGAACTAAGATCCCGTGAGCTGCATAGCACGGCCCAAAAAACAAAGGCACATCTCTCTCTCTGTGTATTTAGAGCAAGGAAACGCTGAAGGGACAGACACTCAGCAGGTGCTGTTTCTCGGTAGTGTGATAATGGTTTTTATTAAAAAAAATTTTTTTCTTATTTCTGTTTTCTAAATACACCACCTTTTATTTTTGTCATTAGGAAACTCATTTAAAGAAAACGCTTTGCCATCAAAAGAATGAGAATGTTGGGGTGACCCTGGGTGTCCTGGAGACAGGATGGTGCTCTGTAAGTGGTCTCCTACTGCCAAGGTCCAGAGCTCATGTCCTCCCATTCCTGGGCACAGGGTACCTTCTTGGTCATCTGTATTCAGACCAGAACTCACCTGTTGACTGGGTCACGCATGAGATCTTGTAGGACAGCCACACGCTTGCCAGGCAGAGGAAGGTGGCCAGGAAACCAAAGATCTGCACAAGAGAGAGGGGCCAGGAGGTGCCCAGGGCAAGGGCCAGTCATGCGGGCAGCCCCTTCCGCGAATCATCCAAGTGCCTGTTTCCTGTACTGGCTGTGGCCGGGAGGGAGCCCGGGGACTCATCTGACCTTGCCACCTGTCCTCACGCAGGCACAGAGGTGATGCCCTGGCACTGGGCAGGCCTGCAACTGGCAGGCCTCTGGGCACCACCCCTCACCTCTTCTCCAGATAACTACATGCCCCTGCTCAGGTTTATGTTTACAACCGAGCTGGGGCCAAGCCACCAGTCTTTCTTCTGGACTAATAAGACAGAAAAAGGAGGAACAGCACATTTTATTTGGGGTTCTTAACATTCAGTCTTCAAATGGATCTTGGTATGGTGGCATCATATGCTGGCCTCCCAGCTGTGTTGGAGCCAGAAGTTGAGGCCCCCATACCTGGCGTCAGGTTTACACGTATTTAAGCAACATTAGGCTGAAGTAAGTTCAAGCAGCATGCCTGTCCTTCCTGCGTTCCGCTGTGAGCATCTAGCCCTGCGCAGCCTTCTCATTTGTGGTAGGAAAAGGACCTCCTGGGCTTCCCTGGTGCGGAAGTTCTTTACCTTCTTTACTTTCCCAGATGGTAAAGAATCTGCCTGCAATGCAGGAGACCCAGGTTCGATCCATGGGCCAGAAGATCCCCTGGAGAAGGAAATGGCTACCCACTCCCGTATTCCTGCTCGGAGAATTTCACAGACAGAGGAGCCTGGAGGGCTACAGTCCATGGGATCACAGAGTTGGATATGACTGAGTGACTAACAACTTCACTAACACTTTAAAGGACCTCACAGAGGATTATTAAATGGTGGAGTGAGAAGCAGACACAGACTCAGGTGTGAGAAGCAGACACAGACTCAGGTATCTCTGCCTGGAACTCGGAAGCCTGTAGCCTTTCCTGACTTGTCACAGAGGTCCCTGACCTTTTTGGCACCAGGGATGGGCTTCATAGAAGACAATTTTTCCACGAACCAGGGAAGAGGGGTGGTTTCAGGATGATTCAAGTACGTTACGTTTATTTCTATTATTACTACATCAGTTCCACCTCAGATAATCAGCAATTAGATCCCAGAGGCTGGGGACCTCTGGTTAACAACTGCAGTGGTAGGAACTAACGCTGATGGAGCATTTACTTTATCCCAGGCAGTGTTCTAAGCCCTTCAGATGCATGGCTTCCTTTAACCCTCAGAGCTCTGCCAGATGAGACTGCAGCTGTTACCTTTCCCCCCATGTCTTTGCAGCTCAGGAAACCAGGGACGGGAGGTCAACTCTTTAAGCCAGGGCAGTGGAGCCAGCCAGGCCAGACCAGAGGTCTGAGCCCAGGGTTCCTCTCTGCTCACCTTGCCTGGGTGTCCACAGGCCCCCCAAGCACATGGCCGGGAGCCCCCTGAGGTCCAGCAGGAATGGCCCAGAGCAGCCAGCCCGAGTGCAGGACTATCCTGCCTGCCTGCTGGTTTCCACACATGGCTGCCCTGCCCAGCCCCCACCAGCCTCCTCTTCCCCCTTGTCCATCTCCCTGGTTCCTTTTGTACCAATTGTCTGCACCACATAATCAGCCTATTACAGCCTGTCCTGGCCTCTCATTGTCTGTTCTGCACAATTAGCACATTATACACTGTCCTGGTCTCCAACTGTTCATGCTGCATAATTGAACAGTTTATTACAGGGCTACACAACGTGCTTCTGGATGACAGGGCCTTGTGTGCTGTTTCACGGCCCCAGCCTCCTAAGCAAGAGCATCACTTTCTCAGACAGCAGAGACTGTATCTTTTCATTTCTTCTGGCTTCTCCGGGTCCATGCTGGTTCCCATAGGACAGGTGGAGGACAAGTGGGGGTTGCTGGGAGTCCGGGGCTAATACTGTCATGTGCCACCTGAATCCGAAAACCCAGTGGGACTCTGCCCGTGTGGTCCTGAAACACGGTGGGCACAAATCTCCTCTGTGCTTCTTCCTCTACCAGCAGGCAGGTGGGAACCATCCCTCTTCTAAACCTCCACAGTGGGGAAGGGGTATGGGAGGGGCTTAAGGGGCACAAATTTAGGGGATGAGGGTTCAATCCCTGGGTCAGGAAGATCCGCTGGAGCAGGAAATGGCACCCCACTCCAGTACTCTTGCCTGGAAAATCCCATGGACGGAAGGGCATGGTAGGCTGCAGTCCATGGGGTCGCTCAGAATCGGACACAACTGAGCGACTTCACTTTCACTTTTCACTTTCATGCACTGGAGAAGGAAATGGCAACCCACTCCAGTGTTCTTGCCTGGAGAGTCCCAGGGATGGGGGAGCCTAGTCAGCTGCCGTCTATGGGGTCGCACAGAGTCGGACATGACTGAAGCGACTTAGCAGCAGCAGCAGCCAGTATTCTTGCCTTGAGGATCCCATGGACAGAGGAGCCTGGCGGGCTATAGTCCATGGGGTCACAAAGAGGCGGACACGATTGAGTGACTGAGCTCAAGGGGCATGAGTGCTCAGAGACCTTCTGCCCCCTGCAGACTCCACCCCTTGGTGGAATCCCAGGCACTCACTGGCTCTCAGCCCGAAGTCAAGAGATTCTGGGTTCCCTGTGGAAGTGAGTGACTATCACACAGACAGCTTCTCCTCAAACTCATTTGAAAAGTGAGGCAAATTGCTTGTAACCCACAGGCTTCCAAACTATAAACAATAAGCTAAATCAGAAATCAGATGACAGGAACCTATAGATCTTTTAAAAATTATGGCTTCCCATGTGTGGCTTCTAAGACGCATGTGGGTTCCCTGGTGGCTCAGACAGTAAAGAAGCTGCCTGCAGTGGGGGAGACCTGGGTTCGATCCCTGGGTTGGGAAGATCCCCTGGAGAAGGGAATGGCTACCCACTCAGTATTCTTGCCTGGAGAATTCATTCCATGGACAGAGGAGCCTGGCAGGCTGGAGTCCATGGGGTCGCAAAGAGTCAGACACGACCGAGAGACTCACACTCACACAGACACATCTGTGTGTCTCTGGGTGGTGAATACACACACCTCCCACCACACTCTATTTTTGTCCACTTCATGCTACTTCTATTCAGCTTAGCCAAGGGGTCACTCTTCACCTCTGAAAGGGACAGGAGTGTTATTTCCTGGCCTGAATACTGTGCATAGTCAGGAATGGCAAAGCTGAGACTCATGGTGGGTATCACTAGCTGATCGCAGGACTGTTCCCTAGGCCCCCAAAGGGCCTCAGAACCCTTCCCTGTACAGGGCTGAGACACCCCCAAGCAAATGACCAGGGCAAGCATGAGAATTAAAACCTATTTATCCCCTGATTTAAGGAGTGGCTGTAAGAGAAAGCGGTCTGGGCCGCTGGGGCCATTTGAGTTTGCACAGCCCTGCCCATCACCACCTGACACCCTCTGCCATAGGCCCAAGTTTCAGGCTCTCTGGGGACTACTGCTGGTGGCTCACGGTGGAGACTGATCCTGAGAAAGAAAGGCCCCAGAGAACAATCCCTTTGCTGCCCTGTGAGGAAGAAAGTGGGCATTCAGAAGAGGAATTCCTCCCTGCCGCCTCCTGGGAAACGTCCTCACCGCTCCAGCCACCAGTCCGCTCTGGCTGTAACTCTTGGAAGCTGCCACGATGGAGGCGATGAGGAGGAGCAGGGTACCGATTAAATAGTGCAGGAGTTCCTGGGGGCAGAAACAAAGGAGACCAGTGGGTAGGGAGCTCCACTCCTGGTTCTCGGAGAGAAGGACAGAGGGGAGACGGAGAGACACTTCCTCTTCTCCCGGTAACAGCCCAGCAGGAGCAGTGGAGCTCACAGGCAACAAGAAAGGATGGCTGGCCAGGATGAGGCCAAGCAGGAGAGAAAAGATGCTGGGCAGGCAGGAAGAGAGGCGGCCAAGACAAAGATGCTTCTCAGGTGAGCAGAGATGTCCCCTAAGGATGGCTCCACTCCTGAGGTCAGGCTGTCCATGGTTACCTTCACCTCTGGCTAAGGCTACTAACAAGCAAATGAGCTGCTTGCAACTTCCAGGCTGGAGCATTTCATTTCAGTTCCAACTCTGAGAAGCAAAGCCCCTTAAAGAGATGTGTGCCTTTGCTTCTGCTGCAGAGAATGATCTGGGCTTGCCATGTGCTGGCTTTGTTGGCTGCCTGGAGGGCCTCCCCATTCTGCGGACAAAAGTCCTCCCAGTTTTACCCGCATTTTGTCTTCCCTCTTCTTGGCTGTTGAAAATGTACCCTCAGGCCAGACTGCCAAGGGTCTGAAGGAAGGGCTGACTCCGTCTTTGCTTCCCTTGGGTCCACAGGGCCATCTCTTTATGCCCCATTCACTCTCCACGATTAAATGGGGGCTTTGCAAGTCCTGGAGGAGGTGGGGTCTCTGTCTTTTGCCAACAAGAAGATGCTTCTCTTCATGTCGCCCCTTCCCTACCAACACTAGATCAGAAGGGCGAACTGGGGCTTAGGGCCACCGACAGTATACTGTGCTCTACAGAGAAATTTGTAGCTGTTAGGGCACATATTAAAAGTGAAGAGAGGTTTCAAACGAATAACCTAAACCTTCACCTTAGGACACTAGGAAAAGAAAAGCAGGCTAAAATCTACAACAATAAGAAAGAAGGAAATAGAGATTACTGCAGAAATGAATGATACAGAGAAAAGAACATCAGAGAAAGTCCATGAAATCAAGAGCTGGTTCCTTGAAATGATCAACAACATAGACTGACCAAGGGGGGAAAAAAGAGAGGAAAAACATTCAAATGGCCAGAATAGGAAATGAAAGAGGGGACATCACTACTGAAGAAATAAAAAGGATTTTAAAAGAATACTGTGATCAGTTGTACACCAATAAGTTAGATAAGTTAGACGAAATGGAGATATTCCTAGAAAGACATGCTACTGAAAATGACTCAAGGAGAAATAATCTGAATAAGATCTATAATAGTAGAACCTGAATGAATAATAAAAACACTGCCCTCAGGAAAAGCCCAGACCAGATGGCTTCCATGCAGAATTAGAAACATTTAGAGAGGAATCAATACCAACTCTTCCCAAACTTTTCTAAAAAACCTAAGAGATGAAAACACTTCTGATAACAAAGCCAAAGACATTACAAGAAAACTACAGACCAACAATATCTCTTATGAATACCAATGCAAAAATGCTCAACAAAACACTAGCAAACCAAATCCAGCTACAAGTAAACTGAATTATACCTCACATCCAATCAGAATTTTCCCCAGGAATGCAAAGTTAGTTCCACATATGAAAATCAGTGCAATAACAATCCTAGAGGGATTCATCATCCTGCATGATTGTCTTAATAGACAAATGAATTAAAGGTAACGTCTTCTATTTGATGAATACCATCTCTGGTGGCTCAAACAGTAAAGAATCTGCCTGCAATGCAGGAGACCTGGGTTTGATCCCTGGATCAGGAAGATCCCCTGGAGAAGGGAATGGCCACCCACTCCAGTATTCTTGCCTGGAGAATTCCATGGACAGAGGAGCCTGGCAGGTTACAGTCCATGGAGGTGCAAAGAGTTGGACACGACTGAGTGACTAACACTTATCTACAAAAACCCCAGCTAATGTTACATTTAATGATAAAAGACTAATACTCTCCTCCTAAGATTGGGAACAAGATGGTATCCACTCTTGCCACTTCAACATTCAATTTCTCACAATAAGCCAAGAAAATGAAGTAAAAAGCATCCAGACTGCAAACAAATGTAAAACTATCTCTATTTACAGACAGTATGCGCCCATAGATAGGAAACACTAAGGAATCCACTAACGGTCCATTAGATCTAATAAATGATTTCAACACGATTGAGGATACAAGATCAATAAACAGAAATCAACTGTATTTCTATCCACTTGCCATGAACAATCCGAAAATGAAATTAATACTTACATTTGAAATAGTATCACAAAGGGTAGGATATTTAGCAACACACTAAACAAAAATAGTATAAAACTCATACTCTGAAAGTTACATGACATTGTTGAAAGAAGTTTTAGAAGATCTAAATAAATAGAAAAACCTTCCATGCTCATGGATCACAAGACTTTAACATTGTTATTAAAATGGCAATACTCTCCAAATTTATCTACAGATTCAACGTCATTCTTATTGGAATCTCAGCTAACTCCTTTGTAGAAACTGAAAAGCTGATTTTACAGTTCTTACGGAATTACAATTCAAAATAATCCTGAAAAAGAACAAGTGGGAAGACTGCTGGAATGCAACATGGTACATCCACTTTGGAAAATAGCCGGCAGTTCCTCAAACAATTAAACAGTTACCATGTGACCCAGCAATTCCACTCCTAGGTATATTCCCAAGCAAAATAAAAACACGTCATACACAAAACTTGTACACAAATGTGCACAGCGGCAGGATTCACAATTGCCAAAAGGTAGAAAAAATCCAAATATCCATCAATGATAAATGAATAAACAAAATGTGACTGAGTGGTTAGGACTCCGTGCTTGCACTGCAGGGGGCATGGGTTCGATCTCTGGTCCGGGAACTAAGATCCCGCAGGCCACGTGGTGCACCCCCAACAAACAAACAAATCAACAAAAAACCAAATTGTGGTACATCCTTTCCATGGATTATTTCTTAGCTACAAAAAGAAATGAAGTACTGATACATGCTATAAATAGACAAACCGATACTCTACTAAGTGAAAGAAGCGCTAGTTACAGAAGACCACATATATGAGTCCACTTACATGAAATCTGCAGAATAGGAAAAGTTATAGAGACAGAAAGGCCCTTAGTAGTAGCTCAGGGCTGGAGGAGACGAGGGGTAGGAGGTAACAGCTAAAGGGTACAGGGTTTCTTTTTGAGGTGATGAAAATATTCTAACAATGAGGTGACGGTTGCACAAGTCTAGAAACATACAGAAATCCACTGAACTGTACACTTCAATCGGTAATTGTACGACATGTCAACAAAGTGTAAATAAAGCCCTTTTAAAAATAATACAACGGGAAGAGGAAACCTTAGCAACTTCTGATATCTTTCTTCAGACTCTGCCTGCCCGCTTTGGCTGACAGATCTTGCCCGTATGACAGTGTCATACCCACCACCTCTATCAGCTTCATCCTTCCACGTTCCGCCTCCAGGTCACCCCCCACATGGCCCATTTTCTGTCACTTGAGAAAAGAAGCATCGAGATGAGAAGCACAGCCTTCTTGCAGCTTGAAGGTGAGTTTGAGAGGCCAGTAGGACACGAGGCAGAGAGGGCCACCCAACAGTGGGAAATTCAGAGCTGAAGCAGCCAAGGAGGCGGGGCGGGTAGATGGGAGGGACGTCAGGTCCCAGCGCCCAGCCAGCATCCTGACTCGAGTGGGCGGAGAGCAGCCGGCCACTCCCTTACCGACAGGGGCCAGCTGATACAGGTGAGCACGCGGTACAGGCGGAAGAGGTGCACCAGGTAGAAGGCGAGGATCATGATCAAGTTGCAGATGGTAACCACTTCAAAGTAGCTGTAGGCGCTGTAGCTGGTCCACACAGAGCTCCTCACGCAGATGAAGGCGATCAGCAGCGTGGCCTGGAGGGGAAACACAGAGACATCAGAGAAATGCCCACCCAAGATGGGCACCCAGGGAACGAACAACCAAACAACAGGGGCTTCCCTGGAGGGAAGTGGTTAAGACGCTGAACTTCCACAGCAGGGGGCTCGGGTTCGATCCCTGGTCAGGGAACTAATATCCCACATGCCCCCAAAATAAAATAAAACGAATACGGTGATAAGACAGATTTATAAACCAGAACGACAGAACACAACCCACCACAGGGAACTGAGGAGCTGCCACCATGGAGGGTCCTTCCTCACAAACTGGCAAGGAACGCTGCAGCTGCCCCGCAGGACAAGCTTTTGACACACAAGCCACTGTGAACGCTGAGGATGGAGGAAGTGGCGTGTCCGCTCCAAGGTCTATGTGGCAGCAGGGTGCAACCTCAGACAGAGGGCAGGAATTCTGGAAATAACCAGGCAGGACCATTCCCCTTATCCGCTCAACCTCCACAGAGTCAGCCAGACAGTGGACCCCAGGTTTACATGGTAGGTTGACCTAGGAAGTTGCCGATACTTCACTGTTTTTGACCCACCAAGATGTCAGTTCATACAAATAACCTACCAGCTGGCAGACAGTAAGTTACTGCTGACAAGAAATCAAATAACAATCCAGCTAAGAGGACAGATGAGACAATTTTATTCGAGTCAAACTGAGGATGATAACCTGGCAAACAGATTCTCAGAAATTCTGAGAACTGCTCCATTGAGCAGAGGTTAGAGGTGCAGTTTTATACATTTTTGAGACAAAGAAATTATGTATCACATTGACAGGTTAGCATTGTGTACACAGTTCGGTGAAGTGTTTTTTTTTTTTTTTCCAATTATGCATGTACAGATAAGCCTTTGGTCAACATGACCCCTTGTTTGAGATAAAAGAGAAATATATTAATCATAGAGTTATAAAGAATCTGAAGAAAGAGGCCTTCTTCTCACAGGCTGAGTTCGTCTTTCTGCTTTGAGGAGGTCTGGTTAATGAATAACATAGATTCACACTACACTTTGGGAAAGGCCCACAAAGGGGGCATGTCCTTAGTTATTGCTGGCTTTTTTTTTCTTCTGTCTCAGTTTGATTGTTCTGCCATAGAAAATTTACCTCATCGTTCCCATGTACTGATTGCTTGATGTACATGATCTCGTTGAGACGTCCTAGAACTCTGCCGAGTCAGCAAAATCCCCCCACGCCTGCTTGTGGGGAAATGGAGGCAGACAGGCTCCATCATCAGCCTACGGCTACCCAGTCAGAGCTTTCCTGGTGGCTCAGACAGTAAAGAATCTGCCTGCAACGCAGCAGACCCGGGTTCAATCCCTGGGTTGGGAAGATACGCTGGAGAAGGAAATGGCAACCCACCCCTGTATTCTTGCCTGGAGAATCTCATGGACAGAGGAGCCTGGAGAGCTACAGTCCATGGGGTCGCAAAGAGTTGGACACGACTGAGTGACTAACACCCAGTTTGTAAGCAGTGGAGGAGGAATTTGAATCTTAAGACTGTCTGATTCCAGGGATCATGTTCCTCCACTTTGGATGCAGTTTTGCTTTCCAAAATGTAAGCCCTGACCATTAATGAGCTGAGGCGGCCAGATGCATCATCAAACGTGTAGGAATCCTGGCTACAAGGTGGTGCTTGCTCCACGCCCTGTCCTCCCGCACCCTGCCCCATCCTGGGGCCTGCTATGAGAACTCGGTAAGTATACTGTTACCTGAATGAATGAGTGTGCAGAAGTAATGATCTCATGACCTACTAATGAATGAGCAGGTCGGGTCAATTATTGGCAACATAAGAATACCATGGGAGGGACATCCCTGGTGGTCCAGCGGTTAAGACGACACGCATCCCATACTGGGGATCCAGGTTCGATCCCTGGTTGGGCAACTAAGATCTCGCATGCCGCAGAGCGTGGCCAAAAAAAAAAAAAAAAATACCATGGGAGGGCAGACTGAAAGAGGGAAGAGAAGGCTGAGTTTCTGCGAAGGTCACTCACAGAGAAGAAAGTCTTGCTCACCCCAAATGGGGGAGGAACCGATAACACACAGGTGTTAAACGTATGTAAAGTCTCGGTCAATATTAAAAGCACAACCAATTTAGGACAAAGGTTAAATCTTTCATTCTGCCTCTGGCCTACAGAACAGTGACTGTCCAAGGGCGTGTGTGTGAGATTTTGTGTTCCATGAAACAGTTGATGTCTGGAGGCATTCCTGGTTGTCGCGCTGTGTGTGTGTGTGTGTGTGGTGGCGGGATGCTGACACCCCTCCATGCACAGGACAGTCCCCATAATAAAGAACTATCAGGCTTCAAGTGTAGCCCTCAAGCTACTGTGCCCTGGAGAAACGTGGCTGCAGAAAGTGAGCAGCTATAATGAGAATTCAATCACGAAAACGATCTAAGGCTGGCCAACGCTAAAAACAGTTTTCTAAAGCTCCTCATTGCTAGCATTCCATCAGGCTTGTAGGTCACAGGGACGTCAGCGTGCAAAGAACGTTCAGCTTGAGGCCTAAAGTGGGCATGAAGAGTGTTCTACTTAACAGATCAAAGCAGAAGAATGTGGCCCTGACACACAGGGACCCTCAAGGTTTGCATATTTCCCTTCGCTAATGAGCAGCCTGAGGATTTTCATTTTTTCGGTTCCTCTCCAGCCCACTGGCCGTGGATGATATAACGATTCATGCCTTGAGGCTGTTTTAAACCTCCAAAGGTTGCCTTTGCTTCACCCAGGAGTGTGCCTGATGGTCAGAGCTCTGCTGCTCCATCAGCATCCCCATTTCCAGCCCTTGTCTATCTGGGGAGTTAGGTGAGGGAGTTCCCCCACCCAGCATGGATCCTCTCACACAGGCTGGGGTGGTTTAATTCACTTAAAATGCAAATAACCCAGGATTATGCAGTGTGATTTCGAGGTGGAGAAGCAATTTTGCACCTCATTTAATGCACAGATTAGAGTCATTTTTACCAGTCTTTATCTGGGACTGAGTCTGAGGACACGTGGGTAAGTTTCCCCAAGCAACAGAAGGGGCCCAGGCAGGTCTTCCCCTCTGAGCCCCAGGGCTGAGCTAAGAAGTACACGATTGCTCTATGGCCCCAAACCATCTCCATCTTCTCTGGGAACCCTGACTACGAAATAAGACTCCCCGAATTCTCATCCCTGGGTCTCAGGCCGCCAGTCATGCATTCTTCTCCAGTGAAGCCCGATTCTGGCCAATCTCGTTTAAAGGGCAGATGGGGTATACTCGTGCACGCTACCAAAAGCTTCCTTTCTGCCCAAGGAGGCATCATTGCTACTTTGGCTAGCCAGCATCTTAGCTAGCGCACTTTATTCTAGACTTTTCAGGAACTCCTCCAGGGCCAGTGAGTAACCTCTGCAAATGCCTCGAATCTTCCAGATTGACACTCAGGGGGCATGCGGAAGGGTGAAGCAAGAGAAAGAACAGACAATGGAGAGAAAAGAGCTGGGATGTGGACAACCCTGCCGCCCCCACAATCAGCCCTCTCAGGACCTCTTTTTTCCCTTCCCCCTTCATTAAAAAAAGATGAAGTGGAGTTGATTTACAATGTGGTGTTAGCTTCAGGTGTACAGTAAGGTAATTTGGTTATATATGCATATATATATATAAATCAGTTATACATATATATATGTACTTTTTCAGGTTCTTTTCCATTATAGGTTATTATAAGATACTGAATATAGTTCCCTGTGCTGTACAATAAATCCTTATTGTTTATCTATTAGGACCTTTTCGTGTTCCCAGTTAAAAAAGTCTGAACTCAGAGAAACTGAAGTGAAGCAGGCTGGAGAATTTCTGGGAGACACAATCGGTTCTGTTTAGAGTAATATCAGTGTGATACTACCTAAAGGACCCACTTGTTTCCTTGGGGGCCTTGTGTGTGTGTGTGTGTGTGTGTGTGTGTGTGTTAGTTGCTCAGACATGTCCGACTCTTTGCAACCCCATGGACTGTAGCCCACCAGGCTCCTCTATCCATGGAATTCTCTAGATCCTCTCATAAAGGTCTTTTCTTTTTTTTTTTTGGCTGCACCATGCGGCTTGTGGGCTGAACCTAGGTCCTGGCAGTGAAGGCTCTGAGTCTTAACCATCAGGGAATTCCCAATCTGTTCTTTTATAGCAAACTGTCACGCAAGTTGAAAATAACGCGCCTAATATAAATGTCCAGGGGTTTAAAAGTCACGTTGCAAGAACCTTCAACTCAAAGCCACGTCTCTCGGACCTGCCATGGCACTGTTTGGAGAGACCCTGGCTTTCCCTCAGATGAGAAACCACTCCCTCTCCCCTAGACGGAGTTCTCGCTGACTCCGTGCCATCAGAATTCTTACTATTAGAAAGGAGATGAGTGTTGTGAAAGCAGCATGAGTTTCGATTTCACAGGAGATGAAACCAACTGAACGTCACCTGAGAAAAATGACAGTCAGCCCGAGAACTTCAGAAACTAATACAGGCAGATCCGAAGCCCCCGGCCAGGCAGTGGGCCCAGGTTTTCAGGCTGGGTGGGTCTCCTTCAAAGAGCAAATGGAATTCTGAAGTCTGACGGACAATTTCTGGACAAGCCTCCAGAGGTGGTGCTCAGGAGATGAACTGCCCAGGGACATCCCCTCAGCAGGTCTGTGCCCTAACACCCTGCCCACGTCTGGCTGCAGATGGCACCACGCACCTTTGTGTGAGAGTCTGCTGGGGCTGGGCGCTGGCAGGTCACCCACCCCACCCTCCCACAGGGTTTTTCTTCTGACCTTGGAATAATGTTTCAGTGAGAGACACAGGCAGGAGGAGGGAAAGGGAGTGATGAAAGGCAACGTGAAAAGGCCGCAGAGCCGCTCTAAGAGGCTTTTCTGGAAAAGTCCAGGAGATGAAAGCTGGGCTTGTTCAAAAAGTCAGAGATGTGGGCGATGATGCGGCGATGGGAAAATGTATCTGTAGATGTAAGCGGGCCCATCGGTGGCTCTGCCTGGGGGCGGGGAGGATGGCAGGAGACCGCGATATTCCAGCTGTGGCTGAGCTCTGCCCTGGGCTCACGTAGACGCACCCCTGCCTGGCGGGGAAGCCCCCTCCTCTAGTCTCCAGGAAATGGCCCCGCGCCAGCCCATGGAGAGGCATGTGCCAATGGACTGTTCCGTGGTAAAATTCACTTATTTTATTTTCTTGTATTATAAAGATCACATATGAGGAATTCCCTGGCAGTCCAGTGGTTAGGACTAGTTTCGACTGCAGGGACATAGGTTCAATCCCTGGTCGGGGAACTAAGATCCCTCAAGCTGCATGGCACTGTTCAAAAAAAAAAAAAATCCCATACAAAGTTGTAAAAGGTGCTTTATGACACCTCATGGAGATCTTTAATGGCATTATACCCAGGCCCAGGGGTAAGTGCTCTACAGTTTTTAACCAAGTTCATCCTCACAGCAGTCCTAGGAGGCAAATCGTGTTGTCATCCTTTTACAAGGAAAATAAGACACAGAGAGGTTAAGCGGCTTGCTGAAAGTCACACAGCAGGGCAGCGGAGTCAGCTGTGCCCCGGGCACATGGCTGCACATCCCTGCTCCCCACAATACCGCCTGCCCATAGGACCCGACTGTTTCTCTCCAGGCCCCTCTCCCGGCTCCTGGCCTCTGTTTTCAGCCAAGGGCTTGAACCCTCTGTCTGGTTCCCACTGGGAGCAAGCACAGAACAGCCTGTGGGACCCTGGATAATAGAAGGGAAACCTGCCTTGATTCAGATGCTGTCACAGTGGGAGGCAGGGCTCCGGGGCTCCAACTCACAAAGGTGGGGCCCTTTAGAAATGACAGTCACATCAGGCATCCTGCTTAAGTAATAAGGTCACTCTAATTATATAATCAATACTTATACAGAATAGAAAATCAATTCATGAAGTGTCGGAGAAAACAAAAATCACCCATAATCCTACTTCTCAGAGATAACCACCACCTCTGCAGTTTAGGGTATTTCTTTCTACATACGGATGTTTTGAGCACATATGTATTATTTTTCCTTTTCAAAGACTGGATTACACTCTATATACAGTTGTTTACAATAATTTGTATTTATTTTTGGCTGCGCTAGATAAATTTTATTTATTTATTGTTGCTGCGTGGGCTTTTCTCTAGCTGTGGTGAGTGGGCGCTTCTAACTGCAGTGGCTTCCCTTGTTGCAGAGCGTGGGCTCTAGGCATGCAGGCTTCAGAAGTTGTGGCTTTAGAGTGCAGGCTCGAGAGTTGTTGCGCATGGGCTTAGTTGCTCTGCAGCACGTGGGATCTTTCTGGATCAGGGATCAAACCTGTGTCCCCTACATTGGCAGGCAGATTTTAATTTTTTTTTTTTTTTTTTTTTTTTACCACTGAGCCACCAGGGAAACCCCTATACACTGTTCTATACCCCGCTTTTA
This sequence comes from Okapia johnstoni, assembly GCA_024291935.2. NCBI lineage: Eukaryota > Metazoa > Chordata > Mammalia > Artiodactyla > Giraffidae > Okapia > Okapia johnstoni. Next base: position 5,812,095 of record CM044323.1, on the reverse strand, counting down.
ATTTTTTAGAAGATTTTTTTTTTATGTGGACCATCTTGAAAGTCTTTACTGAATTTGTTACAATATCGCTTCTGGTTTCTTTTTTATGTTTTGGTTTTTTTGGCCAGGAGGCTTATGGGCTCTTAACTCCCTAACCAGGGATGGAACCTGTGTCCCCTGCATTGGAAAGTGGAGTCCTAACCACTGGAGCACCGGGGAAGTCCCTATACCCTGCTCTTTAAAAAGATAATTATTTTATCATTTGTAGTCTCTCCTCACTCAATTATTCTGCTTCAGAACCCCAGCAAGCAGTGTATTTCATCTGTTTATTTTTTATCGTCTGTCACCCCTGATTGTAAGCCTCATGATGCTGAGGGTTTTGGTCTGTTTTGCTCACTGTTGTTCCAAAGTCAGGACCTTGAAGGGCATGTGGATTCTTCATAGGTAATATTTTTGGTTGGAATGAATGAATACAGTTTACAGTCCACCCACTCCTGAGGCCTTCCATGGTCCAGGCACCCGGCAGGACCACGCTCTTGCTCCTCATGCCGAGAGGGGGAGAGAAAGGAGAAAGCGTCACCCGGGACAGGCCCACCATTAACATGGGAGGAGACTGGTACGTTCAGGCTTCTCCTGTGCATTTGAAACAAGTGCAAGCTTTGACCCCAGAAACCAGGGGTCATCGGGGAAGCTCTGCAAAACACACACACACACGTTCAGGTGCGGAGCAGGCCCGAGTGATGCTTTGCCCAGCTGGCTACCCAGCCCTGTGCGTTCTTCTCTGTACGCAGTTCAGCTGTGGGCACACAGGCGGGGCCCAGGACCAATTCTGCACTGTACCCGCAGGGCCCAGCACAGAGAAGGCCTTCGATGACGGGCACAGGACTGAATTTGGGGCAAAACCGGCTTCTCACCAGTGCCCCCGGGTAAACACAGCCTGTGGGCGGACTGCAGCCTCTTCTCTGCAGTCACATCGCCTTGGCTCTCGGGTTACAGGAGACAGCACTGAAAGCAGGGCTTTGCTTTGGGGGCACAAGTGCGAGGGGCACTGCCTTAGTAGGGACCACCACAAGCACATAGAGTGCTGGGCGACTGAGACAAACCCTGGGACTTCCTTGGCGGTCCAGGGTTAAAACTCTGCGTTTCCAATGCAGGGGGCCCAGTTTCAATCCCTAGTTGGGGAAATAAGATCCCACATGCCAGGCGGTGCAGCCAAAAAAAAAAAAAAAAAAGACACACACACACATACCCTGAAATATTTATGGATGAGATAAATACAGTAGCACAGGAGTTGCCTCTTCAGAATAATATGGGAGCAAGTGTGCACGAGGGATCTTTTAGGAATGACGGGAAAAATCTAAAATTGCATTATGGTGATGGCTGCACAACCCTGTCAATTTACTAAAAATTACTGAATTGTACTCTTAAAATGAGGAGCTTTTATGGTATGTACATTGTACATCAATAAAGCTATTAAAAAAAAAAGGGAAGCCTAAGGAGGTGAAGGTATAATTCAAGGAGGATGGAGGGAATTCCCCGGGGATCCAGTGGTTAGGAGTCCGAGCATCCACTGCAGGGGGCAAGGGTTCTATCCCTGGCCAGAAAACAGATCCCATGTGCCACGAGGTATAGGAAAAAAAAAAAATCAAGGAGGATTGGGCATGAGCTGGTGGTGACTGCTGCCACTAAGGTAATGCAGGCGACAGTCAGTACACCCTCTAAAGATGCGATGAGAATAGAGAGTCCTGGTGCTTCACCCCCAAATACGTATGCAGTGAACCATGAAGTAACAGTAACAGTGAATTAACACATGAGGATTAATACTAAGCACAGGCTTGGGAGGCACTGCCGGAGTTAACACCCAATTGTCACGTATAACACATCTCTTGATCCAGTAACGTCATCTTTACTAAACTATCCTATTGAAACAGGAAGCCCTTAACTGAGGAAACACAGTATTAATTTAGAATGGGGGAAAACAGAAAATACATGAAATGCTCTCTTTTTTGATAAAGATTCTAAAACCTAGAGAATGGGATGAAAAGAACCCCCCGTGTGACTCCCTCAGGGTCTGACTCAAGAGTAGGAGCTAGTGTGTTTCTCAGAGGTTCCTGATGAATCATTAAGAGAAGAGAAGAGAGAGAGGCCGCCGAGAATCTTCTCCAGGACTGGGGGAGCAGGGGCAGGGTCAGCGGCCCTTGCTGGGACGTGAGCTTTCTCCAAAGTGCTGAAATGGTGACGCTTATTCTCAGGGATGTTACTGTTCACGAGGTACCTCCCCCGAGCCTGGCCCTGGGCTGTGCTCTTACGATTCCCCTTATGCAGATGAGGAAACCGAGATGTGGGAAGTGCCTGTCCCAGGCCAGAGAGCTGTTTGCCCGGAGACGGGATTCAGTCTTTTCCAGCCAGTTCCCTTAATGGTTCTTAATCACAGAATCCTGCTTCTGTCCCCTTTTATGTTTGCTTGTTGTTTTCTCCCCAGGCTGAGGTCCCAGGTGGTGGTCCCAGTGGTAAAGAACCTGCCTACTAACGAAAGAGATGAAAGAGATGTGGGTTGGATCCCTGGGACGGGAAGATCCCCTGGAGGAGGGCATGGCAACCCACTCCAGTATTCTTACCTGGAGAATCCCAGGAGCCCCGCAGGCTACAGTCCACGGGGTTGGAAAGAGTCAGACATGACTGCAGCAACTTAGCACGCACGCCCGTGGGACAGGGCAGATGACTTCATTGGCAAAGCTTTCATAAGCTTTCCCTGAGGACTCAACGGTCTGAGGTAGGAGACAGGATGGGACTGGACTGCACAAGAGGCTCTAAGTCTCTGCAGCCAGATATTCTGAGGCCCCCGGCCTCAGCGTGAGGGGTAAAGGAACATCTCACCCCTCGTTACTGCATGCCAGCTGACCATGCTTTCAGAGAACAGCCGTAGTAACAATTCCAGGCTCCTGCGCTCTTCTAGACCCTGGCTGCTCCTCACCTAGAAGCAGAACATATCCCTTGCCTTGAACCTGAGTCGCCTGAAAGGCCTCCTGGCAGGAGGTGAAAATGACACCACAGGCCTTCTACAGCTGGGTCAGGGACCCTGATGCAACTTCCCTGAGCCCCCACCCAGTCTGCGAACGCACCCCTGGAGCTCTCCCACCAAAGGTCACTTGGGGAGGCCGAGAGTGGGTGTCTGGCCAAAGCCCCAGCTGAGGGTGGGTCACTGGTCAGCACCTAGCTCAACACACGAGAAAGCAAAGCTCCTCCAGCCCCAGCTCTCAAGTTCTCCCAGCTGCCCAGTCACCATGGAGCAAAGACAAAGCCCTGTTCACTGTGTCCCGCCCACGCTTCTGACCCACAGAATCTGTGAGCCTAGTGAGTGGCTGTTTTACACACATTAACTTTGGGGGCAATTTGCGGTGCAACCATAGTAGCTGGAGCAGCCGCTTAAACTATAAAAAAAAAAAAAAAAAAAAGGTCCCGCCTGGCCTGTTTTGAAAGTTGCATATGCATTGTTCTGGGTTTCGTGTTTTGATTCCTGTGCAAAGGGAAGTTGAGGTCCGTTCAGAGGGCAGCGGGGGGCCCAGGTGAGGGATCACATCTCGTCCCCACCTGGGACCTGGCGTAGGCACAGCCCCTCTGCCGAGAGCTCTCAGTGGCTCAGCTGGAAGGCAGCTGTTGCCCCCAAGAACCCGGTCACCGACGATTACACAGCGCAGCCACTGGCTGCAGTGGGGATGGCTGAGGACGGCTCCATATACCCCCACCTCCATCCCGTGTCACACCCCCAAAAAGATGCTCGAACTGGATGGTCCTCAACGAGAGGCTCTGATGGGGCGACAACTGCTGGGTCTGGATACTCCGGGCTCGGCTGAGAAAAATGAAAAAATGCCACTGACAGTCAAAGGCTACCTCCGCCAGCTCTTGGTCTGGGCTTCCCTGCAGTGGCATCTAAGAAGGAAATGCAGGAGGAGCCCAGGACTCTGCTGGTGGTTAAGACTCTGCACTTCCCATGTGAGGGACTCAAGTGTGGTCCCTCACTGGAGAACCATAATCTGACATGCTGCATGAGGCAGCAAAAATTAAAAACAAGGAGCCCTGGACGGCTACCTCTGAATCCTCTTGGGTCCACCCCAAGCTGCTCAGCTGGTGAGAGCCACTTATTTATACTTTCTGGTTGAGATTTCATTTGAAAAGAAGATCTTCCTACCAGATACATCTATATGTTGATCTTCTTTAAATTCAGGACAGTGACTGTCTCCACAGTGCTGAGCACAGGCAGGTCCTTAAGTCTGGGGAGCAGGTACCCCACCACGTGGTTTGTGACGACGCCACCTCCCACCACGTCAGGAGACTCATGCTGCTAGGTCCCAGCCTGGAGGCCATGGGCTTGGCTGAGAAAAATGAAAAAATGCCACTGACAGTCAGAAGCTACCTCTACCAGCTCTCGGTCTGGGCTTCCCTGCAGTGGCATCTAAGAAGGAAATGTCTGGAGGCAGACGTGCAGACAGTGCTGAGACCCAGTTACCCCAGGTGAACCCAGTCCAGATCGGACGAGAAGCCAGCCTCCAGACACAGAAGCAAGCCAGGGTCGTGATTAGCAGGGCAACTGCAGTGGCCTCCATCATGTGAGCAGTAAACGCTTGGTGATGCCACCAAGAGTTTAGGACTGTTTGTCATGCAGCAAAAGCTAACTGATGCATCTGCTTTCAGAACTTCCCTGGTTTCCCATTCAGGCAACCCCAGTTTTTACAGTGGAAAGAAGAATAAATTTATTCATTCAGTGATTATTTATTGAGTCCTAACGATGTTCCTAGCCCTGCTTAGGAACATAAGGCTACGCTGGTTTCCATTTTGCCAAGGACGATCCTAAGGAAACCTTGATGCAGGAGAGAGAGAGAGTTACGCCATTCAGTGCTTTGGCCAGGTCCTGGTGAAGTAAATATTTGAAAAAGCTGTGTGGCCCGGCCCCAGCAGCAGGCCTGGCACTCAGCCCTGGGCGCCTGCCAGAAGTAAGTGCCTGCTGGATTTGACAGTGTGGGTGTGGGCTGCCTTGATTAAAAACCCAAGCAGCATGATGCCAACTCAGTGCCAGCCTGGGGGGAAAAGAAATTAGTCTGGGATAAAAAAATGACAAAGCAAGTACACAAAAGCCACTGAAGGATTGTAAGCATGTATCACTGATGGAAAACCACAGTGATTAGGGGTACATGATTGTCGTTTGGCACCCAGAGAGAGGAGAAGGAGACCTGAGTTTAAGCCAAAGGCTGGTCTTCAATCAGAACAAGTGAGCCTGAAAGGAGCAGTAAAGCATAGTCAGTAACCCCCGTAGGTCAAAAAGTCACTTAACAAACACAAGTACTAATGGACCAGTTAACCTTGCCAGGCCTCGGTCTCCTCATCTTTAAGATGGGGTAAGAAGAAAACCCACCACAAAGAGCTGATGTGAAGATTAAACGAGACGACTCGGGCAGAACATTGAGAATGGCTGGCAGCGCTCTGGTAAACATTCAACAAAGGGCAAGTATTAAAGTCCCTGCGGGTGTATTCTGAGAAGAGTAACACAGGATGATGTTTGAGAAGCTCTTGGCACACAGCACAGTTAACTGGTGGCTCATCTAAGCACGGCGAGTTGTCAGCAGGCAAAAAGCACACTGTAAGGACTGTTTAGACCCGGGCCCTGCCTCAGAGGACAAGGGGCTTCGGACCCAGACACGGGGACAAGGGCTTTCCTGGTGGCCCAGTGGTTAAGACTCTGCGCAGGGGGCCCGGGTTTGATCCCTGGTTGGGGAACTAGATCCCGCATGGCGTGACTAAAGAGCCCACATGGCCAAATGAAGATTCAAGATCCCGCATGCTGCAACTAAGCCCCAGCACAGCTCAAAGAAAACAGGGACGAATGCCATCAGGGAGGCACCATCGGGGAGGAAGGGCACGTGCTCTGTAAAGAGCGGGAGTGCTTCAGGGTGGACTCACGGGCTGCAGGATCTGCATACACCGGGAAGGGGAAGAAGGCTTCCAGCGGAGGGAACTGGTGGGAGGGCGAGGCTGGAGGAGCATGGGGCAGGTATTTGGGGGCGGGTGAGCTGTCCACTGTGAGCAAACCCTACCGGTGTGGGGGACACAAAGCTGGCGGAGGGAAGGGGGCAACAGGTCCTGGGCTGAGAAAGCAGACGGTAGGGGCGGGCAGTGGGGAGCCAGTGAAGACCACTGAGCAGGAAGAGCCGCAAGTAGAACCTTGGAAAACACAGGCAGTGGAGTTGGGGGAGAAGCAGTGCAGGCCCAGAGAGGGCGAGCCTGTGTCCGGGAGGACTGCAGAGGCGGGGGGGGGGGGGGGGAGGCCGACAGGTGGCACAGACGGCCCGGGGGGCCTGGGGTGACGTGGGCAGCCCCTCCTGCACCACAGCTCTCGGGGGCAGCCGGGAAACTCCCCGAGAGCTCAAATGGGAGGCGGCTGCCTCGGATTCCTCAAGCTGCTGACACAGGCTCCAAACCAGCTGGCAGAGCTGTCTGTCTAGACCTTTGCACAGACAAAGCCCTGGATGAAAGAAAAACGCGCCAGGCCCCCTGCCTCCAGCAGGCTGTCGGCATCCCCTCTGCTGCTCTTTGGCCGGGTTTTAGAAAATGACTCCCCAGAGGGGACAAGACCACGGGGCAGGAGTATATACCTCACCCCTGACTGCTTCCCTATCCAGCCACCACATCCTTGGTTCAAAGGTACAGTTAACTGTGATCTACACGCCCAGCTTCGGTGACATCACTCCCCAAAGCAGGCCTTTCTCCCATGCCTCACTCTCCCTGACTCTCTCACTTTCAGATCACCCGTGTGCCAGGTGAAAACAAAGACTTTCCTTCAGGAAGTTCCCCACCCCCTTGGCCTCTGCTTAAAAAACAACCCCGGTAAGGCTGGAGCCCAGCCCCTCCCCACGTTTCCCCTTCCTGGGCCTGCAGGGTCACTCCAGGCCTCCTGGCTGCTGAAAGCTGCCTGGTGGTAAGACACAGCGCCTTTCGGTCCCCACGGAGCAGCCCTGCCTCCACCCTGGTCTTGATGCCTTTGGAGGAAGCCGGGAGGAATGAGACAGGAGCAAACAGTTCCTGCTAAACAAAGCCTCCTCCTGTGCACCTGCTAAGACACCCGCTCAGATAAACGCAGCAGGGACACACTGTCCCAGGGCTGCCCTGGGGCCGGGCACTTAGCGGAGCCTCAGCAGGGTGAGGCGAGTCGCCGTAGACCTAGCCGCGGGAGTCAACTGCTTCCTCCTGCATCCTGTTTCTGAACTGAGTTTCACAACTTTATCCTGTTCTAACATGTGTGCAGAAGTGAGACCCAGGCAAACCCCCAAAGAGCTGCAGCCACAGGAAGAGGAAACAGAAGTACCCGAGCTCAGCTATCAGCGTGCCCAAGCCTCGGAGGATCATTACAAGCTGCTGGATCAACTCTAGCAAAAGCCGCAAAAGAATAAGCGCATGGGACTCCCCCCATGGAACAGTGCAGAGGAAACTGCCTGCTACTGCAGGGGACACGGGTCTGATCCCCGGTCCCGGAAGATTCCACATGCTTCAGGACAACTAGGTCCACACACCCAATTACCAAAGCCCTAGTGCCTCAAGGCCTGAATGCCAGCTACTGAGCCCGCAAGCTGCAACAACTGAAGCCTGGGCAGCCGGAGCCTGTGCTCAGCCACCAGAGAAGCCACCGCAAGGACGAGCCTGCACACTGCAACGAAGCCCAGCCCCTGCTGGCCGCAACCGGAGAAAGCCCACATACGGCACTGAAGACCCAACTCAGCCAAAAATACATCATAAATTAGACACAAAATGTTTTAAATAAAAGATTAAAAAAAATACTGGTATATTGAATTCAACAATCTATAAAAAATATAAATGCTCAACAACTAACTAAAGCTGATCCCAGGAATCCACAGCTGGTTCAACATTTGAAAAGCAATGTATGCCCATTAACAGACAGAAGAAGAAAACCTGAACATTCTTATCAATTGGCACAGAAAAAGCATTTGACAAAATTCAATATCCGTTCATTATAAAAACTTTCAGGATAGCAGGGAACTTCCTTGACCAGATAAAGGCCATCTACAAAATAATCTGGTGAAGGACAGAGAGGCCTGGTGTGTTGCAGTCCATGGGGTCACAGAGAGTTGGACACGACTGAGCGACTGAACAACAACAGCAAAATAATCTACAGCTATCAGTATACTTAGTGGTGAGAGACTGCAGGTTTCCCTCTAAGATAGCCAACAAAGATGTCCTTTTTCGCCATTCATATTCAATGTTCTTCTGGAGGTTGCAATAAGAAAAAGAAATAAAAGGCATACAGATTGAAAAGGAAAAAATAAAACTTTATTTGGGACTCTGTGCTTCCACTGCAGGGGGCACAGGTTTGATCCCTGGCCAGGGAACTAAGATCCCACATGTCATATGGCCAAATAAATAAATAAATTGTAAAAAAAAAAAAAAACAAAACCCAAACAGCTTTATTTGTTGACAATAAGATTACTTATAAGTCCCAAGAGAATCTACAGAAAAAGATCCTAAAACTAAATAAGCTTAGCAATGTCACAGGTTGCAAGATCAGTACCAAAATCAGCTGTAGATCTATAGACTACCAATGAACAACTGAAATTAAATGTTAGAAATAAGTAGGACTATTTACAGTGGCAGCAACAAGGGAAATATTTATTAGATGTAAATCTAACTTTATAGTATGCTACAAACCACAAAATATTGATGAAAGAAATCAAAGAATACCTAAATAAAAAGAGAGATTTTGATGGATAAGGAGATGCAATATTGTTAACATGCCATCCCCTAAATTGATTTATAGATTCAATACAATCCCAATCAAAGCCCGGCAGGTTTTTTGGGGGGATGAGTGCCAAAGAACTGATGCTTTTGAACTGTAGTGTTGGAGAAGACTCTTGAGAGTCCCTTGGACAGCAAGGAGCTCCAACCAGTCCATCCTAAAGGAAATCAGTCCTGGGTGTTCACTGGAAGGACTGATGCTGAAGCTCCACTACTTTGGCCACCCAATGTGAAGAGCCGACTCACTGGGAAAGACCCTGATGTTGGGAAAGATTGAGCAGGAGGAGAAGGGGGCGACAGAAGATGAGATGGTCAGATGACATCACCAACTCAAAGGACATGAGTTTGAGCAAACTCCGGAAGATAGTGAAGGACAGGGAAGCCTGGCGTGCTGCAGTCCCTGGGGTCGCAAAGAGTTGGACACGACTGAGTGAGAGAACCACAACAGATAGAGCTCCCATACTGCACCACTACCAAAAAGCCCAGTTTGGGAGCTGATCAAGAGTATTTTCCGACTCTACGCCTTTGCACAGGCTGTTGCCTCCTTTGGAACTCTCTTCCCAGGCTCAGGTCTCAGCCTCAGGTTCCTTTCCCAGGCAGGTATGAGTGCAGGCTGGGAGGACTCTGGTTAGCTGAGATCACAGCCTTCTCCGCTTCCTCCCGCAGAAGGCTCATCACCCTCACACTATCCACACTTCACTGATTCAGAGATGCTCCGTCTCTCACATTTTCAGTTCCCTCCAGCCAGAGATGGGTCTGCACCTTCTGCTGGCTAGACCAGAGAGCAGTTGTGAAGCTGTTACCATTGCCTGCCATGTGCCAGCTCAAAACTTGGGAATGGTGTCACAGCACATGTAAGAAAATCCCCAAGACCAGAGCGGAGCACTCCCTGAAACCCTGGGAACCAGAGGTTGTGGGGTGGAGATGGCAAGATGGTGAAACGGGCACATGTAGCATCATTCCCAGGAGCAGGAGTCAAAAGCCAGCTGGCTTATGAGCCCAGCACCGATGGCCCTCAGTTCTTTCACTGGCTCTTCTAAGGAATGCTCCACTGCTCACACTCTTGACGACACAGAGGACCAGACTATGCGAAAACACTTAAAAAGGGATTCCTTAAAAAAAAAAAGACTCTTTAGGGACTTCCCTGGTGGTCTGGTCCAGTGGCTAAGATTCTCTGCGCCCAATGCAGGGAGCCTGAGTTTGAACCCTGGTCGGGGAACTAGATCCCACATACGGCCTCAAAGACTGAAGATCCTGAGTGCTGCAACTAAGACCTGGAGCAGCAAAATAAATAAGTAAAATATATTTTAAAAAATAAAGATACTTACAAAAAAAAAAAAAAGAATTTAGCAGAGAAGGGCCATTTTAGGAATATCTTCACCAATTTATTTTCCTTCATCAATTTTCCTTTTTAGGTATTCACAAGAGTATATAAAAGGGCTTCCCTGGTGCCTCAGCTGGTACAGAATCTGTCTGCAATGCAGGAGGCCCTGGTTCGATTCCTGAGTCAGGAAGATCCTCTGAAGAACGGATAGGCTACCCACTCCAGTATTCTTGGGCTTCCCTGGTGGCTCAGCTGGTAAAGAATCTGCCTGCAATGAGGGAGATCTGGGTTCCATCCCTGGGTTGGGAAGATCCCCTGGAGAAGGGAAAGGCTACCCAGTCCAGTATTTTTGCCTGGAGAATTCCATGGACTGTATGGGGTCGCGAAGAGTCGGACATGACTGAGTGACTTTCACTTTCAAGAGTATATAAAATCTCCATTTATTTCAGCCTAAAAGAATTCTTTCAATGAGCATAAATTTTCTAAGTGATATGAGATTTGTGTCCTCACATAGTTAACACCAGCTTTCTTGCCTAGCAGCGCCTGAAACAATGGGGCCTTGGGGTGATGATGTATAACACCTCTACATCTTCTGCCCAAGGGGAAAGGTAGGATCGGCCTTGTTCACTGCTGTACCCCCAAACAGCTGGGACAGAGGGGACACCACATAAACATCTGACGCAGTGACCTGAAGCTGAGCCTCTGCCAGGTGCAGAGCCACGACCAGGACCACACAGAGGCTAATCACTCAAGCCAGAAACTGAAGTCTGAGAGTCTGTCCACATCAGGCACGCTCTGCCCTCAGTCTTTAACCCACTATGGCGATGCTACTGCTCAGTGCTTGCTGGTGACACTTTAAATTAGGAGCCCGGTCCTGACAGCTGGACAGACCGGCAGACACTTCTCTCATCCCATGGCTCATCTTTGTTTGCTCTGGCACCGGAACCCCGTTTGGAGGGTATGAGTCAGTGCAAAGCTGTCAACCCAACTCAATTAAAAAGAAAGGGTCTGCCACACTGGCCACCAGCACAGAACTGCGTCTCCAGCAGCAACTCCAGGCTGGGCATTCGGCCTCTCCCCGCCGGCTCCCCCTTCTGCCTCCTGGCCTGCAGGCCTGACACCAACGCCTTGGGCCCTTCCACAGCCAGGTCACCCCTCTTCCCTCCTTATCACTATTTATGATCATGATTAATAACTAGTACTGGGTCTTCAGAAGAAGATCCACATCTCTCAAGTGCTGTACCCAGGCTGACTTTTCTGAAACGAGTGCTATTAACAGAGGCTTTGGTAAAGAAAATCTTCTTTCATTCATTCAAGAAAAAAAAAGAAAAAGATTCTGAATGGACACAGAGAACAGACTTGTGGATGCCAAGGGGGAGGGGGTGGGGGTGGGGGAGATATGGAGTGGGAGGTTGGGATTAGCAGATGTAAGCTTCTATATATAGGCTGCATAAACAACAAGGTCCTACTCTATAGCTCTATACAGTAGGAAACTATATGCAATATCCTGTAAAAACCATAGTGGAAAAAAATTGTTTTGTGTGACTGCACCCCATAGCACATGGGATCTTAGTTCCCCAACCAGGGACAGAACCCAGGCCCCCTGCATTGGAAGTACAGAGTCTTAACCATTGGACCTCTGGGGAAGTCCTAAGGGAAAGAGAATTTTTTAAAAAAGAATGTATATATGTGTATAACTGAATCACTCTGTTGTACAGCAGTAATGAATGCAACATTGTAAACCAACTATTGTAGCTGTTGTATAGCCGCTCAGTCATGTCCAACTCTTTTGCGACCCCAGAGACTGTAGCCCACCAGGCTCCTCTATCCATGAGATTTCCCAGGCCAAGAATACTGGAGAGGATTGCCATTTCCTTTTCCAGGGGATCTCCCCGATCCAGGGGTCGAACCCACGTCTCCTGCGTTGACAAGTGGAGTCTTTACCACTGAGTTACCTGGGAAGCCCCGAATCAACTATACTTTCATTAAATTTTTTTTTTTTTTTTTTAAAGCTAAGACGAACAACAACAACAAAAGAGATTTTGAGTGCTTTCTAAATTCCAGGCATCCCGTGGTGACCCAGACAGGATGGTCACTGCCCTCTTGCGGTTCAGTCACGTCCTGGTGATGAAGAAGTAAGAAAGGGGGTTTCAGATGAAGAAGTGCGGGAAGAGAGCAGAACTGACCGACAGCACAGGGTGACGGGGGCAGCAGCCGGGTGGAATCGGGGAGGGGTGGCGACTGTCTTAGGTTCCCAGGCTGGACAGGGCTAGGGAGGGGAAGCACGCTGTTTACAGACCCCGGGGGTGTTTCAATTCCTTATCTTTAAATATGAACAATAGGGTTTGGAGTCCCCTGCTTTCAACTGACTTTGAAAAAAAGAGCAGAGGATCCTGCCTCTGCAGAGCCTCAAACAGGAAGTAACAAACAGCCCTTCTCACTCACTCCATTGGTGAGAACAAGCTGCCTCTGCACGGCTATGGGCCAAAAACAGCCTGCAGCCCGGGAGAAGCAGCCTGGGTTTTGGGGGAACTGCTAAATACCTGTGCTGGACTCCACATCTGACGGTGTAATTACTACGGACTCGGGTGCTTGGCCAAAAATATGAAAAATAATATTACCTAGAGAATAGGGCCATTGTTGAGGATTAAGTGAGGTAGTTCAGGCAAGTTCACAGAACAGGACGTGGTGGGTGATAATCCCTCAAGCAATTTTAGCCACTCTTCTAAGACTGGCACCTTTAAGTTCCCCAAACAGGGATCGAACCTGTGCCCTCTGCATTGGAAGCACAGAGCCTTAACCACCGGACCACCAGGGAAGTCCCCCAAGGATGTTATCTTTGAGCTAAGCTGTTGTGTTTTATTATTATTATTAATAGGACATGCAGTCAAGTCCAACTTGAACTATTAACTCTGGACAGAAGTCTGCAAAAGGGACTTCTGTGAAAACAGAACTAGTAAAATGGAGATAAGGTCACCATGATCCAAACACACGTTCTTCCCTTTCTCTCCTGCCTCCGTGGTGGCTACGGAACACTGAGAGTCAGAGGGTCCCTCCACACCGACTTTAATATCCAGTGATGGGCCTGCTCTGTCCTGGACTCCTCACAAATGTCAAAGTCATGAAAAATCAGACAGACCATTCCAGACTGAAGAGACTACAGAGACACAATCATTGAAGGCGACGCTAGGCCAGAGAAAGGACGTCAGTGGGTCAACTGGTGAAACCCGAATAAGGCAGCGAGATTAGATGCCACAGAACTGACGTCACATATCTCTTGAAAGAGGGAACCACACAGCAGTTTGTAGGAGAAGGGTCTTCTTGGGAAATTCGCACTCAGCATTGGGGGCAAAGACCACTGTGTCTACCGACCAGTCGTTCCCATCTTTCGGTCTCTCCGCAGGCAGCCCTGTTCCCTGAGACACAGCAATGCTGAAATCAGGCCACTAATAACCCTACCGTGGCCTCCAATTGTTCAAGTGAAAGGAGGCGTCACACGTCTCTCAGTTTAAATCAAAAGCTAGAAATGATTAAGCTTAGTGAGGAAGGCATGTCGAAAGCCCAGACAGACTGAAAGTTCGGCCTCTTGCGCCAAAAGTTAGCCAAGTTGTGAATGCAAAGGGAACGTTCTTGAAGGAAATGAAAGGTGCTGCTCCAGCAAAAAAAAATGTATGATAAGAAAGCAAAACAGCCTTATTGCTGATGTGGAGAAAGTTTCAGCAGCCTGGATAGCAGACCAAACCAGCCACAGAGTTCCCTTAAGCCAATATCGAATCCAGAGCCCGGCCCTAACTCTCCTCAATTCTAGGAAGGCTGAGAGAGGTGAGGAAGCTGCAGAAGAAACGTCTGAAGTTGGCAGAGGTTGGTTCGTGAAATTGAAGGAAAGAAGCCGTCTCCTTAACATCAAAGTGCAAGGTGAAGCAGCAGGTGCAGATGCTGAGCTGCAGCAAGTTCTCCAGAAGAGCTAGATAAGATAATTCAAGAAGGTGACCACACTACAAAACAAATTCTCAGGGTAGACAAATACCCTTCTACTGGAAGAAGATAGCAGGCTTCCCAGGTGGCTCAATGGTAAAGAATCCACCTGCCAATGCAGGAGATGCAGGTTCGATCCCTGGGTTGGAAAGGTCCCCTGGAGAAGGAAATGGCAACCCACTCCAGTATTCTTGCCTGGAGAATCCCATGGACAGAGGAGCCTGGCAGGCTACAGTCCATGGGGTCGCAAAAGTTGCACATGAATGAACACGCATGCAGGGAAGAAGATGCTGTATAGGACTTTCATAGCTGGAGACAAAGTCAATGCCTGGCTTCAAAAGACAGGCTGATTTTCTTGTTTTGGGCTATTGCAACGTTAAATACTTATTTACCATTCCGAAAATCCTGCTGCCCTTAAGAATCATGCTAAATCTATCCTACCTATGATCTCAAAATGGGACAATAAAGCCTGGATGACAACACATCTGTTTACAACATTGTTTATTAAATATTTTAAGACCTACTGCTCTGAAAAAGGATTGCTTTCAAAATCTGACCACTCATTGACAAGGCATCTGGTCATCCGAGATCTCTGATGGAGATGTACAAAGTCAATGTTGTTTTCATGCCGGCCTACACAACATTCATTCTGCAGCTCACGGATCATTTCAACTTTCAAGTCTTATTATTTAATAAATACACTTTGTAAGGCTATATAGCTGGGCTTCCCAGGTGGTGCTAGCAGTAAAGAATCTGCCTGCCAATGCAGGAGACATAAGAGACACGGGTTTGATCCTTGAGTCAGGAAGATCCTCTGGAGGAGGGCATGGCAACCCACTCCAGTATTCTTGCCTAGAGAATCCCACAGACAGAGGAGCCTGGCGGGCTAAGTCCACAGGGTCACAAATAGTTGGACATGACTGAAGCGACTTACCACACAATACAACACTCATTCTGCAGCCCACGGGTCAAGGAGTCACTTCAACTTCCAAGTCTTACTATTTAATAAACACATTTTGTAACGCTATATAGCTGCCATAGACAGGGCTTCCTTTAATAGATCTGGGCAAGTTAACAGAAGACATCTGGAAAGGATCCACCATTGTCATGGCCATGAAGAAAATTCATGATTCACAGGAAGAGGTCAAGATATCAACATTAACAGGAATTTGGAAGAAGCTGAGTCCAACCCCCATAGATGACTTCGAAGGGTTTCAAGACTTCAGTAGAGGAAGTAACTGCCGATGTGGTGGAAAGAGCAAGAGAACTAGAATTAGAAATAGACCCTGAAGATGGGAATGAATTATTGCCTCTCCTGATAAAGCCTGAATGGATGAGAAGTCGCTTCTTACTGATGAGCAAAGGAAGTGGTGCATTGAGACAGTTGTGACGTTTGTTGGTGAAATGTTGCAAAGCTTGTTGAAGTAACAACAAATGACTTAGAATATTGCATAAACGTAGGAGATACAGCAGTGGCAGGGTTTGCAAGGACTGACTCCAATTTTGAAAGAACTTCTGCACTATTTGGTCAAGTGCTACCAAACTGCACTGCGGGTGCATGCAAGGAAGAGTCAACCTATGCGACAAACTTTGCCGTTGTCCTATTTTAAGAAATTGCCATAGTTGCCCCGACCTTCAGCAATAACCACCCTGATCGGTCAGCAGTCATCAAATATCAAGACCAGATCCTCCAGCAGCAAAAGGACAAAGACACATGAAGACTCAGATGACGGTTAGCATTTTTTTTAGCAATAGAGTATTTTCCAATTAAGGTATGTACATTTTTTAGACATAATGCTATTGTAGAGGTAACAGACCATGATACAGTACAAACATAATTTTTATATAACACTGGGAAACCAAAAAATCCACATGTCTCACTTTACTGTCATACTCACTTTACTGTGGTGGTCTGGAGGCAAATGACAAACAAGGACAAACTGTGACAGGAGACTTTCCATCAGCAAGGAGACACCCATCAGGTTTACGGCAGGCATGTTACACGGCAGGGTGTTTTTTTCAGCCACACCGAGAGGCATGTGGGATCTGAACTTCCCAATCAGGGATCGAACTCATGCCCCCTGCATTGGAAGGCGGAGTCTTAACCACTGGACCACCAGGGAAGTCCCTACACTGCAGTTTTGCTTTGATTTACAATGTCATGTTAATTTCTGCTGTGTACACTTTTCCTCTGCCCAAAGTGGCAGTCAGTAAACTGCTCCATAATGATGACACTTGGGACCCTTGTAAAACCAATGTCACATTATCAACACAAGGTGTGGTGCTTCTTTTTACCTTTCCCATGTGAAACTCACAGTGAACACGAGATATCAATAAGGCCCCCACCTCTGAAATCATCAGGTCCCTTCAAGGAGTTAAAACAGATACGGTCAAGTAATCTATAGCACCATGATACCGCTCACAATCCTTTCCCGAAAGGTTACAGAAATAATTCTGGTTCCTGTCGATTTTCTTTTTTCGTTCAGTAAACACTGATTTGTTTTCGTCTCCCCTTGTTTCAAATGAGAGGAACAGCAAAAAGTAACATCCGAATTCGGTGCCGACTGGCCTTGCAGCTCCAGGGTGTGCCCCAGGGAAGAATAGTGATCAACCAGGTTTGCAGGTGGAGGGAGGCTTTGGTCAGGTTCGTCTGTCCCCAGAGCACACCGGCTTAGAGCCTTGGCAGAGATCAACCAGATGAAAAGCCGTTCCTTCCAAAGGCTCCTGAGAAACACAGGAAGGCGCTGCTCCACAGGCGCCCTGCTCCAATGAAAGTGAGTGAAAAGTGAAAATGAAAGTCACTCCAAAGTCGAGTCCAACTGTTTTCGACTGTACAGTCCACGGAATTCTCCAGGCCAGAACACTGGCCTGGGTAGCCTTTCCTTTCTCCAGGGGATCTCCCCAACCCAGGGATCGAACTCAGGTCTCCCGCACTGAGGGCAGATTCTTTATCAGCTGAGCCTCCAGGGAAGCCCCCTGCTCCACTGGGCCCCCCTTTACCAGGTCAGTGGACACACCCCAGCTCCCGCAGAGGGCGCCGCTCACTCCGCCCACCTGCAACCTGCTAAAGATTTTCCTTGTACAGTGGAAGCTCTCTGGCTCAGAGGCTCCCATCCCGAGTTTATCGACTCCCTTCTCTGGTCTGTAGCCAATGAACAGAACAAAAGCCCAGCTCCACTGCCTCAAATGCGAGCTTCTCTGTGGGGCACCTCACTCTCCAGAGCTCCCAGCAAGATCAGGCTGAGGCTAGACTTCTCAAACCCATCGTCTAGTCCTCCCCTGCCCTTGACTGCAGCCCTCACTCAAGCAATTGTTGAGGAGTATTACTCAGCCATAATACGGAGTGAGATTGTGCCATATGCAGACATATGGAGGAAACTAGAGACGGTCAAACAGTAAGTCAGAAAGAGAAAAACAGATATTGTATATTAACGCATATATGTGGAATCTAGGGGGAAAAAAGGTAGAGGTGATCTTATTTGCAAAGCAGAAACAGAGACACAGACACAGACAACAAAAGCATGGGCAACAAGGGGGGAAGGGAGAGTGGGACGGATTGGGAGACTGGGACTGACAAATATGCCCTACTGATACCATGTGTCCAATAGGTAACTCATGAGAACATACTGCCTAGTGCAGGGAACTCCACTCAGTGCTCTGTCCTGAGCTACATGGGAAGGAAATAAAAAACAGAGGGTATACATACACACACAGCTGATCCACTTTGCTATACGGCAGAAACTAGAGTAACACTGTCAAGCAACCAGATTCCAATAAAAATTAATACTATTAAGTAAATAAAAGAATCCCCATCGCTAGCTCTACTTTTAAGAAGCTTGACTTCAACACTCCCTGTGATGGATTCTGGGAAATTCTAACAATGCTGATCACACAGGTCTTCTTGTTCCCCAGGCTTTTCTGGTTCTTAACATCTTAAACAAAGTCAAGTAGGAGTCTAGAGAGCTTGAGCTCTGAACCCTGAACATCAATGACAGTGGATGTGGAAGACCTCTGACACCCCCTGGGAGGAGATCACAGGAGATGTTTGAGACTCTGAGTTACAGAACAGACGAAAAAATGTCCAAGGGCAGGCAACAGCTAGCTGGCCTAGGAATTCCACCTTTAGGGATTTCTCCTGATAATCTTGTACACACAGAGAACTATGATACGTAAAATGGTATCCACTACCGCACTGCGACATAGCAAAAGACAGGAAATAACCTAAGTGCCCATCAATAGGGGATTGGTTAAAAAAACAATTATGGTCAATCCATTCTCTGGGACACAACAGCAGCTGTTAAGGAACATGAAGAGAATAAGAACACTCTGAATGCATACAGAATGATCCCCAAGGTGGAAAGCCAATGGAGAGACAGACACACACAGAAACAAAATATTAATAACTCCTGAAGATACACAAGAAAACAGTTATCACTGGGAGCCTCCAGGAAGGAAAAGCGGAAACTGGAGGAGTTTATGCACTTTTAAAATCTTGATCATGTGAATGTTACCTACTCAAAAATAGGAACTACACTTTTAACAACTGTACAACCACAGTTACTGTGAGCATCAGTATTTTCATTTTTTAGAATGGCTCTAGGAAGGGATCCTGGAGGACAGTAGGACACCCTGGCAGTGGAGGCCATTCTTATGGGTGGTGGCCGCACAGAAGGTATTTAAACTCCCCACACAGTCTCCTCATCCGTAAAGTGGAAATACTGTTCTAACCATTAAGAAATAGCAAAGGAGATGTGATATCATTCCCATGGTTATGTCACGTGCTGGGGTGAAGGGATGCTGCAGAGGTAAGTAATTAAAGCTCTAAATCAGTTGACTCTGAGTTGAGCAAAAGGATGTTATCTTCAAGTGAAAATCCCTCAGTCGAGTCTGACTCTTTGCGACCCCATGGACTGCAGTCTGCCAGGCTCCATCCATGGGATTTCCCAGGCAAGAGTACTAGAGTACTGGAGTACTGGGTTGCCATTTCCTTCTCCAGGGGATCTTCCCAACCCAGGGATTGAACCGGGGTCTACCCGCACTCTAGGCAGACCCTTTACCATTTGAGCCACCAGGGAAGATCTGAACCTGGGTCCTAACGATGAGTGAATTCTTGGCTTTTAAAGCATTTAGCACAATGCCCAGATCAAGGATTCCAACCAACAGATTGACTGCCCAAGAATTAAAAGACATATGACCACAGTCCAGATAAAAACGCATCTAATTGTTATTGTAAAAATGGTCACTGTAAGGACTTCCTTGGTGGTATAGTGGTTAAGAATCCGCCTTGCAGTGTGGGGAACATGGGTTCAATCCCTGGTCTGGGAACTAAGATCCCAGATGACGCAGGGTAAGCCCATGCGCCACAACAGAGATACCACATGCTGTAGCCAAGATCCAAATGCAGCCAAATAGAGTAAATATATTTTTTAAATGGCCACTGTACCTCCTGCCTCCTGCACGGCTGTTGACCCTCCACTCTGCCGCTTTTCTTGCTAAGGAGCAGCTGTGAAAGCACCAGATCTGATGCAGGAGACATGGGTTTCTGTGGGTGTATGAGATATCTCCTGCTGCCTAACAAATTACCCCAGGTTGGTAGCTTAAACTGATATTCATTTAAAATCTCACAGTTTCCAGCTGTCGGGAGCTCTGGCTAGAGTCTTCTGCTCAGGGTCTCACAAGGCTGCGATCAAGGTGGGGGCCTGGCTGGGGTTTCCTCTGAGGCTTGGAGGCAACAGGCTCATGCGCTGTTGCAACTATGGGATCCTATTTTCTGGTTGATTTCAGCTGAGGGCTGCTCTCAGCTTCTAGACACGACCCATAGCTGCGCCCCATGTGGCCCTCTGCTGGGCCCAGCAAGGCAGGTTAGTTCTCCAGGGTCAGCAAGAGAATCTCTCCCTTTGGGGAGAACCCAGTATCTTTCTTAAGGGCTGTCACCTGATTAAGCCAGGCTGATGGTTCAGATGGTAAAGAATCCACCTGCAATGCAGAAGACCCAGGTTCAATCCCTGAAATCACTTTGCCAACAAAAGTCCCTCTAGTCAAAGCTATGGTTTTTCCAGTAGTTATGTATGGATGTGAGAGTTGGACTGTAAAGAAGGCTGAGCGCTGAAGAATTGATACTTTAGAACTGTGGTGTTGGAAAAGACTCTTGACAGTCCCTTGCGATAGCAAGGAATCAAACCAGTCCATCCTAAAGGAAATCAACCCTGAATGTTAACTGAAAGTACTGATGCTGAAGCTCCAATACTTTGACGACCTGATGTGAAGAACTGACTCACTGGAAAAGACCCTGATGCTGGGAAAGACTGAAGGCAGGAAGAGAAGGGGACGACAGAGGATAAGATGATTGGATGGCATCACTAACTTGATGGACATGAGTTTGAGCAGGCTCTGGGAGTTGGTGATGGACAGGGAAGCCTGGCGTGCTGCAGCCCATGAGATCACAAAGAGTCAGACACAACTGAGCAACTGAACAACAAAGTGACTCACAGGAGGGGTCCCCCTAGGGTGTGTCAGCCGCAGAGGGGGAGCCTGGGACAGTGCACCACGGCGGCGGGGTGGGGGGGGGTGGGGGAGGGTTAGACCTCGGCCACACTTAGGTTCCCACGCTGGCCCCAGAAGTTAATAGAATTTTCCAACCTTGTGCAAATGACAAAATCTCTCAGCCTTCACTCAACCGAGAGAAGGGGGAAATAACTAACAAATAGTCGTTAAGGATTAGCCAAAGGGAAACTGCATGTGAAACTGCCTGACATGACAAAGCAGACACTTGAACTTTAGTTCTTCCCTTGGGAGGAGCTTAGGACGAAACACAAGGATGATACTAACGATTTCACTTTTTTTTTTTTTTTTTGGCCACTCCACGTGGCACGCAAAATCTTAGTTTTCTAACCAGGGAGCCAGGGAAGTGCTACTAATGGTTTCCTCTTAAGCTTTCCAGGGGCCCAGAGAGAAAAATGTGAAACACTTTCTAAAGTATGACACACTCTGTCTGTCCTATACCCCAGAGAGGGATTTTCCCCACTCGGACTGAGTTCATCTCCAGCAAAAGGTGAAACTGTCATCAGCACCTGCTGGCACATCTCAGAGCACCTCCTTTTAACTCTGTGCCTGCCTGCCCACCAAAGAGGAGCCAAGTGGGTCCTCTAACCAAATAATGGACTCGTATGTAGTTACCACAGCATCCTTTCCCGGTAAGGTTTAATGACATGAGGGGACTTCCTAGGCGGTCTAGCGGTTAAGACTCTGCACTACCAAGGCAGGGGGCCTGGGTTCAATCCCTGGTCTGGGAACTAGCTCCCACATGCTGCAACTAAAGATCTTGCATGCTGCAAAGAAGATTGAAGATCCTGTGTGCTACAACTAAGACCCAGTACAGTCAAATAAAAAGTAATTAGGAAAAAAAAAAGGTTTAAAGACATAGGAAATTCTTCATGGCATATTGATAATGAAAAAAAGTGACTCCAAGTTGTCCTTTTATGAGTTCAAGATCTAGACTCAGACTGCCCCAAATGCAGCTTCACTATTTATGGCTTTGTGATTTTGGGCAAGTTACCAAATTTCTCTGTTTCCTCACCTGTAAGATGCAGATAATTATAGGAACTACCTATTCTGAGGATTGAATAAGCCCACACATGTAAAACACCTAGCCCAGTCATTGTCACCTAACAGGAACTCAATGTATGATAAATGCTATTATTATTATTATTATTAGCTAAGTATCACTTTCATCATGAGAGAAGAAGTTTTAAAAAGACTTCCCTTTAAACAATACTCGCATTGTTGCCGCCTCCCTAGGGGAATAAAGAAAACCTAGGAGGAAGAAATGAGTAAAAAGGTATGGAGGTCGCGCTCTCTTTAGTCACTCTCTCTGCATTCCAGAAGGTCCAATTTACCCTGTGCCCAAAAGCATTTATTTAATTTCTCCTCTTCCTTTCCTATTCCCTTCGGAATTCCCTTCACTGTCTCCATCTCTATGAACAAGAGTGATACCCGTTTTACTCTGAAGTTTCACAGCAGTATCTTCTGTGGGTAATGTGTGGCAACCACTTTCTAGACAATTTCTCTCTTTATCTATCAATGACTCTGTCCATCTGTTTCTTTAAAGGGAAAAGACTGCCCCAGGGAAAGGAAGAGCCTTGTCACTGCCAAGTCAAACACAGACCAGGTGAAAGGCTGTCGCAGCAGGAGGTTGACTGCCGCTGGTCCAGAGGATGCGGCTGCGCTGGGAAGAGGTCCCCTTCTCCTTGTGAGCCCTCATCTCTCAGGAACGCTAGGGGATGGAGAGCCAGCAGCCAGCGCCAGGCCCTGAGCCAGGCCACCAATGCCAGGGGGTTGCTAAGGACCCGGCAGAGGAATGCCCGGGAGTGAGCAGCGGGCAAAGAAACTTCGGAGCCAAACTGGTGTGACAAAAGAGGACAGCATGAGGCAGGCGGCGGGTCACTGGGAGGCTCCCAGGCAGCAGGCCTGGGCCGGTGCCGCGGGCAGATGGCAGGGTGAGGAAACAGATGGGCAGCCAGGGGCCCCAGGCAGGAAGCGTCAGCCTGGAGAGAACTGAAATGAATGCGCTGACCCACACAGGGCGGTCTCGGAATGTCCTGGAGGGTCTCCAGGATCCACTGTGATGCCAGGGACCCTGTGAGACTGGCTGGACTCACGTGGGACCCCGCACAGCCCCCAAACCCCACCCTCGTCCCCCAGCCTGGTGGACCCCTTCAGCTGCTGTCCTCATCAGGACCCTCTCCTCTGGCCAGTGGCTCCCAATCGGGGTGCGGACAGTTATTTGGGGGGGAGTGGGAATTCTTGCCAGCAGTTAGGAAATCCACCTCGTCTGCAGCCTGAATAAATAAATCCTCACACCCATGGGCTGTTGCCATCGCTTA
This sequence comes from Okapia johnstoni, assembly GCA_024291935.2. NCBI lineage: Eukaryota > Metazoa > Chordata > Mammalia > Artiodactyla > Giraffidae > Okapia > Okapia johnstoni. Next base: position 5,789,136 of record CM044323.1, on the reverse strand, counting down.
AACACAACTGCCTTTCAAAGTATTTGATGAAAAGAGGGACTTCTCTGGTGAGTCAGTGGTTAAGACTTCGCCTTCCAATGCTGAGGGGGCCGGGTACGATCCCTAGTCAGCGAGCTAAGATGGTCAGCTGGTCACACAAACCATGGCACATTCGTAACTGGCAGCAAAAACACTGTTGAAAACTTCATTGCATGCAAACCTTAGGTGACATGAGAATCATCCATCCCCTGTTTAGCAAATAAAAGCGCTTTACAAACTGTAGTGTGTCATCCTACTTTTGTAAAAATAAGACAAAACCAACTACTGCAAATTGTATGTCGCCTATGAAACAGTGTAAAATTTTCCTTTCAAAATTAAACCCGGGGGGAGTAGGAGGGTCTAGTTTTTTTCTTGGTTTCCCGAAGTTTCTACAATCAACAAGCATTACTTCTGTTATTGGGAATAAAGTCTGTAAGTTACGTCTCATTATTTTCATGTGTTTGACCATGGATGGACCGCCGTTTCTTGTTGTTGGATTGGGACTGGGTTGGGGTGAAAGACTGTTTTTTGGCTAGGTCGGGTCTTAGTTGTGTCATGTGGGATCTAGTTCCCTGACTAGGGATCGAAGCCAGGCCCCCTGCATTGAGAACTTGGAGTCTTAGCCACTGGACCACCAGGGAAGTCCCAAGGGGTCAAAAACTCTTGACATGAGGTTCTTTGCTGCCCTCAACGCTCCAGCTGCCACAGAACAGGGCATGAGAGTGTCGGCTGCATTGGGGAACAAAACTGGGGCTCCTCCTTCCACACAGATCTGAGACAGAACATGAAGGGTGAGCCATTCTGGGCTATGCTTGCTCATTCGCCACTGACAGGTCTTTTCATGGTTATATCAGAGGCTGCGATCTCCCACTGTCTAACTCCATCTGGGATGCAGGCTGTGAATACCCAAGGGAAGTCCGTACTTGCCCCTAACTCCTAGGAAGTCTTTAGGAAGCCAGAGAACTCAGGCACTCTCCCCAGACTCACACGCCCACTTGGTCTCCTTCAATAGTGTTCCTGATAACACATCTCTTTAGGATAGTTAGGTACTCGCAATGCCTTCACTACTTTGCTGAGATGAATGAAACACATCCTGAATATGATCCTAATCCCAATGACAACCAAAAGACCATTCCCATGAAATTCCAAAATGACCCTAGGGGGCTGTGCAGTCCCAGGTTGAGACCCATCGCTTCAACAGTGGATTGATATTGCTATGATTACTTCTGGGATAATCTTAGAACAAACACCGTATTCTCAGCACGCTCTGGCAGACCCTGGTTGGGCTAGTCCTGGCATATTTCTCCAGACTCACTCACACCATTCCCAGCCCTGTTCCCTTCCCTCCAACCATCATCACTCCTCCTTCCTCCAGTCACTGAGCCCCTGTCTGTGCTCTTCCTTCTCCTGGTAATGCTGTTCCCTCATCCTTCAAATATCCCTTCCACAGAAAAGCCCTTCCTTACCTCCCCGACAGGGTAGACCCCCGGCAGGGGTCCCCAACCTCTGGGATCTGATGCCTGATGATCTGAGATGGAGCTGATGGAATAATAATAGAAATAAAGTGCACGATAAATGTAATGCACTTGAATCATCCTGTGTCTCATGCCTTCAGTCCATGGAAAAATTGTCTTCCATGAAACTAGTGCCTGATGCCAAAAAGGCTGGGGACTGCTGCTCTATGGTACTGCGGGCCTCTCCTTCCTAACTTTTGTCCCAGTGTTCAATTTTATATTTAAAACCACTCAATGTTTATTTTCCCAGTTACACTATAAAGAGGTCAGGGGCTGACCCATCTTGTTCACTGGGCCTTCCACACTGTCTAGCATACAGCAGGTGCTCTATATTTACTGAGTAAATAAAGGAAGCTTCTAGGAATTCTCTGGTGGTCCAGCAGTTAGAACTTGGTGCTCTCACTGCCGAGTGCCTGGGTTCAATCCCTGATTAGGGAACTAAGATCCCACAAGCTGCACTGAAAATAAAACTTAAAATAAAAGGAAGCTTCTGGAAGACACTTAGATTTCCACCTTCATGCTTATGAAACTACATTCTGATTCTCCTTCCCTGTTACGGTTCTGCAAATGTCACAGTCACTGCCGAGAGGATCTACGTTGTTAACGGCTGTACGCCACAGGCCTGGCTTACACAGAGGTAAAAACAGAGCAGACGCTCAATGAGAACGGTCAACCCCTTTCTAAATGTCAGAAAGAGCTGCCCAACACTGGCCCTCATCTCCCCGTCTCCTTCCTTTCTGCGTCCCCCCTCCCCAGAATCACCCGAAGAAAGTCACTGGGAGGCCAACAGGGCACGCCCAGCCTGACACACCCACACCCAACTCTCTAGCTTCAACTCAAATGTCACCTTAATCTTCCCTCCGTCCTTCCTTCCTTATGTGGGCAACCACAGATCTTTCATCTCCTTAACCAGGCAGTTTGGGGACAAGTCTGTCTCCTCAGCAAAACCACAGAATCCTTGAGGGCAAGGGCTTTGTCACAGCCATCTGTTTCCGGAGAAGCAGAGGTGAACACAGCACTCCCCGAAGTCTGATGAACAGACAAAATGATGAGGAGTGCCGGTGGGGCCCCGGGCGAGGCCCCCTGCAAGCCTGCAGGGCCCAGGGCACTCCCTCCAGCTCAGGCCCCTCAAGGACGCGGATGGTGCCAAGAGGCCCGGCTCCAGCTCACACTCTGTGAGGATCCAGACGGACATTCCTTCCTCGAGTAGTGGATTTGGGGGGACTCCCAGAAAAGAGGAGGAGGAGGATATCAGCCCTAAATGGTCTCTGTGCTGTAATATGACCATGGCAATGGCAACTTCACTCCCAGGGGGTCTGCTCAAACCAGCCTGCAAGCACAGGGCAGTCCCCAGGGAAGGAAGAAGGTATAAGAACCCTCTGGGCACACAGAGACGCAATTCTCCAAGTCTCTGTTCTCTCTGGGACATCGGGACATCACTGTCACCTGCAACTCGGCCCAAGGGCCAAAGGTAAGAAGCTAGTTTAGGAGCTGAATGAAGGGGAGGTTTCTCTTCTCCACTGTCTGTGTCTATTAAACTTATGGATGAAAATAGAGGCTCTGACCCCAATCTCTGTCCACCAATCTCATCATTTAGGTCCTGATACACCTTCCAAGGCTCCCATTCATTTTTCTTAAGGATGGGGAGGTAGGTAGGTCCCCTCTATTTGGCTGATCAGATGTCTTAGCCTGAATCCCCCCAAATGCCAACACAGCTCCGCATGATTTATTTTGGTTAGTAGCTAAAATACTTCCACTTCCTAATTTTTAGTCCATCTAGATGCTCTTCTTTGAGAAAAGGGAACTCAGTCCCTCTTCCCTTCAGGTCTGGCCTAAGCAGGAAACCAGAGGCCCCTCTACACACCCTTGGCCCCCAGAGTAACAGAGCTGTGGATGCCTCTGAGGCCCTCACCCTGTGTCCAGGCAGGCCTGGCCTCTGGGTCTGTGACCTTGTGTATAAGCCCCATCCCTCCTTCCTTTCAAAACTACCACTTTCCCCTCTACCATTCTCGCTGCAAACATTATCAGGAGTGGAATCACAAAGAGCTCGGCCGAGTTTCCAAACACATCAGACAAACGGGAAAGGTGTTTCAGGTTTAAAAATTGTGAGGAAGAAAAACTTGGGAAGAGAGAGAAGAATGGGGAACGGGCCGAGCAAGGTCTGCGCTGCTGGAGGCCCTGGCCTCCGTCCCGCCCGGCTCCCTTTCCGGGGATACCCGCTCCCCACAAAGTACAGCGGCCTCGCCGATGACCACTGCCGTCCAGTGGCCCCGAGGGCCGGCCCTCCCTTGGGAGTAGAGGGGCAGGGCCCGGGACAGCTGCCCCAGGGGTCCCCGCGGCTTCTGCCCCTGTGAAGGCCGGGCCGTGGACCCAGCGCTCGGGCGAGGCCGCTCGGGTTGCAGGAAGCCCAGCGGCGCGGGGTTCGCGAAGAAGACGCGCCGGCCAGAGCGCTGGAGAGGTCGGCTTCCGCGGCCGGAGCGCCGCCCCCCGGCGCTCTCCACCCCCTGCGCGGGTCCGAAGCGGCGCGGCCCGAGAAGAGGAAGACGCTAGGGAGCTTCGGCCGTGGTTTCTTACGGTCCCAGGCAGGCCGACCCGGCGGAGCGGCTGGAGAAACTTGGGAGCCCCCGGAGCAGGGGCCGGGGGAGCAGGCCGGGGGCGCGCCGAGTTCCTCGCCGGAGGAAGCTCCCTCCAACTTGCCTGGGGCGGCTCGCGACCCCGCCCGGGGCGCGATGCTCCCGCGGCGGGCGCGTCCCCTCCCCGGACCCTGCCCTCCGCGGTCACCCCGCGCGGGACCCCGGCCCGCGCCCTGGCCTCTCTTACCATCTGCGCCACCTTCAGCATCGCCGCGTGGGTGCGGGGGTAGATGGGGATGGGGTCCAGCAGCCCCTCCGAAGAGCTCGCGCCCAGCGGCCCCGCGCCGACCGCGGCTCCCGGGGCGCTGCCGCTGCTGCACGTGGTGCGGACGAGCCCGGCTCCGTGCGACATCGCGCGGCCCTTGCCCGCGGGCCGCCTCCGGCGGCGGAGGCCAAAGGCCAGTACCAGGGGGGCGGGGCCAGGCGGGGCGGGGCGGGGCCAGGCCGGGCCGGGGCGGGGCCTGGTGGGCGGGGCGCACGCGCCCCGGGCCCGCGCGGGGGACGCCCACCCAGCCTCGGCGGCAGCGGCCCGCGCGCAGCTGAAAGGTGGCTGCAGCCTCCGCCCTCGGGGGAGGCGCGGAAGCTGGGCTGGAGGGGGCCGAGGGAAACGGATGCCCCCGAGTATTAGCTTTTCCGAGGTGGGCGAGGCCGGGCACAGCTGGTCTGAGCCTCCTGGGATCTGGTGTGGGCGCGGCCGCGGATGTGTGCTAAGGGCCCTTGAAGTATAAACTACACTCGCTGAAATGCCCAAACCTTCCGTGTTCAGCTCCATTAATTGTTCTGTGTGTGAGTGTACATCTGTGTAATCACCGCCCACGGGGGAAAAGTTCCACTGTGCTCTTTCCCACTTCCTGTCGCTATAGATCGGTTTTGCTTCTTCTCGGCTTTGATACTTGAGATAATACAGAGTATTCTCATTTGTCTGGCTTCTTTCACTCGACGGGATGCATCGAGATAAATCCCATTGTACCCAATAAAACTGTGAATATTCTGGTGAAATTGTTTTGGTGGACAGAAAATCTCATTTCTCTGCGGGTAGGTGGAGCAACTATCAGTGGGTTGGCTGGGTCACAAAGTGAGCATAGATGTATCTCTAGAAGGTGTCAAACCAAGAGAGATGCTGTTTCCTGCGTTCTGGATTACTTTTAAAATCAGCAAGCACGATCACTGAAAGGAGATGGTATCAGCCATCACACTTGTTATACCACCAAATGTTTCCACACAACACAAAAACCTACCCCATGAGATCACTGGATGCCAGTGCTATCCTGTCATCAGAGAACTGTCAACGTGGCAAAGTCTTGATAATTGTTTTTTCAGCCGGACCATGTGGTATGCAGAATCTTAGTTCCCCAGCTAAGATCCCAGGCCCCCTCCAGTGGGAGCATGGCATCTTAACCACAGGACCACTGGAGAAGTCCTTTGATAATTCTAGAATGTAGAGATACTCATGAAATCTCTGCTTTGACAAGTCTTCCAGGTGATCCTACTGAACGCTCAAGTTTGAGAAGCAGTCGCTGCCAAAGCTGAAGCATTTGGGGATTCATGACACCACGTTCTCAACTTTTGTGTCCATTAGAAAATTTTCATGACCAAAAGAAGAAACTGGCTCCAATATCTGTTTTCTGTTTAGACTACAGTCATGGTCAGCCTGGTACTTCCATTTCATTCTCTAAAACAAAGATAACTGCACCTCAGGGCTGCTGTGACAATGTGACAGCCATGCAGGTGCTCCGTGACAGCTCCAGATGCCACGTGACAGCTCCAGATGAAGTTGATACCGCATGTCATTTTCTATTTAGTTTCACATCTTGCTTTCCCAAGGGTTCACAACACACTGTGGACACGACAAGAGGTCTCTGTTGCTGTGAAGGTTTCAGGGAAGCAGAAAAAAACCAGCAGTGGATTACTCTTCCTTCCAGGGGCCACCAATCTCCTAAATCAGTGATTTTCAATGTGTGTTCCCAGCATCACCTGGGAACTTGTGAGAAATGCAAATTCGTACCGCTTCCCCTCTCCATCTGCCCAGACCTGCTGAATCAGAACCTCCGGGTATGAGGCTCAGCAACCTGTGTTCTGGCAAGGTCGGCCCTCAACCTCCTACGTGATTCAGATGCATTTCAGAGTTTGAGAACCAGTGTTGTTTCCAAGTCCAGTGGAGCTGAGACTGGGCTGGGTTTCTCTGACTGCTGCTGGCCCACGTGCCACCCAGCCTCGATCAGAAGTAATCACTGGTGGTGGCCCACTCTGTGTTCATCACTTTATCATGATCACTTAAAAGCTTGAGTGAGAGGGACTACTCTGGTGGTCCAGGGACTAAAACTCCACGCTCCCAATACAGGGAACCCAGGGTTCGACCCCTGGTCAGGGAACTAGATCCTGCATGCCGCAACTGAGAGCTGGTACAGCCAAATAAATTTTTTTTCTTTTTTAAAAAGCTGGAGCAAGAGGCTTGGCAGCACAAGAGCCGTGTGCTGGCCTGGCGTGTAAGAGGCTCCACAGACCAGACCTGAGGCCAAGTACATGGAGATGTCTACACAATGTGATGCCCTCTTGGTGCGAAGGGCTGCCCCCTGGGGAGCAAGGGCTTAGGTGGGTGCACTCACAAGAGTGAGGGGGCCCACTAACTTGGCTACAGTCCATGGGGTCGCAAAGAGTCAGACACATCTGAGCACAGCACAGCCATGCAGCCCAAGAATAACTGTGACTATCAAACAGGTCAGATCAATTTCACTGTTCTATTAAATTAAAACTAAGTCCGAACAGAAATGCTCACTGTGTTGTTTTTTTTTTCCAGGAAAAACAAATAAATTAAAAATCACCCCATGATCCTTTATAATTTGGTTCGCTCTGCCTTTTATAAGCTCTGAGTTACAGCACAAACATTTCCTGTTAGAAATTCCTCACACAGAGTTTTTTGTGGCAGCATTGATTTTGTGTGTGTGTATAGCTTATTTTTCCTCATTCTATATTTTTAAAGAGACAGCACTTTAACAACTGATTTTCAATTTTGTAATCAACTTACCAACCACAGTTCAAGCACAGCTTAAAAAATGTGTTAAAAATACAAAGTTAAATCATTAATGATGGTGCTAGCCAATTCTCATTCTGAGTAAACTTGGGTTGTACTGCATTCATTTATAAAGTTTCGACCCATCATTCTCCTACTGTTAGGGTTTTAGGCTAATTTATTTTTTTTCCTGTTATACATAAAACCAGGATTAGCGTCTCTGGGCATGAATCTTAAGACTCCTAAGAGAAGGATCCTCAAATCAAAGGGAATGAATATTTTTAAGACTCTTCATATATATAGATATGTGAATACTTACACACACACACACACACACACACACACACACTCAGATTTCTGCAAATGTTGTACCACTTCATTCCCACAGCCTATGTAGTTTTCACCTCGTTCCTTTTCTCACAGTACAGATGTTTTCTGTCCACTAGGCTGGAGGAGCTGGAGGTTCAACTGTGTCATCATGAAGTATCTTTCCATCTTCATCTTTCTCCCAGTTGCCTTCATCCCATGGCTGGCTCCTCCTCGGGGTCACAAGATAATTGTCAACAACTTTCCACTTGTACATTTCCTCAGAACTCCCCAGCAAGCCTGGGTCACACGCTCCTGCCTGAGTCAGATGCTGTGGCCAGGGTGGGATGGGCTTAGCCCTGGCCACATGCTCCATTCCAGAGCACAGTGGAGCTGGCTTTCCCTGAAGTCGCTGGGGTGTAAGTGGGTGGTGTAGATACTGAAAAAAAACTAGGGCAGTGAGATGACAAGAGGAAGAAGGGATGCTGAGGATGCAGCGGCAAGGTCTGCTACATCCTGAATTAACTGTTACTCTGAATATTCTAGAAAAGAAGCCTGCCACTGACATGAAACACACCTTCCAAATGGAATGAATGCCTCAAAACACACCTTCCAAATGGAACGAATGCCTCAACTTTCCTGCCACTCACCTTAAGTTTCTGAAAAATCATCACCTCTGGGTTGCCAAGCACTTTCCTTCAAACCTGATACTCTTTTATATAAACTAAATACTTCAGTTTGCTTTTAACAACAGATATTCTGATCTTTCTCACTGTCCAAAAGTCATCAGCACTGGAAGAGTAACCTACCTTCTTTTACCTCTGTCTGCTTACAGTTCACTTCGGCAGCAGAATGTAGCCTGAATATTTACATAACAGCAAGTTAGGAAATATTTCTCAGGTTGCCCTGTTTCAGTGTTACCTGTGTGCATTTAGGCTGATACGGGCTTTCCTCGGAGATCGGGAGGGTTTGGTCCCGGGCCGTAACAATAATGCGAGTCACACAAATTTTTTTGGTTTCTCAGTGCATGTAAAAGTTCTGTTTATACTATAGTCTACTAATAGCATTCGTCTAAAAAACAGTGTACATACTTGATTTAAAAATACTTTTTTGCTAAAAAACGCTAACAACCCTCTGGCCTTCAGCAAGTCATAAGTTTTTGCTGGCAGAGGGTCTGGCCTGGATGTTGATGGCAGCTGACTGATCAAGGTGATGGTTGTTAAATTCTGGGGTGGCCGTCTTATTCTTAAAATAGGACAACAGTGAAGTCTGCCTCATAGATTGACTCTTTCTTTCACAAGTGATTTCTGCACTCGGTACTGCTGTTTGATAGCTTTTACCCATAGATATTCTTTCAGAATTGGAGTTAGTCCTCTCGAATCCTGCCGCTGCTTTAGCGACTGAGTTTATGTGATATTCTAAACCCTCTGTGGTCATTTCAACAGTCCTCATAGCATCTTCACCAGGAGGAGAATCCATCTCAAGGCACCACTGTCTTTTCTCATCCAAAAGCGACTCCTCATCCATTAGCGTTTTATCAGGAGAGGAGAGGGAGCAACTCGGACCCATCTGCCGGTTGGCTCTTTTTTGGCTGCTCCACGGCATGTGGGACCTTAGTTCCCCGACCAGGGCTCAAACCTGGGCCCCCTGCATTGGGAGCTCGGAGTCTTAACCACTGACAGCCAGGGAAGGCCCCAGGCTCCACTTCCAACCAGCTCTCTTGCAATTCCCACCACATCCGCAATTACTTCCTCTGCTGAAGCCTCGATCCCCCAAAGTCCTCCATGAGGGTTGGAATCAACTTTTTCCAAACTGCTGGGAATGTTGCTCTTTTGACCTCTTCTTATGAATTACGAATATTCTAGATGACATCAGTTGTTAAAAACAGTCCTTTCCAGAAGCTTTTCAACTGACTTTGCCCAGATCTGTCAGAGAAATCACTGTCTACAGCAGTCAAAGCCTTACCAAAAGTATTTCTTAAATAATGAGCCGAAATGACTCCATGATCCTCGGGCTACAGACCAGGTGTTGTGTTAGCAGGCACGACAACATTAATCCCATATTCATCTCCACCAGAGCTCTTGGGTGACCTGGTGCCTTGTCAATAAGGAATCTGTTTTTTGTTTTTGAGCAGTACGTCTCAACGGTGGGCTTTAAGTAGTCAGTAAACCATGCTGTCAACAGATGTGCTTTCGTCCAGGCTTTTGTGGTTCAACACTTACAGAGCACAGGCAGGGTTGATACAGCATAACCCTTAAGGTCCCTGGGGCTTCCCTGGTGGTTCAGCCGGGAAAGAATCTGCCTGCATGGTGGGAGACCTGGGTTCGATCCCTGGGTCGGGAAGATCCCCCAGGGGAGGAAATGGCTACCCACTCCAGTATTCTTGCCTGAGAATTTCATGAGCCTGATAAACTACAGTCCATGTGATCGCAGAGAGTCAGACAAAACTGAGTGACTAACACTTTCACTTTAAGGTCCCTAGGATTTTCAGAATGGTAAACGAACACTAAACTTAACTTAAAATCACCAGCTGTGTTTCACCCCTAATGACAGAGTCAACCTGTCCCTTGAAGCTTTGAAGCCAGGCACTGACCTCTCCTCTCAAGCTCTGAAAGTCCTAGATGGCATCTTCTTCCCATAGAAGCCCGCTTTGTCTACACTGAAAATCTGTTATTTAGAGTAGCCACGTTGATGAATTATCTGCATCTTCTGCACAGCCTGCTGCAGCTTCTACACTAGCACTTGCTGTTTCACCTCTAACTTTAAAGAGACGGCTTCTTTCTTTAAACCTCAGGAACCAACCTCTGTTAGCTTCAGACTTTTCCTCTGCAGCTTCCTCATCTCTCTCAGCCTTCCTAGAATTAAAAAGAGTTAGGACCTAGCTCTGGATTAGGCTTTTTTTTTTTTCTGCTTCAAGAGAAGTGGCTGTTTTGATCTTCTTTCTACACAAACCCCTAAAACTTACATATCAGCAATTAGGCTGTTTCGCTTTCTTATCATTCTTGTGTTCACTGGAGTAGCACTTTTAATTTCCTTCAGGAACCTTTCCTTTGCATTTGCAACTTGGCTGTTTGGCACAAGAGGCTGAGCTTTCAGCCTGCCTGGGCTTTCGACATGCCTTCCTCATTAAGGTCAATTTTTTCTAGCTTTTGATTTAAACTGAGATACGTGTGCCTCTTCCTCTCACGTGAACACTTAAGAGGACACTGAAGGGTTATGAACTGGCCTAATCTCAATACTGTTGTCTGAGGGAACAGGGAGGCCTGCGGAGAGGGAGAGAGATGGGGAATGAGCCGTCGGGACACACACATTTATGGATTAATTTCATCATCTTATATGGGCACGGTTTGTGGTGCCTGAAAACAAACAGTAACATCACAGATCACAGAGAGAAACATAACAATGAGAAAGTCTGAAATACTGGGAGAATTACCAAAATGTGGCACAGACGTGAAGTGAGGAACTGCTATTGGAAAAATGGACTTGGCCCATATAGGGTTGCCTCAAACCTTCAGTTTGTATAAAACACGGTATCTGTGAAGCGCAGTAAAGGGAAGGGCAATAAGAATTGTCTCGGGAACAGAAGTTCAGACTTTGACATTGATTTCCTACCCAGGGCTGCACCGTCAGTTAGTGTTTTAAATGCCTGTGCTCTATGCAGCGACAGCTTGTGTATTTAACATACTTGTGCAGCACCGATGCCCTGCGGGGAGTCTCCTATGAGGGAGGAATTTAAAAATGCACTAAAGTAACTGACGCCGAACATTCTTGCCTCTAGATTTTCTTACAGTTTTAAAATATTGGCTAAACATTTACCTTGTGGGGCTAAGAGTTGGAAATAGCCATAGAGAGAAATTAAATGCCTAAAGCATTTCATTGATTTCTCGTGAGTGGGTAAATATGTCAAATGAAACCCGGTGAACTTTCAAGGCAACAGTAAGGGTCATGCTCTTGAAAAGCCACAATTAAACATGTGAAGGCAAGTCCCCCTCACCCCACGTGGACACAAATGAAACACTGATCTCTTGAAATAGATCCCTTGAAATTGATCCCTTTGCTGCTGCCAGTTTAGGAAAGGTCCATAGTTGGTTGTAGTCTATTTGGAGGCTATTTCAAGTTGGCTAACGAAACCTTTTACCTCAGAAGTTACTTCCTATAAATGTGGCCATAGTTGTAGAAACCTCACACACACACACACACACACACACCATAAAAACAGGCTTCTTCCTCATGACTGTTTCCAGAAATAGACCTTTTAGGTTACAGTTTTTCTGCCTTTCATGGAGACTTAACTGCAATACAAAGTACTTAAAAATCCACCTGGAAATGTGAGATAATGTAAAAAAAGAATATATATGCTTATATATATGTTAAAGTGTATCACTTGTTGTGCACCTAAAACACAGCACTGTAAACCCACTGTATTTCAATTTAAGAAAAACTGATGCACGGAAGGTATGTGGAAGGTGAATATGCTCCTGCGAGTGTGAGAGAGAAGATGGACAGAGAGGCGGTGCACACAAACCCTGACTAGTTCTTTCAGCTTTTCCTGCAAAACCAGCAAGTCGCAGGCTGTCCGGGTGACGCCTGGGAACCAGACTCCAGAAAGATCGCGGGCAGCCCCAGGCACCTGCCGGTGTGAGCTGCAGAAGCCGAAGCATCGAGACTACAGGTGGGGCTCAGGCCTCCCGTGCCCCCAACACCCCCCTCCCCACAACCACTTGGGCCCCACAAGCCAAGAACATTCTTCACTGTGCCTTTCAAAGGTCTGGGGTGGGTGTCATTAGGTACTGGAGAAATCCCAACTCTCCTGCTTATACAGGGGGAAACAGAGCTCGGGTGAGGAACTAGAGGAACAGGCAAATCAGCACCAACACCACAGAACAGAAAGAAACGGCACTGCCACACGAGCAGAACGGTGGGGGCCACGGGGCCACGTCCACAGCGTTCGGCTGAACCCTCTCCTGCTCACCAACGACACCAATGTTTCTGTGGTTTTTTGTTTTTCAAAAGAGGCTCAGTTTGAAAAATCACCCAAGATAACACTGCCGTGCCAGCAAGAGCCATCCTGCCCGAGAACACTTCCTCTGAGTGCACATCTGCCTCCCAAATGGGCATCTTCCTACTGGCTCCTAAGAGCTGATAACAGTGTTACAAATTATTCAGGCTGGAGCCTAGAGCTTTGGGACCTTTGGATCACACATGTTCCGCTCAATATGGTCTCTGGGGTCAGCAGGATGCTTTTAAGGTGTACGCAAGTATTTATTCTTTTAATGGTTACGAGTTTATCTTAATCAGTGTTAGAAAACCAAAGCACCAGCGCATCAGCCACTGTGCTCAGAGCATCACTTAAGGGGAGCTCATTACTAAACTCCAAGGTCAGTGGCTCATTCGAGGCTTTTGGTGCCAACCAGTCAGCGTGTGAGAATCATGGATGCCAGTGACCCCCAGGCTTGCGGAGATGGATCGCTCTGCCACTGGCCTGTGGATAGTGTTTGCTGGCACTATCAACCCTGGGCAGCCCTGTGGGGGTGAAGAACTCCCTGCAGCCCGCAGCCTCAGGCTTCAGCAAAAGGTCTCCTTTCTTGAATGAGACACCATGTTACACTGGATTCTGCAACATTTAATCAAAAAAGAATCTAGCATTTTTAAAAGTTTGGTTTATAAACTTGATGCATTCTTCTATCAGCAGTTCTGCTCTTTCTATGTTGCCTAAGAAAATAAGGTCTATGAAGACAGCAACAAGATAGTTAAGAGTTCATTAGAAGCTACAGCAAGTAAGTATCCAGTTTAATTGTAACAAACCAGTGTGAGCAAATTTAACTAAGTATATAAAAACATTAGTTAAATACAAATCTCTGGAAATATACATTATACCTACAGGTTTGTTTTTGGTTTGTTTGTTTACAGTGAGTCTTCCTTTTTTTCCCCCTTGTAATTTTCAAAATGGTGAATCACTGTATGGTCCTGGATCTCCAAGCTATGAAACTGAAATATGTGTTTCCAGCGTAGCAGATGGTGACCAGGAAGGCGAAGAACTGGCGAAAACAAAACACGACAGGAAGAGGGTTTAGGATGCATCCTCATCAGCAAAAGGTATCACTTCACTTCCGTCGACTAACGTACTTACAGCGTCCCTTGACTGCAAGTTTTCTCATCTAAAACTGCTGTATTGGTTCAACTACCTTCCTTCTGGAATGGATTTGGGCTGTTTTTCTTTCTTGGAACTATCTGGGAAGCCTGTAGTTTTACTCCAATCCCCTGCCCTCCTCCAGAAGATCTTCCCAACCCAGAGATTGAGCCCGGGTCTCTTACATCTCCTGTGATGGCAGGAGGGTTCTTTACCACTAGTGCTGCCTGGGAAGACTTTTATAGATAGATAGATAGATAGATAGATAGATAGATAGATAGATAGATAGATAGATAGATAGATAGATAGATATATAGATATATATATATAGATATATATTCTTTCTCATATTATTTCCCATTATGGTTTATCACAGGGTATTGAATATAGTTCCCTGTGCTATACAGTAGGACCTGGTTGTTTATCCATCCTATAGATAATAGTTTGCAACTGCCCAGCTGATTCTTGCTGTCTGTGTTAACTACAACAGACCGTGATTTTTAATCTCATGTGGACTCATGCTGTTTACCTTCAAATAGGGTAAAGCACCCACTCCATCCTTACCTGGAGAATCCCATGGACAGAGGAGCCTGGTGGGCTACAGTCCATGTGGTCGCAAAGAGTCAGACATGAATGAAGCAACTTGGTATGCATGCATGCAGAGATTGTGAAATATAAGTTTAAAGCACTGGTACAATAAACAGCCCTGTATCACCCATCAGCTTTAACATCATCCGGCTGGCCTTCCTGTCTAACTGCCCACTCCCCCTAACACTTCTGATGCTGATGAAATATTTTAAGGCCAATCTCAGACAAACTTTTAAAATTAGTTTTTAAAATTTGAAAAATACACACAATTCAAAAATGCCAACAGTACAGAAGTACCTGACTTAAAAAGCAGAAGCCTCTCATCCCACACCCCTCATGGTCCATCACAGTCCCCGGAAGGAACCTCTGCTAGGATCCCTCCAGGCATTGTTAGGGCGTAAACAACAATTTCTACTTAAACAGAATCCTAGAGTGCTCATCTTCTGTTTCTCCCCACAGCTGATGCTGTAGGCAGCAGAATTATTCTCAGAAGGCCTCAAATGTTTTTTCTCCCACAAATACTTATTTTGTTCCAGAGCTTGGCTTTCACTCCAGTGCACTATTTCAGCCTCTTCACGCTCCAGGCCATCAGAAGGCCCCATGATACTCAAAGCAGAAGCTCACTGCCAAGGAGTCCCTCTGGCAGGTGACGCTTTTCCCTACAGATGTGCTGTCCTCAGTCACTCAGTCATGTCCGACTCTTTGTGACTCCATGCACTGTAACCCACAAGGCTCCTCCGTCCATGGGATTCTCCAGGCTATAATACTGGAGTGGGTTGCCATTTCCATCTCCAGGAGATCTTCCTGACCCAGGGATCAAACCTGCGTCTCCTGCATGTCCTGCACTGGCAGGCGGTTTCTTTCCTGCTGAGCCCCCTGGGAAGTCCTGCAGGTAACTTTGTCCTTTTCCCTCTGATCCGTAGCTGGCCTCGGGGAGGAGGAGACCGCTGGTATGACAGGCTCACTCACCGACGAAGCCGCCCAGCTGTTGAAGTTGTGACTGTCTCTCTCCGGGGAGACGGAAGATGCGTCCACAATAGCAGCTGAGAGGTACAAAGCGAAGGCACTGCCATTAAACCACAGACCCTGGGAAGCAGAAGTGCAGAGTGTTTAGGGAGCCTGGGAAGGTCTGGGCACCCCCAGACCCTAGAAGCAGCTAGAATCGCACTTGGCAAGGCGCTCGTGTGGACACAGGAAGAAGGCAGGGGACAAGGCTAATGAGAAGGCGGCCCCTTGGCGCCTAGGGCGTCCCTGGAGCATGCTACTTCCTCCACTCACACAGGCATGAGGGTTTGCCTAAGGGCTCCTCAATGGGAGCAGCAAATAAAATATCCCAACTAGAAGCCAGACACACCTGATCTTTATTAGCATCTACTGGCAGTACATGCAATTTTCAAAATTTGGCTGCAAACATCTTCAAAATGAGGGAGCTGAAACAGAAACCCAGACTTCTGGATTCTCCAGGGAGGGGGAAAAAGCCAACAACAGAAGACCCAGTGATCCTGAAAACACTGCTTATTTCTGGTTGAAGAATATTCTGCAGTTGTTTAAGTCTGTGGGTCTGGGTGGCAAGGCTTCCATACTCTCTGAGTTTACACTCACTCATCTGACCTTCTGGTCTCTTCACACATGTGAATGTGCAGCTCCTGATGTGAAGGGGTCTCCTGGCTGCTGGCCAGGGTTCTAATTACTTCTCGGGCAGAGAAACACCCAGAGCAGGATGATGGCAGGAAAAAACTGCTGGGTGGAAGTCGAGAGACATGGGCCCAGCTGTGTGTGAACCTGCGCAAAGTCAGGAGGCTTCAAACCTCAGCTTCCTTATGGTAGAATGGGGGACATGCCTCATGATGACAAATTCTGAAAATGCAAACCAGAGCATCTTAAAACCAGGGAGTTTCAGAAGGAAGCATCACTAAACAAGTAAAAAAAAAGAAAAAAAAGTAACATTACAGGAAATGTTTTAAATTTTTAATGTAATAGATCAATCAAGGCATCTTAGGCTTCAAGGGGAGAAAGAGACTAATAGATGCTCTAGGCTGAAGGTCAGAAGATACAGAATCCTGATTAGCAGTCAGAGAACAAGACTTGGGAGTCCCTTCAGGAGTGTTTAATCCCTTTGTGGCGTCAAGAAAGACCATCGCCTCCCTGTCAGGGCTGCTCACCCACGTGTGAAAAGGCCAGAGAAACTCAGCCTACCAGTTTTTTTTTTTTTACTTTTTTGCCTGCACCACTCACAACATGTGGGGATCTTAGCTCCCGAATCAGGGATCAAACCCATGCCCCCTGCATTGGGAGCACTGAATCTTAACCACTGGACTTCCAGGGAAGTCTCCTACCTGCCAGTCTTTATGTAAAAAGTTTTGCTGGGGCACAGTCATGCTTGTTCATTTACTAAGTCTCTAAGGCAGCTCTCCCATGGTAAGCAGAGCTGAATGACTATGACAGAGAAAGTTTGCCAGCCTCTGGTCCAGAGCATCGGCTTGGAACTGACACTTGGGCAGAGGTGGAAGTCAGGGTCCTGCCCATTCCCACATCTGGACCACTGGCTCCCATGTTACCTTTTCCAGGCTCATCTTCTTCCCAGCACTCAAGCATTTTCCTCAAGACCTGGTTCAAGACTCCTCTTCCTCCAAAACAGCTTTCCTTAAATTTCCCCAACTCACTGTGATTGCCCCTCACCTGTGACTGCCACAACTTCGGGGTGCCAGCCTTCCATGACTCCCTCATCCAAACGAGGCAGTCTTTCCTGCACCTACCTGGGAAGCAGGGCACCAGTTCCAACAGGGCTGCCTCCACTGTCCCAGGCCTGTGTGGAACCACGATGAACTTAACTCTCAGAAACTGCACCCGGTTCTTGAAGGTCTTTATGGGGAATCCTCACTTTTGTTTTTGGGTAAAGAGGTAGGAGTCAGTCAATCTGCTTCCCCAAATACAAACGTGGGCATGCCACTTGGTACATCCCCCCGCGTTAGTATGTATCACAGAGTGCTGGGATGGTTAATCTGATGTGTTAACTTGTGCTGGTACACTATTCCGGATGTGTATCAAGGTGTTTTTAGATAAGATCAATGTTTGAATTAGTAGACCGACCAGGTAAAGCAGGTTGCCCTTCCCACTATGGGTGGGTCTCACCTAGTCAGAAAAGGCCTGACTACAAAAAAAGGCTGGCCTTCTTGTGAGTAAGAGGGAACTCCTGCCAGACTGCCTTGAGCTGGGACCACCAGTCTTTGTTCCTGCTTTTGGACTTCAACTGAAACTTCAGGTCTTCTTGGGTCTCAAGCCTGCTAGCTTTGGGCTTAGAACTTACACCAGCAGCTCTCCTGGTTCTCAGGCTTTAGCTCTCTTGGGTCTCCAGCTTGCTGTCTGCAGGTCTTGGGATGTCTTAGGCTCCATAAGCCCATGAGCTGATTCTTAGAGCAAATCTTTTTATATAGATAAACATTCTATTACTTCTATTTCTCTAGAGAACTCTGATGAATACAGAATTTGGGACAGAGACTTGGGTACAGATTTTGGAACCAGAATTAGAGTGCGGCTGTAACAAGAAAAACTATGACCAACCTAGACAGTGTGTTAAAAAGCAGAGACATTACTTTGCCAACAAAGGTCCGTCTAGTCAAAGCTATGGTTTTTCCAGTGGTCATGTATGGATGTGAGAGTTGGACCATGAAGAAGACTGAGTACTGAAGAATTGATGCTTTTGAACTGTGGTGTTGGAGAAGACTCTTGAGAGTCCCTTGGACTGCAATGAGACCCAACCAGTCAATCCTAAAAGAAATCAACCCTGAATATTCATTGGTAGGGCTGATGCTGAAGCTGATGCAAAGAACAGACTCACCGGGAAAGATTCTGATGCCGGGAAAGAGTGAAGGCAGGAGGAGAAGGGGGCAACAGAGGATGAGATGGTTGGATGGCATCACCGACTCAATGGACATGAGTTTGAGCAAACTCCGGGAGATGGTGAAGGACAGGGAGGCCTGGTGTGCTGCAGCCCATGGGGTCACAAAAAGTCAGACACGACTTAGCAATTGAATAATAATCTCAGTAGAAGCCATGAATAAGTAAGGGATTATACCAGTAGAAACACTGCCAGTTTGAACAGAAGGGATGGAGATAGGCCAGAATGAAGGAGGGGTGCTGAACTTCTTGGATTCTGCAGGACAGAACCACAGAACTATATGACTGTGACATAGCTTTATCTTTCACAACAAGAAAGGCGATTCAGAGATCATCAGGGCTGGCACTGCTGTCATGGGCCCACTGGGCAGGCTGGCTCCTCCTCAGTTTCAAAGGGTGGGGCTGCCTCTCTGGTTTCTGTGATTCAGCATGTCCCCACGCCTGTCCCAGGGGGAGGCCACCCTGCAGAGGCACTGGGGAGAGAGTGCTCTCCCGATGGATCCAGAAGATAGCGCAGTGAACCAAGAAGGATTATGATGGAGCCTTAAGATCAGATGGAATTTGCCTTGTAACTTTCTGGGCTTGCTGGAGACCTGTCACCCCTTCCTTCTTTCCTGTGTCTCCCTTTTGAAACGGGAGTGTCTGTCCCACCACTGTATTTTGGACGCACTCAACTTGCTTGGCTTCACAGGTTCATAGCGGGAGAGGAGTTTTGCCTCAGGGTGAACTGTACCTCAAGTCTCACTCATATCTGACACAGATAAGATTTAAAGGAGACTTTGGTTTGGGGGGGGGTTGCTTTTTAAGCAGGATTAGCACCTGTCTGATTTATCTTTACATTTTATGTATTTATTTGCACGTGCGGCATGAGGGATCTTAAGTCCCTGATCAGGGATCAAACTCATGTCCCTTGTACTGGAAGTGTGAAGTCTTAACCACTGGAGCACCAGGTAAGTCCCTTAAAGGAGACTTTGGACCTAGATTTTAGTTGATGCTGGAATGAGTTTAAGGGACATTGAGATGGCATGAATGCTCTTTGCATGTGAGATGGGTGTGATTTGGGTGGGCAGAATATTATGGACTGAATGTTTTCCCCCAAATTCACATGCTGAAGCCCTAACTCTCAATGCGATAGTATTCAGTTAAGAGGCCTTGAGGTGTTAAGGGGCCTTGAAGTATTTAGGGTCAGAGGAGGTCATGAGGGTGAGGTCCATCTGAAAGGGCTGGCACCCTTCTAAGAAATGAAAGGCAGTTCACATCCTCTCTTTCTCTCTCTGCCATGTGAGGACAGAGCAAGACTGGCAGGCATCTGCAAGCCAGGAGGAGAGCTCTCCCCAGAAACTACCTCTACTCACACCTGATCTCAGACGTCTAGCCTCTAGAACTGCAAGAAATTTCTGTCACTGAGGTCTAGGGTATTGTTCTGGCGTCCAAGCAGACTAAGGTTCTGTAATCTACACATTTTCTTACCTATCCACAGCCCGCATCTCCGGACCCTGTTTCCCTTTGTTATCCTGCATCCCGCATGGAGGCAGGACCACTATCCAGTCCCTTTTGACCACTCCTGCTCCCAAATGTGAGCACACCTAGTTGTTCTAACAGTGCTTTCTTTTCATTTTTCATTCTCACTCTTTGCATCTCAATATCAAAGAACTCTATTGCCCAAAGAGTTCAAGCCGTGACATGAGAAGGGGTTGGAAGGATGAAAGATCTACTGTGGCTGTGTCCTGACACACCTGTATCCAGGTGTCACTGTTTATTGAGAATTAATAAAACAAGAGGTTATACAAGGGAACTTTGCCTAAAAGGAATTCCTGGACCTTCCAACATGATTGCTCCACACGCAGGTGTAAAACACCAGTGCTGGGCTCTCCCTGGCTTTGCCCTCTGCTTTACTGGCATAGAGACAATCCCAAATTGACTGGAGGACTAAACTCCATCCCACCTAAGGGGCAACGGACAGGAAGAACACTCATGGTTTGCTTACCACCGTGGTCCAGGGCACCTGGGGGATCCTGGTGTAGGTCATCGTTAGGTAGATGATGAGGAAGAAGACGGTGAGGACCCAGTAAAACACAGCCACGAACATGACCCAGCCAAAGGCAGGGACCCGGAAGTACTCCGTTCCAGCGATGAGCGTCCACACCAGCAGTCCCAGAACCTGTCAAACGGGAGAGGCAGTGGGAAGGAAAAGGGAGATGGAAGAGAAAATAAAAGAGGAGGAAGTGGAGACAGAGAAAAAAACAAAGTGTCAACTACAACTTGCAAGCATACATATGGATACATGTAACAAATGTGACTGGGGCACAAACTCACATTCCTGCAAATACCAGAAAGGTAAAATGAATGAACAGAGCAGGCTGGGCAGAGGCCAGGGCAAACAGGAAGCCCATGCCTGTCTCTGCCCAGCTCCGGCCAATTGTTGTGGGCTGGTTTTCTCGATCTTTCTCCCCGCCTGCCCCCAGGAGAACACAGAAACTCAAGTTTGTACATGCTGATAATCTTGATTTTTAAATGTCAGCCCTGGAATTCCCTGGCAGTTTAGTGGTTAGGACTCGGCACTCTCACGGTGAGGGCCTGGGCTCAATCCTTGGTCAGGGAACTAAGATCCCACAAGTCTCATGGTGCAGCATGCATGCATGCATAAATGAATGAATGAATAAATTAATCAACAAATATTAGCATTAATAAAGAGGGACAAAACAACACACATCTGTGGTTGGAATCTGTTCCCGACACCCGTCAAGGGAACAAGAAACAAGCCATGGGTTTATTCCAGCAACAGTCACCCGACTCCACCGCTGCTGCAGGACAGGACCAGACCGAGGCTCTGTCACGTCAGCACTGGGAGAAGAGAGGATGCTGATCCACGCTGTGGGATTTCTGGCTCTCAAGGAGGGAGGCCACAACAAAGTGTCTGTGTCCCACCCAGCACCTTCCAGGACCCGAGAGGACTTCATTCCTGAGTCACAGGAAAGTTGGCATCGAAACCCTATCCCCAGGAGACAGCATCAGGTGCCTGAGATAGGCACGGGCTGCTTTATGCCTCGGAGCAACCAGCTTCCTTCCTGTCTCAGCCCTCTCCTTGGGATGTGACACAAAACTGACTCTGATCACTCTGGTCATTCGGCCTTGACACCTGAGCACCTGCCACGGGCCAGGCTTCCTGCTCATGGGCCCCGAGGACAAAGCCAGGCAGAAACCCAACAGACCTGCTCATGCACCACCTAACAGTCTCGTGAGGGGAGATATATGAACAGTTACAGTTGTGAACATGCTATGAAGGAAATAAAGGGTGTGACCAGAGTCTCTAACAGGGGGCCGTGACCTTGTGGGCAGGAACGGCAAGTATCAGAGGGGGCCATGCTGAGGAAGAGCCTGTAGACCCACTAAGAGCTAGGAAGACGGCTGGGTGGATGCTGTCCCAGGCAGAGGGCATGATGTGAGCAGAGAGCTGCAGGGGAAGGGCCTTCTAGAACCTGTAGAAAAGTGGAGGATGTTAGGACATGGGTACAAGATGTTAGAAGGCTTGGCGACAGTCAGATTCTGTGGGCTGGGACACCTAAGGGCTTTGGACTTTATCCTAAGAGCTAAGGGAGGGTTTTGAGCAAGACAATGATATGAACAGGTTAGGTTTTTGTTAAGATCGCTTTGGCTGCATGGCAAGAACGGGTATGTAGGTGGCTGGGTGGGGGGTGGAGAGACAAATTCAGAGACTGTTGTAATAATCCACGTGGAAGAAGAAGATGATGTGTTTAAGACTAAGACGCTGGTGAGTACTGGGAAGTGAATGATTCAAGGCAAATTTCAGAAGGAGTCAGGACCTTCATGGATTTGATGGATTGGATTATGATAAAGCAAAATTACACTCGGGTCTCTGGAAAAACTCTCCAGTGGATTAGGGTGTCACCTCCTCAGCTGAAAAGATGAAATACAGGAACAGGGTAACAGGGCTGACCTGGGCTCAGGTTACAACCTATCCCATTGGAGCGAGTCTGGGACCTCGGGATGGGATTAGAAGTGGATGGTCCAGGGGAAGAGTTCAGGCCCTGCTTTAGGAAGGAAGACTTCCTGTGAGCATGACTTAGTGAGCATCACTAAGACAGGTTTCCGGGGGACCTTTGAAAGTGCTCATGGAGACAAGCCCACCTCCCTGTTGAAGTTTGGATGTCTACACTGGGAGCAGAGAGTAGACTCTGAACACTGCTACTTTCCCTCCTTGGAGCTGAGAGTTGAGGTTCTTTCATCTGCCTGATGTCGTATGTGAGTCCAAAGAAGCGTTTATGCACTTTGGGGCTCACACCTGTGGCAAAGGAATTTATTGAAAGCGAAGAAGTATCAAACAGGATAAAATTCCAGAAAGTGTCAAGACTCCCACCCCTGGGGTTATGGTCCAGAATTCATCATAACTGACAGGTAATCTACACACACAGATGTGACATTCCATTGTATCAATAGGACAGGTAACACATGTCATCTGGCAGGGCAGGATCTGAAATAGCATCAAGGGCTTCTTGATTCAAACTGAAGAGGTGGGAAGGGTCCTTTGTTGAGGATTCACCCAGGAAATAACCATGGGAGGAGCCACTGCTAATGGGGCTGGTATCTCTCCAGGAGCGTGCAAGGGTTTGAGAGTTGCCAGGATAAGCTCATATCCAGCTATACGGGCTTAACTAAGAGCTCTTGACTCTGAATGTGAAAATGCTTTTCATTGTTAAAAGCAGGTGGAGTCCACTGTCCTGAGATGCTCTAATGTGCCAGCAGTGGTCATCTTTTACAGACGAGGACGGTATCTCTAACAGAGCTGTTTGTCAAAGAGTAGGAATCTTTGACCCAAGATCTCATCAGCAAACAGGGGAAAAGAACTGTCAAGAAAAGACAGTTTTCTTGAAAATTGTCTTCAAGAAAATTCCTACTCAAGTGAATTTCTTAGGCAACTGAAATACACCCAGAAGCAAACTTTTGTCTCTCACTATAACCAACGCTGATGAAAACCACTCTATAAAAATGCTCATCTCCTGGTGTGTGTGTGTGTGTGTGTGTGTGTGTGTGTGTGTGTGTGTGTGTGTGTGTGTGTGTGTGTGTGTGTGTGTGTGTGTGTGTGTGTGTGTTTAAGACAAACTCTATATCTTTATTTGCTTAGACTTCAAAAATACTGTTTGTTTTTCACTGACAAGCATTGTTTTAGGCTAACATTTTTTTTGGAATGGTAAATCTGAGACCTAAAAAAACTTTTGAAAGTGATAAAGGCAGGCAAAAATAAACATGGCAGTAGGCAAAGCATATATAAAGCATACAAATAAGTTACAACCCCCAGCTACCAGTTGTAAATTCTCAAGAGAAACCAACATAAAAATTTTGTGTCTACCCGTAAGTTCTTTTGTTTGCATTTATCATTATCATTACCACCTGCAAATCCTTTTCTTTTTCCTTTAAAAATATGGCTCACTCGGCACATGGCGCCTATAACTTCCGTCTTTCGGTCAGCCGTACCACGGAGGCCCTCCTTCTAGATCTATGTCGATTCTAACAGCTGCCCGGTTTTCCATAATTCATGGAACCTATCCCCTATGGAGAAAAATTTAAGTTGTCACCTTTATGCTTCTACAAAACATGTCCAGGGAACATTCTTATAGAATGTATACCCCTGCAAACCCAAATTCCCCGATAATAGTCTTAGAAATGCAATTTCTAGACTATTTTAAGCTTCAGAGGTACTGTCAAATTAGCCATCAAAAATCTTGTGAACTCATCTTCTCATCAGGGCATGCCTGCTCTTCCTTTCCAACCTCATTAAATGCCCAGGTCTTAAATGATTAAAAACCTGATTTTAAAAGAGAGAGAGAGAGATCTCATGTTTTGCCTTTCACTGCTTGGCTGAAGTACAGCACAGAGAAACGTGCACGAATCCCAA
The DNA here is from genome assembly GCA_024291935.2 of Okapia johnstoni. Taxonomy (NCBI): domain Eukaryota; kingdom Metazoa; phylum Chordata; class Mammalia; order Artiodactyla; family Giraffidae; genus Okapia; species Okapia johnstoni. Next base: position 5,765,126 of record CM044323.1, on the reverse strand, counting down.
GTGAACAGCTCAATGAATTTTCACAAACTGGACTAACCTGTGTCACCAGCATCCATCTCAAGACACAGAGCTCCTGGGGGCTCCACCCTCACTCCTAGTTAACGTCTTCCTTCCTCCGAGGGTAGCAATTCCCCTGGTTTCCATCATCCCTGGTCCGGAACTTCAAAGACATGCAATCTTATCGTCCACACTCCCATGTTTGCTTTCTCTCACTCAGCAACGTGAGTTTCATCCACGACACTGACCACCGTGTTTTCACAGCACCAGTTCTCAAACATCAGAGAGTCACCTGAAAGGCTCACTAACCCTCAGATGAAGAGGCTCCGTGCTAGAGTTTGTGATCAGTAGTAGATCCAGGAAGGGACCTGAGAATCTGTGTTTCCAACAAATTCCCAAATGGTGCTGCTGGTCCAGGCTGCACACGAAGAACCACTGATGTGCAGTATCCTTCTTATTTTAGTTTGCATTTTCCTGATCAGTCGTGAGGATGGAAGAGCATCTTTTCAAAGGCTTATTAGCCACTTCTAGTTCTGTTTTACTATTTTTACAAAATCATGTCCTTACTGATCTGTAGAAATCTTTCCATAACAGGAATGGTAACCAACAACACATGTGGCAATCTTTTCCCATCCAGTTTTTTTTTTAAACTTCAGTCTTCAGTCACATGAGAGTTTAAATTTTTACACAATTAACAGGTCACTCTTTGAGCCTTCTTTTATTCCTATGTGCTTAGGAAGGGCTTCCTCAGCACCAATACCATAAAAACATTCTCTGATATTTTCTGAGAGCTTTGTGTGTTTGCTTGTTAATCTTTAAACAAACTAGAACTGAGTTCTACAAATGGGGTGAAAAAGGTCCAATTTTCTTTCTTTCTAGCAAATGGTCAGGTGACCTGTTATCACGTACTGGTGACTTCTCACATACTGCGTCAATGTCTGAAGTCTTTATTGTATTCCACTCATCTGCACTGACTGCTCTGTGCTGTGCAAAGTCACTTCAGTCGTGTCCAACTCTTTGCAACCCCAAGGACCTTAGCCTGCCAGGCTCCTCTGTCCATGAGATCTTCCTGGCAAGAATAATGAAGCAGGTTGCCATTTCCTCCTCCAGGGGATCTTCCCGACCCAGGGATTGAACCTGCATATCCTGTGTCTCCAGCATGGGCAGGCAGGTTCTTTACCGCTGAGCCACCAGGGAAGCCCTATTGCCTCCACCTGGCACTGCTATGCCAGTGCCAATTCCTATAGCTTTGGTGTATATTTTAGGTTTGGGGGGAAAGATGTCAAAATGAATACATGAATCTAATTTTGTTCCTTTCCCAAACCCTTTTAAACTTTCATCAGAATGAGATGAATAGGAAAGGAGACAAAAGTAACATATTTTTTTGAAGCTTGGATGAATGTCCACCTAGAAGGGGCTCCCCTGAGTACCCAGCACAATGGATGAAAACAGACTCAACCGAGGTTTAGCATGAAATCTTAGAACCTCAGGTGCAAAGAGAAGATGCTTCAAACGACCAAAGACCCACCAAGGATCAGAAACCAGAATGGCTTTTCACCTTTTCCAAAAGCAGACAGGATGTTAGAAAATAATGACAAATGGTTTCAGATGGGAAAGTGATTTCTAACCCAGAAATGACCCAGGAAAATTACCAATAAACAGCAAGAGGCAGACACATTTTTTTTTTTCCCCAGATACGCAACGTCTAAAAAAAATCCACCTTCCACACATTCTTTTGCAGGAATCTACTGAAGGATATGACCCAACAAAATGAGGCCATAAACTCTAAAAGAGGAACAAAAGAGTAAGCCAACAGAACTGCGGTAAGCCCCCAGAGGAGGGAAAATCTAGATGATAGGCACCCCAGGCACAGATGGTAACCAGGTCAGATTGGAGCCAAGCGACTCAAAAGACAGGCATGGTGATGACCGTTGGCACCGTGCTGAATGTTATTTCCCTACTTTTTCACCTGGAGAGGCTATTGGGGAACTTGCTCCACCCAAAGTGAGGGAGGAAGCCAAGAAAGAGGAAGATAAGGCATCCAGGGAACAGGACATTCAGCCCAACAGAAAGGTAGAAGGAGTTTCAAGGTGAAGGGAGATCCCCAGGAGAAATTTGTCCAAGTGCAAAATGAGAACTCTGATTATCAGATGGAACTGGCTTGTGGGAGACTTTACTGAAAGGCTATTGGACAAGTGTGAGAGCAATTAGCTCACACAAAGACAAGTGAGCAAATTTTTTAAAATTATGCATGTTACTGACTTCAGTGAAAACCAAAAGAAACTACAGGAGTTGTCTGTAGTTACGAGTTCACTCTAATACGCGACTCTAATATTTACATAGAGATGATAGTAAATATTGGATACTGACCTGAACAAATGATAACATGGAGGAGGAAAGCAATGGGAATGGGACTTCCCTGGTGGTCCAGTGGCTGAGACTCTGAGCTCCCAACGTAGGGGGCCTGGGTTCGAATCCTAGTCAGGGACTTAGATCCCACCTGCCACAACTAAAGATCCCACATGCTGCAACTAAGCCTCAGCACAGCCAAATGAATAAATTTTGAAAAAGAAAAGCAATAGAGATGATGCAGTGAACTGAACTCTTCAATTACTACCTTGAGGAATAAGATTCCTTGCCCCATCTCCACTCCCACCCCCAAACGACAGCAAATATCCATGTTTTTTTATGAAGAAAATTTTTTTTAAATCGAACGCCTTCCACCTGGTGACCTCTTGAGTCTGTCACTGAGCCTGGCTGGCCCTCTGCGTGTACTCGCCCACGCACAGCTTCCATACCCTATGTCCTGCGAACCAAGGAAACAGATGCCTTAGGTTTTGAAAAATGACACTCAGTTTGCCCATGAGGACTCTCCTGCCTGTGAAGCCTCTGAGCCTTGTGACAGCTGTTCTGCTGCAGAGACGAGTTCAAAGGGTCTCGTTTATTCAAATGTTTACTGAGCATCTCTTATGAGCCAGGGCTTTTTCTTGGCACTACCGGCTGACTGATTTCTTTCTGACTTTAGCCTGGAACCAGCATGATGACCATCTGTCTTTCCATCTTCAAAACAGATAGGTGAGTTCTGCAATGTACCAGCTGTTTCCAGCTGCCTTTGCCCCTCGGAGCAGTGTTGATCCAGCAGGTGAGCTCAGCACACCTCTGAAATACCTCATTGGGCTTGAAAACATTTACCATATTAATTCCTTGCAATAAAGTAGCATTGGAGACCAGCTCCTGTAGATCTACTGTTACATGTCCTGCAAGGAGAGAACCGAACAATATGACCATGCTGAGTGGTCTCCTCTTGCTATGTTTAATACCATACACACGTGACAACACTCCATCAAAAAGATCACTGAGTGTGCACTGGTGGTGTCCTGATGAGTGAAGCAGACATTTCTGCCTCTGGAGAAGGTCCATCAATGGATATCTGACTATGAACTGTGACAAGTTCTACACAAGGAAAACTAGGCTGATACAAGACCATTAAACACAAGGTCCCAACCACATCTGGATGGTCAGAAGCAGTTTAAGACTGAGTAAGCAGGGACTTCCCTGGTGGCCCAGTGCTTAAGAATCCACCTCCCAATGCAGGGGACACAGGTTCGATCCCTGGTCCAGGAACTAAGATCCACATGCCAAGGAGCAACTAAGCCCTCAAAGTATAGCTCCTCAGTCTGCATGAGCTGGAGCCCGTGTTCCACGATGAGAGATGCCCGTGCACCACAACTAGAGGAAGCCTGCATGCCACAATGGAGACCCAACAGAGGCGGACATCAGAGCATCTCTGCCGCAAGCCAGATGCAGTGCTGGGTGCTCAAGGTTCCAAAGGTGAGCAGGGCCTGAGTGCCTGCCCCTGAGGACTTGACTACCTCGTGTGAGAGAGGAACACAGTTCCTTCTTCTGCACAGGGGTTGATAACCGTGGTCCATGGCTACCCTCAGCCCACTGCCCGTTATGTACTGTCCACAAATGTAGCCAATGCTCATTCATTTGAGCACCATCTAAGGCTGTTTTCATGCTATGACGGCAGAGTCCATGGTCTTTGGCTGCAAAGCCTAAAGTATCTACCATCTGGCCCTTTATAGAAAAAAATTAGTTAATCTTGTTGACCAACGGTCCCCAACCTCTGACATCTAATGCCTGATGATCTGAGGTGGAGCTGATATAATAATAATAGAAATAAAGCATACAATAAATGTAATGTGGTTGAATCAGCCCCAAACTGATCCCTGGTGCCAAAAAGGTTGGGGACCACTGCTGTGGACCATCACACTTACTCTCTGCATCAGGAAATATACACACGTGCACACACGGTTGGTTTGTACCCTGCATTGTTTCAAATAAATCAGATTATTAATATATTGGGCCACAGGAGATGACAGAACAATAATCCTGTACCTCTTCTCTGTACCATCAAAGAACCACACACTCCTCAAGATGATGGCTCCCAACACCAGTGGAGCTTCGTTTAGAGTCACCCCCATGTCACAGATCAGCAGTGCTTCTCTGTTTTTTTGAGTTTCTATTGTGTCAGTCATGTCCGACTATTTGCGACCCCATGGACTGTAGGCTGCCAGGCTCCTCTGTCCATGGAATTCTCCTGGCAAAAATACTGGAGTGGGTTGCCATTCCCTTCTCCAGGGGATCTTCCTGACCCCGGGATCGAACCTGGGTCTCCTTCACTGAAGGCAGATTCTTTACCAGCTGAGCCACCAAGGAAGCCCAAGTTTCTATTAGTAATCATCAATAACTATGTTTTATCATATACCAGTTGCATGCTGCTGCTGCTGCTGCTGCTGCTGCTGCTAAGTCGCTTCAGTCGTGTCCGACTCTGTGCGACCCCATAGACGGCAGCCCACCAGGCTCCTCCGTCCCTGGGTACATGGCAGGTAGTTAAAATTAGATTTCAAGAAATTTTCCATCCATATGGCAAATGTATGTATCTTAAATTTAAGAATCTATTTTTTTTTCTTTTTTTGATTTCTTTTAATTGGAGGATAACTGCTTTACAATATTATAAAGCAATTATCAGCAGCATTTCTATTCAGCAAGCATGGCCACCTTTTCCATTTATCCACTAGAGGGTGACCAAACCCTGCTTATGCAAGATTCAGGAGCTCTGGTCTCTGCTCAGCGGGAAGAAATCAGAGTTTACCATCTGTCTAGAGGAGTTCTTCCACTTGAAGCACATTCCACAGAAGCAAGACACAGGAGAATAAACTCAGTCTAGGGCTTGTCCATTAGACCCAGACGTAGCCTGGAGAGAGATCTGACGAGAAATGCAGCCAGCAGCCGCGATAAGGATTAATCAATACACAGACTTGGAAAGGCAAATTTAATCTGTGCACCCCTACGAAGTTTTACTGAAGTGTGCTTAATACCTGGTGCTTTGGCCAACAAGAAACTGCCTCTTTGGGCCTCTGCTTTCTGATGTGTGAAGTGGGGAAGGTCGAGTTAGAAAAACTGTTTTCAAATGGGAGTAGGCGGCCAGGACCTAGGAGATGCAGATCTGAATGACCCGGCGGGGCAGGGGGCAGGGGGTGCGCTTCGAACCACTTTCTTCTTGGTCATCTTCCCACTTTCACACATGCCAAGAAAGTGGGTGTCTCCCCCTGGCCCTCCTTGACCCCTCCTCAAATACCACTATAGGAGACCTTCAGGTGCTGCAGAGCAGAACAAGGCTTGAGCCTAAGTGATGCTAGTACTTTGTGACTTCACCTTGCTTTTACTTAGAACTTCAGTCTGACATGTATGGTCAATTAAATCACTGAGGGGGCCTTCTCTGCTGGTCCAGTGGTTAAGAATCCACTGCACAATGCAGGGGACACGGGTTCGAGCCCCAGTCAGGGAACTAAGATCCCACATGCTGCAGAGCAACTATTAAGCTCATGTGCTACAACTAGAGAGACCACGCTCTGAAACAAAAGATCCCGAATCATACAATGAAGACCTCACCTGCCACAACCAAGACTCAACACAAATAAATTAACAAATATTTAAAAATTTAAATCACTGAGGGAATCCACAGAAGCCCAATAGCACCAGCAGGCAACAAAATGGAAATCTGCCTACTGGGCTGGTTTAAAAATATATCTTTGTTTAATGGGAGGTTGCCTACCTGAATGGGAGCGGGGTTTGGGGGAGAATGGATACATGTATATGGTATGGCTGAGTCCTTTCACTGTTCTCCTGCAACTATCACACCATTGTTAACTGGCTATACCCCAAAACAAAATGGGCTTCCTTGGTGGCTCAGTGGTAAAGAATTTGCCAGCAATGCAGGAGACCCAGGTTCGATCACTAGGTCAGGAAGATCCTGTGGAGGAGGGCATGGCAACCCACTCCAGTACTCTTGCCTGGAGAATCCCATGGACAGAGGAGCCCAGCAGGCTACAGTCCATAGGGTCACATGACTGAAGTGACTAAGCAGCAGTAGCAATATAAAATGCTTCTGGTGTTAAAAAAATTAAAAAAATATATCTACAAATTCTTTGATGCACTTCCTGGATACAAGCGTCCCTCAAATGATTCTGATGAACAGTGTGTGGCAGAAATGATGCTACGTGATTTGGGAGACTAAGTCATGGAAAGGACCATGTTGTGAGGACACTCAAGCAGTCTTGAGGGGAGAACCAGAGAGAGAGGAACAAGGTCTCCCATAGCAGCCCGCACCAACTTGCCAGCCAGGTGAGTGACTGCCTTGGAAGTGGATTTCCAGGCTCAGTGTAGCCTTAACTGACTGCAACCCATGAAGATACCAGACTGACCCTCAGGTAAACAGCTGATCCAGAACTGCCCAGCTAAGCTGATCCTGAATTCCTGATCCACAGACACTGCAAGTGGTAACACGTGTTTACTGCTGTTTCAAGCTGTGACGCTTGGGGGTAATCTGTTACACAGTAAGAGCTTCCCAGGGGACGCTAGCGGTAAAGAACCTGCCTGCCAAAACTGGAGACGTAAGAGATGTGGGTTCGATCCCTAGGTCAGGAAGATCCCCTGGAGGAGAGAATGGCTACCCACTTCAGTATTCTTGCCTGAAGAATCCCATGGACAGAGGAGCCTGGCAGGCTACAGTCCACAGGGTTTCAAAGAGTTGGACATGACTGAAGCAACTTAACATGCACATAACAGATGACCAATACACCAAGTGCATCCAGCACGGGCTGTACCCAAGAAGCAGAGCGGTGGGTAGAGAGAACCGAGACCTAGGTTCATCACTAACTTCCTGTCCCCTCTAAGCCTCAGTCTGTGTCTCCATAAGATGGGCATAGCACTATCAAGGTTGCTGCAAGGTCTGAAGGTGTTTTGTGATCTCCAAAGATCTAGGTAAACAGCAGTCATTACTAGTCTCATATTTTTCTCCTCCAGAGGACGCTTATCAGAGTTGGCATCTTGGCAGTTAAGGGTCCAAGGGTATTTAGCCAGTGGAAGAAAGTGGGGTCTGTTCTTGTAGTTAGAACCATGGCGCTCAGGTGTCAAGGACATGCTACAGTAGGTGCTGGCACATTTTTTTCTGGGAAAGGCTACAGAGTAAACATTTTGGGCTTTCTGGGCCACGTGATCTCTATCACGACGACTCAATTCTGCCCCTGTGGCATGAAAGCGGCCACAGACACAGGCAGGAGGATGGGAGTGACTGTTCCACGGAGACCACAAAAGCAGGCTGTCCAGTGGTTAGGAACCCACCTCTCACAGAAATAGAGATGCAGACACAGAGGACAGACTTGTGGACACAGCAGGGGAAGGAGAGGGTGAGACGAGTGGAAAGAGCAGCGATGAAGCATATACGCGACCATGGTAAACCAGCTGGCCGGTGGGAAGCTGCCGTGTAACACAGGGAGCAGGGCTCTGCGCTCTGTGATGACCCAGCGGGTGCTGGGAAGGAGGCTCAGGAGGGAGGGGATGGATGTATACTTAAAGCTAATTCACCGTGTTGTACAGAAGAAACTGATACAACATGGAAAAGCAAGTATCCTCCAATTAAAAAAATAAAAAGAATCCACCATTCAAACGCAAGGGACTCAGGTTCAATCTTTGGTTGGGGAACTAAGATCTCACAGGCTGCAGTGCAACTACGCCAGCGCGTCCCAACTAGAGAGTCCGAGTGCTCTAGAGCTCACGCTCCACTGCACGAGAAGCCCCTGCACAGCACAACAGAGACCGAGCGCAGCCAACGACAAACAGACGGCAGGTGGGCCATCATCTGCCAGCCTCTGCCCTTGAGCCTTGCAGAGGTAGAGGGTGTGGTCCCCACTGCAATGCGGTCACATAGGCGGCCTCCGCCCGCACCACCCTGCACCATCCTGCACCATCCTGAGCTTGTTAGAAACGCACTCTCGGGCCACCCACGAGTTCTCACAAGTCTCCAGCAGCTTGGCTTTGAGAAGGCCCTTCCTCCTCCCTTCCCTCTGACTCTCAGGAGCCCCATGCACCAGGGACTTACAAGGGATCTTGGGTGACAATGGCTTGATCAGAGATCTCCTCACAAGGGACACACTAGCTCCAATATTCTCCAGGAATCCGTGAATAACACTTCATTCGTGGTCCTGGGTAACCAATAAGCAAAGGAGCAGCCAGTCCTGGTCAGAGAGCTTAGAGTCGTCCAGAAAATAGAACTGAGAGGTAGCCACACTCTCAGGGTGAGGAAATACCCCAAGGCCACCTACATCCCCACAGCTGAGGGAGCCCCCTGAGGTCAGACGCCCGCCTGGCTCCCAGCCCTGCCGGCTTCTTTCAGCAAAATTCCTCGCTGATTTCCTTCCGTTTGGGTGAAGTGTGTGCAAAGCGGGGAAGGAAAAGGGATACCTTCTAAGGAGCAGCAAAGAGATGACAGGCTTATAGGGGACGTCCCTGATGGCTCAGTAGCTAAGGATCCACCTGCCGAGGCAGAGACACGGGTTCAATCCCTGGTCTGGGAAGATTCCCACGTGCCTCGGAGCAACTAAGCCCATGCACCGCAACTACCGAGCCCGCACCCCGCACCAAGAGGAGCCGCAGCAATGAGAAGCCCCCAAAGCGCAACTGGAGACTAGCCTCCACTCGCCGTAACTGGAGAAGAGGCTGTGCAGCAGAGCACACAGAGCACTAGAGACTAGCCTCCACTCACCGTAACTGGAGAAGAGGCTGTGCAGCAGAGCACACAGAGCACTAGAGACTAGCCTCCACTCGCCGTAACTGGAGAAAAGGCGGTGCAGCAGTGAAGACTCAGTGCTGCCAAAAATAAATCATCTTTTCCAATTTCTCAAAAAAGAAGAAGAAGGAAAAGAAAGGCTTACAGGGAGGAAGCAGTAGGAAGGGAAAGGAAAAAGGAATTGTGGGGTGTGGAGAGGTGAGTCACTACAAAGCAGCGCCTCCCTCTTCTCCACGGGGGGAAGCTCCAATCCCATCCTGGCCGTGACCGTCCTGCCTCTCAGCGGCATCACTGTCTGCCCACGGTAGACAGTCGCAGCGCTCATCTCAGATACACACAGCCACAGGGTGCAGAGGATCACGATCCCCTGGGCACGGTCAGGGTGAAAACCGCGGTCTACAAAGCCGGGTCTGGGGTTTCTCTTGGCTACGGACCCTCCCAGGACCTCCCACAGGGGCACAGCTTCACTTGAGGTCAAAAAAACCCCCATCTCACTTGAACTAGTCTTCCTGTGCACTGCCACCGCTGCATCAGGGCCCCCTGCAGGCACACGCCCCTGGGGTGAGTCTGTGTCCACGATGGGGGACAGGGATTTCCACCTCTGTCTTCCCTCCGAGGCACCAGGAAGGGAGGAGATCAGATGGAGCGGTTCACACACTGTCAACAGTACAACATCAGGAGCCACATGGCCGCTTTTTAATGTCAATCTTAAAAGCCCTGAAATAAAAACCAAGCAAGGAGGTATGAACTGCTTCCCTCTGCCCAAGATGCCAAGCGCTTGCCCCACAGCGGCGGGTGTGAAAAGTCAGTCTCATGTCAAGGAAGTCGGACCACTGCATTCCAGGTTAGGGAGCTCTGCAGCTGTCTGTCTGGGCTGCTTTTCTCTGCAGGCTGTCCTTCTCTCAGTCCACACGTTTTGTGGGTGTCTGACTGCCTCTGAGTGTAGAAAATAAGGCTGTGCATCTTTGGCAGAGAGCTCGGATTCCTCGAGTGGCAGATCCCTTTCCTTCTAGGAAGCTGGAAAGGCCATTCTTGATTCCATGGTTTATGATTATCAGGCCTTTTTGTTTCAAACAGAAGGAAACTGGGGTGAGTTATACATCATAATCCCTGGAGAAGGAAATGGCAACCCACTCCAATATTCCTGCCAGGAAAATCCCATGAACAGAGGTGCCTGGCGGGCTACAGTCCATGGGGTCGCAGAGTCAGACACAACAGAGTGAGCAGGCATGCACACATACATAATGGTCAGTCCAGGAAACACCTGGGGACAGGCAACCTTCATCACGTGCTTGACCCAGCTAGCCTTTGCCCTTGGCACCAGCTAGACCAGGCTCAGAGGGGGGCCGAAGGCCACAGTCAGTGAGGTCACAGCTGCGGAAATGGGGAAAGACAACCATCTGGCCCCTAGAAACAATCAAGAATGTCAAACTCAGTTTGAAGGTGAGTCCGACCTCCACGTTTTTATGTACACCTCATTGGAGTCCGACCACCTGCCAGCTGGTGTACCTGACCCCCATATACCAGCTCAGTCTACATCTGTCAGGAGATGAGCACAAACGCGCTGCAGGCAAGGAGACAGGCATCAACAGGAAGGCACCATCCTGTCCCAGCTCTCCCAGAAAGAGAGCTGGCAGGGCCAGTGCAGAGGGTGCAGCCCCGCACCAGCTGGACAGACCCAAGGGTATCCCTGGAGATCAGCTCCGGCCCCTCCCTTCCTTCCTTTTCAGACAGAAAAGCCATGGAGTTCTTGCCCCAGGCTGTCAGAGAGTAAGAAAGAGGTATTCTTTTGGGGGGAGGTGAAGACGATTCAGAGGCACATGGGATCTTGGCTCCCCAACCAGGGATCACACCCACGCCCCCTGCAGTGGACGTCACCAGGGAAGTCCCCGGCAGAGGTGTGTTCTTACCCAGGGAGCAGACGGGCACCTAAGGAGAGACTAGCACCTAAATGTTAATTCTATTTTCAATTTTTTGATGAAGCTTCATACACTTTTTTTCCATAGCAGCTGTAGTATTTTACATTCCTGCCAGCAGGGCACGTGGCTTCCCTCATAGCTCAGTTGGTAAAAAATCTGCCTGCAATGCAGGAGACCTGGGTTCAGCCCCTGGGTCAGGAAGATCCCCTGGAGAAGGAAATGGCAACCCACTCCAGTATTCTTGCCGGGAGAATCCCATGGACGGAGGAGCCTGGTGGGTTACAGTCCGTGGGGTTGCAAAGAGTCCCACAGGACTTAGTGACTAAACCACCACCAGCAGGGCACAAAGGTTCCAATTTCTCCACATTCTTGGCAACACTTGTCATTGCGTCTTTTTGATAGCTGCTGCCCTACTGGGTGTCAGGTGACATCTCATTTGATTTTGACTTGCATTTCCTTAATGGTCAGTGACATTGAGCATCTTTTCATGAGCTTGCTGTTGGCCATCTGTATGTCTTTTTTGGAGAAATGTTTAGCCAAGTTTTTTGCCCATTTAAAAACTGAGTCTTTTGTTAAGTTGTAGGAGCTCTTTATATATTCTGGATTTTAATCCTGTATCAGATATTTGACTTGCAGATATGTTCTCTCACTCTGTCAGCTGCCTTTTCACTCTGCAGATGGTTTCCTTTGCTGTGCAGAAAAGTTTAAATTTGATGTAGTCCTATTTTCCCTACTTTGGCTTCTGTTTTGGGTGTTATATTCAAGAAATCATGGGTGAATACAAAGTCAAGAAGATTTTGCCCTATGTTTTCTTTTAGGAGTTCTATAATTCAGGTCTTATCTTGAGGTCTTTAATTCATTTTGAGTTCCTTTTTGTATATGATGTAAGGTAAGGTATCCAACTTCATTGGATATATCCACTTCATTCTTTTGCCCGTGGCTATCCAAATTCCCCAATATCATTAGTTGAAGAGAATGTCCTTCCCCGTTGCTTTGCCTTGGCACTTGTGTTGAAGGTCATGTGACCACAGATGTGCGTGCTAAGTCGCTTCAGTTGTGTCCGACTCTTTGCGACCCTGAGGACTGTAGCCCTCCAGGCTCCTCTGTCCATGGGATTCTCCAGGCAAGAATACTGGAGTGGGTTGCCATTTCCTCCTCCAGGGGATCTTCCAGAACCAGGGATGGAAGCCACGTCTCTTACGTCTCCTGCACTGGCAGGGGGGTTCTTTATCACTAGCACCTCCTGGGACCACAGACATGAGGGTTTATTTCTGGGCTCTCTATTCTGACCCACTGGGCCATATGACTACTGTTGGGAAAGGCAGTCTTGTCTGTGCAGTCTTCCGACCCTCACTCAGCTGTGTAAGAATGAGCCTCGGGCCTGGAACACCGCATTACCGAGAGATGAAGAACCCAGAGAGCCTGAGCGGGGGTTATCACCTTGCGTGGGAGTATCTTTTCCTGTTTCAAGCGCAATGAAGGTTCCTTTGTTCTGCATTAGTATGCACACAATAGCCCTCAGGCACTCCCCCAGCTTTCAGTGTTTCAGACGACACTGCGGAAGGGTTGAGGTCTTTCTACTGTGGCTCAAGAGGGGTGCTCACAGGCCAACTGCCCTGTGTTGGCTAATGAGGGGAGCCAGTGAATGAGGAGTGACTGATGTCTACTATTGAAACTGATGTCTGTTCACCATATAGGTAAAGCCTTGTCCCATCACTTGGGTTTTCCTTGGTAACTCTAATACCCAGATACAATGGCAGAAGAGTCTGGAGTCCTTCCTGAGACTGGTAATCAGTAAGAGACGTTCTGCTCCCTTGGGATTGTTAAACAGTGGCACTACTCAGCTTGACATCTGTCTTTATGCCAGTACCATACTGTTTTGATGGCTGCAGCTTTACAGTAAGTTTTGAAATCTGGACGTGTAAGGACATTAGCTTTACTTTTCTTTCTCAAGATGTTTTAGATGTTTGGGATCTTTTGAAATTCTAAATGAATTTTTTCCTGCTTTTGAAAAAAAATTTTGGGGGGGTTTTGACAGGATTGTATTGAATCTGTAGACTGCTCTGGGCAGTATGAACATTTTAACCACATAAAGCCTTCCAATTCACAAACATAGATGTCTTTCCATTTATTTGTACCCTCTTTAATTTCTTTCAGCAGTGTTTTGTAATTTCCACTGTACAAATCTTTTGCCTCCTTGATTAAGTTTATTCCAATGTGTTTTATTCTTTTTGATGCTATTGTTAATTGGATTATTTAATTTCCTTTTTGGACTGTTCCATGTTAGCCTATTAAAGTAGAATGAATTTCTGCGTGTGGATTTTGTATCCTGAAAGTTTGTTTAGTTCATTTATTTGTCCTAACAGTGGCTTTTATTTTTTTTGGGGGGGTGGAATATTTAGGGTTTCCTACATATAAGATCATGTCATCTGTGAAGAAAGATAATTTTACTCCTTCATTTCCTATCTGGATGACTTTTATTTCTTTTTCTTGCCTAATTTGGTTAGGACTTTCAGTACTCTGTTGAATGGAAATAGGGAGAGTGGACATCCTTGCCTCATCTCAGAGGGAAAGCTTTCAGCTTTTCACCACTGAGTACAATGCTAATCATGGGTTTTCATATACAGTCTTATGTGGAGTTTGTTCCTAGTTTGATGGGCATTTTTACCTTGAAAGGGTGATGAATTTTGTCAAATGTTTTTTCTTCGTCAATTGAAATGATCGCATAGTTTTTGTCCTTCACTGTGTTAATGTGGTGTGTTATACACTAATTAAGTTTCATATAGTGAACCATCCTTGCATTCAGTAATAAATTCCATCTGGTAATGATGTATAGTACCTTTAATGTGTTGTTGAACTGTGTTTGCTAGTATTTCGCTGAGGATTTTTGCATCTGTGTCCAACAGGGACATTGATCTACAGTTTTCTTGTAGCGTCCTTGTCTCCTTTTGGTATCAGGGTAATGCTTGCTTCCACAGAATACATTTGGACATGTTCTCTCCTCTTCAATTTCTGGGAAGAATTCGAGAGGGCTGGTATTAAGTCTCCTTTAAATGTTTGTTAAAATTTTCCAATGAGCCATCTTGTCCAGGGTTCCTCTTTGGTGGGAGTTTTTTGATGACTGATTTAGTCTCTTTCCAAGTTCTAGGTCTGTGCAAATTTCTAACTTCTTTACGACTTAGTCGTAACAGACAGTATGTTACTGGAAATGCTTCTTCTGGAGTGCCCAGTTTGTTGATGTATAATTGTCTGCAGTAATGTCTTCAGAGCATTTTTGTTTCTGTGGCATCAGTTGTAATGTTTCCTCTTTCATTTCTGACTTTCATCTCAGTCTTTTTTCTCTTTTCTTAGTTTAGCTAAGGATTTGTCAATTTTGTTGATCTTAAAAAAAACAATTAAGTGTTGCTTTCCTAACGGTGAGGGTCACATACCTCTATAACACAGATATAAATATATACTCCTGGGTTTTAATACTCACTGATTGAAGGTTTACCTATTACTGCAACAGAAAAGAATTCACATGGAGAAGGAGGCCATTCACCATGTTACTGAAGATTGTCCAGGTAGTTTCTCTTATCAATATATTCCATACTTCAGTATTTCTGACCTGTCATCTAAAAAATGAAATATCTCTTACATTAAGGACTGGTGGAGGCTGTGGTACAGTTTATATAATTTGAGAGTTTGGAACGGACCCTTCCAGCTGCCCTCCAAAACTTCCTTGTGTGCCAAATCTGACATTCTGCAACTAAGAAAAATACAATAGGATTATTTTGGCAATTTTACTTCAGAGTTGCAAATTCAAACCACTCAAGTTCATTTCCTAAAAGATTATCAGTCAGTTCGGTCGCTCAGTCGTGTCTGACTCTTTGCGACCCCATGAATGGCAGCATGCCAGGCCTCCCTGTCCATCACCAACTCCCGGAGTCTACCCAAACTCATGTCCATTGAGTCGGTGATGCCATCCAGCCATCTCATCCTCTGTCGTTCCCTTCTCCTCCTGCCCCCAATCCTTCCCAGTATCAGGGTCTTTTCCAATGAGTCAACTCTTCGCATGAGGTGGCCAAAGTATTAGAGTTTCAGCTTTAATATCAGTCCTTCCAATGAACACCCAGGGCTGATCTCCTTTAGGATGGACTGGTTGGATCTCCTTGCAGTCCAAGGGACTCTCAAGAGTCTTTTCCAACACCACAGTTCAAAAGCATCAATTCTTTGGCGCTCAGCTCTCTTCACAGTCCAACTCTCACATGCATACATGACTACTGGAAAAACCAGTATCAAGTTGCTGTAAATCAAAATTTATAAGCCTTACAGAAGTGCCATTCATAAGATGCCTGAAATCTTTTTTGGGAGCAGAATTACCTTTTAATTTAATTTCCATGTAAACTTGAGTTTTCCTGGATTGCACCTATTTATAGCACATCTGTGTGAAACTCCATTTTTTCCCTCCTTCCAACAGCGGAATGAAGGTCACTAAGGTTACTGGACACCAGGACAAGCAAAGAGACAGGCTTTCACGAGGCCAGAGAGTATGTGCAAGGACAAAGACACAGCTCTTTCCCTTGCAGAATGTTCAGCGTGGCCAGGGAGACGAAAGAAACAGAAAACCCTGCAGCACAGCCCAAGGAAAGGTCCATGGAAGTGCAATCACGACAAGAAATGCTGGGCGATTCATTCGGGAGGAGCAATAAATGACTCTGGGTGCCCAGAGATGACTTACAGCCTCAGGAAGGCCAGGATGGGAGTAGCTGCCCTCCAGGCAGGGGCAAGGCTGGGACTCGGCACCCACCTGCTTTAAGGATGTGAGCAAAGGCCAGAGGGTTGGCAGTGAGACACACGGGGTAGCTGGGGCCACACGGCAGAGCTCAAACCAGCAGGTTAAGGAGTTCAGATTTTATTCACCAGGCAGGCGTCATAGGACCAGAGGCACTTTTGGAAACAGATATTTCTGGCGTCAGTGTTTCAGAGTGGGCACATTCTCAACATCTCCTTTGGCAACAGCTGCATGGGGAGAGCCAGTCATGTCATTGAGCGTGGGCGAGTTATCGGGAGGATCTGTTTCAATGTAACGTCACTGAGACAGCCAGCGGGTAAGAGGAGTGGGGCGGGGGCCCTGCCGGGCTGGCCTCCACACCACCTGGCTGCCTCTGCTGCTTCTTGGCAACAGACCTGCGTCCCTAAGAGTAGGTTCTAAGCCAGCTGTCCTGAGCCAGGTTCTTTCATGCGTACCATTAAGTGTTTGCATCCTAGGTGATGCCATCAACTACCACTGCTCCTGGGAGGGTGATGCCCCTCCACTCAGTGGGTTCAGATGCTCCACCTGGCATTTTACAGTCAACCACTGGCCCCTGGGGACTTCCTTTGATAAGCAGAAATACTGTACACACACCTAATCTTGGGGAGAACCTGGCACTCTGCCAAAGTATGAAAGTGAAAGTTGCTCAGTCGTGTCCGACTCTTTGCGACCCCATGGACTATACCAATCCATGGAATTCTCAAGGCCAGAATACTGGAGTGGGTAGCCCATCCTTTCTCCAGGGGATCTTCCCAACCTAGGGAATGAACCCATGTCTCCCACGTTGCAGGCAGATTCTTTACCAGCTGAGCTACCAGAAGGCCACATAATCTTAGCATCAATTTAAGCCAAAGATTCAGGGGTAAGTTAGGAGAAAGGTACTATCACAGATAAATAACTAAGTACCTGCAACAGACTGAATGTCTGTGTCTCCCCCCACCAAACTCATATGCTGAAATCTAACCTCCAATATGATGGTATCTGGAGTGGGGCCTTTGCAGATGATTCGATCATGAGCATAGAGTCCTCATGAATGGGGTTAGAATCCTTATGAAAGAGTCACCAGGAAGCTCCTTCTCCCCTTCAGTGAGAAGCCAGCAATCTATTAAGTAGGGGACAGGCTCTCACCAGACACCTAATCTGCCAGTACCTTGGCCTTGGAGCTCC
Organism: Okapia johnstoni; assembly: GCA_024291935.2. Taxonomy (NCBI): domain Eukaryota; kingdom Metazoa; phylum Chordata; class Mammalia; order Artiodactyla; family Giraffidae; genus Okapia; species Okapia johnstoni. Next base: position 5,748,115 of record CM044323.1, on the reverse strand, counting down.
CATCTTCATAACTGTAAGAGATAAATTTCTGTGGCTGCAACCTCCCTGGTGGTCCAGTGGTTAAAAATTCACCTTGTAATGCAGAGGGCGGAGGTTCGATCCTTGGTCCGGGAAGATTTCACATCCCATGGAGCAACTGAGCCTACGTGCTCTGGAGCCCATGTGTGGCAAATACTTAGCCCGAGCGCCATAACTAGGGAGTCCCTGTGCCACAATTTAAAAAATAAAAAAGATGGCACATGTTGCGGCGAAGATCCCACATACCGTAACTAAGACCCAACACAGTCAAATACATACATAAAACAGTCACAAATTTTTCTGTGGTTTATAAGCCCCCTAGCCTATGTTATTTTGTTACAGTAGCTGAGCAGACTAAGAAAGTACCTTTTCACTGAGAATCAGAATCAGAAATACTGCAGAGGGGAAAGCTCACAGGAATTTTAAATATAAAATATAAAAATCACCTGTCAAAAAAAAAAAAAAAAAAAAAAAACCCACCTGGGTAGCTTCAGGCCTCACCCTCAGATCCTCGAGTTTGCTTTCAGAGGTTGGGGATATTTTTGGTTGAAAAACTTGATAAGCCCAGGTTCATGGAAACAACACTGGTTAATCTGGACAGGTACTGTCACATCTTCCTTCCACTGAATGTTGAAAGACAAGTTCCCTCCCCTCCCCCGGGAGAAACTTGTTATCCAAGAAACTCGTTATCTTCTTTCCCTAAAGAAGAGGCGACCATGGAGGTGTTTCTTAAGGCAGTCAATAACAATGCGTCTCTGTTTCTGGACCTTTTCCTTGTAGCTGAGTTACACCAGGAACCCCTAGGTCTAGTTCACTGTTTAAATAGACAGGTGATGATCCCCCAGGGATGGTCACAAACCAGTGCTCCTGTGGGGAGAGAGCAAACTAGCCAAGATGGTGTGCTCAGACCCTCTCACCCCACGCCGTGTAAATAATGACTATTAACCCTGAGATCACGTACAGGGCTGTGCACATGCATCACGAGGCGCCGGCGTGCTCACAGACTGCTCTGAGCTTCGCCATGGAAGGCCTGGCTGCGGTTGCACTGGGGCTACCCTGGAGCGATATCACAGTTACGTCATCCGAGGCTATGCCGTGGCTACATTATTGCTACATTATGGTTATGCTATGACCGCTGCTATGGCTGCTGCGTCAGCCAGGAGAGAATAAACGTGTTCACAGTTACTATGGCTCCTCGAGTCTCCTTCTCGCCTCTCACCTCGTGCCTTGCCTACCCTGGGTTCAGTCAACAGTGCGGACCGTATGAACAGTGAGACAGCTGGTGTCACGAACAGAATCAGCGATACAGCTCCCATTAAAACTGGAGGGAGATGCTGCTGCCAGTCAAGCTGAAACTGTAAACAGTTCACCAAGCTCCTGCCTGGGCATGATGATGTGAGAGACCCCAACCTCTTTTTCCCTTAGATGAGCTTAACAGCGATAATTCCCTAGATGAGGAAAAGAGGTCCAGCCTTCACTCTTGCAGAGAGGCCTGGTAAAGCTTCATGTAAGAAGAGGACCAACAGGTCAGTAAACCTGAGATGATTCCACTAAATTGGCAGCCTGCCCCCTGGAGACAGAACATTTCAGCAAATAGGCACTTATAACCTTTATAACAAGTTCACGTTCTCTTTGGAACGGAGAGGCCCGGAGAGTATTTTTCACAGGGGATAACTTGAGGGCATGTGTGGATGGAAGCAGGTTTCTGAACCCAGGAGATACAGCTCCTAAACTTGAGAAAAGTTTCCATGTTATAAGCAAACTGCTTTGAGCCTAGGCCCCAGACACCACACTTGACTATTCCTAAGTAAATGACCCAATAGGTGGTGTTGTGAACCACTGGTAAAATGAGAAGTCTGATCACTGTGAACAGACGGAAAAGAAGGAAGGTCCTAATGGAGAAATTAAGCTCAGCCAACGCAGCTGCAGAAACACGGGGCTGGTGTACACGCCCGGGTTCCCCAGAAATGCCCCCAATTCATGGCCTGTCTCAAAGCCATTCACCGCTGCATGTGCGAGCGTGCTTAGTCACTCACTTGTGTCTGACTCTTTGTGACCCCATGGACTGTAGCCAGCCAGGCTCCTCTGTCCCTCAGAATTTCCAGGCAAGATTTGCCATTCCCTTCTCCAGGGCATCTTTCCTACTCAGGGAACAAACCCGGGTCTACTGCATTGCAGGTGGATTCTTTACCACCTGAGCCACCAGGGAAACCCACTGCTGAGCTCACCCAAACATGCCGGCAACTGAAAGAACCAATCAGCCTTGGGTGGGGCCTGCATCATTTTACAGGAGAAAATAAAAAGAAACAGCCAGCATTCCCAGAGTTCGCATTATGGGCTCAGGGATGTCTAAGTACTGAGTTCCAAGCACCACGGACACAGGCCTCTTCCCGGGACTCCCATGGGAAGGGAATTCCATCACTGAGCATTGAAGTCAGCAGTTTTTCTGTGAAGGGCCAGAGAGTAAATACTTCAGGCTTTGGCAGGACAGACAGTTGCAGTAACTCGTCTCTGTGGCTGAGACCTGGGAGCAGCCTATATCTAAACAAATGGGCGTGGCCATCTGAACAAACATTCCTGAAAACTGGCACCAGGACAGACTTGGCCCCCTGACTGTGCTTTACCTGCTCCTGATCTAGCAAATTACAGCCACCATTTCCCTGCTCTTCAAAAGCAGTTCGGGATACTAAGGTTGGGCTCCCCTACCTGGGAGCTCTTCACCAGGATGCTCTGCTGAAGACGTCAGGGCAGGACGTGGCTCTCCCTCTGCTTCCCAGGAGGGAGGTCTGTGGAGTCAGTCCACACGCACGCACACACGCACACAGGTAAGCTTTCCCCAGCTGTGCCTCCCTCCCCCTCTCCCCAAGGGCTGTGCTAAGTCGCTTCAGTCGTGTCCGATTCTTTTCGACCTCATGGACTGTAGCCCGCCAGGCTCCTCTGCCCATGGGATTCTCCAGGCAAGAATACTGGAGTGGGTTGCCATGCCTTCTTCCGGGGCATCTTCCCAACCCAGGGATCAAACCCGTGTCTCCTGAATTGCAAGCAGATTCTTTGCGGCTGAGCCACTGGGGAAGCACCCCCTTCTTCCCATACAATTTTCTATTTTCAGCATATTGTCAAGTGAACAAGCTGGTGCACGACCCAAGTCTCACTTAGGACCCCGATGCCATTTAAATAGCACCATGTTTCCCAGGGACGCATGCTGATACAGCTTTTTCACCAGCGGGAAAATACACCCCTGACCTGGGTGGTGTTTTATTTTTTGGTCACAAAACCACTTGGCTTGTGGGATCTTGATTTCCCAACCAGGGATGGAACCTGGGTCCCCTGAAGTGGAAACCTGGAAGTCTTAACCACTGGATTACCAAGGAATTCCCTTGGGTTCTTTTTTTTTTTTTTTTTACTATTTACTTGTTTATTTGGCTGCGCCAGGTCTTGTGACATGTGGGATCTTAGTTCCCTGACCAGGGATTGAACCCAAGCCCCCTGCATTGGGAGTCTTAGCCACTGGATCTGCAGGGAAGTCGTATAGGTGTTGTTTTTAAACTCTTTCTCCTCCTTGGGTCACATAAATAAAAGGGTCAGTCTTTTTCATACCAGCACTGATTTCTGAAGACCAAAACAACTGCCAACACAGGAAAACTCCAGAAAAGGAAAGTCACCGACTGTCACCCAACAAGCATACTTTAAAAACAAGTTTTGGGGTGGGGGTAGAGAGAGAAAAAAAGAAGTCATTAGCTGCTAAAGGAACCACTGTCCTAACCTCAGATGAAGGGTGGGGAGTAAAATAAGACCACGGGGTCAGATAAAGTCCCTTCCGTTTCCCAGTGATCTGGGAGGGGGAGAATCAAGATTTGCATGGAGTTTCAGAGAGGAAGGGGAGCCGCATGTCCTTCCTCCCTCGTCTCACCTAACACGCCCCGACCCCGGGGCCGCACCACACCCCCAGTCCAGGACAAAAGCCAAAACAGATGCCAAGGAAGAGACTCGGGTACATTTCAAGGCACTGTAAGTAAATCCTGTGCCTTTTAAATATAACTTTATTTATTTATTTATTTTTGGCTATGCTGGGTCTTTGCTGCTGCCCAGGCTTTTCTCCAGCTGTGGAGAGCAGGGGCTACTCTCCAGGTGCAGGGACAGGGCTTCTCACTGTGTGGCTTCTCTTGTTGCAGGGCACGGGCTCGAGGGCACGTGGACTTCCACAGTTGCGGCTCCTGGGCTCTAGAGCACGGGCTCAACAGCTGGGGTGCACAGGCCCAGTTGCTCCTCTGCATGTGGGATCTTCCCAGATCCAAGATCAAACCCATGTTTCCTGCATTGGCAGGTGGATTCTCTACCACTGAGCCACCAGGGAAGTGCCAATGGTATTGCATAATAGCTTTACCGAGATATAGTTTTTTTAATACTTATTTATTTGGTTGTACTAGGTCTTAGTTGCAGCATACTGGATCTTCAGCTGTCCCAATAAGAACTCTTAGCTGCAGCATGTAGGATCTAGTTTCCTGACCAGGAATCAAATCTAGACCCCTGCACTGGGAGTACAGAATCTTAGCCACTGGACCACCAGGGAAGTCCCTATTGAGATGTAATTTACAGACTATAAAACCTACCCATTTAAAGTGTACAGTGCAGTGCATTTTAATGTATTCACAGAACTGTCACCATCATTCTAGAATATTTTCATCACCCTAAAGAAACTCCTTCCCCCCTAGCAGTCTCTCCCCTTTCCTCACCACCTTTAGCCCTGAGCCACCAGTGATCTACTGTCTCTCCAGATCTGGACATTTCATATAAACAGAATTATGCAATACACAGCTCTTGCGTCTGGCTTCCATGTTGTAGCATGTGTCAGTAGCATGTATTCTTTTTCAACGGCTGAATAACATTCCATTGTATGCCTCACTGCATGTCACCTGTCCATTTATCAGCTGATGGACATTTGGGTTGTTTCCGCTTTTTAGCTGTTATGATCCAAGTGTTTGTGTGGGCATACATTTTCATCTCTCTGAACTCTAATTCCATTTCTGATGCACAAAGGAACCTGATTAAGGACTGGAGGCAGTGGCACTGAGGTCAGTTTAGGTTTTCGACAACAGACTCACAGATCTCCAGTGAGAAGCAGAAGTTTCTTGTGGAGCTCCCTCCCTGACACAGCGGCTCAGGGCAGAACACCAGCAGGAGGAAGTCCACAGGGGCCCTGACTTTCAAGTTCACGCTGCACATTACTGATTGCAACTCCCAAAGCCTTTTATGTCAAGCGTCCGGATGTGAGCTGGAAAACCCCTATTTCCCATTGTGGGTTGTTTTTTTTTGAGGGTGGTTTTGATAGCTCTGCCATGACTGCCTGCTCAGCAGAGCTAGTCTACACAAATATCTGAATATTTTGTTGCCTCTTACCCTTCTTAGCTCATCAGAGTGAGTGTTAAATGGAAGAGTGGAACCACCAATGCAGCCAACAGCATCGTTAACTACGTGTTCACAGGACCAAAGTGAGCAGACTGTCCAGCTGAGAAGAACAAACTTCACATGTAGGAAACGCTGGAAGTAGCTCTCTAGGGAGCATCTAAAAAGCAAGATGCAGTGATGAATGAAGTGGTGAAACCTCTTAAAGTACAGACTGAGAATTAACATTTTGAGAAAAGAACCCCATGGTCAAACTTCGAGTGGGACAGTGTTGTGACTGGAGAAGGGGTTGGGGAGTTGACAATTTTTTTATTTTAAAATATAATTATTGCCAAAAAATATTAAAAGATAATTCCTATCTTTTAGAGCTACTTACTAAAATATTTACAGGTGAAATGACATTTCCTTCTAAATCCTCCTGGAGGCAGAATGGGTAGGAATATAGAAGAAGCATAAATAATAATGACTGAAGCTGAGTGGTAGGTAGATGGGGGTATATTATACTCAGTTTGAAATTTCTCATAATAAAATTAAAATAAAACCATACATTACTGAGACCTAAACCTAGAGAGACATTCCCAGGGTCTCAGCACCGTTATGGTGACAGTCCGCTGTCACCTTTATGAAAAGAGGAAAGTTGGGGTGGAAATTCCTTCTAATTTTTAAAAAAATCTTTAAAAATATTTATTTATTTATTTCTTTGGCTGCACTGGGTCTTGGTTATGGCATGTGAGATCTAGTTCCCAACCCAGGATTGAATCCAGGCCCCCTGCATTGGGAGCTCAGAGTCTTAGCCACTGAACCAACAGGGAATTTCTGCCTCCTAATTATTTTACTTTGTCATACAGGTAATACACGGATATAGCTGGAAATGGAGAAGTACAGAGTCAGACAGTGAGGCGCCTTCTGGTCACCAGATCCCTCTTGGGTTTCTCTTGCCACAGTGGATTCCCTTCTGCCCTCCTTCCACCCAGAGGCAAACACTGTTATTAGTTTCTCCTGCATCTTTCCCAAATTATACTTAACTCTCCTCCTCTGCCTCCCCTTGCTGTCCTGACAACACGTTTTAGAGATCTTTTCCAAGAACTTAGAAAGCATCCTGTGTGTGCATGTGTGCTAGGTCGCTTCAGCCGTGTCCGACTCTGGAACTCTATGGACTGTGGCCTGCCAGGCTCCTCTGTCTATCGGATGCTCCAGGCCAGAATACTGAAGTAGGTTGTCATGCCCTTCTCCAGGGGATTTTCCAAACTCAAGTATTGAACCCATGTCTCTTAAGTTTCCTGCACTGGCAAGCAGGTTCTTTACCACTAGTGCCACCTGGGAAGCCCAGAAAGCATCCTTAGTTAGTTAGTTAGTTCAGTCACTCAGTCATGTCTGACTCTTTGCGACCCCATGGACCACAGCACGCCAGGCCTCCCTGTCCATCACTAACTCCTGGAGTTTACTCAAACTCATGTCCATTGAGTCAGTGATGCCATCCAACCATCTCATCCTCTGTCGTCCCCTTCTCCTCCTGCCTTCAATCTTTCCCAGCAACAGAGTCTTTTCTAATGAGTCAGCTGTTTGCATCAGGTGGCCAAAGGATTGGAGCTTCAGCTTCACCATCAGTCCTTCCAATGAACATTCAGGACTGATTTCCTTTATGATGGACTGGTTGGATCTCCTTGAAGTCCAAGGGACTCTCAAGAGTATTCTCCAACACCACACTTCAAAAGCATCAATTCCTCAGCGCTCAGCTTTCTTTATAGTCCAACTCTCACAGCCATACGTGACTACTGGAAAAACCATAGCTTTGACTAGATGGACCTTTGTTGGCAAAGTAATGTCTCTGCTTTGTAATATGCTGTCTAGGTTGGTCATAACTTTCCTTCCAAGGAGTAAGTGTCTTTTAATTTCTGCAGTCACCATCTGCAGTGATTTTGGAACCCAAAAAAATAAAGTCAGCCACTGTTTCCACTGTTTCCCCATCTATGTGCCATGAAGTGATGGGACCAGATGCCATGATCTTAGTTTTCTAATGTTGAGCTTTAAGCCAACTTTTTCACTCTCCTCTTTCACTTTCATCAAGAGGCTCTTTAGTTCTTCTTTGCTTTCTGCCATAAGGGTGGTGTCATCTGCATATCTGAGGTTATTGGTATTTCTCCCGGCAATCTTGATTCCAGCTTGTTATTCATCCAGCCCAGCATTTCTCATGATGTACTCTGCATAAAAGTTAAATAAGCAGGGTGACAATATACAGCCTTGACGTACTCCTTTCCCTATTTGGAACCAGTCTGTTGTTCCATGTCCAGTTCTAACTGCTGATTCCTGACCTGAATACAGATTTCTCAAGAGGCAGGTCAGGTGGTCTGGTATTCCCGTCTCTTTAAGAATTTTCCACAGTTTGTTGTGATCCACACAGTCAAAGGCTTTGGCATAGTCAATAAAGCAGAAATAGATGTTTTTCTGGAATTCTCCTGCTTTTTCAATGATCCAGCAGAAAGCATCCCATTTCTCATTAAAATGCTACATAATGTTCCTGAGTATAGAGTCTCTGCCAGTTGCGTCCGGTCTCCTGCTCTGCCAACAGCGCTGCAAGGAATCACCTTGTACAAATATCATTTTGTACACAATCAGGCTCGCTGTAGGGTAAATTTATACAGCAGTGTAACTCCTAAGTCAGAGTACCTGGGTCTGTCCTTACAAAGAACAGCTGTTCAACTGCCCTTCATAAAGGTTAGACTTCTGCTGACTTTTATTTACTTTTACACTGGCAATATATGAATTTCAAAATAAAACCCAGATGACGTTAGGAGTATCTCTTGCCTCCTACCCTTTAACAGTAAGTCTTTCCTCCAACATGAATGCTTATTTTCCTGCTAAATGTCATTTTAAGTGAGATGGACCAAGTCAGATGTGAAGAGTTTGCTTTAGAGAAGTAATCATGGTTGACTACACTTAACTGTAATCTATGTTTTAAGTCTTACATAAAAAATAGGCTAACATTTACTGAGCAGCCCCTAAGGGCTAGGCAGTGCTGCAAGCCCCTTCCCTGGATCCACATGCTTAGACCTTGCATGATTCTGAGGTCACTTCTACCACCAATCTCAGTTCAGATGAGGAGGGAAGCCCAAACCGAGTGACCATCCCAGGACACATGGCTGGAGAGTGACAGACTGAGGTCAGGGGTCCCCCACTCCTCCCTCCACCACCCCGAGAGTTAGAAAAACATACAAATTCAGATCCCAGGCCGCTTCCCAATAGCCAGGTCTCTAATAGTCACATGTCAGTCTGTGGTTCCGTTTTCAAACACTGTCTTATCCTGCATTTTTAGGAATAAATTATACCCCAAAGCATTTTCTTATCAGAGCAAAATATCTACCATATTGGCAAACAGACTTTCAAACTGGGTTCACAACCGGTTGGACTTCAGCTGAGGGTGGAGTTCTGAAATATTAATAAATGGAAGATGTTTCACATGAAAAAAAGAGAGGGGCTCCCCCGACAGGCCAGTGGTTCAGACTCTGCCTTTCAATGCAGGGGTGCAGGGTTGACCCCTGGTCGGGAAGCTAAGATCCCACATGCCTCGCGGCTGAAAAACCAAAGTACAAAATGAAGCAACAGTACAACAAATTCAATAAACTCCTTAAAAATGGTCCACATCAAAAAAGAATTTTTTTTAAACCCACAGCAGTCCATATGTTCTATGATGCAGGAAGAAAAAAAAAAAAAGAGCTGAACTTAGCACTGAGGAGGTCTCTCACCACGTAAGCGACTGGTTTCTAAAAACTGAACTGAAAAATTCAACTTTCAACGCAAGTCACTCAGTTCTCCTTCACACCTCATCCCCCTCAAATACATTTAGAGTCTCAACGGAAGTTGCTGCTGTCCAGGAAAACTACTCCCAAATTCGCAAAGCAGGCGCTTTTTTATTCAGCTTCCACTTCATAGTCACAGAGCTTCAAGCTCACAATTGACTCGACGCCTCTGTAAGGCCCTACACGTTTAGCCACAAACTCTCTTACAGAAAAGTTCACATTCTTGTCCTGCCTCTTGTCAACTGGCTTCTAAGTTGTTCTGAGAAGCTGTCCATGTGTCAGGGCTCGAGACCACCCTTGAAAACACTAGGGTCTGAGTTCATCTCCAGGGATATTTTGAAAAAGACAATGGCCTCAATCTCATCCAATCGGCTCCACCAGGAGATGGATCCCAGCAAGTCAAAAAGGTGGAATGAGAGGAGGTATTGAGTGCAATGTTAGATTTCAGTGAATTTCCTTTTGGAAATTCCCAGAGGATGTCTAGTTATTTCAAGGAATGTCAGGAGCTTCTCAAAAGAGAGCTAATTTAAGACTTCCCCGGGGGTCCAGTGGTTAAGACACCATGCTTCCAACGCAGGGGCTGTGGGTTCAATCCCTGGTCAGGGAACTAAGATCCTGCAAGCTATGCAGCCAAAAAAAAAAAAAAGAAAGGCAATAGAGTAAACTTTTTTTAAAAAAAGAGCTAATTCATTTTTAAAAAGGGGAGGCAGGGGAGAGGCATTTGGTTTTCTTAAAAGGAATAACATAGGTTGTCAACCCCAGATAATTTAGGAATTAGTGTCTAACACCACAAGCCACCAAAAAAATATGCCACCAGCTCCCTAAGTCACATTTTTCAAAGTATGTTCTGAGACAGTCCAAAAAACAGGGTTCACAGTCCAATTAGTCTGGGAAAGGCTGGACTTAGTCTTAGAAATGTAGCCCATTACGGCTTCAGAAGGGCCTCCCAGGAATAATATAAACATTGTCTAGCCTGGCCTTTTCCAGACTGACTCAGCATGGACCTTCTTTCACTTTCAAGGTGACACTCCAGGGATCCCAATGTGGGCATCTTCTCGGCACCAAAGGCACCTCTTTTCTTACACTCTCTTCATCCTGCCTGGTCTGGTCAGTGCCCCCATCTCTTCTTCCTTTAACTGCAAAGTTTTGAAAACAGCGATGGCGGCTTAGCTCTGTTTGTTTCCCCATTTACTTTACCCACCGAATGGATGCCCAAAGGCCCATCGAGGCTCTCCAGAGTCGGCGAGTAGGAACACAGAAATGGATGGATGTGACGGGAAGTTCCCCCACTTACTCAAGTATCAAGCTCACTAGAACTCACCAGTCAACATCTCTGCAAGAGGCTGTCAATGTCTCCATCAGCGATGCCTCAACCGGACCCACAAGGCCCATTCTAGAAAACTCTCCCTCCTTACCAATAATGGAAAGAAAGAAAAAACATATATTAAGAAAAAAGTTTTCACAGGGACCTCCCTGGTGGTCCAGTGGCTAAGACGCAGCACTCCCAATGCGGGGGGCCCAGCTTGAACTAGATCCCGCAAGCCACAGCTAAGACCCGGCACAGCTAAATAAACAAATACTTTTTTAAAAAATAAAAAATTCCCGTCGTACTCTTCTTACTCATACTCCCTGAGCGGAGCCCTGCCTTCAAGTCAGGGTATTTCCTAAATGGTTAGTCCAGAGGTCCAGAGGCACTGAAATTCTCAGCTTCCCGTGAGGAAACGCCCCCCCCCCCCCCACAACTGCAGTGTGACTGCTCTCTTGCGTTGCAGGAAAATCCTCCTAGAACAAAGCAGTCAAGGGCTTGTAAGTCCAACCTAGTTTCACTGAACTTGTGCCTTCCTTGGGCACCCCCTGCAGCCAGGGACGAAGCTCCCTGTTAAGATGTCATTTACTGAATGGGACGTCTCTAAAGCACCTCCAGAGGATCAGAGGATTCGGGGATCAGGTGTACTTTTCATTAGAGCAAAAATATGCTGGACTGTAAATTCAAGCTACTGCCTTGAAGTGTTGGCAAAATTTCTCTGCTCTACCCTCCATGATGGAATTCTGATGGGATCTTCCAACAACCTTCCCTCAAAGATGTAACCATGTGACTTCTTTTATTTTTTTTTGGCCACACCTTGCAGCATGCGGGATCTTCGTTCCCTGACCAGGGATCAAGCCTGTGCCCCCTGCAATGGAAGCACAGAATTCTCACCACAGGATTGCCAGGGAGTTCTCCCATGTGGCTTGTTAAAATCCATGTAGTAGTTTTGGGATATCTGAGTTACTGAGAAAAAAAAAAAACTCAAAAAACTTTTAAAAATCACCCATACCTTCACTGCTCCTTCCCCCACATGTAACTTACATGGCGAACATTAGGAAGCGTGAAATTTCCTACTCTGCTTTTGTTTTGTTTTGAAATGTCCTTTGTTTGCTACCTCTTTTCTAAAGATTAAGCCAGGAAAAGACTGGATGTGAGAATCCCAAACGACCCTGCAAGATGCGGGGCCAGCCCAGCACGGGCAAGGGTGACGGTCATCAGAGGCAGCAAACCCTCCCCTCTCCAAGTGCTGGCGCCACCATACGAAACTCCCAGCCCCTACTGGACTTCGTTGTTCAGTCACTCAGTTGTGTCCAGCTCTTTGTGACCCCGTGGGCTGCAGCATGCCAGGCTTCCCTGTCTTCACCATTTCCCAGAGTTTGCTCAAACTCATGTCCATCAAGTTGGTGATGCCATCCAACCATCTCATCCTCTGTCGTCCCCTTCTCCTCCTGCCCTCAATCTTTCCCAGCATCAGGGTCTTTTCCAATGAGTCGGCTTTTCACACCAGGTGGCCAAAGTACTGTAGTTTCAGCTTCAGCATCAGTCCTTCCAATGAACACCCAGGACTGACCTCCTTTAGGATGGACCGGTTGAATCTCCTTGCAGTCCAAGCGGACTCTCAAGAGTCTTCTCCAGCACCACAGTTCGAGGGCATCAATTCTTTGGCCCTCATGGACAAGGCTGCTGCAGGGTCTTAGTGTCCACGCCTGACTTCCTGCTGGACCAAACCCTCAGCTAGAATCGCTGTATCACCAAAAACATGACTGGGCTCTCAGTGAGCGGGACTCTGAGGCAAAATGACATACCAGGACGCCCCAAGTTTGGGACCCTTTGTGGGCCGTGAGTCCAGCATGGGGGCAAAAGAAGAAACTGGTTTTCAGCTCAGGCATGAGTCCTTCCCGATTTAAACTCAAATCAGCTTTTCTTGCTGCAGCGCTGGGGCAATGGAGGGAGGCTTGTCACAGCTCAGAGAAGGGGTTAAAGGTGTCTAGAGATCAGCCACGCAAGTTGTATGACCTGAGCGCCAACTCCCCGGGACACCTCACTCTGCTTCTGTCGACACTTCCTCACAGCTCCCTGACCCCACAGGCAGTGGCTGTGGCCGCGTGGGTGCTGTCCACCTGCAGTCACTGCTGACTACCGAGCTGTCAGGACAACCTTCTGGCGATAGTGTATCTCTAATGGGCGGGCTGCCGTGACCCCAAACTGGGAAACAGTTTTGAACCTTAAATTCCGAGGGATGCTACTCCATTACTTTCATTAAAAGGTGATACCATGGGATCTAGCACATAATATACGAAAATTCACTAAGCTCCACGGTTCCTATCAACCCATATTCAAATCTTTTTGAATCATTTTGCTTTACGCTTGAAACTGACACAATTTTGTAAATTAACCACACTTCAATTTTTAAAAATCCAACAGCAGTAAGTGCTCAGATTTATTCTAAGCATTTACTACGTGCCTGGCAGTGAGACACGAAGCGTTCAAGGAACACTAAGGTCCTGAACGAAGTTGGAGTCCAGTCTCCTCCTGTCCTATGTCAGTGCCCCTCCCACCGCCTCACCCAACACCCCGAGCTTCTGGGGAAGGACCTGAGTGGTAGAGGTGCCCTAGGATGTGTAAGGGTTGCTGTTGTTGTTCAGTCACTAAGTCGTGTCCGACTCTTTGCAACCCCATGGACTGTAACCCGCCAGGCTCCTCTGGCCATGGGATTTCCCAGGCAAGAGTACTGGAGTGGGTTGCCATTTCCTCCTCCAGGGGACCTTCCCAACCCGGGGATCGAACCCACGTCTCCTGCACTGGCAGGGGTGTTCTTTACCATGGAGCCACATGGGCATTCCTACAAACGATTTGGTTTCCTTCTGGGCACAGACACAGAGACAGGGAGGAAGAGCTTGTACATTTGTTTCTCCTCGTATGGAAAACTTGACCGACTACTCTGCAGCTTGCTTCTCTTTCCTTCTTTATGTCACTAAGGTCCCTAACAGTCTGCAGACATGACCTGCTTCTGTGTTGTCTGAAGCTGCTGAGAGCAGGACCACCATTGAGCCTGAAGGCATCTTCCCACCCAGATCAAATCAGGCACGGGAGGAGGCGGGGAGGGAGGGGACGCGTGACTCTTCATCTGCTTTATTTTTCTGGAAAGGAAGCTTATGCCTCCTCCATCCTGAAGTGGTAATGCTAATAGCAACAATGGTTATAATACTAATAGTAATAACAGTACTGTGTATGGGTGAGTGCTCAGTCACGTCTGACCCTTTGTGACTCACCAGGGTCCTTTGTCCATGCGATTCTCCAGGCCAGAATACTGAAGTAGGTTGCCATTTCCTACTCCAAGGGGTATTCCCGACCCAGGGATGGAACCCGCATCTCTTACGTCTCTGGCATTGGCAGGCAGGTTCTTTACCACTAGCGCCACCTGGGAAGCCCATAATAGCACCACTACTAATTATAATAGAAAAAAAATAATCTTCTCACCCTCCATCTCTCTTTTTTTCTCTCTTCTTCCTGAATGAGTTTCTAACAGGAATGACCTTAACTTTCCTCTCAGTTCCTTCTTGAAGCGGTATCCTCTCGTCTTCCCAGAGCTTACATCTGCCAGACTCCTCTGGTGCTTTATTCCCTTTGCACGTATTCCCTGAACATGGTCCCCCATGTGTACTTGTGTCTCACACTGGTGGTTCCCACAGTGTGGTCCCCAGACCAGCAGCCACATCACATTCAAGTTTCACTCCAGACCTACCCAGTCAGAAACCCTGTGTGCGTAGGAGATCAACGAGCTGCGATTTAATAATCTTCCGGATGATGCCCTGAGCAGTCTCCGCCCCGAAGTCCCTTCCCGCACTGTCTATGCCACAGCCTGAGCGCAGCTAACCGACACCCACTCCAAGAAGGGCTACGCAGCAGCGAGAAGCAACCCAATGGATGGGTGTGTAGCCAAATGAACCGATCCAACAGCACAGCTGACTGGAAAAGAAACGCAGTGAGAAGATTTATGCAAACACAGTTGTGTTAAGATATCCTTGAAAGTTAATAAAACATTTTATGGGTAAAAAAAAAAATCAAAGATTTATGTTTAAACCCTAGGTACAGCTGCCATCGTAGAGGGAAAGGTGGTTAGTGGGTAGGTAGTAAGATACCTCTCAGGGGTCAACGCTAATGTCTGAAGAGAAGAGTGGTTTTGCAACCCTCCACACTGACTCACCCTTTAAACACCAACTCAGAGGAGGTTCCTGTTCACAGCTTGCTGCGCCAGCTCCTCTCCAACAGCTAAGGTGGCTTGTAAATAAAAACATGAAGGTACCAGAATTTGGCGGTTCTCTACTGTCTCTTTTCCCGACGAGGTGATCAGCTTCGTTGTTCAATCGCTCAGTCTTGTCCGACTCTGCGACCCCATGGACTTCCCTGTCCTTCACCGGGCATACCTGGGCTTCCCTGTCCTTCACCATCTCCCGGAGCTTGCTCAAACTCATGTCCATGGAGTCGGTGATGCCATCCAACCATCTCATTCTCTGTCCTCCCCTTCTCCTCCTGCCCTCAATCTTTCCCAGAATCAGGGTCTTTTTCAGCGAGTCGGCTCTTCACATCAGGTGGTCAAAGTACTGGAGCTCCAGCTTCAGCATCAGTCTTTTGAGTGACTTAATCTTCAAACATCCGGTGCCTCATATACTGCAAACATTTGCTGATAAATCATGTAAAAAGGAGCTTTTCCACCTTGGTACTCCTGACATTTTGGACCTGATATTCCTTTATCATTGGCAATACGTGTGTGTGGCAGATGATGGTGTCTGTTCACTGCAGCATGTTTTAGCCCAGCTCTCCTGGAAAAGAATCTGCCTGCAATGTGGGAGACCTGGGTTCAATCCCTGGGTTCGGTAGATCCCTGGAGAAGGAAATGGCAATCCACTCCAGTATTCTTGCCTGGAGAACTCCATGGACAGAGGAACCTGGCAGGCTACAGTCCATGGGGTCGAAAAGAGTCAGACGTGACTGAGTGATTAACACACTGCCTCTACTTGGTAGATTACCATAGCACCTTCCTGGTTGTAACCATCAAAAATGGTTCCAGATTTTGCTATATGTTCCTTACGAGTCAAAACCACTCCCTGGCTAAGAATCAGTGTCATAGAGGATTGGGCTACATGATGCTACAATGCTGAGATGGCACTTTACAAACAACCAGCATGTTTGAAACAAACGTCTGAGATGATCCAATTACACCATGCTCTGCAGAATCTCTCTCCAGGAGGATTCAGATGGCCAACATTTTCCCTTAGATGGTTCACATCCACTGCTCCAAACTAATGTCTTAGCTCACTTCCCTAAGGGGAAAGAGGAAATACAAAATCCACTTGATATATGTATAACTGATACACTCTGCTGCACAGCAGAAACGAACACAATGTTGTAAATCGACTACACTCTAACAAAAATTAAAAAAATACAACAAAAAACAAAATCCACTCAAAGTTTCACGTCCGTGCAGAAATATTTCTAAGATTTCAGCCAAACCTCTTGTTTTATTTTTAATTTGAATACAGTTGATTTACATTACTGTGTTAGTTTCAGGGGTACAGAACACTGATTCAAGGACACTTTATTTTTTTCAGATTCTTTTCCCTTATAGGTGATTACAAAGTATTGAGTATAGTTCCCTGTTGTTATACAGTAGGTCCTGGTTGGTGATCTATTTCACAGGCAAACCTTTTATTTACAAAGTTTCGATGTCCCTTTAAATCAGCAGTAGACAGTGCAGACTTTTCTCTCGACTCTGCAGCGGTTGTTTATCCAGCCAGGGCTGCTGAAGCCCACGTCCCTGTTCTATTAACGAACCGTGAAAGACGACGTGTAACCGTGCTCACACAATTCCGCCTCATTTGTCTTGTGCGCGTCACCAGGGCAAACACCAGGCATTTCTATAACCTCACCCAGACTTTCAGTAATCACTGCAGGCTACCAACTGCAGACAAATATTTGCCTTGGAGGTCTCCCTATGGGGAGACGGAGTGCAACTAAGAGTCTTTTGTTCACAGAGACTGATTGTACACTCTGGAAACTACAGAGCGCTCACAGCATTCATTTCTTGCAATTATACAAACAAAGCAGAGATAGGGATGGTTCTACTCAGATCTAATTGGACATCCTTTTCTTTTCATGCCTCCTTTTTTTGCTGCTTTTCCTTGCAGCCTCCAGCAACAGATCCAACAGGGCTAAGAACATCAGCAAGGGAAAGTGCATTAGGGTAAAGTACAAGCACATGATTTCAAAATAGGCCCCCACAGACTGAGGCCAAGAGGGCCCCGTTTTACAAGGTCAAGGTCTCGCAGGCACGCCCGGAACCCAGAGACCACACTCAGCAATGCTGTCATGGGAGCAGCCCGTGATCATGTGCCTCCTGAGGGGGCCTGATCAGAAACACGCAGCCCCACTCACCTGTATTCTCGCCCAAATGGTTCAATCTGAATCTCATCACGAGGAAGCACACAAACCAGGCTGTGGGACATTCCAGAAAACGGCCTAGACTCCTAAATGTCAGTATCCTAAGACAAGAAAAGGCTGAGGACACTCCCAGATTAGAGATGATCAAAGAGACATGGCCACCAAATG
Organism: Okapia johnstoni; assembly: GCA_024291935.2. Taxonomy (NCBI): domain Eukaryota; kingdom Metazoa; phylum Chordata; class Mammalia; order Artiodactyla; family Giraffidae; genus Okapia; species Okapia johnstoni. The sequence continues at coordinate 5,730,979 of CM044323.1, read as the reverse complement.
CAATGTGTGACTCGGACTGGATCCTTAAACAGAAGGTAGAGGGAAAGGACAGGATTGGGACTTACTGGGGAGGGAAAGGACATTTGCGGGATGTGAATATGAGCTGCATTAACAATCAAGTATTTGGTCCCTGGGTCAGGAAGATCCCCTGGAGAACGAAATGGCATCCACTATAGTATTCTTGGCTGGGAAATCCCATGGACAGAGGAGCCTGGCAGGCTACAGTCCATGGGGTCATAAAGAGTCAGGCAGGACTTAGCAACTAAACCACCAGCACTGAACTGATGCTATTAATCAATGCCTTCAGTGTGATGAAGGGACTGCAATCATATACAAGTACCTTTGTTCTTGGGAGATACACGAGAGTATTTAGGGAGAGTCATACCTGAAACTTCATAGGAACTGAACAAAAATTAAAATAAGTACACATAAGAAGACACAGCGAGTGCAGCAAAGTGCTAATTGGGAATTTAAATGGAGTCTACAAAAGTGGGTTGAAATGTTCTTTCTTCCGTTTAAAAAAGTTTTGTTTGACATGGACCGTTTTTAAAGTCTGTATTGAATTTGTTACAATATTGCTTCTGTTCTATGTTTTGGTTTTTCGGCCGAGAATCATGTGGGATCTTACTTCCCCAACCAGGGATTAAACCCACACCCCCTGCAGTAGAAGGCGAAGTCTTAACCACTGGACTACCAGGGAAGTCCCTGAATTGTTCTTTCACTTTTCCTACAGATTTGAAACTTTTCAAAATTAAAGTTGGGAGTAAACAGAAAGCTAAGTATAGATCTGTTGCTATCCATACGCAGTCAAGCCAGGATGCTTCAGAAATGTATCACATGGTGGGGCAAAAAGTAATAAGAACCTTATTTTCTTCCTCAAATATGAAGATAAGTAACCAGAGTTACTTTAAGTGTTTGGAACCTAAGATTAACAAATAAAAAAAAAAATCTTGAATCTAATCATGTTTTGACTTTGTTACCACATTAAGAATGGGAGCTGAAATCAGAAGTTTTGATGCATCAGAGTTCTCAAAAATCCTAGAAATTTCTCATGGCTACATTAACAGGCTTCCAGAGGTAGGCACGTACCAAGTGAATCCTTAGCGAAGATTAAAGTCATCCTTATGAAGATTAAAGTCATCTTTGCAACATGTTAACACAAGTGTTCTCATGAGAATATAGGGAAATCTTGCCAGGAAAGGCCTTCATTCCAGCAAACAGTGATTCTCAGCAACTTAGAATAAGACAACAAAGATTTTCTTTAAAAAACCTTTCTTCTTTACAACCCAAATTTATTTATTTTGGATTCTGGGACTTATACAGCTGGACTTGCAGTGGAGAGTTCAACAGTGACCAAGAACAGTCCGCTGAGAAAAGGAGGAAGCTGCCCAGCTGGGTGTGCGGCTGTTTGCGAGGGTTAGGGGTTAGAGAGAGAAAATTACTTTAACAGTTTTTGTTTGTTTTTGGCCATGCTGTGTGGCATGCTGATCTTAGTTCCCCGACCAGGGGTCCAATTTGCACCCCCTGCAGTGGAAGCGCAGAGTCCTAATCACTGGATCACCTATTTTAATAGTTGAATAGGGCCACTGGGCATTAAAGACCAAAGACGACAAGTTTCTACACCAAAGGACCTGGATTTTTTATTTAAATTTAATGAGTCAATCTCTTTCTGTCTGGGGTTTCAAAAGACCCTGAAGTTACAAGCAAAACTTGGTGTGTGTGTGTGTGTGTGTGTGCGCACACAAATTTATGAGGAGAGGAACCTTAGATTTCCCTGGTTTTCAACAGACCCATGATCTCCCCAAAAGGTTAAGGGCCAACGCCTTCTGAGAGCTGCTATAATCCTTCCTCTGGGCTTGAAGCACCCATGAGGGTGCTGTTTAATGAAAAAGGGCCTCTGATTCCTTATCTTCTGTTGCCATCTCTCTCCCCAAGGTCCTGGCTTGTTGGGAGGCCAACCTGCCTTTTCGAAGCTGTGTTTCATCTCTTCCTCCCTTACCCCAGGAAATCTTTGCTCTCAGACTCAAAAACCAGCTTTGAACCAAGAAGTGACCCTAAGGTATAGGAACAAAAAGATCCTGTGAAAGGCACTTGGCACTATAAACTGAACAGCAAACAGAGGCACAAAATTCCACTTTGTACTTTTCCACTGCTTTCACCAAGGTTTCACAAGCTGTGCCAAAAACAAACAAAAATCAAACAAAAAACTAGTTAACATCCTATAGGGCACAAAGCTTTTACCCTTGATGGGCCTTCCCTACATGGGAGAAATCATTCTACACCTTAGTTGGACAAATATCATTTGCAACTTATTAATATCAGCTTGCTTTCATAGGGCTTGTGAACGAAAATGATTTTTATATTTTAAATGGTTGGAAAAAATCAAAAGAAAAATATTTTATGACACATGAAAATTACATGAAATTCAGTTGTCAACGTCCATAAATAAAGTTTTATTGGAACACAGCTGAATGCATTTGTTTATGCATTATTTATGACTGTGCTCACAAAACAACTTCAGTGGTTACCTCAGAGACCAAACAGGCTGCAAGGCCTAAAATATTTACTAAGTGGCACTTTACAGAAAAAGCTGCCAGCTTCCGCCCCAGAATACCATATGCTCCGCTGGAGGCTTGTTAAACAATGCTCCAGTGGGATATTGAAAGCGTACTCGGTAATCTCTTTTTGCCTTATATTTAAGTTTTGGATAAATTTTTCTTAAAAATTCCTTTCTACTGGTTTTTGATGTTTCTCAATGACCCCCATATAAGAAAAAACCTCTCTCCAGTGTAGGAACAGCCAAGCTAGATAGAATCCTGGCATTCCTATGATTAACCCAAAGTACTCCAACATGTTTACAAAATACCTGGGTAGCCTAAGCCAATATTATCATTGAGTTAATCCAAAGCTCCCTTTTGAACTCTTCTCCAAAAAGGAGGAACAGAAGGAAGAGAACTTACATTTGGAAATGGTGCCCTGACATCCTCTAACCTCATGCTCTATGTCCAGGACCGTGGGCTGTTCTCCATAGGAAACACACCACACTCTTTAAGGTATGAATCCAACCAAGACGGGTTTAAACTAGCCATGTGGGACTGGCTGATAGGAGAGAGCAAATGAAATATAAAATCAGGATTGTTTTCATTTTGTAAGCAGAAACTGGATGTAAGGAAATTCCTAGCTAGGGTTTCTCTGGAAATAGACCAAGAGTTCTGAAGGAAAAATTTTAAGAGAAGGGAAGATTTTTAAAAGCAAATAGTCATATGTCTATTGCATGTCTCATATTTTAGATCTTCCAATACGCAATCTTTTAGCCAGGGGATTATTGAGATTATGCGGAAATTCTATGAGCAAGGAACACTGCCAATGACCGTGATGTGGGCTGGGAACACAAACCAGAACTCTTCACCTCCACCCACACTTGGGTTCCTTCAGCATCTTTAACTTTTAACTGTTATTCTTAGCCAGGGCTCCCTCAGAAACAAACACTTCAAATACTTAAATTTGTACCCAAACTACTCCAAATTCTTCCCACATACAGATCTTCTTTTCCGCCAAAGTCCCCCGAGTTTAACAACCTTATTTTCCTTAACTACCACAAGCTGGTAATTAAATGTTCCTCCAGATAAGGCTGTTGAACAATAGAAGAAATTGTTATCTTTCACCACCACCATTTTGCACAAGACACTATAAGGATATCCCTGGGATTTCAGGCAGACTCTTTGTCCAGTGGCTAGAACACAAATCTTCCAGAAAAGCAACCATCTTTTGAGAGCAAACATATAGGGAACGAGCTGAAAAGGTAACCTCATGAAGCTTATTAAAATAATGATAATGTGGACATTAGGAGAGCTGCTCTGCTGCCCTCTACCGGCGGGGCCAAGGATCAACAACACGCTAAGCCACCCAACCACGCGTGCACACAGCCCTCCTGCACCTCTCTGGTTATCTAGCCACTGTTCTTCCCAAGAAAGACCTGGGTGAACAAAGCAGGGGTCACGACCCATGGAACCTCAAGTGCGACAGGAACATGTGACGCAACACCGCCCATTACACTACCCTAAGGGCATCATTCCCTGGAATTATGTTGGCAGAGCTCCGAGTGAAGCCATCCTCCAGCCCCAGCAGCTCATTTAACAACGGCTCCAGGAGGGCAGGTGACCTCCCCAGTGATGCACCGGAAGCAGAACACTCAAGGCAGTGGCGGAGGGAAAACGGATTCCAAGTGGGCTGGGTTGAACACACGGGAACACACATCCACGGTCCATCCTAGGCTTCAACCATCTCTGCAAGAGCAAAGGCCTGGAAACAGACGTGTGGAGGGCACTTGTCAGGTCAGGCGAAAGCAGACAAGGCTGAGCTTCACTGAGCGCCCTGTTCAAGACGAGTAAGACGCGGACTTCCCCAGTGGTTCAGTGGTTAGGGCTCAGTGCTCCCACTGCAGGGGATGCAGGTTTGATCCCCGATCGAGAAACTAAGACCCTGCAGGCCACGCGGCAGCCAGAAACGGGGAAAAAGACAGCACCTGACAATGAACAAATAAACAATCAAACAAATAATGTGTAAGGAGGCGGGGTGCGGGGCCCGGGACTCAACCGTGCGGGCCACTGGCTTAACTCAACTCACCACACACCAGGCAGATGCCAGGTCTCTCTGACTGTTCGGTGGGAACGGGAGTTCAATAAACAAGGTTTCCAGATTCACCGCTTTCCTGGATCCGGCAGTCGCCGCCCAGTGAGGCCAGCGTTCACCCCTGTATGACAGCTCGGTAGAAGGGGTTCGAACTGAACTGGCGTCCTCCTTTCACTTCCAGCTGGCACTTTCGATAAACCACGTAACTTTTCTCAGTTTCTTCATCTGATTTAAGGAAACGCCTAAAGGCTTGTCAACCGTTCACCTAAAACCAATAAACTTCTCCACCGAAATTCACCCTCCCCTCTCCCCTCCCATCAGATTGCCAGTGGAGAAAGACAACTAAAATCTACATCATAGTCCAGTCCTATTCAGCATGTTTCAGTATTTCTCAGTCCTGAATAGTGCATGAGCCTCTTTAAAGTGAAAACAGGGAATTCCCTGGTGGCCCCGTAGTTAGGACTCCGTGCTCTCACTTCCGAGGGCCCGGGGTTCAGTCCATGGTCAGGGAATTGAGATCCCACAGGCCACATGGCATGGCCAAAAAAAAACTGTTTTAATAAAAAAAATAAAGTGCAAATAATTCTTACAATAGCCCTCAGTGACGGCTAAGTCGTGTAATGTCAGTATGAACAAGAGCGAAACATAGACCTTTTTTTTTTAACTTTCTATTTTGTACTGGGGTGTAGCTGATTAACAAACAATGTTGTGATGGCTTCTGGTTAACAGCTAAGGGACTCAGCCATACATACACATGTATCCATTCTCCCCCAAACTCCCCTCCCATCCAGGCTGCCAGGTAACATTGAGCAGGGTTCCCTGCACTATATAGGCAGTCCTTGTTGCTCATCCATTTAAAATACAGCAGTGTTTACACGTCCATCCTAAACCCTGTAACTATCCTTGCCCCCCATCCTTGCCCCTGGCGACCTTAAGTTCATTCTCTTTAGTCTGTGAGTCTGTTCCTTAAATGTACATCTTTTACTTATGGTTCCTTCACATTGATAAAATCAAATTTGCAATTAAATAGAACAAAACCCCACAAATCCAATAAACTTCAAATCAACACAACTAGTTATTTTTTGGTGGCCAGATTTTATGAAACTAAACACTCTCTGAAATTCAGATATGGTACCAAGCACAGTGTGTCAGTTCTTTTGTGTTTACTAGCCATGTCATATCCTGTGTGACAATACAATTCTCCAGTCACTTTACTCCAGCTGCTGCAAGCCCCTCATGAACTCTGGCATTACTTGGCCTTGCTTGATCTAAGCTGACCCTTATACAATCAGTCTGCTTGTTCTTCTGTCATTAGCCCATGATGGATGACTACAGCTCAGCACCAAGGTGACGCAAACACAAATACAAGTATCTTCCCTGAAGATGCCTGGCAACCCCTGGGTAAACCGAGAATGTCCAGAATTTGCTTATAACATTAAAGTTAGGCAAAAAAAAAATTTGTTTTACATTTCTGACCCAGTCTAATAAACACTGCCATATTAATCATATCTAAACTCTGTATTCTAGCACCAAAGTCCTCTGAATTTGGCCCCAGACTATCATCCTGCTTCACACGGGAACACATTTAGAAGCAGCCTAATTTACCTTACACGTACCCACACAAAAATTGTGTGATTTGGATTATAACTACTTTGATTGAAATTATTTGCGAACGAGTTGACATCTGTGCAATATGGATGCTTCCCATTTATGAACATGGTATAGCTTTCTTTTTTTTTCTTAGATCTTTATCTTTCAATGAAGTTTCATAGTTCTGCTCTATAAAGGTCTTATATACTAAGTTTTAAAAATTGTATTTGCAAACTATTCATTGTTTGTCTACAAAAATGGAATTGATTTGGCCATCTCTATATGGTTGGGAGAATATATGAAACATGCAGATTTTTATTCAAAGTATAATTTTCTAAAATATTTATTCAGATTCTATCAATCCAATCAACTTTTAAAAGCTTCCCAACAGACATTTAGATATTTTGCTAAACTTTCATCTTCCTAAATCCAATGTCCTAATTTAATTCTATTCTGAATGGGCAGAATAATGACAATTCTTGTCATACACAAAGACAAAATTAAAAATTTTACTAGTGGGCTTCACCCAATCAATAAAACACTAAAACTTATTTGACCATTAAGAAAATAATGTACCTAGTACTAGTTTAAAAGTATTAGCCACTAAAGTGTTTCATGATTTTAAGAGTAAGAGTAGTCACTACACTGGCTGTTTAGGAACAAAATATCTAGAAGGTTTGAAAAAAATTATGACTGTGTCAGGCTTAGTTTTGATAAAGACAAAACATTGAAGAAAAACCTCCAACTAAGAACACTGAGTGTCTCTGTGTGCGTGTCTAAAGGCATGGAGACAGTCTCACCTTATTCCTTTCCAGCTGGGAGCTCCCTTACCTCATCTGGGTTCAATTATTACAGAAGGTACCCAATAAATAGTGGTTATGGGCTAGAGACCTCATCTATTGTCCTGTGTCAGCTCTCAGAGCAGCCTGTTGACGTCCTCACTGCGTGAGTCCAACTACTTAGGCAGGAAAGGGATTTGCTGGCTCTCAGCCAGTCCAAATTAAAAGATGAGAAGCACCACAAACCTGACTCCACTGCTCATCTCAACTCCAACCCCAGAGCGGAGACCAGTGGGTGACCGAGGGGCTGAAGGACCTACCGCGCCCCCTGGGGCTGAGAGGGGCTGAGCAGGCTGAGCCCAGACCTACCCAAGCTTCCAGGAGACAAGTCACCCGAAGAGGCCACCGCAAGGAGCCTGGACCTGAGGGGGTTTCTGTGAGAGGGGAAAGGGGCTTCCTGAGGGCGACGCAGGCTGCGTTTCCTGAGGCCAGAGGAGCAGCCTTCCTCCGGGCCAAGAAAGGGACCATTGCGCCGAGCCCTTGCGAGAGGGAACATTAACTCTGCCCCCAGAGGCTCGAGTCTCCAGGGCTTCCATGTGTGCCCACGGCCAGTGATAGGAGAACGGGCCTGGGGAAAAGGCAGAGTCCACAGGCCCATAAGCTAACGGTGGGGTCTATATTTTCAAAGTGGGGGGTGGGGATGTGGAATAAAAAGAAGGCAAACACTTCATAAAGTGAAAACTATATGAAATTCAAGTTCCAACGTCTGCAAGTAAAACTGCACCGGAGTACAGGCAGGCTCACTCAGCTACAGATGATCCATGGCTCCTTCCTGTCCTGCAGAGCTGCAAGGGCCTGAACACGTTCTCTGGCTCTTTAAGGAGAGTGTGCCAACCCCTGTGTGTCATGCTAATTCTGTCTTTATAGAAAGTAGCATGACACACAGTCATGATGTTTTTCTTAAAGTTTTTGCTCTCAGGCAGGCCTTGAGTTCTACCCACATTGTCGTCTTTCGTGTTCCATGGCTCAGTCGTGTCCGACTCCTTGCGACCCCACGGACGGCAGCATGCCAGGCTTCCCTGTCCTTCACCATCTCCCAGAGCTTGCTGAAACTCATGTCCATCGAGTCGGTGATGCCATCCAACCATCTCATCCTCTGGTGCCCCCTTCTCCTCCTGCCTTCAACCCTTCCCACATCAGGGTCTTTTCCGACGAGTCAGTTCTTCACATCGGGTGGCCAAAGTATCAGAGCGGCAGCATCTGCCCACATTATGGACATTTAATTCTCCCAATGCTGGGAGAAAGTGGCATTGTTCTCCTTGCCACAGGACAGAAGAGCCTCAGATTCTAAGTCACCTGTGCTACCTTCATTCAAACACCTGGGTACAAAAAACAGGTGCCAGGCTCCATGCTAAGTGGAGGGGAATTTAATAGTGAACAAAACAGATACAGCTTTCAAGGAGTTTATATTCCCAAGGGGAGAAAGGCAAAGCATTATGTAGTTATCAGTCGGGGTAAGGGCTAGAAGTTACTGCTCAGCACAGGACAGTGTGGGACTGAAGCCAACTCTGTTCCCAGTTCCTGCTTTAAAAGTTAATTTTTAAAAATTGTTATTTTAAATGATAGACTCATAAGAAGTTGCAAAAATAATATCCATAGGTCTTTGGTACCCATCACCCAGCTTCTCCCATCTTACATAACTGTAGTACTTCATTAAAAACAGGACACTGATATGTTGAGACAGGCACAATACTCTTAACTAGTCTACAGAAATTACACGGATTTCATCCACTTTGGCATATACATTTTTCAGTATATGTTTAATATATAACTCTGTGCAAGGGCCCTGCTTTTTCACTACTATATAATGTGCCTTCCAACTGAAACCCCTCCAGCAGGTACCCACTGCTGCCCCGGAAGCAGTAACACTTAGGGGCTGCTCTCCATGTGTCCTGCGGGTTCTAAGCTTCCTTCCCGGGTCAGGTCGGATGAGCCGAAGTGTGTGCCTAGACTGCATTGTTGGGGCCTCTGAAACGCTCCCCACCTTTCAACTGTTCTGTGATGCCAGGCCTGCAACTTTCCCTTTACAAGGAAAGGCCGTGTGGACCCTACGTCTGAAGGTTCTCCCAAGTTTCCTTGAGGACAAGATCCAGGATGCCATTCAGCATTCCTGATACAACCACTCATACGAGAGAGCTCTCAGAAAGACTCGGGGGGCGGGGGGGAGCTATAAATGAGGAGGCTGGGATTAACATATACACATTAGTATATATAAAACAGATGATCAACAAGGACCTACGGTACAGCACAGGGAACTATACTCAGTGTTCTGTAATAACTTATAAGGGAAAAGAATCTTAAAAAAGAATACACACACACACACATATATGTATCTGAATCACTGTGCTGTACACCTGAAAGTAACACAACTTAAAAAAATTTTGACACACACGAAAAACAAAACGAGCCAGAAAAAAAACCAACCAACCAAACTCTCCCTCAAACAACTGTCTGGCTTTTTGCTTTCCAGTAAGGAGAACTGTAACACCATTCATTTACTCAGTAAAATATTTATCAAGTTCCTCCTGCCTTCCAGGTACCGGAGTACCGAGATGAACAGTCACAGTTCATGGCCTCTGGGAGCCGTGATCTTGGCAGGAGGTGGAGATAGATACCAATCATCTAAATGTCTACTCGAAGTCCTATATCCACCTTTTTCAATGATGCTATTGAACCAGTTATTTAGACTTTTCAGTAAAAAGCACAACCTGATGACCAAAGGGAAAAAAAAACCCACGCTGCATGACCAAGCAAAGTGTGGCAGTCATGGGCAGGAGCACACCTCCCCAATTCCTGGTTGGTGGGCGGCAGAGAGCATGGGCTTCGGGTGACCCCCCCACTGAACCCCGCTTCACCGCCCCCACCCCCAGCGCTCACTCACCTGCCGCCTCCTGCTCTCCCGGGCTAGAGTTTTCCCCAGTTTCGTTACATTTCGGCGTATATTTGCATGGGGGGGTTATATATACTCAAAAAGCTACTTCAAACTCTTTTTAGAAACAAGTGAACTACGAATAAAATACCCAGTGAATAATTACAAACTGAGTTTCAGAAAAGACTCGCAAGTATCCGGAGCATCATATCCCAGCCATACACTAAGCGTGCACTGGAGCCTCTGCACGGATCGCCCCACTTCTTCACTATTCCTTCTGGAAGCCTCTCTGATACCCAGTTTTCCTACGGGGGGGGAGGAAGTGTGCATGTGTGTGAAACACACTGAAGATGTTTTTTTTGCTGTCAAATGAATCCTGGGAGCCAGAGGTGATAAACATCCTGCCACGGGGGAGGGGGCAGGAGGGAAGTCCCACATGATGGTCAGTATTAGCCACACAGGACGAGTTCAAGAGACTGTGGTTCAGTCCAAGAAGAAGAAATTCAAGTGGCCTTTCCCTGGTGGTTCAGACAGTAAAGAACCCGCCTGTAATGCAGGGGACCGGGATTTGATCCCAAGGTTGGGAAGATCCCCTGGAGAAGGGAATGGCTACCCACCCCTGCCTGGAGAATCCCCATGGACAGAGGAGCCTGGTGGGCTCCAGCCCACGAGGTCGGCAAGAGCTGGACACAACTGAGCGAGTTCCACTTCCTTGTGAGAACTGATCAGCCAAGTTCTGCTCAGTGACACGCAGCTGTCACAGAGAAAATGACCGACCGTCCCGCACAGGAAAAGACAACAGAACGACACAGCAGTGGGGGTGAGGGCAGCCCCCAGGCAACCACGTGCTCTGCCACGACTTGGGCTGGGGCCCATTTCTCAACCGTTCTTCAGGGCTGTCCTTCACTCCCAAGGAACCCGTGTAAACATTTCTGTCCTGAAGTCTTCCATTTCTCCCCACCATGAAACATGTTTTTCTTTTTACTAACATTTACTTAGAGTCTACTATGTGTGAGGAGATATTTCAAGCCCTCGGGGTATAGACGTGAACAATATAAACAGTCTCAGTTCTCATCCCTCTCATTCTAGTGGGAGTATCAGCCCCCCCAAAACTGCACGTCAGAGAGTCAGATGGTGATAAGTGTTTATGCAGAAAAACAAGGCAGGTGCCAGGAGGCTGAGAGGCTGGAGAGGCTGACCCAGAAGGGGAGAAGGACACAGCGTTTTGTAGGTTGAACAGACTTTTATTCCAAGTGAGATGGATGGGGTATAATGTGACTCATCTTAGTGGGATCTCTCTGGCTGCTTTGCTGAAAACAGGTAGTGAAAGCATGGAGATCAGTTAAGAGGCAATTATATATTAAAAAAAAAAAAGAAGAAGAAGAAGACAAGAAAGGACACTAGTTTGACTTCTGGTGGCAATACTGGAGGTGGTGAGAACTGATAACATTCTGGGTAGTTTTTTTAAAAAACGTCTTTTCCTAATATAACACAATCACCATTATCACGGCTACAAAATTAACAGTAATATTTAATATTAATACTTATCAATACTCAAATATCCCTGATAATCTCATAACTTATTTTTTTAACCATTTGCTTATTTTAATCAGTATCCAAGTAAGGTCCACATATCACGACTGACATTTACCTCTTGCTGCTGCTGCTGCTCCTAAGTTGCTTCAGTCGTGTCCGACTCTGTGCGACCTCACAGACGGCAGCCCACCAGGCTCCGCCGTCCCTGGGATTCTCCAGGCAGGAACACTGGAGTGGGTTGCCATTTCCTTCTCCAGTGCATGAAAGTGAAAAGTGAAAGTGAAGTCGCTCAGTTGTGTCTCTTAGCGACCCCATGGACTGTAGCCTACCAGGCTCCCCTGTCCCTGGGATTCTCCAGGCAAGAGGACTGGAGTGGGGTGCCATCGCCTTCTCCGCATTTACCTCTTAAGTCTCTCTTAATTTATAAGGTTTCTCTTCCACTACTCCCTTTATTTTTTTTAATTTTTTTTAAAAGAAATTGGGTCATCTGTCCTATAAACACAGTCTGGATTTTGCTCATTGCATCCTCATGAGTTCTTTTAACATGGTTCTCTTTCCTGTGTATTTCCCTAAAATTGGCACTTAGCACTGAGTTGTCGATGAAATATACAAGAGATAGTAAGCTGGTATATACAAATCTGGGATTTGGGGAAGAAGTTCAAGCTGGAGATAGAAACTGGGAGTCAGACATAGAGAGAGAAAGTTTAAAGCCATGATTCCAGAGAACAACAAGGATAGAGAGGCAAGAAGAATATTCTAAGGCCTGAGTGCCCACACGCCCATGTTTAGACTTGGGGAGATGAGGAGGTACCAGGAAAGGGGATGAGGAGCACATCCAAGAAATAAGAACAAATTTAGGACAGTAGCCCAAATCCAAGAAAAGGAAGCACTTAAAAGAAAAAAAAAGAATTGCCAACTGGGTCAAAGTAGGTTCAGGAAGATGAGGACTGAAGTTTATGACTGAGTTTGGCAAAATGGCACCACTGGTGACCCTGACCAGTGTGGACGGGTGCGATAGTGACAGGCTGACTGGAGTGGGTTTGAGAGTGAATGGGATGAAAACATTATAGGCTAAGATTTGTGATGAACATAGATGCAAAAAAAGTCCTGAGTAAAATATAAGGGAACCAAATTCAAGAAAACGCTAAAAGGATCACAGACCATGATCTAGTAGGATTCATTTCAGGGAGGCAAGGATGGTTTCACATCTTGGTTTCACATCAAATCCATCAGGGTGATTTACCACATTATAACAAAGGATAAAATTCATCTCAGTAGATGCAGAAGAAGAGTTTGACAAAATTCAACATCCATTTATGATAACTCTCAGTAAAGCTCCTTGACATCAGTCTTAGCAATATCTTTTTGACTCCAGGCTCCCAATGCAGAGGGCCAGGCTTGATCCCTGGTCAGGAAACTGGATCCCATGTGCTGCAACTAAGACTCAGCGCAGCCAAATACATATTTTTACAAAACTGTAAATTTACTAAAACACAAAGAAGTGTACACTTGAAAACAGATGAAATTTATGGTACATAAATTATGCCTAAATAAAACTATTTTTTAAAATACCACAGATAAACCATACATGCATTTATGTACTATATGTACATATGCTGCTGCTGCTTAGTCGCTTCAATCGTGTCTGACTCTGTGCGACTCCATGGACTGTAGCCCGCTAGGCTCCTCTGTCCATGATACTCTCCGGGCAAGAATACTGGAGCGGGTTGCCATTCCCTTCTCCAGGGCATCCTCCCAACCCAGGGATAGAACTGGGGTCTCCTACATTGCAGGCAGATTCTTTGCTGCTGAACCACCAGAGAAGCCCATGGACATATGCACTTACCATAAGTAAGAGTAAGATTTTTTTCACTCCCCCCAAACTGGAACCAGTTTTCCCTCCCTTGCAGATAACATCGCCTCAGTTGGGAATGTGTGTGCTAAAAAGTAATCAACACGTTCCAAGAAAAGAATCCGGCTTACCCAACTCCTCCTACTTGCGTTACAGTAAAACGAGTTTTATACTGGCCAAGGAGTGTTTTCAGGTACAGCACCGGAAGTATTCCAGGGAAAGCAGAGCTTATAGCTAAATCTGTAGTATTTTTTTAAGTCTTTATTTAATTTGTTACAATATTACTTCTATTGTTTATGTTCCGATTTTCTGGCCACAAGCCATGTGGGATTCAAGCTCCCCCACCAGGGATCAGACCTGCGCCCCTGGCGTTGGAAGGTGAAGTCTTAACCACTGGACCTCCAAGGAGTTCTCTAAATGTGCGCTTTTATACACATTCCTCCCATGGTGGGGTAAAAGAAAATTCAGTATTCTGACGTTCATACATACGGGCACCAAACCTCAGTTTTCCCCATACAAAGATGGAGTTCCAGGGTCATTCACACTCGAAAAAGTTAGGTGCAGTGAATTAAGCACCCACTATCTGGAGTCAGAAAGACCTGGTCTGAATCCCAGTTCTGCTACTCTCTGGTTGTGATTTTAGGTCTCCATAACCTCTTTTAGCCTCATCCATAAAGTAGGATAAGAGTAGTTGCAGATGTAACGGGCATGTGTCCTTGCCTGCTATCTCCCTCCTTGGAGATCAAGCTTCTCTGCAATGTAATCTGAGTGGGGTTGACTCCATTCCCTAGTACCAGAAGCAGACAGATGACCCGGGTGTGGGCAGCGTACTTGATCTCCCTGGCCATACTGACTGGACCAGGAATGGCCATGTGACTTAAGGCAGGCCAGTGTGAGGCTTCCTCCAGCACTTGGTTATTGCTATGAAGAGAAAGATTCATGTTCTTCTTTTTTTTTTTTTCCTGGAATCAGTAACTATAAAAATAATACAGAACTGTGGGTGACATGTTTGTCAGCATGCAGAGAAAGCTTTCCTAAGAACAAAGTCTACACTGAAGAAAGCATGGCCAAGAGATGGAGAGAGAGACTGCGATGTGCTATCATTTTATCTGCTGTAACTGAAGCTAGTCCCACACCTCTACTTCTCAGATACATGAATCAGTAAATGTTGTTGTTGTTCAAGTCAGTTTGGGTCAAGTTTCCATCATCTACAACTAGAAAGGCCATGCTATTTCATTGTGGTACATTAAAAAATGTTTATAGAAGTTCTAGACAGTGCCTTTCAGAGAAGGCAATGGCACCCCACTCCAGGACTCTTGCCTGGAAAATCCCATGGACGGAGGAGCCTGGTGGGCTGCAGTCCATGGGGTCGCTAAGAGTCGGACACGACTGAGCGACTTCACTTTCACTTTTCCCATTCATGCACTAGAGAAGGAAATGGCAACCCACTCCAGTGTTCTTGCCTGGAGAATCCCAGGGACGGGGGAGCCTGGTGGGCTGCCGTCTATGGGGTTGCACAGAGTCGGACAGGACTGAAGGGACTTAGCAGCAGCAGCAGCAGCAGACAGTGCCTTTCTCTGAACATTCAATAAATGGTACTGATCATTACTCTGTGTTATGTACCAGGTATTTTGCAGGCTTTCAGGATATGAAGGTAAGTGACAGGTAACGTGTAGAATTAGCAGTTTGTGTATTAGGATGGGACAAAGCAGAGAGAACTCAACTTGGGAAAGGAAGGAGGAGGTGAGTTATCCTCAGGAGGAGTTTGCCAGGCCTGAAAGAGAGAGAAAGTGTAGATGGAAAGTGAAAGTAGCTCAGTTGTGTTCGACTCTTAAGAGACCCCACGGACTGTAGCTCGCCAGGCTCCTCTGTCCATGGAAAGGGAGAGAAGGGAATTCTAAACAGAGGCAGCAGGAGTATAAAAGCCGGGGGTGTCATGTTGAAAAAGATCATCAGGGCACAGTTGAGAAAGCAACCTTAAATGTCTCTCAGGACCAAGCAGGTAACACAAATGAGTGAAGCCCACAAGGAACAGCAACGACTCTTGGTCTCAGTTGTGAGAAGCCTGAACAGGATGGAGGGCTGCAGAAAGGTGAGCATGGGGCCCACGGGGGCATAAGGCAAGTCCCACTCTCACCTCCTCTTCTCACGAAGAAGTGGGTTTCAGCTATTTGCATGGTCATACAGACGGAGACCACGTTTCTCCCACCTTCGCTGCAGCCGGATGTGGCTACAGCAACAGGACATGCTAACAGAGGAGCAATGACATGCAACTTTCAGGCTGGATCCTGAAGGGGTGCGTCCTCCACTCCGTCTTCCTATTGGAGCAGATGTGACGGTGAAGAACAAGGCAGCCCCTGGGACCACCCTGAACCCCCTGTGCAGGGCACAGTGAAAACAGGACACACGTGGCAGGACCCCTGGCACTTCAGAGCCATGCTCTCTGCTCTGTGCCACTAGCACGTGGTTGCTGAATGGGAGAACAACACTGGTTTCCTGCCTGGTTTAAGCCCCTTATCGTGATCTTCGTCACAACAGTCAAACATGCATGCAACCAGCACTCCTACAGGCAGAGGCCAGAGGATGACTGCCACAAGGAACCGTGAGCCCAATGTTGTGCCTTGATCCAATTTTCCAAGAGAAGACGGAAATCTAGATTTTTTTTTGAGGGGGATGGTGCCGCTAGAGGGCTTGCACATCTTAGTTCCCAGACCAGGGATCCAACCCATGCCGCCTGCACTGGAAGCTCAGAGGCCTAACTACTGGACGGCCAGGAAAGTTCGAGGAAATCTAGATTTTCCTAGAATTTCTGACTTTTACATGTTGGTGATGAATTCTGACTTTCAACACTATACAAGCCAGTCTCGTTTCTATTCCATGTGCTTCTCTGAAGCAAAGACTTTTCAATAGAAACAATAATGCAATTTAGGGTGACAATAATACCCAAGATGGCGGGGTAGAAGGATGTGCACTCATCTTTTCCTGTGAGAATTCCAAAATTACAACTCGCTGCTGAACAACCATCAACAGGAGAAAGTTGGATCCCACCAAAAGAAGACACCCCATGTCCAGGGCAAAGCAGAAGCCCCAGCAAGACAGTAGGAGGGGTGAAACTGCATTTAGAATCAAACCTCATACCAGCCAGAGATGCTCAGAGGGCTCAAACAAAACCTTGTGTGTACCAGGAGACCCCACGGAGACTGAGCCAGACCTGCCTTTGAGTGTCTCCTGCGGAGGTTCGGGTCAGCACTGGCCTGCTGCAGGGTCAGGAACTCTGGGTGCAGCAGACATGGGTGTGGCATGGCCCTCGTAGAGGAGGTCGCCATTAACCCCACCATAGAGCCTCCAGAACTTACTCAGGACTGGGGAAACAGACTCTTGGAGGGCACAAACAGAACCTTGCGCCCACCAGGACCCAGGAGAGAGGAGCAGTGACCCCACAAGAGACTGACCAGAACTTGCCTGTGAGTGTCCAGGAGTCTCCGGTGGAGACGTGGGTCAGTGGTAGCCTGTTGCAGGGTCAGGGTCACTGAGCGTGGCAGTGTGTGCTTGGGACCTTTTGAAGGAGGTCGCCACTATTTTTATTACCTCCACCATAGTTTGGTCTCACGTCAACAATAGGAGGGGAACACAGCCCCACCCATCAACAGAAGATTGGATTAAAGATTTACTGAGCATGGCTCTGCTCATCAGAAGAAGACCCAGTTTCCCCCACAGTCAGTCTCTCCCATCTGGAAGCTCCCATAAGCCTCTTATCCTTATCCCTCAGAGGGTGGAAACAATAAAACCACAATCACAGAAAACTAATCAAACTGATCACATGGACCACAGCCTTGTCTAATTCAATGACACTATGAGCCCTGCCACGTAGGGCCACGCAAGACAGACGGGTCATGGTGCAGAGTTCTGACAAAACGTGGTCCACCAGAGAAGGCAAAGGCAAACCCCTTCAGTATTCTTGCCTTGAGAACCCCATAAACAGTAGGAAAAGGCAAAAAGATAGGACACTGAAAGGTGAACTCCCCAGGTCGGTAGGTGCCAAATATGCTACTGGAGAAGAGTGGAGAAGTAACTCCGGAAAGAATGAAGGAATTGAGCCAAAGCAAAAACAACGCCCAGTTGTTGTGACGTGATGTGACTGGTGATGGAAGTCAAGTCCAATGCTATAAACAGCAATACTGCATAGGAACCTGGAATGTTAGGTCCATGAATCAAGGTAAATTGGAAGTGGTCAAACAGAAGATGGCAAGAGTGAACATTGACATTTCAGGAATCAGTGAACTAAAATGGACTGGAATGGGTGAATTTAACTCAGATGACCATTATTAAATCTACTACTGTGGGCAAGAATCCCTTAGAAGAAATGGAGTAGCCATCATAGTCAACAAAAGAGTACGAAATGCAGTACTTGGGTGCAATCTCAAAAATGACAGAATAATCTCTGTTCGTTTCCAAGGCAAACTATTCACTATCACAGTAATCCAAGTCTATGCCCCAACCAGTAATGCTGAAGAAGCTGAAGTTGAATGGTTCTCTGAAGACCTACAAAACCTTCTAGAACTAACGCCCCCAAAAGATGTCCTTTTCATCAAAGGGGACCGGAATGCAAAAGAATGAAGTCAAGAGATACCTGGAGTTAACAGGCAAGTTTGCCCTTGGAGTGCAAAATGAAGCAGGGCAAAAGCTAACAGAGTTTAGCCAAGAAAATGCACTGGTCATAGCAAACACCCTCTTCCCACAGCACAAGATGACTCTACACATGGACATCAGCGGATGGTCAATACCAATATCAGATTGATTATATTCTTTGCTGCCAAAGATGGAGAAGCTCTATAGCGTCAGCAATAAAAAGACTGGGAGCTTACTGTGGCTCAGATCATGAACTCCTTATTGCCAAATCAGAGTTAAATTGAAGAAAGTAGGGAAAACCACTAAACCCTTCAGGTATGACCCTTACGATTATATACTGGAAGTGACAAATAGATTCAAGAGATTAGATCTGATAGACAGAGTGCCTGAAGAACTATGGTCGAGGTTTCTGACATCATACACGAGGCAGTGATCAACACCATTCCCAAGAAAAATAAATGCAAAAGGGCAAAATGGTTGTTTGAGGAGGCCTTACAAATAGCTGAGAAAAGAAGAGAAGCTAAAGGCAAAGGAGAAAAGGAAAGACATAAGCATCTGAATGCAGAGTTCCAGAGAATAGCAAGGAGAGATAAGAAAGCCTTCCTCAGTGATCAATGAAAAGAAATAGAGAAAAACAATAGAATGGGAAAGACTAGAGATCTCTTCAAGAAAATCAGAGATACCAAGGAAAATTTCATGCAAAGACGGGCACAATAAAGGACAGAAATGGTATGGACCTAACAGAAGCAGAAGATATTAAGAAGAGGTGGCAAGAATACACAGAAGAACTATACAAAAAAAAAAAATCTTTATGACCCAGATAACCACGATGGTGTGATCACTCACCTAGAGCCAGACATCCTGGAGTGTGAAGTCAAGTGGGCTTTAGGAAGCATCACTACAAACAAAGCTAGTGGAGATGACAGAATTTCAGTTGAGCTATTTCAAATCCTAAAAGATGGTGCTGTGAAAGTGCTACACTCAATATGCCAGCAAATTTGGAAAACTCACAGGATAGGAAAAGGTCAGTTTTCATTCCAATCCCAAAGAAAGACAATGCCAAAGAATGTTCAAACTACTGCACAATTGCACTCATCTCACACGCTAGTAAAGTAATGCTCAAAATTCTCCAAGCCAGGCTTCAATAATATGTGAACCGTGAACTTCCAGATGTTCAAAGTGGTTTTAGAAAAGGCAGAGGAACCAGAGATCAAATTGCCAACATCCGCTGGATCATCGAAAAAGCAAGAGAGTTCCAAAAAACATCTACTTGTGCTTTATTGACTATGCCAAAGCCTTTGACTGTGTGGATCACTACAAACTGTGGAAAATTCTAAAAGAGATGGGAATACCAGACCACCTGACCTGCCTCCTGAGAAACCGGTATACAGGTCAAGAAGCAACAGTTAGAATTGGACATGAAACAACAGACTGGTTCCAAATAGGAAAAGGAGTACATCAAGGCTGTATATTGTCACCCTGCTTATTTAACTTATATGCAGAGTACATGATGACAAATACCGGGCTGGATAAAGCACAAGCTGTAATCAAGATTGCTGGGAGAAATATCAATAACCTCAGATACACAGATGACACCACCCTTATGGCAGAAAGTGAAGAAGAACTAAAGAGCCTCTTGATGAAAGTGAAAGAGGAGAGTGAAAAAGTTGGCTCAAAACTCAACATTCAGCAAACTAAGATCATGGCATCTGGTTCCATCACTTCATGGCAAATAGATGGGGAAACGATGGAAACAGTGAGAGACTTTATTTCGGGGGCTCCAAAATCACTGCAGATGGTGACTGCAGCCATGACATTAAAAGACGCTTACTCCTTGGAAGAAAAGCTATGACCAACCTAGATAGCATATTAAAAAGCAGAGACATTACTTTACCAACAAAGGTCCGTCTAGTCAAGGCTATGGTTTTTCCAGTAGTCATGTATGGATGTGAGAGCTGGACTATAAAGAAATCTGAGCACCGAAGAATTGATGCTTTTGAACTGTGGTATTGGAGGAGACTCTTGAGAGTCCCTTGGACTGCAAGGAGATCCAACCAGTCCATCCTAAAGGAAATCAGTCCTGAATATTCATTGGAAGGACTGATGTTGAAGCTGAAACTCCAATACTTTGGCCACCTCATGCAAAGAGCTGACTCATTAGAAAAGACCCTGATGCTGAGAAAGACTGAAGGCAAGAGGAGAAGTGGACGACAGAGGATGAGATTGTTGGATGGCATCACCGATTCGATGGGCATGAGTTTCAGCAAGCTTTGGGAGTTGGTGATGGACAGGGAAGCCTGTTGTGCTGCAATCCTTGGGGTCACAGAGTCAGACACGACTGAGCAACTGAGCTGAGGGTGGCAACAGTGACAAGACATGCAGAGTTCTGCATGTTTGGGCCGCACTGGAGAGTTCCTACCGGCTCTAACCACTCTCAGTAAGGGCCCCAGGGCAGTTCTGCCCCCGGGCCACCGACTGCCCTAGCCCGACAGCAGTAGTAGCCGTCCTGGGCTCCTACCTGCCTGCAGCCCACACCCGCCATGCAGGGCCATCACCAGGGTGGACACTTCCCTTTCTTTCTCTCCCTTCCCCTTTGTTTTCAAGATTAGGGGACAAACAGCCGTGTCATGGAGATGTCACTCATTTGTGCGAAAAACAGAAGGTGAAAAAGGCATCCCTCATATGGCAGACAATATGGAAGGTCTGGGAGCCTCACCGAACAGGTTCACCCAGACAGACAGCTCCCTGGAGAAAGAGTGGGAGGTGGCAGGAGATGCAGAAGCTGTGACGTCCACTGCTCAGCCTGTAGGATCCATGAACGAGACAGGCTGCGGAAAACCACCTGAGGGCCGCCAGGCATGGCTCCAAGTGATCCTTCTAAAGAGTCATCTCCTGCTGACGCGCCTTCAGCCAGCCCTCCTTCTGCCCGGGAATGCGGGGGAGTCACCCACGCTAAGGTCCACAGGGAGCCGCAGCCAACCCCTCCCCTGCCCAGAGGCAGTGATGCCATCAAGCGCTCAGTCAGGCACAGACCCTGTGACATCCTCGAGAGCTGATATAATGATGCAGGGAACACTAGGCTTTACTGTTGCACAAGCAACAGCATGAACAGGACAAAAACCCATCACGTTAGAGAAGACGGAGTTCCTGTTCCTAACGCCATCCCTCTAGGCAGCTGGTTCCTAGCTCACTGGGCAGCCTATGTTCTGAGGCGCCCTCAGTGGGTTAAGATACACAAGTTGCAGGTAGGAGCTGGAGATGGTTTCCCTGCATAATAGAGGCAGAAGGATTCGGAGGTGAGGAGGGTGAGTAATGTAGGAGGAAACACAAGAAGGGCAAAGAAGGGAGAGGTCAGTTTGCACTGGCCAGAGCCCCACACCCGTCACTGGTCACTACCTGAAACTAACCCAGCCTGTGGACAGCTAGGCTTCTTATGCACACTGGAGTTGGGCCACACCTAAGGGCAGGGGAGGTCGGGGAGGAAGCAGAGGAGACCGAGAGAACACTAGCAGAGGCCTTGAGCCTCCTCCTACAGGGATATTGAGGTCCTGAGCAATTTCACCAGTATCCATGGCAACTGGTAAAGGGGTTAAAAAATCTGCCTTTCCATTTAGACTCATATGCAGTCTCTCCTTGGAGAAGGCAATGGCACCCCACTCTAGTACTCTTGCCTGGGAAACCCCATGGACGGAGGAGCCTGGTGGGCTACAGCCCATGGGGTCGCGAAGAGTCAGACACAACTGAGTGACTTCACTTTCACTTTTCACTTTCATGCATTGGAGAAGGAAATGGCAACCCACTCCAATATTCTTGCCTGGAGAATCCCAGGGACAAACGAGCCTGGTGGGCTGCCGTCTATGGGGTCGCACAGAGTCAGACACAACTGAAGTGACTTAGCAGCAGAAGCAGCAGCTGTCTCGCCTTTGGGTTTGGTCTGAGTCTATATAGACTATGATGGGCACAGTGGATCTGAAAAAGGTAAAGAATTTCTAGAAATGTAAAAGAATTGAAATTTAAATTTGAGTATATAAATTAAACAGGGCTCCCCTAGTGGCTCAGAGGTAAAGAATCCGCCTGCCAATGCAGGAGAACTGGGTTTGATCCCTGGGTAGGGGAAGATCCCCTGGACAAGGAAATGGCAGCTGACTCCAGTATTCTTGCCTAAAAAATCCCATGGACAGAGGAGCCTGGCGGGTTATAGTCCAACGGATCACAAAAGAGTTGGACACAACTCAGCAACTAAAAAACAGCAATATGAATTAAACAGCTAAAGAAAGAATCAGTGAATTGGAAGATACAGCAGTAATATTGATATGTATATCGGGAACACACAGTTGGAAATTATCAGTTTAAAAGATAGGGCAGGGACTTCCTCGGTGGTCTAGTGGCTTTTCCACATTCCCAACAGTGGGGGCCCAGGTTCGATCCCTGGTCAGAGAACTAGATCCTGCATGCCATAACTAAAACCCAGCACCACCAAATTAATTAATTAAAAAAATACTGCCAAAAAAAAAATAAAAGACATGGCAAATAGAGCCCAAGGATCTAATACAGATTAAGAATTTCAGAAGGAGATGAGACAAAATGAGAAAGGCAATACTTCCAACATTTCAAGATATAAAGACTGAGGATTTTTCAACACTGTTGAAAGATCAATCACTGGATTCAAGAATTCCAACTAAACCCAAGAATAAATAAAAAGAAACCCCTCAGCTTAACTGATCACAGTGAGATTGCTGTATATAAAGACAGACAACTTTAAAAGCAAAAACAGCTCAGCTAAAAAGAAATGGCGACTGCCGACTCTGACAACAACCATGGAAACCAGTAAGACAAAGAATGATACCTTCAGTGAACTGAGACAAAAATGACTGTCCGTGTGGAATTTGGCCTAGTAATCTTTCAAGAATGAGGAAGAAAAAGATTTTCAGAAAAACAAAGGCGGATGGAAGGTCTGAGATGGAAGAAAGAATAGTGAGCATGGATGTCAGGCAACTATGTGGGTTGTGGATAAAACCAAACTGTTGCTGGTATACAAGTGTCATGCCTAGCCTGTAGGTGGAAAAGAGGACAGAACTAAATTCCTAGCACAGCTTTAGATTGTGAGGGGTGTCATCTGAGTTAAGAGTTCCAAGGTCTTCTTTATGTTTGGGAGCAGGGGAAAAATACAGATTCATTTTGACTTGGATGACAGGCTATTATGCCTGTTATGATGGCTGGAGAATCAACTGACAGAACAGACAGAGAATAGTTCACAAAGAGGAGGAAGGAAAAAAATGAGAAATACAAAAAAGAGAACTTAATTCATCTGAAACATGGCAATCCAGGCGGCCATCAACACAGAAGAGGGAGATTATCGTATACTCATGTAACGGACTACAATACAATTTCTAAACTGAGTGAACAGCTACATGTAGCAACATGGAAAACAGAGTGATGAAATTAAAGCAGCAAGTCACAGAAGGAAATCTGTGATCCTACCTTCTCTTAACATTCAAAAGAAGTCAAGGCTGGGACTTCCCTGGGGGCCCGGTGGTTAAGATTCTGTGCCCCCACTGCAGGGGGTGGGTCAGTCCCTGGTCAGGGAACTAAGACCCACATGCAGCAAGGTACAGTCAGAAACAAAGTATAAAATAATAAGAATTGTTTTTAAAAGAAACACCTTTTAAAAAGGTCAAGGCTGAACAACGGCCAGACCATGAACTTTACAGAATACAAAGCCAGGACAGCCGTCACCTCTGCGGAAGGGGGCAGGGCACACCAGGGGCCTTGAAGATCAGGTGATGCTCTAGTTCTTAAACTGAGTGGATAGCATATGGTTACCTGCATCATTCTTGAAATCATACATAGGTTTTAGTACTGCTTGATATTTCATACAAAGAAGTTTGAAGGAATCTTAGTTCTCGGGGCATGATTAAATCTGCAGACAAGACTTCCTCACTTCTCAGTTGCATGTCAGCAACATAAGGATCGTGGCTACACTTTTTTGAAGTGCCGCGAGAGCTGGAAAACAGGCATGACTCTTATCCAAGCTTCACTCCCCAGCTGGCAGCCAAGCCAGCCCAATCTCAGCAAGGGGCCTAGGTGAGCTGAGTTCCGCTCTCCCAACTCGCACAAAATCCACCTCATCGCATGAAGGGAAGTTAAAAATCCAACCTTCGCTTCCCAGGGCAGTGTGAACATCAGCTCCTAATTTGAAATGTGAGTGAAAAGAAAAACCACTCAAGATTCATGTCACAGTTAAAGGAGCCATGACTTCCAAAGTCCAAGCTAGTAGAGGATTACATACTGCTATTACAGATCTCCTCAAACGTCCATCTCTAAGGAAACTGCTGGGCCTTGAAATCAGAAGGCCAGAGCCTCAAAGCACACAGACTTTTTCCTCCTCAAGTAAATTTAAAGCTGAAGGAAGATGAGCTGACAAGTCTTCCGTATTTTCTCCCCTTAACAGCTGCACATGGTGTTAGACAACGGACAGAACAGCAATGGTGGACTTGCCTGTCTTAGACACGACAGCAGCTTCCTGTCTCTGGGAACTTCATTCAACAATGGCCCTGCGAGTCTGTTCAAGCTTTAGTGCTTCAGATTCAGTGTTTCTTTTTCTGAAGTGACCTTTGAAGCTTGCCAATCCGTGACTGATACAGATTTCTAGTTGTATTCTTTAAAAACCTCAATGCAAAGATTTTTGTCCTGCCTTGAGTTCTTTCTGGAAACAAGGCAGGTTATAAATCAACAATAAGGACGTCTTTCTCCTCTGAATTACTTTTTCCCTGGAGGGTGGCATTTCTGGTAATTAGATTTTGGATAGACGAAGGGAAGGGTGAGGCAAGATAAGGTTGATGACTTGCCTGTTTTCCAAAACAGGCTGTTCAACTCAGACCTTTGGAAAATGAAGCCACCCAGTGGTTTTTTAGACCTTCTCTGAGTAAAGTCTACGCAGGAACACAAATCAATGAAACCTTCCTACTGCATCTACAAAGCTGGCATCACTCATAACTGTGGCCAGATCTTTCTATTAATCTTGCACAGTCTAAATGAACTACCCGTATTGAAAGTTAAAATAAGCAGGTCTTTGTGGTTCTCAATGTAACTTAAGCTTTCTTTAGTTAAAAGTCTGATCCTAGGGCTTTTGTGGTGGTCCAGTGGTTAAGACTCCATGCTCTCACTGGAGGGGGAACAGGTTTGATCCCAGGTTTGATTCCCTGGGAAGATAAGACATGCTTTGCAGCAGAGAAAGTCTGATCCTAACCCTAATCCCACTACACGCCACAGAGGGCAAATTCTATATTCTTGCTCGTTGCTGGGTGCATGAGAACTCACTAGAAACTAAGATTTGGCCACTCATTCCAAATGCAGCCCCATTCAAATGCAATTAATCTACAAAGTCTGGACCTGCTGAGGGAAGAAGGGAAGAAATATGCCGACATTTACCCAAGAAATTAACTAACATTTCCCTTGTGGATAGGGCTTATGTTTATGCTAGCTCACTTCATCTGCCAATCTGTAAAGTCATCATCACCCTTCTCATTATTATAGATGGAAGTTCAGGAAATCTTGGATCAGTTGTGTAAGGTCACAGAGCTAGAAACAAAATGCACATCTAGAGGGAATTCCCTGGCAGGCCAGTGGTTAGGACACAGAGCTCTCACTGCTGAGGGTGCAGGTTCAATCCCTGGTCGGGGAACTAAGATCCTACAGGCTGCATGGAAGGAAGGAAGGAAGGAAGGAAGGGAGACAGGAAGATGCACATCTAGATGTAAAAGGAGCGAGTCCTTAGAATGTTCTAGAAGTGTGACAAATCACAGGAGGTCTTCCACCTCGGCTGCAGAGACCCTGGTAAAACCCAATGAAGGTGGCTGTAGGGAGCACCGCATGGAGCACTCAGCTCCACTCCCTTCCCCTCGTAGCATGGCTTCCTCTCAAGAGACGCAGAAGTCACACGAAAGTTCAGGCCCCACACACGATGGGGTTTGGGCAGACACACCCACGCAGGACTTAGAAGCCAAAGACACCATCGTGGGGCTAGAAGACATGCTTTGGCACCTTCTGCATTCCCACTGGCAGCATCTGGTTTTTTGCGGCAGCTATAACTGAAATCCCAGTTCCCCATCTCTAGCTTCAGAGTATTGAGAGATAAGCAGGGGGCTCGTGGGGCCATGTGTCACCAGGGAGGTCTGAGATCCAGGAGCCCTGAAGAGATGCTGCTTCCACTTCCTGGGACAGGCAGGCCAGTTCTGTGCTGACATTTTTGGGAGGTGCTGCCGGTTAGCCTCCAGCCTCAGCAAAAATTCTGGAAGCCATCCAGTAATATATGACCAGTCTCGCGCTGCTCCCACTAGCTAGAGCAGATGTTGTCTGCAACTGAAACTTGACCGAGACAACAGATGTATTCGTTTCCCGTAGAAGGGAGAGTCTACCAGCCTGGTTACCGTGAGTGTCTTGGGTGATTACGGAAGCGGGAGAAGCAACCAGTGGAACTGTTTCACTCGCACCCCACAGGGTACGGCTGACTCACTCACATATAATTTGGGAACTGTTTCCTCAAATTGTGGCTCAACTAGAAATGGGAATGAAAGAAGCAATTCCCCAAAGTGTGGAGCTGACTCATATCAAGTGAGGTAATATATGTGAAAAATCACTGACTTCTAAATGCAGATGAATGGTAAAGTGTGCATCTAAGGAAAAGTACTACCACCTTCCTGGGAATACCTCTAGTCACAAACATTAGCAAAAATAGAAAGAAACTGTGTTTTGCATCTGTTAAATTTTAGATTTAAGCCTGTGAGATGAGTAAAAAACAAAAGGCCAACAAAGAATAAATGACTCTCGAGTTTCTGCTCAAATTTGAAAATCTGAGAGTTTTTTAAAAAACTATCCTTCAGTATCATGCTAAGCATATGTTTCTTTTCATGTCTTACATCCCATCATTGACCATCCCTTTAAATAAAAATAGAAAGTGTCATACCACTATATTCTAAATGCTAGACAAAGGTTCTAGAACACCATTATTCAACACACATTTGATGACTGAATAAATAAGATTTGCATTATTAATTTACATTGTAAAACTCACACTATAGACTGGAAAAGACCTTGAAGAGCTAAGAATCAATAGGAATACGTAACAAGAGAAGGGAACAGCTGAGGCCTCTTCCTACTGGAAACTACATAGTATAAATCTCTTTTGCAAAGTTAGCCTAGGGATTACAGAGTAACCCCATCAAAAGCCAAGACAGGGATTTCCCCAGGGGTCTAGTGGGTAAGATTTCACCTTCCAGTGCAGAGGGTGTGGGGTTTGATCCCTGGTCGGGGAACTAAGCTCCCACATGCCACAAGGGGAGACCAGAAAGTTTAAAAAAAAATTTTTGAAAAGCCAACATAATTTCACAGAAAAGACAGGACGCAGCAATGAATGACTTTTTAAAAAATTCTAAAAATCCTGGATGGGGTGGTTTACTTTGTTCGATGTTAAAATGTATCTTTAAAACTTGGGAACAAAGACTGGAATAGACTAGGAAGTATAGTGTTGAACCCAAGCAGATACATGAACCAAATCAATGAAATAAAGGGAGCAATCCACGTTAGTTAATGAGAAACAGACGACAGATTATCAGTGTATCACGTTGGGATAACTGAGAAGACACCTAAAAACAAAGTCAGAGCCCAACTTTCTACCTCCAGCAAAAGTAAATTTTAATATTAAGACTAAACATAAAAACATCCTACAAGAAAAACACTGGTTAAAAATTAACCACTTCCCTGGTGGTCCAGTGGTTAAGAATCCACCTGCCAATGCAGGGGACACACATTCAATCCCTGGTCCAGGAAGATCCCACATTGTGGGGGGCAACTAGGCCCATGCACCACAACTACTGAGGCTGCATGCTGCACCTACTGACGCCCGTGGGCCTCGAGCCCGTGCTCCACAGCGAGAGAAGCCACCGCAGCAAGAGGCCCAGCAACACACACTATGACAGCCCCCGCTCACCGCAACTAGAGAAAGGCCGCGCACAGCAACGAAGACCCAGCGCAGCCATAAATAAATAAAAATTTAAAAAGCAACGTACGATTAATTATATTTAGTTTTGTTAGGGAGGTAGAATTTTCTAATGAACCAAATGTAAGGAAAAAAACACAACTGATAGACTCAAAGATAAGCTTTTGTAAATAAAGTCAAAGCATGAAAAGCTGGAAAAATACATTTTCAACTCAGAAAGAAGGTGACTATTCCTTATATTACATTAAAAATGCCTTTACAGGGCTTCCCAAGTGGTCTAGTGGTTAAGAATCCCCCTTGCAATGCAGGGGACATTTGGTCTCTGGTCCAGGAAGATCCCATGTGTCTTGGAGCAATTAAGCCCATGGACCACATCTACTGAGCCCACACTTTATCGAGTCTGAGAGCTACAACTACGGCAGCCTGTGTGCCCGAGAGCCTGTGCTCCACCCCAAGAGAAGCCCCCGCAGTGAGAAGCCCCTGCACTGCAACTAAAGAATAGCCCCCGCCTGCCACAAGTAGAAGCCCACGTGCAGTAACGAAGACTCAGCACAGGCAAAATAAATAAAATGATAAAATATGCCTTTATATAAATAATAAAACAGCACTCAAGGCAGCTGGCTAGACCTGTATGTTTCTCTCTCCATCCTCCCTGAATCCCACTGAAATGACAAAAAATAAAAAACACCATACATATAAATAATTTAAAAATACACAGTAGTGCTGAAAAGCTGGAAAGAGCAAGAGCAACAATATGTAACCATGAGGGAATCCTGGCAGGCATGTGCAACAAACTAATGATAAGCAATAAGGTTTCCAGTCTTCAGCCCTGGAGAGAGGGAAATAGAGGACCATCAAAAAGGGAAGGTTCCAAGTAGATGCTCAAAAAAGTCCAATGATTAAAGGTAACAGCAAAGGTGGAAAAAAGAATGAGCCAAGGGTTATTTGATAAGGAAAAAATTTAAAGACTTAGAAAGCTGCCAAGTTAATCATTCTCTCCACACCCTCTCCAGCAGTTACTTCTGGAAATAGCCCCCAAGATAAAGCCTCAAGACTTCCAGATGCTCCAACAAGCTATCTGCATATCTCATAGCAGAGTCCGAGCAGCCACACTGCCCCCAATGCTGGTCCCACCCTGTTAATAATTGCTTTTCTCTAAAAAAAGATACTAGATCATGTCTTGAAAGGTCACGTGATGAAAACCTGCCTTCACTCCTGGGGCTCATGGATTCTCACATAAGCCAAGCAGCCTCCAACCATCTCCAGTTACAAACCAACTGTGCCGTGTTGTGCTTGGTTGTTCAGTCTGTCCGACTCCTTGCGACCCCATGGACTGTAGCCCACCAAACTCCTCTGTCCACGGGATTCTCCAAGCAAAAATACTGGATCGGATTGCCATGCCCTCCTCGAGGGGATATTCCCAACCTAGGGATCAAACCCAGGTCTCCCACGTTGCAGGTGGATTCCTCACTGTCTGAGCCACCAGGGAAGCCCTACAAACCGACAATCATCAACAAATGGTTGAGGAACACAGCTATATGGGAAGCAGCAGACTCAACAAGTAGAAGTGGTCTCTCTATAAACTAAGGAAAGCTTAAATACGGTTGACTTGTGACCAACACAGGGGTTTGGAGCACCTCTGCCTCTCTGTGATTGAAAATCTAAGTAAAACTCATAGTTGGCCAACCTTGGATCCTGTGGTCGGATACTACCAAAAAAAACCCACTTGTAAATGGAACCAGGCAGTGGAACCTATGTTGTTCAAGGGTCAACTGTACACCCAACAGTCTTAAAGTGATTCAATAAAATACAACCAGGCTGCAAAGTAAAAAGAATGACAAAACGTTGGGTATTAAAACTACCAAAGCCAAAATTAAAATTCAGCAGTTGGGGTACTTCCTTGGCGGTCCAGTGGTTAAGACTTTGCTTTCCAACGCAGGGCGTGAGGGTTCCATCGCTGATCTGGTAACTAAGATCCTATAAGCCACAGGGTGTGGCCAAAAATTACAAATAAATAAACACAACATTATAAGTCAATTATACTTCAATAAAAAAATGAAAAAAAAATTCAGCAGTTGGGCTGAAGAGCAGAACATAGTCAACTGAAAATCTGACTTTGAGCCATAAGGGTTATTTCCCTAGGACTCTGCAAGAGAACACAGAGAAGGAATGTATACAAGAAAAGTTAGAAGACACTGAAGATAGTTTAATCTCTCCTGGAACTTCTGGATTGAATAAAGACTTTTTTGAAGGAGAAAATAGAAAGAACAGATATAAGAAATACAAGGAATTTCCCTGCACTGAAGACAGATCCGATTATTAGTTATAAAGGGTCCAAGGAGTGCTAGGGGAGATGAATTTTAAGTCACCCTCTAAAGAAGGGAAGAAAATTCCAAAAGCTTTCAAAGAGACTTTTTAAAAAAATTTGGTTACTTAAAAGGACATTAAAAGAAAAAAGGAAGTGAGAATCTGATTCCCCTAGAGTTGTGGGTTTGAAAGCTAGTAAAACAAGCCTGTGACTTAAATACTATAAACCTCATAGTTCACTGAAATAGATGCAAAGGTTTGTTCTCAGCAGGGAACGTCAGGATACAGCTGTCCTGATAGGGGTTTCAAGGTCTTCTGGATTTCTCCCAGGATGGGGTGAGGGTATACAGCCTGCCCAGGGACAGATCTCACCAGGACACAGGCAACTCCAAGTGGAAGCTCAACAATCTTCTTTTATTCCTAACCACATCAACCCGAAGCTCCAGTATAATTACCTCATATGGTTGCAAAACTGCCTTTCATGAGCCATTTCACCCTGATAGTGTAATGACAATCCGCCTACCATTTCTTGCTACACCATCCATACCAACTTTCTACATTCTTACGGTTATTGAATGTGCAAGGCATCATTCATGCAAGGTTGTACTGCAACTAAATCTGTGGGAATGGCAATCACAAGGTTAGGGGTTGGGGGTGGGGTACGGTATTGAAACTAACCGGCCTGTCCCGGGACTACCAGACCATCAGGTCTCTTATTAACACCCCGGGATACTAGAAGACAATGAAGCAACATCTTCAAAGGAGTAATGAAAAGAAATGTTAAGACCTATAATTTTACCCAATGAAATTACTCAAGTATAAAGGTAAAAAGAAAGATGCTCTTAGAAGTGCAAGGGTTCAAAAAAATTCAACAACTTCAAGCCTTTGCTAAAAGAATTACTCAGGGAAGTACTTTGAAAGTGAAAAATAAACCAAGAAAGCAAATGCCACAAAAAGTAGCATGAAAAAATTTAAACTTGTAGTCGTCAAAACAGTCATTTGGTATTATGGGTGTAATATCAAATGGTATTACTGCTTGGTGGCTCAGCGGTAAAAAATCTATCTGCTGATGCAGGAGACATGGGTTTGATTCCTGCGTCAGGAGGGTCCCCAGGAGAAGGAAATGGCAACCCACTCCAGTACTCTTGCCAGGAAAACCCCAAGGACAGAGAAGCCTGACAGGCTATAGTCCATGAGGTTGCAAAAGAGTCGGACGTGACTTAGTGACTAAACAACCACATTACGGGTAAAAGCGTCAGACAACTGGCAAGAAACTATTCCTAAGAAATCTGTTTTTTAAAAAGTAGCCCAGGGACTGTAAAATGATGCATTCGCTTTGGAAAACAGTCTGGCAGTTCCTCATATAGTTTAATATAGTTATCATATGAGCCAGCAAATTCTACTCCTAGGAAGACATCCAAGAGAAACAAAAATATATGTCTACACAAAAACTTGTACGTGTATGTTTTTAGCAGCGTTACCAATAGCTAAAAGGTAGAAAACAACCCGAATGTCTATGAACTCATGAATGGATGGATAAAATGAAGCCACACAATGAAATAATATTTGGCAAAAAAAAGAAATGAAGTACTCACTCATGCTTCAACATGGATGAATCTTGAAAATGTTAGCTTAAGTGAAAGAAGTCAGGCACAAAAGATCACATGTTATGGGATTCCATTTATATGAGATGTTCAAAATAGGCAAATTTTATAGACACAGAACATAGAATTAGTGATAGCATAAGAAGAGGTTGTGGGGAAATGGAGAATGACCGCTAATAGTATGGAGTTTCTTTCTAGGATGACGAAAATATTCTACAATTGATTATGATGATGGTTGCACAGCACTGTGACTATTCCAAAAGCCACTGAGTTGTACACTTCGAGTGGGTGAATTGTATGGTATGTGAATTATATCTCAAAAAATGTTATTTAAGAAAAACATAAAAAACTGTCTAACACAAAGAGCATGATAAGGAAAAGGTTAGTGTTATATTTTGAATGGAATTTTGTGGTTACACGGAGAAGGCAATGGCGCCCCACTCCAGTACTCTTGCCTGGAAAATCCCATGGACGGAGGAGCCTGGTGGGCTACAGTCCATGGGGTCGCTAAGAGTCGGACATGACTGAGCGACTTCACTTTCACTTTTCCCTTTCATGCACTGGAGAAGGAAATGGCAACCCACTCCAGTATTCTTGCCTGGAGAATCCCAGGGCCTGGGGGGCCTGTCCATGGGGTTGCTACCGTCTATGGGGTCGCACAGAGTCGGACCCACGACTGACGCGACTTGGGGTGCCGTCTATGGGGGTAGCAGTAGTAATGTGGTTACATAATGTGGTTACATGTCTTAATTTCTGGGTAGTTAGCAAAATATGTATAAATACTTTGGGTAAAATTTAAAAGCAAACAAAATAGAAGTGGAATTTATAACTTACAATCACTAGAGAAAAAATAAGGAAAACTAAGAATAAATAAGTTATCACAATAAATGTAAATCTGTTAAAAATTTCCATTTTGAAAGACGAATTCTCAGACTGGGTAGAACTAAAATCTAGTTACATGATCAGTATAGAGGACTTAACAAGATGACAGAGAAAGGAAAAAAAATAAAGGTGCAGTTCCCTTTCAGAAGATGGAAACGTTCCGGAACTAGATAAAAGTAATCGAACGATGGTGTGAATGTTTTATACTAAATGTCATTCAGTTGTTCATTTTAAAACAGCTAATTTTATAGACATACCTCATTCCATTACACTTTACCTTCATGTGCTTCAAAAATACTGTTTTTCACAATTGAAAGTCTTATTGACTTTTTCAAATAGCACTTGCTCACTTTGGGTCTCTGTCACATTTGTTAATTCTCACAATATTTCAAGTCTTTTCATTATTATTACATTTGTTATGGTGATCCGTGATCTCTGATGATACGATTATAATTGTTTTGGGGTGGCACAAACCTTGTCCATAACAGATGGTGAACTTAATCGACGGCTGACGATTTAGAACATTATATAAACTTAGCTGATAAAGCAGTGGCAGGGTGTGAGAGGACTGACTCGAACTCGGAAAGAAGTTCTACTGTGGGTCAGGTGCTATCATCAAAGAACACAGCATGCTACAGAGAAACTGTTCATGAAAAGAAGAGTCAACTAATGCAGCAAACTTCACTGTTGTATTATTTTAAAAAACTGCTACAGCCAACCCAACCTTCACCAGCTACTACCCTGATTAGTCAGCAGCCATCAACATCCAGGCAAGAGTCTCCACCAGCAAAAAGATTGTGGCTCGCTAAAGACTTGGGGATGGTTAGCATCTTTTACCAATAAAGTATTTTTAATTAAGGTATATACATTGTTTTTTAAATGTATCGAATTAAATACTTATCAATCTACAGTATAATGTAAACATAATTTATATGCACTTGGAAACAAAAAATTCATTTGACCAGCTTTATTTTGGTACTGCTTTATTACACTGATCTGGAACCACAATATCTCTTAAGTATGCCTATATGTTATGTGAATCTCACTTCAATTAAAAATAAAGGGAAAAGAACATATCAGATAAATTCTAGCCAAGAAAAGCTGGGGTGACAATAGTAAAGTCAGACAAAATAGAACACAGCAAAGTGATCTAGAAGGCTGGTCTTATATTAACACAAACAGAAAACCCTCAGATATGATACCAACAA
This sequence comes from Okapia johnstoni, assembly GCA_024291935.2. NCBI lineage: Eukaryota > Metazoa > Chordata > Mammalia > Artiodactyla > Giraffidae > Okapia > Okapia johnstoni. Next base: position 5,697,034 of record CM044323.1, on the reverse strand, counting down.
ATCAAATCCAAGAGTTAAAAAAGAAAGTTTTAAAATCCAACAGTTTCTTTAAAAAATACATTCTAATTAAATAGAGATTATATCAGAAGTACAAGAATGGATCAACGTTAGATTTTCTAATGTAATTCACTCCATTAACAAATAGAAGGAAAAAAAACCTATATGCTGACCTAACAAAAGGCACCCTCCCAGCCAAATACTAGCTCCCAAATTCAACAATCATTCCTGATTAAAATACGTACACAGTTAAACCTCCCTTTCTTAATTCAATAAAGAATATCTACCAGAACCCACAGTAAAACCTGTATTATAATTAAAGCATTGGAAACACTGCAATTAAAGTTAAGAGTCAGCCAAAGATATCCATCTCATCTCAATCATTCAGCACTGCACTAGCAGTCCTAACCTACGCAATAATGAAAAAAGTATAAATAGAAAAAGAAGAAAACCACCCTTATTCAGATATTACTATAACTTATAAAATAATAATAGAACTAACTATAATAATTAGGACAATAATCATTAGAACTAATTTTTCAAATAAAATGGCTACATATAAAACAAGATAATCAACAGCTTTTTTTCAAACTGCAAACAATTAAAAATTGCCAAATCCAACTCATTTTTTATAAATCCTACTTATCAAATATAGTAAGAAGTACATAGACTCATCTGGCAAAAACTTAGGACTTCAAGAGCATAAAATGACCTTAAATAGATACAATATTCTTAAGTGATAAGGATTCAATATCATAAGGGTATCTCATCAAATTAATTTATAAATTTAATGCAGTCTCAATCAAAATCAGAGTGGAAGGTAAGGAACAATGATTTTAAAAATCACCTCCAAGTGTTAGTGTAAGTATACAAAAGCATATCAAGAAAGAGAGAAACTGGTATGATTTATAGAAAGGAAAACCAACCAGTCCATCCTAAAGGAAATCAGTCCTGAATGTTCATTGGAAGGACTGATGCTGAAGCTGAAACTCCAATACTTTGGCCACCTGATGTGAAGAACCGACCCATTTGAAAAGACCCTGATGCTGGGAATGATTGAAGGCAGGAGGAGAAGGGGACAACAGAGGATGAGATGGCTGGATCGCATCACCGACTCGATGGACATGAGTTTGAGTAAACTCCGGGAGTTGGTGATGGACAGGGAAGCCTGGTGTGCTGCAGTCCATGGGGTCACAGAGTCAGACACGACTGAGTGACTGAACTGAACTGACCCTACTGAATATTTAAATGCATGATAAAGCTACAGTCAATTTACAATTGACTCAGAATCAAGAAAAAGTTACACATACATGGGAATATGATTAATGGTGAGACAACTAGCTACCCATTGGGGGGAAAAAATGAAATTACATTCTTTTAAATTTATTTTTAATTGGAGGATACTTGCTGTACAATGTTGTGGTGGTTTCTGCCATACAACAGTGTGACTCAGCCATAGGTATACATGTGTCCCCTCCCTCGTGAACCCCCCTCCCACCCCACTGGAGTGCCAGGTTGAGCTTCCTGTGCTATACAGTAACTTCCCACCAGCTATGAATTTTACATATGCTACTGTATACACGTCAACCGTGCTCTCTCAGTTCATCCCACCCTCTGCTTCCCCTGCTGGGTCCACAAGTCTGTTCTCTATTCCTGCCCTGTAAATAGGTTCATCAGTACCATATTTCTAGATTCCATCCATTTTTCTAGATTCCATACTTATGTGTTAATATATGATATTTGTTTTTCCTTTTCTGACTTACTTCACTCTGGCAGGGGAGATACCATGATCACGAAATTACGTTCTTATCAACACAGAAAGAACTTATGCCTTCAGATGACAATTTTTAAAAAAATTGTTTATTTATATTTGGTTGCACTGCATGGCTTACAGGGTCTGTTCCTTGACCAGGGATTGAGTCCAGGCCCTGGCAGTGAAAGCGCCAAGTCCTAACCACTGGACAACCAGGGAACTCCTGCTGGTAAATATTTTTAACATTTAAAAGAATGGTATTTTCTTCAAATATCTGTATAATCCTGGGTATAAGGAAGCCATGTTTAAGCAAAGTAAACCCAAGAAGGCTGAATAAAGGTAAGAGTCTAGATTTCATGCAAATTAGAAACTTATTTTGATGAAAATGGCATGAATGATACTAACAACAAGTGACATGAGAAAGTTAATACTTACACAGGAAACTTTACAAATCAACAAAAAAGCAATATGGAAAAATATCAAGATATCACTAAGTGAAAAAGAAGTTGCAGCATATGCACACTACACTCATTCATGTGTGTGTGCACATCTTACACTATGTGTATACATATGCATGTGTACAGGAAAAGGTCTGTGAACGCAAAGTAGATGAGGGTAGATGCTGGATAGAGTGAAGGATGTAAGTTAGCAGAGATACTCAGTTTTCACTCTGTATATAAACAATTTGAAGTTTTTTACAATGAACACACTGCTAAGTTTCTTTAATTACATTAAAGCATAAATACATTCTCATTACAAAAAAATTAAAACCATATAAAAAATAAGGAGTTAAAAAGCAAACCTCCCTGTTCAAATACATCCCACAGACCAATCTTATTTCCCTTCTTGGAGGTAAATTTTCATAAATGTCTTCACTCCCCGGTGGCTCAGACAGTAAAGAATCTGCCTGCAACGCAGAAGACATGGATTCGATCCCTGAGTTGGGAAGATCCCCTGGAGGAGGGAACGGCAACCCACTCCAGTATTCCTGCCTGGAGAATTCCATGGACAGAGGAACCTGGAGGGCTACAGTCCATGGGGTCACAAAGAGTTGGACATGGCTGAGCAACTAACGCTTTCACTTTTTCACTCCCTTTTATATCTTTAAAACATTTTTAAAGAAAGAAAGAGCCCCATTTTTTTAAATGAGTAGAAGGGGAAAAACAGGCATTTACTGAAAGAAGAAATAAATGGCTAATAAGCATATTTTAAATGTTAAATTTTAACCATCACAAAAATACAAATAAAAAAAAAATTCATTTTTCATGTGTCCAGGGCTCCCCTGAATATTAGCAACTGGTGGCTGTCTATGACCAATCAGGTTTTATTACAGTATCTCCCACTCCACGAAAATTGGAAAATGTTAAAAGTTTGAGTATCGGAAGAAACAAACCCACTGAAACACCACTAGATGGAATGCCAACTGGTATAAACCTTTCTGTACAACTTGGCAGTAATACCAAAAGCCTTAAAAACACATACAGCAGCCCCACTCCAACACAAAACTATCAGAACTAGTAAATGAAGTCAGCAAAATTGTAGAATATAACGTTAAGGATACAGAGCTCAAATGGATTTCTATGATGTGGCAATAAACAAACTGAAGATGAAATTAAGAAAATAATTCTATGTTCAATAGCATCAAAAAGAATAAAATGCTTAGGAATAAATTTAAGTAAAGAAGTGTGTGATATGTACATTGAAGACTACAAAACAGTAGTCTTAAAGAAAGTAGAGGGGATGTAAATAAACAGACAGGTATCCCATGGAACAGCAGACTGGTTCCAAACAGGAAAAGGAGCACGTCAGGGCTGTATATTGTCATCCTGTTTGTTTAACTTATATGCAGAGTACATCATGAGAAACGCTGGGCTGGAAGAAGCACAAGCTGGAATCAAGATTGCTGGGAAAATATCAATAACCTCAGATATGCAGATGACACCACCCTTATGGCAGAAAGTGAAGAAGAACTAAAGAGCCTCTTGATGAAAGTGAAAGAGGAGAGTGAAAAAGTTGGCTTAAAGCTCAACATTCAGAAAACTAAGATCATGGCATCTGGTCCCATCACTTCATGGGAAATAGATGGGGAAACAGTGGAAACAGTGTCAGACTTTATTTTTTTGGGCTCCAGAATCACTGCTGATGGTGATTGCAGCCATGAAATTAAAAGACACTTACTCCTTGGAAGGAAGGTTATGGCCAACCTACATAGCATATTTAAAAGCAGAGACATTACTTTGCCAACAAAAGTCCGTCTAGTCAAGGCTATGGTTTTTCCAGTGGTCATGTATGGATGTGAGAGTTGGATGGTGAAGAAAGCTGAGCACTGAAGAATTGATGCTTTTGAACTGTGGTGTTGGAGAAGTCCCTTGGACTGAAAGGAGATCCAACCAGTCCATCCTGAAGGAAATCAGTCCTGGGTGTTCATTGGAAGGACTGATGTTGAAGCTGAAACTCCAATACTTTGGCCACCTCATGCGAGGAGTTGACTCATTGGAAAAGACCCTGATGCTGGGTAGGATTGGGGGCAGGAGGAGAAGGGGACGACAGAGGATGAAATGGTTGGATGGCATCACTGACTCGATGGACATGGGTTTGGGTCGACTCCGGGAGTTGGTGATGGACAGGGAGGCCTGGCGTGCTGCAATTCATGGGGTCGCAAAGAGTCGGACACGACTGAGCAACTGAACTGAACTGATCCCATGTCCGTGAATTAGAAAACAGTTTTCAAATAGCAATAATCCCCAAATTGATCTACAGATTCAACACAACCCATATTGAAACCCCAGCAGCCCTTTTTGCAGAAACTGGCAAGGTAATACACGAAAATTCAAGGAAATGCAAGGGACCCAGAATAGCCAAAACAATTTTGAAAAAAGAAGAAACTTGCAAACTCAGTCTGATTTCAAAACTTTGTACAAAGCTACAGCTGGTGTGGTATTGGCACAAGGATTGATATTTAGATCAATGAATGCAGAAACAAACCCTTACATTTATGGCCATATGATTTTCAACAATGGGTGAAAACACAATTCAGTGGGGGAAAAAATTGTCTTTTCAACATATAGTGCTAGGACAATTAGATATTCACACAGAAATGAATGAAATTACCCTCCTTCCTCACATTCAGTATAAAAATTAACTCAAAATTAGCCACAGACCTAAATGTAAGACATAAAACTATACAACGTTTGACTTTACCAGCAGTCCAGTGGTTAAGATTCTGTGCTTCTACTGCAGGGGGCACGGGTTCGATCCCCGGTCAGGGAAGTTGTGCATGCCATGCAGGGCATGACCCCCAGAAAAAACCTATAAAACCTTTGGTAGAAAACAGAGGAGCAAATCTTTGTGACCCTGTATTAGGCAAAGTCTTCTTAGATATGACATCAAAAGCACAAAATACAAGAGAAAAAAATACACAAACTGTACTTTATCAAATAAGGAAACCCTTGTTCTTCAAAGGACACCATCACATAAAGTGAAAAGACAACACACAGGATGGAAGAAAGATATTTGCAAATCATGTATCTGATATGTGATAAGGAACTTGTATCCAGAATATGAAAATTATGCTTACAAGTCCACAATAAGAAAAATTAGTTTTTTAAATGGCCAAGGATTTGAATTGACATTTCTCCAAAGAAGCTAGACAAATGACCAATAAGCACATCAAGAGATGCTCAACGTCATTAGTCATCATGGAAATACAAACCAAAACCACAATGAGACATCACTTCATACCTTGTAGGATGATTAGAACCAAAAAGGCAGAAAATCAATCTCGGTGAGGACGTGGAGAAATCGGAACACTTGTATTGGTGCTGGAACTGTAAGTTAGGCTCGCCATTTTGGAGAGTCTAGCAGTAGCCTGACAAATACTAAACAAAGACCGACCGCATCAGTCAACCATCCTTTCCTGGGTAAATGCCCAAGAGAACTGAAAATAAGTCCACACAAAACCTGTACATGAAGGTTCACAGCAGTGTATTCATAACAGTCAGAAGGTGGCAACAGCCCAAATGTTCATCACGTGATGAATGGATAAACAATATATATATATATATATATATATATATATACACACACACATGTATAATACAATGAAATATTATTTGGCAATAAAAGGAATAAAGTAGTGAGACATCCTGGAGCATGGATAACCCCTGGAAACATTATGTTAAGTAAAAGAAGGCAGACAAAAAGGGCCACATACCACAGGAGTCCATCTACAAGAAATAACCAGGACAGACAAATCCACAGGGGCAGAAAATAGGCCAGTTGTTACCAAGGGCTGAGGCAAGGGGAGACCAGGGAGTGAATGCTAACAGATAGAAGGTTTCTTTCTATGGTGACAAAAATGTCCTCAAATCAGATAATGATGAAAGCTGTCCAACTCTGTGAGTATCCTAAAAAACTTCTGAATTGTACCCCTTTAAAAGGTCAACTTTTCGAGTATATTTTTACTTCTCTTATTTTTTTGTGTTTTATTTTTTCTTGAAGTAGAGTTGATTTTAAATGTTTCAGGTGTACAGCAAAGGACATATATATCCTACATATAAGCAATACCACACGTGATGGTCTTTGACTTACTGCATCTCTCCATCTGTCCATGTTGCTGCTAATGGCATTATTTCATTATTGTTTAGGACTGAGTGACGTTTCGTTGTATGTAGGTACCACATCTGTATCCACGAGTCTGTCAATGGACACTGCGGTGGCTTCCGTTTCTTGACTGTTGTAAAGAATGCTGCAGTGAATACTGGAGGGCCGATGTCTTTTCTCCCGACATGTACCCAGGAGTGGGATGGCTGGATCAGACGTTAGCTCTACTTTCAGTTTTTTAAGCAAAAATCATCAATCTGTTATGGCTAGTATCTCAATAAAGCTGTATCTGAAACCTGGATATGCCCAAACTCATAGAATGGTACACTAAAAAGGGCAAATTGCACTGTACACATCAATAAAGTGTTACTTTAAGGAAGATTCATATACCCTGTTACCCAATTCTAAGTACACAGAAAATCTTAAAAGAGTATCCAGAAAGACAGAGCTTAAGGAATGTTTGTTACAACCTTGTTACAGGAAAGAAAGAAACCTAAATTGAACAGTAGGAGCCTGGATATTTATGGAATACTAGGTGGTCATTGGGATTCTCCATCTGCAATGTAGGAGCCACAGGAGACTCAGGTTCAATCCCTGAGTTGGGAAGAGCCCCTCGAGAAGGAAATGGCAACCCCCTCCAATACCCTCGCCTGGAGAATCCCATAGGCAGAGGAGCCTGGTAGACAGAGGAGCCTGGTAGACCACAGTTCACAGGGTGGCAAAGAGTCAGAGATAACTGAAGCGACTTAGCATGCACACACGCACACAGCCATCAAGAATGACTGAGGAACTTCAGTAACTTTTTTTAAAGCCAGGATCAGAAGAAAAAATGTTTTTAAAAATTGGAAAAACAACCCCAAAACAAAACAAAACACAATGCCTAAAAAAATGAACCGCTGGTGAGGGAAGGTAATTTATCAGGCCTCCCCAGGAAACCGGCACATTCAGATTGGGTAATCTGAGCCGAGTCTAATAAAGGTCTTATTTAGAAGGTAGGGTGCAGGAAAACCACAAGCCATAGTGCAGGGCCTGGCAATAGGAAGTGGCTGGGAGTGACCGGATAGCAGAGCCAGGGAAAACAGCCCAGGGCCGAGGGCTGCCAGACGGCCCGCCTTGCACAGAGGGACACAGCTAGGCTCCTGAGCCCCGGCAGGGAGGAGTCCCGAGAACGAGCGCCCTGATCCTGCTCCCCTCCCACCTCCCGCATCCTACCGGTGCCAGGGGGACACTGGAATCCAGTGTGACATCGGAGGGGACCCTGCAGACGGCCGGGTCCGTGCCAGTCACCCGAGAGGGTGGAGAGCCGGGCAGAGGGGGCCTCTCTGTGACAAATGGAAGACGTCCAGCACAGATGCTCACAGCTGTAAACAAGTGACTGCATTTTAAAAAAACTGCAGATAAGTAACATACTACCACTTAAGAAACCCTGGAGTGGTTTACTCCAAGGGGTAAACAGTGGTTCGCCCAGAGTTTCTCAACAGTGGGCTGCAGGCAGCTGGTGAAGCAACTCTTCGTGGCTGGGGATCGTCCCAAGCACTTTAGGACATTAGACTCCCTGGCCCCCAGGGCACTAAACACCAGGAGAAACCCCAGGCATGACAATAACCAAAAAATTTTGAAAAGCCTCCCCACGCCCAAACATGGGTCAATATTGACATGCCTGACAAGGAACCACTGTGGGGAACACAGTTCAAGGGTTTTTTTTTCTTACTTGCGTTTTTCTCACTTTTCTACCAAGATTAGGAAACTATGTTCATCAATCTTTAAAAAAAAATCAACAGGATAGACTAATTTAACTCCTCCTGGCCTCACCGCACCACATGTGGGATTTAGTTCCCCTACCGGAGATCGAACCCTCGTCCCCTGCATTGGGAACTTGAAGCCTTAACCACTGGACTGCCAGGGAAGTCCCAGGATAAATTAATTTAGATTCCAGTTCTCAGGAAACCCTATCTGTCCTCCCCCAACTAAGTTTGCTCATGACAGTAAGTAAATGAAAGGCAATCTGACATTATTACCTGTGTGACATAATTCATTTTGAAGTCGCCAATAACAGGAAGGCTGCAATTTAACTCAGCTTCTGACAAATCACTTTTATTCTTCCAATCCTCATAACTGTTATGAGACCACAACATCCTACAAGTCACAGGTCAAGTCCTGGATTGCTTCTAGCTTGTTATAAAACTTGAAGAGGAAGGAAACCACTACAATTTGTTTTCCATACCATGTTACACCGGCAGAGTCTAGAGTGTTTTAGCAGGTCACCTCTGTGAGAAAGCCAGGCCAAGGGATCCTGACAACAGATTTGGAGAAACACTGTGTTTTACTCTCTATTATTTCCCCCAGGCTCAAGCAGGAAGTCAGGTTCTTAGTAATTCTTTGTCTCAGTATTTTGTTTTTTTCAAAGTAGAGAGTAACCTTCTGGGGGCAGGTCTAACTTAATCTGAGGGCTGCAACCGCAAAAGTTTGAAACCTGCCCTGCCTCCAACCCCAAATAAAGAATCCATGGTTCCATTTTCCTTACAGTTCAAGAAACCATCCACTGCAAGCTACATCCTGACTCAGATGTTAAAATATAAACAGAAACAAAAATATTCATAAAATATAAACAGTATGAAAGTGAAGTCACTCAGTCGTGTCCAACTCTTTGCGACCCCGTGGACTGTAGCCTGCCAAACTCTTCCACCCATGGGATTTTCCAGGCAAGAATACTGGAGTGGGTTGCCATTTCCTTCTTCAGGGGATCTTTCTGACCCAGGGATGGAACCCGGGTCTCCCGCACTGCAGGCAGACTCTTTACCATCTGAGCCACCAGGGAAGCCCATGAACAGTATATTGGATCAATAAAATATAGTATATACTATTTAGGGTGATCCTTAACATTTTCAAGAGTTCTACGGAATCCTCTGGATATCCAGTGGTTAGGACCTGGTGCTCTCACTGCTGGGGCCCTGGGTTCAATCCCTGGTCGGGGAAATAAGATCCCACAAGCCACGTGGCATGGCCAAAAAAAATAAAAAAAAAAAAAAAGAAATTTTTAAGAATCTCTTTGAAGTAGGAAATGGCAACCCACTCCAGTATTCCTGTCTGGAGAATCCCACAGACAGAAGAGCCTGGCTAACTGCAGTCTATGGGGTCACAGAGTCGGACACAACCAAACTAATGAGTACATACGTACGGAGAGTAAGTTCATGGAGTGTTCTTCCGATGAATGAAAACACCCTCTCCCATTCCACATGCCCAACATCTAGTCAGATAAAAGTAATCTACAAAACAGCACAAGTGGGAGAAACTCTGCAATCATCAATTGACTCACTTGAAATACTATAACTAGAATTTTTAAAATAATTAGCTATTGACATTGGTTTCATAGATAATAGTATATTATGATAAAAGAAAGTATCTAAGCATTCTGTAGCTGTTTCCTCAAAGGATCACCCAAGAACACTTTGCAATAGTATCTAGTGAGCTTGTTAAAAATGCTGACTTCTGTCTCACCACAGCAAACATGCTGAAACAGAATTTCTGTAGTCAGCACTCTAGAATAGGCATTTTATAGTACAGTGCTCACTGTGATTTTTATGCTCATTAAATCTTTAAAGTCACTGTGCTAGAGGCTAAGATGGTGTAAAAGAAATTCTAGTTAAAACAGCACTTCAGTGAAGGTTTTTTAAATTTCTACAGCAATTTCCACTACAATGGATAAAGCAGGCTTAGAGAATGTTACTTACTTTCTCAGGCCATTCTAAACATTTGACATAGGCAATTTGGAGCATGCCTAGAAAAGGAATAATTAACTTGGCTCAAAATTGGTGATCAATATATATTTGTTGAATAAATGAATATAACATACACAGAAAAAAAAAAATCTCTTTAGGGGACTTCCTGGTGGCCCAGTGGTTAAGAATCCGCCTTGCAGAGCAGGGGGTGTGGGTTCGATCCCCGGCCAGGGAACTAAGATCCCATATGCTGTGGGGCAATTAAGCCCACGTGCCACAGCTAGAGAGTCTGTGCACCACAATGAAAGATCCCATGTGCTGCAACTAAGACCCAGCGCAGCCAAATTAATAAAAAAAAAATTTTAATCTCTTTAAATGTCTCTGAGTTTTCCTGATTGAGAGAACAGGTTCCTGGTATTATGGAAGAAAACTCTCACATGAAGGCACACCAGTGTGATGTCACAGCTCTCTGGGAAGAAAACAGAGTCTGTAGGTTTCCAGAAAGGGGGTGAAGGGTCAAGAATTGGAATCTTTTAAAAAGAATTAGAAGAACTAGAAGATAACAGAGGAATACTTTCAAAATTCTGAAGGAAAACATTTCCCACCCACCATTCTTCACCTAGTCAAACTACTAATTATGTGCAACAGTGGACTGAAGACATTTCGAAAGATGCTTTACACATGCATCCTTTTTTAGGAGACTACCAGAGGGTGTGTGTTTCCCCCCAAGTCGGAGCGAGTCCAGAGAGGAGGACGCTGGTCCTGGGAAGCAAAGGATCCAACCCAGGAGAAAGGGGAAGGGGCTTTCAACAGGCACAGGCAGGAGACCCCAGGCCATCGGCTGCATCCAGGTGAGAAGGCCGGGTGAGAGGAGGTCAGACGCTCCCAAAGAGGGCTGGTCAAGAGGACGACCCTGATAGAATACCTGCTGAGCGAAGACTCAAACAGTACAGTTAGTGACTAAGTATCGACAGAACTCAGAAATGGAAAATTACAATCTCCAGGGAAAACAAGAAATTGGACAGCAAAGGAGAAGCGCTCAGAGACCGCTCAGCGGCTCCTCTTGAACAGTGTTTATGGTATCCTAAGGTCAGCACTGGCTATTGATCTAACCCAAAGACATAAAGGTGCACATGTAATGGGGGTGGGGAAGGGGTAGCCCGAGAGGGCTAAAGCCTCATTTGTCAGAGTGCAAAGCCCAGGATAACACCATTGGTGGGGGAGCGATCAGGAACATTATAAACACATTATTTAGGTCTAAGAGATGTGAATGTGGTACAGCAGTGCTGGGGGAAAATTATACGTCCACCTGTAGGCCAATGACTCTAAAACCTGTGCATATAGAGATCTGCCAAAAATAAAAACTCTTGTAGTAATTCAGGATAGTTTTTCTCACTTTTTTTCCCTCATTTTCCAAACACGTATTGAAATCGAAAAGTCTACCTGCCAACACATCAACAGTGGTTATTTCTAGTAACAGGATTGTGGGCCATTTACATTTTTTCTCTCACTTTCCTATTTTCAGAGAAAGCACGGAACATGGAGTTTGTTGATCATAAATCAGAAAACAAGAGGCGTTTTACTTTACACCTGGTCCGCATCCACACCAGGGTAGAAGCCCCACCTCTGTCACTGTAGCTTCCGCTAGCTCTGCTGGAGCAGAGGAGCCTGCCAACTCCTTCATCCACACAGCAAATATTTGCTAAATTCCTATAAGCCAGGCCCTGCAAGGTGATTCCAATACCCGAGCTTTCTATTGGACCTCCTGAAAGCCTCAGTGCCAGCTGGGGAGAGCTAAATGGGGGATGGGCTAAGCCAACACTTCAAACTCTGTGCATTGGAACCAACGGGATGTATTCAGTTGGTCTGGGGTGGGGTCCTCAGGCACTTTGGTACCATCACGGCCCCAAGCTCATATAAGCTAGATTTCAATCCCACAAAGGTTTAAGTGAAAGTATGAGGGATATGGGGCTTCCCCAGGTGGCACAGTGGTAAAGAATTCCGCCTGCCATTGGAAAAAGCCATAGTCCTCTGCCCTTTTGTATGACACCTTTTTTGAAATACACCAGCCTGGAAATAAAAACAAAAAAAATTCGCCTGGGAATGCAAAAGATGTGGGTTGGCTCTTCCTTGGGTTGGGAAGATCCCCTGGAGTAGGAAAGGGCAACACACTCCAGTATTCTTGCCTGGGAAATCCCATGGACAGAGGAGCCTGGTGGGCTGCAGTCCATGGGGCCGCGAAGAGTCGGATACAGCTGAGCACAGCACAAGTCAACAGTGCGAGATACGGCAGAAGGGATGCCCCTCAGCAGTTAAGAGCGGGGCCCTGGAGGCAGGCAGGCCTAGGTTTGAATCCCACCTCCACCCCCAGGTGTGACCTGCTTCCTCTCCCTAAACCTCAGTTTCTTCACATGTAAAATGGGACCATAATCAAAGCTCCCTTCACAGGATGGACTTCCCAGGTGGCTCAGATGGTAGAGAGGCTGCAGTCCACGGGGTCGCAAAGAGGGACTTCACTTTCTTTCACTTTTCACAGGATAGGGCTGTTGTGCGGGACATGAGGGCAGGAAGGTATCTCAAGGGCTTGATGAGACCCTGGCACACGGTGAAGACAGTTAACAGTAGCCTCCCTTGGCTGTTAAGAAGCCCGGGACCTTTCTCAGCCAGGAGGAAACCTAAAGGGGCGATAACTGGATCTCTCAGCGTCCATGTTCTCCTCGAGAGAGGAGAAGGCTGGTTACTGCCCCCTCCCAGGAGCGGTCTGAGTCTTAAACCAGGATGTGCAAAGCACCAGACAAGAAACCCTTCGATCCTCAAAAAGCACCAGACAAGAGACCCTCGGAATTTATTCCGTAAACGCTTCCTGATTCACCTCAGTTTTACTACCAAGGAGATAATTAGGAAAAAGAAGTCTTCTCCCCTGATCTTCGAGAAGCTTTGCGTTTGGGGAAAAGGCCACCCACGTGGACATCAGGTGAGGCAGGCACCAGGTATCTCTGACACCCATGAATACAAACCCAAGGTACACCAAGCATCCCGCCCCGGGGACACGCCTCGACCGCAGAGAGGGCCCAGGACATCGGGGTTCTCCCCAGCCGTCCTCCCAAAGCTCAGGACCCTCTCCCTTGGAAGAGCCCGAGGTGAGACGGGACTCTTCGGAGAGAGGGTCTCGGAGTTTGGCACCTTGGGAGGAAGGCGAGGCTGAGCCTGAAGCGTCCCTTGGAAGCCGTCGGAAGGATGCGAACAAGCTCCCCGGCGGAGCACGGCGCGGGGTCCACCTGCGCCCCCGGCCCCGCCCGCCCCCCCGAGGCACTCACGATCTCCGCCACGATGAGGAGCCCGGGCAGGGTGCGGAGGAACTCGCGGTCGTAGGAGAAGCTGCTGCTGGTGGTGGAGAAGTTCTCGGCGAAGGAGCTGGCGGTGGTGGTGACCGTGTGCGAGCGGGCGCGCTGCGGCTCCTCCATCGCCGCGCCCGGGCCGGGCAGCGCCGGCCCCTTCTCGGGGACCCCCGGCGCGTCCAGGCGGGCCCGCGCGGCGCGGAGCCCGGGAACACCGGCCCGTGGCGGGGGGAGGGGAGCGCGGCGGCCCCTCTCCTAGGCGAGCGCGGGCTCTCGGCGCCGCGGCAGGAGACCCGGCGAGGGGGAAGCCGCCGGCGGCCGAGGGAGCGGCGGAGGCCCGGCGGCGGGGAGGGGGGGCGTGGAGAGGGGCGGGCGCGCGGGGGGCGGGAGGGACCGCCCCGCGGAGGCGCCGCCGCCCGCGGTCGCTTCACCTGTTGCTCGGCCCGGAGGGTGCGGGGCGCGGCGGCGCGGCGCGCGGGGTCTGCAGAGGGAGGTCCAGGCTCGCGGCCGCCGACGGCTGGGCTCAGCGAGGCGCCGCCTCCCGGGGGCGGGTCGCCGCGGACCTGTCTCCTTCCACCTGGCGGCGGCCGGCCCGCGGCTCGGGGGCCCCGGGGCTCCGGGAACCGAGGGGGTGGGCGGGGCGATGACTCCAGGTGGCGAAAGAGCGGCTGGAGTTACGGCCCGGCCGGACCTTAGACCCGAACGAGATCGATGTGTGGCCGCCGGGACGGCCCGGCCCCAGCCTCTCCCCCTCCCGCCGCGGCGGCCGCCGCAGCCGGCCGGGATTTCCTGCCCCTCCTGCCGGGAACAATTTGAGGAACCAGCTTCATCGCCGGGCTCGGAAGGCGAGACGCTTCCAGGCGCTCTCAGAGGCTCGATCGCGCGGATGCGTGGAGCCTCGGGGCCGCGCCGGCCCGGAGATGGGAACGGGGAGATATTTGGGGGTCACTGGTCACGATGAACCGGTGTCCCATCCCCCTCGGGAGGAAATGTTGGGGGAGAGCTTGAAAACTGTGCGGGTTGTGCAAAGTGAAGTTTCTGACTAATGGGCTGTGCTTTCCTGGGGTGCGGGAGGGGATGAGGGAGCCCCATTCATGGAGGCAGCGCGTCAGGCGGAGCCGAATTTCAACACTTGCATTTCTCAGCCGTGTGACCAGGAACAAGGGGCCCCACGTCTCTGGACCTCCGTGGAACCGTCTGTAAAATGCCTAGGTGGGCACCTTGCCAACAAGAACATCTTCCTGGCACACACTCCTGTCTGGTGAAAGAATGGCAAGAAATATTCTGTTTTATTCAAGAAACGCCCCAAAGGAAAGGAAATAATCCTTGTTCATAAATAGAGAGTTGCTCTCAGGTCACAGCGAAGGCATTCCATTCCCTCTTTATCTCTTCCAAGACACCTTTGGGAAAAGGTCAGAAGGGACAGTTTTTTTCCACCAAGTCCTGAAAGGAAAAACGGTCGATGCAATCTACTAAAACAAGGAATTCGTTTCTTTTAGGTCTAGGGCCCTACGCAGGAGGACCTCAGGAAGGAAAATACTTGAAAAGCATTACTGGGCTTCCTTAGTGGTCCAGTGTTTAAGAATCCGCCTGCCAATGCAAAGGACACCAGTTCGATCCTAGGTGGGCGGAGAGCCCACATGCCATGGGGCAACTGAGCCTATGCTCCACAACTACTGAGCCCGCACTCTGCAACAAGCGAAGCCAACACAATGAGAAGCCCGCGCACCACAACTAGAGCGTATCCCCCGCTTTCTGCAACTAGAGAAAGCCCGAGTGCAGCGACGAAGACCCAACACCGTCAAAACATTAAGTAAATCGTTTTTGTTTTTTTTTTTAAATAGGCAAAAGCTGCTAACAGATATTTCACTTCTAGGAAGATACATGGATGGCAAATAAGCAGCTCCCTAGCTTGCCTGTGGTCGTGGGGTGACAAGGGTGTGTGAACATGTTTGTTTTTCTTAAAAAAAAAAAAAAAAGGCGTTGCAAAGATGGTGATATTTAGAGCAATTCCGTCTGTGAACATTTGCTGAGCATCTCTGGCTGATGGGTAAATATAACAAAAAATAGAGCCCTTTCCCCTTGAGCAGTGGTTCTCAAGTGTGATGCCTGGACCAGCAGCATCAGTATCACCCAGGAGCTCTCAGAAAGGGAAGTTCTCAAGCCCCACCCTAGATTCACTGAATCAGAAACTCGGAGGGCAAGGACCAGGAGGCTATTTGAACTAGCCTTCCAGCAGACTCTGACACGCGCTGAAGTTTGAGAGCTAGTGGATGAGAGAAACCGATCTCGCAGCTGCGGAAATAAGAGGTACACGTGGAATGGCTTGAGCAGTAGTTTGTGGCATCACGCAGGACATTATCAAAGGCAGGAAGGGAGGAAGGAAGTCAAGACAGCTCTATTTCTGTATTACAAAGGAGAGGCCCATCTCAGAAAACCCCTGAGACCAAATGGACTTCAAAACTCAGATCTTTAATTTAGGAATGTAAAAACGCACATATGCTATACACTATAGAACACCTTCGGTGTGGTGGAATGGCACTTGAATCAAATACACTCCTTTGAGGCAATGAAAATACATGAATGAAATAAGTGTGTGTTTGGCTTTTCTACTGCCATGTGATAAATGCTTCCAAACATTAGTGGCTTAAAATAACAACCATCTTGCTCATGAATGTGTGGGTCAGGAATTTGGGTGGGGCTTGGCGGCAGATTCTTTGGCTCCTCATGGCTATTGGAGTCATTCACTCAGCTGATTTCAACGGGTGGCAGGGTAGGCCTGGAAAGTCTGAAAAGCCTTCAGTCACATTCTGGACACTTCATTTCTGGCAGTTCAGTGCTCCACTACCTGCTCGCTCGCTCGCTCGCTCGCTCTCTCTCTCCATGAAGCTTGGGCTTCCTGACAGTATGGTGAGTTCAGAGTAGATGGACTTCTACACAGAAGGTGGCATCCCAGAGGGAAAAAAATGAGCAGAAGTTGCAGATCTCTTTAAGGTCCAGCCTTGAAAACCACAGAGCATCATTTCCACCCCATTCTATGGGTCAAAGCCAGTAACCAGGGCAGCCTGATTCAGACAGGGGGGAAACACACACCACGTCCCGATGAGAGGAGCGGAAAACGATTGTGACCATGTTTTCATCCATGAAGTGGAGCAAATGAAGACAATGACTAACTTCCTACCAGGTTAAGTTGGATGTTTCTCCATTTTCCGCCAGCTTGAGAGGAAACTTTTGGGTTTCAGCATCTTAGATTTCAGAATTACAGAAAAAGCAATTCTACACTGGTTATTGACAATGTCCTCTTCTTCCCAACTGCTGCCTAAACCCACATGCTCATCTTCTGCTTGCAAGCCTCCAAATGGGATGCCTGTTCCTCCAATGACGTATTTTCAAGAAAATAGTTGGGGAGTACAGACTCAATAGTTGTGGCGCCCAGGTTTACTTGCTCTGAGTCATGTGGGATCTTAGCTTTCTGACCAGGGATCGAACCTGTGTCCACTGAATTGCAAGGTGGGTTCATAACCACTGGACCACAAAGGAACTCCTCCAAACTGTATTCTTAAGTGCAGAAACGTATCAGAGCAAGAAAAGGTAGGCCCTGCCCTGCTGTGAAAGACTTCATGCAGAACAGAGCTTTGAGCTGAGACTTGCGGGAGGTATATAATTTGTTACACTGGAGGAGAAAGTGGACAGGTAAGGAAGACATCACTCCAGCCTACAGGACCAGGCCAGGTGACACCACAAGTCCCCCATGAGTAGGCCAGGTACAGATACAGAGAAATCTAAGGAGATCTGTTTGCATGGAAGAAAGGACTTGTGTGGGGTGTGTTGAGGGTTTATACAGAGTCAAATTATGGTTTCCAGTAGGTCATAACACCCAACAAGCAAGCTATGAGACACAGCACTGCCGAGAGTCTGTGGAGCCCAGGCCACTCCATAGAGATGCAGGGCTCTTCAATAATCCAATGAAAAGGTGGACACCTTGTGATTTCCACCTGCTATCTAAAAGTGGATCAAGGGACATTTTCATTTATAAAAAATTTTTTAGAGATATGCCTAACATGTGTTTCTCTTCATTATTATTCTAGTTTAAAACTAATTATGGTTGTTTCAGGCAATCATCATCAATGGATATTAGAATCAGTGGATGAAAGTATGATGAGAATGAAAAGAGGATTTGCATCATCTCAGAGTATCTCCCCAGAAGATACAGTTTTCCCTTTGAATACTTATGAATTTATAAGTAACTTTACAGGGGAGGGGACCTATGAGACACCGCCAGATGCCAAAGTCACTGTTACCAGATAGCGCTGTAACTCCCGATGTGAGGCTTTGAGAAGGAGGGAACGTCACTTCCATGGGCTTCTTATCGGAATGAATAACCCAACTTCAATCATGAGGAAGAAACAGACCAAAATCAAGGGACATTTTACTAAGTATCAAGGTCAGGAAAGACAAACACTGAGGAATTGTTCCACACTTGAGAGCCAAGTGCAAAGTGAAATTGCTAGAGGACTCTGAAAAAAACCTCAGTATGATAGTGGGGGAAATCTGAATATAATTCTGTACATTAGATAGATAACTGCATTGTATCCATGTTAATTCCATGATTCACATCTTACATAAAATGTTAACATGTGTGGGGTCTGGATGATACTTTACACGAAATCTTTTTTTTGCAACTTTTTGGTTAGCTTGAAATTATTTCCCAAAGTTAAGAAAATCAAAATAGTGATTTATGGTTGATCACAAATAGAGTTATCCAACTGTAGTTCATATCCTCCAAGCACAATTGACTGGGTGATTTATCCACCCCAGAACTTCCTGTTTCCCATCCACTTATTATTAAGGTCTTGTAGGGAAACCAGGAGCTTGGCTGAGAAGTGAGAACATTCTTTCCACTCAGCCCTGAAAGCTATCAGTCAGTCTGGTCTATTCCTCAATTTGAGAACAGACAGACATTGGGCTCAGATCCATTCACCTGGGTCTGGGTGTAGATAGGGTCTGTTTAAGTTCCAAGATAACTCTATCAATTTGACCAGAGGCCTTAAATCCTCTGCGGTTTAGGCAGATAAGGTCAAACAAGTAGATGTATCAGTTGGTTTTGTTTCAGAATGGCTTCTTGAATTATGGTCTTCTAACCAGATACACTGGGGCTTAAATATTAACTTTGTGGACAGTTCTTCCCTCACACAAAGGAGTCAGTTCACTCCCTTTTTCTTGAAGTACATGCTCTCCTGGGTCACACTGTATTTTGGTGCTTGAGTTTTAAACACAGGGACCAGAAATGTTTCATTTTGTTCTTACCATAAAGCCACATTTGGGAATCTGAGAATGTAATGAAATCAGTCCAACACACAAACTCAGTTGTGGGGGATGTAACACAGTGTGGTGGGGTCTGTGGTGAACAGGAGCAGGAATGCTTTAGGAAGGCCAGCTGGGTTTCTGGTCCACCTGACTGCTACCTTGCAAAACTTTGGGCCTAGTACTGCTAGAAACCCAAGTATTTTATTTTATTTTACTTTATTCATACCATGCAGCTTTCAGGAGCTCAGTTCCAAAACATGGGGCCTAGCATTGCTCGAAATCCCAGTTTTTATTTATTTATATTTACTGTTTGGCTGCACCTCTTGGCTTGTGGGAACTCAGTTCCCTGACCAGGGATAGAACCCGGGGTCATGGCAGTGAAAGCCTGTAATCCTAACCACTGGGGCACCAGGGAGCTCCCGATTTTAAAAGTGCCCCAGTTTTTAAATACTGGTAACTAACATTCATCATTTTAAAAGACCGTATGTGTCACTTTTGCAGGCTGAACAGCGTATCCGAGAATCCATCAGTTGGCTGCATCTGACTGAGATCAAGGGAGCTGGCCCTCTTCTCCCCTCCCCCTCCCCCTGGGAGGCCCTCTAGAAACCAGGGCTGGGGGTGTTGAGTCTGAGCCGGGAGGGGGCATGCAGGACCTACTGAGGAGAGAGATGAGTGCCTAGTAGGGTTTTCTGGGCAAAGGAAGGTTAAGAGTGGGAAAATATAGGGGGGTTAAGAGTCAGCTGATTGGGAGGGATGATTGGAGAGAATAGCATTGAAACATGTGTATTACCATATGTGAAACAGAAGACCAGTCCAAGTTCCATGCATGAAACAGGGCACTCAAAGCCCGTGCTCTGGGACAACCCAGAGGGATGGGATGGGGAGGGAGGTAGGAGGGGGGTTCGGGATGGAGGACACGTGTACACCCGTGGCTGAGTCATGTCAATGTATGGCAAAAACCACCACAATATTGTAAAGTAATTAGCCTCCAATTAAAATTAATTAATTAATTAAAAAAGAATCAGCTGATTTAGGGAATTCCCTGGCGGTCTAGTGGTTAGGACTCTGAGCTTCCACCCAGGGGGCATCAGTTTTATTCCTGGCCAGGGGAACTAAGATCCCACATGTGGTGTGGTTAAAAAAAAATCAGCTGATTTAGAAGTAGGTATTAATATTTGGAAGGTGTAAAAATAATAATAAGTAGTAACTAATTTATTATTGGTCTGTTTTGGGTCGAGCACTGCCTTAACTTGAATTCTATGTGATTTTTTAAAAACTTTCTAGGGAATTCCCTGATGCTCCAGTGGTTAAGACTCAGCGCTTTCACTGTAGAGGGCCTGGGTTAGGTCCCTGGTCAGAGAACTAAGATTCCACAAGCTACACTGTACTAAAATAAAATGAAAAAGTAAAAATATAAATTAGAAATCTTCTTATGGGTCTTGATCTCAATGAAAGAGATGGATCTCCCAGAGTTCTTGGCTGTAGCCACTGGATCAAGAAACACTGATCTAATATCCACAAGGTCCACGCACGATTGGGCTACACAGCTCTGTACGCCTGTCCCTTCCTTTACTGACTATGATATCAGGAGGGGGAGAGAGCAGTGAGTGAGTGATGGGGGCCTCTGCCCGGCCAGGGGAGGGCCCAGGTCAGCCTGCACGGGGAAAGGAGGCATGGTCAGCCTGGGGACCAGGGCTCCTTTCTTCCAGAAGCAGACATTTAAGTGTTTTCAAGGGCCATTGAAAGTTAGCTACGCAAAGAATCAGGGACTAGAGGAGGAAATTCCAGAGGAAGGACACCATTCCCCTATCAGGAAGCACTGGATCTGTTTGTTTGCTGAGAGAGGTGCCGAGAGGGGGTTTCAGCCCTCCTGACCGTCCAGGCTGAAAAACAACTGGCCCTCCCCGCCCCCTCTCCATCTGGTCCATCAACAGTTATTACACTGTGCTTGGCAAAGGCGGAGATAGGGAGAAATTCCATCAATGACATTGATACGGGGTGTGCCTGTGTGTATATGTATATATCATCTTCTTAGAGAAGTGAATAAAGTCAAGGTCAGGTATTTGAGACTTTCTTGGTCTGTAGGTTTGTTACTTTCTCTGCAATTACTTTACAAGCCGATAGAAAATTAAATGTTTGATCTACCAAACCAAAGATCAAGAAGAGGACTGGGAGGTGGGGGTTGTGTACCAGGTCACTCCCCCGAGAAGGGCGCGTTAGTTGACCACCCCCACCCCTCCCCCCAACACACACCAGGTCTGAGAGTGGAAAACAACTGAGGTTTCTAGGAGGAAGGGCAAATTGTCCTGCATTATCTTGCAAGGATCCATTTGTCACATTCAAACAAGAAAACAGACAACATTGCTCACAAACGGATGGAAACCCTTGAATGTGTCTGAGAATGAGGCCCACGTGGCTGGGTGCTGGACTTAGAGAGGAGACCAGCTGAGTTTGGAGAAGCCACCCTAGAAAGTTCCAAAAGTGATAGAAAATCGGAAGAAGTGGCAGCTAGCAATACCCTGTGCTTGTGAATAGTGCCTCATGGAGGCTCTATGGGCTAAATCTACAGGCTTTTGTAGGACTGAAAAAAAAAGTTCTAGGCTCTTGTAACAATTTGAAAAAGAGGTGAATCTGAGGTTCCTGTTGCCAACACCTTTAAATGAATAAAAGGTAATTAATGCTAATGAATAGTGTTAATTAGACACCCACGTGTGAATTCCTCTGCCCCAGTTACTGGATGAGCAAAGACCTGTCCCCACATAGCTGACTACACCCTAAGAAGCGCCAAGAATCTTCCCAAATGAGATCAGAAGCACACCCCAAAACTGGACAGCAGAGATGAAAAAGCAGGATAATTATATCCATCATGGTTCTCTCCAGAAGACTCTCTGAGAGAAGCATGTTAAGCAAGCAATTTAGGGAGTGGGTGTTTGCTTGCGAAGTACATTTGCTTTAGAAAGAATTAATTGGAGGGTTTGTTTCTAGATGGTTAACTATTTGACTGAGGAGAGAGGATGGATCTGAGACATTTAAGGGTGGCTGGGATCTTTTGCCAAAGAGTCCGAGAAGCACTAATAAACACCCCATTTGAGTACTCTTGCCTAGAGAATCCCATGGAAAGAGGAGCCTGGTGGGCTACAGTCCATAGGGTCGCAAAGAGCTGGACATGAGTGAAGCGACTTAGCAGGCAGGCAGGCATGCAAAATGAAAAGCATGCATTTGTAAAAAAGATACACTGAAATGCATTCTTGAAGAGTTGCTGGCAAATAAAAGGTAGAAGGCATTATGGGGTGGCTCTAGAAATTCTATTACCTGTTAATAATAGGGTTTCCCTAGTGGCTCAGATGCTAAAGAATCTACCTGCAATGTGGGAGACTCGGGTTTGATCCCTCAATCAGGAAGATCCCCTGGAGAAGGAACTGGCAACCCACTCCAGTATTCTTGCCTGGAGAATTCCATGGACAGAGGATCCTGGCAGGCTAGAGTTCATGGGGTCGCAAAGAGTCGGACACAACTGAAGCGACAGCACGCAGCACGTTAATAATGCCAAGAATCACCCCTGTTTATTTGTCTTGGAATTCCCACGTTCAGATCCCCTGTGTTCACAGGTAAGGTACTATTCCTTTCAGCACAACATGCGCTTGCCTTAGACACTGGAGAGAGGCCCTGAGCCTGGGTCACACGGCCTGGGCTTCGTCTGCATAAGGCTTATTAATGGATGGATGACAAACTGTACTTGGGTTTCTCCCCTCCCTTGGCCTGGTGAATCTGCAACCAGAAAAGCCAGTTAGGTGTCCTGCACAGTCAGGGGTGGGGGCTGATGGAGAAGAAGCAGGCGGACTGGCTTTGTGGGGTGCTTTTCAGAGTGGGGGATCCTCTGAGAGCCTCGGATGTTAGTGGCTCAGTTATATCTGACTCATTGTGACCCTTCATGGACTGTAGCCCACCAGGCTCCTCTGTCCATAGAATTCCCCAGGTAAGAATACTGGAGTGGGTAGTCATTCTCTTCTCCAAGGGATCTTCCTGATCCAGGGATTGAACCCAGGTCTCTAGCATTCCAGGCAGATTCTTTACCATCTGAGTCATCAGGGCCCCCCCCCCCCCCCCCCCACCGCCCCCCAAGAGCTGCAAAATGTATTGTAAACTTGAGAATGAAATTCATCACAGATTCCCACCCTGGTGCCTGCAAGGTGATAAGCACACAGGATCTGGGGAGGGAACCGGGTAAAAAGAAATACTTTTCATAAAATCAAAGGATTGTGGGATCTCTAAACAGGTCGTCACAGACAATTGACACAGTGCTCAACACAGAGGCTCCTGCGTTATTCTTATTTTGATTATTGTCCCGTGTCTAGGAATGGATCACATCAACCCCCATCACACAAGGAGCAGTTGACATAGGTATTTTAGGCCCAAATTGGAGATTGCAATCGCTCGTCACCAACAGTACTTTCATAAAAGTTATTTTAGCAACTTTCACATGAGAGACCCTAATTGTCTTCAGATGTCCTCTGTTCCCTCCTTCCTTTAATAATAGAACCCTAGAGTTTTAGCTGGACACACAGTCATCTAACTAAGGACGTTTCCCAACCTCCTTCAAAGTGAGGTGTGGCCATGTTGCTAAAAAAAAAACACACAACAATGATAGTATATTTTACAGCCTGATATGTGTTAGATAACTATTCTAAGTGCTTTGCATGTACTGACCCATTTAAATTTCACAATAACCCCATAAGGATTAGGAAACAGAGGTGCAAAGACATTAACTGACTTGGCCGTGACTACAGATGGTAAGTGGGAGCACTGGGGATTTTTTTTAACCCAAAAAGTGGGGCCTCAAAGATTGCCTTCTAGCTCACATTCAGCCCAATGGAATGTGAGTAGACTTTTTAGGTCATACCCTCAAAGAGGAGAGGTTCGCTCCCCACATCCCCCTCTCTCCTTCCTGCCAACGGGAAATCACCATCTTAAACTATAGGCTGGAAGCCGCCTGGGCTTCCCTGGTGGCTCAGTGGTAAAGAATCCACCTGCCAGTGGAGGAGACACGGGTTCAATCCCCAGTCCAGGAAGAATCCACATGCCGCGGAGCAACTAAAGCCCGTGCGCCACCACTACTGAGCCAGAGCTCTAGAGCCTGGGAGCAACGACTGCTGAAGCCCGCGCGCCCTGGAGTCCGTGCTCCGCAGCAAGAGGAACCGCTGCAGCGAGAAGCCTGCACGCTGCAAACAGAAAGTAGCCCTACTCTCAGCAGCTCGAGACAGCCTGCGCAGCAACAAAGACCCAGTGCAGCCAAAATAAATAAATCCATCTTAAAATTAAAAAAAAAAGAAGGAAGCTGCTTGTTGGAGATGGTGGGACAAGATGAAAGGCTGGGTACCCAACACCACATAACCTATCTGCCTAGACGCCTTTAAGATCAGCCTGTTACAGGAGAGAGAGAGAAATCTTCATCCAACTTTAACCATTGCTATTTGGGGAGAGAAGAGCAGTCTTCCTTACAGTAAAACTGTAAGAACATAACCTAATGAATCCACCTTAGGTCAAGAGTGAGATTGTGGAAGGAAGGTCATGTCTTTGAGCACCTACCCAGTGTCTTCACACATCATCTCTTTCACTCCCCACAGAGGTTCTGCAAATAGGCATGGTTAGCCTGTATCTGGAATGAGGAATCTGAGCCTCAGAGTAGTTAAGTAATTTGCCTAAGATCACACAACTTGTAGGTGGATGGGCTGAGAGTTCAACAGCCCTTTTCCAAAGGCCTCTTTCCCACTATTCCCAGTGATGCTCTGGGGAAAGGTGACTTATTCACGAGAAGTATTTCTACACCATCTGTATTGTGATCCATAACCCTATTATGAGTTGCTCCAAAAAGCCATCTGATCAGATTGGTACTCTTAATTCCATGTTGTAGATGAGAAAACAGACAAGACAAGCAATTATACCCCTGACATCCACAGAGGGTCTAGATTTAGAAGTCACAGCTGCAGAAATTCAAGGCTGATGATTGCTCTATAAAGAGAATCAATTTGAGAACCGAGAAGTCCTTATTGTTGAAACTTACGAAGTGTCTTCTCATTTTTGAAGAATTTTAATGGTGGAGGATAGAAGCAGAGGAGATCAGTTGCTGATGATATGGAAGTGTTGTGTTTGAGTTTTAGAGATTTTTTCCTATTTGACTATTCAAATTTTGTTGGTCACATCAGAACTTCTGAGTCACAGGGGACAGTTACATAAAGACCCCCAACCTGGAAGCTGGCCCTCTTATAGAGACAAAGGTGGTGGTCACTGAGGTTCTCAGTCACTCTGGCCATAGACAACCTCAAGATGGCAGACCTGAAGACCCCCAAATCCTTAGAAATGTTTTGCCTTATCTCGTGTTTCCAATAGGAAACCACTTTCTCTGTTCCTGGTTTATCTGTAAGAAATGGTGGCCAAAAGTTCTCTATTCCATGTCTCTTGGGTTAATAAGGGCAGCCAGACCACACTGGAAGTTACATCTCCCACCCAAATTCCCAAGGAAGGGGCCCAAGAGAGTAACTTATGCCCACTGCCTGCCCCCTCATCCAATCAACATCCAATGGCTGGTGCACTGCAATCCTGTGGATCAGTGGGAATGGGGGCATCCCATGGAAATAACAGCCCCCAGATGACTTAGTGAAGGAGCCATCAAGCCTAGCTGCACACTGGTCATCTGGGGAACTTAACAAACAAACCAAAGTCCAGTCCCCACCCCCAGAGACTTTGGTTTCATTGCTCTGGATGAGGTGGCATATGGAACCCTGGCATCCGTGTTTTGGAAAAAATTTCCCAGGGGATTCCTTGTAGCCATAGTAGGGTGTTTGCACTGTCTCTCTACAGCAAAGAGGAACATTTTCAGAAAGATTTTAAGCAGGAAGCTGTGTGTTCTGAAAAGTTGTTTGTTTTGCTGTGATTTGTCATTCCTCTCTTATGTTAAAGAAACGTCTGAAGATCTTGCTACCCGTGGTCCCTAGAGCAGCCACAGCAGCATTGGTACCACAGAACCCTGGGCCCCACCCCAGACCTGTTGGGCTAGACTCTGCATTTTAACAAAATGCTTGGTGCTTCCGTGCATACTAGAAGCACTACTTTCAGCCCTGGTTCTCAAACCTGGTTGCACATTGGAGTCACCTGAAAGTGAAAGTCGTGTCCAACTCTTTGTGACCCCATGGACATGGACATGGGGTGGGTAGCCTTTCCCTTCTCCAGGGGATCTTCCCAACCCGGGGATCGAACCCAGGTCTCCCACATTGCAGGCAGATTCTTTACCAGCTAAGCCACCAGGGAAGCCTGGAGTCACTTGGGGAGTATTAAAAGTTACTGAGGCCAGGCTCCACCCCCAAGGATTCTGATTTAATTGGCCTGAAGTACAGCCTGGGTGGAGGAGGAAATGGCAGCCCACCAGTTTCTTGCCTGGAGAATCCCATGGACAGAGGAGCCTGGCGGGCTACAGTGCATGGGGTTGCAAAGAGTAGGACACGACTTAGGGACTAAACCAACCATAGACCTCCCCAGGTGATCGTAATAGACAGCAAAGTTTCTGACCTATGGTCTTAAGAGTCTTCTCTTCCTATACACCCCACCCCACTTTTCTCCCTGTAACCCCCCCAAAAACCTAGGGGAGTAGTACCAAAGATCCCACATCTATTAGGGTGGTGAATTCCAAGAAAGCAGGTATCTTATGTGTACTGTTTGCTTTAGGCTTAAGGATGGTAAACAGTCCCAGGAAAAAATACAGACCTAAAGACGCGACTTGAACTTTTACAAGAATTGATTTGGCCTGTCTAATTCTCTACCCCTTCCCTCTCCAGAGCCGCACCCCTGGGTGTCAGCCTGGAGTTCTTGCCAAGCCACTGCTTCAGGACAGGGGCTGCTGCTGCTGCTTAGTCGCTAAGTAATGTCTGACTCTGAGACCCCATGGACTGTAGCCCTCCAGGCTCCTCTGTCCATGGGATTTCCCACCCAAGAATTCTGGAGTAGGCTGTCATTTCCTCCTCCAGGGGATCTTCTCCATCCAGTGATTGAACCTGCGTCTCCTGCTTGGCAGGCAGATTCTTTACCACTGAGCCACCTGGGAAGGGAGAATAAATATTAGGCTTCCAGACACTCACCTCTGTGTCCACAGCACAGGACTGCATTGTTGTTTTTTAAATTGATTTGACGTCTCAACTCAGGGAAATTTTCCATTTTACTTTGAATCTCAGACTTCTGGGCAGCTCTGTTTATGCTTTCCCCTTCTCTGAGCAGTTAAACTGAAAAGCACTCCAGAGTCCACCAACCAGGGCAGATAGCATCAGAGGGAAATAATCGAAAACCATGGCAGAACAATTGTCGTTTAATACAAGGTGACCTTCGCTGGGGGAGAGGACTTCTTTGATTTATTATTCTCTAGATTAACCTCACAGGAAAGGGTCTGTGCTCCTCCATGAATGCCCATCACCCCAACCCTGGGCTTTTCTGTGTCACCTTTTAATTTCACCAGCTCCTTCCCTTTCCTTTCCTTGGGAAAGAATCATGTTTCCTAAAATGGGTTGAAGCAGATGTTGAAACTCAAAACCAGAGACCTTAAATCTGTAGGAGCTCGGCAGCCTTAGAGAATGATGAAACTCCCCCAGCGTAGGGAAGAACTGAATGAGCTGGGAGTTGGGTCATCCTCCCATTCCTGGCTCCAAGAAGCAGCCATCTGGAACTGTGAAAACATGACACCATTCCTTAGATTTTCCTGAACCAGGTCTTGAAGTCAAAGGGTAATCTCCTGTGTGACGGGGTGGGTTTGGTGGACTTTGAGGTTGCCTGTCCAGCTGTCAATCATATCCCTCCATCACTGTAGGGTGAGGATGGTGGCAGAATGAGTTTGATCTGTCCTTTAGCCCCATGGCTGGTCCCTGATGGTTCAAAGCAGTAGGGGTAATCCTATTTCTGCATCCTGATTGGTTGGATCGAACCTCTGGTCTCCTGCATTGCAGCCAGATTCTTTATCATCTGAGCAACCAGGGAAGCCCCGATTGGTTGGAAGAGAAGCCTATTGGGTGAAGGGGAGCCGGACTGAGGACCAAACCTAATTAGGGAGGAAGACTGAGCAGAAAAGCAGAGGTGCAGCCCTCAACCTGGCCCTGAGGAGTCAGCGCATACACAGCCCAGCGTCCTCAGCCCTGGATCCAGAGAAATCTGTGGCGCGTGTTCATCCTACTTCTGAGAGCTTCTCGAAGGACCAAGCTTAGGTGCCCAGAGCCTGTAACTAACTTAACAATGTCCCCTTTATCGGCCGTCTTCCCTTCCCTTTACCTCTTCCCAGCTTTTTTCTCCTGTTCTCTTCAGATTCCAAAATAAACTACTAAAATCCTCCTCTCGTGTCTGTTTCTGGGGGAAATCTAAGCTATGGCAGTTTTGTTCAAGTCGAACTTTTAGACCAAATGGGTAGCTTTCACGGATGCTATTGTGCTTTTTGGTCCTCTGCTTGGATTGCCCATCGTCCCTGGTCTCTACTAGACAAACTCCTATTTATCCTTCAAGATCCAATTCAGGCCTGTCCTTCTGAGTTAGTTCTTCCTAGAAGTCTTAGTCATGGCCTCCCTCAGGCCACCACTGGACTGTGAACAACACTCCACTGTTGGAATGACCTTATTAGAGACAGACATTCACCTGGCAGCCTTCCTCCTGGACCGAGTACCTTGAGGGCAGGCACCTTTTCCCCAGGGACTTGCACAGAACATGGCACACAACTGTCACTCAAATATTTGTTGAGTCAATGTATGAATCCATGTCCTGATAACAAGGTGGTTGTTTTACATCATAAGTTTTGGATGGTTCGCTACACAGCAGTAGCTAACCAGAACAGCCACTATTAACTTCTCACCTTGTCCAAGCTACTTGGGTTTCCCTGGTGACTCAGATGGGAAAGAATCCACTTGCAAGGCAGGAGACCCGAGTTCGATCCCTGGGTCAGGAAGATCCCCTGAAGAAGGGAATGGCAACCCACTCCAGTAGTCTTGCTTGCAGAATCCCACGGACAGAGAAGCCTGGTGGGATACAGTCTATGGGGTCGCAAAGAGTCAGACCCGACTGAGCGACTAACACCTCCACATTCATGCTACTTAAACTTTCAGATCCTCATCAGAAAAATGGGGATAAGATAGTACCTGCTGTCTAACTGGGCTTTTGTGAATCTAAGTTAAGAGATTTGTGCCTAACATGAAGTAAATGCCCAAGGAATACTTTCACTGTGGTTCTTACTTGCAGGGCCAAGCACTGAACTCATGATCTTACAGAGATGTTTAATAACCAACACAGCTGGCTTTCCAACATGATCCTTTTCAGCAGGTTCAGTTCTGAGACTAATTCCTCTCCCAAAAGTTTAGGTCTTCACCTGCCACAGGTGGTGTTTATCTGGGCTGTAGGAGGCAGGGGCTTGTGGCAGATGGGTGCTTCCCCACCCTTTCCCTGGCCCCACCCAAGGCCCAGAGGGCTCACTTTAACTGCTGGTAGACGAAACAGACTTCCAAATTGCCTTCATCGCTGATTTTCACAACATCCTGCTGCCAATGTACAGAGGCTGAAGCAGCCAGCCTGTGACAGCCTGGCAAAGGCCTCAGCTGCCCTCTCTCCAATCACCTGCTGAGGCTCCCAAGTAGCTCAAGAGGACAGATTCCAGGACAGTCTGGTGCCACAACAGGATGGGAAAGGGTAGAGAGGAGAGCAAAGTGGGGCAGAGGGGAAGTCCTCCAGCCCAGCATCAGCGTCCTGATTGAATTTCCAGGGGGAAAACCAGAAAGGTTCAAAAAAGATGAAATCACTCACCCAAGGATACAAGGAAATAGACAGTGCTCCCCAGAGGGATGGCCCAGTCATTCTCTTTATAAATAGGTCTTTGAAAGCAAGTTCCTTGATGTTATCAGAGCAAGATTTTTTTTTTAATCTTTTGGTGGTAGTGGAGGGAATGGGACACAAGCTGAATACATTTGAATCTTCTTTGAAGTTATACTTATGTCAAGTAGTCTCTCTCTCTCTGTCTCTTGGCTGCAACTCAAGGCTCGTGGGATCCTAGTTCCCCAACCAGGGGTTGAAACCCCCCAACTCGCGCCCAACAGTCCCAGCAGTGAAAGTGCAGAACCCTAACCACTGGACTACCAGGGAATTCTCCAATATCAAGTAGTCTTGTTAGGAAAAGGTTTCTCTCACCAGCTGGGCCTGGGGCTGGGCTGAGAGTGGGGAGACACTAATTAAGGTCATTCCCCCAAAACAGAGCGGGACCCTGTGGTCCTGGCCCCCATCTCACCCCACGTCCTTTGCCTGCCTTTTGTCTGTGGAAAGCTTTAGTCAAATAATAAGTTTAATCAGAGATTGAGAACTGGCCTCAAAGAAATGGGAACAAATGGACCCTGAAACTGAAGATTAACTGTACCTAAAACAAGATGACGCTGGTCAGCCCACCAATGACTAGTTTCAAGATGACTGTCAGAGATGACTGTGCTGTTTCTGCACGGAGCCCCCACCCCACACTCACTGTATAAGAGCTCTTGCCCCACAGGTGGCCGGGGGATCGAGGGATGAAGGCGAGAGGCGGCCTTTGGACAGATGCCCACCCCCCCCCCTTCCCCAGTTGCCAGCATCTGAAATAAAGCAAACTTGGTAGCTCAGCCGGTAAAGAATCCGCCTGCAATGCGGCAGACCTGGGTTCAATCCCTGGGTTGGGAAGATCCCCTGGAGAAGGGAAAGGCTACCCACTCCAGTATCCTGGCCTGGAGAATTCCATGGACTGTATAGTCTATGGGGTTGCAAAGAGTTGGACACGACTGAGCACCTTTCTCGTCTTTTCTTTTCTTTCCTTTCCACCAACCTGGCCTGTTTATTGGCTTTTGAGTGGCAAGCAGCTGGACCCCACACACCTTTCAGTGACACCTTTGAACCCTGGGAATCACTGGTTTTGAAAGGAAAGACACTCAACATTTTTGCCATTTTTCCAAGTAGGTTGACAGAATGATTTCAACTCAGTTCTTCCTTTCTTCATATGTTTCAACTAAGTCTGGGTTCTAAGAGAGACTAAACAGACATGTTTGTCTCTCTTGCTAGTGAGCAGTCAATATTTGCAGTATCTAAGGACTACATACTGCAGGCAAATGCCAGAGGCTTGGACCTACTTCAGACATGAACAAAAGCCGGTCCATTTTAACTATTGCTGGCGCCTTGATCTCCCTGAGCCTTATCTGAGAGGTAGGAGTGTAGTCAGAAGCAGATTCTAAAGCCAGAAGACCTGGCTTTGAATCCCAGATCTGCCATTTCTGGCTGTGTGACTTTTGGCAACTAACTTAAACTTGCTATGCCCTGGATTCCTCATACACACACACACACACACACACACACACACACACACACACACGTATGTATAACTGAGGGCTTCCCAGTGATGCTAGTGGTAAAGAACCCACCTGCCAATGCAAGTAGACATAAGAAATGCATGTTCGATCCCTGGGTTGGGAAGATCCCTGGGAGGAGGGCACACCAACCCACTCCAGTATTCTTGCCTGGAGAATCCCACAGACAGAGGAGCCTGGCAGACTATAGTTCATGGGGTCACAAAGAGTCGGACGTGAGTGAAGCGATTTAGCATGCATGCTTGTATAATCGAATCACTTTACTGTTACTCTGAAATACTGTAAATCGACTACACTTTAATAAAGAAAAAAGAAATCCCTGACCTCTGGAACTGACATTCTAATGCTGTTGGTTGTAGACTCAGAGGTAGACTTACCATGAAGGTCACGGCCACAAGCTCCTCTATTGCATAGGCCCTTCCAAAAGCTCAGTGAGGGTCCCTACCAATGCCTTTACATTTCTTGCCTAATTTTGTATTCATCATTGTGTGTTTTCTTTCTTCAAGAGGACCCTCAGAACTGCAAAAGCCTGGGACTTCACAGTGGTCCAGTGGTTAAGATTCTGTGCTTCCAATGCAGGGGGCCCCGGTTCGATTCCTGGTCAGGGAACTAGATCCCACACACCCCAGCTAAGAGTTGGCACACCACAACCAAAGATCCCTCACTCCCCAACAAAGACCGAATACCCTGCAGGCTGCAACCAAGACCTGTGCAGCCAAAAATAAATAAATCAATATGAAAAAAAGACTAGGACCTGAACCCAATATGCTTCTCTACAGTGGCCTGGATCCAGCACCCAAACCAGAGAAAACCTTTATTTGTCAAAATATCATGTAACAAGTATTCAGGTGTTTTTTGTTTGTTTGTTTGTTTCTCTCACAATGTACCTACTACTCAGGTATCTGCAATACACATGCAAATATAATTTCTAACCTGCCTCCATGGAGTGGCCTGTTTGGACGGCAAACAAGACTTTGCTCTTTCTAAACGCCTCTGTACACAGAGCATGCTCAGCCCACCTCACTCCCCCACCCCACCCGCCACAGCTGATTTGGGAAAACACATATTTGTCGATAGGCACACCCATTAAAGACCCACGCAGAAAATTTACTTTATAGGTTCCAAGTGCCTCTAGAAAAATGTTTGCTTTTTCAACTGGGAATATCTAAGCAAGTAGGTTTTATTTTTCATGTGGACTATTTTTTTTTGAAAGAAGAATAAAGTTTATTAAAGCGGGGTGGGGGTGGGGGATCACTGAGAGTGCAGCAAGCCGGCTGCCTGATAATCCGGGAGAGGAACTCCGAACGGGGGTCTTTGGTCTGCTTTAATAGCTGGGAGACACAGCAATGGGGTGGGGTCTTTCGAGTCATTTGCTGATTGGATGAGGTACATAATCATTCTGTATGTGAGGCAGGAGAAGAGTGGGACAAATCCCTTTCCTCACATAGGGTAGGAGGGGGCAGGCCTCCAAACCTCCACAATGGTTACAGCAGCAGGAAGGCCCGTAGGAGTCTTGTTTTTTTCTGCTGCTGAATTTCGAGACCCTTCATGCTCATCTTGATCTTTTCTCTTCAAGGCACCACAAGAGCCACTGTAATCAGGACTGCCCCCAGGATGTGGGCCACTTTTAAAGTCTTCCTTGATTTTGCAATATTGCCTCTGTTTCATATTTCGGTTTTTTGGCCCTGAGGCAGGTAGGATCTTAGCTCCCCGCCTGGGGATCAAACCCACACTTCCTGGACTAGAAGGTCAAGTCTTAACCACTGGACCACCAGGGAAGTCACCTAAGCAGGTAGATTTTAAATAGTTGGTTTCATATCAGTTATCTTGTGCTATTTACTGCCATTATGGAAAAAAAAAAGTATAAAACAGAATTGCCTGTCATATAGATCTCTGGGGGGAATTACATGCAAAATTAATTTACTCTTTAAGCCAGACAGCATATATAATTACCTGCTGTTGTTAGGACTGCAGTTTTAAAAACTTCTTGGAATAGCAATGGGTGAAAAAGGAAAGATTTGGATGGGAGCTTTCAAATAATGACTCCATTGGCTTTGGTTTATTAACTTTGATATTAAACTACTATATAGATAGCATACTTGTTCCAGGAATTAATTATATTTAACCTTCTCCATGTATACAAATGCCCACACAACTTTCAAAAATTGTGCTGGGCAATCTTGCTTTTAAAAATGCCTTTCAAGTGTTGAGGGCAAGGATAGATTGCAAGTTTGAGACTGACATGCACATACTGCTATATTTAAAACAGATAACCAACGAGGATCTATTCTATAACACGTGGTTTCTGCTTAATACTGTGTAATAATCTAAATGGGAAAAGAATAGATGCACGTATACATTTAACTGAATCATTTTGCTATACACCTGAAACTAACAAAACATTGTTAATCGACCTGGTCACCCTAATCCTATTGCAGGTCACGCTGGGTCTAGGTGTCTCCTTATAGAGACAGCTGTTTACTGAAGGATTAACCAGCAGTCACCAACGGACCAATATTTCCTATTGCGTTAGACTGACTAAGCCCATTGCTAAGGATTTCATTCTATTTACTGAATCATGCTGGAGCCCATTAGCTAATCAGCAACTGGCCATTAGTGTGCTGGGAAAAAATAAATGACAGTTACAACCAGAGGAAAACAAAAGAGATGAACGTGACCAAAAGCCAGGGAGTGATTCAAGCACAGGAGTGATCCCGGCATCTGTTTTTGTTTTTAATATTGGCTGCACTGGATCGTCATTGCCCCTTTTGGGCCTCTTTGGTTGCAGCACCCAGGCTTAGCTGTCCTGACCAGGGATCAGACCCGTGTCCCCTGTATCAAACTCTTAACCACTGGACTGTGAGGCAAGTCCTCGTTTTTTTAATTGAAGTATAGTTGATTTACAATGTGGTGTTAGTTTCTGGTGTATAGCAAAGTGATTCAGATATACATACATATATGTATGTCTGTACATATAAAAGGAATATATGTATCATATACATTATATTATTTTCCATAATGGTTTATTACAGAATACTGAATATAGTTCCCTATGCTATACAGTACTACCTTGTTATCTCAGAACCTCTTTATTTAACAAGAGCTGCTACTGGGACTTCCCTGGTAGTCCAGTGGCTAAGACTCCGCGATTCTCCTTCAGGGGGTGTGGGTTTGATCACTGGTTGGGGAACTAAGATCCCACATGCCAAGTGGTGCTGCCAAATAGATAAATGAGTAAAGCATACCTGGTGGCTCAGGCAGCAAAGACTCTGCCTGCGATGCAGCAGACCTGGGTTTGATCCCTGGGTCGGGAAGACTCCCTGGAGAAGGCAATGGCCACCCACTCCAGTATTCTTCTTGGAGAATTCCATGGACAGAGGAGCCTGGCGAATTATAGCCCATGGGGTCGCAAAGACTTGGACACAACTGACTGACTAACATACTCACACACAAGCATATCTGGATGTTAAGAAAATCCAACAACCAAAGTCTGGAAGAAATGCAATCTACCCTACAGTCAAAAATTATTAAGCTCTTTCAATATTTTCAGTAACATCACAGCTGGAAACATAAAATTATTTATGGTGTATGACAGCTGTGACTGGAGAATGATATATTTTGATCTTGAAAAAATAAAAATGATGCTTTATGAAATTTCAATAACTATCTCATCCTTTATGAAAAAAATGTAGACCACTTGGGGAAAAGCATGTGAAGATTCAGTTTTAATTCAGTAGTTTGCTTTTATTTATCAGAGTAGTAGAAATAGTTTTGATGTATAAATATATTCCCATGCGGAAATTATTCCCAAAACATAAATTTCAGGGCCACTAAAAATGGAATAAGGTTTCCCTCTGATAATGAGGAATACTCAGGACCATTTTCACTGGGTAATTTGAGTCTTAGAGCTGTTCAAGAAAAGTCTAAGGTTTCCTTCCCCAAATTAGTAAAGCAATAAAGATTTATTGTATAATGTTCTATAAATTAAAGAAATGCCAGAAATGAAAATTAGTTCTTCCCTATTTTGCTCTCCAGAAGTAACCATCATTGTCGCTTTCAAGTTAAGTGGGATTTTTTTAAAGTGGGATTTTTAAAAGACAAATCTTTAAAGCTTAAAGGATTATGCTTTGTGCACAAAAGTGAAAAAAATTAGTAACAGCAATGCAGAGATACTTCTTCCAGGTGGCAATTTCTCTTTTTCTTCTTGATGGCATAAAAATCAATTTCCAATCAGAAAGCTAAGATATAGTGATCCAAAAAAAAAAAAAATCACTTCTTTTAAAAAATTTTTATTTTGAAATGATTATAGTCTTGTTATGGACTAAATATTTGTCTCACCAAAATTCATATATTGAAGCCATAATCCCCAGTGCGATAGCTTCAGAAGGTAAGTTAGGTCATGAGACTGGAACCTTCATAGATGGGATTAGTGGCCTAAGAGGCCAGACAGCTGGCTTGCAGTCTTTCTGCTCTGTAAGGATACAACCCAGGGGAGGCCTCTCACAGACCCAGATCATGCCAGCCCTCTGATTTCAGATTTCCAGCCTCGGGAGCTGTAAGAAATAAATTTCTGCTATATACAAGTCACCTGAACTAAGAAAGGTCTCAAAAGAAGTTGCAAAAATAGGAGAGAGAGAGGAACTCCCTTGGTGGTCCAGGGGTTAAGAATCTGCCTGCCAGCATAGGGAACACGAGTTCAATCCCTGGTTTGGAAAGATCCCACATGCCTCAGAGCAATTAAACCGATAAGCCTGTGCTCTAGAGCCCGCGCTCCACAACA
Organism: Okapia johnstoni; assembly: GCA_024291935.2. Taxonomy (NCBI): domain Eukaryota; kingdom Metazoa; phylum Chordata; class Mammalia; order Artiodactyla; family Giraffidae; genus Okapia; species Okapia johnstoni. The sequence continues at coordinate 5,661,149 of CM044323.1, read as the reverse complement.
AGAGAAGCCACTGCAATGAGAAGCCCGTGCACCGCAACTAGAGAGAGCCTGTGCACAGCAGTGAAGACCCAGCACAGCCAAAAGTAAAAAAATAATTTGAAAAATAGTACAGAAGTACCAGGTACCCATCACCAAGCTGCCCCTCCAAGTTATATCTGACATAACTATGGTGTCCTATCCAAGCCAGGAAATTGACTAGATCATTTCTTTTTGAAACACCAAGTATTTGGGGGGAAATCCTGCCATAAATATGATGAGGCCTACTGGATATTTTATAGTCAAATAAAATTATTCTACAAGGTATCTATACAGTAGAAGGACCTAGTAACCACCATCACTATTATATGTAACTTGATATCAAGTCACTCTCCTAGATGTCAACACAGAATATTTCATGGGCTTTGATGGACTATGTATTGGTTTAAATATCATGTTTAAATAAGCTGAGGGCTTCCCCTGCAGTCCAGTGGTTAAGACTCCACCTTCCAATGTAGGGGGTGAGGGTTCAATCCCTGGTCAGGGAACTAAGTAAGGTCCCACATGCCTCAAGGTGTGGCCAAAAGTTAAAAAAAATAAATAAGTTGAATTAAAAGTAACAAAGGATACTGATGGAACAAATACATTTACCCTTAGTGGTTATGAGACTGGAAATGTATTTTTCTTTAAAGTACTATTTAAATGCATCAAGTACACTTTGGAACTGCTTCAAATGGAAGTAAACAGCATACACGATCACAGAACTTACTGCACCAACATTTTAGCTATTAACAGAAAAGCCTGCCTCCCAGGCCACATTGAGCATTAGTTCCTCAAAAGCACTGTTTGAATTACTTTGGAAATACCTACATTTGGTGCATCTTTTCCTTCACTCTTGAGGCTGCCTTTAGGAAAACCCAAGTACAGTTTTATAGTTAGTAAGCACATGGTTTGGGGCTTGGAAAACATAATGACAGCATACTTTTATATGCCAGAACTACTGAACAGGAGAACACAGCAGGTCAAAGGCTTTTTAAGATTAAAAAAAAAAATCAATTTATTTATTCAAGAAATACTTACTGATGATCACCTGGTAGGCAGGCACAGGCCTGGGCACTGGATACACGATGCTGGATTAACCTTTTTCTTTTTAATTCAGAAATTTTTCCATTGACCCCTCTGGTAGGATCTGAAAAAAGTGAAAGTATTAGCTGCTCAGTTATGTCTGACTCTTTGTGACCACACTGACTGTAGCCCACCAGGCTCCTCTGTCCATGGAATTTTCCAGGCAAGAATACTGGAGTGGGATGCTATCCCCTTCTCCAGGGGTTCTTCCTAACCCAGGGATCTAGAAAGCACCAAAATCAAAACTTGCAAAATGGGTGTGAGGTCACTGGAAACAAATTCTATAGATAAAAGTGGAGTACTTTCTAAAGAGATCCTGAATATATGACATTCTTCAGGTCTTAGAGAATAATATGTGGAAAAACATTCATGCAAAGATTGTGGACGGACAGAAAGGTGCTTCAGAAGAATAAGATTACAAACGTAAATTTTATTACTCATATATATGTTATATCCACATACATGGTATGTAGATATGTGTAATATGTATTATATATACACATGATATATATGCATGAATCAATAAATATATTCTCCTACATAAATGCAAGAGGGATATATGATAAAATCTATGTCTAAATAAGTTTATTAAAAAGGCCAAAGAAATTCAGAAAGAAAAGAACATTGTTTTCAACAAGTAGTGTTGAAACGATGGATATCTATAAGAGAACAAAAATGAATCCCATCCCCTACTTCATGCCACATACAAAAATTAATTGTATGTTTGAAAATTTTCAAAATAAAGTGACGGAAATAAAATATATCTAAACAGCTTTTGGAAGAAAATTTATGACCAACCTAGACAGCATATTGAAAAGCAGAGATATTACTTTGCCAACAAAGGTCCATCTCATCAAGGCAATGGTTTTCCCAGTAGTCATGTATGGATGTGAGAGTTGGACCATAAAGAAAGCTGAGTGCTGAAGAATGGATGCTTTTGAACTGTGGTGTTGGAGAAGACTCTTGAGAGTCCCTTGGACTGCAAGGAGATCCAACCAGTCCATCCTAAAGGAAATCAGTCCCGAACATTCATTGGAAGGACTGATGCTGAAGCTGAAACTCCAATACTTTGGCCACCTGATGTGAAGAGCTGACACATTTGAAAAGACGATGATGCTGGGAAAGATTGAGGGCAGGAGGAGAAGGGGACGACAGAGGATGAGATGGTTGGATGGCATCACTGACTCAATGATCATGAGTCTGAGCAAACTCCGGGAGTTGGTGATGGACAGGGAGGCCTTGGCAAGCTGCAGTCCATGGGGTCTCAGAGAGTTGGACATGACTGGGTGACTGAACTGAACTGAACTGAAAACAGCTCTATCAATCAATATAAAATAAAAATTCCAGGTGGTAAGGAGGCAGTGTCTCCTAATTTAATTGACAGGGTTTTTGTTTTCTTTCTCAGTTGTACATATGATAATAATGTATCTTACAGTTCATTGAATTTCAGATTTGAAGAAATATAGTCGTTTCTAGGGTGGAGGAAAATATACTCCTCTCTCACCCTGCAGGACATGAATCTTAGAGTGCATGGTGTTAAGTGCTATCATGGTGGTGGGTGGTAGGAGTGCACCCCTAAATAAGCCTTACCTTTTCGAGCTTTGCAGTTTGTACTGGGCATTCATATTAGAGTTGCAATGAATTATAATTCATTGTAATTTCTTAACCATCTTGCAAGTAGGTCACATGATTAGCCCAATGTACTTCAATGGATGGATGAACGAATGAATGAACACATAAAGTAGCTAGGGCCCACATCATTAAAAAGTCTACAAACAAGAAATGCTGGAGCGGGTGCGGAGAAAAGGGAACCCTCCCTACATTGTTGGTTAGAATGTGGAGCAGCCACTGTGGAGAACAGTATGAAGCTTCCTCAAAAAACTACAAATATAAGTAGCATATAATTCAGCAATCCCACTCCTGGGCATATATTCAGACAAAACTATAATTCAAAGAGCTACATGCACTGCTATGTTCATAGCAGTACTATTTACAATAGCCAAGGCACAGAAGCAACCTAAGCGTCCATCGACAGATGAATAGATAGAGATGTGGTACGTATATACGGTAGAATATTACTCGGCCATAAAGAAAACAAAATAATGCCATTTGCAGCAACATGGATGAACCTCAAGGTCATCATTTTCAGTGAAGTAAGTCAGATAAAGACAAATATTATATAATGTCACGTATATGTGGAATCTAAAATATGACATGTCTACAAAACAAAACAGACACACAGATACAGAGAACAGACTTGTGGTTGCCAAGGTGGACGGGGGTAGGGGAAGGAAGGATTGAGACTGTGAGGTTAGCTGAGGCAAACTCTTGTATACAGGATGGATAAACAAGGCCCCACTGTACAGCGGGAAGTATATTCAATCCCCTGTGACAAACCATAATAGAAAAGAATATGAAAAGGTATATTTTCTGTACAGGAAAAAACTAAACACAACATTACAAATCAACTATACTTTGATAACATTTTTAACAAAGAAACCAGGACCCAGAAAAATTAAGTATCTTAACTTAAGATCATCCAGCGAGTAAGGGCTCCAAGACTTGGTTCTTCTGACATCTCTTCCTCCTAAACCATTTATCTTTGACTGACTTCCCTACAAGCAGAGCCTGAGCTGAGGATGTCCTGTGCATGTGATTTATTGAGGTTGTTATCTCAGGAAAAACCTGTAAGAGATGCAGGGAGGCAGGATAGGACCAGGGACTGAAGGCCCATGCAGATGAGAGTTCAGCCAAAGTCCAGCCTCAGCCTGCTTACAGGAACCCTGGGGCAGCAGCGTCCAGCTCGGGGCAGGGGCTGGGCCTGTTCATTTAAACTCCTACATCAGCCTGTTCATGGCCTGGGGGGGGGCATCCACCTTCTCATGCAGGGGGCGGGCATCTCTGAGCCAACACTCAACTGCAGCTAGAGAATGGGGGTGCCAGCTAGGAAAGGGAATTTGGATAGGGCTACACAGCGTCCACCTACCCGTGGGAGGAACGTTCTTTTTAAGATTCAAAAGAATATACAGTGGTACAATGGAATACTGTGTGTGTGTTAGTTGCTCAGTTGTGTCGGACTCTTTGCGACCCCATGGACTGCAGCCTGCCAGGCTCCTCTGTCCATGGAATTCTCCAGGCAAGAACACTGGAGTGGGTTACCATGCCCTTCTCCAACAATGGAATACTACTCAGCCATAAAAAAGAACAAGATTTTGCCATTTGCAGCAGCATGGATGGAACTAGAGATGATCATACGAAGTGAAGTAAGTCAGATGAAGAAAGACAAATACTGTGTGATATCACTTACATGTGGACTCTAAAAAATACAACAACCTAGTGGATGTGACAAAAAAGAAGCAGGGTCACAGATACAGAGAACAAACCTGGTTACCAGCTGGGGGGAGGGGTAATACGGGAGTGGGGGAGCGGGACATACAAACCCTTGGGTATAAGTTAGGCTCAAGGATGTACTGTACAACACAGGGAATATAGCCAATATTTGTAACAACTGTAAATGGAGTGTGACCTTTAAACATGGAATAAAAAAAAGACTCGAGGAGAGGAGGCCTGATTTAGCCCACAGGGGTTTCCCTTGGCTTTGTACTTTGGTGATGAAGAGTTAAGACATGAGTGTGAGGGGCTTTCTTGGTGGTCCAGTGGTGAAGACTCTGTACTCGAACTGCCAAGGGCAAAGGTTCAACCCCTCGTCAGGGGCCTAAGATCCCAACTGCCATGAGATGTGGCCTAAAGGTTACAAAAAAAAAAAAAAAAAAAAAGATAAAGTCTGATCCTGGCCAGTACTGCTTCTTAAGAATGACAGCTACACAGGACGTCAGCACTCCCTAGAATGCCTCCTCCCCGTCCTCCCCCTGCATTCTCCCCTCCTCCTCTCCCTCCCCCTCCTCCTCCTCTTCCTCTCCTCTGCCTTGTCTTTCTTCTTTTTAAATTACCAAGTGACTCAGAGCCAAGCACAACAACTAAGTGAGGTGCCCAGTACGGATATTATCCCCCAGCTGGTGCTGCCCGCAGTTTACATCCCTTGGATTTCCTGACCACTTCCCGGGACGCAGGCTCCCTAGTCTAATTCTCTTGGTGTCCTGTCCTCTGCCTGGCAGTTTACAGACCTTCCCCAGGAGCCCTTAATCCCTGAGCCCTGAGGCAACAGGAGTGGGTCCCACCATCTACTTCCCCTGTGGGTTTCCTCTGGGAACACTTACGAATACATAACTTTCATGAATCCTACTCTTAGGGTCTGTTTATGAGAAATCCAACCTAAAACATTCCTACTTTACAGTCAGGGAAACTGAGAAGTAAGTTGTCCAAGTTATTAATTAAAAAAAATAATAAAAAGGTGATAACACTGAGATTGAAACCTGGCTCTCTTCTGGTTCTCAAATCCACATACCAACCATTATATCCAACGTGGCTTCGTGCATCCAGGTCCTCATTAACATCTAGATCTCTCTGGAGAAGGCCAGTTCTGGACAAAACGCTGCTAGGAAGGGGTCAGCCATGCCAAGCCAGTCACCTCTTTATCCACCATCCCAGGGTACGTTAAACTTAGTTCTTTGAAGTCAGTTTGTTAAAGTTAGTTGAATAGATCGTGCTATCTGTCCTCACCTCTGCTCCCCTCTGCCTGTAAAACCCAGAAAATTTTCCAATATCCAGCTACCAATGTCCAGATCCTGGCTATGATAAACTTTTCACTGTGCCATAATGAAAGGAGGAAAAACCGTCAACGTGGCAGAAACCAACACAACATTGTGAAAGCAATTATCCTTCAATCATAAATAAATACATCCAAAAAGCAAAAAACAAAAAAAAAGTCAATGTGGTAAGTTTTGCTTGATTCCAAATATATTCATTTAAAAAAGCCTTTTTTTTTCTTTCAGGTTTTGGCCATACCTCAAACCATGTGGGATCTTAGTTCCCTGACCAGGGATTGAACCCAGGCCCTTGGCAGTGAGAGCACGGAATCCTAACTGTTGGACTGCCAGGGAATTCCCTTCTGACATTTTTAATGTTCAAATATCTTCTTTTGCATAAGATAATAGCAAAAATGGACAGATGTTGATTTTTTTTAAAGTGGTCTAATGTAGCAAGATTCAAGTTGGCAACTCTGTAACTATAGATTTTTTTTAAGGTGATGGTGGGTGGGTTGGGGGGCAATTTTATTCATCTTGAAATCCAGTTGTCTAGAGGTTAGTATCGTGGGGAATGTACCAGGACCCACGTGTGTCAGGAAATTTTCTTATTTCAGCAGAACCCTTTCTTAATCATGACCGCCAGTGTTAACCAGGATTCTCTTGATAGCAAGTGACAGAAACCCAATAATCTCAGATAAAAGGGGATTTTGCAAGGCTTTCACTATTTCAAGAAGGTGCTGGTAGACTTCACAGATGTTGGAACTAAGCACTCAAAAACCACTGTGACTAGGAGTTTGGGATTAACGGACACACTACTATACTATATATAAAATAGGTAAACAACAAGGTCCTATTGTGTAGCACAGGAAACACTACTCAATATCTTGTGTTAACCTATGACAGAAAACATACATACACGCATACATACGGATAACTGAATCAGTTTGCTGTGTACTTGAAACTAAACAATACTGTACATTAACTATCCTTCAAAAAAACAAAATCTGCTGTGACTCTCCATGTTCCCAAGTGTAACAGTTGCATACTGTTACAAAACAAACCACCTCAAAAATCAGTAGATTAAATCAGCAACAGTAGGACTTATTGGCGGTCCAGCAGTTAAGACACTGCACTCCCATCGCAGGGGGCATGGGGTCTGCCCTACGTTGGGGAACGAAGATCCCGAAAGTCATGTGGTGTTGTCAAAAAATAGAAAAAAATAAAAGATTAAAGATAAAGTACAACAACAACAGTTACTTACTACACTCCTGAATCTGCATGAGACAGAGGCTGACAGAGAAAAGCAGGCTCCTTTCTGCTCCATGTGATGTCCGACTGGCGGCCTCAGCAAAGGGCTGGAACTCTACTTCTAAGGCAGGGTAACGTGTTACAAGTTGGTTCTGTCAGCTGGGCCGAGGGCTCCAGGGACGGGTCTCTCCATGTGGCCACTCACAGCATCAGAGCTGGATTCTGAGGGCACGCGCGAGAGGGGGTCCTGGGGGGAGCCGTGTTGTGTGTTGCCTCCTATGAGCTGGCCTCAGAGTCACCCTCCTCTAACAGGGAAGGCAGTGACAAAGGCTCACCCTATTTCAAGGGTTGGGGATAGTTATAATCTCCTCCTTTTTTTTCTTTTTTGGGGGCATCTCGAAGCTTGTGGGATCTCAGTTCCCTGACCAGGGACGGAACTCATGTCCGCTGCATTGGCAGGTGGATCCTTAACCACTGGACCATGGGGAAGTCCATAAACTCCTCCTTTTGATGGGGACTGGCCAGGCTCTGGAAAAGCGTGTAGCATGAGGCATATCACCATGGCCACCTTCTGGAAACAGGATCTGCCACGCCCGGCACTGTCTTTACTCTGCAGTGAATTTCTCCCACGCATGGAGGGCGTGGCCATCCGTGATGGTCAGGCTCTCATCTTCAGCTCCATCATCTGAGAGGGGTGCACTCTTGCCTCTGACCCAGTTTGGGGTGGATCTTGGTACCAATTATAGCAGGAAGAGATTGAATAATGTGATTGGCTTATTTGGGGTCAGAGACCTGCCAATCACTGTGGCCTACAGGATGAGATCTGAAACAACATGGGCTTGCTTCCCTGGTAGCTCAGACGGTAAGAAATCTGCCTGCAATGCAGGAGACCCAGGTTTGATCCCTGGGTTGGGAAGATCCCCTGGAGAGGGGAATGGTTACCCACTCCAGTATTCTGGCCTGGAGAATCCCATGGACAGAGAAGCCTGGCAGCTGCAGTCCATGGGGTCACAAAGAGTCAGACACAACTGAGGGACTAACACTTTCACTTTTCATGCATGGGATCAGAGGCAGGATGGGACAAGCCACAGAACCAGCAAAGGGGAGGAATGCTTTCCTGAGCAGACAGGTCCATAACTGTCCACTACAGGGCTTGCTCCTAAAGACTCTCCCCTCCCCCATGGGGTGACAAGGAATGCAACCAGCACCCTAATGAATGGGCTATCTGGTTACAACCCCAAGAGAGGACTTGTATTACCTTATAGGTCCAGCTCTGATAATACAGCAGGTTTGGGTGGAAGTTGTGGAGATTTACGTTTAAAGAAACAAACCCAACAGGCTTGGCAATAAATGGGATTCATTTCCTTCTGGAAGTTTCTGCCCTGAAGAGGTGCGATGTTTCAAGCAATCTGATCCTGAGGGCTGAGAGCAACTCACAAATGTTTCTCAAAACAGCTTCTTCGGTTGAACGCTTCAGCTTTTGGATGCCGACTTTGGCCCCCAAAGTGCAAAAACCCACTTGAGATTATCTGAGTGAAATCACGATTCAGGGATTATCAAGACCTTCCACCGCCCGGCTCCAGCTACAAATCACAAGCCTCCATTTCCATTTCCAACATAAACTAGAACAGGTAGAATTTAAAATAATAGTTTTGAGAATTCCCTGGTTGTCCAGTGGTTAGAAGTCTACACTGGTGAGGGCCTGGGTTCCTTCCCTGGTCAGGGAACTAAGATCCCATAAGCGGTGCAGTACGGCCAAAATAAAACAAAAACACCCCAATTTTAAATGCTTTTCAAGGGACTTCCCTGGTGGTCCAGTGGTTAAGAATCCACCCTTCCACTGCAGGGTGCAAAGGTTTGGTCCCTGGCTGGGGAACTAAGATCCCACATGCCGCATGATACAGCCAAAAAACAAATAAATAGAAATAAATGTAGGACTTGCCTGCTGGCGCAGTGGATAGGAATCCGCCTGCCAGTGCAGGGACCACAGGTTTGATGCCTGATCCGGGAAGATTCCACATGCCTCAGCGCAACTAAGCCTGTGCTCTGGAGCCTGAGAGCCGCAACTACTGATGCCCAGGAGCCTACAGCCTGTGCTCTGCAAAAGAGAAGCCACCGCAGTGAGAAGCCCGCACGCTGCAACCAGAGAAAGCCCATGCACAGCAATGAAGACCCACCACAACCAAAATTAAATAAATTCATTCATTCACTCATTCAAAAATAACTTTAAACACTTTCAATAATTTTTCACCTGTGTTAGTTTCCTAGGTAGTTGATAAGGGACCTTTTTTGTTTTCTTCTTCATCTTTTTCTGTATTTGAGGTAGGATTGGGGGCAGGAGAAGAAGGGGACGACAGAGGACGAGGTGGTTGGATGGCATCACTGACTCGATGGACATGGGTTTGGGTCGACTCCGGGAGTTGGTGATGGACAGAGAGGCCTGGCGTGCTGCAATTCATGGGGTCGCAGAGTCAGACACGACTGAGCGACTGAACTGAACTGACTAAACACCACTTTACGGGAAACAAAATCCTTCCCTGGGTAGAGAGGTCCTCTCAAATCTGCCAGGTGAGGCTGGAGCTGTGCCATGGGGGACTGCAGAGCTCGGGCAGGGCTGAGCTTCGTCCATCCCCAGCCAGCCATCCCTGTGAGAAGGTGATCACGGCAACCCCCAGCCTGCCTCTCCGCTGCCCTGCCCGGGAGCACAGGACTGGGCTCTGGAATAAGATGCACAGTCCTCCCCCCGCCCCCACCGCCTTCCCAGCACTGCCCTCCGGGGATTTGAAGATCCTTATCCAGGTCATCCCACACCTCAGCCTCAGCTCTGTCGCCAAGTTAACCAGACTCAGGATGGTGGCCGGGAATGCCGCCTGCCCTTCTGGTCAACCAGGAATGTTGCCCGCTGTCAAGCCGTCAGCCACTGCAGCGCCCCCTGATGGTGTTATGTCCAATTTACTTTCATTCCCAAGAGTCAAAAAGAGTAACTTTAAAAAACGTCTAATGTCAACTAAGGCATCTGCTAAACCATTGTGTTGGTCCCTTTGAAGCCCCGGGCGACTCAGGAAGAGTCTATTTTTGTGCTCATTGTTGAGGGCGGCAGGCATCAACAGGAAAGCGGACCCTGTGGAGTGACATCACGTCATCGCAGACAATGGAGCGTGCAGCCACCACCGCAAAGCTTTGGGGTGAGCCTGAGAGCTAGGGTCTCCCCTCCCCCTGCTGACGCGCTCCCCGGAGCTTTAGAGGAGCTTCCCAGAGCAGAGGTCAGAGGCAGAGCAAGGGGCCTGGGATCCCATCAGCCTCGGATTTGTGTGGGGAAAGAGAGAGGGTTTCTGCTTCTGCTGACCCAGGCCATGCCCTTGGTCTGGAGTGTATGCGCCTCTGTGTGTGTATGTGTATGTGTACATGTCTGTCTGTGTGTATGTCTCCATGTGTGTCTGGTATATCTATGTGTATGTTTGTGTAACTCTGAGTGTGTGTCCGTGTATGCCTGTGTGTATGTCTGTGTATCTGTGTGTGTGTCTGTGTATCTGTGTGTGTGTCTGTGTGTGTGTCTGTGTATGTCTATGTTTGTGTCTGTGTATGCCTCTGTGTGTCTGTGTATGCCTCTGTGTGTCTGTGTATGCCTATGTGTGTCTGTGTGTGCCTGTGTGTGTCTGTCTATGCCTGCACGTGTGTCTGCCTGTGTTTATGTCTATGTATCTGTGTGTCTGTGTATCTGTGTGTGTGTCTGTGTATGCCTGAGTGTGTCTGTGTATGCCAGTGTGTGTGTTTGTGTATCTGCATGTGTGTCTGTGTGTGCCAGTGTGTGTGTCTGTGTATGTGTGTGTGTGTCTGTGTATGTGTGTGTGTGTCTGTGTATGCCTGTGTGTGTGTATGTGTGTGTGTGTCTGTGTATGCCGGTGTGTGTGTCTGTGTATCTGTGCGTATGTCTGTGTATGCTGGTGTGTGTGTCTGTGTATCTGTGTGTGTGTCTGTGTATGCCTGTGTGTGTGTCTGTGTATGTGTGTGTCTGTGTATGCCTGTGTGTGTGTATGTGTGTGTGTGTCTGTGTATGCTGGTGTGTGTGTCTGTGTATCTGTGTGTGTGTCTGTGTATGTGTGTGTGTGTCTGTGTATCTGTGTGTGTGTCTGTGTATGCCTGTGTGTATGTCTGTGTATCTGTGTGTGTGTCTGTGTATCTGTGTGTGTGTGTGTGCATATATATAAACAGATGATCCTACTAAGTGAAATAAGTCAGACAGAGAAAGACAAATATATGATATCACTTTTGGGTAGAAGCTAAAGACTGATACAAGTGAACTAATTTATAAAACAGCAGCAGACTTAGAAAACAGACTTACGGTCACCAAAGGGGAGGTGGGGGGAAGAGTTAGGAGTTTGGGATCAGCAGATACACACTGTTAAATACGAAGAGATAAACAGAAAGGTCCTGCCGTACAGCACGTGTGCTAAGTCGCTCAGTCGTGTCTGACTCTCTGCAACCCCATGGACTGTAGCCCACCAGGCTCCCCTGTCCGTGGGATTCTCCAGGCAAGAATACTGGGGTGGGTTACCATGCCCTCCTCCACAGGGTCTTCCCACCCCAGGGATCAAACTCAAGTGTCTTATGTCTCCTGCATTGGCTGATGGGTTCTTTACCACTAGCGCCTGCCTGAGAAGCCCCACTGCAAAGCACAGTTGACTATAATAAATATCCTGTAATAAACCATAATGGAAAAGGAACGAAACCGTACCATTTGCAGACACATGGATGGACCTAGAGATTGTCATACAGAGTAAAGTCAGACGGAGGGGCTTCCCTGGGGGTCCAGTGCCTAAGGAGCCTGGGTTTGATCCCTGGTCAGGGAACTAGATCCTGCACGCCGCAACTAAAGATCCCGTGTGCCACAATTAAACCTGACCCAGCCAAATAAACACACATTTTAAAAAATAAACATGAGCGAAGGATCTGAATATGAGTTTCTCTAGGAAGATATACAAATGGCCAATAAGCACATGAAGAAATGCTCAACATCATTAGTCATCAGGGAAATGCAAATCAAAACCACAATGAGATACTACTTCACGTCCACTAGGACGTCTATAATCAAAAAAGCAGAAAACAATTGTTGGCAAGGACGTGGGGGACTTGGAACCTTTGTATTCTACTGGTGGGCACTTAAAATGATACAGTTACTGTGAAAAACAGTATGGCAGTTCCTCAAAATGTTAAACATAAAAGTTCCATACGACCCAACAATTTCACTCCAAGGTGTATAGCCGAGAAGATTAAAAAACCTATGTCCACGCAAGAACCCGCACAGGAGAGTTCATAGCAGCATTACTCACAGTAGACAAAGAGTGGGAAAAATCCAAGTGTCCATCAACTGATGAATGTGTTATATCCATACAGTGGAATATTATCCAGCCACCGAAAGCAATAAAGCACGGATACCTGCTACAATACGAATAAACCTTAAAAACAATTACGCTAAATGAAATAAGCCAGATATAAAAGGCCACATATGGTACCACTCCATTTATATGAAATATCTAGAATAGGCATATCCATAGACTTGGAGGGCTTCCCAGGTGGCACTAGTGGTAAAGAACCCGTCTGCCAATGGAGGAGACATAAAAGATACAAGTTTGATCCCTGGGTGGGGGAAGATCCCCTGGAGGAGGGCATGGTTACCCACTCCATTACTCTTGCCTGGAGAATCCCATGGACAGAGGTGCCTGGTGGGCTACAGTCTTAGGGTTGCAAAGAGATGGACATGACTGAAGGGACTGAGCAGTCACACAGACGTGGAAGGCAGATACAAGTGGTTGCCAGAAGCTGGGAGCAGGGGAAAGGGGAGGAATTGCTAGCAGGTTTCCATAGAGGGTTTGTCTGGGACTGAGGGATTTCCATGGTAGGTCTCTCAGTGCTAAGCTTGGACATTTCTAGGCAAACCCTGCAGAGGTGGTTTCCCTATTCCGTATCTGTAAACAAATATGTTAGGCTGTCACTAAGGTCCCTTCTAGCTCACAAATTCTTTGGGATTTTATTTGTGAAAAAAAACAAACAAGCAACAACACACGATCAAAGCCTCAAACAAGAAAAGCCTGTTTTTCTTTCCCTGTCTGGTAAATGATACGCCCTGGGGCCAGCTTGCTGTCCAGACGTCATTCCCAGGGTGTCATAGCTCCCCCTGAGTGTGGAAGAAGCAGCACGGGTACCCTGTTTTTCTAAAAAAGACCCCTGCTTAGTCTCTAATCCCAAACCTGTGAAATCAGGACATCTGGGCGTGGGGCCCAGGCCAAGAGGACTTTTTAAAGAGCTGACCGGGGGATTCAGGTGTGCAGCCAGGTGTGACAACCAGAAGCTGTGCCATCTGACACCTGCTGTGCTCCTCCCTCCCACGACTGGGCAAGGGCTGCTGGGAAATAACAGATGAGTCGGTCAGCCTCTCTCAGGAAGCTGAACTAAGACACTTTGGGGGAAGCTTGAGAAAGGCAGGAGAGGCCGTAGTAGATCACAGGTGAAAGGGTGTGCGGCGGGTGGTGGTGGGGGATGGCTGGGATGAGAGCAGAGGTCAAAGGAAATTGAGGAAGATCAAGAAAAACTAAGCACAGAGGGACCCAAGCACAAGGAGGTCACAGACTAGCGATTGCTGGTCCCGCTCAGCTTCCTGTCCAGGGTTTTCCTAACTCTGTTTTTTGGGTTTTTTCCCAAATTTATTTTTAAAAAAATTTTGGCCACATCACACAGCATGAGGGATCTAAGTTCCCTGACCAGGGATCGAACCCTTGCCCCCTGCACTGGATACTCAATCTTAACAACTGGATCACCAAGGAAGTCCCTCTGCTGGCTTTTGTAATAAATCCTCTTCTTCTTAGTAGGAGGAGATACTGTATTTTCTAAAGATGCCTACAACAGTGTCTCCAGCCCACAGTGCTCTCCTCAACCTGATCTCACCACTTCCCCATGGAAAGGTGGCAGGTAATTTCTGTCCCCTTGAATTTAGGGGTGACTTTGTGTTGTAACCACCAAGATGCAACACAAGTACTATATGTGACTTCCAAGGCTAAGGTCCATCCTGATCTCCAGGGACCTTCTCTCAGGGAGCCCCGAGCCACCAGGTAAGAAATCTGACTGCCCTAAGACCACCATCTGAACAGGTCCTGTGTAGGCTCTCCAGCCGACAGTTCCAGCTGAGCCCAGCCTTCCAGGCATCCCCACACTAAGGCGCCATACTGGATACTCCAGACAAGTCCAGCCACCAGCTAGCAGTATTGGGCAATCTCGATCAACATCATGAGAATTGCTCAGTTTGAGCCCTGCCCGTGTTCCTGACCCACAGCATCTACGTGATGCAATAAAAAGGCTGTTCTTAAGCCACAAAATCTGGGGTAGTTTGTTACACAACAGAATTGAAACAGGAGTCCAAGAAAATCTGTAATCCTTTTCATCAGAACATGATTGCCACACCAACCCCCTCCCAGGGTCTGTCATTGTTCCTCACTCACCTTTGGTTTAGTTTTCATCAGGCCTCCAACCACCAAACTCCTACCACCAACAGGTGAAGCTTGCACTGTGGATAGGAACTGCTGATATTTTTCACAATCAGAGTGGTTCCTAAAAAAACACAACACAATTGTAAAGTATTAAAAGAAAATCATTGTGTTGTTGCTGTTCCACTGCTAAGTTCAGCTCTTTGTGACCCCATGGACTCCAGGACTCCAGACTTCCCTGTCCTCCACTATCTCCCGGAGTTTGCTCAAGTTCTTGTCCATTGCGTCACTGAGGCTATCTAACCATCTCATCCTCTGCTACCCTCTTCTCTGTTTGCCTTTAATCTTTCCCAACATCAGGGTCTTTTCCAATGAGTCGGCAGTTGGCAAAAGAAAATATAAGCAACGTATTTTGTTAAAGTTGTAAAATATATATGAAATGAAAGTCATGTCTGACTTGTTGCAACCCCATGGACTATACAGTCCATGAAATTCTCCAGGCCAGAATACTGGAGTGGGTAGCCTTTCCCTTCTCTAGGGCATCTTCCCAACCCAGGGATCAAACCCAGGTCTCCCACATTGCAGGCAGATTCTTTACCAGCTGAGCCACCAGGGAACCCTTAAAATCCACATAAAACCATTTAAACCATTTCTCAGTGGCATTAAGTATATTCACACTGTTGTGCAATCACTACCACCATATATCTCCAGAACTTTTTAATCGTGCAAACCTGAACCCCACATCCACTAAACAACAACTTCCCATTGCCTTCTCCCCTCGGCCCTGGAAACCACCATTCTACTTTGTCTATGAACTGGATTGCTTGAGGGATCTCATATAAGTGGAATTATGCAGTATTTGTCCTTTCATGTCTGGATTCTTTTACTTAGCATAATGTCTTCAAGTTTCATCCATGTTGTTGCAAATGGCAGAATTTCCTTCCTTTCTAAGTTCAGTAATACTCCATTGCATGTATACACAGAACTAGTCATTCAGCCACTGATAGCCACTTGGGTTGCTTAGCCTTTTGGCTACTATAAATAATGTTGCTATGAATCCGGTGTATGCATATCTGCTTTCAACTCTCTGACATGGAATTGCAGGAACATATGGTAATTCTTGTTTAGTTTTCAGAGGAACCTGTTATTATTCTCCATAGCGACTGCACCGTTTTCATTCCCATCGGCAGAGCACAAGGGTTCCAATTTCTGCACATTCTCACCAGTTCTTCTTATTTTTCATATATCCATGGGCTAATGAATGGGAAGTTGTAGCTCGCTGGAATTTTGATTTGTATTTTTCTAACGACTAGTGACAGTAAGCATCTATTTATGTGTTTTTCATATGCTTATCTTCTTTGGAGAAAT
Source organism: Okapia johnstoni (assembly GCA_024291935.2). Taxonomy (NCBI): domain Eukaryota; kingdom Metazoa; phylum Chordata; class Mammalia; order Artiodactyla; family Giraffidae; genus Okapia; species Okapia johnstoni. The sequence continues at coordinate 5,645,308 of CM044323.1, read as the reverse complement.
GTCTGCTCAAGTCCTTTGCCCACTTTTTAACAGTGTTGTTTGGTTTCTCATCATCGAGATGTAGGAGTTTTTAAAAAATTCTGTATGTTTACCCCTTATCATTATTATTATTATTTTAATTTTATTTATTGATATCTGGCCACACTGCTAGCTTTCATTTTCACTAGCTTGTAGGATCTTAATTCACCCACCAGGGGTTGAACCCTGGCCTTGGTAATGAAAGCGCTGAGTCCTTACCATCGGACCGCTGGGTAACTCCCTTGACCCCTTGTTATATAAATGATTTGTAAATATGTTCTCCCATTTCATAGCCTGCCTGTAAGTAATAGTAAAAGAGCTAGGATGAACACAACATTGTAAATCAACTATACTTCAATTAAAGGGAAAAAAGGAGGATCTTCCCTTTGTGGTCCAGCGGTTAGGACTCTGTGCTTTCGCTGCAGTGGACACAGGATCGATCTTTGGCCGGGGAACCACTATCCCAAAAGCCACATGACCGGGCCAAAAAGCAGACCAAAAAAAGGGAGAGAGCATGAGCGAGCTGGGCAACAGCTGGGCACTTTCTAAGCATGATACCAATGCAGAAATAACAAAGGAGAAAGTCAGTGGACTTGTCAACATAAAAATATGTGTTAGCCACGATTTAAAAACACCACAAACAAACATATCAAAAGTCAAGTGACGCAGAAAACAATTGTTTGCAATATGCAGCAATGTATTTTAAATACACAGCAAGTAAAATCCAAGAAGTCCAGTAAACAGTAGCTAAACCCCAATAATATTAAACAGGGCAAAAGACACAATATACACTTACAAAAGAGAAATACACTATCCTTTCTACACATGAAAATCCTTGTGGAAGCAAAGCTGACATTGTGCTTCCATGAATTCACAGGCTTAAGGGAAAACACACCTTCAGGCCTGTCAGATGCAGCCCCTCAAATCAATGGACTCCTGAGAATTGCCTATAAGGTGCTGACTGCTTAATGTGAACAACTCTATCCCTGACTTTTGCAGTGCTGCTGTCTGAAGTCTGGCCACAACCTCCTAGAAATGATAACCCTGTAAATTGCTGGGTTTTGGTCCTGAACATACCAACTATAAATTCAGTCACCTTGGTAATTTTGCAGTGCTTGGCTTTAATGACCTGTTGTGTTCTTTATTTGAATCGCAGGTCCTTTGGGCTGTCTCGTATCTCTTGCAGGTAAACTTCTTTTCTTACTGCTGTTATCTGAGTCTTCAATTCACCAAGAATCAATGAGATGCACAGTAAAATCTCAAGCTACCATTTTCAGCTATTAAATGGGCAACGTATTTTGCCAAGATATTGTTCAATGCCAGTTGGGTGGGCAGTAAGCTGGGCCCATCTACGTGACTGCTAACTTCTAAAACATACACTTTAAATCCTGTAATTCTAGTACCTGCAATTCAACAATGGCTATCATTAGGTTGTACATCCTAAAATTAGAAAGAAACAAACGCTAAAGGATCATCAACTCACAAACAGTCAAATACATTTTCTAAGAATATATAATACTTGGGGGAAATGCTCTTGAATTAATGTCAAATGAAAAAAGTGGGATGAGGTGGGATGAATTGGGTGATTGAGACTGACATATTAATATATATACTATTGATGCTACGTATAAAATAGAGCACTTACTGCACAGCACAGGGAGGTCTACCCAGTGCGCCGTGGTGACCTACATGGGGAGGCAATCCAGAAAGGAGGGGACATATGTACACGTGAGGCTGATTCACTTCGCTGCACAGCAGAAACTAACATGACACTGTAAAGCAACTATACCGCCATAAAAATTAATTTAGAACAAAAGTGGAATCATACTGGATGACGGAAATCTGACACTAAAATATGATAAGAAAGCAGTTAAAACACCACCCTGTTCTTTAAGGAAAAAAAGAATTCATTTGAATCTGCTGCCATTTAATAACAGAGTACACTAGAACTTCAATTAAGTTCTTAAGTTCAATTAAGGTGGAATTGTACATAATGTTGTGTTTTAAGGTCAGTTAAGGTGGGTGGATGAGGGAAAGAATCAAGAGGAAGAGAAAAACAGACCTGGCATGGGGTGTGTGTTGGGAGGGGTGGGAGAGACAGACAGACCTAGAAACTTAGGCAGAATGATTCAATGAAATCAGTTCAGGGACACTGCTTCATAGCCTCTCTCTCTCTGTCTCTCTGTCTGTCTCTCTCTCTCTCTCACACACACACACACACACTCTCCAGGCTGTTGTTTCAGAAGGTTTTCTAGCAGAAACCAACGAAGAAAACATCTGTCTGAACCACCAAGAACATAGGCTCTCCTGCAGGTAGGAGCAAGTGAAAGGATGTTCACATCAAATCCCTGTCAGAATCGCAGGGCCAGGACTTTGCAAAGGACCTCAGAGGTGGCTCAGAAGTTGTGGGGGGCTGTGCACGTGCTCCCTCCTCTGGGAGGTGGGCACTCGGGCTCAGGTTACTGAATTATTCATCAGAGCCCTAATTTATAACAAACCAGTTTAAACACATTAAAAGGGCTGGGTAGGGGAGTAAGCAAGCACCGGCTGAAAGAAAAGAACAAGCTGTTATTTACAAAGGACGCACACCCACAGGCGCATACCTGTCATGTGATCAGAGAAGCAGTGTACCAGCAAATTAAGCAAACGTCTCTTGCAAAGATCAAAAACAGGAGTAATTGCCCACAGCCGGCCCCAGTGTGAGCCGCTGAGCAAGCGATCCTGGCTTCTGTTGATACAGAACTGGATCCACTGAAAGAGCTTTGAAATGCTGGGTCAGGGACTTCCCTGGTGGTCCAGCGGTTAAGACTCCAAGCTTCCACTGGAGGCGACATGAGTTCGATCCCTGGGCGGGGAACTAGATCCCACACGCCACATGATGCAGCCAAAAGGAAAAAAAAGAAAAGAAATCTGGGTCAGGCAAGGTCTGTCCTCTCTCAAAAGCAGACTCATACTTTGATTTGCCCAGGTTTGGGAACTCCTGATTGCATGAAAACCCTCCAAGGAGTCTGTTTTAAGTAATAGGGATCATCTCAGAGCTGTAGTTAGCAAAGTGTCACCAACACAAGAGATTTAGCACTGGCTGCCTGGAAAACAAAGCAGGGCTCCTTGGCGCAGTATGAGAGAAGCAGGTCAAGTTAGCAGCTTAGCAACTCAGTCACCCCTGGAGAGAACCCAAGAAGCCATCCGACACCCATGAGTGCCCTGCTGGGTGTATATTTCAGGGACCTTGGGGCCTTTGATTCTTGCGTGGTCACTCCTTCCAATAAGTCAAAGCAGCCCAAGCTCTCAGGTGGCTGCAAATAATGTAACAGAAGTTTCAAAAGGACCTCCCTCAGGACTTGCCTGGAGGAACAGTGGTTAAGACTCTGAGCTCCCAACACAGGGGACCCAGGTTTGATCCCTGGTCAGGGAACTAAGAGCCCACATGTCACAGTGAGGATTCCTCATGCCACAACTGAGACCTGGCTCAGCCAAACAAATAAATATTTTCAAGGGGGAGGACCTTGCACAAGTGGTGGTACATATATAAGATGAAATGCATTTTATATTGAACTCAACCAAAAAAGGAACAAAATAATACCGTTTGCAGCAACATGCATAAACACAGAGATAATACCACTAAGTGAAGCAAGTCAGGAAGAGAAAGACAAGTTTCACATGATATCACTTATGTTGTTCAGTCACTAAGTCATGTCTGACTCTTTTGGGACCCCATGAACTGTAGCCTGCCAGGCTCCTCTGTCCATGGGATTTCCCAGACAAGAATACTGGAGTGGATTGCCATTTCCTTCTCCAAGGAATCTTGCCAACCCAGGGGTCGAACCCGCATCTTCTGCATTGACAGATGAATTCTTTACCACTGAGCCACCAGGGAAGCCCTCTTGATACACGGACACGTAGAATCTAAAATAGGACACAAATGAGCTCATCTGTGAAACAGAAAGACTCATGGATGTAGAGAACAGACTGGTGGTTGCCAAGGGGGAGGGGGTTGAGGGAGGGATGGAGAGGGGAGGTTGGCATTAGGAGATGTAAGCTTTTCTATATAGAAAAGATACACAACAAGGCCCTACTGTACAGCACAGGGAACTATATTCAGTATCCTGTGATAAACCATAATGGGAAAGAAGATGTGTTGCTTTTTGTTTTCTGGCTGCCCCTTGAGGCATCAGGATCTTAGTTCCCCAACCTGGGATCAAGCCCATGCCCCCCGCACTGGAAGTGCAAAGGCTTGGCCACTGGTCCACCAGGGAATTCTCAGAAAAGGACATTTTCAAAAAGAATGTATATATATGACTTCCCTGGTGGTCCAGTGCTTAAGACTCCTCACTTCCAATGCAGAGGACTCGGCCAGGGAACTAAGATTCCGTACATCATGTGGTATAGCCAAAAAAAAAAAAAAAAAGCACAGGAAAAAAAAAAGAATGTGTATATGTGGGTGTGGGTGTGGGTGTGTGGTGGTGGTGGGGGGCTTCCCTGATGGCTCAGACAGTAAAGAATCCTGCAGTGCAGGAGACCTAGGTCTGATCCCTGGGTTGGGAAGATCCCCTGGAGGAGGGCATGGCAACCCACTCCAGTATTCTTGCTGGGAGAAGCCCCATGGACAGAGGAGCCTGGGGGGCTACAGTCCATGGGGGTTGCAAAGAGTTGGACACAACTGAGCGATTTAGCACAGCACACACACACACACACACACACACACATATTAATATAAAACTGAGTGACTTTGCCATGCAGAATTAACACATTATAAATCAACTACTTCAATTAATAAAGGTAAGAGGACCTCACGCACGTATCTGTGAGTTGGATAATGGCAGGATGCACAGGGCAGAATTATCTTCCTTCCCGCTTCCCTCCTGTTTCCTCTAACTCAGAAAAGTGGCCTCAGCACCAACACTGGGGTGCGGCTGTGACACTGTCTGAGACAGATGTAGGGCAGGATTGCAAGTGACAAGGAGATGCAGACTACACCAAGGAAAGGGGTGAAACCTTTTACCGACATGTAAAGTAGAGCTGTATCGCCTGCCTGGACCCGTAAGACAGTCGGTCACTGTAGCCGTGAGATCATAACAATATGACAGGGCACATAAGCAGGGCACACAGGAAGCCTGGGCATGGAAGGAAATCAGAGAGAGAAGGCAGGGAAATAGATGTGACAGCTTGCTGCTGCCAGAGCTTCCTTAGCAAAGATCAAGATTGGGTTTATTTTTAAAAGAGACAAATCCTGGTATCTACCCAAGATGTTTGTTCCTATTGTCTAATTTAATCTGTTGGCAGGAGCAGGAAAGAAATCAGTTTGGGGTAAATACTGCTTCAAGCGGTAGCCGTTCCTTGTAGAGCGAGTTTGGACACTAGATGCTGAAAATGGACCAAGAAAAACCAGCACATCCTTGGCAGCGCACCCAGCACAGGGGCTTCAGCTGTGTTTTCTCTTTTTTTGGCAGCACCGTGCTGCAGGCAGGATCTTCGTTCTTCAAACGGGGAGGGAAACTGCGCCCCCTGCAGTGGAAGCGCGGATGCTTAACCCCTGGACTGCCAGCGAAGTCCCGTCCGCTCTTCTCTTAGAAACACAGACCGTCTTTGTCAGCAAAGCTTTGAAACCCACTAAGATGCAACCTCAGAGAGCAGAAGGTGAAAGTGGCCATCTCACTCCAATTCCTTAGAAAATTGGACAACACGCAAGACCCTCCCTGAGAGCTGTCCAGGTGGTCTTGCTAAACAGAACTGCAAACCCTTACGATGTGTAGAATGGAGACTTCCCTGGTGGGTTAGTGGTTGAGAATCCGCCTGCCAACGCAGGGAACGCGGGTTCCATCCCTGGTCCCAGAAGATCCCACAAGCCGAAGAGCAACTAAGCCCGTGCGCCACAACTCCTGAAGCACGTATGCTCCCAGAGCCCACGCTCTGCAACGAGAGAAGCCATTGCAATAAGAAGCTGCCCACTGCAGCCAGCGCAGCCCCTGCTCACCGCAGCTAGAGAAAGCCGGCTTAGCCATAAACCTTAAAAAGAAAAAAGATAAGTAGAACAAGTGTTCCTCAGTGAAAGTGGTTTATAGAAAAAAGTTGAGATTGCTTTTAAAAGACATTGGGATCAGGGCTTCGCTGGCTGGCAGTCACCAGCGTCACCCCGAGAGTCTGGGACATGCTCGAGACCAGTGACTCTGAATCTCTCAAAATCAACGTTTGGAAAGCCTTCCAGCTGGTTTCAGTGTGGACGCAGGGTGAGAAACAGTGGTGTAGAGGGGCTCTCCTCGTGGTCCAGCGGCTAAGACTGCACATTTCTAATGCAGGGGACCTGGGATCGATCCGTGGCCTGGGAACTAGATTCCACAGGCTGCAAGGAAGATAGAAGATTCCAGGCAACACAAGTAAGATCTGGCGCAGCCAAATAAATAGACAGTAGAAAGAAAGAGAGAGATAGCGGAGAACCGTGATTTTCTAACTTCAGTGGGCATACAACCTCACTGGGGATCTTCTGAGACTGGAGTTTCATTCTGGCAGGAATGAGAGCCTGCATGTCTAATGAGCTTCAGAGATGGGGACGCTATGAACCCCGGGCTACACGTAGGATGCCAAGAGTCTCTAGAGCTACCTCGTCAATTATGGGCATTGAACTAAGAATTCTCATCAATAAAATACAATTCAAAGCCAGGGATAAACCTTTGCATCTTTTTTGGCAAAACCACTTTTCTTATCATGTGTGGGAGAAGATAGGGGGTAAGCAATCAGATCAGATTGGGCAAAAATCAGAACAATTTTCCGTATCAGTTGCATTTTTCAGTAAACATGACTTCAACTGATGAATCAGTAAACAAAATGTGGTATATCCTTACACTGGAATGTTATTTGGCCATAAAAAGGAACGAAATCTTGATACATACTACACGGATAACCCTTGAAAATATTATGCTGGGAATTCCCTGGCAGTCCAGTGGTTAGGACTCCACGCGTTCACTGCCCAGGGCATGGGTTCCATCCCTGGTCAGGAACTAAGATCCCACAAGTCACACAGTGGAGCAAAAAAAAAAAAAAAAAAAAAAAAGCTAGCAAAATAAGTCAATCACAAAAGACCACATATTAAATATTCTATTTACATGAAATGCTCAGAATTGGCATATTTATGGAGACAGAACACAAAATGAGTGGTGGATTAGGGCTGCAGGGATGGGGGGAGGGGAGGGCCAGCCGACGGGCATGGAGTTTCTCTATGAGGTCAGGAAAATATTCTGAATATTTCTGAAATATTCTACAATGGACTATACTAAAAAACCATGCATTTATACACTTTAAATGGGTGAGTTCTATGATATGTGAACTGTCTCTCAATAAAGCTGTCAAGAAATTACTGAAAGAATATCTCTGCAGTGCATATAAGCAACCAAACATACAAAAAGTATATTATTTATTATATATGACATATATTATTTTCTTCACATACAATCTTCATTATATAGATATATTCTATATAGAATATAAATACAAAGATGATATAAAGACTTACAGGAGCAAGTCTGTTTAAAAAAAAAAGGCAAACAATAACAGGAAAACAGAGGATGCACACAGGCAATTTACCAAACAGGGAACCAGAAGGCTATATACACATGGAAAGAGGTTCAACCTCTTTGGAAGTCAAGGAACTAAACACTAATATATCAACTAGATATCAATTCAGACCCATTAAGTTGGAAAAAGAACTGCAAAAATTAATATGATGACACTGTATGTGCATGCTAAGTCACTTTAGTCACGTCTGACTCTCTGTGACCCTATGGACTGTAGCAACTTCAACAACTTATATGCCACCAATAAAGAAACAGATAACTTTACTGGGGTTTATTCATATAATGGAAAATTAGCACTTAAAATTAAATAAATTTGAGCTACCAGATGTAATATATTTAAAATATGACTCACCCCGCAATGAGAAGCCCACGCACCGCAATAGAGAGTAGCCCCCACTCACCGCAACTAGAAAAGAGCCTGTGCAGCAATGGAGACCCAGCAAACCAAAAATAAATGAATAAATAAAAGTATTTAAAAATAAATACACAATATTGTAATTATCCTTCAATTAAAAATAAATTAAGAAAAAAAATTTAAAGTTCCTTCAAAAAAAAAATACGATTCATGTTATCTCCTAGAAATAGCTGAAAGAGAGCAAAGGTACAGGGGAAAGTTAAGTTGGCAATTCGTACGTGGCTTGGACCTGGCACTCCATCACTACTGCTCTGTTACCTTGGCCAAGCCAGTCACAGGCCAAGCCCTGTCTGCAGGGGCTGGAAAATTAGCTCACGGCCAAGGAATCGGGGTCACAATGGAAAGAAAACAAAATCAAACGTGGCGGACACCCCCGGCGGTCCAGTGGTTAAGAACGTGCACTTCCCATGTCGGGCACGTGGACTCAATCCCTGCTCAGGGAACTAAGATCCCACATGCCGCAGAGCCCAAAAATTAAAAAAGAAAGAAACATGGATTCTGTCCAGGTCTTATCCGGGGCACCTCAGTTTTATTTTGGTGTTATTTGTCCCTGAATCCCTTTTCTCCGCACCTCACAGCCCACCCTCCTGGTACTCCAACCTCATAAGGGCTTCACCCAACACCATTCTCTTTTTCTTGTCTCCTGGACAACTCCCGGCAGGAGGCCCCAAGCAATTCAAACCAAGGATGGATTTGTCTTTTTCTCCCCAGGTTCTTTCCTTCTTGAAGTTCCCTAATGTGTCAGGGAACTGTGAGAAGCAATTTATACATGTGATTTGATTTCTCAGGAAACTTGACACTATGTACAGACAAAGAAACGGACGCCCGGAGAAATTAAGTAACTTGGCCAGAGACCCGTAGAGCCAGAACTTAAATCTCTACCCAAACTCCTAAGTCTTGAAACGAGGTGTTGACTCCACTTAAGGGCCCAGAAGCTAATCTTTTTTAAGATTTTTTTTTGATGTGGTCCATTTTAAAAGTCTTTATTGAATCTGTTACAATATTACTTCTGTTTTGCTTTGGTTTTTTCAGCCAGCAGGCATGTGAGATCCTAGCTACCTGACCAGGGATGGAACTTGTGCCCCTTGCATTGGAAGGAGAAGTTTTGATCACTGGACCACAAGGGAAGCCCCAGGGGCTAGCTTTTAGAACTTGGTGATTTCTCTTTAAGAAAAAGAATACAGGGCACTTCCCAGGAGGCGTAGTGAATAAGAATCTGCCTGCAATTCAGGGGACACGGGTTTGATCCCTGGTCCAGGACGATTCCACATGCCACAGAGCATCTAAGCCCATGCGTCACAACTCCTGAGCCCTCAAGCCACAAGTATTGACGGCTGTGTGCCTAGAGCCTGTGCTCTGCAACAAGAGATGCCATCACAGTGAGAAGCCCTTAAACCACAACAAAGAGTAGTCCCGGCTCACCACAACTAGAGGAAGCCCCTGAGTAGCAATGAAGACCCAGTACAACCAAAAATAAATAAGTAAATAAATTAAAAGGAATACAGCGACTTCCCTGGTGGTCCAGTGGTTAGGGCTCTTCACTTTTGCTGCCAAGGACCCAGGTTCGATCCCTGGTCGGGAAACTAAAATCCCACAAACCTTGCAGTGCGGCCAAAAAAAAAAGAAAACAAATTTAAGAAAACCAACTTAGGTAGAAGGCACTTGTACAAGTAAGGGTCTTGAAGCTTAAATTTTATTCACTTCTTGATAAAACAGCTTCTAAATGGAAATCACACAATCTCCAAAGATAATGAACCAGCAAACCAGGGGGAAGATTAGGATGCAAAGACGTTTTTTTTTTTTTTTTTCCCTTTGCTATGTACCACCCTCCTTGTTGAAACTTCTGTAAAGCACGGAAAGTCCATCCTCCAGAAGTATTTCCGCAAATATATTCCTAGAGTCTTTCCTGAGAACAAAAAGCAGGTATTTTTGCTTTTGCTGGAATGTCAATGTCAGAACGAGATGGAGAAGAAATCAGACTTTTAATGCAGACAGGCTAAGTGGGAGCCCAATGTCAGGGAAGGGAAAGAAATCCAGAAGCAACAAAATCCAGTCAGCTGTTTAAGCGGATACAGGACAGAGTCAAAAGAAAAACAGCAACTTACGGTCTGTTTTGAGTTACAACATCAGAATGAAACCTAGATACGGGACAACTGTGCAGCACAAACTCAGCTCAGCTCATAAGAAAAGCGTGACTGTCTCAACACTTGACCAAAGAGCCCCTGGAACAATAATGCTATTTTTTTTTTTTTTTTTTACAAGCTGCCAACTGCCTGGGGCAAACTCATTTCCAAAGAGTGACCTCTGGTGGACAGGAGGCTCATCGTTCACTGGAACCTGGAATTTCCTGACAGGTGCGGTAAACCCATTTCAACTTGCATTTTTCAAGAGTCTTCTGGGGTTTTGTTTCAACTGTGAATTTGTGATGTTTTAAATTTTTTTATTAATGCTTCTTGTTTCAATAATCCTCATAAGTCACTCACAAGACATATTTTGTATGCTTATGTAAACTTTCAGCACCACTGACTATTACTGCTGCTAGTAAACAGTTCTTTTAACAAAACTGTAGTTTTCAATAACAAAACCGATAGGAGACACTTCTAAATTCTTTTTTTTTTTCTCTTTTGGCCACACCACGTAGCTTGTGGGATCTTAGTTCCCCCACCAGGGATTGAACTGGGATCCCAGCAGTGGAAGCACAGAGTCCTAACCACTGGACGGCCAGGAATTCCCTAAATTGTTGATAAATACAACATTGTGTATTTCTCAGATTTATTGGTTCTATTTAATTCTCAATTATAAAAGAATCACAAATAGTGGTTATAAAAGTAATCAGGACTGAGGTCAGAACCATAAATTGCAGCCTTTTGAAGGCTAACTTGGCAGGGTCTATTAAAATACAAAACACAAATCTTTGTGCCACTCATTCCACTTCTAGGACATTATTCTCTAGATTTAATCACATAAGTGAACAGAGATACATATGTGAGGATACTTACTGTGGCAATTATCATAATTAAAGAAAACAATCTAAGTATTCATCTATAGTAAATGATGGAATAGTCATATAATTAAACATATGCAGATATTTAAAGGCTATGGGAAATCCATATTTTTTAATATTAAGACTTTAAACAGAAACTTTAGAACAGTATTATGTTTTAAAATCCAATACATGCATGAACAAGGGCTTCCCAGGTGGCGCTAGTGATAAAGAACCTGCCTGCCAAAGTGGGAGATGCAGGAAACTCGGGTTTAATTCCTGGGTGGGAAAGATTCCCAGGAGTGGGAAGTAGCAACCCACTCTAGGTTTCTTGCCTGGAAGATTCCATGGACAGAGGAGCCTAGTGGGCTACAGTTCACAGGGTCACAAAGAGTCAGACATGACTAAGTGACCAAACACAGCAGACACATGCATGAACATAGTACATTTAAGCAAATTTGCAGAAATAATTGTTGAGTGATTGCACCTTTGATCTTTCCAATCACTGATTTTGCTTCACTATGAACAGCCATTACTGAAAGGAGATGACATAACCTTAAAGTTAAGAACATAAACTCTGGGGACTTCTCTGCTGGTCCAGTGGGTTAAGACTCCACATTATCAATGGAGGAGGCACAGGTTCGATCCCTGGTCCAGGAACCAAGATCACTTGCCCCTTGATGCAACAACAACAAAATACACACACAAACTCTGAAGGCAACCTGCCTGAGTTCAAATCCTGGTTTTATCAAATACAGTCTATTAGGTAAGTTCTTTGGCCTCTTTGTGCCTTAGCTTTCCCATCTGTATATGGGCTGATAAATTTTGAGGATTAAATTAATTCATATATACAAAGCTCAGGCTCCCCAGGTGGCGCTAGTGGTAAAAAAATAAATTAAATAAAATCCTTCTGCCAAAGCAGGAAACACAAGAGACCTGGGTTCAATCCCTGGGTTGGGAAGATCCCCTGGAGTGGGAAATGGCAACCGACTCCAGTATTCTTGCCTGGAACATTCCATGGACAGAAGAGCCTGGTGGCTATAATCCATGGGGTTGCAAAGAGTCAGACATGGCTGAGTGTGCACACACACGGTGCTCAAATACAAAGTACCAGAGTAGTAAAGCTAAAAGTACTTTACCACTAGTATTTTAACATGCAATTTTTAAAATTAGGTGTTCATATATTCAGGGAAATTGGGTGGTCCTGAGAATTTTCTGTACCATCTTGGCAACTTCCTATGAATCTATCGATAAAATTATTCCAAAATAAGTTTTGAAAAAGTTGCTTAAAAAAAGCAACTGATGTAAAAGATGGTCAAGACATAATGTTAGCTGAAAAAAAACTAAGATGCATAGTAATCTCTATTTTGTGTAGAAAAATGGGAACGGGAATAACTATATATTTGCTTATGTAAAGTGAAATTCTAGAGGGGCACATTAGGAATAAATAACAGTGGCTAGCTACTAGGGAAGTGGGCAAATGGACTTTAATTTGAAACGAAGTGACAGTTTCCCAAAGACTATTTTAAAATAAGAGCAGTAACAATAAGAATCACAAATAACACTTCCTTCAAAGCATAAAGGCATTTCCATTTGCAACAAGTTGAATAACACCAACTTGACAAATTACAAGTACAACGATGAAGTATTCTTCCAATGGGCTCATTTGCACTCAACATGTTAAAACTCAAAGATTTTTTTTTCCTTAGTTTTTTTCTTGGTTTCAGGAGGTTTTTTTATTATTAATTTTTAATAATGTTTTACAATGTTGTGTTAGTTTCTGCCGTACAGCAAAGTGAATCAGCTGTATGTTCGATCACCTTTTTTGGATTTCCTTCCCATTTAGGTCATGAGTAGAGCTCCCTGAACTATACAGTAGGTCCTCATTAGTTCTCTATTTCATACACAGCATCAATCATTCCTTACTTTTGTTTTTTTCTTTTTTTTTTTTTAATTTTTTTTTTTTATTTTAGTTGGGGGCTAATTACTTTACAATATTGCATTCCTTACTTTTGAAGGGAGTTGAAGTCACTCTTTCAGCTTCAGCTACACAAGGCTTTTGGAGTTGACAGCTGGCATGTAGACTTAGCGAAAATCTAATGACACTTCTAATTGGAAGCTTCTGAATTGAGGAAGATAACTTAAGGACACTCTAGCGTAAGAAGCACATGTTAAAGACCTCCCTGGATGGTCCAGTGGTTAGGACTTAGGCTTTCACTGCGGGGGGCCCAGGTTCAGTCCCTGGTCGGGGGAACTAAGACCTTGCAAGCCGCATGGCACGGCCAAAAAAGAAAAAAAAAAAAAAATAGAAGTAGCAGCATATGTTATCAATCCTGGGCCCTGACGGGATTACTTCTGGAGAAGGGACAATTACATACACAAAGTCTGGACTTAGCTAGCTAGTGGCTTCCTGGATAGCTCACGTGGTAAAGAATCCATCTGCAATGCAGGAGACCCTGGTTCGATTCTGGGTTGAAAGATCTGCTGGAGAAGGGATAGGCTACCCACTCCAGTATTCTTGGGTTTCTCTTGTGGCTCAGCTGGTAATGAATCTGCCTGCAGTGCAGGAGACCTGGGTTTGATCCCTGGGTTGGGAAGATCCCCTGGAGAAGGGAAAGGCTACCCACTCCAGTATTCTGGCCTGGAGAATTCCATGGACTATACAGTCCATGGGGTTGCAAAGAGTCGGACATGACTGAGTGACTTTCAACTTCGGACTTTCACTCTCCGGAGGAGAGGAACGTACAGATATCTTCAGGTGTACCCACCCACATTTCAGCACAGCCTCTATATCCCAACAAGGGATGCCAAACTAGATAGTAGGATGCTGTAGGGACCAGTGAATAAATTCTCCAAAATCTCTGGATATTTCTGTGAGTTCCATCTCATCTTAACTCCGTAAATGTCTTTTTAGCAACTTAAGGAAAATTATGCTAGATGCTATGATAAATAACACTTACATCTCAGTGGCATAAAGATTTTTTGTAACTATCACAGTTCAACGTGAACTGAAGGTTGGGGGAAACTTCTCCACAAAGTCATGTAGGAATCCAGGCTCTTATTTTAAAACTTTTATTTCTTTGGTCACACAGGATCTTAATTGTGGCAAGCAGGATCTTCCATCTTTGTTGTGGCTTGCAGGATCTAGTTCCCCACCAGGAATTGATGGTGGGGATCAATCTTTAGCCACTAGACCACCAGGGAAGTCCCAGAATCCAGGCTTTAAGAGCCAACGTATGACTTCCAGGTCATTCTGGAAACTGATATCCAATCAGCACATGGGAAATGAGTGGCAACTCAAACCGAATGTAACCCCAGCAAGCGGTTTTTTTTTATTTTTTAGAAGTTGGGAGTTATGTTTTATTTGGTGGGAATTTTAAGGACTTCAAGCCAGGGAGACAGCATCTCAAGTGACTTGGAGAGAACTGCTCCAAAGAGCCAGGTTACACAGAAGTTTTTTGACAAAGGGCAGGTAGTCTGAACATCAAAAGGTAGGTAGGTTTAGTCACTCAGTCGTGTCTAACTCTTTGTGACTCCAAGGACTGTAGCCCACCAGGCTCCTCTGTCCATGGGACTTCCCAGGCAAGAATACTGGGAGAGGGTTGTCATATCCTTCTCCAAAGAGGTATTTTTTTCTTCCCTATGTCACTGGCCAGAATTCAATCACCTCGCTGCAGGAGAGGCTGGGAAGTACAGTTTAACTGTACATCTCAGAAAAATTTTTTTAAATAATTTAGTGAATATATATCATTGTCTCTGCACAAGCAGCTAATATCATATTCTCCTCCTTTAAAATGATCATTTCCTGTTTCTCACTGCCCTTCACAGTACTCCTTGAGCTGCATGGATATTATTCCCAATCAATGAGGAAAATGCACTTCAAAGAAGACTTGGCTGACCTGACTAAATGGATATTAAGGCAATGAAGCAGAATCCAAAACCCACGTCTTCCCACAGTGCTACACCTCATCCAAACCAAAGGAGACACAACTTGTTCCAGTACTCAAATCCATCAGACCTTCAGTAAATTAGCAGCTTGTGCTGATAGCTTTCTTATATAGCTTATTTCCAAAAAAAAGTTCATCACCGACTTATTTTACAAGCAGTCGTAAAGTTATAAGGTCTATGTGATAAAATTTTAATGGAAAAAAATTTTAATGGAAATATATTTGAGAGAATAACAAAACTGATTGGATACAATTAACTCTGGACAAATTTCAGACATTGTTTTTTTTCAAAAATCGCCTCTCCCTCTTCTTTCTTCCGGAATTCCAATCAGATGTATATTGAATTTTATCCTATCCTCTACTTACCTCTTAAATTCTGATCTCTTCTTTGCTACTTTGTTAATATCTTCATATCTATTTTCTACTTTGTTAATTTCATCTGCAGCTCTTGTCCGGAGAAGGCACTGGCACCCCACTCCAGTACTCTTGCCTGGAAAATCCCATTGACGGAGGAGCCTGGTGGGCTGCAGTCCATGGGGTCGTGAAGAGTCGGACACGACTGAGCGACTTCACTTTCACTTTTCCCTTTCATGCACTGGAGAAGGAAATGGCAACCCACTCCAGTGTTCTTGCCTGGAGAATCCCAGGGACGGGGGAGCCTGGTGGGCTGCCGACTAGGGGGTCGCACAGAGCCGGACACGACTGAAGCGACTTAGCAGCAGCAGCAGCAGCAGCAACTCTTGTCAAATCTACTCTTTAATCTGTCCAATGACATAATTTATATTCATGTCTAGATGTTCAAATAGGTTTGTTTACAAGTCTCCTTCTTGATGGTTTAATCTTCCTTGTATGAACTTTTTTTTTTTTTTTTTGACATTTGAGTCACTCCCTGCTCATCGTGTGAAGAGGCCACGGGCTGGTGAATGTGAGGTCTCTGCTCATTTGTCTTCACACCTGTCACGAGTGAGCCTCCAGGAGAGGGGTGGAGCCCTTGGAAATTTGGGGACTTAATCCACTGCCCAGGCCAGTGGATCTACATGTACACCTCCTCCTAAAAGTACCTTTCAAAGCCATCTCTCACTTTGCTCAATTAGATATCTGGAACCTTGGGCATGCAATTCTTCTGTTTAAAAAATATCTACTGACCTGCACTAATAATGAACTATTTTGTGATTATAATTTTAAAAGTACATACTCAATGAAGAATGCTTATGGGAAGTGCATATTTATGGGAAGCCTTGCAGCCTGGACCCAGAGAGATTTCTGCAGATGTTGCTGATTCTGCTTCTGTCAGTTACTGGCATTACTGGCCCAAGTTCCAATTTTTATGTGAATATTTTGCTTGTGACTCCTGAAGTAAAAATTCAAACCCAAAGCCTGTTTGTGGTGCTGGCATGATTACAAGTTTTCAGCAGAGACCTTTTTCTCTACCTGGTGCCCAACTTTCTTGCTTGTGCCCATACATGTGCTTTCTTAGCCCATTTCTTTTCCTGAACCATGTGGCCCTTGGAGGGCTGGAGCATCAGCTTTGCAGCCCGGACCCCTGGGGACACGGTGAGCACCCCCACGCCCCCTCTCACAGTCACAGAGCCACCTCAGAGCCCGACTGCCCTGGCCATCAGTGTCCCCTTTGTTTCAGGATTCTGGGCATTTCCCTTGAGAGAGTCAATTCCTAGGCTGGTTGATAAGAAGTCCGAGGGTCCCCAAGGAGAGAGGGGTCTGGAATTCCCAAGGAGGAGGAAAGGACAAACTTTTTTTTCCCTCTACATTCCTTAGGATTATGTAACAATAATGTATCCTGCTTGAGGACAGTTTCTGGAAAAAACCTTCTGGCTAATGCTATTATCTTAAAATGTAAATTATGGGAGTGGGTCTAGTAAGGTCTTTACAACTTCCAGACATTCTTTTGATTCACTGTAATAAGTAATTAAAAAGTATATAACTCCATTGCTAACACTAGCTAGGGGGCACTCTTTCTGTCCCTTCTGATGTCTATGTCAGAAGCTGTCTCTTTTATACTTTAATAAAACTCTATTACACAAAAGCTCTGAGTGATCAAGCCTCACTTCTGGCACCGGATGGAATTCTCCTCCGGAGGCCAAGAATCCCAGCGTCTTCTGTGGTTCAGCAACAACCTTTCACCTTCACATTTAATCCACCAAATGGGTGGAAGGAGAAGGCCTCCATCCTATGCTTGTAATTCCATAAAAATATCAGCATGCAATGGAAAGGAACACCCACCGACAAATGGAAGCAGATGTGTTTTTGAGGAACACATTGGAGATGAAGCCCTTCTTTTAAAATCTGCCTTTTTATTGTTGTCAGTGTAACACAATTCGGGGAGAGAAATAAAAGAGACTACCTAAACAAATAAAACTATTACATAAGCTGATTTAAAAAAATAGGATCAGTAGCACAGGTTTGGGGGGATTCAATTTTTATTAAATCAAGCTTTTAAATCATATCCACCTACAGTCTGTAAACAAACACAGTCCGTGTGTAGGTAAAAGGCTCTTAGATCAGAGCTAGTGGAAGAAACTGAAGATTCCTTGGTACAGTGAGATCTCACTACTCCCTGGGGTGATGCCATGGGGCCACATGATAGCTAAGACTTAAATAAAAAACCAGAAGTTTAGCTCAATTCCACCTGCTAGGATGGGTTTCAAGATGGATATTGTTCCACATTATAGTAGGCTGGATTATCGCAAGGCAACAGTGTAGTTTTTACATTCACAGATTTGGCTGAAACAGTATAAATTAAGCTTCTTTTCTAGATGTCTCCCTCCCCAACTGCCATAATTAGTAGTAAGAAAGGTGAATTAAAATAAACGATGGACCACAGGTGGTTATAAAAATAGATAACTCGTAGAGTAATAAATATCTACAGTTAGCAAAGCATAAACTTATATAAAATTTATCTTTTTCTATATGTGCAGAATATCATAAGTATGTTCAAAAGGTACAGTCAGAAGACTTCAGAAGGGTGAGAAGGCATTTATAAAGAAAAAACACTCGAGTACAAAACCCAGATCGGAAGCTGAATGCAGATGAAGAATATACACAAGACAAAAATCTGAATCCTCACATCTGATGATGCTACTTGACAGACACCACAATTAGCTTACAGCCCTTTATGTATCTTAAAAAGTAACTTTGTTACTTATGTACAAACTTTTAAAAAGATTAATTATGAGACAAGCAAAAATTGATTAACACTAAATTGATTATCCCTAAATTTGAGTGGCACTAAAATCAATGAAACATTGTGTGCTTTCATATTCTCCTATGTATAGGAGTTTTTAAAATTCCCACAAATACAATCATTCCAGGTATAGAAGGGAAAAAAAAAATCCCAAGCTGGAAAATAAAAAGGTCAAAATCTCAAAGTGACTGAAAATCCATGAATATGTAAGAGACATTCATACGTTTCCCTAACACTCACCCACTACTATGTAAGGTAACCGCAGTGCTATCTTGAAACCAATCACATTTACAAAGATACAGTAATTTCCGTTCTAATTCTAGAATTAAAAGCACTTAGTCCACACAGTGTGCGTTTCAGCGAAGTTGACATCCACTTGGCTGTACCTGACAGTGTTGCCTTAAAGCTTCAGCAAAGATTGCGGCAGACCTGAACTTTATATAACGGTGCGGAATGAACAATACCACAGGTAGTCATTCATTCTCATTTCTTGCAGAGAGTGAAGTATACTTGCGCTGTCCTATGGTCGCCTCAGCCTGGAAATAGTGTTCCTTGGAAACTCTGGTAAGTTTCCTTGCCAAAAAAAATATCTTCGCAATCTGTCTGGGACTTGCTGGGCTAAATAAACGTGATCCATGAACACAGAGTCTATCCCTTCAGGAGGGGTGTACAGACATGGCTTTTCCCAAACTCACTGGATCTTGCCAGGGAACACCAGGACCACTGCTGGATCCTGGGACACTGGCTTCTTATGGAACATGGTTTGAGAAATGCTGTTCTAAATAATAAATCTTCTACAGTAGTGGTTCTCAGACAGTAGTGAGCATTGAAACACATGGAAGGCATGTCAAAGCAGAGATACAAGACCTCACTTCAGAGGCTGCGGTGGGGGAAGGACCTGGGAACCTGTGTTTCTAAGAGACTCCAAGTGGAGCAAATGGAGTGAGGTCCACACTGAGTGACAGCCTTCTAGACAAGGACCCGTGCAAGCCTCAACTGCAGAGAGCTGCCCATGCCCTCAAGAAAGCCTGGGTACAGCATTTGCTACGACCAATCAGCTGGAGTTCAAACCAGGCCAGTGATGACTGAGCCTCTGGATCTGGCCCTTCTCATCAGATGACCAGGCATGGAGACTGTACTTTAAAAGAGGAGTAACAGCTGCCCCCTTTCAGGGGATCTGTGAGGCTTACAGGAAATGTGTGAACAAAAGTACAATCTGACAAAAGGCATCATACAATGGTCGCTAATCAGAAGAACACAGCAGGAACATCCCCGGTGGGTTTTCTGCCTTCTGCCACTGCTGTGCCTTTACCAAAGTACATTCTGGTAGCTAACGAAGAGAAAAGAGGCTAAAAGTGCAGAAAACTGCAATGAGTGGGATATATAGATGAGTGGACTACCTAATTAAAATATGTAATTACTTAAAAAAAGAGATCAACCCACAATTGAAGTAGTTAATTATGCTGGCTCTGAGATAGTGTTTAAGGTACAGTATGTTGATCTTTGAACCCCCTCACTCATCTACTCTGCCATGTTAATGTTTGTTACATTTTAACCTTGAGAATGAGAAAAAAAAAATCCTTTGGTGAAACTCAAAACTTTTAGCTGCGATAGTTCCAATCTTGTTTGCTACCACGGTGGGAAAATTTCAAAAGTGATTTTTAAAAAGGGCCTTTAATTTTGGTTCATAAAAACATCCACAGAATGAGAAAGGAACACACACTCCCATGGTCACATATGTGCGTCTAGATGTTGCCCAGTAACATCTTAGCCAATGACCTTCATCTCGCAATTCAAAAGTGAACCTGGTAAAAATTCATACACATCCATGATGGGATGACAGTCAATCATACATCTTTGTTGCCAGGTCCTGGTTTCCACCAATCTAAATGTCTGATACGAAAGGCAGGCCATTTCCTGATAGGTTGCATGATTCACTCTATATATGCTCTGGATGGCTCTGGAGACAAGACAACATCTCTTGAACGGGCCGGCCTTCATAGCAGATCTGGTACACTGCAGTGAACAACGGAAACCTGGTTGGGGGAGGGGGGATGGGAAAAGACAAGTTAAGCCATCTGATCCACCTCATAGACCCAACCAGTCTTTCTGTCCTGCCTAAGAGATTGCAGACTAGCATGCTACCATTGGAAAACAAAGCGCCCTCCTTCACATCCCTTCCTTATGTGGTCTGCAGGGAGCCTCTACACCGTGGCTATAAGAACCTGGTACAACCTAAACCATCCTCTGGTCACTTACAGACCCGTTCTGGGGTACTCTTTACAGGGTGATCTGTGGTCACTGACATCAAGAGTTGCGGCTCAGGCTCTTGGCCAAATCTGGAATGGATTCAGGTTTACGTCACTATTTTAAAAGGTTGGAGAATAAATATTAAATTGTAGGGAGGTACTGCTTTTGCTTCTCTGAAATGAATCATCCAAGGATGAAGACGGAGGCAGCCCACACAGCATCACAAATAACGGAGGCCTGGAACACTCCCACAGGAATCAACTAGGGGACTCACGATCAGCAAAATGCTGATCTCACGTGGGAAGTGGAATTCATCCTGCTGTTTCTTCTAAGATGCGAACACAGGTATAAATGACAGTTTGAAATGGAAGAGGGAACAAAGGAGTGGGCTGATAATCCACTGTAAGAAAAGGTGACATTATCCCAGGGTACTGCTAGCTCACTCAGTATTTATTTTTTTAATGAAGAAATCACTAAGGAAATAACTAAGAAATGTCAACAGGCTTTCAAACCCATACACACAGCCTAAAGTGAGCTTGAAAGAATCACAAGAACCTTAAAAACCATTCTGAAAGCTATCTAGTTAAGCATTCTACAGTGATAACATGATTTAAGAACAGGAAACAGTGCTGACTGGTTACATGTCCTTATGACAGTCTGTCATTGTGGGTTTTTTAAGGTGCAGAATGTTCTGGCATTTTTCAGAGTCAGCTAGACTTAATAAAATCTGATTTCACAGCCTATTAACTTTGGGCAAGTTTCACAACCCCTCTGTCCCTCTGCTCATCTGCAGAATGGGACTGGACACTCAGGATTGTTGTATTAAGTGACTTAACGTGTGAGGTGGAAAATAATGACACTTGATATACGATGTGTGTAATAAACAGCAGCTTGTAAACGCAGCCACATCGCAGCCAAGGGTTCTAGACTATCCGAGAGGACAGGGCCCAAGCCTAGTTTTGCTCACCTCTGCATCAAAACGGCCTGGCCCAGTGCAGGCAAGAGGCAGGTGTTTAGTGAGTATTTGTCGAATGAATTCTTGTGAATGGGAGTTAATGCCAGATTTTTAACTCCTTCCTTTGTCCTTCCATGACTTAATTTTCCTGTTCCTATGATGAGAACAACTTGTATGTTCCTCAAGGAGAGTGGCAGGTGATGAGTGCCACCCAAAGCCATTCCCAACCCCCTTCTCTCCTTTCTGAGGTTGGAAATACCCTATCTCAGCCTTTCTTTCACACCAGAATTGGCCGAGTAAGCAAGTTCTAGCCAGCAAGACAGCATACATCTGGGAGGGTTTCTGGGGAAGATCTTTCTCTCCTTGAGAGGCACTGGACAAAAATATCTGCTAGACTGCCCTGGCTCCATGCTGCTGAGTACAGTTGTGAGCATGTGATGCCTGGAGCTGCTGCAGCCACCTTGAGGCTTTAAGGAAAGGCCAACAGGATCACTAAGATTCTAACCCAGAGACACTGCTGCTGCTACTGCTGCTGCTGCTGCTAAGTCGCTTCAGTCGTGTCCGACTCTGTGCGACCCCATAGACAGCAGCCCACCAGGCTCCGCCGTCCCTGGGATTCTCCAGGCAAGAATACTGGAGTGGGTTGCCATTTCCTTCTCCAGTGCATGAAAGGGAAAAGTGAAAGTGAAGTCGCTCAGTCGTGTCCGACTCTTAGCGACTCCATGGACTGTAGCCTACCAGGCTCCTCCGTCCATGGGATTTTCCAGGCAAGAGTCCTGAAGTGGGGTGCCATTGCCTTCTCCCAGAGACACTGAGACAACACCAATAACATCCACCTCTGGACTCTGTTATGTGAGAAAAATAACCGTATTGTTCAAGGTGTTTTAATTGGATGTTGCTTATGAAGCCAAAAGTACTCCCAATTTTCACAACTAGCATTTTCAAAATGTGTTCTGCAGAAGAGATGATGATAAGTGATATGGGGGGGGGTACATTTCTATTGACAAGTAACTTGTTTAACCCTCACAACCACACTGTAAGGTAGATAATATTATCCCTATTCTATATATGGGGAAACTGAGGCACAATTTCTGACTTTTGCAGCTAACACTAAACCACTAGGCTATAATGCCCATTTAAATGCTATTTTCTATCATTTAAAATGTTATGGGCTTTCCTGGTGGTCCAGTGGTTAAGAATCTACCTTGCAACGTAAAGGACACCAGTTCAATCCCTGGTCTGGAAGGATCCCACATGCTGTGGAACAGCTAAGCCTGTGCACCACAACTATGCAGCCAGCACTCTAGAGCCCTTGAGTGACAACTACTGAGCCAAATGCTACAACTACTGATGCCCGTGCAGCCAAAGCCTGTGCTCTGCAACAAGAGACGCCACCACTATGACAAGCCTGAGCACTCCAATGGAGAGCAGCCCCTGTTTGCAACAACCAGAGAAAGTCTGCATGTAGCAGTGAAGGCCCACCGCAGCTCCAAAATAAAAATTAAATCTTCTTTTTAAAAAAGGACTTATTTCAGGACCACGTGACATCCAAAAATAAAATAAAAGACTATAAAGCCAATTAGATCAGTTTGAGGAACTCTCTAAAAGAAGGTTAAAAGTGGAAGGAGGACATGGAAACCATTAACAGAATGAAGACAGCCTACCGGATGGGAGAACATATTTGCAAATGATGTGACTAGCTCATACAACTCAACATCAAGAAACAAACAGCACGACTGAAATACGGGCGTAAGAACAGAATGGATATTCTGCCAAAGAGGAAATTCAGATGGCCAACAGGCACAGGAAAAGATGTTCAACATCACTAATCATCAGAGAAATGCAAGGCAAAAGGGACATAACCTCACAGTTGTCAGAATGGCGATCATGAAAAGGAACACAAATAATCAATGTTGGCAAGAATGTGGAGAAAGGGGACCCTTAGTACATCGTTAGTGGCAATGTAAATTGGTGCAGCCACTGTGGAAAACAGCATGGAGGTTTCTCAAAACACTAAAAACAGAACCGCCTTATGACCCAGCAATCCCACTCCTGGGCATATATCTGAAAAAAAAAAACAAAAGCACTAATTTGAAAAGGTACGTGCACCCCAATATTCATAGCAGCATTATTTACAATTGCTAAAATATGGAAGCAACCTAAACGGTCACCAACAGATGAACAGATACAGAAGATTTGGTACACATGAACAATGGAATACTACTCAGCCATAAAAAAAGAACATTTACAAATATAACAAAAAAGATGCAGACTCACATATAGAGAAGAAATTAGTGGCTACCAGTGGGGAGAGGGAAGCAGGGAGGGGCAAAATAGAGGTAGAAGAATTGGGTATAGAAACTGTTATGAATTCAACAAGCTACATGCATATATTTTACCACATGGGAAATACAGCCAATATTTTATAATAACTGTAAATGGAGTATAAACTTTAAAAGTTGTTAATCACTATATTGTATACTTGTAATAGACAATGTTGCACAGCAACTATACTTTCAAAAAATAAACTAGTTTAAAAAAAAAGTGAAGGTCTTCCCTACTGGTCCAGTGGTTTAAAACTCCACACTCCCAATGCAGGGGGCCTGGGTTCGAGCCCTGGTCAGGTAACTAGATCCCACGTGCCACAACTAAAGGTCCCTAAAGCTCCCACATGCTGCAACTAAGATCTGGCATAGCTAAACAAAAAAATAAATTTTAAAATACAAAAAAGTTAAAGGAGGACAAAAGACAATGTTTCCCTAAAAAATGGACATAAACCTATCAATCAACTATCCCACTAATGGAGGCTGAGGGCTTAGATGTGTCAGGCCTCGACAAGGCAGAGATGTATGTGTGCTAGTGTTAGTCGCTCAGTTGTGTCTGACTCTTTGCAACCCCACGGACCGTCAGGCTCCTCTGTCCATGGAATTCTCCAGGCAAAAATACTGGGTTGGGTTGCCATTTACTTCTCCAGGGGATCTTCCAGACCCAGGGATCGAACCTGGGTCTTCCGCATTGCAGGCAGATTCTTTACCATCTGAAACATCCTTAAGGCACAGAGATGTACAGTATTATATATGAGGCCCCAGCCCTTTATAGCAATGTAGCCCCCTCAATTCACCCAATGCCCCAGCACCTCAGAATGGCTATATTTAGAGATAGTGCACTTAAAGAGGAAGTTCAGGGAAAAGGGTTCATTAAGATGGGCCCTAAACCAATATGGCTGGTGTCCTGATAAGTCTAGGACAGACACCAGGAGACAGGGGGGTAAGACCGCCACCTACAGGTCAAGGAGGGACGCTTGGGAGAGGTCAGTCCTGCAGACAGGTATCTTTTACTTCGGCCTCCAGAACTGTGAGAAGACATCTCTGTGATGGGAGCCACTCTGTCTGTGGCGTTTTGCCTCGGCAGCCTGAGCAGACAAACACCCGATACTCGCAGGCGGTCATAAAGACAGGCGCGAGGACACTGAAGAAAGCAAGTTTCGTCGCGGCATTAAAGCCCAGACAGCTTTAACATTACCAAGGGGAGACTGGCTAGTAAGCTGAGGTTCTCCCACTCTGTGGGATGTTCTGCAGACATTAAATGAGACCTCTAGGTGCAGATGTCGAACAATCTCCCAAATACACCCTGAAGTGAAGCAAAGGGACAGAGCAGCCTGTGGAGTCTGTCACTGTCACACAAGGGAAGGCACCACGTGGAAAGTTCAATGAACCCCGAGAAAGCTGCTTCTGTCTGTGGTGGGGATCAGGGCCCACTTTTCCTTGCGCGCCTTTTTGTATGATTTCAACGTTTTTTTTCTCCCAGAAGCATGGCCCCCCTCCCAGACTTGAAAAATCAAAGTAAACTTTTAAGTTTAGCAGCAACACATTAGCAACAATAGTGTCTAAACCAGGGATGTGGCAAACTATGGCCAGAAACACAAGTCTTGCCTGTGACCTCTTTTTGCCCCACCTGCAAGCTAAGAATGATTTTTACATAATTTTTAAAGGGCTATAAAAGGAAACAAAGACTATACAGGCAGAGGCCTGTGTGTAGTCTACAAAGGTGAAATTTTTGTTATGTGATTCTCTGCACAAAAAGTTGGCTGACTGCTGCTCTAGACAGTCATTTCAAAGCACGGGAAGTGATTTAAGTCCACAGGATATGGAAAAGGTTCTCTGAGGACACACCCAGGCTGCCTCATGGGCCGTGATGGTTGAGATGCTCATGAAGTGGGTTGTCCAGGCAGGTCAAACTGCCAGGCAAAGGCACACAGGAGCCTGAGAAAGAGGCGCCTGGGGCAAGGGAGGTCCACTTCCACTAAACAGGGCTCACAGGACATGCTGTTAGAAGCCAAGCTGGTAAGTGGACTGAGATGCCAACCTAAGGCCTGTGGACCTCATTCTCAAAGAATAGAAGGTCTCTGAGTTAGGGGTAACCACGGCGGTCAGCTGGTCTACCAGTTTGAGTTGTAGCTAAAAGGGCACAGAACAGCTAAAAACATGACCTGCCCAAGACCACACAGCTGGCGAGCCACAAGGCCACTGGCCTCCCCCTCGGCGCTCTTTCTACAGCAGGAAAGGGAGCAGGAAATGAAGGAAGACCAGGGTGATGATGGCTGGAACGGCAGAGAAAGAAATCTGGGTAAGAGGTGGTGCCAAGTGAGAATGGCAGGACTTCAGCTCCGCCTGAACCACTGAGCAACTTAACATTCAGCCTGGGAGAAGGGCAGGGACCCCCCAGCTGCGACCTCATTCGACCCAGGCACGACACAGTCCACTTCTAATCAGAAGGAAACGGGACATGACTAGGGAGAGGCAGGTTTCTCCTGCTTGGTTACATCTGCTTTTCAACAGGCGGGTACTGATCCCAGAACACCTGTTCCAGCCTGTTCCTCCTGCAGTTAGAGGGCGCACACGGACTCACACCGGCCAACCTGTCGATTCGGAATCCTATCAAAGGGCTGGACCCTAGCCTATCCGTGTGCTATCCTGGGATCCTAGGGTTCGACCTTGGTTGCACCCAGATGGTACTTTTTTTTTCAAGCAGAGTATGGATGGGTACACCTGAAAGGCGAGGAGACTCCAAGGTTCCTCATCACACCTTAACACAGGGCACCTCTGGTGCCAGAGTCCTAGGGGGACTCGTCCTTCCTTTTTTTCCTGAATTGCTTGACATTTCATTAACAAGAGTTATATTTTTATTAAAAGGACAAAGTAATCTTTTTTTAAAATTTTTAATTCAAAATATATGACACGTTGCTTTAAGTCATGCTTTAAGTCATGTCAACTCTTTTGAGACTCCATGGACTGTAGCTCTCCAGGCTTCTCTGTCTATTCTTTCCTGGCAAGAATACTGGGGCAAGTTGCCATTTCCTACTCCAGGGGATCTTTCCCACCCCAGGATCGAACCGGGTCTCCTGCTTGGCAGCCGGATTCTTTACCACTGAGCCACCCGGAAAGCTCATGTAACTCTCACCAAATACCCCACAGGGCAAGCCAGAATCTCAAACTCCTATTTTGTCCTGGGTTGGCCACGACGTTAGCCTGGGATTTTCTGCTTATGGAAAAACCCGAGTGAGCTTTTCGCCAACCTGATATGGTGCCTAACAGCACTCATTTCCCCTCCCTCATTTCGGATTTTGGGTAAATGCGTATTTGCAGGGCAGGCAGGCGTTTCCTGCCACAGACCCTCACGACACACGAAGGACAGCACTGGTCTGGAAGCTTTCTGTGCGTGCCTGGCAAACTCCTGAGCTCAAGCACTGACTGCGCTCATCAGCGAGCGGAATGCCAGCTGATCCTCTGGCCTCGTGGAAAATGGGCCACTTACTTGTCAAGCAGCCCCTTCTGTTTGAGGATGCGGTACACCTCGGCTGAAGTCTGAGGCCCTTGCAGCTTCTGTCCATTCAGCATCTCCTTCTCCAGTTCTTCGATGGTCTTAAAAACAATGGATGAAAACAATCTTATGTAACATCTAGAGCATCACTTTAAAAAAAAAATTTTGGCAGTGCCGCATGGCATGTGGGATCTTAGTTCCTCAACCAGAGATCTACCCCATGCCTGCTGCAGTGGAAGCTCCAGCCTTAACCACTGGAATGTCGGCAAAGTCCCTAAGGCATCACTTATCTTAAAAGCAGGGTAGGAGGGAGGGAGCAGCAGGCCAAGGAAAGATAATAACACAGAAGGTAGAGGTCATAGGACTGAAGCACTTGTGAGTGAAGGCAGACGGGCGTGGGCAGGACAAGCCCCGCACACACAGCCTCCGTGCCCTGGACAGAGGCTCTTCCCCAGCCCGGGAACCCCACCGCCCCCTCCAGGGGTTACCTTTCCAGTCCTGGCGAAGGCCTCCGCCACCTTGCGGTTCCGGCCCCCGTAGCAGGTGGTGATGAGGTCCGCCACTCCGCAGCTCTCCAGGAACGTGGCCGTGGACACCTGGCCTTTGCAGAAGATCCGGGCGAAGGCGATCATCTCCATGAGCCCCAGGCGGATGACAGCGGCTTTGGTGTTGTCACCACAGAGGAGGCCGTCGCAGAACCCAGCGCCTACGGCCACAATGTTCTGGGGAGGAGACAAGAAGCCGGGAGATGTGGTCCTTCACACACACACTGCGGGAAAGCATGCGGGGGAGGCGGGGAGGAGCAGAGGGAGGGATGCTGGCCGGCTTCTCCGGCCCCGCAGGACCCAGGGTTCTACTCCTGTCCTCTGAGAGAGAAGGAAGAAGGACCAGCTCCCATCATGGGGCAAAAAGCCCCGAGCACTCTGGAACCTGGACTCAGACGGAAGCATCCGCCAGAGAAAGGGAACGGCGCAGAGGCATCTCCAGTTAAATACTGTTTGTACAGACTTTCTTTCTTTTTTTTAAATAAATCAAAGACTTTATCCAACTGTAACACTGATAGAAAAGTAGTCAAGTCATAAGTGCAGGGCTTGATGAAGTTTCACAAACGACACACTCATGTATCCAGCACCCTGATCAAGAACAGAAGGTAACTGGTGCCCCAGAAAGCCCCCTTCAGGGCCCCCACCCAGTCACCCCAGCAACAAAGGGCACTGCTCTCCTGACTTGTAATGGCACACGTTTACCTTCCCTGTCCTGACACTGTGTGAGCAGAATCATACAGGATGTCATCCTTTGTGCCTATTTTCTCTGTCTCAATTCCACATCACACTTGTGAGATTCAGCCGTATTTTAACGCAAGACACATTTATTTCCATTGCTGCACTGGACTCCACTGTGCAAAAATAATGCAATTCAGCCCTTCGGGTGGCTGGCACTGGGGTAGTTTCCGGTTTGGAGCCACTGCAGATAGCTCTGCTACGACCCTAGGTACGTGGCCTCTGGCGACCCCAGGCAGGCATTTCTCTTGTGAGCATCCTTGGGGTAAAAGTACTGGGTAATGATGGATGCATATGTGTAGATCAAGTTTCCACCTTTTGTTTCATTTGATAATTAGCATTTGTGAAGCGCTGGCTTATTATGTGGCTCTCTGCTGGACACCAGGCAGCTCGGACACAGACCTGGCTCTTCAGGAGCCAATCGCCTAGTTTGGGGATCACAGATAAGGGCCAAATGACTGCTTTTGTAAGTCACATTGTACTGGAAAGTCGGCGTCCCTGTTCAGTAACGTATTGTCTGTGGCTGCCTTTGTGCTGTCAATGGATTTGAGTAGTTGTGCAGAGACTCATAAGGTCTGCAAGATCCACATTTTCTATGAGGCTCTTCTGGAAAAAGTTAAGCACTCCCGACTTAACAGGAAAATGTGTGCACAAATCACCGTGATGCTCAGCAGAAAGTGATATTTCACAAGAGGTAATGAAGGTCAGGTTTCAGTTCAAATCATCTGTACTGAGCATGGGCTGTGGGAAGCCCCGCTGGGCCCTGGAGGGGCGGAGGGGGCCCTGGGGGTGTGGGTTGGGGAAGCTGAAAAGACAGACACAGAGCTTGCTCTCAAGGAGTTGACAGTATCATTGGGAAAAGACATAGAAAAGCATATCAGGAGACAGAAGGACTGGAGTATGTGGAGAAGCTTCATTACAAAGCAGGGAAGCCTGCACAGAGCAGGTGGCATCTGAGCTGGGTCTCAGATCCTATGTAAAACCAGACAATCACATACGACAAGTAATGCCTGCGTGGGAGTGGGGGACACTCCTTTGGGACACCAGTCAAGCCCTCAGGCTTCTGGCCCTTTCTACATTACCAGTTTCCTCTCCAAAAACACTCGATGCAGGAAAAACGCAAGAACCACCTAACCACACAAGCATTTCTTTCCATAATGCCTGATGCCTGAACATGGATTTGTGCCTTCAGAGATCTTAAAATATGAATCCAGTTAGTAACCAAAGGGAGATAAGCTAAAAGAAAAGAAGCCCAGTCCTCCTCCCTTCACCTGTTCGGGCCCAGCCCTGGGTGTTGCCTGGCTTCTGGTCTCTGCCCATGTCCCATCTAAAAGGTCCGGCGGTCCCATCTCAAGTCGGCGGCTCTGAGGAGCAGATCCTAGTTTGCTATCAGCACCTCTCTGGTTCCTTCACTCTGCCTCTCACCTCTGCACACAATGCTGCCAGATGCCAAGCACGCCCAGCCAGGAGTCAGCCTCCCCACCCACGGCTGCATAAGCAGTGGGTGCCTGGGGCTGAAAGTTGCCACCAGGGAGCTGCTGTGACCCTCAGGCGGCACTGCCTGTGTCGCCCTTCCCGCCACGGCAGCCCGATGGAGGAAGCCACGGGGAGACACGAGCGGCACACGTGTGACTCCCAGAGGGCCTCCAGTTCTCAGTCTGCTTGGCTGCTGTGTGACCATGGGATAATCACTCCACCTCTCTGAGTCTTCTTGGCCTCGGCTGTTAAATTCGGGGCTTGGATAAGATCTCTCAAGGCCCTTCTGGTGGTGGCATTCCTCCAAGGAAGCTGGCTCAGCTGTGGCCCTGCCCTGGGACTGCAGACAGCAGGAAGGCCCTGGGGCAGCAGTGAAACCTAAGGAAGTGCAGGGGGACTGACCACAGAGGCCACGAGAGCCCACCAAATGGTTTTATGGAGGTTCCCCCATGGCAATGTGCCCAGGCCTAGGTTCCAAATGGTTAGACTGCTACGATGGCTCTTTGATGCCTCCTGGGCTGTGCCGTGGTGTCCCCCCTTTCCTCATGACACAACCATTCTGGGAGTCACCTGACAAACCAGCCCCGGCCAACGTCTATGGACTGGAGGGGAGATAGCAGGGACTTCCTTTCAACAAGGGGTTCCTGTACTCAGAAGAGAGAAAGACTATTTACAAAGTGTCTACAGTGAGCCCACCAGGCCACTGCCCACGTGGTCTCATCTGAATTCTCAGTGGCAACCCCAGCAAGTATGTGTCTGTCCCCTTAGCTGGCTCAAATGGTAAAGGATCCACCTGCAATGCAGGAGAGATGGGTTTGATCCCTAGGTTGGGACGATCCGCTGGAGAAGGGAATGGCAACCCACTCCAATAGTCTTGCCTGGAGAATTCCACGGACAGAGGTGGGCTGCAGTCCATGGGGTCGCAAAGAGTCAGCCACAACTGAGTGTCTAACACTACACTTTAGCTGGTTCACAGGGTCAATGGCTTGCCAAGAGCATCCCTCTGGTGACTGACGTGGTCGGGACATGCCCCCAGGGCCTGGCTCCACAAGCCCACTGCTCCCCCTACTCTGCTGCGTCCATAGTGTGGCCACCGTGGCCTGGCCATTCCCACCCATCTTGGGATCCAAGAGACCTTCCTGAGACACCCCTGCAAAGAACTGCCCCCTGGGAATTCCCTGAGGGTCCAGTGATTAGGACTTGGTGCTGTCACTGCTGGGGCCTGGGTTCAATTCCTGGTTGGAGAACTAAGATCTTGCATGCTGTGTGGCAGGACTGAAAAAAAAAGTATTAAAAAAAAAAAAAAGAGGACTGCCTTCCAAGCCTGCAGAGAGACTTGGGAGGTAAAAGGGGGAGGCCCCGGAGGACAAAAGATTTATGGGAAAGAATAGTAAAAATAACAACGCTTCCCTTACTGAACTGTTTCTAAGTGCTTCCTATATTATTAACTCATTTAATCTTCACAACATTCCTGCAAGGCAGGTTCTGTTACTATGTATAGTGTGAGGTGAGGACCCTTGGGCACCTGGGCTAAGTAGCTCGCCCAAGGTCCCACAGTCAGGACCAGTCTGGCTCCGCCATCTCTCCTGGGAGCAGATCACACGAGGCTGCTTCAGCCAGCAAGAGGAACAGACTGAGGGGCTGGTACAGCAAGACCTGAACTTTCTAACAGGAAGAGCTGACCCCAATCAACAGAAAATACTGAGGTGAAGGGGTGAGCTCTTGGTCACTGGAGGCATCCAAGGAGGAGCAGTATGGACGAGCCCTTAGCTGCCAAGCAGTGCTTCTGACCTTCTGTGTCACTGTGCTCAGAGAAAAGGCAAAGGAGAGTGCTCCCCACCGTGGTCTGGGGGCACACAGGTAGGGACCACTTCCCATTTCACCTGGACGTCTGACCTCCCCACCTCGGGGAGCAGTAGACCACTGCAGAGCCAACCCCTCCCTTCTCAGGATCCATCACCTTAAGATGGATCTTGAAATCTTTCCTCTCTCCCCTACCACTTATCACTGTCAAAAGAAAAATAAACACACTGAGGCAATCAGATCGTGTGTGAATAGCACCCAAGCAGATGTCCTCTGAGAGCACTCAGCTGTGAAATTTATCGTTATCCGCTGTACATTCAAATCTGCTTTAAACTATTCTGGAGCTAAAAATACAGTGATTTTCAGAAGACAGACATGCTGAAGCCCTTGCCCATTTCCCGGGTGGTGGCAACACTCAGAGATACCCTTCCCGACGTGTTGTCTTTGCAATCTTGCATCACAGCAGATATAAAACTGGAGGAGCAGCCCATGCTACCTGCAGGTTATGCAAACACTCCCACCACCTCGGAAGAACTGCCCCACTGAAAGCCAAGTCAGAAGTTTCTGAACCCATCTGACTCTTCCCAAGGCCACCTTCAAGTGCATCTAACCTACAGGAAACCTGCAGAGTGGAGGCTAACTAACTGCATGCAAGGTACCACCTATGGTGTGTAGGTCAAGCCCTGAGTAAGGTCAGCCATCTGAGATGTCAAGGAGGTCCAAGGTCAAGTCCACATTCAGCCCCACAGGCTGGGCAGCCTGACGAGATGTGCATGTTTGATATCTGCTCGTCCAACAGAGTGGCCACTAGACCTTGAAACTCACGAAAGACTCATGTGACTACGGAGTCTGAAATGGTGCTACTGTGACTCTGAAACAGAATTTTTAATTTTTATAAAAAAGTTTTAAATAATTTGCATGTAAATGAAAACAGCCACATATGCTACTGGGTTCTAGCTGGAGCCCTGGCTAGAGACTATGTGCCTGACTGTGACCCACAGCACATTCATCACAGCCCAAGGCCTGGAGAAAACCCACACACCCTACAACTAGGGTGGTGAGCCTCAGCACAGACGGCCCTGCAGAGAACACGGTGCATCCGTGGCAGAGGTGATGGGTGTATCTCCCCAAATACTCTCCTCTTCTAGAGCCTGAGGCCCTGATGTTCATGCAAGTATATTTTTCCCAGGGGGGTGGAAAAATTCTCAACCTCCCTTGCAGCAGGGAGTACCATTAAGTACTAACTGCCCATTAAGATGAAGCCAGGGATTTCCCTGGCAGTCAGTGGTTATTAAGACTCTGTCTTCCCTTGCAGGGGGTATGGGTTCAGTCCCTGGTCAGGGAGCTAAGATTCCACATGCCACAGGGTATGGTCAAAAAAATTAAAAATAAAGCCAAATGTTACACTGCAACTCCCCAGAATGCCTTAAAAGACAGCTGCCACATGCCCTTTGTCTTTGTTTCTTTTTTTATCCTGTTGCCTGGAAGGCAGATGTGATGGTTGGAGCCCTGGTCACCATCTTAGAACATGAGGACAAGGGTCATCTCTCATGAGCTGGAGGGAGCCTGGGTCCCTGAGAATTTTGTGGAGTGTAATTTTCATATGGAATTAGGATTTCTGCACAAGAAAGAAAGTTCTACCTTGTTTAGCCACTATTATTTTGGATCTCTGTTAATGAAACAATCCTGATAAACCATTTATTAAAAATAACAGATTGAGCTAAATACTTATGATTTTTATACTTTTCTGTATGAAGAACATCTTAAAATTTACATTAAAAAATACATCCCAAGGGAAAGAAGCCAGACACACAGGAATACATACTGTACACGTGTATTATAAAAATTCTACAGTGAACAAAAGCAGATCAGTGGCTTCTGGTTTGGGAGGGAGGAGTAAAGTGTAAAAACACTTATGGAGTTGCCTGGGGTGATGGAAATGTTCTGTATTGTAGTGATGATGTTCAGGGTGTATATACCCAACTGTTTAAACCTACGTATCATATATTTAAATCAACACAGTTTAATGTGGATGTTGCTGCTGCTACTGCTGCTGCCAAGTCGCTTCAGTCATGTCCGACTCTGTGTGACCCCAGAGACGGAAGCCCATCAGGCTCCCCCATCCCTGGGATTCTCCAGGCAAGAACATTGGAGTGGGTTTCGATTTCCTTCTCCAATGCATGAAAGTGAAGTCACTCAGTGGTGTCCGACTCTTCGCAACCCCATGGACTGCAGCCCACAGGGCTCCTCTGCCCATGGGATTTTCCAGGCAAGAGTACTGGAGTGGGTTGCCATTGCCTTCTCCTAACGTATGTGGATTATGCTTAAATAAGTTCAGTTCAGTCTTTCAGTCGTGTCTGACTCTTTGCAACCCCATGGACTGCAGCATGCCAGGCCTCCCTAAATAAAGGTGATATTTAAAAAAGAATACTCACTCACTGATTAAGAGATTCATGTAGCTAAGAGATGAAGGACATTCTGAAGGGTGTAAGATGCACTGGTACAAAATGATTTTGTATAATTCCCTTGAATGTTCCTTTTCTTTCAACATTGTAGGAAGCTGTTCTCTTTCCTTCTCTTCCCCCCACCACCTCGCCCTTTTTTTTTCTTTTTTGGTAACTCAAATGCCCTCACGTTTTTGAGCATGAAAGAAGTGTACTTTAAAAATTTTTTAGAATAGAGAAGATGACTAAAGGTTGTTAATGTGAAAAAAGTAAAACATCCAAAAAACAATGATTATATGTGTATAACTGACTCACTCTGCTGTTTAGCAGAAATAAACACAACATTGTAAACCAACTATAGTTCAAAAAAATTTTTTAAAAAGGTAAAACATAAACTACTTGAACAGTAAGATGCACTTTTTGTTTTAAAAAGGGGGACACGCACATACTTGTGCTTGCTAAAAAGACTGGAAGGGTAGACAACAAGCATTAACAGTGACTATCTCAGGATGCAGAGATTATAAGTCATTCTCACTTTCTTCTCTACACCTCTCTGTAGTATGAAGCTATCTTTTATTATGAGGGAGAAAACAAAACTATTAATTATGTAATCAAGGAAAAATAGGCCCATTTGCCCTTGGTGGGCAGGCTCTAGCAAGAAAGGACTTCATTTCATTCAACTGCCTGGACACAAACGAGAAAAGTCAGGTCATGCAGAGTAACCAAAGAACCCCAGACAGATTCTTCAAACCCACGTTCACATTCTGACCGAGCTAGTATTTGCTACATTTGAGTCATTCACTCTTTGGCGCTCTGTCTCCTTATTGGTCCGATGGGATGGTTAGCCTCAGTTACTGCCCAAGAACCTGCCTCTCAGTTTTTGAAGCTCCCAGCTCTGACGCAGGCTGGCAGGAATGATGGTAACCACTCCTGGTTGAAAGGAAAGCCAGGGGCAGGATGATAAATGGTTCTCAATCCCCATCTACCTCTGCCCCTAACGAACCACTCTGTCATGGTAGCAGGAGGCTTCTTGCCAACAGAACCGAAAAGCCGTGCCCAGTTCAGAAGCAGGGCCAATACGTGGTTCCATCCACAGAAGCTTCTCCAGGGCCCTCAATCTAGACTCTTTCTTCTCTCCCACCCCCTTCCCCTGCACCTTTGTTCTGGGTGGGTTTTCACAGCTTCTCCATCCACCACCAAAATTAGCCCAGTCACTTCATGACAGTTCTGGAGCATGTGGGCTGTGCTGAGCAATGAGACCTCCCATTAGTTTAATGAAGGACTATTAAAAACACATAAAAATCTCACCCAACAATAATAAAGAACGCAGCCAAAGTCAGCATCTTCAGTGTATAACAGGCTGCGTGCAACGTGAGAGTTCCCTGCCAGCATTCAGAAAGATGAACGTGGGCTGCCTGGGGGCCCAAGTCTTTCGTTGGCTTCAATTTTTAAAACTCTCATTGAATGGAGATGTGACTACACATACACACACGACATTAAGTGGTTTTAAATTATGACTAGAAGAAAAGATGTATAATTTGCAGAAAGCATGAGAAGGTGCCCTATGGACAGGTCTCCCTGCATTCTTTTGATCTTTGCAATTTTCACCTGACAAAGTAAGGCGAATGTCAGATTAATTTCCTTCCCTAGGTGCTCAAATTCCTGAAAAGTAGCTTCTGCTACAAAAGAAATGACTCAAAAGTGACTCAAAGGGGTTATTCATTCACAGGGAAGCTCTGTATTCTTCCTTTTTTTTTTTTGAGATGGCAGCTAAGGCAGCTCTGCTTCCAGGGGAAGAATGTTCAGAAGTTACAGCCCTATTGGCTGTTGCCCATTGTCAGGGTGGAGAGGAGCCCCAACCATGACTTTCTTCTAAGATTTTTTTTTTTTTTAATGTGGACCATTTTTAAAGTTTTTATTGCATTTGTTACAATATTGCTCCTGTCGCTTATGTTTTGGGTTTTTGGCTGCAAGGCATGTAGGATCTTAGCTCTCCAACCAGGGAACGAACCTGTACTCCCTGCAGTAGAAGAAGTCTTAACCACTGGACCACTAGGAAAGGCCCCTGACCACAGCTTTTAAAGGCAGAGGG
Source organism: Okapia johnstoni (assembly GCA_024291935.2). Lineage (NCBI taxonomy): Eukaryota > Metazoa > Chordata > Mammalia > Artiodactyla > Giraffidae > Okapia > Okapia johnstoni. The sequence continues at coordinate 5,609,055 of CM044323.1, read as the reverse complement.
TTACAAGTCAGGAGTCCAAGTACAAACATGGAAATTTCCCTTGACATTCTCAAGTCACTAGCCAAAAGAAGCTGCCTCTTTAATCTGATCTTTTCCCTTTACAGGCAAAAATTTAGCTATTCTTAGAAAAACCTGCCAGCAGCAGATTGTTTTTTTCTTCTTTAAAAACAACAACCAACCATACCATCAAACCAATAGATCATCCAGAGCGACCAAGTTCATCTTCCTGCTCAAGATAACACGTAGGAGAAATGTAGGAATTATAGAATACTTGGCTCCCAGGTAAGACTCTACAATCAGAGTATGCCCCTGGCTTTCCAAATGTTCATGCCGTCCACTTCCCAAAGAACAACCTAGCACACTGCTCCCAGATTTACAAACAGAAGCCAACCATGACTGCGAGAGGAAATCTAACCACCCAGGAAAGGCTGGGGCTGAGCAGGAAGTGATAAACAAGGCTGCCAATTCACTATTCTCCCCAGAAGTACGTGCGCAGAACACAGAGCTCATTCTTAGAATGGGATGCAGTGACGCTGGCAGTGGCCCTGCATGAGGACTCCTCCCGTAAGCAGAAATGACAGGGCTGTTTTACCTTCAGAGCACCACACAGTTCAACTGTGTCTGCGTCATCCACCACTGTAATTCGAAAATTCGGAGTCTGTAGAAGTTCTTTGAAGAGAAGGCCGTTCTCCATTATCTTGCTGCCTATTGAAAGGTTAGAAAAAAAAGGAAATTAATAATGGCCTCTCGCTTTCGCATCTAACACAGTTAAAAATGAGTTTTGGACTTCCCTAGTGGTCCTGTGTTAAGACTCCATGCCCTTGATGCAGGGGGCATGGTGCCATTCCTGGTTGGGGAACTAAGATCCCCCCATGCCCTGGGGTGTGACCTAAAATTTAAAAAAAAAATTTTAAGCCAATAAAAAAATCTTTTTAAAAAGATCTTTTTCTCAGTACAAAAGTGACATACGTTCCTGATAGGAAATTTCATCAAGTCACAGGACTAGAAATAGAAAATTAAAATATTCCACGATCCCACCACAGATAAAATCAACTATTTGGCATATATCTTTAACTTACCAAAATTGAAATATACATAGTTTTTCTCAATTGAGAACATAACATGGATTTCACAATCAGCTTTCCCCTATTTATGGCAGGAATAATTTTCAGTGATATATTTTCTACATTATTTTATTAATAAATGGCTGCTTTGTATTTTATTGTACACATGCATTATATTTTATCTAAGTGTCTTTCTATTGTTAGAGATCTAAAATTGTTGCAACTTTTTGCTACCATAAACACTTATAGGCTCCCTCCACAGGAAGTACCTCCCTTTCCACCAATGCTAGGCCTAACCTCAGGATGTGCCTGGACTCAGCGGATGAGACAATTTCCCCACCCTTGGGCTCAGTCACGTGACTGGCTTTGGTGAAAGTACAAGTGTTAGCTGCTCAGTTGTGTCAATTCTTTGCGACCCATGGACTTAGCCTGCCAGGCTCCTCTGTCCATAGAATCCTCCAGGCAAGAATACTGGTGTGGGTAGCCATCCCCTTCTGCAGGGGATCTTCCTGACCCGGGGATCGAACCTGAGTCTTCTGCATTGTAGATGGATTCTTTACCACCTGAACCAGTTACATGACTGGCTTTGGCTAATGGGACCAGACCTGACACAGCAGAATCTGAAGCCCGTCTGTGCAATAGCAGGGCTGGTTCCCATGACCGTCTGCCTTCACTGTGGGAACACCCCCCAGCCGGCCTGCTGGACCCCACAGGAAGACAGGAGCACAGCACTGCCTCCCAGTGCACCCACAGATGTGTCAGCTGTGCTTATTTTGGACGCCACCAAGAATTCAGGATTATTTGCGACTTAGTATCACTATGGCAACAGAGAACTGATACAACATCAACAAACAAGTTCAGTGACTCAGTTGGTGGAGGATGGAAATGCATTCAAAGGCTCCTTATTTCTGCTCCCCACTGGGACCATGCTTGGAATGATGTAGAGGACCAGTACTTTTCACATGATACTTTTCTATTTATATAGAGGCTTTCCGTTCAAAACAAAACTAAAACTTAACAGGTAGAGCTTGATGTGAGATCTGCTCTGGTTGGTGGGGTGTGGGGTGGCACTCAGCTCCAGAAATCAGGATGATAAAATCCACCAGCTCAGTCCTGGCTCCCACATCATGCTCTCCACACAGAGCTGGCAGAAAACTCACCCGGGGACCACGGCACTTGGGCTCTTCCAGACTTGAGTTTCCTAAGCCTGTTTCCCAAGCTTGTCTGCACATTACAATCACTGGGAGATCTTTAAAAACACCAAAGGCCAGCCACACCCCAGCATCCATTAAATCACAAGCTCTGAGGTCAAGCAGACATCACTAATTTCTGACACTCTCCTGGTGACTTCAATGGGCAGACAAGTTTGAAAACCTCTGATGTAAGATCCTAACCTCATAAGTAAAACACTATGGCACATTCAGCACTGTCACGAGGTTAGATAAGAATGAGGTGTGCAAACTGCCTATTTGTTACAACAAGCATGCAAAGGTGTATATAATCACAACGCTGCTGCTGCTAAGTCGCTTCAGTCGTGTCCGACTCTGTGCGACCCCATAGATGGCAGCCCAACAGGCTCCCCCGTCCCTGGGATTCTCCAGGCAAGAACACTGGAGTGGGTTGCCATTTCCTTCTCCAATGCATGAAAGTGAAAAGTGAAGTGAAGGTGCTCAGTCGTGTCTGATTCAGTGACCCCATGGACTGAAGCCTACCAGGCTCCCCTGTCCATGGGATTCTCCAGGCAAGAGTACTGGAGTGGGGTGCCATTGCCTTCTCCATGAGATAGTGATATTTACATGCCTATGATTGATTTGCCCCATTGACACACAGGAGGCCCCAAAGAGGTTTACTGAGTTGCCCTCGGTCACACAGCTAGTAAGAGGCAGAGCCCAAGTTCTAAGCCAGATGCTCTGGCTCCAGGACCTATATGATCTCTCTCTATGCTATGTTCCACTCAGGGGCAGGAAGAGAGAAGCAACAAACAGACATTACAATTAGAGCCACCGTCTTACACTGCAGGAAAAAAAAACAGCAGGATGTTCAACAACATTACACTCGGAAGCAATATAACATCAAAATGATCCGGGGAGGCCTTCCCCAGTGGTCCAGTGGTTAAAATTCCACCTTTCCAATGAACAGGGTGTGGGTTTGATCCCTGGTCGGGGAACTAAGATTCTGCATGCCAAAAAATAAAACAAACAAACAACCAAAGTTCAGAGAAGAGTAGAGAGAGGGTGGAAAACAGATGGATAAGGCCAGCCAGCAGTTAACCATAACTAACGATGGGTAGTGTGGGGTCCTAATACAGGTCTCTCTACTTTCGTTTGGTTTAAGGACATTTTCCATCATAAAATGTTTAAGACAGCTACACCGGACACTTAGAAACATTTTCTATTCTACAGGCATTGCTATGATGTCATTTAGCTGAATGCTCGTTCGTCCAAATATTAGAACTCTCTCTGTTTGAGCAAACTGTCCTCTTCCTTTTATAAACAGTCCTCCAGACCAGCAGCCCTGTTTCATCACCTGGGTTGGGTAAACCAGCCCCAGATCCACACCATGATGTAGTTATCGTCTTTCTCTTCTGTCCCTCTCCATGGGCCACTGCCAGGTGCCTGCAACACGAAGGGCACTCACAAGCATCACAGACAGGTCCCCACTCCCTCCACTAAGCTACTCTGATAGAGCCGTCAGCAGCTGTGAGTAACTGGATCGGGGGAAGGGAGAAGAGCTTTCTCCATCTACCACTGATCAAGGTGGCGTCTGCTCGTACCTCTGTGCTGCAAATTATGCACGGTGTTCATTAGAGGTGAGCTTGATTTAAAGGAATCTTACATTTTCTCAAATGCACCTTTTATTTATTTTATTCTTTTCCATTATGGCTTATTACAGGATATTGACTCTAGATCCCTGTGCTATATAGTAGGGCCTTGTTGTTCACCAATTTTATATAATAGTGTGCATATGCTGATCACAAACTCCTAATTTATCCCTTCCCCACCCCTCTTTTTCCTTTGGTAACCATTGTTTTCTATGCCCGTGAGTCTGTTTCCATTTTATAAATAAGTTTGCTTGTGTCATATTTTAGACTCTACATGTAAGTGATATCAAATGATATTTCTCTTTCTCTGTCCGACTTACTTCACTTAGTATGATCATCTCTCGGTCCAATCATGTTGCTGCAAATGGCATCAAATGTTTACCCTTTAAATTTTTAAATCTTGTATTATTTTAAGTCATGGATAACAAAGCATTGACCGTATTATTATTACCAGTCTTAGGCAGTGATGAGGCAAGAAGGGACCCAGGACAGGTGATCCAGAACAGGGAATGCCCATCAGCCATGTGTAAGGGCTTGTCAAACTCAGTGTGAACCAAAAGACAGGAAAATCCCCCTTCTCTTCCACACCAAATTTTGGAGACAATCAACCTATTTAATAAGACTCCTTCACATCCCACATCTCAGTCCATAATTCTCTACTGTTTGTGTACTAAGCAGCTCCTTCCACAAAGACGGGGCTTATGTCTCCTTGACATTTAGCACCACAACTGATATAGAACAGACTTTAGACAGTATTTGCAGGCTGAGCAGACATCTCGGACTTCATTAAGTCATTCTCACAAAGCTGGGGGGGGGGGCCTCACCACCAGGGGGCACCATGGCTCACAGCGCCTGTTTGACCCATGTTCCCAGGGTGGCCTTCCTGGCAGCCGGGATCCAGCCCAGGGTCCTGAACTGCACTAGTGGCCAGGCCTCTCCAGACTTCTCCTTTAGACTTGCAATGTCTCCTATGACACTGACATGTTTCAAGAGCATGGGCCAGTTGTGGGACTTCCCTGGCGGTGAGGTGGTTAAGACTCTGGGCTTCCAATGCAGGGGGTGAGGGTTTGATCCTTGGTTGGGAAACTAAGATCTCATATGTCACAAGGTGCTGCCCCCCCAAAAAAGTGTGGGCCAGTTGTTTTGTACCATGTCCTTTCCTTTGGCCTTGTCTAATATTTCCTGTTGATTAAATTCAGGTTATATAAGAAAATTTAGAAAATATTACTTGCCTGTTCTATCTCACTTTGAGTATTTAATCTAATTTAATGCAGATCACTCTTTCCAGTCCACGGGCCAACCCACAGAAGGCAGAAGAAGCAACGCGTAAACAGAAGCCAGAGAAAGAGATGCGACTTCTGTGCGTTTGTCTATCTTTACAAAGTAAAAAAGCCAGATGCACCCAAATGGGAGCTTTCCTATAACAAGGCTAGGAGGCTGGTAGAAACCCTAGCCAAAATCTATCAGTTTAAATTTGGAGATGAAGTCTGTCTCAACCCTACAGAATGACTGGGGTTAATTGGTCAATCCCAACCAAATAACTAGCAAATTGATTACTAGCAAATAGGATTATGCTGGGAAAAATAGCTAATAATTATTTTTGAAAAATTAAAGTGATTACATAACAGTTTCACAGGCTACATTAAAATCGTAGATGAATAAAGATGAATGAAAGAACTAACTGAAAAGAATAAACCTAAGTGCAGCCTAGCACACACACGTGATTTCATTCTTTATGGAAGGATACTTAGCAACTACCAACAATGATTTCCTTCGAGAAGAGGGAGTAGGTCTTAATTCTAATTTCATGCCTTCTTGTACTGTTTGAATCTTCCTGCGTGCTCAGTTGCTTCAGTCACGTCCAACTCTTTGTGACCCTGTAGACTGCTGCTCTCCAAAATTATTATTTCTCTCTCACGCACACACACACCCCCCCCCAGTGCCCAGATATATGGGACCGTCAGTGGAATGCCATAACCACAAGCATAGTTCGTCACAAGTAGAAAAAATAACGAAAATTAAATGAAACCTGAAATGGTTTTCCTAAATCAGAGAAAGACAAATATGATATGACTTATATGTGGAATCTAAAAAAAGAATACAAGCAAACTTATTTTACGAAACAGAAACAGTCACAGATACAGAAAACAAAGCAATGGTGTGTGTGTGGGGGGGTAAATTAGGAGATTAAGTTGGGCCTAGACACACTATTACATATATAATAGGTAGCTGATAAGAACCTATTATATAGCACAAGGAATGCTACTCAGTACTCTGTAATGACCTATATGGGAAAAGAATCTAAAAAAGAGTGGATATAAATAAGTGATTTACTCTGCTGAACAGCAGACACTAACACGACATTGTAAATCAATTATACTCGAATAAAAATTTAAAATCAATGTGATGTGCTAAGTTGCCTCAGTTGTGTCCGACAGTTTGTGACCCTATGGACTGTAGCCTGCCAGGCCGCTCTGTCCACGGAATTCTCCAGGCTAGAATACTGGAATGGGTTGCTATGCCCTCCTCCAGGGGATCTTCCCAACCCAAGGATCAAACCCATGTCTCTTACACCTTCCCCATTGGCAGGCGGGTTATTTACCACTAGTGCCACCTGGAAGCTTCTGAAATAATTAAGTTTTAAGAAACGGCTTTCTTTTGATTATCTCTATTTCCCATGGTAATCAGGTAATGTCTGTATAATTATAAATAAAAGATAAAAAAGAAAAAGAAAAGTTAAAAATCTCCTAACTTACATGCATGCATAAAACCCTTTTCCCATCCATCCCATCTTACTCAAGACAGCCTGATCTCTCCCAGAGCTTCCTTTCATGAAGCTGCCAAGGAGAAATGATTCCCATCACTGGTGCGTTTGATGAAAGTGGAAGTAAGTCCTGGAGTGGTAGATAAACTTAAATACACTCTGCAAAGTACTCTATGAGCCTATACCATGGTATGTGGGCACTTAGGAATTCTGAAGCCCTTTTTAAAAGAAATAGACGTGTTCACAACACTGATGTGAAAGAACAGAAAGGGCTTTCTGTTTCAGGAACCAGGAGACCCAAGTTCATGTCTGGATTCTATATTTGCTGCGTGATCTTGGGGCAGGTAGCTTACTTCTGAGCCTCGGCTTATTCCTTTGGAAAGTGGGGATCACTCCCATCAATTTCTAGATCTCCATGGAATCCAGTGAGGCTTCAGATACTGGCATTTATGAGTAAAGAAAAGCTAGGTTTCCCTTGGACTGCACAGAGATCAAACCAGTCAATCAACCCTGAATATTCATTGGAAGGACTGATGCTGAAGCTGAAACTCCAATCCTTTGGCCACCTGATGCGAAGAACTGACTCATTTGAAAAGACCCTGGTGCTGGGAAGGACTGAAGGCTAAAGGAAAAGGGGGAAGCAGAGAATGACATCGTTAAATAGCATCACTGACTCAATGGACATGAATTTGAGCAAGCTCTAGGAGATATCGGAGGACAGAGGAGCCTGGTGTGCTGCAGTCTAAGGAGTCGCAAAGTCGGACATGACTTGCTTTCCCTGACCCCCTGACTCCCACACCCTTCATGCAAGGAGGCAGCTGTCTACAAGCCAAGAAGAGAGCCCGCACCATAGAAAAGTGTCGGCTCAACCCTGCTCTTGGACTTTCCAGCCTTCAGAACTGTAAGAAATAAATTCCGGTTGTTTACATAAAAAAAAAAGAAAAGCTGGGTTTCTAAGGCCAAGGGAGCTCCACCATGGATATAAACATCTGCTTCTTGGTACAAGCAAGCACCCTTGCATTTCTGTGAATAACCTCGACAATGCACTACTGGATCGTGGCGGGCCACATGATCTCCTTGGCTTTACTTTCACTCCAGAGTTTGTAGAAACGCTTCATCCCCACAGAACAGCCTCCTAACATAAAATTTCCACCCCACTGAATGTCCACGCCAGGAATGTTAAGGGGGCAGGGAAGAGTTCACTACAGAGAATTCCAGAAGTGGAACATGTGCCTGTTAAGACACACAATGTAACCTCCCTTTCCCCAGTGGCCCTCACCGATGGTGGTCTCGCAGAACTTGCCGGCGGCCACCTCGTTGGCAATGTTAGCTCCCATCAGCACGCTGATGTCAATGCCCATCTTCTCTCGGATGATGTCAGAAATGAGCTTCAGCCCCTCAGGACCCTCGTCTATGCCCTGCAAGGATGTCAGTGGGTTAGAGGAAAAGAAACCCCCAAGGACAAGAGGCTGCAGACCGTTGCTTTGTAAGTCATCTAGATTCAGACCTCCAATGGCATAGGCAACTGAAAAATCTCGTTTCTAACAGTAAACAGACATAGTGTGCATATACCATTTGAAGAGTAACAATAAAGTGAAAATGAACGTCACCATACAGGTTAAGAAAAAGAACATGACGGACACCACTGAAGTCCCCTGGGTCTATTCCCAAATTCGTCCTTCTCCTTGCTAGTGTTTCCTGGTTGCTGCCAGGGTGAACCCCCCCCCCCCATCCTCAACGCCATTTATGCTCTGTTCCCTTGTTTTTCTTGTTCATTTTGTCACATGAAACTATCCCTAAACAGTATGTTATAGCATTGTGCCTGTTTTTGAAAGCCTATAAGTGAAACTGTACCTCTCACCTGTGATGTGCTGCTTTGTGCTATATTACTGTTTGGGAGATTCACCCACGTGGCCACATGAATATTCTGGTTCACTCCTGTGTAGTGTCCCATCATTCATTTGTCCATCCTATCGATGAGTGACATTTGAAGTGTGCTTGCTTTCATAAACATTCACCTACAAACACAGTCTCTCAAGAGGGTTCTTAACCTTTTTCACAACACAGACTTGCCCCCGGCAGTCTGATGAAGTTTATGGATTCATTCTCAGCCTCCATATGCATAAAGCAAAATACAAGATCACCCAGCAAGGCAATTATTTTTAAATACAGCTATCAAATGTTAAAAAAAACCCACAAACCTATATTTGTGACAAAGTAATATATGTATTTTCTTATTGCAATTATAAAAAGGTGCCATAGCAGGTCTAATTACTATAATTCCCAAGTAGTTGGGAATAAATGATACCTTGAGATATCTGAAGCCATTGTAAAGTAACATGAACACATCTATCATTTGTATCGACCACAGGGTCAAGGTCCTGCTAACATATCGTCACTGAAACTCTGGCTTGTGGCCTACATTCATAAGTGAAGGCGATGGTCCTTTCAGTTAGAGGTTAAAATCAATAAAAATGCAATTCCATCCCCACATTTAGGTCCACGAACCTCTTGAATTCTGTCTGTGGGCCTCTGGGGATGGTTTGTGGACTTTTGGTTAAAAACGCCCTCTCCAGGGAATAAACACAGGAGTGGGAATTGAAAGATGATTAACTTCCCAGCCAATGTAAACCACGTGAGAGTTCCCGGGCAAGGGCGGAGCCCTGTGTGATAGACAGGAAGTTCTTTCCTTGCGAGAGCCCAGCACTGTGAAAACCCCCTCCGGATAGGAAGCAGCCCCTCGTAAACCCGAGTAAAGCGAGGCTCAGGAGGGGACGCGTGGTTTTGATTCCCTTCCAGGCATCCTTAAAAAACAAACCCAAACTGGCCATCCCCTCCCCTCAGCTCCTTTTCCCCAGCAGATGAAAGAGGTACGGAAGTTCTCAGCAGCCCACACGTGGCGAGGGGCCGCCTCACCTTGATGAGGGTGATGCCCAGAGCATCCTTCGGCACCCTCCCCGTGATCTCGTCGCAGATCCGGTGGATGAACTGGTGCGGGATGACAAACACCAGCAGGTCTGCGTCCTGCACGGCCTCGCCGAGGTTCGCGACAGCAACCTGCCAGGGCAAGGGTGACACGGTTACTTCTAGCCTGAAACACACGTGTCCAAGCCACGCATGTGCTGACCGGGCATCAGCGGCTGCCACTGTGCACAGGACCAGTCGGGTCAGTGCGGGGGTGCGCCACCTTCCCTACTCTGCAACCCAAGCCGGCAGTGCCCTCCCCTCTCCCCCACCCCAGTTCCCCTTTCCTTAAAATGTGGTTGTAACCATCCTGCGCTGTGGTTCTCTATTGCTCCCCAACCCCCTATCCACTTCTGCCCTTCTCTGTTCCCAGGAGGCTGCGCTCTGCGCGCTGTTTCTCCGGGCGCCCTCGCCCTCTGCCTTCCAGGTGGCTTCAGCCCAAGGCCGACACTGCCAGGAGCTCCAAGGTGGGAGGAGAGGCAGGTCAGGGTGTGGACCTGCTCCTGGGGCCAATCCTGCCTGCTCACACGGGTGCTGGCCTGGGCTCCGTCTAGAGCCCCACTTCCTGACCTGGTCTGCGTCAGCCCGCCTTTCACACCTCCAAGTGCCGCTGGGGCGGCACTGGTCTGTCCCCTTGCCCTTTCAGGGGTGGCCGTGGCTCCCTCCTGCTGCTAATCTCTGGCCACTTCCCCGAGCCCTTCTGGTTCCCTCAACTCTACCCACGCCTGTCAACAGTCCCGCACTAAGCGTTTCTATGTGAGTACTTTTGAGAGCACTGTTGTGAAGAATAAATGACATAGAACAGCGTCTGTCACTTGACAGGCACTGAATAAGTGTCAGCTATTCTGATGATTTTCCTTCAGAGGAGTATGAAGATGGGTTTTAAAATTTCACATGGGCAGGACTTCCCTAGTGGTCCAGTGGTTAAGACTCTGTGCTCCCAATGCAGGGGATGAGGGCATGGGTTCGATCTCTGGCAGGGAAAATCCCATAAGCAGTGTGGCAAAGCCCAGCCCAGCCCCACCAGAAAAAAAATTTAACATGGGCAGAGAAACACAGGCAAAGGTGAGGACACCGATTGTGGACATGAGGGCATATGATCTCTAGCAGAGACTGCCCCTTGTTGCCCAATGTCCATTCTCCCCTTCTTCCTCAGCAACCAAACCCCAATTTGGGGTAAGGCTCATACCTGCCAGAAAGAAAGCTACACTTAAAGTTTCCCTTGCAGCTAGGTGCCTTGTGTAATAAAGTTCTGACCAATGGTGTAAATGTGCTTGTTGTGGTTTCTGGGAAGCATCCTTGAATTCCTCTTTTGGCCAGAAAAATGCTGAAGAGATGGCTGGAGTTTGGGCAGCCATCTTGGACTAAGGAGGAAACCAAATGTTGAGATAGTGGAACAGAGTCCCTGTCACCATGATGAATCATTAATTATGATGAACATCTTTTACATAACAGAAAAAAAGTGCAAGTGTTTACTTTGCTTAGGTTACTATTATCTTAGGTTTTCTGTCATATGCATTTGAATCTAACTGTAACTGACATAGTTGTGATTAAACATTCCTGGTTCCCCAAATGAAGGAAACTCGATGTGGGTTCTTCTCTGAAGCAGTGCTATCTGCCACAGGAACATCATTCAGAATAGATAAGCCTCCTCAGAAATCTAGTGTGGGAGTTGTGATGGAGGTGCCAGCTCCTCAATAAAATTTCTTCTCCCCTTTCTCCACAACTACAGAGATGCAAGCTGGTCACTGGTCACCTAGCATGCAGGACTGCATTTCCCAGCAGCCTTGCAGATACACAAGGTCAAGGACCAAGTTCCCATCAGTGCAATGAGAGATGGAGCAGTGCATACCACTTAAGACCCAGAGTCCTTCAAACAGGGGCTGCTTCCTCCACACTTTCCCTTCCCCACTTTTGTGCTAGCTGAAAACCCACTTGGGACCAAGAATAATGGTGTGAAGCAAGGCTGCTGGACTGCTGTTATGTGAGAGGGAAATAAATCTTTGTTCTTTAAGTTAAATTATTGTCTTTTTTTTTTTTTTTTTTTTTACAGTTTAGTCTAGTCTCTTAACTAATGCATGTGCAAGAGTTACTACCCCTCTCAAAGAATTCCTCGAGAAAATCTACCTGGCATTATTTCACTCGCCCCTTCCTTTGGCTGGTATGGAAGACCCGTAATTTACCACCTAGCCTCCATTCTCTTTCTTTCTGGCAAAAATGCCTCTAAATTTCATTTCAAAAGCTATTGCTTTACCACTTTAACTATGCAGTTTGGGTGGAAATGCCCACCCCACCCCCACCCCCCATGAATGGTCTTTAAGTTATTCAGGTCAATGGACAAATAAAACAATGGGAACTAATGTTTGCTGGGGTTTCTGAGGAACAGTTGCTTCTTTACTCTTCTGCACCAGCTATTGTGTCTTTCCTTGAACAGTATGGAATAATGTTACAAGGTCTGGAACAGTTGCAGCCATTTTACAAATGTGAGGGGCAGAACCTAGACCTGCCAAGGAGCTCCAGTGTGAATGAAGGCAGAGTAGAGAAACGGGAAAAAAAAAACAGGGCCTTGTTGATATTACTTAATCCACTGTTTTAGGCTGCACCTGAAACCGGCCCTACCTGAATTTTTAGTCATATGACCCAATATGTCAGCTTAAGCTGACTTGAATGGCAACAAAGAGAGTCGTCCCCATAGAATGACTAAGCTCATAACCCGAAGCTTAGCATTTCTCCCTCTTTATTCACACACCCAAGGCTGAGGGAAATCTGCCCTCCTCTTCAGAGGGGCTTCTCCGGTTTGGTAATCTAGATTAGATAGTAAGGATTTCCTTGGCATCTGGATATTTCGCCTCCTCCAAAAGAGCAGTTTCTTATTCTAATCCATCAGCCTTGATGCCGAACCACAATTGCTGTCTGCCTCTTATTGACAAGGCTCATTAAGCTCTTACACATTTGCCTGTGGTCCCAACCCGTCTCCACCCCCCAGCCTTCATTAGAACTCTCATCCCCCCACTCCCCCTGGGGTTACTGGCCTCACTTAGGCAGGGACTTCTGTTCTTGACCCCCTTCTCACACAGAGCCTGGCAGCCTGAATTTTAATGAAAACCTTGCTTCTCTAGACCTATTGTTTCTCCACTTCCCCATCCACCTCCCTGTCCCCCCACCCCACCGGAAAACACACACCCTTTCTCTCTTCAGGGCATTTCCTGGCCTAGTAAGATGTAAAAGACACCAGAAGCAGAGAAAAGATGGAAAAGATGTACATTTGGGTCCCATGTCAACAACTGATCAGCTATGGGGCCTGCACAGACGACTCCAGTTCACTGAGCACCGCCACCCTGGCTACAGAATGGGGATAACAATCACTCTTCGGGGACTTCCCAGTGGCACAGTGGTTAAGAATCTGCTTCCAGTGCAGGGGACCTGGGTCTGATCCCTGGTCAGGGCACTGAGATCCCACAGGCTGTAGAGCAACTAAAGATCTTGCATGTCTAAACTAAGACCCAATACTGCCAAGTAAATAAATTTTAAAAAAAAAAATCACCTTTCCTGGGGTGAGATGGGGAGGGACGGTTTATATGTATACCTATGGCTGATTCATGTTGATGTATGGTAGAAACTGTAAAGCAATTATCTTCAATTAAAAATAAAATTAATTATAAAAAAAGAAACCATCACAATATTGTGGTTATCCTCCATTTAAAAATAAAATATTGTTAAAAATCACCTTTCCTACCAGCTACTTCACAGACCACTTTCAAATTAATATAGATACTAGCACTCTGCAGTGATATGAAATAAGTGAGAGAGATTACTCATCAGAAAAACCCACTGCCCTCCTATCAGTTCTTAACCTTTAAGGCATCAGCCCATCCTATGTCCCCTGTGACGAAACACTCCCATGGAAGCTGCCAGCTGGCCCAGGATTTCTTCCCATCTTTTCCGTTTCCTTTTTCAACAAATCAAAAAAGACTGCAGCTGGTTGGGTGTGTCAAGTCTCTGGGATAATACGTTTGGGGACTCCCTCAGCACACACAGACCTCCTTCCATTGTCCTTGTCCAAGTGCTAAGGGTTTAACCCACAGAAGCAACATGTGACCCGAGCTACATTTGTATGGTGTGCACGGCTGTCATTCCTGCTACACAGGATCAAAATAAGCTCTCCTCAACGGACACAATAAATTGAATACTCTCTTTCAGAATGACAGTTTTAGCTAAGCCTCTATCCTATCTTTTACTCTGAGCCAAATCAGGACACTGCTTTGGAAATGCTGACCTATTTCACGGGCCGATGCCAAAATCTTCCTGAGGGCATCTACCACTAAAGGTTCCCGAAATGCTTTGAGAAAGACTATTCAGAGCAAAAGGGCTTGCTTGTCATTGGCCAGGAGGACAGGAAATCCAATTAGAATGAAGGCATCTATTATACACAGTGAAGTAAGCCAGAAAGAAAACACCAATACAGTATACTAACGTATATGTATGGAATTTAGAAAGATGGTAACAATGACCCTATATAAGAGGCAGCAAAAGAGACACAGATGTAAAGAACAGACTTTTGGACTCTGTGGGAGAAGGCGAGGGTGGGATGATTTGAGAGAATAGTATTGAAACATGTATATTACCGTATGTGAAACAGATCGCCAGTCCAGGTTCGATGCATGAGACAGGGTGCTCAGGGCTGGTGCACTGGGATGACCCTGAGGGATGGGATAGGGAGGGAGGTGGGAGGAGGGTTCAGGATGGGGAACACATGTACACCCATGGTGGATACATGTCAATGTATGGTGAAACCACTACAATATTGTAAAGTAATTAGCCTCTAACTACAATAAATAAATTAATAAATAAAATAGAATGAAGGCATCACGGCTGGTCCACCTGATGCCCAGTCTTCCAGGAATCCAGGGCTCTTGGTTCACGTTAATAGAAAATCTTTAAAAAACTAATAATACATAAAATCATTTAAAACAGAGCCAATAAGGGCTTCCCTGGTGGTCTGGTGGTTAAGAATTTGCCTGCCAATGCAAGGGACATGAGTTTGATTCTGAGTCCAGGAAGATCCTACAGGCCACGGAGCAAGTAAGCCTGTGCCCCACAACTGCTGAGTCCACACTGCGGAGCCCGAGAGCCCCAGTTACTGAAGCCCACACACCCAGAGCCTGGAGCCTGCGCTCTGCAAGAGAAGCCCCTGCTCTCCGCAACCAGAGAAAGTCCGTGTGCAGCAGCAAAGACCCAGCCCAACCAAGCACAACCTTTACAACAGAGCCAGTAGAGTCTATGGGCCAAGCCCGAAGGTTCTTCTCTTTCCCCCTGGGCTAGCTATCACTGTGCAGCCTGTGGGCATCTTGACCCAGTTTCACCACCAGTTAAGTAACTGGGCACCCCAGGCAACTTGCCTATGTTGCTGAGGGGATGAGCATTTAGATTAAACACAACAGCATGAGTAACGTACATAGCAAAGTAGAGCTGCCACACAGCAGAGGCTCAAAAATACTGTGGTTTACTCCGGTTCTCCTAAGCTCCGCTTAGGCCAAGATGAAGGGAAGTTCACACCCTTGGCTCCAGAATGACGGCGCACCATCCTCAGCATCAGAAGAATGATCCTCAAGTACAGGCAACGTTATCTGAGGATTCCTTTTTGTTGTTGTCGCTTGTTTCAAGATTTTTGACGTGGACCATTTTTCCAGTATTGTTTTTGTTACAATATTGTTTGTTTTATAGTTTGGATCTTTGGTTGAGTCATGTGGGATCTTACCTCCCCAACCAGGGGTCAAACCCGCACCCCCTGCCACGGAAGATGGAGTCTTATCCACTGGACCACCAGGGAAGCCCCTCTGCAGACTCTTATATAAACACACCACTTTAGTAAGTGAGGCTGCCTCCGAAAGAAAAAAATAAAAAGCTGCTTATTATGTAGATTAGCAGGGCCCAAGGTGTGGTTCCTGAACCATCAGCATCCCCATCACCCGAGAACTTGTTAAAAATGCAAGTACCTGGACCTCCCCTGAGACCCAGTGAATCAGAAACTCTAGAGGTGGATCCAGGGATCCCTGGTAAACTCTCCAAGTAGTTCTGAGGACCACTTAAGTTTGAGAAACACCAATGAAGATGAATGAAAATAAAAAAGCTAAACCCAGGGAGGAAAGAGTAGATGCTGATGCTCCTACTAAACTGATATTCTAGTCTTCAGAAGCCTTAAAGCTAAAATTAACAGGCACAATCACAACCATATTACCCAAAAGTCAATGGTCATTTTTTCAAAAACTACCTTGGCCGAACCTTCTATCCCACGGGACACCACCTGAACCACTGAAAGGAAACTCCCTGGTCTGGCTGGTTCTCCCGCTCCACCGCACTGTCCCTGGCACTCAATCGGACCACAGATTACACCTGGCACTATTGCAGGCGCTGAAGACATCAATGAATGCAGGCCTAGGCAAGGAACAAATCCAGCAAGTTAGTAACAAAGAAAAATATCTCAGTTGGATTTCAAAGCTTAAAATGTTTATGCTTCACAGGACACCATCAAGAAAGTGAAAACTCACAGGATGAGAATACACTTCCACACTATATATTTGAAAATGGATTTGTATCTAATAAATACTCCTTGCAACTCAATAATAAAAAGACAACCCGATTTTTAAAAATGGGTTTAAAAAAACACATTTCCCCAAGGAAGATATAAAAACGTCCAATAAGCACATGAAAAGATGACTAATATCGTAAGCCATCAGGCAAATGAAAATCAAAACCACAACGAGATACCATCTCAGCCTAACCCTAACCCAAAAAGTTAGTTAGCTAAGGGGCTGCCCTGGTGGTCTAGTAACTGAGACTCTGCACTCTCAATGCAGGCGGCTCAGAGTTCAATCCTTAGTCAGGGAACTAGATCCCACATGCTGTAACTAAGAATCCACAAGCCACAACTAAAGATCCCACATGCTTCAGCTGAGACCCTGCAGAGCCAAATAAATAAAGTATTAAAAAAACGGTAGATAATAACAAGAGTTGGTGAGGATGTGGAGAAATTGGAACCCTCATACAACGCACTGGTGCAACCACTTTGAAAAAGTCTGGCAAGGGTTCCTCAAAAAGTTAAACAGTTTCTATATGACCCAGCAACTGTACTCCTAGGTTATTATGCTTAAAAGAAGCAAAAACATGTTCACACGAAACACTTTACACAAATGTTCCCGGCAATACTATTCGTAATAGCCAAAAAATGGAAACAACCTAAACGTCCACCAACCGGTGAGTAAATAGGCAAAATATGGTACACCCATAAGACGGAACATTGGTCAGCCATAAAAAGGAGTGAAGTACTGATTCAGGACACAACATGGATAACCTTGAAAACATTAAGCTAAGTGAAAGAAGCCAGGCAGAGGAGGTGAGGTATTGTATGGTGACATTTACATGAACAGTCCAGAACTGGCAAACGGCGAGACAGAAAGATCAGTGGTTGTTTAGGGCTGCGGATGGGAGGAAGTAGGAGGTGACTGCTAAAGGATGTGAGGTTTCTCCTTCAGGTGATGAAAATTAATTGCAGCAACAGTTGCCCAATTCTGTGAATATACATAGAAAGCACTGAATTGGAACATTTGTGTAAAGCGTTTTGTATGAACATGTTTTCCCTTCTTCTGAGTATAAACCTAGAGGACAGTTGCTGGGTCATATGAAAGCTTTAACTTCTTAAATTCTTTAAAGGGCAAACTGTATGCCTGAGAATTATATCTCAGTAAAGCTGTTTTTGCAAAAGAACCGGCGAGGTTTAGAAGTCAAAAGAGGAGAGCCGTGACAACTACAGTTCACAGAAGATGCGGCAATGATCAGTCCTGGTGTCACACTGACGCTGGTTAAAGCTGAACCGAGGCAGAAGGGTTCTCTACCTGGGTGAGCTCTAAACACAGGCCCTGGAAAGATGTCTCTAACAGAGGACCAACACTGTTTATCCTGCAGTGACAGGAAGTAAGAAACGTTCCTCCATGCAAGTCTAAGGGGAAATCACAAACCCAGTCTGTCCCAGCTTTCAGTGAGAAGTTGATGACCTGGTGACGTCATTGATACAGAAGGCTCCCCTGTGGAGGGGTCACGTGATGAGCATGTGATGACCTGGAAAAGGCTCAGGAGGGCAGCAGTCTGGGGGCCCCAGCAAGGAAGACCCCTGGTCTCAATCAGCACAAGTGTCAGACGTCATAAATCACACTCCCATGCGGATGATATGCAGCAAGTCTCTCCTGCTTGAATCCACGAGACAGAAGTGAGAAAAGCCGGCTTTTAGCTCTGGATAGACATTCACTGAGTCAATTAATCTTATGTCTGACTTTTTATCTGAAATAATGGTAACAACCATTGGTCTTGTCTAACCCTAGTTTATGTTTTAAATGGCCGAATGAGGTATTTGAAAAACTCTGAAAAAAAAAAAATTTTTTAAAAACCCGATAGAAACAAAGCCGTA
Source organism: Okapia johnstoni (assembly GCA_024291935.2). Lineage (NCBI taxonomy): Eukaryota > Metazoa > Chordata > Mammalia > Artiodactyla > Giraffidae > Okapia > Okapia johnstoni. The sequence continues at coordinate 5,590,981 of CM044323.1, read as the reverse complement.
GTTTTGTAACAGATTCTCAACACTCAACAATTTATGTGGGTCATCTCATTCACTCCTTACAACAGCCCATCCTACCAGGAGGAGCAGGGCTGCCCAGACTCATTCAGAGTCGGCCCTCAACTTCATCTGCTCAACTTTTAAAATCACTTATTATGAGACATTTTGTGTGTGTGCGTGCGTGCTCTGTCGTGTCCTACTCTTTGGGACCCTACAGACTGTGCAGCCCACCAGGCTCCTCTGTCCATGGGATTCCCCAGGCAAGAATACTGGAGTGGGCTGCCATGCCCTCCTCCAGGGAATCTTCCCCACCCAGGGATCGAACCCGAGTCTCCCACGTCTCCTGTACTGGCAGGTGGATTCTTTACCACTGTGGCCCCTGGGAATCCCACATTATAAGACATCTCATACATACAAATGCTAGAATCTAGAAAGCTCAAACAAGAGACAAAGAAGCAAATGCCAGTGTACCTTTGGCCAGCTTAAGAAATAAAACTTTTCAACACCCTCTGTGTCCTGCACCAAGGGCCAGCAAGGGTGTGGAAGGATTTGAGTTCTCAGACCCTGCTGGGGGCGTGGAGATGGACACAGGAAGGAAGGGGGCAGGGCACAACCTTTTAAAGAAGGACAAAGCTGTTAAGGATACAACACAAACTGGTTAGAACTAATACCGACTAGGTCCAAGATGACAGAAGATTCCACTTCTGGTAGACCTTAGCCTCATTATGCACTCATTATAATACATTAGCACATGCTAAATAACATGCCCACAGACGCCTGACAGTCCTGATGACAGTCCTGATGTGCTCAGGTGCTCGGGCGTGTCTGACTCTTAGTAACCCCAAGGACTGTAGCACTCTGCCAGACTTCTCTGTCCATAGGATTCTCCAGGCAAGAATACTGGAGTGGGTTTCCGTTTCCCCCTCCAGGGGATCTTCCTGACACAGGGATGGAACCTGCATCTCCTGTGACTCCTGCATTGGCAAGGAGACTTTTTCTCACTGCACCACCTGACAGTCCTGAGGCTCCCCATAAAAGGCCCCAAAGTGGGGAGTGCCCCAATTCCTGGAAATTCCTTCCCCTTCTCCCCCAAACTGCTAGAATAATCCCTGTACTCATTAGCCTATAAAATTACCCAGCCCGTAAAAACTAACCACCCCTGTACTTCGGGGCCATTTGCCTTCCGAGAAGCCCCAGATGGCCCACACTCAGTGTGTGGGGTGGGTTTCTCTCCAAATACATCCCCCTTCTTACCTATCCCTTTGTCTCTCACTGAATTCTTTCTGCACCGAGACATAAAGAACCTGAACTTCAGTAAGTCCTGAGACCAGGTATATGATCTTAATTAAAGGACAGAGGGTTCAATCCCAATCTGGGTTTCGGCTGGGTTCAAGTCCTAATCTGAGTTGTGTGGTTTCACACCCACGCTGGAAACCAGTGGTGTGACCTGGAAGATTACAGGCTGCATTCCCTGTGACCTTGTGATACGCACCTCAGACGTGAATAAGGCCATTCCCGGGAGCACTGTCTGCAACAGCAAAGCAAACGACCTGAGACCATACAAACGTCCAGTCCATGGACCAGATACACTCACTGTCATGAGGCTACAACCTTCTAGGAGCAGAGAGCTCCTCCCTCGTCCACACCTGGGCACATGGGCTAGGCTTTGGGGGGTGTGCTTCTTGACTCCCTCTCCGCCTCCTGCCCCCCTGTTCTCCATGCAGACAGTGAACAACTAGCAGATTCATCTCCCACTGTGTTTGCTGAGCACCTCACTGGGAATAATGGGAGAACGAAACCCCAGCAGGTCTGGTGCACACACCTGGGGCAGGTGGGGTGCAGAGGGTGCAGAAGGATCTGGCTCAGAGCACAGTGGAAGAACTCGCTAAGGAAGCGTGTGGTCTACAGAAGGGAAGGAGCAGTGGATCCCAACACGGATGAGAAGGGACGCTCAGAGGACCAGTCTTCCCCAAGCAAGGTTAGACACGACCTCGGAGGCTTTCCAGGGCCGCGGGAACAGTGGCCCGTTTACTCTCGCCATCAGATAGTTGGGCAACTTCACTGCTCAGCTCGGAGGCCTGGGGAACCGTCCTCTCTCCACCCACAGCACCAGGAGTAACCCCAGGGAAGCACTCTGTGCAGTGACACAGAGAAATCATCAAGTCGTCATTGTCTAGAAGCCATGACTCAGCAGGCGCAGGCCTGCCAGCCAACAGCTCTGTGACCTGGGGTAACTTCATTAACTTCTCTGAGCTGCAGTTTCTTCCCCTGTAAAATCAGAAGCATCATCATAATAAGAAAACTAATAGCACCATCCTAAGAGGGTCGCTGACAACATTCAATGAGACTGTAAGGAGATAGCGCAGGAAGTCCCCACCAAAGGAAAACCAGGCATGGCTTTCTTGACTGAAGAGAAGCCATCTCTGGCCTAAGCCATTCTGGGACCTAAGCCTGGCTTGCCTAAGGGAACACAAACTTATCAGACAAGAGAAGTAACAACAGCAAAGATACCAAATCAGTTAGAATAGCCTAAAGCTCCGTCTTAAGTGTTTTGAAGGATTTAAACCCACCTTGGGCACTCCACCTTCAGATCAACTAGAACCTAAGGAATGATGAAGTTGACCTTTTTCTGACCTTCATGATTTCATTCCACTGAAGCTTGGACTCACTCTGTCTAACACCCAAGCCTCTATGTGAATATGCATGTTCTCTTAGATTATAACGCCCACAGTTTTGCTATTGGGGAGGCTCTGCTTTGGGAAAGACCCCTGAGGTTCTCCTTACTTGATGCAAAGAATAAATCCTTCCTTCTCCCTTGACACCTATCAAGAGGTGATCTCAGTTTTCAGGTAACGATATGATAAATGTGAACTAATTCCCACAGCGCTTGATGCCAAGGACCTCTGTAGCCAAAGCCAATCGGCAATCCTCAGTGAGAAGGTCTGCATCTCCAAACTTGCTGGCATTCACCAGCCTACAAATCTGTCTCCCCTGCCAGGAGTCAGATAGCCCTGTGGGCTGGTTTTCATTTTCTTTCTTTCTTTTTTGGGTCTGCAGCTTATGGCATCCAGGATCCTAGTTCCCAGACCAGGGATCGACCCCACGCCCCCTGCACTGGAAGTGCAGAGTCCTAACCACTGGATCACCAAGCAAGTCCCTGGGCTGATTTTCTAACAGACTCTTCCAAAAAGCCACCCAGGGGTGAATCTGGAACAGAAGTTCATGAATTCTAGGCTCCCTGGGGGTCCAGTGGTTAAGAATTCGCCTTGCAACACAGGGGACACTGGTTTGATCCCTGGCCCGGGAAGATACCACACGCCGTATGGCAGCTAAGCCTGTGTGCCCCAGCTACTGAAACCTGAGCACCGAGAGCCTGTGCTCCGCCACAAGAAAAGCTACTGCAACAAGAAGCCCACGCACCGCAATGAAGACCGGGAGCAGCCAGAAATAAATAAATAAATATTAAAAAAAAAAAAAGCTCACGAACCCCACTCACACCAGTAGCCGGGTCAGCATTTTCATTCTCATCTCATTTATTCCTTCCTCCACAAGTCACTGGAATGAGGCCAGGCAATAACCTAGATTTTTCTGCTCAAGCCTAATAAGCTGGAATTTTAAACTATCATTCTTCCAATTTTCTATTTCCTCCAATCCCCTTCAGTGATTTAGGTCTTAACCTTGATTTTAATTAAAGACCAGTCCGTTAGCTGGCCTAGGGATGGACCAAAGTCCACCAACTTAGAAAGGGTATGTGACATAAAACCCATGTTTTATGGCAAGACAAGAATAATTTAAACAAAAAAAAATATTTTTTTTTCTCTGCCCTTCAGTCTGCTCTTTCCCCTCTACTGGGGACTTCCCATGTGGCTCAGTAGTAAACAATCTGCCTGCCAAGTCGGAGACATGGGTTTGATCCCTGGGTTGGAAAGATCCCCTGGGGAAGGAAATGGCAACCCACTCCAGCACCCTTGCCTGGGAAATCCCATGGACAGAGGAGCCTGGCGGGCTACAGTCATGGGGCTGCAAAGAGTCAGATTCAACTGAGCAACTAAACAACTCCCGTCTATTGGGCATTGAGTATCTGCATTATACAGGGACCATACCTTCCCCGTAGGTGGAAATACCTGCTCAACCATAGAGGAACACTCTCCCAGCATCAAGGAAGCAATTCCTTAAAGATAACATTCCTTCTAGATCTTGTAGGGGATCACAATGACCCGCCACTGAAACCAAAGAGGACCCTGTGGGGCTTCTGGGCACCGGAATCTTTTTTTTGTCCCTTCTTTCTTGTAGGGAAGACTCCAGCCTCCATGACCTTCCCTGAGTTCCAAAGAGCAGATTAGTCCTCATCAAGGGAGGAGCAGCCAGGAAAACACCTGAGGCAAGATGAAAGGGACTAAAGAAGCTCAGCAAGATTAGGAGATGACCACCTAAGAAAAGCATATTTTACTGAGAAAGGTCCATCTAGTCAAAGCTATGGTTTTTCCAGTGGTCATGTATGGATGTGAGAATTGGACTATGAAGAAAGCGGAGCACCAAAGAATTGATGCTTTTGAACTGTGGTGCTGGAGAAGACTCTTGAGAGTCCCTTGGACTGCAAGGAGATCCAGCCAGTCCACCCTAAAGGAAATCAGTTCTGAATATTCATTGGAAGGACTAAGGCTGCAACTTCAATCCTTTGGTCACCCGATTTGAACAACTGACTCATTGAAAAAGCCCCTGATGCTGAGAAAGATTGAAGGCAGGAGAAGGGGACGACAGAGGGTGAGATGGTTGGATGGCATCACTGACTTGATGGCCATGACTTTGAGCAAGCTCCAGGAGTTGGTGATGGACAGGGAAGCCTGCAGTCCATGGGCTCGCAGAGGTGAACATGACTGAGTGACTGTACTGACTTGAGACCCGGCACACACCCTCATCTTGTCAGCAACCCCACTCTGGAAGTATTGTTATAAAACTCCTCAGCAAGTTCACCCGGATTGGGAATCATGGTTTTCCAGGACAGGAACCCACTGTGTGCCCCTTTGCCTGACAAAGCAATAAAGCTATTCTTCTCTACTTCACCCAAAATTCTGTCTCTGAATTTGGATTGGCACAACTGTCAATATCACATCATTCAATGTACAGCTCCCTCAAAAAACTTATATAACTCTGCCTTGACTTCTAACAGAAGAGTTCTTGGTGCTAAGATGCTGTTCCTGGGTTATAAGCCTTCATTTAGCTCAAATAAAATTTCCATTTCTTCCTTTTTGTTGTTGATCAGTCGCTCAGTTGTGTCCGACTGTTTGCGACCACATGGACTGCAGCATGTCAGGCTTCCCTGTCCTTCACTATCTCCTGGAGTTTGCTCAAACTCAGTGTCCATTGAGTCGGTGATGCCATCCAATCATCTCATCCTCTGTCATCCCCTTCTCCTCCTGCCTTCAATCTCTCCCAGCTTCAGGGTCTTTCCCAATGAGTCGGCTCTTCCTGTCAGGTGGCCAAAGTACTGGAGCTTCAGCTTCAAGCATCAGTCCTTCCATGAATATTCAGGGTTGATTTCCTTCAGGATGGACTGGTTGGATCTCCTTGCTGTCCAAGGGACTCTCAAGAGTCTTCTTCAACACCACAATTCGGAAGCATCAATTCTTCAGCATCTAGTCTTCTTTATGGTCCAACCCTCACATCCATAATGACCACTGGGAAAACCACAGCTTTGACTGTATGGACCTTTGTTGGCAAAGTGATGTCACTGCTTTTTAAAATTCTGTCTAAGTTTGTCATAGTTTTTCCTCCAAGGAGCAAGTGTCAGGTACCAACACAAAAAGCAAAATTCATAGGTCCTGCTTTGATGTGATCAGCACCCCGAATGCCAAGAAGGTAGACTGTGATGGGCTGCAATGTGTCTGCCCCCGCCCCAGATTCATATGTGGAAGTCCGAACTCTAGTCCCCCAGAATGTGACTGTATTTGGAGGCAGGGTCTTTATAAAGGGAATTACGTTAAAATGAGGTCACTGGGTAAGCCCGAACCCAATGTGACTGGTGTCTATACAGAGGTGATTAGGAAGAAGGACCACGTGGAGACATAGGAAGGAGAGGCCAGGAAAGGCCTCAGAAGAAGCCAACCCTGCCAACACCTTGCTCATGGGCTTTTTAGCAGAGCAGATTTTGCCACCTTAAAATATGCCTCTTTGGCATGCTAGGGGAAACCAACTGAGTGAAACACCACACCCTGCCAGGCACCAGTGTAACCATTTGTATGAGTTATTTCATGACAGGAGGTCCTGGGAAGGAACAGGGACTAACAAGCCACCACCAACTGGAAGAGTTCGGGAAAGGTCCAAAAGGAGACACCACGTGTCCAGCCACCTCCCAGAATCCTTCTCGCTGGCATGTATCTTGGCCAAGTAATGCGTGTGCCACCAGGAGGGACTCTTGAGTCAGAGTGACTGGCCAAAGACATCCCAGAAACTAATCCCATCACCATAAAGCCTGAGACTGCAGAACGCACGGCAGAGTTCTCCTGGCTTCCTTCTTCCTACTGTTCTCTGCCCAGGCATCCCTTCCCGATAAAGTCTCTTGCTTCGCCAGTTTGTGTGTCTCCTAGGACAATTCATTTCTGAGTGTTAGACAAGAGCCCCCTTTCAGGCCCTGGAAGTTGTTCCCCTTCCTGCAGCGAGTGTATTAATTATTATTACTTATAGTTATTTTATTTATGTATTTATTGGCTGCAGCCCGCAGCTTGTGGAATCTTAAGTTTCCCAACCAAGGACCCTGCATTGGAAGTGTGGAGTTTTACCACTGGACCACCAAGGAAGTTCAGCATATTAATTATTTTAAGATGCTGGGAAAGATCTAGGGCAGGAGGAGAAGGGGGTGACAGAGGACGAGATGGTTGGATGGCATCACTGACTCAATGAAAACCAAATAGGAGTTGCCCTTATGTAAAAATATTTACATTTATAAGGGAAATCTCCATTTGTAAAGGGTGGGGGGGCCTCCCTGCAAGGGAAGAAGAGGAGGGCCAGATCTCTACAAACTCTCAAAACTGGGAAGGTAATGATTAAATCTGCATAAGAACCTCACCTTTGTTTCCTGTGCCTTCCTGCTCACCTCCCATAACTGACTCTCCCCACCCTCAATAGCCTCCTTTTTCTTGCTTTTTTGGCCATGCCTTGAGGCATGTGGGATGATCTTAGTTCCCTGATGAGGGATCAAACCCATGTCCCCTGAACTGGAACCTCAGAGTCTTAACCACTGGACCACTGAGCAAGTTCCCCCCACCCCCTTTTTTCCTTTAGTTGAGGATTATCTAAGGCAAGGGCTTCTATCTTTTTGGTTACAAAGTTTTCCTGGGTCTCTCCCATGTATTTTTTTTTTTAAATTGCTCAGAGGTATCCGACTCTTTGCGACCCCATGGAGTGGAGCCCACCAGGCTCCTCTGTCCAAGGAATTCTCCAGGCAAGAATGCAGGAGTGGACTGCCATTCCCTTCTCCAGGGGATCTTCCTGACTGAGGGATCGAACCCATTTCCCCTGCACTGGAGGTAGATTCTTTACTACATGTTATTCTGATTTGTGTCAACTTAATTGCTTAGGCCAGACAGTAGAACCTAGAAGGGGAGAGAAAAATTACTTCCTCCAGACAACTTGAATCTCTTGAATTATGAGAAAATTCATTCCTGTTGTTTAAGACACCCAGTCTATTTTACTTTGTCATGGCAGCCCTAGCAAGGCCCACATTCACAATAAAGAAAGTGAAGTCACTCAGTCGTGTCCGACTCTTTGCGACCCCATGGACTGCCGCTCGCCAGGCTCCTCCATCCATGGGATTTTCCAGGCAAGAATACTGGAGTGGGTTGCCATTTTCCTCTCCAGAGGATCTTCCTGACCCAGGGATCGAACCCGGTCTCCCGCATTATAAGCAGACGCTTTACCATCTGAGCCACCAGGGAGGAAAACCAAAACAGATCAAGCAATGAACTTAGTGGTAGAAAGGAACAGGAGACTGGGGAAGCAATTTTCCCACCTCCCCGCGCCCCCAAGTTCTAGGTGCTAACTCAGTCAAGCCTAACTTTCAGAATGAACCAAATGAATTGGGTTGGCCAAAAGGTTCATTCTGGTTTTTCCATAAGATGTAGTGGAAAAATCAGAGTGAATTTTGTCAACCCCAATACTTTTCACCCCCAAATCTTACCACATTTTCTGGCAGCTTGTGTCCGGGGAGATATTTCACATTTTCATGGTCGTTATTTATGATATCTGTCAGTTTTCTCCCGTTAACTGTTTCTTCAAAGACCCACATCTTGACCGTGGAGGCAAACTTCTGAAGTTTCTTGACATTATTACCAATTATTTTTGCAACAGCTGAACCCCTGCAAAAGAAATGGTGGAAAAGAAAACGATTAAAAAATAGTAAAAATACTTTTAAAAAGAAAGAAAATGATAAATTCCCTTGAGCAGAAGAGAAAAAGCACCAGATTATAATTCAGAAGACTTGAGTTCTTATTCAAACACTGAGCTTAGAACTCAAGATATGATATTGCCTCAGCTGAAACTTAGTTGTTTTCACTTGGAAATACCACCCTGTGGTCAGGAAAGCCTCAGAATTTGGTACAAGGTCAAAAAGTACCTCCCCTTGAGACCAGAAGGCATCAACCTTTCTTGGAAGAGACTATCACAGGTGGAAGAGAAATCCACCTGAAAGATGGCATAAAAATAACACTTCCAGGCTTTCCTGGTGCCTCAGTGATTAAGAATCCGCCTGGCAATGCGGGGAACACAGGTTCAATCCCTCCTCCAGGAAGATCCCACATGCAGTGAGGCAGCTAGGCCTGTGTAATTCACAGGCTCTAGAGCAGCTACTGAAGCCCATGTGTCTTACAGCCTGGGCTTTGCAATAAAAGAAGCCTCCGCAAGTAGAAGCCCGACCACCGCAACTAGAGTGTAGCCCACTGCTCACCTCAACTTGGGAAAGCGACGGAGACCCAGTGCAGCCAAAAATAAAATAAAGAAATCTTGAAAACAAAAAAGCAAAAAAAAAACATTTCAAGGGTTCCCAAAGTCTCCAAAGCCATTAGGCTATATTTCAAATCTATCAAGAGAAGATTACTATGCAGTCACTGTAGAATAAGCTGTGTTCTGGTGAACTCCACCAGGGCCCAGGTGGAGTCAAAAAGGAAAGACAAGACCCAAGTGGATTCAAGAGCAGAGCAAGGGCTCCGGATCTGGTCTCCCCAGCAACACCCAGCGACCTCTAAAAGCTCCCTTTTTTCTGCATCTCTATTCACCAAACATATCCTGGTAATGAATCAGTCATCCACAGGCTTTCCCCCAAGGGAAGAGAAGATGCCAGTTAATGCTAGTTAATGCCAGTCCTCTGCACAAGAGCCGTGGGTGTGCAGAGATGTTGCTGGTCAGGTCGGGCACCTGTGCCTATTTCAGGGATGTGCTGGGTGCAGCAATTTGGGCCAGGGGTGGTACCTAATCCTGGCTAAGCCAACCAGTTTCTTTTTCAGGACTTTGAATGGAAAAACAGTTTGTTTCTTAGACAACCTGCCTGGTGTGAGGAGCAAAGGAAAGAAAGGCCTGGAGCAGCTGGAGAATTCACATGTCAGGGCATTCATTCTTTTTTCTAACGATTATTCTTAAGACAATTTGGAAAATGAGTAAGGGGTAATGACAGAAAGGCGGCAGGACCAAACTGATACAGAAGAGATGGAGGGGGTTATCCTTGCGTTTATCTTTGGCTGCACAATAGATCATGTGCAACTGTGGCTCTCCCTGTGACATCCTTATTCTATGCCAGCAGGACAGTTTATTAGCTAAATATCCGTTAATCCAATTCTCCTCTGACACTTTATAGAAGAAAAGGCCAAGAATCTCCCCACCATCACTATCACCTTTATCCTAATGTTTATCCTGACAATTCACACACGGTCAAAGAGACCAAGTGTGATTCTGATGAACTCAGCACACCGAGAGGAGTGGGGATCTCTAAGACACTAGGACTCCAAGTCTAGAAAATCCAGTGAGAAAATAAACTAGAACCACAAGCCCTCTCCTCATGGTCCAGTCTTACTGGAATACACCTGTTTCTCCCTTTACAGTCGCCTTCTGCTTGGAGAAGTCAAGCATTTGCAACCAGGGAGAAACCTACTGTAGTATCTGCTGAAAAGTTGGTTAAGAAAACTTAAATAACAATTGGAACTATTAAGAACTAAGCCCACCAGACAGACCTTGTCCTATGGTGCTCAAAGGGGCTTAGGACAGAAAAAAAATGAGAACTCCAGGTATATTGTTCACTCCTGTAAGCTCATCAGGACTTCATTCTACCTGCTCCTTAGTTGCATCAATGCCTTCACTCAGTCTTTCATGCATGCATTGATCTCAGTTGCAAAAAATGTCCTGAACACCTACTGTGTGTAATGCATTTGGCTAGAAGTTGGCAATACAAAGCACTGCTCTCAAAAGCTTCCCAACCACTTTGGAACTTCACTGGGATCCAGTGGCTAAGACACCACACTCCCAATACAGGGAGCCCAGGTTCAATCCCTGGTCAGGGAACTAGATCCTCACATACCACAACTAAGACTTGGTATGGCCAAATTAAATAAATGAATATTTAAAGAAAAAAAAAAGCTTCCCACATGAGGCAGGAGGTAGAGGGCCTCTCCAAGTAAAGCAATTGGAGATTCATTCCCTTTGGACCAAAACTCCAAGATGAGAATAGCAGGACAATTAAAGGAGGACGTTGGACCCTGCCCAGACCACGTGTTTTCATTCTCGAAGTCAGGAGACCGCCCCGACCACACACGTGCAGAGAGGCTCCTTGAAGGCTACAGGGATTGATGCCAAGGGATGTTCCCTACCCAAACGCCTTTTTGGTATAATCCATCTAGGCTTAGAGATGTGTGCACACACATGCAAGGATCCTGAGATATATCAAATACGGACTGTGAACGCAAACCAAAATGACTGGCCAAAGGAAAACCACTAAGAAATGCCCCATAAAGGTAATTCAAACTGCCAGGAGTGTAACTCAGGGACTCTCCCTCTGAGTCTGCCCGTGTGTCTATACTGCACTCTTTTCCTCTTAATAAACACTTGCTTCTCTACTTTCCGTCTTTGTGGAAGTTCTTTTCCGTGGAGCTGAAGGGCCAGGGCTCCTGTCATTCCTCACTGGTCTAGTGGCTAGGATCTGGTTGACCTCGATCCGGACTCAGTCTCCAGCTGGGAACCCAAGCCCTGCTCCAAGCCCTTGCGGGCGGAGGCCACCCAAGATCACACCCACTTAAGAGAGAACAAGGTAAAAGGAATTCACAGTGCTGTGTGTGATAAGAGGTGAAGGGGAATGAGGGACACATGATTAGAAGGGTCAATTGCCACGGACTTTCAACACAAAGGACTCAAATGCAACCCAGTTCATCCACAAGAAGTCTCGGGCGGGAAGGTGGAGAAGACATGGGAACAGTCCCTACGTCTGCAGAGAAGTAAAGGGGCTTCATACCCCAGGGATGGGAAGAACAGGCAAAGCAGAGCTTCCAGCCAACACTGAGCCATCCGCAGGCACGTGAGGAGCGGGGCCAAGCCAAGAGCGAACCAGCTGATTCAGAGATGCACAAGCAACAACATGCGTGTGTTATTTTCAGCACTGCGTTCAGGGAGAGGGGGCTATTTTGCAGCAGGAGCAACAGGATGCATCAGATATGCAGCTAGAGGTGACTCCAGGTGATTCTGGGCCAAGCTGTTGGCTCTGTCACTCATGGAAGGGGTGGGGGAGAAGCAAGAAATTCAATTCACTGAAGAATCTAGGGAGATAACAAAAACACTAATACATAAGGCCTAGTCTTGTTCTGTCTAAATAACAAACTTTTTTAGCTGGGGCGGGAGGACGAGGTAAGCAGAGATCAGAAATGAAAATGCTTTGTTTTATTTTCATCTCTTTCAGTACAATCTCCATTGAACCAAGTATTTTCTTTGCTGCCCACCATTTCTGTGTTGTTCATAAAACCTCAAATGTATATAATTTGCCTCAGCATAATAAAGGCGATATATTCTGTATGATAAGAATATATATTTATCACCAAAACTGGGGGTAGGGGCCTGGAGGAAACTCTTGGAGGTGATGGATGTTTATTATCTTGATTGTGGTGACCATTTCACAGGTATATGCGTATCTCCAAACCCATCAAATATTAATTATGTCTCACTCGGTTTTCTGTGTCTCAAGTATACCTAAATAAAGCTGGGGCTTTTTAAGTATAATCCATACCCAAAAACTCTTCTGTGACTCTGAAATGGTACTAAACATGTTTGGGGGTGGGGAGATGAATTGGGAAATTGGGATTGATGTATATACGTTACTATATATAAAACAGATAACTAATGAGTACCTATTGTTAGCACAGGGAAGTCTACTCAGTGTTCTGTGGTGACTTAAATAGGAAGAAAATCCAAAACAGAGGGGATATATGTATATGTGTAGCTGATTCAGGATGATGTAAAGCACAAACTAACACAACACTGTAAAGCAACTATACGTGCATGCTAAGTTGCTTCAGTCGTGTCTGACTCCTTGCAGCCCCATGGACCACAGCCCGCCACTCCTCTGTCCATGGGATTCTCCAGGCAGGAATATTGGAGTGGGCGGCTACGCCCTCCTCCAGGGGATCTTCCTGACCCAGGTATCCAACACGAGTCTCTGCCGACTCCTGCATTGGCAGGTGGGTTCTTTACCACTAGCGCCACCTGGGAAGCCCTAAACTGTAATAAAAACTCATTTAAAATTTTTTAAAAATTAAAAAAAGAAATGTGTTTGTCACATTTGTGTAAGGAACAGGATCAAATAGCAAAGGGAGTGTTTTGCAGGAACCTGTGTGGTTTGAAAGGAACTGGAACCCACGTATAAGTGACAACCTTGTCCTAAGAATGTGTCTGGCCTACAGAGGACCAGTCCAGAAACAGGCACGGACCCATTAGAACTGAGCTGAAAATTAAAAAGAAAAATACTGCCTGCAGCCCAGTCCACGGAGGCGGGCGGTGTGTGGCTTGGCCGCAGCTGGAGTTGGGGTCCCACAGCCACGATGGTGGAGTCTGCGTGTTGCAGGTCTGTCTCGTCACTGCCAAAGCCCAGTCAGGCATGGATCATTAACACAGCTGGGTCAAGGTCACAAGCAGCCAACACTCCACACGCCCACTCGTCTGTCTGCTAAACGCCAGGTCTATGATGGAGTGCAGTGCTTCCCAGAGTAAGGGTTGGGGGCTGGTGGTAGCCCCATCAGCTGAGTGCCGCCCAAACACACGGAGCACCAAGTGACACGTGTGTCCTTTTCAGCTCTCCTGGCCTCCCCGAGGGAGCTGCAGCATGTCTCATGTGAGCGCTACCATGTTTTCCACCTCCCCAGCCTCTGCGAATTGCCCTCTGCAAAGTAGGAGGCTGCCTAGATGATAGTTTTGTTTCCATTCTACAGGGGGCTGTTATCTTCTACTTGTGGTATTTGGGGAGGTGTTACAAAATTTTCTTTTTCAGTGAACTTTTAAAGAGAGTGCAAGTGAATAAGCAGGGCAAAAGTGACTGGGGCGGTTTAAAGGACTTTCACTTTTCACTTTCATGCATTGGAGAAGGAAATGGCAACCCACTCCAGTATTCTTGCCTGGAGAATCCCAGGGACGGGGAAGCCTGGTGGGCTGCTGTCTATGGGGTCGCACAGAGTCGGACACGACTGAAGCGACTTAGCAGCAGCAGCAAATTCCATCTCAACCTCCACGTGGCAGATTAAGACATGACCCGGGAGGCTCAGTCACTCTGACCTTGAGTCCCTGGACCAGGTAGTGGCAGCGGAATCATGAATTACTTAAGTCTTGGGTCTCAAGATACAGACTAACTTGCAACCTCAGCAATGTTACGCTAACAAAATTGAAAAGGGACTTGGGTGGGGGTATTTCCCCGGCGGTCCAGTGGTTACGGCTTTGCCTTCCAATGCTGGGGGTGACAGGGGTTTGACCCCCGGTCGGGGAGCTAAGGCCGTACATGTCTCATGGCCCCAAACACAGAACATAAACAACAGAAGCAATACTGTAACAAATTCAAAAAAGATCGCATCTTTTCAGCAGCCACATTATCCCCATTTTACAGATAAGGAAGTCGAGGCTCGGAGAGAGTAAGTTACCAGGTTGTGCTGTCCATCTGGAGCCAGCAGTTCTAAACCAGATCTGTTTCCAAAGCCCACACTTTCTACTGATTCCAATTTGCTGAAGGGCAGAGTAGAATCGCTTGTTGAGAATATACACTGAGTACCTGTGCCATGCAGACACCATGCCAGGCACACAGAACACAAAGAGGATAAAGCCAGTAAGCCCAAGGTTGGGGTGGAGTGGGGTGGGGGGTGGGGTTCCAGGTAGATGGAAGGGCCCTTGGAGCAAGCATGCAGGAATCAGAGGGGCATGGAAGCTGTCCTGCGCTTTTACCCAGAGCCCACACCTGTTGCAGGGTAGCGGGAGGTTAATGGGGGGAAAGGAGGTGGTAAAGTGGGGGAGGGCAAGGGAGGTTGAGAAAGGAGCCGAGGAAAGGGGAACAGGAGAGGCAGGTAGGGATGTGCTGACTACCAGGGGTCAGGCACTGCTGTTTGTTTGCTTTTGTTTTTTGATTGACACATAATTGACAAATAACATTGTATAAACTCAAAGCATACAACATGTTGGTCTGACACATTTATATACTGCAATCTGATTATCACCAGGGTACTGTTTTTAATACCTCACCCACATTATCTGTTTCAAGCCTCAGCAACCCCCTGAGGCAGGGACTATCATGATCCCCGTTTTTCAGGTGAAGACACTGAACCCCAAGGATCAAACAGGCAGGTGGTCAGCGGAGCAGGAGACATCGGCAACCCAGCCATGTCTTCACTGGGCTTCCCTGGTGGCTCAGCTGGTAAAGAATCTGCCTGCGATACAGGAGACCTGGGTTCGATCCCTGGGTTGGAAAGACCCCCTGGAGAAGGCTACCCACTCCAGTATCCTGGCCTGGAGATTCCATGGACTATATACCCCATGGGGTTGCAAAGAGTCAGCCACAAGTGAGCAACTTTCACTTCACATGTCTTCACCACTCTGCTCTCTCTCCCTGGGTCCCAGATGGACAGACACTCACCTGCTGGAGGTCCTAACCTCCACTAGGCAACACCCTCAACCCCTTGGCACTGGCTCCTCTCTTCCTCTCCAGAAGAAGTGATATTTTCATCAGCCGAGGGACAAGATGCCTATCCAGGCAGGCTGACAATTCCCAGAACTGCACGGTGCAGAAGCTTTCTGGTCCAGAAAGGATCCCACAAGAGCATCCCTCTTTAACCAAGGAGGAAACTCGCCAGGGAGAACAAACAAGGGTTCAGCTAGACTCTTCCCATCCCATGCCCAGAGCTGATCCAGCCTACGCATCCAAGGGAAGAGAATGGTCAATTTTGGTTTGTGAGTCATGTCCAACTCCTACCGACCCCATGGACAGTAGCCCGCCAGGCTCCTCTTTCCATGGGATTCTCCAGGCGAGAATACTGGAGTGGGTTGCCATTTCCTTTCCCACAATTTTGGTTTCAATAACATCTACTTTCTTATTCCTAAAAGCTATTTGTGAAGGATGAAAAAAACAATTATAAATAACTCACCACCAGAGAGAACCACTGTTAACATTTTGTGTAATTCTTTGCAGCTAAGGGCTTTTAGAGTACAATCAAATGCCAGAGTATTTAGATGCAAATGTGAAAAGTGAAGTATTTTAAAAATAGATTCAATTTGGTGAATGCTTATTTGATCTCTGGATAGGGAAGCTTCCTAAGTTTAAAATCAAAGCTAGCAACCACAGAGGAAAAAAGATCAACGTGAACAACTTCACACAGAAAAAGGAGAGGGAGAAGCAGATGAAAAAAGAGCTTGTCTATCAAAATCTAAACTGCAGGGGAAAAGCCTAAGATAGAATGCTACATTTAACAGAAAACAGGATGCAAAAGTGTACCTAACATATGATCATACGCAATTAACAAAATACATACCACCTCACACCTGTCAGGGTGGCTACTATATTAAAACAAAACAAAAAAACAAGTGTCAGTGAGAATGTGCAGCAATTGGAACCCTGTGCTCTGCTGGCGGGAATGTAAAATGGTACAGCTGCTATGAAAACCAATACAGTGGTTCCTCAAAAAACTAAAAATAGAATTACCATCTGATCCAGCAATTCCCCTTCTGGGCAATCACCCAAAAGACTTGAAAGCAGAATCTTGAAGAGGTATTTGTACACCAATGTTCATGGCAGAATTATACACGAGAGCCAAAAGATACAGGCAACCCAAGTGTCCACTGATGGACATAGAGAAGGTGGTGTATATATATATATACAATCATTCAGCCTTAAAAAGGAAGGAAATTTTGGTACATGCTACAAGTAAAACATAAGGACATTATACTAAATGAAATAAGCCAGTTACAAATAAAAAAAAAATCACTGTATAATTCCATGTATGTACGGAATTCATATGAACTCTCTCTGGAAGCTGGAATCCAGTCACAACATGGAGGAGCCCAAGCTTGCCTGCTGCAGACAGAGAAACACGTGGCTTGTCATCCCCATCAGCCTGGCCAAAGCCCACCCCCTGTGAAAGGGGGTGTGGAGGACCAAGAGCCCCAGCCCTCTCCCCACCCGACTGCTGCTTTACCAGTGAGCCCAGGAGAGACCAGCACAGACCCACCCAGCTTAGCCCAAAGAGCCCCAGAATCAGAAGCCAATCAGTGATGGCTGTTTGAAGTCAGGGAGTCTCAGGCAGAGACAGCTGGGCAGCAGCAGATAACTGATGAAGTCCTGGCACCCAACTGTGGAAGGAACTGGGCCCCAAAGCACAGAAGGATGGCAAAGCGCCGCTAGGAGAACCCCAGAGGAGCTGGAGGAACTTCAGGCTTAGTTCCTGATGTCATCAAGCCCTAGGAGTCAGGGATGAGGGGAAGAAGAGAGACCTGGAGGTGAGGTGCCCCACACAACTTCCCACCAGCAACCACCGAGGAACCTGCGGACACTACGCAGAGAAGATCTGGGGGATACATGACTCTCTATCCGGTGGCACACGTCTTCAAAATGAGTGGGCTCGCCTGGCCCCTGCTCTGAGACTAACGAGGGGAAGCTGGAGATGACGGATTTTCCTCTCAAATACAAGACTTTTCTAATGATTAATTTTCTAGATTAATTTTAAGATCAGGTACCTCATTAACGGGGCTTCCCTGGTGGCTCAGTGGTAAAGAATCCGCCTGGGATGCAGGAGATGCAGGAGATGCGGGTTGGATCCCTGGGTGGGGAAGATCCCCTGGAGGAGGGCATGGCAACCCACTCCAGTATTCTTGCCTGGAGAATCCCATGGACAGAGGAGCCTGATGGACTACAGTCCATGGCGTTGTAGTGTCAGACATGGCTGAAGCGAATGAGCATGCACGCACCTTATAAACAGTAAACTGTAATCATGTCATAACTGCAGGAGAAGGGATGCCTGCTGTGGAGGGAAACTGAACAGGATCTTTTTTTACAAGACTTTTGCCACCAAGGAAGTCCCTCCAGGATGATTTTAAAGACCTCACTTCAATTTGATTTTTCTTTTTTTTTTTTAATAAATTTATTTATTTTAGCTGGGGGCTAATTACTTTACAATATTGTAGTGGTTTTTGCCATACATTGACATGAATCAGCCATGGGTTTACATGTGTTCCCCATCCTGAACCCCCCTCCCACCTCCCTCCCCATCCCATCCCTGCGGGTCATCCCATTGCCCCAGCCCTGAGCATTTGTCCCATGCATTGAACCTGCAATGGTGTTCTGTTTCACATATGATAATATACATGTTTCAATGATATTCTCCAAGAACGTCCCACCCTCACATTCTCCCTCAGAGTCCATAAGACTATTCTATGCATCTGTGTCTCTTATTCTGTCTCGCATATAGGGTTACCGTTACCATCTTTCAAATTCCATATATATGTATTAGTATACTGTATTGGTGTTTTTCTTTCTGGCTTACTTCACTCTGTATAATAGGCTCCAGTTTCTTAAATGGAATATTGTTATACTAGACTTTTTTAGGGAGGGTAAGATATTCAATTTTTTTGTGCAGGTGGGATTTGTTCAGATAAAAGTATGCTTCTCACTAACAATGGTAAGAACTAGGAACTTCCCTGGCAGTCCAGGGGTTAAGACTCCACATTTCCACGGCAGGGCATGTGGGTTCAATCCCTAGTCTGGGAACAAAGATCCCACATTCTGCTTGGTCATGGTCAAAAAATTAAATAAAAATGATAAGAATTTCTAGATACATGCACACTGAAGTTAGAGGGATCTGCGTTTCAATTCTACTGTATTAACCACTGACCTTGAAAAGTTTTCCAATGTCAATTTCATCATCTAAAATAGGGAGGCTTATTATTAGATATACATGAAATAGCACATATCCCAGACACAGAAAATGCCCATAAGTGGTAACTGCTATAATGATTATCCCCTTAAAGACGGGGAGGAAATGCAGAACGGCG
Source organism: Okapia johnstoni (assembly GCA_024291935.2). Classification (NCBI taxonomy): domain Eukaryota; kingdom Metazoa; phylum Chordata; class Mammalia; order Artiodactyla; family Giraffidae; genus Okapia; species Okapia johnstoni. The sequence continues at coordinate 5,572,444 of CM044323.1, read as the reverse complement.
AAAGAGCTGAAAGAGGGCTCAGACAGGAAAACTGGACTCACCCCCAGGATAGCTGTGATGTTTTTACTGCACAGAAACAGAAATAGGTGTATCAGCCTGGAATTGTTCTCAGCCTGGGTCCTCGGGGAAATGGTCTCCTCCCAGGTCACCCCTACCCATCATTCCACTTCCAGAGCAGAGGTGTGTCAGTTCCGCTGCCTGTGGACAGGGAAAGGGTCACTTCTGTCCTCAGAGGAGCTCACACACCGATGCTCAAGTCGGTTCAAGCTCTCCACATCAGGATACAGCAAGAATCCTCACTGACACTGAGCAGCAGACAAAAAAAAGATGACACCGGAGGATGAAGAGCCGTCCAGGCTGTATCCAGACGCTTCCAGCAGGACAGAAAGAGTCACCCACATGTCCAGCTTCGGCCATCAGTGCAAAGTAGGCCAAAGCTCTCCCTGATCTGCAGTCCCAGGAGTCAGTCAAGCTGTAAGGTGATGGTGTAAGCAAGGGCAAAAGATAACTTCTGGAAACACCTCCTGCTCTCTGATCTTTTCCCCTCCTCTGCCTCTGTTCCTTGGCATATTATGATTAGCACTGGCTCTCAGGTAGAAGTATGCTTCTCACTGAAAATGATAAGAATATATAGAGACATGATCATTGGAGTTAGAAGGATCTGCGTTCCCACTCTACCTTATTAAACACTGACCTTGAAAAGGTCCATTGTGTGACTTAACAATGGTGCTGGTCAAAGATGACCCAACCAACCAAAAAAACATTTTTTCATTAGCTGACATTTACTGAGTGCTAGTGGCTCTGAATTCTCCTGAAAAAGTGAAAGTCGTTCAGGCCTGTCCGACTCTTTGGGACCCCATGGACTCTACAGTCCATGGAATTCTCCAGCCCAGAATACTGTAGTGGGTAGCCTTTCCCTTCTCCAGGGGATCTTCCCAACCCAGGGATCGAACCTAGGTCTCTCCTGGATCACCTCATTTCATCCTAACCGTGATGCTAAACAGCAGGTACCAATGTTGGAGCCTGACCCTTGGAGAGAAGCAGTCTGCTCAAGGATCTAGACTGACAGGGTAAGAAATCAAGAGGGGATCAGGGTGGAATGCTATTACTGCTGCCTCCTGCCCCCCTATCCCCAGCCTCCCATGGAGGCTTGTGGTGTTTTTGGACTTAGCTCCCCGGCACAGAGGTGGGGCTGCAAATACACCTGAAACCCAGTGGGGCCAAGACTCTAGCCATTAGGACCTTCCCTGAGTTCCCAAGGGTGCTGGGTAATCAACCAAGAAACCACCTAAGGCAAGATTAAAGGGACTAGAGCAGCTCATCAAGATTAGAAGACCAACCACCTGAGATCCAGCATACTCCCCGATCTTGTCAGCCACCCCACCTTTGACCCACTGTTATAAAAACCCTCATCAATTCTCTGGAAGAGAGACACACAGCGTTTCCAGGCAGCAGCCTGGTGTGTCCCCTCTTTGGCTGGCCAGGCAATAAAGCTGTCCTTTTCTGCGTCACCCACAGCTCTGGTCTCCAGGGTTTGGTTCCGCATCGGTGCACAGAGATGCTGAGCCCTCGCTAACACAACTCTGAGGTTTTAGTTCTCAAACTGCGTCTTAGCTCTGTATCTGGGTGGCCGTCCCAAGGAGAGCTCTCCTGGAGATCTTTTTGCTGAAGGAACTTTGTTTCATCTTTGCAGGAACTTAGAACGCTTTTGTTTTTTCCTTTCAGTTGCTTTTATGAGTCATCGGGACCAGGTCCATGAGAAACGGCGGTACCGGCTAGGAAGCACCTCCCTGCAACCCCGCAGCGGGCAGCCCAGCAGGGCTCAGTGAGGTGCCCCAGCCTCTACTCTCACCGGCTGTAAGCACGGGAGGGCGGGGACAGGGCCTGTCATTCTTCAGGTATCTGCATAGTTATAGATGATCATTTACATTGCAGGCCGATCTTAATGTGAGCCATCTTATAGCTACAGATGTAACACCTTTATTTACCTAAGCATTCTGAGCAACTTCAAATTCCCAAGTGTAAACACTGCGTAGGCAACTTCCTATTCTTGAGAATCTGGAAGGGTCTGTCTTTTGGTAATCTGTTTTGAAATTAGTGGAAGATTGGATTCAGTGTTTGTGGAAAAGATTGTGGCTCAGTGTTTAAGACTCTGTTCTTCTAGTGCAAGGGGGTATGGGTTTGATCCCTGGACTGGGAACTGGAACTAAGATCCCACATGCCTTGTGGCAAGGCCAAAAAAAAAAAAGTTAGCAGAAGGCTAAAGTCCCTGAAGGGAAAAAAATCTGCCCTGCCCTCAGGGAATGTGATTCAGAAAGTCCAGATTCCTTGGTACTAACTCTGGTTCGGATGGTAAAGAATCTGCCAGCAATGTAGGCGATCTGGGTTCAGTCCCTGGGTTGGGAAGACCCCCTGGAGAAGGAAATGGCAACCCACTCCAGTATTCTTGTTTGGAGAATTCTATGGACAGAGGAGCCTGGAGGGCTACAATCCATGGAGTCACAAAGAGTCGGACATGACTGAGCGACCAATACACACACACAATTCCAATGCAAGTGGGCTTTGGACATGTTTTAACAAACACTATTAAAAATACTGGATTCCACTTTGCTGACAAAGGTCTGTATAGTCAAAGCTATGGTTTTCCCAATAGTCATGTATGGATTTGAGAGCTGGACCAAAAAGAAAGCTGAGCACCAAAGAACTGATGCTTTCAAACTGCGGTGCTGAAGAAGACTCTTGAAAGTCCCTTGGACAGCAAGGAGGTCAAACCAGTCAATTCTAAAGGAAATCAACCCTGAAAACTCACTGGAACGGCTGATACTGAAGCTGAAGCTCCAACCCTTTGGCTACTTGATGTGAAGAGCCAACTCTTTGGAAAAGACTGTGATGCTGGGAAAGACTGAAGGCAGTAGAAGGGGACGACAGAGGACGAGATGGTTGGATGGCATCACTGACTCAGTGGACATGAGCTTGAACAAATCCTGGGAGATAGTGAAGGACAGGGAAGCCTGGCGTGCTGCAGTCCATGGGGTTGCAAAGAGTCAGACTTAGCGACTGAACAACATTAAAAACACTATTTAAAACATTTAATCTTTGGACTTCCCTGGCTGTCCAGGGGTTAAGATTCCATGCTTCCACTTCAGGGGCACGGGTTTCATCGCTGGTCGGGAAAATAAGATCCCGCAAGCCACAGGAGGGAAATAAACCTAGAACATCTAATCTTGTGGCAGATATTTCATTCCACTTTGTATTTCTTTTGAACGTAACCTTCCAAGTCCTTATCTATCTGTGACCTCAAGGCAGAGAAGGTGTCCATTGCATTCCTACCCCTGGAAAGACCACAGACGAATATCTATGACCAGAGCTGAATGCTCAGTGGGCCCCTGGGCAGCCTCTCTGTCATGTTCTGTTCCTAAGTTCCTGAATCGCTCTGCTGAGGTCATGAACCTCTCTCTAGGACTGGCGTGGCTCTGTACTCGGAACAGTGCCTGGGAAGCCGATGACTGTTCCCATCTGATCCCATCATTAATGGAGCCCAGCAGCCAGGCCAAATCATCGGCGCATTTCTCAACTGCTCTGCTCCAGGGTCACTAGCCGAGTTCTACTCCGTTTCCTTGATCCGGAGCAAGCCAAGAAAAACAGTCAAGTACATCGGAGTGAAGCTGTGGGAAGGCAGCCAGTCAGAGATGGGGGCAGGAGGGTCATTTCACGACTCGAGCTCCAGACCCAAATCCCGCGTGGCTCAGCCATTCCATTTCTCCCGCACCTTGCAAAGGAGGAAAAGGTGCTGTCATCTGTGGTTCTGGGGCCTCTTTCAGAAGAGGAAACTAGTGTTTAAAAACACACGATGAATGGGCGTGTTTCCAGGCTCACAGTCCATGAGGCAGCTGATATTTCACTCAAGTGCCTGGGGAAAAGAACTGGTAAAGTCCAGCAGCAAGTCCAAACGAAGCTCTGCACTGGATAGGCACCGACTCAATTAAATGTAGGACAGAACATTTTGTTGTTGGTTGAAAAAAGTTTACAGAAAAATGCAAAATATCCTAGTATTTGCAGGGATGTGAGATAAAATACTACTTGTAAACATTCTCTTGTATCTGATGGAATTCTTCCGGAAAGAACAGAATAAACTGATGACACTGGTTTTCCTCCAGGAGGTACCTTGGGAGACAACTGTGGGTTGTCTTGGAACTTGGAAGATAATTTTTTTTTTTGGTGGGTTTTGGGGTGCCTTTCAAACAATGTGAAATTTTGCCAAATCATATATAATTACATTTCTTCATTAAAAAATGAGTTTGGGGTGACTTCCGCAGTGGTCCAGTGGTTAAGTCTCCATGTTGCCAATACGCGGCGGGGGGGGGTGGGGGGGGGCAGGTACCAGCGGCAGGGGACGGGGAGGGTTGGATCCCTGATTGTGGAACTAAGATTCCACATGCAGCTCAGTATGGCCAAAAGATTTTTTTTGTTTTACTTAGTTTGTGTTTATTCATTTAGTATTTACCAAGTACATGCCTAACTCTTGCTGTTCTCAAGAGCTGGAAGGGGAGGAGTGGAAACAGCTAATCAAATCAGTCATCACCTGTGACAGATGTCAGCAACAGGGCACAGGGAACCGCTCCTGGCCTTGCTGGGATGGAAAAGTGGCAAACCAGAAAAGCTTTCCTCCAAAAAGTACTTTCTGGGCCAAGTCTTAAAGAGGAAGACCGAGTAACTAGTACCAATTTCTATAGGGCTGCTAGAAGCGTGAACTGTGATGACGGTGCGGCCACAGGACTTAAAGGACATCACTCTTTTAACTATTCTTATACCAGTCCCTCGAATGTGGGGAAAAAAGCGGGCAGCCATGGAAAAAGACTGAAAATACCAGATGCTATACCATATTCTGCCTCCTCGCCCCCAGCCCACTTTCCTCTACAGTCACCCAAACACCAAATAACCCAACTGAGTTAAGTCTGAGAAAGGAAACTCAAAGAGCTGACGTTTCAAGTGCTTACGAGAGCGACCGGCACAGCGGAGACGCAAAGCTTCGCAAACACCCCTCCCCCCGCTCCCCAGGTAAGAATTCCCAAAGCCCTTGAGCTACTGCGCGAGCCCGGGCTGTAGGGAACTTGGATTTTCTTCCCGATGTGTTACTAAGATACCAGACTTAGCAGAAGCCTGGAGCCGGACCTGCACTCGGAAAGGCAGAGCCGGCTTCGCCCTCGACCTGCAGGGCAGGCACCCTTCATCCCCCTCTGCCTCGGTTTCCTTGACACGGAAACCCCAGGAAGAACGCTCGAGCCTCCTACAACTCCTCTACCCAGGCGTTCTGCCCAGGAGAATGGAGAACGTCCTGAGGATGTTGCGCAATCCCCCCGGGCGTGGCGAGCAGGTGGCCCCCGTGCGTCCGCCGCCTGGCGCCGCGAGCGCAGACAGGTGCCCGCGGGCACGCCGTCCCCTCTCTCCGCGCCGCCTCCAGGAGCACGCGGGCTCGGGGCCTCCCCAGCCGGTGCCTCGGCGCGGCCTCCCGGGCGCGCGGTGCCCAGCCGGGCCGCGACGCTGCCCGCCCCGCCTCCCCACGCGCGGTGCCGGCTGTCCTCGCCGCGGCGGGGACGCGCGCCCTCGCCCGCCCCGGAGAGGGGCTTCCTGGAGGCGGAGTCCGCGCCGCCCGCCCGCTGCCGCTCACCAGTTCCCAGCCCACGATGCACACTTTCAGGGGCGCCGCTGCCATGGTTCAGGCCGAACGCTGCAGACCGGCGCGCGCCTACCCGGTCGGCTGCCCGCCTCCGCCCGCTCGGCATGAAGCCGCTGCGGCGCACGGCGGCCCCGCCCCGCCGCCTCTCGGCCAATGGCCGCGACACCCCCGCCCGGGCGCCCGGGGCCACCGCTGACAGCCCGGAGGGCCCGCCCCGCCACCCCGAGAGCCACCGCGCACGCCCGGCCCCGCCGGGCCCCGCCCCGCCCAGCGCGAGACCTGTCGGGACTTGTAGTCCGCCTCCTCAGACGGCCCTCTCCCGCCGCGCCGCAAGCCTCTCTGGCCGCTTGCGCCGGGACTCGCGCTCCGGGCGCAGGGGACGCAGCGCCTTCCCCCGCGGAGCAGGCTTGCTCCGGTGCCGCCTCGCTCCACCTGTCTCGGGAGGCGCTGCCGGGCTGCAATTTGAAGCCAAGAGAGGACTCTGGACTCCGAGAGGCCACTGAAGTTTCTGCAGACTCTGCCTCACCTGTGGAAACGAGAAACCGCCTGGCACCGCCGAACTTTGCGGTGGCCGTGTATCTTCTGAGGCCTTTGAGAATTGACCGGAGGGTACCCGCGCTCCAGGGTGGGAACTTTCTAGAGTCGGGGCAGCGGGGAGAAACCTGGGCACGGGGGCGTCGCCCTCACCCACTGGCTTGGCAGGACTTGGCTCCTCAGCGGTCTTCGCCCCTGGGCACCGGAAGGGTTTGAGGTTCTGTGACCTCGCTTCCCTCTTTCCTGAGAAACTGAACGTTGTGTATCCATTCTGAGCATCACTTTCCACCAGGCGCCGCGCAGGACCCTGAGGAGGAAACGAAGTGTTGTGAACCAGAGCTTCTCAATGCCACTACAGCTCTGAGTCTCTGGAACTTTCCAGAACCCCCACGCGAAGGCATCACCTCAGACCGATTGCATCAGAATCTCCCAGAATGGGGTGCAGACATCCGGATTTTTTAATGTTCAGGGGGGTGACTACTATAGGACTCAACATTGAGAATCAGAGAACTAAAATATCAGAGACTGGCGGAGGAAACAAATACTCTAGTACCTAGAAAAATATTAGGCCTGTTAGTTTGATGCCCAAAGGATTAACTTATTTTTGTTACGTCTACATTATATGAAAATTTTACTTCTATTATTATGGTACTGACTCAAGAAACTCCCTAAAGAGAGTGGGTGAGACAAAGCATGCTTTCCACCCCTCACTGGTAGTTTGCTCTCAATTCTTTGCCAGGAAAGATACCAAAACAGGAATAACTCAAAAGGTGGACTATCTAAACTTTATTCATTTTTATCCCCTTGCATTTATGTTATCAAATGGGTTTGCCTAACTCAATGATGAACTCGTACTTGAGGAGGCAGCATACATTGCCAAGATTTATGCCAAGTGATCAGTTCATGTTTAACCTTTGCCTAAAAGATTTATACCTCCTGTGGACACTGGGTTTCCCCGATGTTGCAACTGCGCCTGCGTGAAAATGAGTGGTCTGGCTGTTCTGTGAACTCATCTTGCACAGCATCATCATAGAGGGTTTATTGGCCACCCAGATACACAACACATTGTGCCAGGATGGACATAGTGAGTAGCCATTTATTTTATAGACCAGTTGCAAAGATCAAAACCAAAACCACAGAGGTGAAACCCGTGGGTAGAATGTTGAGAGAATAAAGCAAACTGCAAGAGATTGCACACGGTAGAATTCTAGTTCTGTCAGTTCAGAAACAAGCAAAATTACAGTGTATCACTAGATACATACATACCTAGCATAATTGTAAAGGAAAAGAAACAAACACAAAAGGCAGGGTTGTGGTTCTAGTGGAGACGAGGTTGGTTATTCTTTATATTGTGTATATGTTAGAAACACTTTATATATCGACTTAACGAAGAGCATGGGGAAGGGGAGAAGCTCTAGCGCTGAGATCTCTGGTTCTCTGCCAGTCCCCCTCCTGGTCTGCTAAGATGGCAGTGCTTGCCGGTTGGCCTTCTGTGGGTCGCCTTCCCCAGAAGGGTTGAACAACCCAGAGGACAACATGTTAGCCAGTCTCATTGGACAAGCCGGCTCTTGAGGGACCTGGAGAAGTCCCAGGGTGTTTACGATTCAGTGCACGGTGCGTGGAGACAACATGACTGGGTTATGCATGTATCTTGATGAAAACTCATCAGGCAGCTAGGAGAAGCCAGGAAGCCCTTTAGAAACAGCCCAGCTGTCTCCTTCACTGGGTCACTGAGTTCCTGAAGCACAGTTCTGATTTTCTACCTTACAGGAGACAATGGCGACAGTATTGCCAAACTCTCGTCTGTAACTGGAGACTCCACTCCTCTCTTACGCCCTCACCTCCAGCCTCCCACCCTGTCTCTGACACCCTCCCTGGGCCTTTGGACGCCTGCCTGCTGCCGGGTCCCAAAGCCAATGGTGCATGTCAGGCAGCAACACTCCACTTCCAAGGCTCAACAACCCCCTGGTTATTTCTTGTTGCTTAACAGAGCATCCCAAGGTTAGGTCTCCAGGCCACCACGTTCATTTATTTAGCTCTAGAATCAGAGGGGACAGCTCTCTCCACACGGGGTACATGATGAAAGAGAGTTGGAGACTTCACTGCCAAGATGATTCATTGGCTGCTAAGACCAGGTGCAGCCAAATTTTTTTTTTTTTTTTTTTTTTTTAAGAAAAAAGGTGCAGTCAGCAAGGTGATGGGCTGGAAGGGGACCCAAAGGAGCTCTTCCAGGCAGAGGAACTAGCATTGGCTAAGATTCAGAGATTACAAACAGGCGACATGTTCAGGAACTAAAAGGAGCTCAGTAAGGATGGAAGGGAAAACAAATAAGGGGAAGAGTGTGCAGGGCAGGGAAACGAAGAGAAATGAAAGCTGGGAGGTAGAAGAGGCGTCTGGTCATGACTGGCCGTGTAAACCATATCAGAGAATTAGAACTGAAATCCCAAGGGCAGAAGAAGCCATTGTAGACTTTCAGGTAGGAGCTTGACATCGTCAGGGCCAGGAGGCAGAGGCCAGGTGGGAGCCTGTTTGTTCGTTTCTAATTAATTTTTATTGGAGTAGAGTTGGTTTACATTGATTCAGTTGTACATATGCATACTTTCATTCTTTTTTAGATTCCATTCCCATATAGCTCATTACAGAGTATTGAGTAGAGTTCTCTGTGCTGTACAGTAGGTTCTTATTGGTTATTTTTTATTTTAATTTTTTTTTTCTGCCACATCACACAGCATGTGGCGCTCTTAGTTCCCCAACTAGGGATTGAACCTGGGCCCTAGGCAGTAGAAACACAGAATCATGTAAAGTACAAATTGGCACTTGCCATCTACCTCTACAAGGATTAAATCACTTGCTGCTGCAGCTGCTGACTTTCAACACCCACTGAAAGGTTTTCAGGGTGGAAAGCAGAAATGAGGCACTCTGTGCTCTGGGAAAAACTGGCAGAACAGGGCTTCAGATAGTTAAATATTTTCAGGAGCCAATTTTATGAGCCCAATTCTTGTATCTCCTCATTATCTAGAAAAGCACTAAAATCCTTCCTGATGACAACTACTCCTTGTGATTAGTAGAAAACTGCAAAAAATACATGCTTGACTGCATGTCCCCTCTTCACCAAAATCACGTATATACTGACCTTGCACCCTACCTCTTTGAAGCAGTTTCTCAGAGCTGTCTCCCAGGCTATAGTATACTTCATGCGTGTGTGCTAAGTTGCTTCAGTCGTGTCCAACTCTTTGCAACCCTGTGGACTGTACCCCACAGGTTCCTCTGTTCGAGGGATTCTCCAGGCAAGTTGCCAGGCCCTCCTCCAGGGGATCTTCCCACCCCAGAGATTGGACCTCATCTCTGGTGTCTCCTGCATTGACAGGCAGGTTCCTTACCACTGGTGCCACCTGGGAAGCTCCCACAGTATTCCTCATTTTCCCCCAAATAAAACTTGACTCTCAACTTTCATGTTGTGCATTTTTCAAGTTGGCAGTCCTAACCTCTGGACTTCCAGGGAAGACCCTAGTTATCTATTTTTTATATAGTAGTGCGCATATATGTATATGTCAGTTCCAATCTTCCAATTATCTTTCCCCCATATATTTAAATTTCGTGTCCCTCGGTAACCATAAATTTGTTTTCTACATCTGTGATGCAGTGTTTATTCTACATGGGAAGTGATACATAGGATGGAGGTCAGTGTGGTGGTGACAGCAATGGGAAGATGTGGGTGAAACTGAGACATGCCTAGGAAGTAGAAAAATAAGACTTACTGCTTGTTTGGGGCAGAGAAATGAAAGAGGCTAGGATGTCTCCAGCTTTCAGGCTTGGGCAATTGAATGAGCATCATTTGCTAAAACAGGAAGAGGAATCGATATGAAGAGAGGGGTGATGAGCTCAGATCTGGAGAAGTTAAGTCTGAGGAGTCCATTTGGTTTCCACGTATAGATTTCAGGAAGGCAGTTAGGGAGACATGTTTGCAGATCATCAGTATGAACTCAAGGGCTCAGTGCTTAGAACAGTGCCAGTCATGGAGTGGACACTCTGTAAGTGTTGAGTGAAAGGGATTGAGATCGCTCACACAGATGGGTCAGGTAACAAAGGAAGACAAAGCAGGACAGGACTCTGAAATGGAGGTCAGCCTTTAAGAGCCTGGGAGAGTGAGGAAGGAACAGAAGGAATACAGAGTGTGGTGTTGTGGTCGTCAAGGAAGACCACATTTCCAGAAGGAGGGATGATCACGGGAATTTGAGGGTGGTCAGATGAGACCAGAGTACACCTTTCAGGCTAGCAGAAGGCTGCTGGCAAAGTATGGTTGTGCAGGTAGCACACTGCACAAGGCCAGTGGACACCATGCCTATCGTGTACATTGTAGATATGTGTGTTTGAGAGTACCTTTCTCTGACAGATGGAAGCAAGTGCCCTGATGGAGGGATATTTTTTCCAGTCCATACTGGAATGGTCTGGTGCAGGTAGCCACCTCTCTGGTTGTTGGTGGGCCTGGTCAGAAGATTTCAGTTTTGGTTCTGGGCAGAGCTTAAAGTAGATGGAGGCTTAAATGGAAAACAAAGAAATGGCACTTGAGAGAGTGTAGAAACTGCTTTCCAAAAGTTTGGCCATCAGCAGAAGATGAGGGCTGGGGCCGTGTGGGGGGGACGACAAAACCCAAGGGGAAAGGGAAGATTTGAAGGTTTTTCCCCCCCTTTTTTTTTAAAAATTTTTTTTCCTTTTTTTAATTTTAGGGTACAAATGTGTGTTAGTCACTCAATTGTGTCCGACTCTTTGTGACCCCATGGACTGTAGCCCACCAGGCTCCTTTGTCCCTGGGATTCTCCAGGCAAGAATACTGGAGTGGGTTGCCATGGTTTTTTCCCCCTTTAAATCATGTGGAAAAGGCTAAAACATGTTGGACTATTCCTCGGAAGGAACCAGTAGAGAGGGAGAGGGAGAAAACACAGAAGGAGAATGAGAGGGAGAGGAGAGGGAGAGAGAGGCTAGCCTTAAATTAGATGAGACAGAGACATACTCTCAGGAGAGACGCCTGAGAGAATCAAAGGAGCCAGCCCTCCAAGGAGAGGAAGTAGCCAGTGAAAAGGCCCTGGGGCAGAAAACAAATAGCCGCTGTGTTTAAGGAACAGAAAGAGCTATGGAATAGTGAACAAATGTGAGAGAGGGGAGAATTGCGGTCAGAGAGGCAGAATTTAGGCAGACTAAATTGTACGGCCTGGTGGTCTATGGTTTAAAAGATAAAAAAAAAAAAAGGATTTCCCAGTAGCCAAATCTAGGTCAACACAATCATTAAAGTAAATAATGATAAACAATGAGGATTTACTCTATAGCACTGGGAACTATATTCAATATCTTATAATATCCTAAAAAGGGAAAAGAATCTGAAGAAGAATATACATACATATGTGTAACTGGGCTTTCCAGGTGGCTCTAGTGGTAAAGAACCTGCCTGCCAGTGCAGGAGACGCAAGAGATAAGGGTTCAATCCCTGGGTCAGGAAGATCCCTTGGAGAAGGAAATGGCAACCCACTCCCGTATTCTTGCCTGGAGAATCCCATGGACAGAGGAGCCTGACAGGCTATAGTCCATTGAGTCGAAAAGAGTTGAACATGGTTGAGCACACACACAGACACGGGTGACTGAATCAGTTTGCTGTATAACTGAAACTAACAGAATGTTGTAAATCAGTGTACTTCAACTTAAAAAAAAAGTGAATAAATAATGAGTAGCTAAAAAATAAAGTAAATAATGATAGTAACAGGCTTAGAATGAACTGAAAAGTCATGGGTCTACGGTGATTTAGAGAAATAAGTAAACAAACCAACAGAAGAGACAGTCTTGCTTACAGTAGCATGCCAACAAATAAACATGAAGTTCCATAGTCAACAGTGATTGCAGAATAGTGGTGGAAGTTTGATGAGGGACAAGATACTTGGCCTCTAAATCTCCATGTAAATTTCTTACAAGAGATAAAAGAGTAACTTCACAGGAGAGAAAACTGGCTGTCACCAACTTAACCTTTTGGGCACCACATTACCCAAGATGGGACACACATGCCTTCTTTAGCTGACGCGAGAAGGCGTTTAGTTAATACAGGATTGTCAGAAAAATACTTTGAAATAGTTCCTAGGTCTTGGGATTTTATAGAATAAACACATTTTTCGTGTCTGGAAGTCTGATGTCGAATTACCAATTTTTTTTTTTCCAAGTAAGGACAGAAACCATTTGCCGTGTGTGCTCAGCTGCTCAGTTGTGTCCTACTCTTTTGCAACCCCATGGACTGTAGCCCGCCAGGCTCCTCTGTCCATGAGATTCTCCAGGCAAGAATACTGGAGTGGGTTGCCATTTGCTTCTCCAGGGAATCGTCCCAACCCAGGGAACCAACCCTCACCTCCTGCATTGCAGGCAGATTCTTTACCGTTGAGTCATGGGGGAAGCCCTGGAAAGGCTGTATACTCAACCTCCTGCATTGCAGCAGATTTCTTTACCGTTGAGTTGGGGGAAGCCCTGGAAAGCTGTATAAGTGAAATTCTCTCTCCCTCCCTTTTCTTTTTCTTTTTTTGATGTTGACTATTTTTTCTTTATTGAATTTGTTAAACAATATTCCTTCTGTTTTATAGTTTTGGTTTTTTGGTTATGAGGCATGTAGGATCTTAGCTGTCTGACCAGGGATGGAACCCTCACCCCTTGCATTGGAAGCCAGATTCTTAACCACTGGTCCACCAGGGAAGTTCCTCTCCCTCGTTTTTCCAGCCCCCATTTCCCTCTCTTGATGAAACCTTGTTACCAGGTTCTTGCATGGACACATTATTCTGTTATTTGTGTCCCCACTTAACATTATTCCATATCGCAACCCTCAGTCATTCTCAAAAAAATGAATTCACATAATGAAAACTTAAAATGAAGAGTGAAAAAAATAAAGGCGACGCTTTAGAAAACTCTTCCTCTCACAAAATCTTCCTTTTTCTCATTTCTCTGTGGCACTGAACATATTTTCACAGGCTGGTATTGGTTAAGTTCATCCCTCTAATTCTAGGGAAGACATGAACTTGGGCCGCACTCGAGAAACATTTTATCTACTCTGTTCCCCAGTCCACGTGTCACCTCTCTGCTTCCTAATTACACGCCGTGCAGCCCCCAGTGGTAACAGTTATTCTTGGTATGACAAGCTTCAGATGAAATTGCCCATCTTCAATATTGCTCCTGACAGTCTAATGAGAAAGTACAGATTTTTGGCTAAAGAAAACAGTGCCTCATTCTGGAAACTTATATGGGCTTTTATCCCACTTCCTTGGGGAAAAGAAACAAGAGGAGATAAAAGGCAGAGTTCACTTGAAAGAACCAACTAGAGCTCCAGACACTGAACAATAGCTGCTGTCAACTGTCATCTGTTCGTATTAAAGTTTATTGAATTATCAAACAAGGTTTGTACGTCAGGTTGTATCCACCAACTGTACTTCAGCACTAACCCCTTAGATTGGGGATCTGTTGGTTCTTCTAAAGATCACATTACTGAAAAAAAAAAAAAAATCACACTGCTAAAACCTACCTTTATTTAGAAAACAGCTCTTAGCCAAGCACTGGGTATTATTATTGATTACATCTGGGTTGCAGCCACCTTGGATGACATGGAGAACTTGGGAGTTGTAAAGATGAAATGATCATTCAGCACTGTACCCAGCCTGGGAGAGGCAGGGAGATTTGTTCAGTTTCTACCTGATTAAAAATCAAGTGTTAACCTCGTCTTGGCTCTAGTTGAGTCTTGTTCATTTTCTTATTCAACACTGGACTCCTACCTTGTGCCAGGAAGGATACAATGTTGAAAAAAAGAGACACAGTTTACAGTCTGGAATGGAGGTCAAATAAAAACAGATATCTTTCATAGAGGGGCTTCCCTGATGGCTCAGTGGGTGAAGAATCTACCTGCAATGTGGGAAACCTGGGTTTAATCCCGAGGTCAGGAAGTTCCCCTGGAGGAGGAAATGGCAAAACACTCCAATATTAGCAACACACTTCAGTATTCTTGCCTGCAAAATCCAATGGACAGAGGAGCCTGGCGGGCCTGGCAGGTTACAGTCTATGGGATCGCAAGAGTCGGACACTACTTAGCGACTAAACCATCACCACCGTCTTCCACAGAGTCCAGCCTGATGTTGCTGCGATAGGAAATGGGTCAATCTGGGGACAGATGGGAGCAGTACCCAGGGGGCCCAGAGGGCCAGGTAAGCCTTTCCGGTAGGAGGATGTCTGAACTGAAGGATGTGTAGGAATTAAATGGGAGGAGTGTTTGTGGCAGAGAGAACAACCTGTCTGAAGGCTTGGAGGCAAAAGAGAAGTAGTCCTTGGTTCCTTTGAGATCTGAAAGTTGAGCAAGTTGGAGGATTGATCAAGAGGTAAGGACGGATGAGGCAGACAGGTGGATGGGGGCCAGACAACAGAGGGTTCTCTTGCAGGGGCTTGGTTTTATTTTGAAGGCAGAGGGGGGGCATTGAAGCATTTAGGCTGCTAAGTGATGTGCTCAAATTTATCTTTTAGATGATCACTCTGGCTGCATTTGAAGGGATGGGAGGAGGGGAGAAGTTAAGGATGACTTGCAGATTTTTGACTTGGGCCCAGTTGGGTGACTGGTGGACGGGAGTGTTGGACCTAATCATTGCCTTGGTTTTTTTGGCTCACATGTTTTTCTTCTGCTGTTGCTTAGGGTTTTATCATTTGCTCTGTTGGATCAAGTGTATTCCTATCACTAATTTTCCCTAAATGATTAAATGTGTTGGCTCTTTTATTGATTCCATTTTTTCCTGGAGATTTCTTTCCAGCTGTCATCGGTCTCTTACGCCATCCTGACCTACTTGTTCTCCAAGCCTGCTTCTTGGATCCCATGTCTTTCTTCTTGGATCACTCCTTAGTTAAGTACAGCACATCAACCAAGAACTTCTTGAACATTCTGTTTCTAGGTCTTTAATGGCTTTGTTCTGACCTCATCTTGATACTGGACTAATATGACATCCTAGGGTAAAATCGTTTCTCTCAAATTATGGAGACATTATTCATTGGCCACTAGCATCCAGTGATGTGTGAAGTAATACAGTCCAGTGCTGATTCTTTTTGCCCTCCAGAATCCATTCTTCCTTTTTTCCTTTTATAAAAAGGAGATCACATTTCCTAGCCTTTCTTGCAGTGCTCTCTGGACAGGTGACTAAGCTCTGGCCAGTAGTTCCAGGTTGTAACCTGGAAGGAATCAGCGTCCAAAGTCCTTGCCCTTTGCCCTTTTCCCTGAGGAAGGATGCAGACGTGATGGAGGGACCTAGGCTCACGCCCTTAACTCAGAAGTAGCAGCTGGACTGTGAGGATTCCTGACACGCCCTTCCAGCTCTGGGCTCCTCCTCTGAGCTCCAGCAGGAGCTGGAAATAAATTTCTATTTTGATTACCATGCTCCATTTTCTGTATCTCTGTTTTAAAGCCACCTAGTCTATTCCCTACTACACTGTTCCTTTCTATATGACCTGTTTTTCCTTTTTTGAAAGTTTTAGGATCCTCTTTTTATCCTCAGGGTCCTGAAATTTCATGATGATAGTCCTGTCCTGGGTCTGTCTAAATTCAGTGATGAACTTCCATTGGAATTATTATGTTTTTCAATGCTGCGAAGATTTCTTGTCTCATTTCTTCAAGAACCAGGTCTTATCCATTTTCTCTGGAGCTTCTGTCTGAAACTTGTATCATTTAGCACTTGTCTTCTTCTCCAAAGTCTTTTCTTTCCTCGTTTCTGTTTACCTGATCCCATTCTACCCCCCACCCCCCAATTTTCTGGGTCCTATATTTCAACTCTTTCAGTGCTTCTTCTTTTTTAAAAGGCTTTGTTAGTGGTTTCAGTTTCCAAGAGTTCTTTCTCATTATTATTTTTTTTATCTCTTTGAACTCATTAAGTATAGGTTTCCCCCCTGCATTCTCTTTTGTGTTTGCATTATCCTGTGAGTGTTATCTGTTAGGGCAGAGGCTTTTTCAGATGTTGGGTCTTGTGAGCTGTTCAGAGTTAAGAGTGAGGCGCTGCCAGGCGCGTTGGGCAGGCTGGTCAACGGAGAGGGGCTGGGTGGGTAGTGGCAGGTCTTCTACGTGAGGCACTCCCAAATGACATTATCCTAACCACGGTTCTCCAGAGCAGGTTAATTTCTCAAAGGGAGAGTTCTGTGGTTTCCTGGCAGGGTGAAGGCCAAATGCCTCACTGTCAAAGGTGAAAGGAGAAGGGATCACCTGTATACTCCAAACTCACTTTCGTATGTAAAGATATTGTTGATTTTTTTTAATTTATTTTTTTGTTTGGCTGCGTTGGGTCTTAGTTGCAGCACGGAGGCTCCAGAATTCTTGGACTCAGTAGTTGTGGCGGGCACAGAACCTTAGTTACCTGACCAGGGGTGTAATACACGTCCCCTGAATTGGAAGGTGGATTCTCAAACCACTGGACTACCGGGGAAGTTCCTGCTTTTTTTTTTTATGATTTTTTTTTTAAATTGGGGGCGGGCTGGGCAGGGAGCAGTTTTTTTGTTTTTATTTTGGGGCTGTGTTGGGTCTTTCCTGCTGTGTGTCTGTGTGTGGACTTCTCTTGTTGTGGCACAGGCTCTAGAGGGTGCGGGCTCAGTACTGAGGTGTGTGGCCTCTCTAGTTGCCACATGTGGGATCTTTGTTCCCTGACCAGGGATCAAACCCACGTCCCCTGCAGTAGAAGGCAGAACCTTGACCAGTGGACCACCGAGGAAGTCCCGAAGATATTATTCATTCAATTTAGCGAGCTGGGGATGATAACACGGGCATATTAGAGCACATGTGTTTATTCACTTAACAGATATTTGTAATGACTCCCTCCTCAGTGTGTGTATTTATGGAACTGGGAGGGCAAAACTGAGAGAAACCCTGTCTCTGCTTTGGTTGGTAGCAGCTGTGATCAAAGTATATGTTCAGTGACTGCTGTTATGGGGGTGGTGTATTTCGGCATATTTTTCACCTGTATTTTGTGGGGAAGCGGGGAGAGTGGGTGGAGGAGGGACTGTATTCCTTTCTGCTCATTTTATAGATATGGAGTTTCTCTTCCTGCTTGTCCTCTCTCCTGCCCCCTCCCCCGCAAAAACCCAAGTCTACAGATAATGTTAGTCGCTCAACCGTGTCCCTGCCAGGAAACCGCAGAACTCTCCCTTTGAGAAATTAACCTGCTCTGGAAAACAGTCGTTAGGATAATGACATTTGGGAGTGCCTCGTGTAAAGGAGAGCGGTGCCGTTCAGTCCGAGTTCCCCTCTTGATGGATGTCGAGCCGAACGACACAACTGAGCCAAAGACGGAGAGAAGGAAGGATTTACTATTTGCAGCAAGGAGAATACTGGGGATCTTCCCCAAAGCAGTCTTCGGAAAAGCAAAATGGGGAAGTTTCAAGCTACGAGAACATATAAACTAATGAAGGGGCTTGAGCAGAGGAGTCGGCATAGAATGGGGGCAAAGGTTGACACAGTCCAAGTTTCAGTTGATTGAAGCCACAGTGTCTGTCAGAAAAGGTCAACATCATCATCCCTTTGGTCCCAACTGACCAGTGGATGAGTCCCCAGTGGAAGCTTAAATTCTGCAAAACAGTGCAAGAAATTTCTTCAGGCAAATCTTTACCATGAAATAGAACTGGGAGTTTACAACTAATTTGTTATCTTTGCTCCTGTTCCTTCCTTTCTTTGACCGTGCTGGGAGACAAGTGGGATTAGTTCCCCAAGCAGGGATCAAACCTGCGCCCCCTGCAGTGGAAGCATGGAGTCTTAACCCCTGAACCACCAAGAAAGTCCCTCCTGTTACTTTTCTCTCCTAATGACAGTTGTTTGTTCTTTTGTTTCCTTAAGATAAATACTGTTGAGACCCATTTAAGGGCAAAGATTGTGACCAGGCTTAGATAACAAAACTGTTGTTGTTTAGTGGCTAAGTTGTTTCTGACTCTTTTGCAACCCCATGGACAATAGCTCACCAGGCTCCTCTTTCCATGGGTTTTCCCAGGCAAGAATACTGAAGTGGGTTGCCATTTCCTTCTCCAGAGGATCTTCCTGACCTAGGGATCTCATCCAACAAGTCTCCTGAATTGGCAGGCAGATTCTTTACCACTGAGCCACCAGGGAAGCCCACTAGATCACAAATAGCTTAGGCCAAAAATGGCTTTTCTTCTGTCAAGAAAGACATGCTTGATTCTCTTTCTCAGGGGACCCCTCACCTTATCTGGTTACAAGAGCAGAAATTGAAATGGCTAGATGGGACCACCAGTAGTGGCTGGTGGTCCACTGGCTAAGACCACGCCTCCACTGCAGAAGGCACAGTTTCAATCCCTGGTCAGGGAACTAAGATCTCCCATGTTATGCTGCACCACCCTTCCCACCCCCCACCCCCCAAAAGAAAGAAAGAAAGAAAGGGCTGGATACAGAACAAGAAGGGAAAAGGGAGCAAGTCAAAACCAGGCAGCCATCAGAGCTGAGGTCTCACTGTTAGGCACAGGGAGGATTGTAAAGTCTTCTTTGTAAACGGTCACTTTCCTTCCAAGTGTCCCATCAGCAAATCCGAGAAGCTTAAATTCAAACAGATTCAGGACAGAATTCAATAGACAGGATTGTTTGAAGATAGTTGAAACTCAGCAAGGTGTTTTTGTGGTTTTGTGTTTTTAAAAAGAGACTAAGCAGTTCCATTGCAGAGGGTGGAGTGAGCTTACAGAACCTTGGAGGCCTTCCAGGTGGGACACTCCTGGGGTAGCATTAAGGGGTCTGAAATGAAGAAGGAAGGCTTTGACAGTGTGGGAGGGATGTAGAGAGCATGCATGTGTCTGTTTGGAAGGGGAACTTCTGCTGCTTTAGCTAAGATCTTAGGGATCTCCCCCTTTCCTACATCTGCAAACCATCCCGGGTGGTCTTGGCTCCCCTCCACGCAGTACTGAGCAAGTTGAAAAGTTAATCACATCTAGCTAAATCGAAAGGAACTCCACCCAGTCCTTTGGGACGAGTTTATCCTTTTAGAAACACTCTTGCACTGTCCAATGTCTCTTTATTTTGCCTTCTGTGACTTGAGTCTTTGTCCTCAGCTTTCCCTTTTTGATGTCTTTTCTCCCTACTTGCCCCAGGTTTTTTAATTCCCCCATGCTCCCAAGATCCACCTTTGTGGACATTTCCTGAGCTGTATACCTTCCTTTATTCCAATAGGATCCAGACCCTTCACCTCTCTTGCTGGTGAAACTTCAGGAAATTGTATAAAATATGGAACAGATTAATGATGACTATCCTAATACATAAGAGCTCTTATAACTTACTAGAGAGAAAACTAAATATCCTAGTAGAAAAAAATGAGCAGAAGGCACTCAAAGAGAATGTGTAGCAGCAGAAACACAGATGACCAGTAAAGATATAAAAACATTCAGGATAAGAGGTAATAGATGATGAAGACAACAGGTAACCTTTTTAAAATTTATCTATCTCTTCTAAATTGTCTATAACAGATATGCATTACCTCTATGTGAAAGAGCAACAGTAAATTATTTTCAAAGCAACTGGGATTCAAGTCCTGCTTTGTTCATTTTGGCTGATAAGTTTGTAAAGGATAGAACAGGTTTTATGTATTCCCCATTCAAAAAACATTTACTGGGATTCCCTGGTGGCTCAGCTGGTAAAGAACCCACCTACAATGCAGGAGACCTGGGTTCAATGCCTGGGTCGGGAATATTCATAGGAGAAATGAACGGCTACCCACTCCAGTGTTCTGGCCTGGAGAATTCCATGGACTGTATAGTCCATGAGGTCTCAGAGAGTCGGACATGACTGAGAGACTCTCACTTTCACGTTCTTGATGGTCCCGTGGTTAGCACTCGGCACTTTCACTGCTGAGGGTGTGGGCTCAATACCTGGTCAGAGATCTAAGGTCCCACTTGCCATGTAACCCAAAAATAAATGTTTTAAAAATTTATAGAATCTGCCTGCAATGCAGGAGACCCAGGTTCAGTCCCTGGGTTGGGAAGATCCCCTGGAGAAGGGAATGGTTACCCACTCCAGTATTCTTGCCTGGAGAATCCTATGGACAGAGGAGTCTGGCGAGCTAGAGTCCATGAGGGTTGCAAAGAGTCGGACATGACTGAGTGACTAAACACTTTCACTTTTTACCTTTGAAGAAAGTGCTGTGTCACTCAGTCGTGTCCGACTCCTTGAGACCCCATGGACTGTAGCCCATCAGGCTCCTCCTCCATGGGGATTCTCCAGGCAAGAAAACTGGAGTGGGTGGGTTGCCATGCCCTCCTCCAGGGGACCTTCCTGACCCAGGGATTGAACCCAGGTCTCCAGCATTGCAGATGGATTATTTTACCACCTGAGCCACCAGGGAAGCCCATGAATACTGGAGTGGGTAGCCTATCCCTTCTCCAGAGGATCTTCCCAACCCAGGAATTGAACCAGGGTCTCCTGCATTGCAGGCAAATTCTTTACCGGCTAAGTTACCAGGGAAGCCCCCTTCTCTGCCTCCTATACAGCTATTCCCATTACCAGACAGACAAAAGGGAGGGAACAATTATATTATCTCTTTTTCTGGTTTTGTCAGATACAGAATCTCTATTCCCAAATGGGAATGGTAGGAATTTCTGATCCTGATTGAGAGAGGAGATAAGAGATTTCTGAGCAGGCCTCTGATATTTTAGATCCTGCTTTGAGGGGCAGCTGCCTTCAGAGAGAGCTGATAAGGACTCATTGCTGATGGTTTCCTTATCAGTTGATTCTTGGAAGACAAGCCAGTCTTGGGGTGAACATGGTTTGTGGGAGACATGGGGAGAGAACCAGGCAGAGACAGAATAGGCCCCAGGGGAAGGGGGGGATCTTAGCACAGGGGTCTCAGAGCAGAGCCTTGATGACTCTTCATAGGAGAAGAAAATCTGCTAGCAGGGCCCATCCTTGGTGGACCAGGCACCTTAAGGCTGCTTTTGTACTCCTGACATTCTGTGATTGTATTTATCAATGCAACTGTGCCTAAAGACCAACTGAAAAGACCAAGCTGAGTTTATTGTGCCCACTTTTTTAAAAAATGCACAATATGAGAGTCCCAAGTGAAGTTTTATTGGGCACAAACTGAGGACTGTAGCCCGGGAGACAGCACCGCAGATAGGTCTGAGAGACTGCTCCAAAGAGGTGGTGGGACGGTGAGGGGAAGATCAGTATAGATGTGATTTTGGTGAAGGGGGAGTACATGCGGTCAAGCACATATTTTTTACAGAAGGTTTCTGCTAGTCACAAGGAGCGGTCGTCACCATGAAGGATTTTAGTGCTTTTCTAGATATGAGGAAATACAAGAATTGGGCTCATAACATTGGCCCCTGAAAGTATCTAACTACCCTAAGACCTGTTTTCCCCAGAGCACAGAATGCCTCGTTTCATTTGGGGAGGATGGGTGCGTTGAAAATCAGCAGCTGTGGCAGCGCATTATTTAGTCCTTGTAGAGGTAGATGCCAAGTACCAGTCTGTAGTTGACAATCACTTGCTGTACACTCCCTGAATGGTGCATTGGCAGTGGCTCCAAGGGGCAGGCAAGATGGAAAGTGATTAGAATGGGGAGTTCAGTTTATGCCCTCGATCAGGCCTGGATAAGGATCAGGAGGCAACTATCCAGGACTGGCGAGGAATTTGAGGGATTTGAAGAATCTTAAGGGGCAAAGTATCTGTTGATGGCTTTCACTGAAGGGCATGAATCTTTCAGGAAGTTCTTGTTCTGGACAATCTAGCCTTTTGTCTGGGCGGTCTTCAGGAATGGCAAAGTCATGCTAATGAGGGCGGTGGAATTCTAAAGTGAAATCCACGCAGCCTCTCAAGGAGATGTGAGGCTCAGGTGGTTTCAGGGCTCAGGGCCCTGGCTGGGTGTTGGGGAAAATGGTTTGTGATCTCCCTTAATTCCCAGATGGCGCTAGTGGTAAAGAACCCACCTGCCAGTGTAGGAGACATAGAGATGCGGGTTCAATCCCTGGGTCGGGAAGATCCCCTGGAGGAGGTCATGGCAACCCACTCCAGTATTCTTCCCTGGAGAATCCCATGGACAGAGGAACCTGGCGGACTATAGTTGATGGGGTCCAAAGAATCGGCCATGACTGAAGTGACCGAGTACACACACACACACACACACACACACACAATGTTGAATCTAACAGAAGGGTGCTCCTTTTTGGACACTTTTACTCACCTGGCTTTCCCAGGCTGGCTCTTTTACTGAGAAGAGGACTCAGTAACTGTCAATCAGCTCACCTGCGTTTAGATTTCTTTCTTTATGTAAACCGTTCAGTTCACATGTCTTCTTTCAGTATTCACCATGAGGCAGGCTCTTTGATAAGCATTTCATATTCATCCTTCATGTATTTATTCATTCAACAGTTTTTCAATGCGCGCCTATTTGGAGTCAAGCGGAGAACTAGGTGCCAAATACGCAATTGTGACCAGCTTCTGTTTATCCTCTAGGAATCTCATCTGCAAAGCGGTTCTAAGGGAAATTGTGTTTATGTCCTTTATGGAGGAGGGTACAGGGGTGCAGAGTGTTCACATGATTTGTCCGTGTCTTCCGGGTAGCACATGTTGCGTGTGCAGCAACCCTGGTTAATCTAACTCTGACGACCCCGCCCTTGACCTCTGGCATTGGTCTGTTTACCTGGGGCCTGGTCAGTGTGATGTTAAGGCCCAAAGACCTCAAGCTGTGGAGCTATTAGGGAAACCTCACTGACTGGAACTGGCCAGGCACCACAGTAACCACTTTCGTGAGTTACTTTACAACAGGAGGTCCTGGGAAGGAACGCAGAACTAACAAGCCATCACCAACCAGAGGAGTTCAGGAAAGGTCAAAAGGAGATGCCACATGTCCTTCCACTTCCAAGAATCCTTCTTGCTGGCATCCATCTTGGCTGAGTGTCACCAGGAAGGACCCAGAGTCAAAATGATCAGCCAAACACAACCCGGAAACTAATCCCATCACCATAAAACCCGAGACTGAGCCACGTGGCAGAACAGTTCTCCTGGGTTCCCTTCGCTACAGCTCTCTGCCGGGGTGCCCTTTCCCAATAAAGTCTCTTGCTTTGTCAGCATGTGTGTCTCTTTGCATAATTCATTTCTGAGTGTTAGACAAGAGTCCCCTCTCGGGCCCTGGAAGGGGTCCCCCTTCCTGCAACAGAGCTGAGACCCTAAACTTATCCTTGGGTCCTTGTCTTCAGGTGGCTCTAAACCCTTTGCTGCCTCGGCAGCCTCCAGCGCAGTACAAGATTAAATGGGGAACTAACTGGTCACTCTGGTGCTAAAAATGGTCAGCAGCCACCTCGTGAGAGATATTTCAGATCAATATCACGCCTCACTTCCTCCCTCCTCCAGAGGGAATGCAATGCTCGGCTCGTCTACCCTTGAAACCTACCCAAGCTGACTCAGCAACCAAGAAACAGAATTGAACTAGAAATGGGGACTTCCCTGGCAGTCCAGTGTGCCAGGCCTCTGTGCTAGGCCCTTTCACTGCTGAGGGTCTGGCTCTCTCGCTGGTTGGGAAACTAAGATTCCCACAAGCCACATGACATGGCCAGAAAAAAAAAAAGAAAGAAATAAACCTAGAAATGATTTGGGGCTACAATCCAAGTTTTATGACATCCCACGGCATGGTTTTTTGAAAGACTTCTATTGTGCCCATTAAGACTAGGGAATACATAAATATTTTTAGTACATAAACTGCTGTGAATCGAGGTTATCCGAGATCTGTGACTAACTTTAGGATCTGTGTTCTGGCAGTATATTCAAGGTAAGATGTACTGGAAAAAGATTTTATTTGAAATGCCGAAGAATCGATGTTTTTGAAGCTCCAATACTTTGATGCAAAGAGCCGACTCATTGGAAAAGACCCTGATGCTGGGAAAGATTGAGGACAGGAGGAGAAGGGGAAGACAGAGGATGAGATGGTTGCATGGCATCACTGACTCAATTAACATGAGTTCGAGCAAACTCCGGGAGACGGTGAAGGGCAGGGAAGCCTGGCTTGGTGCCATCTATGGGGTTGCAAAGAGTCAGACATGATTAAGTATGCAATATGAAGCTCATAATAGCAAGTCTTGGGACTTCCCTGGTGGTCCAGTGGTTAAGACTTCCATTGCAGGGGACATGGGTTCGATCCCTGGTCGGGGAACTAAGATCCCACGTGCTATGTGACAAAAAACAAAAAAATAATAGCAAGTCTTTTGCTGTGTCAACTGAGAACAAAAACAAAAACAAAAAATGCACAACCTGAAAGTTGAGAATTATGTTTTATTTGGTCGATAAACCTGAGGACTTAAGCTGAGGATACAGTTGCTCGAAGCTCTGAAGGACTGCTCTGAAGGGCTAAGGGAGGATCCAGGATATAGCAGGGGTTTTTTTGAAACAGAAAGCAGGTAGTCAGAACATCAAAAGACTGCTGTTAACTAAAGAAAACCAGACATCTCAAGTTAATAAATTTAGCACTTTTCTCTGTATAGAAAGATGCAAAAATCTGGGGTAACTGAAATCACCCCTTTGATATGCACCTTAGCTGTCGAGGACCAGAGTCCTGTTTTGGTCCACCCTGAGTTCCCTCAGGGCCCCGGGGGTGGGGGAGAGGATGGAGGTGGCTGTCCTAGATGGTGGCTGCTGCACCTTCTGTTTACTGATGCTGCAGGTGACATTTTTCATTCACAGCTGGGAGTTACGTGCAGGTCCTGCAGGCAGCCCCCCACCCCAGCCTTTCTCTCCTGTTTCCAGTTCTGCATCCTGGGACAAGTTTCCCTATCTGCACTCAAGAATTTTTGTCTGGGCCAACCTGCAAGAACTTTCTAGATCCTTAAAGACAATGTATATCCTACAAACATCAGCTATTGTGATTGAAAACAACTGAAGTCCTACAGGACAATTAGAACCAGATTAAAACATAGATTAGGTTAGAGAGCCTAGTAAGAAAATAAATACTCAGCCATGAGCACTGTTACTTGCCTAGCAGGTCCTTCAGGTTGTTGTTGTCGCTCAGTCACTTAGTCGTGTCCGACTCTGACTTCATAGACACCAGCACATCAGGCTTCCCTGTCCCTCACCATCTCCTGGAGCTTGCTCAAAGTCATGTTCATTGAATCGGTGATGTCATCCAACCATCTCATCCTCTGTCGTCCCCTTCTCCTCCTGCCTTCAGTCTTTCCCAGCATCAGGGTCTTTTCCAGTGAGTCGGCTCTTCGCATCAGGTGGCCAAAGTATTGGAGCTTCAACTTCAGTATCAGTCCTTCCAATGAATATTCAGGGTTGATTTCCTTTAGGATGGACTGGTTTGCTCTCCTTGCAGTCCAAGGGACTCTCCAGAGTCTTCTCCAACACCACAGTTCAAAAGCATCAATTCTTTGGCATTCAGCCTTCTTTATGGTCTAGCTCTCATATCCGTACATGACTACTGGAAAAATCATAGCTGATTATACAGATCTTTGTAGGTAAAGTAATTAATGTCTCTGCTTTTTTAATATACTGTTTAGATTTATCATAGCTTTTCTTCCAAGGAGCAAGCATCTTTTAATTTTATGGGTGCAGTCATGGTCCACAGTGATTTTGGAGCCCAAGAAAATAAAGTCTGTCACTGTTTCCCTTGTTTCCCCATCTATTTGCCATGAAGTGATGGGCCTGGATGCCATGATCTTAGTTTTTTGAATGTTGAGTTTTAAGCCAGCTTTTTCATTCTTTCACCTTCATCAGAAGCTCTTAAGTTCCTTTTCACTTTCTGCCATAAGGGTGGTGTCATCTGCATATCTGAGGTGATTGATATTTCTCCCAGCAATCTTGATTTCAGCTTGTGCTTCATCCAGCCTGGCATTTCGCACGATGTACTCTGCATATAAGTTAAATAAGTGGGGTGACAATATACAGTCTTGATGTACTCCTTTCCAAATTTGGAACCAGTCCTTAAGGTGAAAAGGGTTTAATTTGTCTAAGTTCTTCTTTCGTTTTGTCTTTTGAGGAGAGTGTTGTCATTGAACATCGGCATTTACAAAAGTTCTGAACTATTAGTCAGTGTTGTCTTTGTGAAACCATTCATTTTGCACTCAGAGAACCTGTGGCCCAGGGAGACTGGGTGGTCTGATGAAGGCTACACAGCAGGTTTGGGTCAAGCTGGTCAAAAATTGATGCCCCCGGCACAGCCAGTGATCCTTGTGTAGCTCCTTTGTCTGCATTGTCTCCCTCCTCATTTTTTTTTTTTAATATTTTGTTATAATTAATTAATTAGTTTGCTGCATCCAGGTCTTAGTTTCTTCATATAAGGTCTTGTGTTGAGGCACACAGACCCTCTAGTTGTGGCGTGAGGGCTCAGTATTGCAACACTGAGGCATAGTTGTTCCCTGACATGTAGGATCTTAGTTTCCTGACCAGGAATCAAACCCGAGCACCCTGTACTATAAGGCGGATTCTTAACACTGGATCACCAGGGAAGTCCCCCGCTCCTTGTTTCTGATTTGGGGTGTCAGGAACACCCCAGATTTCTGCCCTGGTTTCCCTTGGTGATGCATTTCCTCCAGGGTCACTCCTGCTCACACCCCCTGTTCCTTCCCAAGTCCTGTTCTCTGGTGCCCAGCCAGACTGAATCTCACTATTAACTCTCCAGTCTCAAACTAGCCATCTCCTTTCTCCCTAAGTAGGCTTAGTTGCTCTCCAGCTGTACAAG
This sequence comes from Okapia johnstoni, assembly GCA_024291935.2. Classification (NCBI taxonomy): domain Eukaryota; kingdom Metazoa; phylum Chordata; class Mammalia; order Artiodactyla; family Giraffidae; genus Okapia; species Okapia johnstoni. The sequence continues at coordinate 5,545,543 of CM044323.1, read as the reverse complement.
TCCAGCAACTTGGACAAGACCTTCCCCCTCTATTGGCCTGGGACGAGACCTGAGACCTGGTTGAAGGGAGAATGCATTCCTGAAAGGGTTTTAGGCTGTAAGGACCTCAGGTTTTCCCCCCCAAATGACTTTGCCTCAGACAGTGAGAGCTAAGTAACTTTAATTTTTCTGCGGTTATTTAAAAAGCATTTCTTCAGTACTCATTTATGATTTCACTTACCTAACAAATATTTATAGACTCCTACTCTGTGCCAGGCCTGGGGCTGAGTCCTGGAAATAGAGTGGTTCAAGGGCAGACACCATCGTTGTACCCACAGTATTATAGTTAGTCTGGAAAACAGATATTAAACACATACTTGGGACTTCCCTGGTGATTCAATTGTTAGGACTCAGCACTCACTACTGTGCGTGCGTGAGTGCTCAGTCGTGTCCAACTCTCTGCGACCCCATGGACTGTAGCCCGCCAGGCTCCTCTGTCCATGGGGATTCTCCAGGCAAGAATACTGGAGTGGGTTGCCATGCCCTCCTCCAGGGGATCTTCCTGACCCAGGGATCGAACCAGTGTCTCTAATGTCTCCTGCACTGGAGGCGGGTTCTTGACCACTAGCACTGCCTTATGTGCCTTCTCCCACGACGATGGCTTCTAGAACCTTAGATTAATCTTACCTGTTTTTAAAAGTTATGTAAATGGGATCATACAGCATATCATCTTTTGTGTTGCCTTATCTTTTTAAATGACTGTTTTATTCCATGTATCATGGAGTGGATGTGTGTATCCGTGTATATGGATGTTTCATAATTTATTCAACGAGTCCCTTTCAAATGGTACTTAGGTTGTATCTAATCATTTACCATCATGAATAATGCTGCAATAAATTCTTCATCAATAACCTCAACGTAGTACCAGTATATCAGGGATTTGTTTTAGCTGTGACCACAAGCGCCACCTGGGAAGCCCACAAGTATCATAAGAACTAACTAAATGCTGCCTAGACAGTAAGGACGTTGTTTATCATACTTAGAAATCTGGAAGCAAGCAGTGCCAGCACAGATGAAGGTCAAGGCTAGTTTTGTCCCCTTTCTGCTCTGCCATCCACAGGGTTTAGCTTTAGCCCCTGGGCTAGGTCCCCTCTGGATCCCAAGATAGCTGCCTTTTGTATTCCTTGTCCTGTGAACATTGTTCATATGTTTTGTTAACTTGTCTATTAGGTTGTTGTTTTCTTCCCTTAAATTTTAGCTCTTAAAGCTGTTTCATTATTGAGTCCTTTCTCTTTCCAGCATTCATGGGCTACTCCAAGTTGTCTCCTTGTCATTTAGGTTACGTTTGTTCCACTTGAAACTCAATGGCTGTTTTCACCAGATCACTGCTCTTTTTCAATACATTTCACCTACTTTTTAGTGTCCTTAATTTACTCTTAGTGTCAGTTTCACCTTATTTCAGAATGTCTTTCTTTCCTGTCTTCCTTTAATGTGTCTGAATTGTCCTGATACATTTTTTAAGATGTCAAACAGATTGTATGCTTGACCAGATAGATATGCTGCCTGAAGCTGAGAGTGTAATATTATTTTTTAAAAATATTTATTTATTTGGCTGCACCGGGTCTTAATTGCAGCACAAGGGATCTTTTTTAGTTGCAGCATTCTATTAATAACTCTTAGTTGTGGTGTAGGATCTAGTTTCCGACTAGGGATCAAATCCAGGGCCTCTGTGCTGCTGGAAGCTCAGAGTCCCAGCCATTGGATCACCAGAGAAGTCCCAAGAGTATAATATTGTAATCAAATAGCCCAATGAGTTCATTTGATGCATGCTTACTGACTTAGAACCTGTTAGAACACATAGAAGTAGTGAGAATTAAAAAAAAAAAAAAAAACATACTTTCCCAAAGTCAAAACACATTTTTAGTATTTTTTCTTCTCAATTTGTTAGTTATCTATTATTATGTCAGTGCTTTTGTCTGGACATCTCATTATGAAAACTGTCAAACATACAGAAAAGTTGAAAGGATCTTTTACAGAGACCATCAATATAATACCCATATATAACACCAGGTTAGATTCTATAACTGACAACATTTTGTTAATGGCGCTTTAGCACATACTTATCCAATTAATCATCATCAATTTATTTGATTTTTAATGCATTTCAAAGTTGTAAACATTGGGACAATTCCATGCATATCATTAATTAGAGTTCAAGGTTTTTTACAGATTTTTTTGAAGTAAAATTTATGTGCAGTGAAATGCACAGATCTTGAGAGTACTATTAGGTAACTTTCAAATGTTAGTGGTTTCCTGATAACACCGTGGATTATCAATCCTTTGAATGATTCCTATCATCATACCCACACAAGTGAAAGTGAAAGTCACTCAGTTGTATCTGACTGTTTGCGACCCCATGGACTCTACAGTCCATGGAATTCTCCAGGCCAGAATACTGGAGTGGGTAGCCTTTCCCTTCTCCAGGGGATCTTCCCAACCCAGGGATTGAACCCAGGTCTCCCGCATTGCAGGCGGATTCTTTACCAGCTGAGCCACAAGGGAAGCCCAAACCTGAAATAATCGCAATTATTCTTAGACTTGATCTGCTCACTCCTAGTTGATACTCTTACAAGTTCTGTCTGAGATTTTGTTTCACGCCGCTGAGTCAGCCCCGTGGGGAAGGGAAGAGGAGGATGCTGAGTCAGCCCCCATCCCCCAGTTTCACTTCAGGGAAGATGGTGTGGGAAAGCTGAGAGGCTGATGGCGTTTTCAATTTGCAGAGCCAATACCGCCTTTAAAAACGCTTGTCAGGACTTCCCTGGTGGTTCAGATGCTAGGAATCTGTGCTCCCAGTGCAGGGGGCCAAGGTTTGATCCCCAGTCAGGGAACTCGATCCCACATACAGCAATTAAGACCCAGCTCAGCAAAAAAAAAAAGCTTGTCACCTCTGATTGCAAGCTAAATGCTGTCAGTTTTTGACATCTGCCCCACCCCACCTCCCCTAGGTGGAAAGCCAAGCTGGCAGCCCTTCCCTTGTTGACCTTGCCTCCATTGCCCAAGGACTCTGCTGTGTACACAGAGCTTCACCTTCTGCACCCTCCCTCAGGCTCTTTCACAGCCGTCTCTGCCGGCTCTTTGCAGATGGAATCTGTTAGCATTAACTCAATTATCAGTTTACTCTTATCGAAATCACCACAACAGCTCTTACTGAAATTTACTTTTATGATAGATATGAATGGAATCTGGCTCCTAAGTGACTCACTCACAAGTGTTTCCCTGCCTCCTGGAAAAAGCCCAGCTGAGGCTGTGTGCAGGGGGAGTTGGAATGTTCACTGGCAGGAACCACGCTCTGAAATGCCTTTAGGAAACCTCTCAGGGCTCCACCTAGACTTTCTTACTCACATGAGCTCCAGGCTCCTACCCTGTGTCATTTCAAAACGCAAAGCTTCTTTTATTTTGTAAACTTGTAACTATGACAAAAAAAAAAAAAAAAAAAAAAGCAGGTTAAGGGAAATTAAATACTGTAGGTTATCTCAGACTGCAAATTAATTAATTATTTTTTAAATTGGAGGTTAATTGCTTTACAATGTTGTGGTGGTCTCATACAACAACGTGAATCAGTCATAAATATATATATATATATCCCATCTCTCGTGAGCCTCTCTCCCCTCCTCTACCCCTTTTAGGGCATCACGGAGCAACTGAGCTGAGCTCCCTCCTGCTATACAGCAGCTTCCCACTAGCTATCTATTTTACACATGGTAGTGTTTACATGTGGGCTTCCCTGGTAGTTCAGCTGGTAAACAATCTGCCTGCCATGCAGGAGACCCCGGTTCAATTCCTAGGTTGGTAAGATCCCCTGAAGAAGGGATAGGCTACCCACTCCAGTATTCTTGGACTTCCCTGGTGGCTCCGTCAGTAAAGAATCCTCCTGCAGGGCAAGAGACCTGGGTTGGGAAGATCCCCTGGAGGAGGGCGTGGCAACCCACTCCACTGTGCTTGCCTGGAGAATCCCATGGACAGAGGAACCTAGCGGGCTATAGTCCATGAGGTTGCAAAGAGTCTGACATGACTGAGTGACAACAACAATGTTCCAGTTACTACCATTGCATAATTAGCTGCCCTAAAACTAAGTAGCCCAAAAACGATCATTTTGTTTATGCTCACGGACACTCTGTATCAGGAATTCAGCAACAGTGCAATGGAGACACCATATCTGGATTCCCCAGCTAGAAACGCTTCGAGGCTGCAGGTGACCCCACTGCTGGGGCTGGCAGTATCTGGAAGCGTCTTCACTGCCATGTCTGGTGGTTGGTATTGGCTACTGGATGTGACCTTTGTGGGGGTTGTCAGCAGGATACCTGACCTAGGCTTCTGGGTGCTGGGGTCTTCCTCACAGCATGGCGGCCGGACTCAGGATTTGAAACTGATAGGTGTGTCTCCAGGGCTCCAAAGAACTCGGGTGCCGTGATCCTTTATGTCTCAACGCAGAAAGGAGTTCAGTGAGACGCCAAGTGACAGATCAGAAGTGATTTACTAGAATAGGATGCTTGTGCCCTCAAGTTTTATGATCGAAGAGAGAGGGGGAGGGTAAGAGGATCTTTTTTGTCTTTCTTGAGTAGACCTCACGTTTCCATCATCAGTTCCTCCCCCAGGTTGGGCAGGGAGGTTTTCTCATCCCTGTGTGGTCAGGCCAGTACTGCCGTAGCACTTTGGAAAAATATTTTCAGGTCTCAGTTCAGTGAGGGTCTTCCATTTTGAAAAATCGCCTTTCCATAAGTAATTTTTTGTGTGTGCACAAAGCATGTTTTGGGGGTCATTAACTGGATGACACTGCTGGGCAGGTTGTAGGCCTTATTCTCTACTGTTGTTTTATTGTTTGGGGGCGTTGTGCAGAGAACATGTCTTAGGGGCCACAGAGCATGTTTTGAGAGTTATTAACTCACTGAGCTCATTGGGCAGGATATAGGTCTTATGACACCATTATTTTATTGTTTGGGGGCATGTCTTGTGCTTCTGTTGCTTGGCTTTGTTGCTAAACAAGCTAGCTTGATTTTATTGTTAAGCCAGCCAATTTGGCTTTGATGCCTCGCGACTTGTTTTTGCTTTATGAGTCAGGCAAGCCCACATTGTTTCGAAATTTTTCCATTACTTTCTTGAGGGATCATTAGTCTTATTATGGTCCCCCAAAGCCCCCATGAAGTTTCCTGTCTATCTATAATTTCCTAATAGGGTTTCTAAGCTAATAATTTGATTATCCTACTCTATCCCTGTCAGATGGTCAGGTTTCTGACTTGGTGGCTCAGGGCTTCTGGAGAACCAGGCAGAAGCCGCATGGAGGTTTCCAACCTGGCTTTGAAAGTCACGGGGTATCGCTTCCACTTCATTCTGTGGGTTACAGAACAGCCACGAAGGTGCAAAAGACATAGACCCTCACCCCTTTGTGGGAGGCATATGGCCGTTTAAACACTTGTCACCAGTGAGCTGAGAAAGTAGGAGGGCTCGTGGGGTGCTCTGTGTGCTGGAGTTTCTGGTGTGGAGCAGAAACAGGCAGGAAATGGGGCTGAGGATGTGGACGGGGGCCCTGGTGTGAAAACCCTTTACTGCCTTTGTGGCAGGCACCATCTCTGAAGCTATGTATTGCAGAAAAACAGAGCTTCGTTTTTCTGTGAGTCAGTCTGCTTTTTCTTTTGAGAAATTCCATCAGGGCGTGGAGACTTAATCTTAGTTCTGGAAGGTCTCTGCTACTCTGGATCACTGAAGCTCAGCCCTCCTCCTCCCTTCTCTGGGGCATATGCAGTGGGGAAGGAGAGGGTCAGGGTGAACTTCGGTCCCACCTGGCATCTGCCCAGATGTGAATGGCCCACTTGGTCCAGGAATGTGACTCACCATGTTGTCCCTTCCTGCTGCTCTTCTGCTTTTTGATATTTATTTATTGTTTTTGCCTGCAGCGAGCCTTACTTGCTGCGTGTGGCTTTTCTCTAGTTGTGGCAAGCAGGGGCTACTCTCTAGTTGCAGGGGCTTCTCATTGGGGTGGCTTCTCTTGTTGCAGAGCACGGGCTCTAGAACGCACAGACTGAGATGCCCCTCAGCATCTGGAATCCTCTGGGACCAGGGCTCAATTCTTCTGTATTGGCACATGGATTTTTAACCACTGGACCTCCAGAGAAGCCCTGCTGGGCTTCTTGAGATCGATTCTAGTTCACCTAGAACCGCCTGTTCACTGGACATGGAGGTGGGGGAGGTAGAATGGGGATTTGGCTGCTCCCCTGCGCCACCCTGGGGCTGCAGGGAGCTCTGGAGGTGCTTTGCCATCTTCTCTGTCTCCCGACTGCCAATCACTCCTGAGCCAGGCCAGTTGCACAGAGACACAGAGGTGACAATCAGGCTCCTTCCCCTCTGTTGTTGTTGTTCAGTCGCTCAGTCGTGTCTGACTCTTTACACCCCGTGAACTGCAGCACGCCAGGCTTCCCTGTCCTTCACAGCCTCCCAGAGTTTGCTCAGACTCATGTCACTGAGTGGATGATGCCATCCTACTGTCTCATCCTCTGTCGCCCCCTTCTCCTCCTGCCCTCAGTCTTTCCCAGCGTCAGGGTCTTTTCCAATGAGTTGGCTCTTCGCATCAAGTGACCAAAATATTGGAGCTTCAGCTTCAGCATCAATCCTTCCAATGAATATTCAGGATTGATTTCCTTGAGGATTGACTGGTTTGGTCTCCTTGCAGTCCAAGGGACTCTCAAGAGTCTTCTCCAACACCTCAGTTCCAAAGCATCAATTCTTCAGCGCTCACCCTTCTTTATGGCCAGCTCTCACATCCATACATGACCACTGGAAAAACCATACCATAGCTTTGACTGGATGGATCTTTGTTGGCAAAGTGATGTCTCTGCTTTTTAATATACTGTCTAGGTTGGTCATAGCTTTTCTTCCAAGGAGCAAGCGTCTTTTAATTTCATGGCTGCAGTCACCATCCACAGTGATTTTTGAGCCCAAGAAAATAAAGTCTGTCACTGTTTCCATTGTTTTCCCATCTATTTGCCATGAGGTGATGGGACCAGATGCCATGATCTTCATTTTTTGAATGTTGAATTTTAAGCCAGCTATAGAAGCCAGACTTCCCCTCTAGACCCTCCGAATCTATCTGGCATCTCTCCCTCACTCCCTTGGCCTCTCAAAAATCCAAGTTCCCTCCCCTGCCAGTTTCCAGTAGAAGCTGCATTGAATTGCTATTTCAAATAAAATTGAGAGATATCATTCTTTGAGCAAATAATTTTACCACTTCCCCTAATCTTTTTTCCACCCCAAGCAAGGATTCCTTAAATTCTAACCCAACGTTAAACCCCTGAGGCTGGGAATTTGACCACATCCTTCCAAAACCTTTTGTGTTCATGCCCAGAGGACCTCACTTTTCCAAACTCACATGTAAAGATAGGACTCGGGTCCTGGAGTCATCGGTCCCTGAGGCAGAGCAGACGGAAGGACAGCTTCTCCCGAAAGAGAAGGTCCAGGGAGTGGGAGTGAAGAGAGAGAGCGGTGATCATCTCATAAAAAAACTCCCAGGACAAACCTGGTGAGGAAGCCACAGAGGCCCCATTCAGAGCCCCCTTCAAGGAAGGACTGGCCACCCAGCTCTGCAAAGTACATTTGTATGGCAGCTTCCAGCTTCTACAGGATCTGCCTCAGCTTTTTTTTTTTAATTGTGGTAAAATACACATAACATAAAATTTACCATCAGTATATTTAGTACATTCACAATATTATGCAGCCATCATGCCTAACTGGGCCTAGAACATCTCTGCCCCAAAGGAAACCCCAAATGCATTGAGGCAGTCAGTCCCCTTTGCTCCCTCCCTCCAGCTCCTGTCAACTTCTGATCTCCTTTCTGTCTCTATGGATTTGTCTTCTCTGGATATTTCATATACATGGAAGATAAGGCCTTTGTAGCTGGTTTCCTTCACCTAACACATTTATAGGGTTTCTCCACTGGCCATTGTGAACAATACAGCTGTGAGTATTTGTGGGTAAGTTTTCATTTGAACACCCGTTTGAGTTATTTTGGGTATGTTAATTTAGGAATGGCACTTCAGGGTCATATGGTGGTTTTATGTTTAACTTACTGAGGAGCCACCAAACTGTCTTCCACACTGGCTACACCATCTTACATTTCCATCAGCAATGTTTAAGGCTTCCAGTTTTTCCACATCCTCACCAGCGCTTGTTATCTGTTGTTTTGATCATAGCCATCTTAGTGGGCGGGCAGTGGTGTCTCATTGCATGTGTTCTTAAAAAAAAAAAAAGCATTTATTTGGCTGAGTCACGGCACACGAGGCCTTTCGTTGTGGCACACGGATTCTCTCGTGGTGGTCAGGCTCAGTAGTTAACGTGCGAGGATTTAGTGACTCCGTCACATGTGGGATCCTAGTTCTGCTACCAGGGATCTAACCTACGTACCTTGCATTGCCAGGTGGATTCTTAACCACTGGACCCTAGGGAAGTCCCTCATTGTGGTTTTGCTTTGCATTTCCCTAATGATTAATAACAGTGAAGACCTTTTCATTTGTCCCTTAGCCTTTTGTGTATATTTGGAAAAATGTCTATTCAAATTCTTTGCCCTTTTTTTTTTTTTTTAGGGTTTTTTTTTGGGGGGGGGGGGGGGTGTTGGTGAGAGGGGCCACACCTGGTGGCTGGTGGGATCTTAGTTTTTCCACCAGGAATTGAACCCTGGGCTCTGGCAGTGAAAGTGCTGAGTCCTAACCACTGGACCACCAGGAAATTCCTGTTTATTTTCTTTAAATTGAAGTATAGTTGATTCACAGTGTTGTGTTAGTTTAAAGTGTATGGCAAAGTGATTAAGTTTTGTATATGTATATATATATATATATATATATATATATATATATATCCTTTTTCAGATTTTTTTCCTTTATAGGTTATTACAAAATAGTGAATGTAAGTCATTGCCTTTCCTGTACGCTAGGTCCTTGCTGCTTATGGTTTCTTCGTAAAGCAATCTGAGTAATTTTTCCAGGAGAGCCGCACACCACAGCTTGAGAAATTTCCCCGACCAGGGATCGAACCCAGTCCCCCTTCAGTGGAAGCTGGGAGTCTTAACCGCTGGACCCCCTGTAAAGTCCTGGGTAATTTATATTTTCTGCAAGTTCACCAGTTTCACTTAAGTTTTCAAACTCATTACTTATAAACATATATAATCTAATTTTATAATCAAAATTGTGTCGTATAGGAAATTTAGAAAAGAAAAGAGAAAATAAAAACCACTTATAATTAATTTAAAGAGAGACTATCACTCTTAACATTACGGGCATTTCCTCTGTTTTCTTTTAAGTTAAAAACAAATCCTACATCTTCATTTTTATACCTCTGTTAAAATACAACACAACAGGACCAAAATGGAGTTAGTTGTGCTACACCTCATAATTACCAAACAGTCTTAATTACAATTTCATCCTCTCCCAGAAATGGAGTCGATGTTTTTTTGTTTTTCTTAGCTGCACTGCGTGGCTTGTGGGATCTTTGTTCCCTGATCAGGGATTGAACCCCAGGCCCTCCACAGTGCAAGGGCAGAGTCCTGACCATTGGACCAAGGAACTCCAGGAATCTTAAATCAGTCAATCTGAAATGACCTCATCTACACTGTCAGGCGATCTGCCTGGCAGACAACTGCAGTCCCCTCAAGGAAAGTGACTTCACAATCACCAACCCACTTTTTTGCCTAGTACAGCTTCCTTATTCCTGCTCCCCTCTGGCTACAGAAATCTTTCATTTTATTGCTCTGCCATAATAAAGAATGGAATCTTGCTATTTGAAACAACATGGATGGACCTAGAGGGCATTGTGCAAAGTGAAATAAGTCAGATAAAGACAAATACTGTATGATTTTGCTTACTGGTAGAATCTAAAAATCAAAGCAAATGAACAAAGATAATAAAACAGAAGAATATTCATCGATACAGAAAACAAACTGGTGATTGCCAAGGGAAAGATTGAGGGATGCATGAAGTAAGTGAGGGAGATTAAGAAGTACAAGCTTCCAGTTAGAAAATAAGCAAGTCACAGGTATGTAATGTATAGAATGGGGAATATTGTCAATAATATTGTAATAATATTGCAAATGTATTGAGTAATAGATGGTAGCTGGACTTATCTTGGTGATCATTTTATAGGGTATAAAAATATTGAATGACTGTGTTGTATGTCTGAAACTAATATTGTAATTCAGTCGTTCTTCATTTTAAAAAAAGTCTTCTATTCTGTGTAGCACCTCAGAGCTCCTTTCCATCTGCTAGATTAGATGCTGCCTGGTTTGAATCCATTTTTGCTCAAGCTCAAAAATTTCAATAAGCCTCAGTTTATTTTTATGCATCTCCTTTGGAATTTCTATTTTCTTTTCTTTTTTTTTAAATAAATTTTTAATGAAAGCTCTTTTTATTAATTTTTTAATAGCTCCTAAAGTTTTTGTATTTATCTTATTGTTTTCTAGTTAGTTAATTAATAATTGTTTTATTTTAATTTACCTTTGTAGTTTACTTGAAGTAGTCTTTCAGTTTATCTTCACTGCTAGACAAGGCTTTTTGTCCATTTATTTTATTCTTCTGGTCTAGGATGTGGTTTTGTTTTGTTTTTAACAGCTTTTTGTGTGTGTGTGTGAGTGTGCTTAGTTGCTAAGTTGTGGTTGACTCTTTGTGACTCCATGGACTGTAGCCTGCCAGGATCCTCTGACCATGAGATTTCCTAGGCAAGAATACTGAAGTGGATTGTCATTTTTTCTTCCAGGGGATCTTCACAACCCATATCTCCTGCATTGGCAGGTGAATTCTTCACCACTGTGCCACCTGGGAATCTTGAACAGCTTTATTGAATTATAAATTTAAGTATCATAAAACTCATCCATGTTTAGGTGGACAATTCAGTGATTTTTAGTAAATGTACTGAGTTGTGCAACCATCACCAGAATTCATTTTAACACATTTCTATCATACTGTTTCACACCTCATGGCTGTTTTTTGTTTCTGATATGTATTTGTTTATTTATTTGGCTGCATGGAGTCTTAGTTGTGGCACATGGGATCTTCACTGCATCATGTGGGATCTTTTCATTGGGGTGCATGGGCTCTCATTGTGGCACAAGGACTCCAGGCTACCCAGGCTTAGTAGCTGTGGCATGCGGGCTATGGCATATGGGATCTTCTCGGACCAGGGATCAAACTTGTGTTCCCTGCATTGGTGGGTGGATTCTCAACCACTGGGCCACCAGGGAAGTCCCAGTAAACTGTTTGCAGTCAGCCCTCCTTCCCACCTCCAGCCCCAGGCACCCCTTCATCTGCTTTCTGTGTTTGTAGCTTTGCTCTTTCTGGATGCTTCATGTAATGAAATCATATCATATCCAGTCTTTCCTGCTTGGCTTCTTTCACTAACCATAATGTTTTTGAGGTCCACCCATGGATCAGTTGTGGCTTCCCAGGTGGCACTTGAGGTAAAGAACCTGCCTGCTAATACAGGAGACGTAAGAGATGTGGGTTTGATCCCTGGGCCTGGAAGATCCTCTGGAGAAGGAAATGGCTACCACTCCAGTATTCTTGCCTAGAAAACCCCATGGACAGAGGAGCCTGGCCATCTACAGTCCATGGGGTTGTGAAGAGTCAGACACGACTGAAGGGACTTAGCACATTACATGTATCAGTACTTCTGATTTTTTAGGTTTATTCACCTCCTCTTTTCTGGCGGTTTTCCCCAGATTCAGGCAGAAATCAGCACTTTGCCAAGGTCTCCAGAGGACCTTTTGCAAATCTCTGGGACTTCCTCTCAGCACAAATCCCTGACTTCTGGTTCATTACTCCAGATTTATTTTTTTTGAATAATTTTATTTATTCATTTATTTATGACCGTGCTGGGTCTTCGTTGCTGTGTGGGCTTTTCTCTAGTTGCAGCAAGCAGGGTCTATTCTCTAGTTTCGTGAGCAGGCTTCTCACTGCAGTGGCTTCTCTTGTGGAGCATGGCTTCTAGGGCACGAAGGCTTCAGTAGTTGAGCTACATGGGCTCAGAAGCTGCAGTTCCCCGGCTCTCCCTCCACAGTAGCTGTGGTGCATGGGCTTATTCGCTTTGCTGCTCCCCTCCATGTGGGGTCTTCCTGGACCAGGGATAGAACTTTGTCTCCTGCATTGGCAGGCGGATTCCTAACCACTGAGCCACCAGGGAAGCCCCAGATCTTTCAGCTGTTTTATAGACATTTTTGCTCTTAAATTTTGGCAACAGTGTTGTTATTGTTTTTTTTTTTTTTTCCCCAGAGTCCTCAGAACAATGCTCTTTTTCCTTTAAAAGCTGCAAAATCTCTTCTAGGATGTACAGATTCTCCCCTCTGTGAAGGAGGAGATGGTCAGCAGGCAGGTGAGTGGACTGTCCTTACCCCCATCATTGAGGCAGGTGTCAGATTTCTGATGGAGAACCGAACTGCACTGTCTTCCCAAACAGTTTCTGGGGGCCTATGTGGCTTTCTTTTGACAGAAGGAAAACTGTTTTCCGGCTGCAGAACCAGTCCAGGAAGCTGCCCACAGTGCAGGGAGAAGGCTGTCTGTCTCCTGCTTGCTGGGCCCAGCCCTCCTAGTGAGGTGGGAGGCACAGTCACTGTCAGTTGGGGTGCGTGGGGAGCCCTTTCTTCCAGCACTTACTGTTGGGGGTGCTGCTGAGAGGATGCTCACTGCCCAGGATGCAGGAGGTATGGTAGTTGTTGTCATTGAATAGGGGCAGGTCCGGGCAGTGAGGCCTAACTTTGGCTTAGACTAGCTTAGATCAAACTAGCTTGCCAAAACTAGTCAGACTTCCACTTAACTCTTTGATCAGGATGGGGATACAGTCGCTTACTTTTTCGCTCTCCACAGTGCCGAGAGCCGAGCGGATACTGCTACCAGTATGTTTTACAGTCAAAGGCTGCATTTAGTGGAAAGTTCTCTTAGACTTTGCTGTGTGACCTCTGTGTTTTTCTTGTCTCTCTGTGTCATTCTGAGGAGCAGCATCTTAGCAAGTTGGGAAGCTGGTGGTTTACCCTCTGTTAGCCTTGAGGCTATCTAAGGATTTTGTATTTGATTGTATGCGTGCACTCACTCAGTCATGTCCAACTCTTTGTGACCCCATGAGACCCCATGGACTGCAACCCTCCAGCTTTCTTTATCCATGGAATTTTCCAGGCAAGAATACTGGAATGGGTGGCCATTTCTTCCTACTAGGGATCTTCCTGACCCAAGAATTGAACCCGTGTCTCCTGCGTCCCCTGCATTGGCAGGCAGATTCTTTACCACTGAGCCACCTGCCCATTTGATTGTGCGGAAATTAATTTGAAAATCCTTGACAGTTTCAGAATGGAAGCAGAGAGTTGAGTGGGTCCCAGGTCAGATTCATGACAGGGATGCAGACTAGTCATGGAGTTCCTGCTGTTATCTACATAAGACAAAACAGGGGCCTGGCCAGGACAGGGCAATTGATATGGAAAAGAGGGAAAAGTTTCTTATTTTTTCCTTAAATTTTTTTTATTATGGTAAAATATACGTAACGTAATGAGGTACGTGGAGTAGTCAGATATGTAGAGACAGGAAGTAGAATGATGGTTAGTTAGCAGAGGTGTGGGGAGGGAGAATGAGAAGGTAGTGTTTAATGGACACAGAGATTCAGTTTTACAAGATGAGGAACCTCCTTGGAATCCAGTGGCTAAGACTCCAAGCTTCCAATGCAGGGAGCCCCGGGTCCATCCCTGGTCAGGGAACTAGATCCCACACGCTGAAACTAAAAGTTGACATGCCACAACGAAGATAGAAGATCCTAAAACTAATTATCCCAGCACAGCCAAATAAATAAGTAATAAATTAAAAAATCTTTGCAACCTCAGGGACTGTAGCCCACCAGGCTCCTCTGTCCATGGAATTCTTCAGGCAAAAATACTGGAGTGGGTAACCATTCCCTTCTCCAGGGGAACCCAGGGATTGAACCCAGGTCTCCTGCATTATGGGCATATTCTTTACCATCTGAGCCACCTGGGAAGCCTAATAAATAAAATAAATATTAAATGAAAAAGTTACAAGATGAGTTCTGAAGACGGATGGTGGCGAGGGTTACACAGCACTGTGAACGTACTTGATGCCACTCAACTGCACACTTAGAAATGCTCAAGGGGGTGAATTTTATAACATAGGCTTTTAACCTCTGTTTTCTGTCTCTATGGATTTGCCTCTTTTTTTTTTTTTTTTTCTTGTTAAATCTGTGAACATAGCTTTAGTTCTTTTCCTACTAGAAAGTTGAGGGACAGAATGAATGGATATGCTCTTAAGGGCTCTTCCAAGCATTCTTTTTCTCAATATTTTTATTCATTAAAAAAGAACATCAGTATCTGTTCCTTTTGTATAGATGACACATCTGTTGTGAGTTTTTGTTGTAACATATTTTTTCCTTTTCTTAAATTTATCTATAATTAATTTACATGGGCTTCCCAGTTGGCACAGTGGTAAAGAATCTACCTGCCAATGCAGGAGATGCAAGAGATGCAGGTTTAATCCCTGGGTCAGGAAGATCCCTTGGAGGAGGGCATGACCACCCACACCAGTGTTCTTGCCTAGAGAATCCCATGGACAGAGGAGCCTGGAGGACTATGGTCCATGGGGTCACAAAGAATCGGACACGAATGAGCCACTCAACACATATACATACAAACTTGATTTACGATACTGTGTTAGTTTCAGGTATTCAGCTGAAAGTGATTCGGATACACACACACACACACACATGAACACACACACACACATATAAAATCTTTTTCAGATTCTTTACCATTATAGGTTATTACAAGATACTGAATGGAGTTCCCTGTGCTGCTGCTGCTAAGTCGCCTCAGTCGTGTCTGACTCTGTGCGACCCCATAGACGGCAGCCTACCAGGCTCCGCCGTCCCTGGGATTCTCCAGGCAAGAACACTGAAGTGGGTTGCCATTTCCTTCTCCAGTGCACGAAAGTGAAAAGTGAAAGTGAAGTCGCTCAGTCGGGTCTGACTCTGTGTGACCCCATGGACTGCAGCCCACCAGGCTCCTCCATCCATGGGATTTTCCAGGCAAGAGGAGTGGGCTGCCATTTCCTTCTCCCTGTGCTGTATAGTAGGTTCTTGTTAATCTAGTTCGTGTATGGTGGTTTGTATCTGTTGGTCCCATATTCCTAATTTATCTCTCCCCTTCTCACCCCTTTTTCTGTTTTGTTTGTAGACTTATTTATATTATATTTTATATCCCACATATCAGTGATGTCATATGATACTTGTTTTTAGCTTACGTCACTTAGTATGATACTTAACATATTTTTTCTATAAAATAGCCTCTATGGTATATCCTGCCTCCTCGTTTTCCCATCTCGAGGTTCTCTCTGGGTGGGGGGCGTTACTGTGTACTTGATGAAACTGAGTGTAGACACTGCTTTTCTGTAAAACAACCTCAGTGACAGGAGAGGACCTGTCGATCACGTATTAAAATACTTCACAGGACTTCCCTGACGGTCCAGTGGCCAAGACTCTGTGCTCCCAATGCAGGGGCCCCAGGTTCCATCCCTGGTCAGGGAACTAGATCCCACGTGCCGCAACTTAAGACCTGGTACAGCCAAATAGATAAATATTAAAAAAAAATACTTCACATTTACCACCATTATCACTCTGTAAATTTATATATATATATATATATATATATATATATATATATATATATATATATATATATGTTGACTTCTTTTTCTTAGACTGTGGAATAGTTGTATGCACTATACTTATTTTGATGTGTTTTATGGATTTTTGTAGTTTGAAACTGACTTACCATGCATTGATGAACACTGATTCTCATAACAACTGTCTGACGTAGTATGAATAGATGTGAGCTCAAGGACACTGAAGCCATGGACTGAGCCTGGAATTGTCACCTCTTGGCAAGCAGTGTCTTGACCAAGGTTGACTGAATGCATACGGCATTGTAGGTATTGCCCTGAAGACCAATGCAAGTCTCCCACTGTGTGGACTGGGAGCAGTACAGGTATTTGTTTTCCCTGAAATAACTACAATAAGCTCCATCCTTAAAAAAAAAAAACACCAACTTTTATTTGGCTGTGCCAGGTCTTAGTTGCGGTACTCAGGATCTTCCATCTTCATTGTGGCATGTGGGATCTCTAGTTGAGGTGTGTAGGATCTAGTTCCCTGAACAAGAATCGAACTTGGGACCCCTTGATTGGGAGTGCAGAGTCTTAGCCTCTGGACCACCAGGGAAGTCCCAAGCTTCATTTTCTTTACTGAGGGGAATCTTGGTGTTGAGTCTTCATCAGTTTCAGAGCTTGTAATTGACTGGACTCTTAATGATTGACTAGTTTTCTTTGAGGAAGCCTCGGAGCTTTTGGAGAGGAGGACATGTGTTCGATAGGAAGCCTTATTTCTCACCTACTGCTCCTCTCTCTTGGCGCTAGAGACAGAGTAAGAAAGTCTAATAATAACAAGGGCTCCTTTTGCCTTCCCATCTTGAGGGCAGACCATCTTCTCACTCT
Organism: Okapia johnstoni; assembly: GCA_024291935.2. NCBI lineage: Eukaryota > Metazoa > Chordata > Mammalia > Artiodactyla > Giraffidae > Okapia > Okapia johnstoni. Next base: position 5,528,999 of record CM044323.1, on the reverse strand, counting down.
GGGCTAAATGCCGTGTAACCCCCATCATAAAGGGGATGAATAGCTTTACTGGAATCTTGTCTGGTTTGTTTTTTTTTTTGCCTTCTGTGGAAGTTGATGTCACTTATAGCTGACAATGAAATGTGAATCTGAAGATTCTTAGGTATTTTCTTACAGCATTCTTTGGCTGCAATTCAGACCTTGTCTCCCTTTAACCAGCAGGGAGGTATTCCTTTGCCTCATTCACTGCATCTACAGATATTCCTTGAGTGCCTTTTAGATGCCAGGTATTTTATAATCGGGCTTCCCTGGTGGCTCAGTGGTAAAGAATCCGCCTGTGAAGCAGGAGACATGGGTTGAATCCCTGTGTTGGGAAGATTCCCTGGAGAAGTAAATGGCAACCCACTCCAGTATTCTTGCTTGGGAAATCCTATGGACAGAAGAACCTGGCAGGCCACAGACCGTGGGATCAAAAAGAGTTGGATATGACTTAGTGACCGAGCACATTTTATCATTAAATTTCTAACCTGAGGACTGGTGTCCATGGTATGCCAGATTTTAAATTCTACTGGATAACTAGGTTTCAAGTTAATTAATTCTAGGTGCTAAAAAATAAGACTTCCTATTAAGATGAAAATGAATCATATAGAATTAATACAGATAATTGAAAGCCTTCCTAGATCTGAAACAGCTCTTAAGATCCTCAAATTTTGACAAATTGGGCCAAAATTATTCTACCAAAACAAACAAACAAAAACTCAGCCAACACCTATGAGCTTTAATGCACATTGCAAATTGTTTTATGGTATTGGAAATTACAGAAGTGTTCATACAACTTGTAAAATCTAAGTGCATTTTTTTAGGAAATCCATCAAATTATGGTTTGACAAGCCCTAAAATATTACTACCGACCACAGGCATTAATAATTCAGAAGACTGTTTTTTTTTTACATTATCACTAGAAGTATATGGGATATTCTTGAGTAAAGACATGAATTTTTATTCAATGAAACTCCACAAACAATAAATCTTATTTTTTGCAATTCTGTGCTAATGGTGAGTTCATTTGGGAATGTGCCAGAGGTTAACTTTTCCTATTTCTTTTCCTGGGCTTCCCTGATAGCTCAGTTGGTAAAGAATCTGCCTGCAATGTGGAAGACCCCGGTTCAATTCCTGGGTCGGGAAGATCCTCTGAAGAAGGGATAGGCTGTCCTATCCAGTATTCTTGGGCTTCCTTGTGGCTCAACTTGTAAAAAATTTGCCTGCAATGTAGGAGACCTGGGTTTGATCCCTGGGTTGGTAAGATTCCCTGGAGAAGGGAAAGGCTACCCACTCCAGTATTTTGGCTTGGAGAATTCCATGGATTGCTTCTCCTATTCTATTAACAGGAATCTGAAACATAGTTCCACTAGGTTGAAGATTAGCATGCAATTCTATGCTGCACTGCATTCTGAAATATGCTAAGATTTCCAGCTCATTTTTCTATTGTATTCCTATTTCCTATTTTTCATTGTTTGCTTTTACATATATGCTTTTCCTATATCAGTTTTTTCCCTCTTGAGTTCATCTCCAAATAGTCATTTAAAAGTCATTTAAATATCATTAAATCAGCTATACTTCAATTTAAAAACATAAATTTAAAATAATTAAATTAATAAACAATTTGTAAAAGCTACTAACATTAGAATTTTATGGATTCTTTCAGTGAATTCAAAGCTTTTCTGATTAAATAATGGAAGACAATCTAAAAAACTTTTGTTTTTTTCAAGACGTTAGCTTCTGGCCCAAATCACAGCTTTTAAAAAAGTTATGTTCATTATATGAAAAATTAAAAGTGCTAAATACCAATGACCTTGGCTTCATCTGTGAGCTTATGGTATATTCAGACAAGACAAACCTGCTGCTCTCCCTGAAATTCTATAATTGTGAAGTGTTTTGTTATTTTTTTGGTAGGTGAAGTTCACTTTAGTTCTCCTCGATTATTTTCAGTCTTTCCCTTGTTAAAATATTTCATATTATCTTATCACCCCCTTGAGATAAAGAAGTACTTTTGGACAAAATGTGATTCCAGCCAGAGCATATTTTATGTAACTTAAGGGTTAGTAAAATTTTATTACTTGCTTCCTCAAGAAAATCTAGATACTATCAATTTAGCCTCTAACCTTCTTTGACATAATCCTCACTCTCACTTTATGACAATCTCTTCTGTTTTATGTAATGGTTTCATAGAATCATGTTTGGAACTGGCTGGAAAGCAATTGCAAGAAATGGTTTACAGGCTACTTTTAATGGGCAGTGTTAGAGGATTTATGGCTCTCATCTCTAACATTATTATTGTTATTAAAAATTATTTGTTGATTGCTGGTGGTTGTGCTTGGAGTCACATGAGACATAAAGAAGCTGTAATCATTGCCCTACGCTCCATTATCCGGCAAATAAAAGCAATGAGTCTCCATATGGTCTCTCTGACTATCTGAGCTATATCCCCCAGTAGGTAATGGATATTGCTTAGTATGAGATGATGCCTTTTCACCTTATTTTCACTGACTTTCTTCCCACAAGTATTAGATTCCATGGCAGTCCAGTTGAACTCCCTAAGAGAAAACACTAGAGTGTCAAGGTGTACCTGTGACCTCTGCCTGCAGGTCACGCTGCTTCCTGATGCCAAGACGAGCCTTAGGCTGCCCTTGCCCGTGTCAGCAAGCAAGTGTTGGAGATAACCATAGAGGTCAGAGTCATTAAAACTGACTGGAAGAGACATTTCCCCACAGGGATGAGATAAAGGGATTTCTTCCCTCACATTGGCAAGGACACTTGACAAACTCTGCTTGTACCCAGGTTGATAAGAGTTGTCTCTCTTATTTTTTTAATTTTTAAAATTTTTTGGCCATGCATGTGGGATGTGGGATCTTAGTTCCTAGACCAGGGACTGCACCCTCTCCCCTTGCACTGCAAGAGTGGAGTCTTGACCACTGCATCACTGGGGAGGTCCCCATTGTCTCTTTTAGCCTTGCTTGTGCTTGCTGTGTATTTTCTTCTCTGCAGGCCTGTTTACTGGACAGACAAGGGCAGGTGCCATGGGGGGATGTTCTTTGCCCCAAAGGCCCTGCCCCTTTTGATTCCAGTGGAAAACAGAGTTTCTAAAGCACAGTTTTCCAGCTCGCTAAGGAAGAAAGGAAGGAGGAAAGGAGAAAGGGACGGAAGCATAGAGAGAAGGAAGGAGCAGAGGGAGGCAGGCAGGCAGTTAGAATCAGGCCGTCACTCAAAAGATTTATTATTTATTAGTTTATATTGATGTATAGTTGATTTACAATGCTGTGTTAACTTCTACTGTACAGCAAATGATTCAGTTATACATATATACATATGAATTTTTAAATATTCTTTTCCATTATGATTTATCATAAGACATTGAATATAGTTCCCTGTGGTATACAGTAGGACCTTGTTGGTTATCCATTCTGTGTATAGGCGCTTACATCTGCTAATCCTAAATTCCCACTCCATCCCTCCCCCAACCCTCTCCCCTTTGGCAACCACTAGTCTGTTCTCTATGTCCATGATTCTATTTCTATTTCATAGATAGGTTCATTTTTCATTTTGTGTCATATTTTAGATTCCATATATAAGTGAAAGCATATGATATTTGTCTTTCTCTTTCTGACTTACTTCACTTAGTATGATAATCTCTAATTGCATCCATGTTTCCATCACCATGTCTTGGCTAATGTAAGTAGTCATGCCATGAACATAGGGGTGTATGTATCTTTTTGAATTACAGTTTCATCAGGGTATATTGCAGGACCACATAGCAACTTTATTTTTAGTTTTCTAAGGAACTCCATATTGTTCTCCACAGCAGCTGCACCAACTTACATTTCCACCAAACGGTGTAGGAGAGTTCCCTTGAAAAGATTTTTGAAAGGGACTGTGCTAGGCTCTCTGGTGGTGAGGCAGGGTTGGGGGGAAAACACAGGTAAAATATAGAAGGAACCTTTCCCAACCAGAGTATAGATAATTAGAAAGGATAAAACATGTGTTCCATACCCACAGCACAAGGTCAAAAGTGGGAAGTGGCCAGAGGGTCTAATGGAGCGCTGGGGAATCCCGGGGACAGAGCGGACTTCTGGCTGGTCTCCACACTATCAGCGGGGACACTGCGGACTAAAGACGCTTCATTGCTGTGTTTAGTCACCGAGTCGTGTCCAAATCTTTGCCAACCTAGGGACTGTGGCCTGCCAGACTCTTCTGTCTATGAGATTCTCCAGGCAAGAATACTGGAGTGGGGTGCCCTCTCCTTCTCCAGGAGATCTTCCCAACCAAGGATTGAACCTGAGTCTCCCACATTGGCAGGCAGATTCTTTACCACTGAGCTATCAGGGAAGCCCACAGATGCACCCTACTTTCCACAATCTCTCTTTCCTCCTACTTTCCATCAATTATTTCTTACAAAAAGAGCATCTTTCTTAGCAGTGGAAAAGGAAAGACAACAGTATGAAGAGGATAGCAAACATTTAACAATAAAAAAAGGAGAGAAAGAATCTTGGAGCTCTGAATGTTTGTTTCCAACCACCTTAAAGAGGATTAAAATATAAAAATCACATCTTTGTAACAGTCCTTCTTTTTCAAGAGAAAGGAAGAAATACATTTTATATTACAGTTCAGTGTGCATGTTGTGTGTGTGGACGTGCATGTCTGTGTCCAAAACACAAATTTTACAAACCAGTACTTGCAGGGCAAATATTATCTATCTATTCTGTAGCCGGTGGCTGGGATGTAGAGGGTAAGAGAAGACAGCCCCCTGGTCTTTGGTTTTAGCACTTGGATTGGATGCTGCTGTCATTTACTGAGATGGAGAAAATGGGGGAGGGAAATTTTCAGATGTTTAGAGAGAAGAAAATGAACGAGATGAAGATTTCTGATTCGGTCACGTTACGTTTGTGTTGCCTAGGACAGCAGCACTCAGACATTTTGGCCGTGACCCACAGTTAGACACACATTTGAAGTCAAGACCAAGCTGACCCCCCACATCTACCTGTGTGAGCACAGGCGTCCCTTCCTGAGCAGGACCACGTGAGCTCTAGGCTGAGAGGTGGGTTGAAAGATACTAGCTAAAGAGATGACTGGGTGAAGCGGTGGGGCCGTCATGAACAGGGAGGAAGATTCTCAAGTGTTTTCCCTCATCCCAGGGTGAGCCCGCATCCACATTCAGGACCCACTTCCAGAACCCAGTGACTAGGTATTTTCTGACGGCCAAGGTGGCTGAAGGATGGAAGATGGCTCTCCGTTCTTCCCCTTGCTACACCTGGAGCAGAACAGCAAGGACGAAACTCTAGGTCTTGTCTTGCTGTGTTGTTGTTGTTCAGGTGCTCAGTCATGTCTGACTCTTTGTGACCCAATGGACTGTAGCACGCCAGGCTTCCCTGTCCTTCACCATCTCCCAGAGCTTGCTCAAAATCATGTCTATTGAGTCGTTGATGCCATCCAACCATCTCTGTTGTCCCCTTCTCCTTCTGCCCTCAATCTTTCCCAGCATCAGGGTCTTTTCCAATGAGTCAGTTCTTTGCATCAGGTGGCCAAAGTATTGGAGCTTCAGCTTCAGCATCAGTCCTTCCAATGAATATTCAGGGTTGATTTCCTTTTGGATGGACTGGTTTGATCTCCTTGCAGTCCAAGGGACTCTCAGGAGTCTTCTCCAGCACCACGGTTTGAAAGTATCAATTCTTCAGCGCTCGGCCTTTTTAATGGTTTAGCTCTTACATCCATACATGACTACTGGAGTCTTGCTGTGAGAAAAAGCTAAATTGTGACGCCTGAAGGAGCGTTTCCATTTTTTGCAGGAGTCTGCACAACATCCCCTTGGTTAAAATCTGAACACATTCCAAAAAGAGTTAAAAAATGTGGGCGGGGGAGGGGGGAATTCCCTGTCGGTCCAGTGGTTCACATTTTCACTGCCTTGGGCCCAGGTTTGATCCCTGATGGTGCAACCAAGAAAAAGAAAAAACAAAAAACCAAAATCTGAACACATTCAATTTTCTATTAGTTTTTTGAGCTAAACATATTGAAAAATATAGAGAAAAATTTAGCAAATATTCCCATTTAGCACACCAAGTTTTTTGTTTGTTGGTTGGTTGTTCTTTTGACCTTGAAGCCCGGCTTTCAAGATCTTAGTTCACTAATCCAGGCTCTCATCAGTGAGAGCTGAGTCCCAACCACTGGATCGCCAGGGAGGTTCCCCAGCATCAGGAATTGATAACTTACCTGTTTGTCTGATACGTGTATCGTCTTCTTATTAACAAATATGAAGCATTATAGGCGAAGCCGGAGTCCCACCCCCATCCCTCTCCTCTCTTTGCCCTGACCGCAGTCAGCCCCGATGAGTTTTATCTGTATTTTCCAATCCATATTTTCTAATTTTCGTACATAATAGCCAATGTAGGGTATTAGTTCACATGTTGTTTTATTGATAAAGGACCGCTCCGCGAGCCATGGCTGTTCTCACTCAAGTGTGTGTCCTGGAACTCCAGAGCTCGTCCTCTCTGGGCGTGACAGTAGCCTGTCCGGGGTCTGAGGTAGATCTTTGGATGCGGTAGCAATGTCTCTGGCCCAGGAGTGAGGGTGTCACCGAGGAAGTGAGGGGGACCTCTGGGGAATTTCAGTCCTGCCTGCTTCCTCCGCTTAGCATGCTCAGCTAAAAATAGCAGAAGCTGAGCACCACCTGCAAAGCGCAGCTGTGAGGGCTTCTGTTTGGAAATGAGAGAACGTTAGCAGCATCGTTGGTCATTTTCCAAGAACAATCTTTTGTTCAAGATGCCAAAGGTGCTGATGCAGGGTTTTCGTTAATGACCAGTGCTGTACGGTGGGAAGCCCCCTGGGGTGATAGTCATTAAGGGACCTTTCAGACACACAGACTCCCTTCATTCCTGTAATCATTGTTCACTTAAAAGAAATGCAAAGCGTGAGAGTTGTGTTAAGCTTTACTGGGGGCAAAATGAGGACTGCAGCCTGGGAGACAGCACCTCAGGTAGCTCTGAGAGGCTGCTCCAAAGAGGTGGGGGGTGAGAAGAAAGTCAATATATATATATGATTTGGTGAAGGGGGAGTGCATGCAACAAGCATTTATCTTTGCAAAAGTCTTCTGCTAGTCAGGAGGAGCTGATGTCATCATTCGGGGATGAAGGGCTGTTCTAGATATGAGGAGACACAAGAACTGGGCTGATAAAATCAGCTCCTGAAAATATCTCACTATCTGAAGACCTGTTCTCTCAGTTTTTCCTGGAGCACAGAGTGCCTCATTCCTTCTCTCCAACCTGACCTCCTGTCAAGGGGGATGAAAATCAGCAACTGCAGCATTACCTGATTTAATCTTTGTAGAGGTAGATAGTGAGTTCCCGTGACAAGTACCAATTTGTAGTTGACAACATCAATCTGGGTTCTACGTTAAAGTTATATTAAGCAGAATAGAAACCCCTTACGGAATTCACTGTGGTCCAGTGGCTACGATTCCATGTCAGTGAGGGGGGCATGGGTTCTGTTCCTGGTCGGGGAACCATATCTTGCATGCCGCAACAAAGACTTGGTGCATCCAAGTAAATAAATAAAAGTAAATACTAAAAAAGAAAAGGAATTCCTTAAAGAAGTTAAAGTTCTTACAGAATCTTAATGAGGACCAACTCCTTGAGCTTAAAGGCCGTGGAGCCAGGAATAATGCCCTGCCTCCAGAATTTCTTCCAACACAAAGCTTGTTTCTGTGACTCTCAGCTTGTTTGTGATTATGTTTCCTTATGATATAAGCATTTTTATAAAATAAAAGTATGTGCATGTGCGTGTGTATAGGAATAATTGTACATGGTACAAAATTCAAAAGGTATGAAAGGATAAACAGGAAAAAGAAGTCTCTTTCCACTACCCCAGTGGCCAGTTCTTTTTCACAGAGGCAGCCTTATTTTCAATTCCTTGTGTGCTCCTCCAGAGAAATGCTATGCATATGTATATGTGTTTACAGATTAATTTTTCTTTGTGGTAATGATAACACACCATATACCATAGAGTCTGTAACATGCATTTACCACCTAGTACTAAATTTTGGAGATTGTAAATACAGAGCTGCATCATTCTTTTCAGCAGCTGTATCAGTCAGGCTAGGGTAGGTTAGTCTATAGTAATAAAGAGCCCCCATAGGTAAAGGCAGCATTACCCTCATACCAAAGCCAGACAAAATATCACAGGAAAAGGAAATTACATCAACATTCCTCATGAGCCCAGGCACAAAAATTCTTCATAAAACTCTATCAGGTCAAATTGATCAAAGTAGAAAAAGGATTATGCACCCCGACCAAGTGTATCTTGGGTCCTAGGAATGAAAGGTTGAATTAACATCCAAACACTATTTAATTTAATACATTATACTTATAAAGTCAAAGACTACGCGATCATATCCATAGCTACAGAAAAATCCAACATTCATTCTTGATAAAGCTTCAACAAACCAGATAGAAAAGCAGTTCTCGATCTGATAAAGGGCATCTATGAACAACCTACAGCTAGCATCAGTCTTCTATGATCCAGTGGATGTTGGCAATTTAATTTCTGGTTCCTCTGCCTTTTCTAAATCTAGCTTGAACATCTGGAAGTTCTTGGTTCATGTACTATTCAAGCCTAGCTTGGAGAATTTTGAGCATTACTTTGCTCGCATGTGAAATGAGTGCAATTGTGCTTTAGTTTGAACATTCTAGTGATATAAGTCTAAATTTTGTTGTTGTTCAGTCACTCAGTTGTGTCCGACTCTTTGCAACCCCATGGACTACAGCACACCAGGTTTCCCTGTCCTTCACCCTCTCCCAGAGCTTGCTCACTCATGCCCATTGAGTCGTCCAACCATCTCATCCTCTGTCTTCCCCTTCTCCTACCTTCAATCTTTCCCAGCATCAGGATCTTTCCTAATGAGTCAGCTCATCGCATCAGGTGGCCAAAGTATTGGAGCTTCAGCATCAGTCCCTCCAATGAATATTCAGGATTGGTTTCCTTTGGGATTGACTGGTTGGATCTCCTTGCAGTCCAAGGGACTCTCAAGAGTCTTCTCCAACACCACAGTTCAAAAGTATCAATTCTTCGGCACTCAGCCTTCTTTATGGTAACTCTCCCATCCATACATGACCACTGGAAAAACCATAGCTTTGACTCTGCGGAAATGCTTCCCTCCTGAAATCGTGGAGAAGGCCAGACTATACAGTATCTTTTATTTATTTACTTGGCTGCGTTGGGTTTTGGTTGCAGAGCGTACGATCTTCGTTGGTCATGTGGGATCTTTCACTGTGGCACTTGACCTCAGTAGCTGCGCCCCGCTGGTTTAGTACTGGTGCAGGCTTAGTTGCTCCTCAGCATATGGGATCTTAGTTCCTGGACCAAGGATGGGATCTGAGTACCCTGCGTTGGCAGGTGGACTCTTAACCACTAGACCATCAGGGAAGCCCCCATATAGAACTCTTATTACTTCTATTCAGACCTGTACTGGAGGTCCTAGCCAGGATAATAAGGACAGTGAAAAAAAAACAACAAAAAAAAACAACTTAACTTAGAATCAAAAAGAGCAAAACAGGAATTCCCCTCACAGTATAGTGATTAGGACTCCACGCTTTCACTGCTGAGGGCCCGGGGGTGGGAACTAAGATCCCTCAAGCCATAAGGTGCGACAAAAAAAAAAAAAAAAAAAAAAAAAATTAGGAATAAATTTATCAAAAGTAGTGCCAGATATCGGAGAAGGCAATGGCACCCCACTCCAGTACTCTTGCCTGGAAAATCCCATGGACGGAGGAGCCTGGTAGGCTACAGTCCATGGGGTCGCTAAGAGTCGGACACGACTGAGCGACTTCACTTTCACTTTTCCCTTTCATGCACTGGAGAAGGAACTGGCAACCCACTCCAGTATTCTTGCCTGGAGAATCCTAGGGACGGCGGAGCCTGGTGGGCTGCCGTCTATGGGGTCGCATAGAGTCGGACACGACTGAAGTGACTTAGCAGTAGCAGTAGCAGTGCCAGATACATACACTGAGAACAACAAAATATTGCTAACGGAAATGAAAGAAGATATAAATAAATACACATCAAAGTTTATGGGTTGGAAGACTCATTATTGTAGAGATGGCAATTTCCCCAAAACTGACTTAATTCAATACAATTCTTATCAAAATCCCAACAGACTATTTTTTTGTAGAAATTGATAAGCTGATCAGAAAATTTACATGGAAATACAAATAACCTTGCAGAGCCAAACAGTTTTGAAAAGGAAAATCAAAATTGGAGGATTTATGTTGTTCAATCTCAAAACTTATTAAAGCTTCGGTATGCAAAAGTTATTATTACGCCAGTTAGGGTACAAGTACCCTGAGATGTGCTACAGAATTGATGAATCTTGAAAACATTATGCTAGGTGAAAAAAGCCAAATGCAAGAAACTATATATAGCATGATTCCATTTATATAAAGTGTTCAGAAAAGACAAACTTGGGACATATGTATACCTATGGCTGATTGATGTTGATGTATGTCAGAGACCAACATGATATTGTAAAGCAATTATCTTTTGATTAAAAATAAATTAAAAAAAAAGTAGATCAGTGGCTGCCTGGGGGTAGATATGGGTACCGGGATTGTCTGCAAAAGGGCTCTAGGGAATTGGCTGAAGGGGTGTTCTAAAAATCAAATGTTAAGACTCTGCACTTCCAATGCAGGAAGTGTGGTTTGGGGAACTAAGGTTCCACATGCCACTCATAAGTAAATAAATAAAGTGAGCAAGAAACACTCTTTAAAAAAAAAAAAATTGAATGTGATGATCATTCAACTTTGTAAGTCTACTAGAAATCATTGGGTGAATGAATTTACAATGGGTGAATTTTGTGGTATGTAAATTGTAAATCAATAAACCTGTAAAAACAAGAACAAAAGATAAAATTCAGAAGCTGCAAAAAACTATGAAAATTGCTTATCAGAGCCAACTGTATCCCGTAAGTGGACAGACATCCAGATTTCTGATGTTTCAGGTGACAGGCTCATTAAGTCTGCTTCCACTGAGCACTGTGAGTGGAAATTGAGAGAAATCTCTCCATCACTCTGGGGTCCAGGTTTGATTAACTATCTAGAACACACTGTAAAAGCAGAGGCCCTTGCTACCATAGCCAGAGATCTGTAAGTGTGGTTTCTATTTTCTAGTTAAGCAGAATTAAAGAATAAGAAAGGAAACTAACTTGAAGAATCAGACTATAATTCAAGCTATTGATCATGGAGTCAGTGGAGATAACATGATGAAAGATCGCAAACAAGTTCATATTTAACAACTTGTATAATTGCTTTTAAAAAATATGTTGTTGAATCTTTTTCATTTTAAAATTTTACTCTTTTGATTTTATTATTATCTGTATTTATATATTTATCTGGCTGCTCCAGCTTTTTGTTCCAGCACATGGAGTCTCCCATCTTTGAATCTTTTATCTCCATTGCAGCATGTGGGATCTGTATTTTATTTTTACTGGACTATAATTGCTACAATGTTGTGGTAGTTTCTTCTGTACAACATCATGAATTAACCATATGTATGCATGTATCCCCTCCCTCTTCAGCCTCCTTCACACCCTCCTATCCCACCCATCTAGGTTATCACAGAGCACCAAGCTGAGCTCCCTGTGCTATAGTTGTGGCATGTGGGATCTAGTTCCCTGACCAGGAATCGAACCCCAGGCCCCCTGCATTGAGAGCAGAGAGTCTTAGCCACTGGGCCACCAGAGAAGTCCCTGAATAATTTTGTATAACTCACTTCTATTCAGTTATTAACATATGGGGCTGATCCCCATTAAGTGGCCTGCAGATGTTCAATGTACAAAAGCATCAAGGTAAGAAAACGCTTTCTATTCCTATCATATAATAGCAGCTTGCACGATCCTTGTCATCAGCATTTCTTTGCAAGTGTTTTCCTTTCTTACAACTTTTCTTCCTACCACACATATCTGCTTTATTTTCAATTTTTACCTCTTCTTAAAGACCTAACTCAAATACCACTCCATAGCTCATTTCTTCTTGAACTATGATTATTTATGTAAATAGATTATCAAGTATGCTTGTGCACAAGGAAGGGGTCGTTACTGGTCCTGCCTCTGGGGCACCTCTAAGGGCTTGTTGGATTGAATGGAATGTACCACCCCCTAGTGGCCGAATAGAAAAACAACCTCAACTTTTCAGAAGGATGGCCCGTTTCTTCCAACTCCTGTGGATTTTGGAGGGCTCAAAATGTGTGGAATTCAATTCAAGAGTTTTGAGGGCGATGCGCTAAAATTGGAATGTGGTGATGTTTGCATGGCCCCCTCAAATCAAGAGCGGCTTGGACTCTTTCTTGGTGGAAATGACCTTTTTTCCATTTCTACCCCCCTCCATACTCCTACCACTTTCCCCTTTTCTCCCTTGTGGACCTTTCTTGTCACCAGTTTTGATGTCCTGCACCCTTCACTTCTTGTTATCAACATTTCACTACTCAGTTATTTGACATTGTGATTTCCTTTTGATTTCTGCTTGTTTATTATATTCAGTTGTTCACAATGTGAACACACAGGAAGCATTATTTTCTTTTTGTTTTGTTTAAAGGACTTCCCAGATGTCACCTGCCAATGCAGGAGACATCAGAGATGTTGGTTTGATCCCTGGGTTGGGACTGTCCCCTGGAGGAGGGCATGGCAACCCACTCCAGCATTCTTACCTGAAGAATCCCATGGACAGCGGAGCCTGGTGGGCTATGGCCCATAGGGTTGCAAACTGAAGTGACTTGGCACACAGAGGACATAATGGGGACTTCCCTGGTGGTACAGTGGATAAGAATCTGCCTGCTAGTGCAGGACACACGAGTTTGATTCCTGGTCCTGGAGGATAATTGCTTTACAATATTATGTTGGTTTCTGCCATGTATCAACGTGGATGGGCCACAGGTATGCATATGCCCCTCCCTCTTCAGCTCCCTCACTCCACCTCCCTCCCCATCCCACCCCGTCCAGGTTGTCCCAGAGCACCAGATTTGAGCTCCCTGCGTCATACAGAACATTTGCACTGACTATTTAATTTTACATATGGTAATATATATATATATGTTTCAATGCTACTCTCTCAACTTGTCCCACTGTCTCCTCTGTTTGTAGACTTTTCGATGATAGCTGTTCTGACTGGTGTGAGAATAGTCACAATGAGAACTACCTCATTGTAGTTCTGATTTGCATTTCTCTAATAATTAGCCATGTTGAGCATCTCTTTATATGCCCGTGGTCCATCTGTATGTTATCTATGGAGAAATGTCTGTTCAGGTCTTCTGCCCATTTTTTTGATTGGGTGTTTTTTTCCTTTAATATCGAGCCTCAGTCTAATCTTTGTTCCCACTGCCCATCTACTGGTGCCCAAACCCATGTACAAAGCTGATTTCCAAAGTGCCGGGATCAAACTGCTTTATCACAAAGTTTTAACTACTCTTTTAAGAGTCTGTAATCGCTTATTTCTGTAAGTTTAGAGATACAGTTAATGTCATTGCTCAGAATTCACCTGGCATAATAGAATGTTAAAGACAAGAGCATTAGAGGTGGTCAGATGATCTAAAATCTTTACTAACCGGGACTTCCCTGGTGGTCCAGCCGCTGACACCTCATGCTCCCAATATCTGGGGCCTGGGTCAGTTCCCTGGTTGGGGAACTAGATACCACATGCCACAACTAAGACTTGGTACAGCCAATAAATACCACCCCTTTTTTTAAAAAAGAAAAAAAAAAGGAAGGAGATATAGGACTTCCCTGGTGATACAGTGAATAAGAATCCACTTGTCAATGCAGGGGACATGGGTTCAGTCCCTGGTCTGGGAAGATTCCACGTGCCAGGGAACAGCTAAGCCCACGAGCCACAACTGTTGAAGCCCATGAGCCTAGAGCCCGTGCTTTACAACAAGAGAAGCCACAGCGATGAGAAAACCTGTGCACAGCCATGAAGAGTAGCCATCATTTGCTGCAACTAGACAAAGCCCACCAGCAGCAAGGAAGACCCAGCACAGTCACAGATAGACAAATTAAAAAATACATTAAAAAATTGAAAAGGAGAGATATTAATAAAAAAGATCTTTATTAACGAAGGAGAAAATCGAGTCTCCAAGGTGAAATGACTTACGTGATGTCACACAGCTTGTTTGTAACCCAGCCAAGAATAAAACCCAGGTCTCTTAAATTCCAGCTTTGTGCACTTTGTGGAGCTCTGTGCAGTCTAAACCCAGTGTGCAAGCAGGAAAGTGTGGCTCAAAGAGCCGGGACGTCGGAAACAAACAGAAGTTATTTGAAACTCAGCCTTGCCACTTGCTAAATCATATTAGATAAGTTATATCAGCATGTCTCCTCCTATGTAAAACTGATAGACTCTTGTACTGACCTTATAAAGTTGTTGTTGTGAAAATTAAAAATATAAAACACTTAGCATAGGGAAAATATGTAGTTCTATAAAAAAATAATTACACTTTGAGACCAGTAGACTGTAGTAGCTAAGACAGTGATCTTAGCTTAGAGTCAAACAGCTTAGAGTCAAACAGCTGGTTCACCCTAAGAGTCAAACACATGCTGTTTCACCTTGTAGGACCTTTGGAAAGCTATTTAACTTCTCTGGGTGTTAGTTTCCTCATCTGTAAAATGGGAATAATATTTCTCTTTTTGAGAATCTAGAAGCTTTAATGAAATAGTGCATGAAAAATTCAATGTGTTCGGCACACAAGTCAGTGCTCAGTAAATAAATTCTATCATCAGCATCCCTTCTGGCTTCCCGTGGCAGCTCAGACTTCCTAAAGAACAAACCACTGAACTAAAGAATTTAGTATAGGAAATATTTTATTAGAAAACAGTATTTTCTTTCCAAAGTGATAAAGTTTGCCAGGAGAGCTGCAGTAATGACTTTTCATTGTCAAACGAGTGTTAATCACCACGTGTGATCCATGGGGCTGCCGGGTGATCTCTGCTTTAACTCCCTCAATAACCCCATGAGGTAGGGGTCAGGATACTCAGATGCAGGCAGATGAAGTAACTGACCAAAGGTCATCCTGTGTGCATGCTCAATTACTCAGTTGTGTTCAGCTCTTTGCAACCCCATGGACTGTAGCCCACCAGGCTCCTCTGTCCATGGGATTCTCCGGGCAACAATACTGGAGTGGGTTGCCATGCCCTCTTCCAGGGCATCTTCCTGACCCGGGGACATCTCCTGCATTAGCAGGTGGATTCTTGGCCACTGAGTCACCAGGGAAGCCACAGGGTCATCCTAAGACCTTCTAAGTTTCATTCCGGTCCAGGTTGCTCCAAACTCTGTACCATTCCACTGCACTATTTTAATTCTGCTTCCCCAGCTGAACTGTTGGGAGAATGAAAACCTGAAACAGAAAAGTTATGCTACATTTTGACAACCTTTTTCAACCACTAAAAATGGTAAGAGATAGCATTTGTACATACCTTTTATAATGTCAGGAAAAGCCCTTTTCATGTTTAGTCATCCCACAAAATCTCTTAAATATTCCTAAATGTAGCTCCTACCACAGTTGGCTTTTATTTTTTTTTGGCCACACTCCAAGGCATCTGGGATCTTAGCTCCCCCAGAGATTGAACCTGCGGCCCCTGCAATGGAAGCACAGAGTCTTAACCACTAGACCACCAGGGATGCCCCCCCACAATTGGCTTTAAGAGCCTGTGTTAGTTTGCTAGGGTTGCCATAACGCCATAACTAAATGCCACCACCTTGATGACTTAAACAGCAGAAATCTATTCCTCACCTTTCTGGAGGTTGGAAGTCCAAGATCCAGGTGCTGGCAGGTTTGCATCCTCCTAGGGCCTCTCTTCTTGGCCTGCAGATGGCCCAACTTCTGTGCACACGCATCCCTGGTGTCTCTTTAAGAACACTTAACTTGAGATCTAGTCTTTTAACCAATTTTTAAGTTCAAATCACTGTATTGTGAACTAGGTTGTACCCAGAACTCTGGAACCTACTCACCTTGCATTAACAGACATTTATACCTGTGGTGTTGGAGAAGATTCTTGAGCGTCCCTTGGACTGCAACATCAAACCAGTCAATCCTAAAGGAAATCAGTCCTGAATATTCATTGGAGGGACTGATGCTGAAGCTGAAACTCCAATACTTGGGCCACCTGATTCGAAGAACTGATTCACTGGAAAAGACCCTGATGCTGGGAAAGATTGAGGACAGGAGAAGGGGACGACAGAGGATGAGATGGTTGGATGGCATCACCAACTCGATGGACATGATTTTAAACAAGCTCCAAGCGTTGTTGATGGACAGGGAAGCCTGGCGTGCTGCAGTCCATGGGGTCACAAAGAGTCGGACACCGGTGAACAACTGAACTGAACTGATATCTGTGGAACCACATCTCCCCATTTCTGCCTCCTTTGGCCCCAGCAACCACCATTCTACTCTCTGCTTATATGAGCTTGACTACTTTAGATTCCTCATATAAGTGGAGTCACCCAGTATTTGTCCTTTTGTTATTGGCTCATTTCACAAAATATCCTGTATTATTGCATATGGCAAGATCTTCTCTTTTTTTATGTATAGAATGTTTATTGAAGTATTATTTGTAATGACAAAAATGAACATCATAAAACATCTCATCAGAAGTTTTTGCTTAGACCAACTATGCTGTCAGCTTGTGATGGAATATTGTTAAATCATGTAATACAGCTTTATAGTATACATAATATACATCAAAGTGCTAAATTAAATCTTTACACAATGTGGGATGATATTCACCTGTGTATGTGTGTGTATGTGTGTGTAGCAGGTAAATATTAGGAGAAAGGGAAAGATTAGCAAAAGGAGCATATAATTGTATAGAATTAGTTAAGTTTGGGTTGTAAGATCATGTTTTTTAAAGGCTGAATAATGCTCCGATCTCATTCTCTGCATACAGCATATTTTGTTTACGCATTCACGTGTCTGTAGACATTTAGGTTGTTTCCACATCTTGGCTATTGTAAATAATAATGCAATGAATGTGGGAATGCAGGTATCTCTCCACGTCCTGGCCAACGCTTGTTCTTTTTGGTCTTGATAATGGTCATCCTAAAAGGTGTGAGGTGAGATCTCACTATGTTTTTTACAAATAATTTTATTTATTTATTTATTTATTTACGGCCGTGCCCGGTCTTTGCTGGTGTTTCGGCTCGCCTGTAGTTGTGGAGAGTGGGGGTTATTCTCCATTGCAGTGTGAGGGCCTTTCATCGGGCTGATTGCTCTTGTTGCAGAGAGTGGCTCTAGGGGCTCTCAGGCTCAACAGTTGTAGTTCCCAGGCTCTAGAGTGCAGGCTTAATAGTTGTGGCTTAATTGCTCCGAGGCATGTGGGATCTTCCCGGTCTAGGGATCGAACTTGTGTCTCCACCAGGAAGTCCCTCTGGACCACCAGGGACTGTACTACAAGGGAAATCCCTCTATTTTTCCTCTTGGTGTCAAATAAAAAAAAAAATCATTGCCAAAAATTATGTCAAGGAGCTCTCTCTCTGTTTTCCTTTAGGAGTTTTACAGCTCCTGATCTTACATTTAAGCCTTTAATCCATTTGGAGTTGATTTTTGTGCATAGTGTAATATAAGTGAAAGTAGTTCAGTCATGTTCAACTCTTGCGACCCCATGGACTGTAACCTGCCAGGTGCCTCTGTCCAGGGAATTCTCCAGGCAAGAATACTGGAGTGAGTAGCTGTTCCCTTCTCCAGGGGATCTTCCCAACCCAGGGATCAAACCCAGGTCTCCCGCATTACAGACAGGTTCTTTACCATCTGAGCCACCAGGGAAGTGCAATTTCATTCTTTTGCCTGTGGATTCCGTTTTCTCAATGCCATCTGTTGGAGAGACTGTCCTTTTCCCATTGTGTATTTGGCACCCTTGTTCAAGATCAGTATGTTACTGACCTGGGTTCTTGGACTCTTTATTCAATAGGAATTGGTAAGAGACCAGAAGGGGAATTTAGGCAAGGCTTTACGGGACTCAGGCTGTAGCAGGAGGGAGCAAAAACAAGTGAGTGGTGCCCTTGCTTGCTCCCCAAGGGTGGGGTGATCTGGTTCCTTATATGGGGTGAGGGTGGGAGCAGATTGGTAGATCAAGCAGGAGGGGTGGCTGAGGAGGTCTGCCCACCCCCTTGGTGGTACTGTGTCAGGAACATGCACAAGACCCTGCTTTTCCTTCTGGCTCTTCAGAAGTGGCAGCTGGGTTTTTGGACTTCTTGTATCTTGTTGTTCATCATTTGCCCTAAAGGTGCATGCACGCAGTTATTTTTAGCCCCTTATACTTTCTCTGTATTCTGTTGCTCAAGGAGACGTACGTTTGCCCCGGTGCAAGCACTGCAGTAAAGTGTCCCAGGTCCCAGCCCATCTCAAGTTCACCATGTAAGGCTGAGTTTCTCTCTGGGCTTTCTCTTCTGTCCCTTGGTCAATATGTTTGTTTTTCTGTCAGTACCACACTTTCAACTTCTGTGGATTTGTATTATATTTTGAAATCAGAAAACATGATACCTCCAGCTTCGTTCTTCTTTCTTGCAACTGCTCTGGCTCTTTGGGATCTTTTGTGGTTCCACATGAATTTTAGGACTATGTTTCATATTTCCCTTAAAAATGTCATTGGGGATAATATCGAGTCTATAGATGGTTTTGGATAGTATGGACATTTTAACAGAATTAAATTTTACAAGCCATGAGCGTGGGCTGTCTTTCCATTTGTTTGTGTCTTCTTTAATGTCTTTCATCAATGTTTCGTAGTTTTCAGTATGCCAGTCTTTCATCTCCTTCGTTAAATTTATTTCTAAGCATTATAATTGAGAGTGTTTTCTTAATTTCTCTTTTGGATACAGTATTAATATATGAAAACACAAGTAATTTTTGTGTACTGATTTGGTATTTTGTCACTTTATTAAATTCCTTTATTAATTCTAAGAGTGTTTGGTGGAATCTTTGGGATTTTCTACATGTGAGATGATGTCATTTGTGAATAGAGATTCTTTTACTTCTTCCTTTCGGATCTGAATGACTTACGTTTCCTTTTTTTTGCCTAATTGTTCTGACTAGCACTTCCAATACTATGTTGAATCGAAGTGATGAGATTGGGCATCTTTGCCTTGCTCTTGATCTTTGAGGACGAGCTTTCAGTTTTTCCGTGTTGAGTATGATGTTAGCTATGGGCTTTTTATGTCTACCCTTTGTTATGTTAAGGTAAAAACTAGTTAAAAACTATAACTAGTTTTTGAGTTTTCAGTCCTGAAAGATTCTGTGTGGGTTGCGGGGTGGAGAACGAGGGCTGGGACTCCTGCTCTATCATCTTACTAAAGTCACGCCTCTTCATCTTCTCATAAGAACACCAACCCTATTGCATTAAGGCCCCACCCTTTGTGCCCCATTTAACTTTACCTCCTCATAGGCCCTATCACTAAATATAATCATTTTGTGGGGGTCAGGACTTCAACGTATGAAAATTCGGGGAGAGGGGGACAATTCAGCTTATTAAAAAAAATCCTAATTTTTATCCTTAAAGTAATGAGTGTTTTCTATAAATACTTGCAGAAACACTTTGACAAACACAGTCATGAATTCTGCGTCCAAGTCCGCACAATTATAGAATGTGAGTGCCAGGGGGGACCTTACAGATCATGCTTTGGTGCCTTCAATCTTTAGTTGATGACACTTGGAGCCAGGATGGTGATGAGCCTTGTGTGTAGGTCGCACAGCTGGAACCCAGAATTCTCATGTGGAATAGGGCTCACTCGATTGCAGAGCACCAGGCTATTTCAAATCTGACTTTGTATGTGACATCATTCTTGCCGTTCACCACTTTGAATTTCACCAACGCTTTCTTTATACCTAGGCAGAGAGCAACTTGCTCCTACCAAGCATTTCACTTGGAGACATAGTGTCTCATTTAGTCTTCTCTGTAGACCTGCAAGAGAGACCATAACATTTCCTCATTTTATACATAAGGATGTCCTAGAGATTAAGTCACTTGCTCAAGCTTCTCCAGCTAATAAGAGACATGGCCTGAGGTGGGTGTAGAGTTGAAGGTTTATGTGCTGGTGAATTGAATAGCTCATGCGTTAGTGGCTCTGAAAGCTGAGTCATCAGCTTCTTTCTCTGAGCCTATTTGACTTATCTCTGCAGGATCAACAGCAGGCAGTGAAAGAGGGCAGCTGCAGACCTTCCCAGGGCACTGGAAAACAACCCCCTTCATTTTGCTTCTCATGCAGAAAAGGATTGAGGGGGGGGAAACAAATAATTTCTGCATGACAGGGCCAGGGCCCAATAAGCTGATGGGCTACAGAATACTTTGCAACAAAAACACTTTACAGTGATGGCAAAAATAACCTGTCCGTGATTTTTAAAAATCCAAACAATGTAGAAAAGTATAAAGGAAGAATGAATTTTCTCGTCTTCCTGTTCCATCCCCAGTTGCATTCTCCAGAGGTGATTATTACTACTTTCATGCATGTAGTCAGAAATATATTTTAAGCACACATAAGCACATATCTAATATATGTAAATTATAGTGTAGGAGAAGACTATACTTATTGTTCAGTAACATACTTTTTTAATCCTTAACAGTACATCTTTGACATAGTTTCATATTAATATATGTAGTTTCATTTCATTCTTCTTAATGATGGCAAAGTATTTCACTGTAGGAATATACCACAATTTATTTAATTATTCCTGTAATAGACTGAGGGCTTTCCAGGTGGTGCAGTGGTAAAGAATCCACCTGCTATTGCAGGAGATGGGGATTTGATCCCTGGCTCAGGAAGATCCCCTGGAGAAGGAAATGACAACCCACTCCAGTATTACTGCCTGGGAAATCCCATGGACAGAGGAGCCTGGTGGGCTACAGCCCGTGGGGTCACAAAAGAGTCAGACACGACTGAGGACTCAACAACAACAATAATAGACTGAATAATGTCTCCCCTCAGTGTCCATATCCTGATCCATGGAACCTGTAAACATTCACTTATTTGGAAAAAAAAAAAAAAAAGTGTTTGCAGATGTGATTCAATTAAGCATCTTGAGATGGGGAGATTATCCTGAAAGACCTGGGTGGGCCCTACATGAATTGCGAGTGTCCTTTTAGAAGAAAGGCAAACGGGGACTTTGCTGGTGGCCCAGGAGTTAAGACTTTGCACTTCCGTGGCGGGGGTGCAGCTTCCATTCCTACTCAGGGAACTAAGATCCTGTACGCCATGTGGTGCAGCCAAAAGAAGGAGAGAAAGGCAGACAGACATTTGACTCACAGAGGAGAAGGTGATGTGAAGACAGAGGCAGAAATTAGAGTGTTGCGGCCACAAGCCAAGGAATGCCGACAGCGAGCCCACCAGTACTGCAAAAGCTAGAACACAGAATGCAGCCCTTTCCAGTCTCCCTTGCTGCTGGAGTTCTTGGTGTGACAGCCACACTTGAAAAAAATGTAGATGTGCCAACCATGGAGCATGCTTCCTAACGCTCTTACTGTTGCCTTCCTTATTGGAGCAGCGTTGTGGAGCCCAGTCACTAGCTGTGAGTGTTCTTTTTCTTTCTTTCTTTATTTGGGTGTGTCAGGTCTTAGTTTCTGCACTCGGGATCGTTGCATCGTGCTCTTTGGTTGAAGTGAGCAGGCTCAGTCGCTCCGCAGCATGGGCAATCTTATTGTAGCTCCTTGACCAGGGAATGAACCTCCATTCCCTTCACTGCAGACAGATTCTTAACCACTGGACCATCGGGGAGGTCCCTAGCTGTGAGTGTGGAGAAACCACTTGGGAAGCATGAGGGTCTGGAGTTTGCAGTTTTGGGTCCCATCACTAGCCCTGTGGTGTCAAAGGCAGTTGTGCTGACAGTGCGGCAGCTTCCTGCCCGATGGGTCACAGCTCTGGGTAGGCGCTGGTAGCTGCTTATCTGTGGCAGCTCTCAGTTCTTCCTCTGCAACTGATATTGTGAAGACAGTGCCCCTGGTCTGTTCTGAGAGTCATTCCTGGAGACTCACCCCAGCGCCTGCTTCTCCATCCCTTTTATGACTTTGTTGCTGTTCAGTCGCCTAGTTGTGTCCGACTCTTTGAGACCCCATGGACCACAGCACACCAGGCCTCCCTGTCCCTCACGGTCTCCCGGAGTTTGCCCAAGTTCATGTCCATGGCATCGGTGAAACCTTCCATCCATCTTATCCTCTGTCGCCCTTTTCTCCTTCTGCCTTCAATCTTTCCCAGCATCAGGGTCTTTTCCAATGAGTCAGCTGTTTATGACTTTATAAGCACCCAATTCCCTATATTTATTTAGTTATTTTTTTTTTTAATATTTTTAAAAATGTATTCCTTTATTTGGCTGCACTGGGTGTTAGTTGCAGCATGTGGGATCTACTTCCCCGATCCGGGGATTGAACCTGGGCCCCCTACATTAGGAGCATGGAGTCTTAGCCACTGGACAACCAGGGAAGTCTTCCCAATTCCCTGTATTTAAATACTTCCTGCTTATTCGACCTCTTTGTTGTTGTTGCCTAGTCACTAAGTTGTGTCTGACTCTCTGTGACCCTGTGGACTGTAGCCCACCAGGCTCCTCTGTCCATGGGATTTCCCAAGCAAGGATACTGGAGTGGGCTGCCATTTCCTTCTCCAGGGGATCTTCCCGACCCAGGGACTGAACCCACGTCTCTTGCACTGGCAGGCAGATTCTTTACCACTGGGCCACCAGGGAAGCCCTCTGTGACCTGTCATAAGCAATTAAACCCTGACTAGTTTCAAGTCTACCTCACAATTACAGATACAAAAATTCTGAATTAAATATTAGTTAAACCTACTGGTAATTATGCATATACATGGATGTGGGTATTATACACAGACATACACAGACATGTACATACATAATGCAAGGACTTTAGAAAATCTCTAAGCAACTGACCCTACTAATAGATTAAAGGGGAAAAACCACAAAATTACCAAAATATAGAAAAAGCATTTAATCAAATTAAACAACTCATGATAAAAACTCAGAAACTTAGGAATAGATTGTCATTTTGTTTTCTTGATAAAGGCTATTACATTAGGGTACAGTGACCTGCTGCAACAAAAAGGTGTGAACAGTGGCTTAAACAAACACTTTACTTCTTTCTCACTTAACCATCTCACTGTGAGCAGTCCTGGTCTAGGGGATGGATGGCCCTCTTCACGTCATCGTTCAAGATTCCAAGTTTCTCCTTTGTCGAGTTCCAGCATCCTGTGGGGGTGTCATTGTCTCTAGTGAAAGCTAGGCGGCTGCCATGACCAGGTTCCAGCTGTGAAAGGACACCATGAAGGAGGCCTGCCCAGCGTCTTAAGTTCCAGACCCGGAATGACTCATACCATTTTACATTCCAATAGTGATGGTTTAGACACACGGCCTCGTCCAGCTGCAAACACGTCTAGGAAACGTGCCAGGCTCTAACTCTGCCGCCATTGGTACACAACTCCAGCTTTGCGTGGCTGTGCCTACCTTAGTCATTTGCAAGGCTGCCCCTGGTGGCAGCTCATGCCATTCCTGGGACCTTAGAGACCCAGAGGTCAGGGGAGAAGACTTGAGTGGGTCATGATGAGTCACCATCTGGCGTTTCTTGAATGCATACTTGGTGGCAGCACTGCTTCCACAGTCCAAGGAGTCCCGCCCTGCACCACCCAGAATGGACCTGCAGAGGCTCTAATCATCTCGAAGCTATCAAGAGAGAGGAGGGATGAATCCAAACATGAAGGAGGTTAAAGCCATAAGGGGCTGATATCCACCCCTGGGAGACAGGGGAGGCAGGATACAGTAGAAGCCATTCTCCCTTTACCACCTCATCAGACAGTTCTATGACTCACACAGCCTCGCTGGAGCCATACTGCAAGGTCCTGGCAGCACTGTGTGATGCCCTTGCCAGCCTGGGAACATACTCCCTGTTTGCTTTCCCCCAATTTCCTGCTTTGCTTCCATGACTTGGCTTCCTTGGGTTTGATCTTTTCCCCAGTAGAGTGTCATCACGTAAACTTGTACCTTAGATTCCATTTTCTAGGGAAGCTGGGCTGAGATGTCAGTGAAGAAAGGAAGGATGGATTATGGTAAACAGCCAGAGTCTTTATATCTAAGACCCATAGAAAACATCTTACTCCAGGGAAGAATTCTAGATGCATTCCATTAATATTAGAAATAAGGGAGAGATAGGACTTCCCTGGTGGTCCAGGGGTTAAGACTCCATGCTCCCAATGCAGGGGGCATGGGTTTGATCCCTGTTTGGGGAACTAAACCAAGAAGGGAATGGCAAACCACTTCAGTATTCTTGCCTTGAGAACCCCATGAACAGTATGAAAAGGCAAAAAGATAAGACACTGAAAGATGAACTCACCAGGTCGGTAGGTGCCCAATATGCTACTGGAGATCAGTGGAGAAATAACTCTAGAAAGAATGAAAAGATGGAGCCAAAGCAAAAACAACACCCAGTTGTGGATGTGACTGGTGATAGAAGTAAGGCCGATGCTGTAAAGAGCAATATTGCCTAGGAACCTGGAATGTTAGGTCCATGAATCAAGGCAAATTGGAAGTGGTCAAACAGGAGATGGCAAGAGTGAATGTCGACATTTTAGGAATCAGCAAACTAAAATGGACTGGAATGGGTGAATTTAACTCAGATGACCATTATATCTGCTACTATGGGCAAGAATCCCTTAGAAGAAATGGAGTAGCCCTCATAGTCAACAAAAGAGTCCAAAATGCAGTACTTGGATGCAATCTCAAAAACGACAGAATGATCTCTGTTCATTTCCAAGGGAAACCATTCAGTATCACAGTAATCCAAGTCTATGCCCCGACCAGTAACGCTGAAGAAGCTGAAGTTCTACGGTTCTATGAAGACCTACAAGATCTTCTAAAACTAACACCCCCCAAAGATGTCCTTTTCATTATAGGGGACAGGAATGAAAAAGTAGGAAGTCAAGAAACACCTGGAGTAACAGGCAGATTTGGCCTTGGAGTACAGAGTGAAGCAGGGCAAAGGCTAATAGAGTTTTGCCAAGAGAATGCACTGGTCACAGCAAACACCCTCTTCCAACAGCACAAGAGAAGACTCTACATGTGGGCATCACCAGATGGTCAATACTGAAATCAGATTGATTATATTCTTTGCAGCCAAAGATGGAGAAGCTCTATACAGTCAGCAAAAACAAGACCGGGAGCTGACTGTGGCTCAGATCATGAAATCCTTATTGCCAAATTCAGACTTAAATTGAAGAAAGTAGGGAAAACCATTAGACCATTCAAATCAAATCCCTTACAATTATACAGTGGAAGTGAGAAATAGATTTAAGTGACTAGATCTGATAGACAGAGTTCCTGATGAACTATGGATGGAGGTTCGTGACATTGTACAGGAGACAGGGATCAAGACCATCCCCAAGAAAAAGAAATTCAAAAAGCAAAATGGCTGTCTGAGGAGGCCTTACAAATAGCTGGGAAAAGAAGAGAAGCAAAAAGCAAAGGAGAAAAGGAAAGATATTCCCATCTGAATGCCGAGTTCCAAAGAATAGCAAGGAGAGATAAGAAAGCCTTCCTCAGCGATCAATGCAAAGAAATAGAGGAAAACAACAGAATGGGAAAGACTAGAGATCTCTTCAAGAAAATTAGAGATACCAAGGGAACATTTCATGCAAAGATGGTCTCAATAAAGGACAGAAATGGTATGGACCTAACAGAAGCAAAAGATATTAAGAAGAGGTGGCAAGAAGACACAGAAGAACTGTACAAAAGAGATCTTCATGACCCAGATAATCACAATGGTGTGATCACTCACCTAGAGCTAAACATCCTGGAATGTGAAGTCAAGTGGGCCTTAGGAAGCATCACTACGAACAAAGCTAGTGGAGGTGGTGGAATTCTAGTTGAGCTATTTCAAATCCTAAAAGATGATGCTGTGAAAGTGCTGCACTTGATATGCCAGCAAATTTGGAAAACTCAGCAGTGGCCACAGGACTGGAAAAGGTCAGTTTTCATTCCAACCCCAAAGAAAGGCAATGCCAAAGAATGCTCAAACTACCACACAATTGTACTCATCTCACACGCTAGTAAAGTAATGCTAAAAATTCTCCAAGCCAGGTTTCAACAGTACGTGAACCCCAAACCTCCAGATGTTCAAGCTGGTTTTAGAAAAGGCAGAGGAACCAGAGATCAAATTTCCAACATCCATTGGATCATCAAAAAAAGCAAGAGAGTTCCAGAAAAACATCGATTTCTGCTTTATTGACTATGCCAAAGCCTTTGACTGTGTGGATCACAATAAACTGTGGAAAATTCTGAAAGAGATGGGAATACCAGACCATCTGACCTGCCTCTTGAGAAATCTGTATGCAGGTCAGGAAGCAACAGTTAGAACTGGACATGGAACAACAGACTGGTTCCAAATAGGAAAAGGAGTATGTCAAGGCTATATATTGTCACCCTGCTTATTTAACTTATATGCAGAGTACATCATGAGAAACACTGGGCTGGATGAAGCACAAGCTGGAATCAAGATTGCCAGGAGAAATATCAATAACCTCAGATATGCAGATGACACCACCCTTATGGCAGAAAGTGAAGCAGAACTAAAGGGCCTCTTGATGAAAGTGAAAGAGGAGAGTGGAAAAGTTGGCTTAAATTTCAACATTCAGAAAACTAAGATCATGAAATCCGGTCCCATCACTTCATGGCAAATAGACGGGGAAACAGTGGAAACAGTGGCTGACTTTATTTTTTGGGAGCTCCAAAATCACTGCAGATGGTGACTGCAGCCGTGCAATTAAAAGACGCTTACTCCTTGGAAGGAAAGTTATGACAAACCTAGACAGCATATTAAAAAGCAGAGGGATTACTTTGCCAACAAAGGTCCATCTAGTCAAGGCTATGGTTTTTCCAGTGGTCATGTATGGATGTGAGAGTTGGACTATAAAGAAAGCTGAGCGCCAAAGAATTAATGCTTTTGAACTGTGGTGTTGGAGAAGACTCTTGAGAGTCCTTTGGACTGCAAGGAGATCCAACCAGTCCATCCTAAAGGAGATCAGTCCTGGGTGTTCATTGGAAGGACTGATGTTGAGGCTGAAATTCTAATACTTTGGCTACCTGATGGTAAGAGATGACTCATTTGAAAATACCCTGATGCTGGGAAAGGTTGAAAGCGGGAGGAGAAGGGGACGACAGAGGATGAGATGGTTGGATGGCATCACCGATTTGATGGACATGAATTTGGGTAAACTCTGGGAGTTGGTGATGGACAGGGAGGCCTGGCGTGTTGCAGTCCATGGGTTCACAAATAGTCAGACACGACTGAGCCACTGAACTGAACTGAACTGGGGAACTAAGATCCAACATGCCACATGGCTTCACCAAAATCAATCAGTCAATAAATAAAAATTTTTTGAAAAGAAAAAAGAAATAAGGTAGGGATACCTGATATCACCTCTGCTGCTCAACACAGTGCTGCTAGCTCTAGTCAATGCAAAAAGACATAAAAAAGAACTAAAGGTAAAAAGGTAACAAGGGAAGAGATGCAATTGTCATCACTTGCTCAACTTTAGAAAACCTAACGGAATCAATAAAAAAACCCATCAAAATATATAAGGGTTTAGCAAGGTCTCTGGAAAAATGACCACCTTACAAGACTCAAATGCATTCATTTCTTATACCAGCAATAAACAAGTATAAGATACAACAGAAAACATATTTTTCAAGTATAAAAAATAGAAAGTATCTAGGAAGTAAGATATCAAGAAGGTATTCAAAACCTCTTTGGAGAAAATTTGAAGAACTTTAAAAAAAAGAAATAGAAAATGATCTGAATCAATGAAGAGACAGTCCACAAATAATGGACTAGATAATTTAATATTATAGAGATGATAATTTCCTCCTGGTTAGTAGTCTATATATTCAATGCAGTCCACACAATATTTCAGTTGGATTGTTTTTTTAAAAGAAATCATATTGTCTTCCTTTAAAGTGTGTAAGGAAAGACACATGTCAATAAGTTGCTAAGTTTATTTTGAAATAGAAAAACCAAGAATAAAGAGGCATCTCCCCAGATACTAACACACACTACAAAGCCAGTGTAACAAAAACAGTATGGTAATCGTGGATGAACAGACTAGCCCAATAGAACAGAATGAGAGCTCAGAAACAAACCTTTGAGACTAGGAGAACTTGAAAGATGATGCAGTTGGCACAAATCAATGGAGAAAGGAAATACTGCCTTAGCACTGGAGAAAAATTAAATTGGGTCCTTTCCTCACTTCATTTATAAAGTTGGTCTACAGATGGACTAAGGTGCCCTGCAAAGATGAAAGTATAAAGTTAAAGGAAGAAAATGTAGGAGACTATCTTTGTCATGTGAGTAGGGTTGAAGGATTTCATAAGGTGAAAAAGTTAATAGGTGCATAACAAAGGTGTTAATAGGTTAATAATAGGTGCATAACAAAGGTGTTAATAGGTCCATAACAATTAAGAATTTATTTGAGGAACTTCCCTGTTGGCCCAGTGGCTAAGACTCCATGCTCCCAATGCAGGGGTACTTGGTTCCATCCCTGGTCAGGGAACTAGATCCCATATGCCATAACTAAGACCCTGTACAGCCAAATAAATAAATAGAATTTATTTTAAATATGATACAAGTGACAAAGTTGACAGTTGGCTCACAGGGAGATTTTTACATCCTCAAAAAGTGACACACAAATACTATCTAGATTATAAAGCAAATCTAATAGAAAAGTGTACATAGGGACTATCCAAATGGCCAGCATTGCTCAACTTGGTTAGGTAACTGAGAAATACAAAACAAAACGAGGTATCACTTTATAGCTTCTGGGGTATCAAACATTAGAGTCGGACAGTTCCAAGTGTGGGCCTCTGGAGAGCAGTGTGCCCACACTTGAGGATGCCACATATATGCCCTGATCTAGCCATCATGCTGTGGGTAAGCATTCCAGAGAAAACTTGCTCATAGCCCACGAATGGGTGGGTTCGTGGGTGTTCATCTCAGCATCCTTGAGGTATTGAGCAGGTGGAAGCAACCAGAATTTAACAAGGGGGGATGGACTAAGGCTATGGAATAGATGAGCCCATGGGGTGCTTTTCAGTGGTTGGGTGATGTAAACTCGATATGGAAGTGCATCCTGGGCAGAGCTTCTTTATTTACTGAAGTATAGGTATTTACAATGTTATTTAGTTTCAGGTGTATAGCAAAGTGATTCAGTTATATATACATATGTATCTATTTTTTTCCACATTTTTTCTCTTGCAGGTTATTAAAAAATCAAGTATAGTTCCTTGTGCTATACAGTAGGTCCTTGTTGATTATATATTTTATATATATTAATGTGTATATATTAAGCCCAACCTTCTAATTCATCTCTCTCCACTTTACCTTTCCCCTTTGGTAATCATAAGTTTGTTTTCTAAGTCTGTGAGTCTATCTCTGTTTTGTGTATAAGTTCATTTGTATCACTTTTTTTAAGATTCCACCTATAAGTGATATCATATGATAGTTGTCTTTCTCTGTCTGACTTACTTCACTTAGTATAATAATTTTTAGGTCTATCCATGATGCTGCAAATAATATTATTTCATTCTTTTTTATGGCTTAGTAGCATTTCTTTGTATATTGTTCAGTTGTTAAGTCATGTCCGACTCTTTGCAACCCCATGGACTGCAGCAGGCCGGGCTGCCTCCCTGTCCTGCCTTGTATATACGTACCCTATTTTCTTTATCCATGTGTCTGCTGATGGACATTTAGATTGCTTCCATGTCTCAGCTATTGTGCTGGGCAGATCTTAAAATCAGAGTGTTCATTGAAAGAAGCAGATTCAGATATCTGGCACGATATGACTCCTGTATATTTTAACATATTTTAACCAGCAAATGCAAGAGTACTTACCAAGTCCGTTAAATCTGAGGAGGAGGGGAGGAAACAGGGGTGGGAACTGAAGGGAGAAAATAAACTAGGAGCCTGATGTAGATGCTATGAGCTGAGGAGTATGATGAACTCAATTTCTGCACCTGTTTTCAGAAACCAATTAAAAATTGTAGCTCTCTCTCTTTTTTTTTTTTTTTTGATGTTGTTTTGTCTGCAACATGCCCTGCATTGTTCTCAGGCCTTGACACACTTTGAAGCAGTGGTTCCTGCATCTGTCGCTCATCGAAGCTGGGAGGGTCTGGGGAGCACCCGTGTCGGTCACCCTCCGCCGTTCTTTTGGTACCCGGCACAAGCTGGTGATAAATAGTTTTGTTGACCGGAAACTCAGAACACTTTGGAAACTAGCTTATAGATCCCTCCAAAGCTTAGAAATGTAGACAAACCAAAGAATGTGGTGCTTTGAAGCAAGATTTTCTAAATTTCCTCCTGCATATTTTCAAGGCTCAGGGTTTGGCAGCGGGTCCTAGCTTCCATCCTTGTGTTCTGTCTCCCTGACTGGCTTCCCCTGCTCCTCTGGGTTCCCACCTCTCTCCAGCCGCCCTCTCTCTTCTCTCTCTGGGTGGGAAAGTCAGCTGATGGGGGCACGGTTGTCAGTCCTTCCTGGTGATGGAAGCCAGAAGGTGGAAGTTTGTCTGTCTCGGCGATCGTCCTGCCAAGGAGGGCCAGGGAACTGCGCTCTCCTGCTTCCCACCCCCCCCTCCACCCCCCACCCCTTCTTTGGCCTTCTGGGGACCCACCCTGTCCTTCGGGTAAAGTCTGTACCTGACATTCAAGTCCTTCCAGAGCTGCTCAGCCATCGGGGCCTCAGCTTTTGCTACCTGACCTGGTATGCTTTGCTTCTTTAACCAAGGGTGCAGCTATGGCCACTCTTTTTTTAGATTTTAAAATTCAATAGTAAGTGAATTTAAATAAAACAGTTAAAATTAAAACTAAATCAACTTTCTTGGACCTGGCTGCTGAGGAGGCAGTTGATTGCTCCACCGACCTTGGGTCTGCCCCTCTCTGCTCTGCAGTAAGTAACAACTTGCTTATCTCACTTTCTCAAACTCAGCCGTTTGGCAGGGTCAGAAGGTTAGAAAAGCCCTTTCAGCATTAACCGCTGCACTAGGAGTTTCCACTCGGTCTCTCCAGACCCACGATTCTCCCTTCTCCACCCTCTCTGGGCCCTGGGAGGCCCACCTCTCCAGACAGCCTCCACAGGCCCTTCACGTCCGCGTGAAGAGACCAGCGGGAGAACTGGCCCTTTTCAGGGGGCAGTCTGTGCCCTCCAGAAATGATGCCACCCACAGCGAAATCCAGGACTCTCCTGCAGGCCACCCTACTCCCTGTATCACTGTGTCTGGAGTCTCATTGTGCTTCCCTACAACTCAGCACTGGTTGAAGGCCAGCCTGCTTCCCCTTGTTACTGAATCCAAGCTGATTGTGCTTATCACACCGATAATCAGGAGACGAGGTGTTGAGGCAAGGAATAGTGGCTTTATTCGGAAAGCCAGGCATCCAAGAAGATGGGGGACTAGAGTCCTACAGTGCCATCTTATTGGGTCTGGATGCCCGTTTCTTTTATAGATCAGAGAGGGGGAGGAGGGGAGGAAGTAAAGTAAAATGGCCTTAAGTCTTTCAAAATATCTCCTGGCTTGGCCTGCCTCGGGGAGGGGATGTGGGGATGTGTTCATTTCTTCCTTCCGGCAGCCATTCACAGGTGGGCAGGGTCAGAAGGTCTCCCTGTGAGCTGAACAAGGGCACTTTAGTTGAACATTCAGGCAGAGGGCAGGGTTCCCCACACAGGCCATTATGCATGTTTACAGCTCTAGGCAGCATCCTTTTAGTGAGTGTAGTAGCAAAAGCAATGGAAAACAAAGGTTAAAGTGAAAGATACAACATGGAGTCAGGTTTTGCTCTTCCCTCTTATACCCTGAATGTTCTCAGGAAGTAGGATAGGATGCTTCAAGGCCAAGTGCACAAAATGGCTTTACCTGCTCTGCAGGGATCAGCTGTGCCCCTAACCAGGGGCCTCAGGAAAGGGCAGTCTGAGGGGTTGCCTCAGCAGCCCCATGAGGGCTCCTTGCCCTTCGCTTGTGCATACCTAGGAAGACCATGCAAAGAACCCCTCTCTGAACCAAGAACACACATTCCAAGGTGACTGCACCTTCCACCTTTCAATGGCAAGAGTCTGGTATAAATTGTAATTAACTGTGTTATATGCCTCCTGCCTCATTCCTTCCCCCATAGTAGGTGTACTCTGTGTGTGTGTGTGTGTGTGTGTGTGTGTGTGTGTGTGTGTGTGTGTGTGCGTGCGCGTGTGTGTTTTGGTTGCACCATGTGGCCTGTGGAACTTCCCCGACCAAGGATCAAACCTGTGTCACCTGCAGTGGAAGCATGAAGTCCTAACCCCTGGATTGCCAGGGACGTCCCTCGGTGTATTGTTGATTCACCTCCTCCAGCTGGCCACCCTCTCTCTCTTACACCTTTGGCCAAGTCCTGACCCTCCTTCCCACCTTCATTTGGCCAACTCCAACTTTCCCCAGATGGAAGTCTACCTCCTGCAGGCATTCTTCCTTAACCTAAGTATAAACAAAACCCCTTATTAGAACCCCTTTCTGCACTGTGTTGTGAGGACCAGATTATCTGTGGCCCTCAGTGAGATATAAGAAAGTAAAAATTAGACAGACTCTTAAAATCTGCCTGGCCACTCATTGGGCTAGGGTAAAAGACACAGATAAAATCCATTCCAGAGTTAACAAAAATTAATCTTTCTCTCAAGGACACTGTAGTTGTCAGTTTGCCATACATAAATGTATCAGAGCAACACACGGTGGACCTTAAACTTACACAATGTTACATGTCAGTTACAAGAAAAGAGTTTTTAAAAAGTGAAACATCCCACTGGATTGTGTGTCTGAGTCATGACAGAGAGGAGAGTCTCAATACAAACCAGGTATACAGTTGACAACCCAGGTGCTGAGCTTCAGATAAGAGGTTTTTGGACATGACATTCCAAGGCTATCATAACTTTGTTTTTCAAATTATTTATTTTATTTATTTATTTGGCTGCACCAGGTCTTA
Organism: Okapia johnstoni; assembly: GCA_024291935.2. NCBI lineage: Eukaryota > Metazoa > Chordata > Mammalia > Artiodactyla > Giraffidae > Okapia > Okapia johnstoni. Next base: position 5,495,974 of record CM044323.1, on the reverse strand, counting down.
GTCGTGGCATGGGGGTATTCGGTCATTATTGCTACAGATAGGATCTTTAGTTACGGCATGTGGCATCTAGTTCCCTGACCAAGGATTGAACCTGGGCCCCCTACATTGGGAGCATGGAGTCTTAGCCACTGGCCCACCAGCGAAGTTCTTATGTATTTTCTATATAGTAATGTATATATGTTGATCCCAGCCTTCTTATTGGAAGGGATAATTCTCCTGGGACACATCCTGGCTGGATGGTTAAGCTTGCCCCTCATCTTGGGTGCTTCTTGGTTTCAAGCACAGAACCCCACCTGGAACGATGTGGGTAGCTCATGCCTTGAAGCGTGAGTAGGGCAGCCAGGCTTCAGGAAGAACCTACTTGGATCTGAAGGTATCTTTATTCAAGGACCCCAGTGCTACAAGATGCCTTCTGCCTGCCCCTCAACTCTTCCTGTTTCTTGGCTTGATTCTCTGTTCCTGCCACTGGCCTGGTCCACACCGTCAGCACCATAGTTGCCAAGATTCTCCTCCCCAAGGCCATCATCAGGAAAGAAGGACGGTCTGTCCTCAATCTCAGTTCCAAGGATTTCCAGGGATGACTTTGAGTGGTCTGCTTTAGGAAGTTGTCCACCTCAGAGTATTCATGTATGACCGTGTAAGAAAAGGGTCTTGGCCATGTAAACCACTTGGCTGGAGTCGGGGAGGGACCAGTTCCAGGAAGAAGAGAGAGATGCCGAGCAGGGAAGCAGAATGTAGGAAACTAGAAGTGGTCAGACTGCCTGACGGGGGGACAGGTGGAGGGAGGCGCTGACGCTGGTCTGAGAACAGTGCCGTGATCTGGCACAGATGTTGTCGAGTTACCTGTAGAGTGAGTTAGATAAGTGATGGGCTCATACAGGAGTGTTCATTATTCTTCACCTGCGGGCCAGTGTGCTGGCTTCCTTGGAGATGCCATTAGCCCTCTGAGAGACCCTCTGGAGAGGGTCCTGCCACTCAGATTCAGATAAGGAAACCCAGAGAGGTCACAAAGCTGTTGAAGTAGCAGAACCAACTGGAGGCAGTTTGATCCTATGGAATGAACCTTTTTTTTTTTTTTTTTAATTTTAAAAAAAAATTCTTTTGGAGTATAGTCGCTTTACAGTGTTGAATGCTGTGTATGTTTCTGCTGTACAGCAAAGGGAATCAGCTATACATATACCTATGTCCCCTCTTTTTTTGAATTTCCTTCTCGTTTAGCTCACCACAGAGTGTTGAGTAGAGTTCCCTGAGCTATAGAATTGGTTCTCATCAATTATCTGTTTTATACATGGTATCAATAGTGCCAACAAAGGTCCGTCTAGTCAAGGCTATGGTTTTTCCAGTGGTCATGGATGGATGTGAGAGTTGGACTATAAAGAAAGCTGAGTGCTGAAGAATTGATGCTTTTGAACTGTTGTGTTGGAGAAGACTCTTGAGAGTCCCTTGGACTGCAAGGAGATCCAACCAGTCCATCCTAAAGGAGATCAGTCCTGAATATTCATTGGAAGGACTGATGCTGAAGCTGAAACTCCAATACTTTGGCCACCTGATGTGAAGAGCTGACTGATTTGAAAAGACCCTGATGCCGGGAAAGATGGAGGGCAGGAGAAGGGATGACTGAGGATGAGATGGTTGGATCGCATCACCGACTTGATGGACATGAGTTTGAGTAAGCTCTGGGAGTTGGTGATGGACAGGGAGGCCTGGCGGGTTGCAGTCCATGGGGTCACAAAGAGTTGGACATGACTGAGCGACTGAACTGAACTGGACTGATCAATAGTGTATGTATGTCAATCCAATCTCTCAATGCATCCCAACCCTGCCTGCCCCCTTGTGGCCATATGTTGTTCTTTACGTCTGCGTTTCTCTTTCTGCTTTGCAAATAGGTTCATTTGTACCATGTTTCTAGATTCCATATATATGCATTAATATATGATATTTGTTTAACTTACTTCACTCTATATGATAGTGTCTAGGTCCATCCATGTTTCTGAAAATGGCACAATTTTGTTCCTTTTTATGACGAGTAACATTCCTTTGTATATATGTACCACATTTTCTTTATCCGTTCCTCCATTGATGGACATCTAGGTTGCTTCCATGTCCTGGCTATTGTAAATAGTTCCGCAATGAACACTGGGGTACATGTGTCTTTTGGAATTATGGTTTTCTCTGGTTCTATGCTCAGGAATAGTGTTGCTGGATCATATGGAGTTCTGTTTAGTCTTTTAAGGAACCTCCATATTGTTCTCCATAGTGGCTGCATCAATTTACGTTCCCACCAACAGTTTAAGAGGATTTCCTTTTCTACACACCCTCTGTAGCATTTATTGTTTGCAGATTTCTTCATGATGGCCATTCTGACCAGTGTGAGGTGATACCTCATTGTAGTTCTGATTTGCATTTCTCTAATAATTAGCATCTTTTCATGTGCCCCTAGGCCGTCTGTATGTCTCCTTTGGAGAAATGTCTATTTAAGTCTTCTGAACATTTTTTGATTGGGTTATTTGTTTTGATGATTTTAAGCCTCACGTGAAAGTAAAAGTTGCTTAGTCGTGTCTGAGTCTCTGTGACACCATGGACTATACAGACCATGGAATTCTCCAGGCCAGAATACTGGCATAGGTAGCCTTTCCCTTCTCCAGGGGATCTTCCCAACTCAGGAATCGAACCCAGGTCTCCCACATTGCAGGTGGATTCTTTACCAGCTGAACCACAGGGAAGCCCAAGAATCCTGGAGTGGGTAGCCTATCCCTTCTCCAGCAGATCTTCCTGACCCAGGAATCAAACTGGGGTTTTCTGCATTGCAGGCAGATTTTTTACCAACTGAGCTATCAGGGAAGCCCTGAGCCTTGTGAGCTATTTGCAAATTTGGGGGGTTAATTCCTTGTCGGCCACATCATTTGCAAATATTTCTCTCAATATGTGGGTTGTCTTTTTGTTTTTGTTTATTGTTTCCTTTGCTGTGCAAAAGCTTTTGAGTTTGTGTCCTATTTGTTTATTTTTGTTTCTATTTTCATTACTCTGGGAGATGTGTCAAAAAAGATCTTGCTGTGATTTATGTCAAGGAGTGTTCTATGTTTTCCTCTGAGAATTTTATAGTGTCTGGCCTTACATTTCTATCTTTATTCCACTTTGAGTTTATTTTTGTGTATGGTATTAGCATATGGTTCTAATTTCATTCTTTTACACGTAGTTTCCCCAGCACCACTTACTGAAGAGGCTGTCTTTTCTACATTGTGTATGCTTGCCTCTTTCGTCATAGATCAGGTGACCACAGGTGCACGGGTTTATCTCTGGGTTTCTATCCTGTTCCATTGATCTGTATTTCTGTTTTTGTGCCATACTGTCTTGATGACTATAGCTTTGTAGTATAGCTTGAAGTCCATAGCCTGATTCTTCCAGCTGTTTTTCTTTCTCAAGATTGCTTTGGCTATTTGGGGTCTTTTGTGTTTCCACATAAATTATAAAATTTCTTGTTCTAATTCTGTGAAAAATGCCATTGGTAATTTGATAAGGATTGCACTGAATCTGTGGATTGCTTTGGGTAGTATGATTACTTTCACAATATTGGTTCTTCTGATCCAAGAACATGGTATATCTCTGCATCTGTTTGTGTCATCTTTGATTTCTTTCATCAGTATCTTATAGTTTTCCGAGTACAGGTCTTTTGCCTCCTTAGGTACATTCATTCCTAGTTACTTTATTCTTTTTGTTGCAATGGTAAAATGGGGTTGTTTCCTAATTTCTCTTTCTAATCTTTCATTGTTAGTGTATAGGAATGCAACAGATTTCTCTGTGTTAATTTTATATCCTGCAACTTTGCCAAAATTGTCGATTAGTTCTAGTAGTTTTCTTGGTCATCTTTAGGATTATCTATGTATAGTATCATGACCTTTGGTTTTGTAAGCACATTTTATAATGGAAGTTCGGAAATAACCCTGATCTTAATTTTCCTCCTGTATCTTGAGTGATAACTCACCTGAGCAGAACGACCATGTCACAGTGAAGGGAGAGTGAGGAGAGGTAGGCTGATACTTGTATAAGACCCAGGAAAATGAGCACCACTCACCAGGAACAGGAAGAAAGCCTCAAATAGAATAACTTGGTACAATTAAGGAAGGCAGGATGAAGGCTGAAATTTCTGATAGGGACATAATCTCTCCCACAAAGATAATCATTAGACCATGTGACTCAGACCTTGAGAAACAGCTGAGGCCACAGCTTAGCTGTTTAAAGGGAAAGAGAATTAGTCTTGAAGAGGCCTCTCAAGAGCATTTCAACACTGATCTCTAGTGAGGGAATCGAATGATCGTTTTGATGCCCTGTCTTTAGGGCCAGACTTTGTGACAGCAGTAACATTAAAGAGTAAAATTGGAGAGTTCCCTTATAAAATAGCCTGCTGTGTGGGTCTTATTTCCCTGGCAAGTGGGTGTGCCCTGGGAAGTGTGAAGCTGTCAGGGTAGTGAACCTATTCCTGACACTGGGACATAGATGAGAGAGCCAGATGTTCTGAAACCTACAGCAAGATAGATAAATGGCTTATGATTTTTAAAAATGATTTTGTATCCTTTTTTGGAAAAAAAAAAACCTCTTAGAGAGTACATACATAATCACATTTATTGAAAAGAAAGAAAACACTGGGGGTCATGTCATCACCACTGATGTAGTGGAACCCAGTGAGGGAGGGGCCAGCAGGGCAGAGAAAATGATCCTTTTGCTAGGTGCCACACCCAGGTAGCTACTGAAGCCTAGATACAGACTGTTGCTGGAGTTAAAATAATGTCACCCAGAGAACAGAGGAGGGACAGCTGATCAAGGCTGTAAGACCCAGAGCAACACTGAGAGCAGAGGAGAGACTAAGTGAAAAGTAAAAACTAGACCCTCTCCAGGAGATGATCATCCACATCTGACTGAGTTGAATTTTGCAAATTATGCCCTATTTTCTCTTTCATGCACCTTCCTCGGCCTTGTGTTTTCTTATGAATGCAAATTAGCGACATAGATATTAAATGTTCATTTATACTAAAGTGTGAATGACTACCCGAAGCTGATAGGTACCCTCATTTGGAAAAATAAATTTTATTTATCCAAAACAGTAGAAAAAGAACTGAGATAGTTGGAAATTCTCCAATAATGGTGCATATCTAACCAAAGGGGGAAGAACTCTATAAGGACAGAAAAACTGAGAGAGTTGGGTCATTGAAGAACAATCAGAGAAAGAAGACTAGAGCCAGAGAGGGAACAGGTGGAATTAATGGGTAGCCCATTAGAAATAACAGTAAAACAGGAAGTCCAAATTACCACATTTGTCATTTCTGTATCAAAATTCTTGGAAAATATACAATGAATGAGATAAGGTGATTGAAAATTGCCATGGGCTCTTTTAAAAAAATATCTAAATAGATATTTAAAAATATCTGTGTATCTATTTGGCTGTGCAGGGTTTGTTGTGCACACGGGATCTTGGATCTTTGTTATGGTATGCAGGTCTTTAGTTGCAGCATGTGGGATCTAGTTCCCTGACCAGGATCAAACCCTGGCCTTTCGCATGGCGAGCACAGAGTCTTAGCCCCTGGACCACCAGGAAAGTCCCAAATTGCTTATAGGTTCTGCTGGTGAGAATGAAGTACCTTAATGCATGCAATCCCAAATTCATATACTTGTGAATTCTCTTTCTAAGTTGTAAATAAACAACTCTGCTCCAGTTCTGACTGTTAACAATTCTCTCTTGGCAGCGAGTCATCAACTGACTCAGCACTCACGTGGAATATTTTGTGAGTAGTTTTCAGTTGATGGGCTGAACCAGCAGTGGTGAGCTGTGCTGACGGGGGGTGTTACTTGATTCTATCTTCCTTTTCATTTGTGGGGGAGATGCTGAAAGGAAAACAAAAACCCAAATAACACAAAATACCTTATTTGAACCTTAAAACAGCATCCATATTTTTCCAGTGAAAACACTGGGGCTCCGAGAGAGAGGGTTGGTTCCCTCCATGGCAAGGAAGAGGCAAGGCTGCATGCACATGCAAGTCCTCTGGACCCCAGATGCCACTAAGCCACAGCCCTTTGAGCTCCCATCCCAAAATGTTTGTCCAGTGAAATCTGTTATAAGCAAAATACAGAATTCTCCTTCTGTCTGACATCTGCCAATTCACTAACTCCTGTCTCTAAAAATGAATGATGTTCATAAATGATTATGAAGAGACTATTAGGACTTAAACACTGTCTATTGCCACTGTAATAGTCATACTTACGGGGCTGTGCTAGGCACATTAATCGGGCATGCTTTTATAGCCAGAAATAATTTACTGCATAACGTATGCCAGTAAATTCGAGCATATGATGATCCTAAATGTGTCTCGTCAGGAAGTAAACCATTCAGCTGTAGAAAGGGCATGATATCTATAAATAAAAGCACCTACCTTTGCATCAAGATGAATCTCCGTGATCACTTCTTTCCTTCGGGCTCCTGTCCCGTTGTAAATGGGGAGTCTTGTGGGGAGAAGGGGAGAAGCCCTTGGTTTTGCTTCAGTTCTCCAAGATTCACAAGTTCATGGTTATCAGGAATAAAGTTTCCACAATGAGCTTTCTACCTGTCCAGAGATACTTGTCAAGCTTTGTTTGCTGTTGTTTTAGCATGTTGAATAGAATCCCCTGTGCTGTACAGTAGGAACTTGCTGTTTATCCATTCTGTATATATTAGTTTGCATCTGCTAATCCCCGACTCCTGATCCTTCCCCTCTGCCACACCCACCCTAGAACCATAGTTCTGTTCTCTACGTCTTGAGTCTGTTTCTGTTTTCTAGGTAAGTTCATTTGTGTCATATTTTAGATCCCACACGTAACTGATATCTTACAGGATTTGTCTTTCTCCTGATTTACTTCGCTTAGTATGGTTATCTCTAGGTTCATGTTTGTTTGTTTTTATTTATTTTCAAAATTCTGCAGTCTCTGGAGCAGAGTGTGGGGGTTTCTCTGTTTACTGCTTTTTGGTCTTTTGCTTCAGGCAAATTTGTATTCTTTCTTCAGTAGTTTCAACCGACTGAGATCGACTCAAATGTTAAGATTAATCCAAAAAGAAACATCAGTGCATGGCAGTACCTTCTCTGTAGAATGCCTCTCTTTCCCGTGACTGGGGAGTACAAAGATACGTTATAGGTTTCCTGTAGAGTGGTCTTTTCTCTCTTTTAAATTTTGTGGAAACCAGTTCTTAGATCTGTGGATAAAAGCTTTAATGTCCACGGACCCCCTTTCTTCCTTGGAAATTTGTATCGTAAAAAAATTCTTCAGATCAGAACACAGGTTGGCTTATACTTAGAGGCAGAGAAGGGCTCATGTTAGGAGATTGAGAAACTCTCCAAGTATTAATAAAATAGCCCACAATCGTAGCCCACAATCGTGTCATTGTTCTCTCACATGGGAGAGCAGAGAGAAACCACATCCTCCCCAACAGATTGTAGCAAAAAGAAAGTCACAATTTTCAGTTAAAAGGTTTCCTTGGACAGATGTTTTTCTTTATAGGAATGCTACATTGTTTTATCTTATTTTACATCTCTGGCATATTTTGCCTGGTTCAGTGATCTGCCAGTCTGGTTATAAAGGCTCAGCCACTGGGAAGTTGGATTTTGCATAGCACTTATTAATAAAACTGAATTGAAATGACTCCAGTGAAGAACATTTCAGCAGGAGATGGGCTCCAGTTCTATCACCATCTCATAGTGTGACCCTGGGAAAGTCTCCTCCTCTTTCTGGGTTTCATTTTCCTTTTCAAGAAAATGCTAAGATTGGCTTCATCCTCTGTTGCCAAGGCTCCATAGAGCATTTTGTCAGGTGGCGAGTTGAAGGGGATGTCGTGGATTGTCATTAATGGTGGCTTTCTACTGCAGGCGCCTTCAGCCTTCATCACACCCCCTTCATATCACTGCATCTTTCTATGGAGTTTTTAACCTGGGGTATTTGTTTCGTGTCCCTTCAGGAGCCTCAACATTGTTGCAGAAAAAATGAATATCTAGATTGTTTCTTCCTTTAGCAGTAACACAGCCGGCATTTGTATTGAATTTTCAACTTATACAGGATTTTCACATTTGGTATCTCATTTATCCTCAGACACTCCCTGTACTGTAAACTGAGGATAGTGTGTAGAAAAGACACTGGCACTCCTTCCTAAAAGGTCTGAGTAGTATTACCTGGGAAACTTAACAATTTGAGCAGCTAATAAATATGCCCGTAGACAGACATCTATCCATCCATCCACCCATCCTTCCTTCCTTCCATCCATCCATCATCTATCCTTCCTTCCATCCATTTGTCCTTCTGTTCTCTGACATAGGGAACATATTCCCCAACATGAGGGTGACCCTTGACCTCGTATATCTGTTTTCCTTCTTTTAAAAAATTTGTTTAAAACTTTTACATTTAATAAAATGCACTCTTTTTTGGTGGACAAGTCTATGAGCTTTGACAAGTGCACAGAGTTCTTGTATCCACCACCGATCCTCATAAAGAGCAGTCCCATCACCCTACCTCCCTCCAGAAAAATTCTCTTCAGCTACCTCTTTGTACCAAGACCCTGGCTCCACCCTTATCTCTTGGCAACCACTGATCTGTCTCTTATCCCTATAGTTTAGACTTTTCCAGAATGTCCTACAAATGGGATCACAGTATGTGAGTCTGGTTTCTTTCTCTTAGCATAATGCATTTGAGATTCACTTGTGTGGTTGCAGGGATCAATAATTGCTCTCTCTTATTGCTGAGTAGTTGTTCCTTGTATGACAGTATCAGTTTTGTTTTGTTTTCAGTTCATTCCTCAGTTGAGGGATATTTGGGTTGTTTGCATGTTTTGATGCGTGTGAATAAAGCAGCAGTAAACATTCATCTAGAGGCTTTATTGTGAACATAGTTTTGTTACACCGAGATAAATATCCAAAGTGGGATAACTAGGCTTTATGTTGCTTTTGTCGTTCTTTTATTTGCTTATTTACCTATGTGTTTATTTTTTAGATAACATCAATGTATAACATTATATGATTCATGTAGGCAATGTTGTATTCCTACTTCTGAATGCCCTACAATGTGCTCACCTCCAAAAATTTGGTTTCCATCCTGTTTACCCATTCCGCCCTCCCTTCCAGCGCCCCCTTCCCGCCAGGGTGGCCATTAATCTGTTCTCTGTATCCGTGTGTTTGTTTTTGTTAGATTTATTCATGTATTTTATTTGTTAGTTTTTTAAATCAATTATTTTATCAAAGTGTAGTTGATTTACAGTGTTGTGTGTTAATTTCTGCTGTACAGCAAACTGATTCAGTTACACACAGATATACATTCTTTTTTAAAATAGTCTTTTCTATTATGGTTTATCATAGGACATTGAATATAGCTTTCTGTGCTGTATAGTAGAACCCTGCTGTTTGCTAGTTTGTTTTTTTTTTTTAATATTACACATGTTGTTGACAGTAACCAATAAACAATCTGTAATAGGAATAGAAAAGAGTTTTATTTAGCCAAATTGAGGACTGTAGCCCAGAAAACAGACTCTGAGATAACTCTGAGAAACTGCTCTGGAGAAGCAGGGTTTTCAGCACAGTTTTATATCTTGTCAGAACAAAGAACATCAAACAAGTCAGGGATACATTCCTTCAAGGTTTCAGAACAACAGATCAGCATGTGCCCAGTGAGTCAGCATGGCCTTGGTGCCTGGGAAGTGAGTCTTATCACCAAAGGAGAACCAGCATTTGCGTCCAGGCAAAGGAGGCATTTAATCTTTATTTTTAACATGGGCATTCTTTACTTCTAGTCAGTGTGCCCTTTCCTTTAGTAATTAAAGAAAATGTACAATGCACGTTTACTATTCCAAAACAGGTCACTTCCGTCAGCATAAAATTTAAGTGAACTCATGTTTTATTTTTATGTTTGCTTGACATCCCTATAACTCAATATGTGAAAATTTCTTTTATTACACATATGAGTGAAATCATACAGTCTTTGTCTTTCTCTGTCTTATTTCACTTGATAAGTGTAACTTTAGAAAAAACTGCCAAAATGTTTTCCAGAGTGGCGGTCCTATTCTCACTAGTCATGTACGAGCATTCAAGTTACTTTTAATTCTTCATTAGCACTTTGGTATCATTAGTTTTTTATGGGGTGTGTGTGTGTGTGCGTGCGTGCCATGTTAATAGGTATGTAGTATATTATTGTAGTTTTAATTTGCATTTCCCTAATGACTAATGGGCTTCCCTGGTGGCTCAGACAGTAAAGAATCTGCCTGCCGTGGGGGAGACTGGGATTCGATCTCTGGGTCGCGAAGATCCTCTGGAGAAGGAAATGGCTACCCACTCCAGTATTCTTGCCTGGAGAATCCCATGGACAGAGAATCCTGGCAGGCCCTGTCCATGGGGTGACAAAGAGTTGGACGTTACTGAGCAACTAATGATGTTGAGCATCTCTTTATGTGCTTATTTGCTATCTGTATGTCTTATTTGATGATTATTTAAATCTTTGACCACTTAAAATATAAGGCTGTTTATTTTCTTAGTTCTACATTTTGAGAATTGTTTACATATTCTGGACACAAGTCCTTTCTTGGATATGTGACTTGCAAATATTTTTCCCAGCCTGTGGCTTATCCTTTGATTCTGTTAGTAGTGCCTTTTTCAAATGTATTTATTTATTTGGCTGTGCCAAGTCTTAGTTGCAGCATGTGGGATTTAGTTCCCTGACCAGGGATCGAACCTGTGCCCCCTGCATTGGGAGCGAGGAGTCTTAGCCACTGGACCACCAGGGAAGTCCCCTTATCAGTGTCTTTGCAGAGCAAACTTTTTTCTGATAAAGTCAAATTTTCAATATTTAACTATAGATCGTGCTTTTAATGTGGTGTCTAAGAACTATTTTCCTGATCCAGGTTCGCAAAGATTTCCCCTATATTTTATTTCTAAAGTTTAAAAGTTTAACCTTCCACACTTTGGTTTATGATCCATGTTGAGTTAACTTTTGTATAAGATGTGGGTAAGTTTCATATATATTTCTTTGCATGTGAATGTTCAGTTGTTCCAGCATCGTTTGTTGAAAAGATCACCCAGGTAGGCTCAGTGTAATCACAAGGATGCTTGTAAAAGGGACGCAGGAGAGTCCGAGTCAGAAAGAAATGAAATGATGGAGGTAGAGGTTGCTGCGAAGCCATCGCTGGAAGGGGCCACGGGCCGAGACGCACAGGGGCCCCTAGAAGCTGGGGAAGGCAGGGAACCGATTCTCTCCCAGAGCCTGCAGGAAAAAATATGCTCCTGTCTGCCAATACCTTAATCATAGCCAGCAAGACCCATTTTTTGATTTCTGATTGCCGTAATAATTTTGTGTTGTTTTAAAGCCACTAAGTGTGTGGCAATATTTTATGGCAGAAGCAGGAGACTCGTACGGAAAGCGCCACTGAATTGTGCTTGCACTTCTGTCAAAAGTCTACTGGCTGCTCTGTGGTACTATTCCTAGATTTTCTATTCTGTGGCATTTTTCTATGTGTCTATACTTTTGCCACTGATATATCTTTTTCCTTTTTTCTTTTAGTCTGCCCTGAATTCTGTCATTTCCCCTGCTTCATAGCTTCAGGATACAGAAAATTTGGTCAACGGTAGGAAGAAGGAAACAGAGATAAACATCAGAAAATGACAAGTTTCAAGGTATCCATCTGTCGTAGTCATCTACTGCTGGGTAACAAATTATCCCAAATTTAGTGGCTTAAAGTAAAAAGTCTTATTGTCTCCAGTTTCTGAAGGTCAGGAATCCAGAAGTGGCTTAGCTGGGTAGTTCTGGCTTAGGGTCTCTCATGAGGTTGCCGCCAAGCTGCCTGTCAGGGCTATACTTGTCCTGAGGCTTGGCCAGGGAGGACCTGCTTCCAAGGTCACTCATGTGGCAGTCAGCTGGCCTGCAAAGACTTGCTTCCAAGATGACTCACATAGTGGCTGGCATGCTTTAATTTCTCTCTGTAGGCTTCCTGGGTGTCCTTATGACATGGCAGCTGGCTTCTTTAGTGTGAGTGATGAGAGAGACAGAGAGAACATTCACCTAAGACAAGGAACCACTGCCTTTTTATAGCATAACCTTGGACTTGATGGCTCATCACTTCTGCCAATGTTTTCTGCACTAAAATTGGGTCACTAAGTCCATTCCACACCCAAGGGGAGAGGAATTAAGCTCCACCTCTTGAGAAAGTATCACAGAATTAAAAAAATATATATATATTTATTTAGCTGTGCTGCATCTTAGTTGTGGCATGTGGGATCTAGTTCCATGACCAGGGATTGAACCTGGGCCCCCTGTATTGGGAGTGTGGAGTCTTAGCCACTGGAGTACTAGGAAGTCCTATCATTACAGAATTTGTAGACGTATCTTTGAAGCCACTATAGTCTGGCCACAAGTTATTTATATTCCTCCCACATGCAGAACACACTCATCCACTCAAGGACCGCCAAGACTCTCCTCTGGACCAGCTTGAAGTCCAGAATCGTGTCCTCTGAGCTGGGTCTAGGAAAGGAGAGTGTGCTCAGGGGTAGGTCCTTAAGATCAGCTCCTTGAGTTCATTCCTGCAACCTGTGCACCTGGAGAAGGTTGCCTGCCCTCTCCCTCCTCCGCAGTGGTCAACAGCTGCCAGACCCAGGACTACTCCTCTGATACTCCTGTTCACAAACAGCGAATGGGAGGCAGGAAGGAACCAGTGGTCCATGGTGATTCTAGGATCCAGTCAACAAGTTGTAATCCCATTTCAAGTTCCTTGATTGCATCTCTAGACCTGGGAATAATCTTCCGTGGTCCCCGACTCCTCCTCCAAACCCTTGGTTCTGCCTCCCCATTGACCTTCCCTCTTCACAAAAGGTAACGCAACTTTGCTCTGTTTTCCTAACCCCAGTTCATAAAGATTTCTTCTACACTGTTCCTCTTTCAAAATTTTATTTATTTATTTTTGGCTGCACTGGGTCTTCATGGCATTGCGCGGGCTTTCTCTAGTTGCCCCGAGCTACTCTTCATTGTGGTGAGAGGGCTTCTCATTGCGGTGGCTTCTCTTGTTGCAGAGCACAGGCTCTGGGTGCCTGGGCTTCCGCAGTTGTGGCGTGCGGGCTCAGGAGTTGCGCTGCATGGGTTTAGCTGCTCTCCAGCATGTGGAATCTTCTCAGACCAGAGATCGAACCTGAGTCTCCTGCATTAACAGCTGGATTGTTAACCACTGGACTGCCAGGAAGTCCATTCTATGCTTTCTTTTAAAAGTTAATATTTTTATGTTTCATCTTTTAGTTTTTGATTACTTTTGAGGTCATTTTTGAATAAAATGTGAAGTATGGGTTTCTTGACTTTTTGGTATACAAATGTCCAGTTGTTCCAGCACTGTTTTTTGTTTTTAAAGAAACTGTTTATTCTCCAAACACCTTTTTTGATTTTCTAAGAGTCTGAGGAAGAACAGCTTTCTGTGGGTTCCTGCTGCAAGGAATATGAAGATATCTTCCTCTTTTACTTATAGGACCTGAAGGGATGTGGACATGGTGGAAGTTTTCCTTTAAGTTGCCATGGGAACCTGGAACATTGCCATGTGGACCCCTCCCTGGATGTCTCGGAAAGTTGGCACCTTTGTGGAAATTCGACAGAAGTGACCCTGTACCAGTTCCAAGATCAGGCTTCCAGATGCTTTGCATGCTTCCTTTCCCTGGAACCCTCTCTGTGCCCCGAGGACAAGCCCAGGTGAGGTTCCCAGAGAATGAAAGACCCTGGTGAAGAGAGAGAACCCAGCTGTCCCAGCCACGGCCAACCTAGACCATTCAGCCAATGCTCAGACACTCGAGGAGATCCAGACAGGAGCAGCAGAGTGAAAATTGATTCAGACTCTCTGGGAGAATTTTGTAATACATGAGCCATGTTTATAATAGGCAGTTTGACCCAGTCGTTACAATTCCACTATCTTGCTCTAAGGAAATAATTTAACTAATGTACAAGGTTATTTTAGGAACATTTTTTTTATAATAGCAAAAGTTTGAAACACTACAGCGTGCCTCACTAATGTGATGATTCAATGAGGGTGCACATATGCAGAATAATACTCTGAAACTTTTACAAATATATAGCTGATACGTAGGTGATACATATAGATGATAGAGCTCTAAAGGGACCTCTCTAATATCATATACTTTAGTCAATGAAGCGTGTGGGAAATCATATATTTTACAGTATCAGCCTTTATTTATTTATTTGGCCACACTGTGTGACTTGCAAGATCTTAGTTCCCCAACCAGGGATCAAACCCAGCCCCCCCGGAGTGGAAGCTCAGAGTCCTAACCAACAGACCACCAGGGAGTTCCCAGTATGAATGTGTTTTTGAGCAAGACAGTCTGTAGCTATATTTCTGCATAGAAAAATGTCTGGAAGAATATACATATAAATTATTAACAGTGGTTTCCTCTGGGGAGGTGTTACAGGTATATTTCACTTTCCACAATGTATCTTTGTGTATATGAATCTTTATGAATGAACATCCATTTTAATAAATCAGTCATCAAAATGACATAATTTCCATTTTGGAAAAACGTCAGTATAATGTGTATAAGGTTGTACTGCTAAGCTGCATGTGACCCTTGTAGTAATCTGATTTTCCTGGATGTAACCCTCAGGGTGGTCCTTAGGGAGCTGCTGGTTTACAGGGTGGCGGACTGTCCCTACTCTCACTGGAGCGTTTTCATCTTCCCACCAGATGGTAACGTCGTGTGGACACATCAGAGCTGAAGCACTGGCGGCAGGCTGTATTGGCGAGAACAGTGGACCTGGCATCAGGAGACCTGGGTTCAGGGTTAGTATTGGCTCCTCCTTTTCCTTTTTGGTTGCGCTCTGCAGCTCGTGCCATCTTAGTTTCCCACAGGATCGAACCTGTGTCCCCTGCAGTGGAGTCTCAGCCACTGGACTGCCAGGCAAGTCCCTTGGCTCTCCTTTTTGAGTTTGTTTCTTCCACAGTAAAATCGGGCTTCATTCATCAAACAATATGCATTTATTGAGGATTACTGCATGCGGCCTCGTGGCTAGATGCTAGGGGCCAAAGCTCCTGCCCTGCTTTTCTTTCGAATGGTGATAAGAGAATCAATTCCTACATGAACAAAAGTATATAACGGGAAAGGGAATTCCAGGCACTGAGCTGTACTTTCACTGGTTTCATTAAGCAGAAGAAAGGAGACTGGATCCATTATGAAGCAAGTGGTACGGCTCAGTGGTAAAGAACTCAGGCTCACTAGCCAAACTGTCTGGGGTCTGGGCTCAAATTCTAGCTCCAGCAAGGTGGGGGGAATCTTTTTCTTTTTTTAGAATGGCTTAAGCCAGATATTGTAAATATATTTTATTAATTTTTTTATTTGTTTCTATGTATCTTTCTTATTTTTTAATAGTCTTATTTACTAATTTTTGGTCGCACTGGGTCTCAGTTGCGGCACTTAGGATCTTCGATGTGGTGAGAAGGCTTAGTTGTGGTGCAGGGGCTTAGTTGCTTCTGGGCATGTGGGATCTTAGTTTCTGGACCAGGGATTGAACCCATGTCCCCTACATTGGAAGGTGAATTCTTAACCACCGGACCACCAGGGAAGTCCCTAAGTGTTTTGTTAAAATTTTTATTTGAAATATATTAATAGTTGGTTTACAATGTTGTGTTACTTTCAGGCATACAGCAAAGTGATTAAGTTTTATTATGTATATATTACATATATTATTAGATTCTTTTCCATTATAGGGGGGTGTTGCTTAACATTTCTTTGATTCAGTTTTTCTCCACTTGTAAGACAGGATCAGTAACTGTATGCAACTCTTGTGGTTGTTGTAAAGATTAAACAAGTTACTATATATAACACATTTGGCACAGTACCTGGCACATAGTAGCTGCTCAATAAATATTAGCTATTATTGTTATTACTTGGTACAGAGAACACATTAGGTCAGTTGTTGCTAACACAAATGTGAGCAAGTTGAAACAGAGGGTGATCTGGTTATAACAAATTTCTCTCCACTTGTGGCTTCATTTATGTCATCTGACTGATGAGGTCAGTGACTACCTACTCTTTACTTTTTCAAATTTATTTTATTGAAGTATAGTTGATTTCCAATGTTGTGTTAACTTCTAGTGACTACCTACTCTTGCTGGTCCATGAACATTCTCCCAAGACTTTATGTGCCATTGGCAAGAATGATAGTCCCAGTTAGAGAAACCCCAGACCAGCTCGCTGGGTCCATGTGGAGAAGCTAGAGTAGTCGGTCCTCTACTGGTGGCAACTGTTTCAGCTTATTATTTGAAGAGGTGTGGTGTTTGTCTTTTTGTTCCAATCATGTATGGCTTCCATTCCCAAAGTCTTCACGTGGCCCAAGGTGGCTGTTAGATTTCCAGTTGTTCTATTTACATTTGCATTTTTCTTAATGATTTATGCAATCTGGGTAAGTTAAGGAAATAAGTCCTTGTTTTGGATATGTAAGCTTTACAGATATTTTTGCCAATTTATTGTCTTTTGTTCTCAAGTTGTTTTTCTCACATGAAAAGAATTCTGCAGGTATCTTTTCTCAATTTGTTATACTACAGTGGGTCAAGAAAACTTTCTTGAAGAAGTGACTTTTGTTTAAAACTCCAATGATCCAAGAATCCCACTCCTGGGCACATATCTGGAGAAAACTCTAATTTGAAAAGTTACATGTACCCCAACGTTAATAGCAGCACTATTCACAATAGCCAAGACGTGGAAGCAACTTAAATGTCCATCAACATGTGAACGGAGAAAAATACACGGTATGTGTATACACACACACACACACACACACACACACACACACACACACACACACTAGAATGTTACTTAGCCATAAATGAAACAATGCCATTTGCAGCAACATAGATTGACCTAGAGGTGATCATACTCAGTGAAATAAGTCAGACAAAGACAAATATATGATATCACTTATATGTGGAATCTAAATGTGATACAAATGAACTTATCTATGAAATAGAAACAGACTCAAAGACATAAAACATTTATGGTAACCAAAGGGATGAGTGCAATAGTGTGGTAGTTTGAGCAATCTTTGGCATTGCCTTTCTTTGGGATTGGAATGAAAACTGACCTTTTCCAGCCCTGTGGCCGCGGCTGAGTTTTCCAAATTTGCTGGCATATTGAGTGCAGCACAGTTGCACTCATCTCACACACTAGTAATGTTCAAAATTCTCCAAGCCAGGCTTCAGCAATATGTGAACCGTGAACTTCCAGATGTTCAAGCTGGTTTTAGAAAAGGCAGAGGAACCAGAGATCAAATCACCAACATCTGCTGGATCATTGAAAAAGCAAGAGAGTTCCAGAAAAACATCGATTTCTGCTTTATTGACTATGCCAAAGCCTTTGACTGTGTGGATCACAATAAACTGTGGAAAATTCTGAAAGAGATGGGAATACCAGACCAGCTGACCTGCCTCTTGAAAAACCTGTATGCAGGTCAGGAAGCAACAGTTAGAACTGGACATGGACCAACAGACTGGTTCCAAACAGGAAAAGGAGTACATCAAGGCTGTATATTGTCACTCTGCTTATTTAACTTATGTGCAGAGTACATCATGAGAAACACTGGGCTGAATGAAGCACAAGCTGGAATCAAGATTGCCGGGAGAAATATCAATAACCTCAGATATGCAGATGACACCACCCTTATGGCAGAAAGTGAGGAGGAACTAAAAAGACTCTTGATGAAAGTGAAAGAGGAGAGTGGAAAAGTTGGCTTAAAGCTCAACATTGAGAAAACTAAGATCATGGCATCTGGTCCCATCACTTCATGGGAAATAGATGGGGAGACAGTGGAAACAGTGGCTGACTTTATTTTTGGGGGCTCCAAAATCACTGCAGATGGTGATTGCAGCCATGAAATTAAAAGATGCTTACTCCTTGGAAGGAAAGTTATGACCAACCTAGATAGCATATTAAAAAGCAGAAACATTACTTTGCCAACAAAGGTCCGTCTAGTCAAGGCTATGGTTTTTCCAGTAGTCATGTATGGATGTGAGAGTTGGACTGTGAAGAAAGCTGAGTGCCGAAGAATTGATGCTTTTGAACTGTGGTGTTTGAGAATACTCTTGACAGTCCCTTGGACTGCAAGAAGATTCAACCAGTCTATCCTAAAGGAGATCAGTCTTGGGTGTTCATTGGAAGGACTGATGTTGAAGCTGAAACTCCAATACTTTGGCCACTTGATGTGAAGAGCTGACTCACTGGAAAAGACCCTGATGCTGGGAAGGATTGGGGGCAGGAGGAGAAGGGGATGACAGAGGATGAGATGGTTGGATGGCATCACCGATTTGATGGACATGAATTTGGGTAAACTCCGGGAGTTGGTGATAGACAGGGAGGCCTGGCGTGTCGCAATTCATGGGGTCACAAAGAGTTGGACACGACTGAGTGACTGAACTGAACTGAACCAAAGGGAAAATAGGGTGGGAAAGGAACAAATTAGGAGTTCAGGGTTAGCGGATACAAACTGATATATATAAAACAGACATACATGCTGCACAGCGGAAACTAACACAACATTATAAAGCAACTATATGCTAATAAAAATTAATACAATAATAAATTAATATACTTATTAATAAATTAATTAACAAAAATCAATAAAATAAACAACTAGGTCCTACTGTGTAGCACAGGGAACAATATTCAATATACTGTAGTAAACCATAATGGAAAGAATGCAAAAAAGATTATGTATATATATGTAAAACTGAATCACGTGAAACTAACACAGCGTTGTAAATCAACTATGGTGGTTTCGTCACTAAGTCATGTCCAACTCTTGTGATCCCATGGACTACAGCCCGCCAGGCTCCTCTGTCCATGGGATTTTCCAGGCAAGGATACTGGAGTGGGTTGCCATTTCCTTCACCAATGGATCTTCCCAACCCAGGGATCGAACCCGGGTCTCCTGCACTGCAGGCAGAGTCTTGACCAACTGAGCTACCAGGGAAGCCCCCCAAATAGACTATACTTCAGTTAAAAAAAACCAATAATAACAAAAAACCCAATTCCATAGGCGAGAAGCTCAAGCCTGGTGAAGAGGCAGAGAAGGTGGGGACACGTGTCCTCCCATCTTGGTCATGGTCGTGCTTCTTCCTGCAGCACATGTGTTCCATTCAACTCTTGATACTAACTTACCTCCGTGACCATGTCTGATCCCACACAGCTGGCCTGCTCTCGGTGCATCCTGGCTGCTATGGTCTGATAGCTGTGTCCCCTCAAATGCCTACGCTGAGATCCCGATGCCCAATGCCCGGTGTGATAGTATGAGGGGGTGGGGCCTTTGGGGCGGTGCTTACTGCATGAGGGTGGGGTCAGTGCTCTTGTAAAAGAGATCCCACAGAGCTCCCCAGCCCCCTCTGCCAGGTGAGGACACAGTGAGAAGTCTGAAGCCTGCAAGAGGGTTCTCAGCAGAACTTGACTGTGCTGGCTCTTTGATCTTGGACTTCCAGACTTCAACTGTTAGAGATACATTTCCGTCGTTTCTAAGCTCCCAGTCTGTAGTAGTCTGTTCCAGCAGCCTGCACAGACTAGGACACAGGCTTGAACTACTCCTTTTAGCAGTAGCTCCTCTCTCCAGCAACTGGGCTGTCTCAAGGGTCACCAGTTTTTAGTCCAAAGTGAGACTTGGCTGCAAAGGCTTATCCAGTCACAGGTGGACTGGATAGGATGAAGTGGTGGCGGCTGAGGTTCCATGATATGAAATAAGATGATGGCACCTCCCGCTTGTAGATGGACCCTCAGGTGGCAGGCCCCCATGAGGGGTGCTGTTTGGGGATGTAATGACTGACGTATTGTTCAGTGTGTGCCCACTTCACTGTCCTCACATCAATGAAGGGCTTCACACACACTCATACACAGACCAGCTGGCTCAGGCCATGTTATCCTATGGTAACAAAATGGTTCCTGAAATCTCAGCAGCTGACAGCAGAGATTTTGTGCACGTGGCCAGTCAAAGCTAACTGGCTTCAGCTCTTTCACACATTTCCTTAATCCAGGACCCAATCTGAGGACAGCCTTGAACTGAGACACGCTGCTCCCCTAGCAGGAGGGGGGGAAAGATGGTGGAACCACATGATGGCTCTTAGACTTCTGTTTGGACTAGCATCTACTACATCTGTTCACAGTCCACTGGCCAAAAGAATTCGGTGGCCAAGCCTGAGGTTCATGTGGAGGGAACATACTCCTCCTATGGGAAGAGGTTGTATTTTGAACCAAATAAACATTCTCATCCCAGCCACTAGTAACATTAGTCCCATTTTGTAGGCGAGAAGACTAAGGCTTAAAGAGGTCACTTGATCAAGGTCATAGATTTGAATTCAGCCCTGTCTGGCTTCAAAGTTTGGTCCTTTCTACCATGCAGTCTCTGGGGGGGGGGGTGTCTCTTTTTATACTGTGTGGGCACTTGGGATTGTAATTTATTCGGGGCACAACCATGTCTCATCAGCCCCAGAAGCTTCTCCATGAAAATTTCTAGAACGGAACCACTTTTGAAAGCTTCCTGGAAGGATACGGAGCTAGAAAAGGGTCAGGCTTGGAGAACTGGCCCCATGAGAGCGGACTCTATTCCATTTAGTAATTTTTTAACTGTTGAATTATTTACCTGTGTTATGAGTTCGTTGATAGGGACTACCTATCAATCTTTTTGTTTTCGTGTGTGTGTGTGTGTGTGTGTGTGTGTGTGTGTGTGTGTGTGTGTGTTGGGGGTGGGTTAAGATCCTCAAAGCTCTTTTCTAGGTAATTTTTAGAAACTTCCAGATTGCACTGGATATTTATATGCACAAAAATGATGAATGCGGTGGAGAGTGTAACCCATCTAATTTTGCATAAGAGCATCAACTCACTTTAGATTTAGAAACCCAGCTGCAGCTCCGTGTGCCTCCATTGGGGGTGGGGGCAGAAGTTACAGTCAATACACAGAATACTTTGCTCTGTGTGTAGGTATCTGTGATCTCTCCTGCTTTCAGTGCAGTCTTACCCGTTTCGGAGCCTCTGGTTCCCAAGTGCGCCGTGCTGTCTTGGTAACACCAGGTATGGCTGGATTGGCTAGGTTTACGTGTGTCCATCAGTGTGGGGATTAGGGTGAAGCCAGAGCTGCGTCCAGGACGCTCAATTGAAGGAGGCGCTTGCAGGAATCCGAGTACTCTTGCCCCACTCAAGTCCCGGCCCGGGTGTCCACTGTGCATTTGTCGTAACTCCAATGGGTGAAAACGCCCCGGGCGAGTTTACCTGCCCTCTTCCCCCCTCCCCTACCAGACGCGCAGGAGAGCCCGGAGGACCTCCCAGCCCTGTTTCTTGGCTCGGCCAGCAAGGTCGATGTCCAGGTGACCGTGTACGTGTGTCCGGCCCAGGCTCGGTGCGGAAGACGGAGAGGAGTTGCGTGTGACCGGTGTTAGGCCGGGCGGGTCCATATCCGGGTGGACCCAGTGGGTGGGGCCGCTCCTCCCGCAGGTCCCTAGGTGGGTGCGGGGGTGGGGAGTGACGCGCGGAGATTCCCTTTCGCACCTTCCTATCGAGAGGGGGCGGCAGGGTGTGGATTCCGGACGTGCCCACCCTGCGGATCGGCTCCTAGAGCGCCCCGAGCCCCGGGCCTGAGCGGCCCCGGGGACTGGAAAGCAGAGGAGGAAGACCTGGAGGAGGGCTGGCCGAAGCGGCCACCCGCTCCGAACTTGCCAGGGAAACTAGTGCGGAGGGAGGGGCCGGGGCCGACGGGGGAGGGGCGGCTGCAGCTGCATCCAGCCCCTTTGGCTTCCTTCCCAGCGCTCCTCGCCTCCTCCTCCTCTTCCTCCTGTATGAGTCAGGCGTTTCCCGGGGATTTGGAGCAGCCACGCGCGGCCCGGGCTCCCGGAGCTGTAGCCGCCGCCGCCGCCGCCGCCGCCGCCGCCGCGCCAGGAGCCCCAGCGCCGGGGCCGCCACCGCGGCGGGCCCCCGCGTCTCGGGCGCGCACGGACCATGGAGAGGGCAGCCCAGGGCGCCGACAGCGGCGGGGGCAGCAACAGCAGCAGCCGCAGCAGCAGCCGCGCCACCTCGGCGGGCTCCTCGCCCTCCTGCTCCCTGGCTGGCCGGGGGGTCTCCGGCAGGTCGGCGGCCGCCGGGCTCGGAGGCGGGGGCAGCCGCAGCAGCCCGGGCTCGGTAGCCGCTAGCCCGTGCGGGGGCAGCGGCCGGCGGAGAGAGCCGGCGCTCGAGGGCGTGCTCAGCAAATATACCAACCTCCTCCAGGGCTGGCAGAACAGGTAACGCGCCCGCTGCCCGCCCCTCCCTGCGCGCCGCTCGGTGTGAGAGTGTGCGCGCGCGATCCGGCCGCCGGCAAGCTGGGGCGGCCTCGGCACCCGGACCCACCCCGCGTCCCCGCTGCCCTAGGCGCGCCGCGACCCCACCCTGGGCCCACATCGCAGTGGCGGGGAAGGAAGGAGAGCCTTGGCACCTGCAGGGACTGGAGCGACCGGCGAGCGCGCTGGTCCCCGGGCCCTGCCGGCTAGCGGCTTCCCGCACCCTTGGAGAAGGACTGAGAGCGGGGGGCAGCGGGGCGTGCGTGATGTCTGTACGTAAGAGCTGGCCCCATCCCAGCAATTCTGTCTACATCCTAGTTCATTTAGAACTTTGTTGTTTAAAGACGCCACCATCCCCAGAAATCAGCCAGTTATCCTCGGCGGTTTCCGGGGCGCGCGCTAGCCCCCCGCCCAGTTGGTGGCCGAGAGTCGCCAGTTTCTGCGACGGAAGTTTAGTGGTGATTTTTCTTTGACACTCTCTCACCTTTCAAAACGGGCAGTTCGCTGTTTAAGTTATTTTCTCCCTTAAGGTGTTTCCTGAAGTTCCCTGCTCACTCTACTCTTCCAGTTGGGACACGTAGAAGGAGGGGTGTCAGGGCACGGGGTCGCGGTGTGTGTGGACCGAGGTAGTAAGGAACACTTGAAAGGAGCAGATGGCGTGCTGCCGCTTATATGTAGATGTGTGTGTGTGTGTGTGTGTGTGTGTGTGTGTGTGTGTGTGTGTATAGTTTTTCAAAAACAAGTCAAAAATACCAGTATGCAAGGAGAATGGGACTTTTTGGCGAGTTTGATGATGAGATCTGTGTCAGGTCCTTAATAGCCCTTGAACATGAGGTCTTGTGGTTCTTGAGGATGCTTGCGAGATTTGCATCACATCCCCGGAGCTCTTGCTTATCCCTGCTAGTTGCTAGAGTACTTGGTGGTCTCTCCCTGTGTAAGTTTCAGGTTGTTTCCAGCTGAAACTGCAGGAAGTTATTTACATGAAGCTCTACTAGGAGGAAGTATTAGTGGATCAGTTGTGTCTGGACTCTTTGCTACCCCACGGACTGTAGCCCACCAGCCTCCTCTCTCCATGAACTTCAGACAAGAATACTGGAGTGGGTAGCCATTTCCTTCTCCAGAGGATCTTCCCGACTCAAGGATTGTACCAGGGTCTCCTGCGTTGCAGGCGGAGAAGGGCGACTTCCTAAGGAAGGAAACTGAGTTGATATTGTAGGCAGAGAACTTTCCCCGGAGTTTCCTTGGAGATCTACTACTGTGTTAGTGGAAGTTGCACCTTAACTTTTGAATCCTTTTATTTCCCAAAATAGCCCCAGTGTCAATTCTTGAAAGCTGAAAAGGGAGTAGGTAGAGTGCCAAAGAGGAGACAGATGAGAGGAGTGAATCTGATTTCAGGTCCTGGTGATTGCCTTGTTCATGGCACCTGGCTGTGCCTTGCTGGTGATAGCATTTGGTTTGCGTGTTGGACAATCACCTTTAATGTTTTTTTTTCCCCTGAAGTAATTTATGAGGCCAACAGAGCTTTTACCCTGGATTAGTTACTTCACTTGGGGATGGCATTTTACCTGCAGTGTATATTAAAGGATTTGTTCTTTGGAGTGGATTTAGGGGAAATTGGAGTAACTATGCTTTTGTGTAATTAAATCCTCTGGAGTATTTAGGTTGAAGGCCAGATTGAGAAGAGGCAAAATTTATAATAATAATACTAATAACAGCAACAACAACATATACTTGATTGCAGGCTACATAGGTGAAATGTACTGTGTATCCTGCTGAAGTCTCATCTTTATTGAATTTGTTTACTGTGGGTTCTAGCTCCCTGCCAATGTTTATTCTTACCACAGTAGACACATTGGTCTCAAAGCCTACCGTTGCCTTCAAAAGCATCGTCTCTTCCTAGTGGTCCATGTCTCAGCATTGGGGTTTGTTGCCTGCTGTGGGCAAAGGTGCATCAGTGATCTGGAGAACATCTGTGATGGCTGTGCCTGCAGACTTCTGCCTCCTCAGGGGGTCTTATAAAGGAGGATCTAGATCAGTGAAAAGGAACAGGGGAGAGAACAAAGATAGAAACTTTGAAAAATATTCGTTCATGCATTTATTTATTCAGGCGCTATTTAATGGAGGCCCTACTGTGTGCCAGGCACTGGGTCAGCTACTCTGGAGCTCCTGCAGTGTGCAAAACATATAGGCATCTTTCCATCATGTACTGGAGGGGTCACAGGATTCAAAAGTGGAAGGAAACGTCACCCCCCACCCCCCAGGGGAATGCCTTGGTGTGAATAGTTGGGCTGAGCTTGCCACTCAGTGTTTGAGCCAGCCTCTAATTCTTTCTCGGGTGATTGGTGGGGTTGTGAGAACTCAGTAAAACACCGAAAGGCAAATCTTGACTAGGATGAAGAAGACGAGTGTTGTCCTAAGAAAACCTCAAGCCAGTGGACGTGCATTTGGAAAGTTAGGGCAGTGCGGACTCTGGGTCAAGTCCTGACCTCAGTATTGGGCACACCTGTTGCCTTGGGCCAGCTCCCTAATTGCCCTGGGCTTCCGCTTTCCCACTTGTTTAAATGTCCAAGATGGTGTGACCTCTACTCTTCTCTGCAGTTCAGTGTGGGGATTACATGAAGACACCGATGTATAAGGGGCCGAGAATAGTACAGGATCTCGGCAAGTGGGAGCTATTCTTGGATCTTCAGTTTGCCCCTTCTTTAGTGGACCCTTTCCGGTCCATAAAACTCTTGGTCTCTTTCTTGAATGCTGTGATGGCTCTGGGGTCCCATTAGCATAATTACCAGAGTTCTTTGCAGAGAAGATGATGGGTTCTTTGAGGGGCAAGAGGTCATTTAAAACTTGGAACCAAGCATTTATGTCTCTGTTGGAAGTGACTTCCTTCTTCCTCCAGCCTCTAAACCCCATCTCCCTTTCGTGCTTTTTCTCCTCCTTAACCCTTACCACCAGCTGACATGCTCTGTATTTTATTCTTTTGTCTTTCTGCACTAGGTATTAACTCCCTGAGGGCAGAGAGTAATTTTGCCTGTCTTGTTCACTGCTGTATCCCCAGAGTCTAGAATAGGACATGGCGTATAATAAGGGTTCAGTAAGTATTACCAAATGAGTTAGCAAGTAAATGAATGACAGAGAAGACAAGCCAGGATTTAGTTCTATTTTGGCTGGCGTTTACTGCTGTTATTGTAATTCTTAATTCTCTACCTGCTTATAGCCTCGTCCTTGAGTTACTATGTTTATCATTTGCCCTGTTCTGTGCAACATGTCGGGGAAGGCAATGGCACCCCACTCCAGTACTCTTGCCTGGAAAATCCCATGGATGGAGGAGCCTGGTAGGCTGCAGTCCATGGGGTCGCTGAGTCGGACACGACTGAGCGACTTCACTTTCACTTTTCACTTTCATGCATTGGAGAAGGAAATGGCAACCCACTCCAGTATCCTTGCCTGGAGAATCCCAGGGACTGCGGAGCCTGGTGGGCTGCCATCTATGGGGTCGCACAGAGTCGGACATGACTGAAGCGACTTAGCAGCAGCAGCAGCAGCAGCAGCAGTGCAACATGTCTTCTGGGTCAGCAGACATGCCCATCCTGACCTCAGACCCACCACAATCCACCCAAGGTAGACCTTTAGGAACCAGATATCCAGGGCTTGCTTTTCACTTGATCTGTATTAACATACTTTGAGAAGACAGTGTTTAGCCTTTGGCATAATTTCCCAGGGTTTTGGGGCCACTTGGCCCATTTAGCAAAGTCAGTAGGGGCATATATTAACTTCAAAAGTAATACTGCATTAAAACAAATGCTTTTTGAGAATTCCAATAGTTTTAGAGACAATTGGTGGTGATACCAGGGTTGAAAATCACTGTTCTGGTTTAATGTTCTTGTCTCTTTGTATTAATCAGAAGGGTTTTCACATCTTGCTGTCTGGGTTGTCAGATTGTTCTGAGGTTCCACTCATATTGTTTAGGGATTTTAGATGGCTTCATTGACAATAGTAATAAAAGATGATTGCTTAGATTACAAAGCTTCATATTATATCTATGTATTGTATGTAACATATACAATTATATATGTATAAAATATACAATAATAATACATAGCATATTATCCTATATAATATATACAATAATATATACAAGAGGAAAAGGGTGTGAGAGGATGAGATGGCTGGATGGCTTCACTAATGTAATGGACATGAACTTGGGTAAACTCCGGGAGATGGTGAGGGACAGGGAGGCCTGGCGTGCTGTGGTCCGTGGGGTTGCAAAGAGTCGGACACAACTGGTGACTGAACAACATTATATTGTATGTGTTTTGTACTATATACATATATGTATATAATACATTATATATAATATATGTAATGTATGCATATGTTAATCACTCCCTGTGGGATCAGCTGTCCCCCACCCCTGCCTTTTTAAAGCGTACGTATATTTGAGATTTATACCAAATGGGCTTCCCTGGTGTATCAGATGGTTAAAGAATTTGCTGGCAATGCAGGAGACCCAGGCTCAATCTGTGGCTCAGAAAGATCCCCTGGAGGAGGGTATGGCAACCCACTCCAGTATTTTTGCCTGGAAAATTCCATGGACAGAGGAGCCTGGCAGGTTACAGTCTATGGGGTTGCAAAGAGTCGAACACGACTGAGTGACCAGTACACACACACATGCACACGTGTGCACATACTTGCACACACACCCTGAATGGTTAGCATGATTTTCCTTCTCTTTTTTTCCATTATTTTTTTCCCCCTAAGGTGAACTTGCATCCATTTTGCAGTTTGAAAATGTTATCGAGGAAAAAGAAAGCTGCCCATACCTTTCCACATAATCTCTGAATAACTGAATTTTTGAGGGTAAATTTGAAGTCTTATATATTCATTCAGAAAAATACACAACTCATAAAAACACATAGTTCAGTGAATTTTCATGCAGAACCAGATCAAGAAACAGCAGCCCCTTCATCCCACCCCTTCCTGTCATCCCCAACCCCTGTAGGCTCCACTATTCTGACTCCCAATACCATATATTAGTTAGGCCTGTTTTTTAATTTCATATCGTGATGTGATCTTTTATGTCTGGCTTCTTAGCCCCATTCGTGTTGTGGTCTGTTTATTTCCATTGCTGTTTGGTATTCCGTTGTATGAATGTACAAAATATATTTGTATCTATTGCAGATTGACATTTGAGTTCCTCCCAGTTTTTGGCTCATATGAATAGTTTTGGGAAATACACACATACCTGTCTGTGGGTGGGTACCTAGGTGTGGAGGTGTTACAGATGTCCCACTCACGAGAGACTTCCGGAGAGTTTTCCAGAGTGGTTGTGTCTGTTAATATGCCACCAGAAATGTGAGAGACTTCTAGATGCCCCACAGAGTCGTCCATACTTGACGTTGTCTGTTCTCGTTGCAGCCAATCTGGTGGGTATGTGGTGGTATCTCCTTGTGGTTTTGATTTGCCCTTTCTGATGGCTGATGAAGTTATTAGCTTTCTAATATCTGCTTTTTCCTTATTAAATTGTGAAATTTCCTGTGTATCCTGGGTCTGTGTTCACTGATAGGGTTCTGCACACGTGGGCACAGGTGTTGTATATACAGAGAAAGCAGCTTCTTTCCTGCCGTGGTTTGCAAGTTCATCTCTTACTAGTGTCCTGATAAACACAAATTCTAAATTTTAATGTAGTCACATTGTCAGTGTTTTCCCTTTATGTTGGGTTCTTCTTGAGCCCTGTTTAGGAAATCTTTGCCTGTCCCATGGTAACGAGATGGTCTGTGATGTTTTCTTTTTTTAAAATATTTATTTTTACCTATTTATTTGGCTGTGCTGGGTCTTAGTTGCAGCTCGCGGGGTCTTCTGTCTTCGTTGCAGCATGCAGACTCTCTGGTTGCTGCATGTGAACTCTCCAGTGGCGGCTTGCAGGATCTAGCTCCCTGGCCAGGGATTGAACCTGGGTCCCCCGTGTTGGGAGCATGGAGTCTTATCCCCTGAACCACTAGGGAAGTCCCTGTGACATTTTGTTTTAAGAAAAAAGCTTTCATTAATTTTAGAATAATAAATTAATTTCTCAGACGTTGGAGTTGATATTGGGGGAATGTGGACTGCTGGCAGAAGCAGTATGACTTTAAGGCTTCCAGTCTGTGTTAGTTTTCTTATGGCTCTTATAACAGGTGACCACAAACTTGGTGGCTTAAAACAATAGAAAAGTATTTTTTCATGGTTCTGGAGGCCAGAAGTCTGAGGTTAGTTTCACTGGATGGAAGTCAGGGTGTTGGCAGGGCCGTGCTCCCACCGGATCCTCTCAGGGGAAAATTCTTCTTGCTTATTCCAGCTTCTGGTGACTGCCAGCATTCCTTGGCTCGTAACTGCATCGCTCCAGTTTCTGCCTCTGTCTTTGTGTTTCCTTCTCCTCTCTGTGTGTCAAATCTCCCTCTACCTCCCTGTTAGAAGGACTCCTATGAATATGTTTAGGGTCTGCTCAGAGAATCCCTCCATCAGTTAATAAGTCTGCCATTAGGGCTTCCCAGGTGCTTCTAGTGGGAAAGAACCCACCTGCCAGTGCAGGAGACGTAAGAGACAAGGGTTTGATTCCTGGGTCAGGAAGATCCCCTGGAGGAGGGCATGGTGACCCACTCCAGTATTCTTGCCTGGAGAATCCCATTGACAGAGGAGCCTTCCAGGCTAGGGTCCTTAGGGTCGCAGAGTCAGACATGACTGAAGCGGCTTAGCATGTGCCAAAAGCTTTGCTGTATAAATTAACAGGCATAGGTTCCAGGAATTAGGATGTGAACATCTTGGGGGTGGGGAATGGCATTCCCACAGTCATGAATCCAAAGTCGTTCTTAAGCTCTTTGACTCCCTTCTCTGTCCACCTTGCCTACCATCCACTGGTTGCCATAGCGACAGCCATCTCTTTCAGGGAAGGGCGCAGGTTGCTGTCATGAGTGTAAGTGAGCTTCTTAGGCCATATTGGTGGGCTCATTCATCTCTGTCTGCCTGGACAGAGCCTTGGGCAAATATTAAGTAGGTAATATTGTGTGGAAAATTGTTTCTAATGCCCACGAGTAAACCTAATTTCCTTTAATGGGCCAATCAGAGTTTCTTTGGGGTTTCTTTAAATACTAATTGAGCAATTAGTTTTGGAAGGATACATGTAATAATCTGTGCTTTGCATTTTATCATCAGAATGACTCTTTAGTCCAAAGACTTCTTTTTCAAGTCATAATAAACATACAATATGATGATCTTAGATATTCCATTTGAATTTTGATACTTGTTTGTAGCATATAACCACTGCTTCAAAAGGTACAGAACATTTCCACCCCCTCAGGAAGTTTCTTTGTGCTTCTTTCCAGTCCATTCTCCTTCCCTTGCAATCTGTTTCTGATTTTTATCACCACAAATTCATTTTGTCTCTTTGGGTTTTATGTATCCGTGGATGGAACCATTAGAGCATATCCTTTTCAGAGTCTGGTCTGTTTAACTCAGAAAGATCTGAGTTTCGTCCTCTTTGCTGCCCTATCAGTCGTTAATACTGGATTTCTTTCTGTTGTTGAGTCGTAGTGTATTTGTGAATATACCACAGTTTGCTTATCTGTATACTCAGAGGCGGATGTTTGGGTGGTTTCCAGTTTTTGGCTGTTACAAACCAACCTGCTGTTCATGTACAGGTCTGTGTGTGGACATGAGCTTCATTTCTCTTGGGTCAGTATTGGGATTGGAATCGCAGGATCCTAGGAGAGGTACATGTAGAAACTTAGAATGGCTGGACCATTCTCCACCCCCACTATCAGTGTATAAGTGAGTGGTCACTCCCCATCCCAGACACCTTCTGTGTTGCCTGTTGGGAACTTTTGGAACCTGAGACTGCCTCCTTCTCCTGGAGTCGCCTTGCTTCTGAGGGGACAGCCTGCAGGACCACAGGCTGGTGACATGCTTAGACCCTCTTGACAGCCCAGCTTTGCCTCATTTTTGCTGCATGACCTTGGCAATTCGCTTACCTCTTTGGAGTCTGGTTTCCTCATCTGTGCATGATGCCAGCCTTGTAGCGTTGCTGTGAGCTCCTGCAGGCATCGGGCCCAGCACAGGGCCTGGCATACAATAGTTTATTTTCTAGGAGTTAGTATTGTAGGGGGCTTCCCTGGTGGCTCAGACAGTAAAGAATCTGCCTGCATGTGGGAGACCCAGGTTCAATCTCTGGGTTGGGAAGATTCCCTGAAGAAGCGAATGGCTACCTACTCCAGTATCCTTGCCTGGGAAATTCCATGGACAGAGGAGCCTGGTGGGCTATAGTCCATGGGGTCACAGAGTTGGACACAACTGAATGACTAACACACACACACACACACACACACACACACACACGTGTTTTAGACCAGTGGGTGACTTCGTGGAACCTGGGGCTGAGTTGGTGGTCATTTTAGACCCAATATGCAGATGTTTCTCCCCCTGCGCTGGGCCCCAGGTGACAAATGGTTTTATCTGTGTAGTGGATGCTGGTCTTCACTGGGTGTCCATCACATGGCCTGCCAGGGTGTGTCCCATTAGACAGCAGTTTGAGAACCCTGGGAGGAGAGGAAAGACGTGGGCCTTTGTGTCCTGAAAGCAGGATTGAGATGATTGTGCTGGAAACGTGGGAGGCTTTCTGCATGTTTCCTCTGGGTAGCTCCTGATAAGATCTGGGGTCGGCCAAGACAGAATTAGAAAGAAAGCCATCCACAACTTGGTGTTTGATAACCCAGACTCGATGGATTTGGTTCACAACCCAATGCTGTGTTTGTACCTTGTACAATGATATCAAGAACAACACGGCAATTAGGAAATGTGTACGATCCTGCTCTTTGAGTCACGAATAACTTTTTCACGTTGGGCGGTAGTTTTCAGAGCACTGTGTTTGTATGTGGTTTGGTCCCTTTCTAGAAGTCTTTTGATGAAGATAGAACAAGTTGAAAGGCCCCGACGTCAGTTTTTATGGCTGCACTGGGTCTTCGTTGCTGTGCACAGGTTTTCTCTAGTTTCAGTAAGTGGGGGCTACGCTCTAGTTGTGGTACGTGAGCTTCTCTTTGTAGTGGCTTCTCTTGTTGGCAGAGCACAGGCTGTGGGCGTGTGGGCTGCAGTAGTTGGGGCACTTGGGCTCAGTAGTTGTGGCTTGCAGGCCCTAGAGCGCGGGGGCACAGGCTTAGTTGCCCTGAGGCATGTGGAGTCTTTTTAGAGCGGGGGTCAATCCTATGTCCCCTGCGTTGGCAGGCAGATTCTTAACCACTGAACCACCAGGGAAGTCCCCAGCGTCAGTTTTTAGTAACTTTTCCCCAGCATGTGTTAAGTGTTCAGGCAGCGCTGGTCACATGGCCGGTGAACCCCAAGTGGGGACTGGGAACCACCCAGGGATTCAGATTCTCTGAAGTGTGGGTGGGGCTCGGTGCCCTGTGTGAGTCCCTTGTTCCAGAGGAGTTAGGTTGATTAGGTGATAGGTACATCCCTGTGACGGTCACTCCATCCGAACCGTGGTGGGCTGTGAACTGTTCAGAGAATGCCAGCACGAAGGTTTTCCTGGGCCCTTTGTTGCTAAATCGAATCTGGATGCAAGTGGGAGACTTTCCAAGTCCTGAGTGAGCTGGGAGCAACAGCCCCCAGACACACACACCTCTCTGTGTAATTAGGCCTTATGGAAGGTTCACACCCCACCTACTTGCTGAGGGCCTTTTGTGTATATGCCAAATGCCGTGCGATATAGCCAGAGAAAACTCTAATTCAAAAAGATGAGTGCACCTCGCTGTTCGCAGCAGCACTATTCACAATAGCCAAGACATGGAAACAACCTAAATGTCTGTCAGCAGTTGAATGGATAAAGATTTGGTACGTATACATGATGGAATCTTTGCCATAAAACAGAATGAAATAATGCCATTTGCAACAACACGGATGGATCTAGAGATGATCATACTAAGTGAAGTAAGTCAGACAGGGAAAGACAAATACCATATGATATCACTTATATGTGGAATCTAAAATATGACACAAATGAACAAATTTACAAAACAGAAACAGATTTACAGACACAGAGAACAGACTTGTGGTTGCCAGCGGAAGATGAGGGGGAACTATTGGGAGTCTGGGATTAGCAGATGCAAACTGTTCTATGTAGGAATGGATGAACAACAAGGTCCTACTGTATAGCACAGGGAGCTAGATTCAATCTCCTGTAATAAAGCATAATACAAACGGCTATGAAAAAGAATATATGTATGTTTAACTGAATCACTTTACTGTACATGGAAATTAACACGCATTGTAAATTAACCATACTTCAGTAAAAAAAAAAAAAAATGCCATGTGAGATGTGAGAGAGAAGAAAACAGCACAGGTCCTGCCTTACAAGGCTGACAGCCTATGACAGGGGTGGCAGCCTTTTCCCGTAAAGGGTCAGACAGTTAATATCTGGCTTTGTGGGCTGCACCGTCTCCATGGCAACGCCTCTGCTCTTCCGTTGGAAACAAGCGGGTGTGTCTGTGTTCCAATAAAACTTTGTTTACAAAACCAGGTGGTGGGCTGGATTTAGCCTATGGACTGTGGTTTGACCATCCTTGGTCTGAAATGACACACAGACCCCTTACTCAGGTCATCGGGGCAGTTGAGTGTGGTGGCTGAGGGTAAGGATTCTGTGGTTCAGCAGCCTGGGCTTGTATCCTTACCTTGCTGTTTACTATTAATACCTGTGTGGCCTTGGACCGGCTATTGAACCTCTCTGTGCCTTGGTTTCTTCATCTGTAAAATGGGGATGTTACAGTGAGTATGTCATAGGGTTGTTGGGATCAGCTTCCAAACTTCATGGAAAGGGCTCAGAATAGGGCGTGGCACGTGGAAAAGGAATGGCTACCCAGTCCAGTATTCTTGCCTGGAGAATCTCATGGACAGAGGAACCTGGTGGGCTACAATTCATGGGGTTGTAAAGAGTTGGACACGACTGAGCGACTAACACTTTCTTATGATATGGGGTGGAGTGGGCGGTGGTGATGCTACCCGAGAAGAAGCTCAGGGAGAGCCCATTTCCACCTGGGGATAGCAGCAAGTGGCAGGTGAGGGGGGACCTAGGATATTGAAGAGAGAGGGGTTCATTGTGCAGCCTGGGGCTTGGGGCGGGCTTCCCTGGTAGAAGCTCTGTGGGTGCAGAGGTTGGGAGGTGTGGAGTGAGGGAGATGGTTTGGTATGGCTGGAACTCAGGTGGTATGTAGGCTGTGGCCAGAGACTTAACGGTAAAAGTAGACCGTGTTGGAAAAACCTGCTTCCTGAACGACTCTCAAGCCATCAACACCACATGTCATAAAATGTCAGTGTTACCAGGACCAGAAGGGATACCTTTGTAGGCCCAGGGGCCCTTGGATGCTTTAGATTTACAATTTCATCCTTAACATGAGATAAGATGTATCCAGTCTTCCCTTCTTCTGTAGTCATACAGCCCTAGTTTTCAGCTGTATACGTGCTTTATCCTTGAGAAAACTATCTTTGCACCGCACATTCCCCCTTATAGGGAACAGAGTTGTCACATAGTAGCTTCCTGGAACCTCCTTTGTACCTTTCCCCCTTTTTCCCTTTCTTCTTAAAATAAAGACATGTGGCCAAAACTGGAATATAGACGTGATGTCTGGAATTGCAGCAGTCATCTTGAGTCTTTAGGCAACTGGAATGAAGGCCATAAAGACAGAAGACACCTCTGAGGACTTTGTTGATCAGAAAAGTGAAAGTGTTGGTTGATCAGTTGTGTCTGACTCTTTGCGGCCCCATGGACTGTAGCCCACCAGGCTCCTCTGTCCATGGAATTCTCCAGGCAAGAATACTGGAGTGGGTTGCCATTCCCTTCTCCAGGGGATCTTCCTGACCCAGGGATCGAACCAAGGTCTCCTGCATTGCGGGCAGATTCTTTACCATCTGAGCTACCTGGGAAGCCTCAGTTGATCACCTTACAAATCCTGGGCTACTATCTTCTGAAATTTTCTATGATGGGCGTAATAAGCCTCATTTTTAAGCCACTATTCACAACCAAATCTAACCCTGACTGTTGCAGGTGGGATCTCTGTTTTACAGGTGACGAAACTGAGGCACAGAGTGACCTAAGTTGCCTTGCTGGTAAGTTGTGGACGCAGGTGAGGAAACTGAGGCACAGAGTGACCTGAGTTGCCTTGCTGGTAAGTTGTGGGTGCAGGTGAGGAAACTGAGGCACAGAGTGACCTGAGTTGCCTTGCTGGTAAGTTGTGGATGCAGGACTGGTCTGACTTGGGAGCTTGTTGTCTTTTCACCGCTCTGGGAGGAACTTGGAGACCTTCTCCCCCCTCATTTTATAGATGAGATCACTGAGGGCTTTGCCTCGGGGTGAAGCAGCCACGCATTCCACTGCAAGGCAGTCATTGCTCAGCATTATTCCTCGCTGGCTCTCTCCAGCCCTGGCCTTCCCTGAGAAGGGCCCCTGTACTGTCATTAGTGAGTTTCTAGCCCAGCGTTGGGTGGAATCTCTTTCTGTGAGTAGTTGATGTTTGGTGGGTTTTTCCTGGTCAGAAACAGGCACTTTTTTGGGCTGTGTGTTCAGGGCTTTCACAGCCTTGTCTCTTGCCTACTACAGTCCTTCGTAAGGTCTTTCCATGTCTGTCCTGTCCTGTCTTCACTTGGGCTCCCAGGACTGGCTGAGGGGGCTCTTGGACCCTTTTGAGTCTTAGGAAGCTCTGGCCAGAGTCTTAATTGCCAGGGAGGCCTCCCAAATCCACACTCCCAAATCAGAGTGTGGACTTGGGGTGAAGTGGGATCACATGTTTTGAATGCGTTTTTTGCTTTTGGGATTCTTATGTAGCTGAGTTCCACCCTATTACTAATACCTTAAAAACGGGCCTCCTGACCCCTTTGGTGAACCACTGAGCACAGAGCTTTACTGTGTACATGTTCCAGCTGACTCATTTCATGGATTGACCCCTAAAAAATGGAACAGGACAAAAGCCAGTTTGTGCTGTGAATGCTGTTGAGAGAGTATTGTTGCACACTTATTTTATGTCTGTATCTGTATCATATTGCATTTTGTCACTTTTTATACTGGCAACATTCTTGCGATCACTTTTAGCCGCCCAGCTAATCGGCGCCTTTTTCCTTTTTGTGAGAAGTCTGCCCTCGATACCTTGGCCCAAAGTTCATTGTAACACTGTTTTAGTCACTTAATTAATTTGGAGTTTCCTGTAACTGAAATTGTGTTAAACATCAGTTTCTGTGATACCCTTGGAGTGAGCTGAAGTTCAGGAAAAGAGGATCGAAAGCCAAAACTCTATATTTTTTTTTCTCGCATTTTTCTTACAATGTCAATCTATTGACATAAAAGTGCTTTAGAAAATCTCTATCAGGGAAGTAGGACTAAACTTATGGAATCAAGCTTAAGCCTGGGGGGAAGTCATTTTTTTTTGAACATAAGCAAAGCATAACCTAACTAGAAGGAGACTAAATCGCAGTTGCTTACGTCATGAAATTGTCTGAATTTCTGCTTATCTAGAACTGGCTTCCTTTTCCTTTCCAGCAATGTAGCAGTTATTGGTATTCTTAATGTTTTTTGTTTTGTTTCCGCCTTTAGTTTTGCTTTTTGAGTTTGCAGCTGTAAATTCCTTTTGAACACTACGAAGTGTACATTTTGCACTAGCTAAATATAACTTGTGATCTGATTTTTTTGTGTGTGTAAATGGCATTATTATGACAGAAAATTTGTGTGCAGTCTGTGGCTAACTACTGAATCCATGTTAATTATTTCATTTTAATGTTTGTACACTGAAGGATTTAGGGGTCAAGGGGCATTATTTTGGCAACTTACTCTCATGTGGTTCTGGAAAAATATATTTATGAAGAGAAAAGAGAGAAAAGATAAGACAATGTGGTGAAATGTTAATAGTTCTTTAGTAATGAATAGCTCTTTGTACAATTTTGTAACTTCTCTGCAAGTTTGGAACTTTGTTAAACAGTTAGCAAGAATTTGTTTGGCCTGTTCTTAATTTTTTGGGCTGCACTGGGTCTTCCTTGCTGTGGCCAGGCTTTCTCTAGTCGCAGCGTGTGGAGGGTCTCCAGTTGCGGAGCACGGATTCTAGACTGCGTGAGCTCAGTAGTTGCCCTGTGTGGGCTTTAGTTTTTCTGTGGCATGTGGGATGATAATTCCCTGAACCAGGAATCAATCTGCATCCCATGCATTACAAGGCAGATTCTTAACCACTGGACCACCAGGAAAGTATTTGGCCTATTTTTAAAAAAAGACTATGGGGCATGCAGCATATACTTCTTGGCTGAATGTAGCACATATCTAATAAAAATTACCCAGTTTGCCCTAACTTTAATCATCTCAAGTGGCCACTAAGGCAGCCATTCTGTGGTCTTCATCCACTACTCTTTGGAAGCTGCTTCAGGTGTGGTAAGATAGACAATTCTGGATGTTAACAGGTGGAAATTGCCCGTGCCTGTGAGCAACTGTCCATGAAACTAGGTAAAGCTGCAGTATTTGCAGCTCATGGAAAGAACATTCAACCAATGGCTTGGGAGATTTGTGTTTTTATCCCTTTCCTGTTTAGTTGTTAATTGTCTTTGAATGTCAACCATTTTGTTTTCCATCCATAAATAAGATGAAGTGGTAGATATGTTGCTTGTTCCCTCTGTGACATAGAATGAACTATCATTTATAACCACTTTAAACCTACAACTTTATTTAGTAAATACATTCTATTATCTAGAATTATGGTGATCTTTGTACTAAAATTACCTGTAAGCATTTGTCGAATAAAGAGGACAAAGGCAGTGTGTCTTGGGGTGTTTTGTGTAATGATGGACTTGCTTTTGGGAGCAGCAGCTCTGCGCGCATTTGATGGCCGTGACTTCGGGACTGTAGATGAAGGCTTTGGGACTGGAGGTGGGCTCAGAGCTTTTCTCCTCTTCCATTGGCTACCCTTCCACTCTGTTGATTGTGTCCTTTGATGCCCAAGAGTTTTAAAGTTGGATGTTGTCCTGTTTGGTTTTGCTTTTGTTGCCTGTGCTTTTGGTGTCATATTCAAGAAATCATTGCCAAGTCCCATGTCATGAAGCTTTTCGACTATATTTTCTTTTGGTGTTTTATAGTTTTAAGTCTTATATTTAGATATTTAATCTGTTTTGAGTTAATTTTTGCATACAGTGTAAAATAAGGGCCCAACTTCACTCTTTTGCATGTGGGTATCCAGTTTTCCCAACACCACTTGTTGAAGAGACTCTCTTTTCCCTGCTGAGCATTTTTGGCACCTTTTTCAGAGCTCTTACGACCACACACAGAACCACATGCTGTATGGGCTCTCTATTCTATTTCATTGGTCCACTTGTCTGTCTTTATGTCAGCACCACATTATGATGATCACTGTAGCTTTGTAATGTGTTTTGATATTACAAGTGTGACTCCTTCAGCCTTGTTCTTTTTTAAAATTATTTTGGTTCTTCAGGGTCCCTTGAGATTCTATATGAATTTTAGAATTAATGTTCTGCAGAAAATGCCACTGGGATTTTGCTAGGGTTTGCACTGAATTTGTAGATCACTTTGGCTGGTATGAGTTTATTTAAGATATTAAGTCTTAACAAAATATTAAGTCTTTCAATCCAAAGACATATGGGTTAGCTTTCCATATATTTATATCTTCTTTAATTTCTTTCAGAAGATGTCCTGTAGTTTATAGTGAATAAAGCTCTCGCTTTTTTGGTTAGGTTCATTCTTCTAAATTTTTTTTTTTTTTTGAAGTTTAGTTGATTGACAATATTGTGTTAGTTTCAGGTGTACAGTAAAGTAATTCAGTTATATATATATATATATGTGTGTGTGTGTGTGTGTGTGTGTGTGTGTATATATATATATATATATATATATGTATTTTCAGCTTCTTTTCCATTATAGGTTGTTGAGTGAAAGATACTGAATATAATAGTTTAGATTTATTCTTAAGTATTCATTTTGATGCTATTGTAAACAAAAACCATTTTTTTTGTTGATTTTAAAAAAAAATATTTATTTATATATTTTTCCTCCCTTCCCCCCAAATTTATTTTTGATTAGAGTATAATTGCTTTACAGTGCTTTGTTGATTTTTGCCATACAGCAACATGAATCAGCCATAAGTATATGCATGTCCCCTTCTTCTTGAACCTCCCTCCTGCCTTCCATGCTCTGTTGATTTTTTTATCTTGCAACTTTGCTGAATTCTTTTATTACTTCTGACAGGTTTTTAAAATTTTTGTGTGGAGCCTTTAGTAGTTTTTATACATGTCATTTGCAAAGCTAATTTTACTTCTTCCTTTCCAGTTTGGATGCCTTTTATTTCTTTTTCTTGTCTAGTTACTCTGGCCAGACTTCCAATACTCTGTTGAATAGAGATGGTGAGAGTGGGTGTTCTTGCCGTGTTCCTGGTATTAGAGAAAAAGATTTCAGTCTTTTGCCATCGAGTATGATGTTAGCTATGGACTTTTCATAAATGGCCTTTATTATGTTGAGATAGCGTCTTTCTATTCCTAGTTTGTTGAGTGTCTTTGTTATGGAAGGGTCTGCTACCTGCTTTTGTAAATAAAGTGTTATTGAAACACACTCATGCCCATTTGTTTACACATTGCCCATGTCTATTTTCACTCAACTACAAAGTTGAGTAGTTACAACAGAGACTTTGAGGCCAGCAAAGACTGAAATGGTTACTATCCGGCCCTTTTCTGATCGCTGATTTCAGCTATTAATGTGGTAAACTACATGGATTGCTGTTTGAATTTTGAACCAGCCTTGCTATTCTGGGATAAACCTCACTTGGTAATGGTGTGTTATACTTTTTTATGTTGCTGGTTGCAATCTGTTAATATTTTGTTAAGGACTTTTGCATCTATGTTTATGAAAAATATTTGTTTGCAGTTTTCTTATACTGTCTTTGGTTTTGGTATCAGGGTAACATTGGCCTTAAAATGAGTTGGGAAGTATCCTTCTTGTTATATTTTCTGGAAGAGATTGTGTAGAGTTGGTGTTATTTCTTCCTTAAATATTTGGTAGAAATCACCAGGGAAACCATCTGGCCTGAAGATTTCTTTTTTTGGAAGGGTTTTCAACTGCAGATTCATTTTAAAAATAGTCATAAAGCTATTCAGATTTTCTGTTTCATCTTGGGTGTGTTTTGGTAGTAAATGTTTTTTGAGGAATTGGTGCATTTCTTATAAATTGTTGAATTTATAGGATGTATAAAGTTACTTCTATTTTTCCCTTATTATCCTTTCAATATCTTTGACGCCTATAGTGATATTCCCTTTTTCCTTTTTCCTGATATTGATGATTTATGTCTTTGACAGTCTTGCTAGAGATTTATCTATTGATCTTACTAAGAACCAGCTTTTTGTTTCATTGGTAGTTTTTATTATTTTATATTTTAAAAATATTTATTTATTTGGCTTAGCTTGGTCTTAGTTGCAGCACACAGGATCTTCAGTGTTTGTTGTAGCATGTGGAATCGTTAGTTGCAGCCTGTGGGATCTAGTTCCGTGACCAAGAATCAAAAGCAGGCTCCTTGCATTGGGAGAACGGAGTCTTAGCCACTGGACCCCCAGGAAATTCCTATTGTTTTCCATTTTTAATTTTTTTTACTTCTGTGCTAATCTTTTAAATTCTTTCCTTCTGCTGTTTATGTTTAGTTTCTTCTTTTCCTAGCTTCTTAAAGTAGAAGCTTACATTATTAAACTCTTTCATCTTTTCTAGTGTAAATATTCAAACACTGCTTCAGTCGCCTTCACATGTTCTGATATGTTGTATCTTCATTTTAGTTTGGTTCAAAGTATTTTCTGGTTTCCCTTGAGTCTTTCTCTTTGACTCATGAATTATTTAGAAATGTGTTAATTTCCAAGTGTTTGAAGATTTTTCTGTTATGTTTCTGTTACTCATTAATTTCATTATGGTCAGACAACACTCTTTGAACTAATTCAGTTATTTAATTTTTATATGGGTTGTTTTATGACCTTGGTTATGTTCTATCTTGGTGAATGTTCCATGTATATGTGAAAAGAATATGCATTCTTTCGTCATTGGGAGAATTGATCTGTAAATGTCAATTAGATCCAGTTCATTGATACTTTTTCAGTTCTTCTATGTCTGATTGACTTTAAAAAGGCTTTATTTTGTAATTTTGGAGCTGTGCTCTAGAAAGGAAGCATAACTCCTGCTTACAGTGTCATATGTATTCAAAATTTCCCCTTAATTTGTGTTCCTTCACAGACTGCCTTATTTGCATATTTAATTTTCCTGACTATAACCTGCATAGAGTCATAGGAGCTTGATATTTGTTCATTTTGGGGAAAGCGCGTAAACATCACAGGGCAGGTGCTCTTCACTTTGTTCTGTGAGGTCCCTGACTGTCTGGCACCTGCCATTATTTTAGGTAAATTCCTGAAAAATCAGTTTGGGAGCTACTTGGAAATGTTTTCGGACAGTTTAGCTGAGTCCAATTCGGAATTAATGTAAATATATTGGTTACCAACTGAAGATTGATATAAAGAATTGTGCATTGGTTCTGGGAATTCCCTGGCAGTCGAGGTTAGTGGTTGGTGCTTTCGCTGCCATGGGCTCGGCTTCCATTCTGTAAGCTGTGTGGCACAGCCAGAAGACAAAATACGTGCACTGATTCTACTGAGTGGATGAATGGCCGCTGAAGAGATTCTCAGACCAGAAGTCCCCCGTGAAGAGTGCCCAGTAGACTGAGGCCTGGGGAGACATCTGCGTGAGGAGCCTTTAGATAAGCCAGGCTCATCCAGCCCCTTAACAAGGGGGGATTTACCTGTATCCACTAAGACTGCCACTTAGCTTTGAATATGCAAAAGCTTCACAATATTTTGAACCTGTTTTGGGGCCGGGGTGGACCTCAGACCACATCTGTGGTCTCCCCATCCCAGCTTGTGAATGATGTCAGACCATGCATTCTGAATGGGGGTGATAGAGAATGGTTCCTGGGATGGTGGTAGTGAAAATGTGTTACTTTTTAATGGATACAATGTATAGAATGCAGATATAGATAAGAGTTCATAAATAGATGCACAGTCTATCTCTTGTATTAATTTCATTGCTGGGGGAGGATACTGAAGGAAATTTGTCTGAAAAGGCTCCCTAGGAAACTGACGATGATAAAGAAAAAGTTGAGAAATAGTGCCTTAAATTGCAGATGCTGAGCGAGGCACCGAGCAGAAGGGCTACTGGGATTTGAACAATTTCTAATTGAGGGGGGTGGAGAGTGATGCTTCAGAATTTTATTACAAGAAAATATTTTTATCCAGAGACTTTCAGTGACTGAAACAAAAGGAAAATAGGCCTAAGTTACATCATGAGTTCAGGTTAAATGTGAAGTGGTTGTTAAGAGCTTTATTAAATAACACACGGAAAATTTCCTTCTGCCTGGAGTCCTTTAGGAAAGGTCCTACGGGAAGTAAACCAGATCTCCTGGGAGGCTGTTAGTCCACTGGGTGGCTGAGGAAGGAGCCTTCAAATCAGTATTTTAAGACCCGGTATCAGTATTTTCCCACCCATTCTCCCAGCAGTACAGACGATTGGCAACATTAGAGTATGGAGTGTGTATTAGGTAGTTCTACTGAATCACTGTTAACTGTCAGAAATTAATAATTGCACTGTGGTTATATAAGAGAATGTTCTTAGGAAATACATAATAAAGTATTTCAGAATAAAAGGAGATGTGTGTGCTTCACAGTGGTTCCAGAAAACCAGGCTGTAAGGAGAGAGGGAGCGGCAAGGGGAGGAGGAGGGAGCTGGTTAGCTGTGGACGGAGGGGTGGGAAGGAGGGGGTGGGGGAGGGGTGGGGGGAGAGCTGGGCAAAGGCAGATGCCAGAATATCAGCGACTGTTGAATATGGGTGAAGGAGATGTTGGGCTACGCAGGCGGCGCTAACGGTAAAGAACCCACCTGCCAGTGCTGGAGCCGTGGATTGGATCCCTGGGTTGGGAAGATCCCCTGGAGGAGGGCTTGGCAACCCACTCCAGTATTCTCGCCTGGAGAATCCCGTGGACAGAGGAGTCTGGTGGCTACAGTCTACGGGGTCACAAAGAATTGGACATGACCGAGCGACTTAGCACACACACTTCATGGGAAATAGATGGGGAAACAGTGGAAACAGTGTCAGACTTTGTTTTTTTGGGCTCCCAAATCACTGCTGATGGTGATTGCAGCCATGAAATTAAAAGACGCTTACTCCTTGGGAGGAAGGTTATGGCCAACCTAGGTAGCATATTTAAAAGCAGAGGCATCACTTTGCCAACAAAAGTCCGTCTAGTCAAGGCCATGGTTTTTCCAGTGGTCATGTATGGATGTGAGAGTTGGATGATGAAGAAAGCTGAGCGCCGTAGAATTGATGCTTTTGAACTGTGGTGTTGGAGAAGACTCTTGAGAGTCCCTTGGACTGCAAGGAGATCCAATCAATCCATCCTAAAAGAGATCAGTCCTGGGTGTTCATTGGAAGGACTGATGTTGAAGCTGAAACTCCAATACTTTGGCCACCTCATGAGAAGAGTTGACTCATTGGAAAAGACCCTAATGCTGGGTGGGATTGGGGGTGGGAGGAGAAGGGGATGACAGAGGATGAGATGGTTGGATGGCATCACCGGCTCGATGGACATGGGTTTGGGTAGACTCCGGGAGTTGGTGATGGACAGAGAGGCCTGGCGTGCTGCAATTCATGGGGTCGCAAAGAGTCGGACACGACTAAGTGACTGAACCGAACAAGAATACATTTACAGCACAGAGAATACAGCCAATATTTTATAATAACTAAATGGAATATAACCATTACAAATCATGAATCACTACACTGTACACCTGTAACTTATGTAATATTATACATCAACTATACGTCAATAAAAATTTTAAAACGATTATAACATACACTATAATATATACTGTTTAAAGTGAAACATAAGAGCTCTAAGGCTTTTTAAAATACGTCTTAAAATTAACCTAATAGAGGCATAATTAGCAGACAAATGTACCTGTTTT
Source organism: Okapia johnstoni (assembly GCA_024291935.2). NCBI lineage: Eukaryota > Metazoa > Chordata > Mammalia > Artiodactyla > Giraffidae > Okapia > Okapia johnstoni. Next base: position 5,452,622 of record CM044323.1, on the reverse strand, counting down.
CAGTGTATAGTTTGACTGTTGTGTCTTTTCTTGTTTTCTTAATACAGATACTATTGCATCCTTGTTTGAGGGTCATACTCTGTTTTTTGTTTGTTTTTTGGCAGTGCTAAGGTCTTAGTTCCCTTACCAGGGATTGAACCTGGGCCCTGGGCAGAGAAAATGCCGAGTCCTGACCACTGGAGTCCCAGGGAATTCCTTCATTCTTTATTTTAATGACTTTTCTGTCTATTTATAAAAGTATTATTTCATGTTCCTTATACAAAAACTTAGAAAATTCAGGAAAGAGTAAAGAGGAAATACAAGACCATCAAGAATGATCTCTCTCTCTTTAAAAATAAACTGTTATTTTAAAAGCAGCTTTAGGTTTCATGTGAAATTGAGTGGAACTGCAGAGTTCCCATATAACTCTCTGCATGGCCCCCCAGCCTCTCTTATTACATTTTAAATTATCAAGTGACATCTGCCTGCTGAGATACAGCTCAGAGCTACCAACCTCCCACGCTTCCTGCGCGTGGAGGAGGGGTCCACTTTTCTCCCGGAGCCTCACTGGCACTTGGCTTCTTCCTTAACTTGTTAGGTGGCTTGTGACATGTCATGCCAGGAAGGCAGCCATGGGGTTTGTGTTTGCCTGGTTTGTCTTCAGTATTTGATGGTTGAGCCAGCAGGTGATTGGCACAGCTTGAGAATTCTGTTTGTTATAGACTTGCTTAGAAGTATTCTTTTTTGCAGTGAGTTCTACATGGAGACTCTTAAGATGGCTATGGACAATAAAAAAAATAAAGCTCTGGTTTCCTGATGAAAGATTAACAGAGAGAGGCCCCTGGGTATTTTTGAGCTATGAGGTGGTTTATGCTAATTTTCAGACAGCTTTTGTGTACAAGCAGGTTGTGTTCCAACTCTTTGTGGATGAGTTTTTTTTGGACTTTGGAGTGTATTTTCCTTTCGAAATGAGGAAGAAGGATTAAAGAGAATGGTTTGTGGTCAATTTCTCCCAAGTGGTGAGCAACATGTGTGTGTGTGTGTGTGTGTGTGTGTGTGTGTGTGTGTGAGTGAACATGGGTTATGCCCTTGAGAGGGAGCGAGGTGGTCACACAGTCCCTTGTAGCAGTTTCCAGAAGTCGGGAAGGTTCAGAAACACTTGGTTTCTGGACCGATGAAGGGGAGACAGCGGCAAAACTCCCATTCTTACTGGGAACTGGATCGTTACAAGCTGTGGGGTAGGGGGGGCAGTGCTGCATTCTGTAAACTAACTTGCAACCTTCTGGTGTCCATTGTAGCCTTGCTTTCTCATTTAGGTCAATTGGATCTGAGTTATAAATTTGGCCAGGCAACAAAATATTTAAACTGTTTTCCCCTATTGCATTCTCATTTCCATAGTCTGTTTAGGATCCTAATTGATGCAAATGCTCTTGTTATCCTGAATGTGAATTGAATGCAGAGTTCTAATTTAATTTTATATCATTTTAATAGACCCACAGACATAGAAAACAAGCTTATGGCTACCAAAGAGGAAAGGGTAGGGAGGGACAAATTAGGAGTTTGGGATTAACAGATCCATACTACTGTATATAAAAGAGATAACCAACAAGGACCTACTGTATAGCACAGGGAACTTGATTCAGTATCTTGTAATAACCTATAATGGATAAGAATCTGAAAAAGAATATATATATATATAACTGGATCACTTTGTTGCACACCTGAAACTAACACTACATTATAAATTTTACTGTATTAAAAGTGGAAAAAATTTTTCCATCATGTTGTTTAGGGTATCTGAAGATCTGAATGACGAGCGGGGTGTAGCTCGTGCCAGCCTTACTTTATGTGGTACCTCTGACATCCTTAGTGACATGAGGAGGGTGTTTTATTTATTTTTTTAAAGAAATATTTTCTAATTTATTTGACTGTGCGAGGTCTTAGTTGTAGCACATGGGATCTTTCGTTGTGGCATGTGAGATCTAATTCCCTGACCAGGGATTGAATCTGGACGCCCTGCATTAAGAGCACAGAGTCTTAACCACTGGATCACCAGGGAAGTTCCAGGGAGAGAGTGCAACCCAAAAGCCAGCTCAGGAAGGAGTCTCTGAGGCTCCTGATTTGCAGGATCACTGGATCTGGATCTGTTTGTTGCTCATGGAATCTTTTTGTGTGATTAAAAAAAATTTCAGCCTGACACTAAGTTGGTCCCCTTTGTACCAGGGAGTTTGGAAGAACTGTTTTTACAGTTGACTACATCTGATTCCCAGGAGGGAGAGTTTTGGTCTTCTTAATTGATAGGCAACTTTTTCATTCTCTGGATTTGAGAGAACCTGATTGTAAGTAACTCTGTGACCGCATGTTATAACTCAGAAATAATCTTGATGTTTTACCACTGTCTTTTTCTGGAAGCATTTTCCAAAAGAAATAAATAGTAAAAGGCAGGCGTAGGCTGACATTTTCCTTCTCAGGGCATCATTCCAGGACCCTGAAGATCCTCAAATGAACTTGCCCTCATCTCACAGGTAAGGAAGCAGCCCCAAAGAGATGACATTTAGTTCAAAGTTATACTCTGGCTTTGTGACAGTTAGAACAGGAAACTGGCTCTCTGCTCCTCAGACAGTTTTGGAAAAACTCCAGAAAAGTGATGCTATATAGGATCTTTCTGCCCTGTGGTTTTGTTATACAGCAAAGAATACCCACTGGTTTTTCATCATCTGGCAGGTGCCCTGAAATTCATTCAGTGTTCTGGTTTATGTATTAGCTGTTTTGAGTGATGGAGAACAATTTCAAAATGTGAAGAGAGCTATTCTTGAACCCTGTGTTCCTGGGATATTAAAAGATTGTGTTGGGATATCTTATCTTTGAGCCTGATATTAATTTCCTCTAATATATTGCAAAAAATAAGTCACTTTTTTTTTTTTTCTTTTGGGCATGCAACTTGCAGGATTTTAGTTCCCTGATCAGGGATAAACCTGGGCCCTTGGCAGTGAAAGTGCGAAGTGCTAACCACTGAACTTCCAGGGAGTTCTTTATATTGCAGTTAGAACTGGGTTTAATAGTTGCTTTTATTTTTTCCAAATTATGAATAAACCAGCTTTTACAACTGCTTCGAATCTATCTGTAGATAGATGTACTCTTCCTGGTGATGCTAAAATAGAAGATGCACTTCTGAATTCTGAAAGTTACCTAGCTATATCTGATTATGTTGCATTACACATTTGAGACTTTTCCCTGGGGACTGGTGTTTCCTCCCAGGTCTTTAGGACAGAGTATTCTTTGGTCATTTGGCAGTGGTTCTACCCTGTCCTTGATGTACTGGCGGATGTGACATGTTTGTTTCTCTTGCACAGCCCTCCACTCTTTTTTTTAAAAAAACTTCATTTCTTTATATTTTGGCTGCATTGGGTCTTTGTTGCGATGCATGGGTATCTTTAGCTGTGGCTTGTGGGCTTAGCTGTTCTGAGGCATGTTGCTCTCAGTTCCTAGGCCAGGAATTGAACTTGTGCCCCCTACATTCGAAGGCAGATAGTTAACCTCTGCACCACCAGGAAAGTCCCACACTCCTCCACTCTTGAAGATGGTGTCTTGGGCCATACCCTGGCTCCCCTGAGATAGTGTTTGACCTTTGGGGAACACTGCTCGTGGTGCACTAGTGAGCTCTCATGTAGGACCCTGGCTCTTACTCTGGTTTATTGCAGGGATTGGCAGGCTTTCTGTGAAGGGCCAGATAGTAAGTAATTTCAACTCCACTATTGTAGCATGAAAGCAACCATGGACAGTATGTCAAGAAACAGGTGTGGCTGTGTTCCAGTAAAACTTTATTTACAAAAAACAAGTGGTGGGCTGGATTTGGCCTATGGGTCATTATTTTTGCTGATCTCTGGCTAAATGGTGTTTTAGAAAACAAGATTTGAAGTCCCATTGGCTTCTATGGGTGGTGATGGAGGAGAGAATCCAGTCCTCAGGACGTAAACATCTCAGTTGAGATTTAGCATCCATGGTTGGAAAGATGCTTTTGTATCATTTTTCAGTAACGTCTCAGTTATTGTAACCAAATGGCTTTTTTTTGGAAAAAAATCTCCCCACATCTCACTGCTCTTGGGATCGTGTTTTCATTTTTGTGCATTTCTTTTGAGTCCTTTCATTTTGTGCTTTTACTTTTTCAAAGCCTCGATGTGTATCGAACCAGTTGGTTTTATTCAAGAGCAAGATGCACCCACATAGCTGACAGGTGCAAGAACATTGAGCTCTAGTAAACCCTAAAAGGTATAAATGAGGTTTGGCAGAGAAGATTTTTTAACGACTGGTTTGTGAGGAGCAGTGTCATTTTCTTTGTTTTTAACTTTCTCAATAAAAGAGTTATAATTCACTCTTTACTTAAGCCGTGCAAAAGAGCAGTAGTCACAGGGCCAACTATTAGACGAAATTAAGCCAGGATCAGAGTGACTCAGGTACAGGGCCAATCAGTGCCAAAGTCACCCTGTGGCTCTAAGTCACCTTTGTGGTCCCCAGGTTTCAGGGTGGCGTGAGCCTGCCTGCACCCTTGCCAGCAGTTCCAGAAGCTAGACTGCAGCAGTTTTTTTTTTTTTTTCCTTTTTGGTTGGTGCACACAAAATAAACCAAGAAACAATGACCACACTTGAGTTTCCCTCTGTACGATGTGACCCTACAGATGTATTTTCCTAAACATGGATTCCCAAATACGTATATGCCAGAATGGCAGGAGTCCTTTTTGCAGCAGTGCTTCTATTGCTCAAATTATTTTGAAAACTCCTGTTTTTCCCCCCTAGAATTGCCTTCAGAATGGAAAAGAATTCTGTCTGCTTTGTGGTCTTACCTCATTTTTGACTAAAAATGGCCCTGACTTGGTTGCAGCTGTTTCTCAGTCTTGTAACCATGCTTGCAGCAGATGAGTTTGTCTCAACAGAGCTAAAGGTTTTGAGTAATGACAATAAACCAGGAGCCCCTGAGAGTATTTCTTTGGGGGAAAAAAAAATTTACATCTGTGTAAACTGTGATAGTTAAAAAATCTCATGCCTTTGTATATCATTAGACTGTCTTCAAATCACCATGCCAACATGGCTTTTGAATGAGGTCATCCTTACTCACTGAAGTGGCCTCCGAGAATGACCTGCTTTATTCCAGATCCCAGTCCAGGGTCCTTGAGAGGCCTTCATTTTGTGTGTGCCCTCTTGTCCCTGGGATATTTGAAAGTCTCTTCTGGGTTTGGTTTTCTGGGAGTCTGTGCATGTATTCCTAGAAGCTGACAGACTGTCATGTGTTCTGTCTTTTCCTTTCATCCTCTCCTGCCATCCCTCCAACATGGAAAGTGGGAAGCTAACATCCTGTTCTAGGGAGTTTTCTTGCCTGGCAGGCAGTGGTGTAGGCTTGTAACTTGGGAGGCAGTCTCAGAGCTGCTTACAGGCAAGGTTAGGATCTTTGTTACAGACAGTAGCTTTGTTCTAAGCCATCTAAGCAACAGGTGATTTATTGTACAGTTTTAAATTGATCAGTCTTGGGTGTTCATTGGAAGGACTGATGTTGAAGCTGAAACTCCAAGTACTTTGGCCACTTGATGTGAAGAGCTGACTCACTGGAAAAGACCCTGATGCTGGGAAGGATTGGGGGCAGGAGGAGAAGGGGACGACAGAGGATGAGATGGTTGGATGGCATTACCGACTTGATGGACATGGGTTTGGGTAGACTCTGGGAGTTGGTGATGGACAGGGAGGCCTGGCGTGCTGTGATTCATGGGGTCGCAAAAAGTCGGGCATGACTGAGTGACTGAACTGAACTGAACTGAACTGAAAGAATCTCTGGGAGAACCAGGCTTTGATGCTTCATGTTCAGCAGTGACACAGCGTAGGTCCAGACTACAACCATAACAGGATTCTAACTCACTTCTGCCCCAGTACCTGTGACGCTAGAAACAGAACAGCTGCTCCAAGGCATCAGACACCCCTCCCACTGTCTTGCAGGAAGTTCTGACCTAACTCATAGCTGCTGTCTCCTGTCAGTCCCCTCTGCTTTTTAAATCTCGTATGACTGTCCGGTGGCTAACACTTCACCTTCTAATGCAGGGAATGCAGGTTTCATCCCTGGTCATGGAGCTAAGACCCCACATGCTTTGTGACCAAAAAATCAAAACATAAAAAAGAACAGAAGCAATATTGTAACAAAATTCGATAAAGACTTTTAAAATGATCTACACCCCTCCCCCCCACCAAAAAAGTCTTGCATGAGTGTTTCCTTGGAAGAATGTAGCTGCGAGGAAGTCAGTGAAGGGAGTGTCTAACTTTCTAACCTCTGCAGAGTAGAAAGGTGGGTGGGCTGGAAAACTGTTGGATGGTGCTGAACTTTGCCATATTTGTGACCCAGGGTGTACGCACAGAGGTGATGGCTCAACTTCTGGTGGGTAGATAGATTCTTGCAGTGCAAAGAGCAGAAGGAGGATTGAGTGTGGAAGGCTCATGGGGACTTTTGGGAGGATTCGGTGACTGGAATTCAGGGTGACTGTCAGCGCTGTTACCCACTGTGTGGCAGGTGGCACTGCTGGGTATGAGCGGCCGTTGGCCATGCCTGTGCCCTTGGTATGGTCCTGACCGTGGAAAGAGGGAAGAAATGCTGAGTTCATGTTGCTTTTTCCTCTGTAGCCCTGGAGTTTTGAGGCTGGCAGAGCAAGTTTCAGTTTCCATCCTCATGACCACAGGTATGTGATCACTCCACTCTGAGTTTCAATCTGCTTCTCTATAAAAGGATAATATGCTTACCTTGCAGGGAGATGGCGATGGCAAAATCAGCAGACTGCCTAACCCACACTTCTAATGTATGGTAGTTGCCCAGTGAATGACTGCTCTTGTGCTCAGCATTGCCCTGTTTCTCTTTTTCATTTGTCTGAGCAGCTCACAGCTGCCTTAAACCCCAGTAAGTACAGTAGCTTCTGTGCTTTTTCTCAGCCTTAGCGTACCTTTTTCACCCCCTGTATGTCTTAACTTTCCCCTTGCTCCCTGAACATTTTATTATGAAAAATTGCAAACATACAGGAAAGTTGATAGAGCTGTACAGGGAACACACATAGACTGATCATTTGGATTCTATAATGAACATTTTTTAAATTTTAATTTTCTTCAGAGATTTTTTTTTTTTTTGATGTGGACCATTTTTAAAGCCTTTAGTGAATTTGTTACAATATTGCTTCTGTTTTGTGTTCTGGTTTTATGGCTTCAAGACATGTGGGATCTTAGCTCTCTGACCAGGGATCAAACCCCCATCCCTTGCATTGGAAGATGAAGTCTTAACCAGTGGACCATGAGGGAAGTCCCTACAGTGAACACTTGATTATACCTGCTTTAGCACATAGCTTCCCATGTCTCCATTCATCAACCCATCTTCTTTTTCTTTCTTTCTTTTTTTTTTTTTTTCACTGTGGTGTGCAGCTTGCAAGATCTTTGTTCCCTGACCAAGGATTGAACCTGGGCCCTGGCAGTGAAAGTACAGAGTCCTAAACACTGAACCACAAAAGAAGTCCCCTGTTTATTTATTTATACATTTCTAAGTAAATTACCAATGTCAGTACACTGCCCTGTAAATATTTTAACATGTGTATCATGAACAAATATTGTTAATGATCTTTGTTTGCTGTTTTTTTTTTCTTGATGTAAAATGTCACAGTGAAATGCATGAATCTTAAGTGTATGTTTGCTGTGTTTTGACAACTGCATACACCTGTTACTTAGAGCCCTCACAGAACATCACCATCTGCCCAGAAGTTCTGGTGCCCCAGCCCCTCCCATCACAGGCAGCCACCATTCTGATTTCTCCCACTGGAGATTAGTTTTGCCTAGTTTAATATTTCATGTAAATGGAACCAGATAGTAGGTACTCGCTACTGCCTGGCTTCCTCTAGTCAGCATAACATGTTGGGGCTCGTCTGTGTAGCCATGTCTTATCGGGCACTGATTGCTTCTTATTGTTGAGCCAGCAGCTTTAAAATCATTGCTGCAAAGCAATGATGAGCCTTCCTCGTGGAATTTGGAGGTGGTTTCTTATTTCTCATTTGCAGCCAGATGGCATCAATGCACAAAGGCTCTTTGTAGCCAGTTAGAGTTAAAGGGGCTCAGAGGCCTTTGGGCCCACTCTCTTAAGAGTCTCAGCATCTTGGCCAGGGCATCCTCTCTCTGATCCGTTTCCCTCCCATCTTGAGACGACTGTCAGTGGGGGTTTATGTGCAGGAGGAATGAGAGGGCTGGTGGATGGGCACCTTTGACATTTGGCTGTCTTAGGCTTAAAATAAGGATGAGACTTCCCTGGTGGTTCAGCAGTTAAGATGCCATGCTTCCAAAGCAGGAGGAGTGGGTTTGATCCCTGGTCAGGAAACTTAAGATCCACATGCCACACTGCCCCCCCCCAAAATATGAATGATTTTTGTTGTTGAGGATTTCGTTACGCTGAATGCATGCTAGAAATATAAGACCAGTTGGGTGCAACAGCTGGAGTTGAAAACAAATTCCTGTTTAGCTTTTCTGCTAATAAATTAACCAGAACCTGAAGTTGCTAAATTCTCTGATGGAAAAAGGAGTCACTTTCTTGCTTCCTGTCCCTAAGCTTTTGCTCTGTCTCTCCCTTCCATCCTTCCTTCCTCCTTTCTCCTCCTCCGTCTCTCTGTCTCTGTCACACATACACACACACACACACACACACACACACACACACACATGTTTGCATATTTACATATCGTGACTCATCTGAAAGTTTAGGCAGATCTTTTTTCAAGGTCACTGAGATGTTTGAGGGGCAGAAGGAAGAGGTTGGGGAAAGCTTGGTGCAACTTGATGGTAAGGAGCCAGTGCCACTCTCTGGGGCCAGGTTATTAAGTGATGTGACGAGTTTTGGATGCAGCAAGGATACATGCTGGCACCTGCCTCGTTCTCTCCTTCACAGGGCTTCTGGAACCTGCCTACACAGGAGACGTGTTGGGGAAGATGTTACAAAATCCTTCCTGTCCTGGACCAGTTGACGCAGGATGTGACCCCAACCCCACCACCACATTCTAAGTTGCTTCAGTTATGTTCTACTCTGCAACCCCATAGACTGTAGCCTTCTAGGCTCCTCTGTCCATAGGATTCTCCAGGCGAAAATACTGGAGTGGGCTGCCATTCCTTCCAGGGGATCTTCCTGACCCAGGGATCAAACCTGCATCTCCTGTATTGCAGGTGGATTCATTACCTGCTGATCCATCAGGGAAGCCCCCCACTCCCCACCCCCATTGTTAAATGGGGAGCCACAGTTTGAAATCGCAGGGGGACCCATTTTCACATACGTTATCGCCGCTAATCCTAATAATCACCAAAGGCAGGCAGGTTTTAGTAAGATCTTCTTATTTGAGCTGAGCTAGCTGACTTCAAAATGGACATTGGAGCAGGGGGCATTCTGACTGTGGTGGCCACGTTCTTCCCGTTACCACCCTCCCTGTATGTGGATGGGTGTCACGGCAGGATGGTGGTTTGTTCATCCATTGTTCACCATCTGCCACATGTGACTTGGCGGTGTTTGGTGGGTCCCTCCCTTGGGGAGCAGTGGACTGGGAAAGAGACCCTGCACGTGGCGTGGAGTCCTGGGGCACAGAGGGAGCGTGGTGGAGGGGCACCAGCTCTGGATGTGGTAGGCAAAAAATTCTTTCCGAAGGGAACACATCTGCTTAGAGTGCGGAGGTGTGAGAGAGAGCTCAAAAGCTGAGAGCCAGCCAGGAAAGAAGACCCAGGACCTGATTACTTTATCACCTTTTTCATAAAATGATTTCTCAGCCCAACCACCAGTGTACTAGGCCTGGTTTCTCACCTGTACCAGGCTCCTATTTGCTTTTGAAAAACTAAATGAAGATGCTTCATCATAGGTGTTCTTTAAATTGCAAATTTCCTTGAATTTTAAATGATTTTTTCTCCTGCTATTTTTTAAAAAAGATTTTGTTGAGTATAACCACATGTTAAGAAGATGTTAAAAAAAAAAAAAAACCTGAAACTGTGACTTTAGAGCTGAGAAATCCGGAACAAATACTGTTTATGTCCTACCACTCCTGGAAGGCACAGGTGTTCTGTAAGAAGAGTTGACTCTTATGAACTGTCTGTAATTTTTTTCTTCCTGGTGGAAACCTTGTAGTCTAGCATAGTTAAAAGTCTGGGGGTTAATTAAAAGCCCAGCTTTGTGACTTTCATTTACCTTCTAAACCTCAGTTTCCTCATCAGTAAAATGAGATTGGTAGTGCTGCATATAATCCAAAAAACATTTATTTACTGTTTGTTTCCACTTTGAAGTTTTATACTGTCATAGAATGAATAGGTGATTATTTTTTCTTAATCTTTTTAAAAAATTGAAGTATAACTGGTTGACAATGCTGTTTTCGTGTCGAATGTATAGCACAGTGATTCAGTTATATATACATATATAAGTATATACTTTTTCAGATTCTTTTTCATTATGGGTTATTATAGAATATTGAGTATAGTTCCCTGTGCTATGCAGTAGGACCTTTTTGTGTATCTGTTTTATATGTAGCAGTGTGTATATATCATGCTATACAGTAGGACCTTTTTGTGTATCTGTTTTATATGTAGCAGTGTGTATATGTCATGCTTTACAGTAGGACCTTTTTGTGTATCTATTTTATATGTAGCAGTGTGTATATATCATGCTATACAGTAGGACATTTTTGTGTATCTGTTTTATATGTAGCAGTGTGTATATGTCATGCTATACAGTAGGACCTTTTTGTGTATCTGTTTTATATGTAGCAGTGTGTATATGTCATGCTTTATAGTAGGACCTTTTTGTGTATCTGTTTTATATGCAGCAGTGTGTATATGTCATGCTATACAGTAGGACCTTTTATTGTATCTGTTTTATATGTAGCAGTGTGTATATGTCATGCTTTATAGTAGGACCTTTTTGTGTGTCTGTTTTATATGTAGCAGTGTGTATATGTCATGCTATACAGTAGGACCTTTTATTGTATCTGTTTTATATGTAGCAGTGTGTATATGTCATGCTTTATAGTAGGACCTTTTTGTGTATCTGTTTTATATGTAGCAGTGTGTATATGTCATGCTTTATAGTAGGATCTTTTATTGTATCTGTTTTATATGTAGCAGTGTGTATATGTCATGCTTTATAGTAGGATCTTTTATTGTATCTGTTTTATATGTAGCAGTGTGTATATGTCATGCTTTATAGTAGGACCTTTTATTGTATCTGTTTTATATGTAGCAGTGTGTATATGTCATGCTTTATAGTAGGATCTTTTATTGTATCTGTTTTATATGTAGCAGTGTGTATATGTCATGCTATACAGTAGGACCTTTTTGTGTATCTATTTTATATGTAGCAGTGTGTATATGTGAATTCCAAACTCCTGATTTATCCCGCGCTCCCACTCCCTTTCCTGTTTGGTAACCATGCATTCGTTTTTTATGTCTGTGATTAGACTTCTTAATTTTGCTAAGCTGCTGGTGTAAGTAGTAGCTCCTTGATGTTTTAATTTGTGTACACATGATTCTCAGAAAGAGAGCAGCTTTTCATCTGAACAAGAATCATTTTTTCCCCTCTTTTGTGAAATTCCAGCTTGTGTCTTTTTGCTCAGTTATCTGGTAGGTTATTTATGTTTTCACATTGGTTTATGACTTCTGTTTTTGTTTTTTTAAATGTATTTATTTGACTGTGCCAGGTCTTAGTTGCGGTGTGTGGGATCTTGTTCCCTGACCTGGGATTGAACCTGGGCCCCTGCATTGGGAACATGGAGTCTTAGCCTCTGGACCACCAGGGAAGTCCAGTTTATGAGTTCTTTATATATTCTGAATACTTATCCTTTGTTGGATGTATGTGCTACAGATATCGCTTCTTAATTGGTAGCTTGTCTTTTAACTTTATTTGTGATGCATTTGGAAAACGAATTCCTATTATTTTTGTATTGTCTTTATTATGCTTCCCAATGCTGACAGCTGCGCCCTTCACTGACAGAAGCAGCCATCACTCCTGGCAGGCTCGTCTCAGACGCCTGGGACGCAAACACAAACATAAGTAGAATTTCCTGCAGGGACCTACTTTTTTAAAAACTGCTGATTCTCAGATCACTGCATCAACCCACAGCACAACTGACAACTCAGACTTTTCCCTAAGAGTAGCTTCCAGCTCCGATCTAAACCCAGTCAGTCCACAGATGGCAACCTCAGGTCAAAAGGTTCTTAATTTTACTGTGACAGGATTTCTGTGTTTTCTTTCCTGGTTAGAAATACACTATTTTAAAAGACTGGAGGATAGATGATTTATAATGTTGTGTTAATTTCTGTGTACAGCAAGCAGGGTGACTTAGTTATATAAATATTCTTTTTCATATTCTTTTCTGTTACAGTTTATTGCAGGATATTGAATATAATTCCCTGTGCTATACAGTAGGACTTTGTTGTTTATCTGTCCTATATATAATAGTTTGCGTCTGCTAATCCCAAATTCTCAATCCAGCCCTCCCTCACACCCCCTCCACAAGTCTGTTCTCTGCGTCTATTAGTCTGTTTGTGTTTCATACATAAGTTCATTTTAAATATGCATCATTGTTTAGATTCCACATATAAGTTTTATCATATGGTATTTGTCTCTTGTCTGACTTACTTCGCTTTGTATGATCATCTCTAGGTCCATCTGTGTAGCGGCAAATGGCATTATTTCTTTTTTTGTGGCTGAGTAGTATTCCATTGTGTGTATGTACCATGTCTTCTTTATCCATTCATCTGCTAATGGACATTTAGGTTGCTTCTGGGTCTTGGCTGCTGTAAATAGTGCTTCTATGAACACAGGGGTGCATGTACCTTTTTGAATGATAGTTTTGCCTGGACGTATGCCCAGGAGTGGGTTTGTTGGATCATACAAACAATGTATGTGTTTAGTTTCTGAGGAACCTCCACACTAATAGTGTAAGAGAGTTCCCCTTAGAAGGATATTCTTTATTTTCTGCTGAAAGTTCCAGATGTTTACCTTTCTGAATGAAGTCCTTACTCTTTCTGGACTTTTGTAGGTGTGTTGTGAGGTAGGGATTCAATATCCTTTAGTGTTTCCTGCACTGGTTTCCCAAGCATGAAGAGGAATGGAAACACTCCAGCTCCTTCCACAGTTATGGGCATGTGCGTGGTGTTCTGTAAGGGTAGGTTATTGCTATTGTGACCTTCAGTCACCTGGTTTTTCTGTTGATGAGTGCATTTCTTTATGAAATCATTAACGCGTGTATTTTAGGAAAGACAATTGAGGCAGATTTGTGTTGGTTAAGAAACCAACCTGTCCTCCACAAAACTCTGACCTAGTATTGTCAGAAACTTGATCTGTGAGTTTAATCAAAGGGTAAATCGTAATTAATGAATTAGTTGATTTGAGCATCTGTCTCCTTTTGGATGTGGTTGGTGATTCAGAATTTCTCTGGCATCTTACAGAGTACCTTCTACCTCTGCCCTCAGATAATTAGATAGTCTTTTCTTAGAAGGTTCATCTCATTCCTTGGAATTTGCTTATTCAGCTTTGTATTGCCAGAGATGTACCCTCTAAATACATGAAGACAGGGGCTGGGGCTTCAACCCGGATGCTGGAAGCTCTCCTGAAGTTCATTCCTGCTTGAATATCTTGGAGCAGATTGTTCAGGTTGCCCAGAAATCTTGCTTTGGGGGACTTTTCCAATTTCTCAGCTGTGCTGTAGTGGAAACGAGAAGCAGAGAAGTACTTCTTGGAAAATGAAAACTGCTTGGCCATACTTCTGGGACACATTGAGGGCACACAATGAAATCTGGAAAGTAAAACATGAAACTTTATAAGGTGAGCATAGAAATCACCATAAACATTGGAGGAATGTTGTCAGTTATATGGCTGAGAATGGCTGCCCGTTTATTGCTCGGGTGTGGTCAGGGAAATCCACTCTGAGGCTGGAGGGCTCTTGGGCAGAAGGCAGGTGGAACCATGGGCTGCTGTTTGTACCAGGAAACAGACACCCCAGTGCCCGGGAGAGCAGCCTTCAGCCTGGGTTGCAAAGTTGCATTCCATGCTTGAGGCTTTTCAGAGGTGCTCAAGCACCTTTTGGAGGTAAATTTGTTAACCTCCTGCCAATTCCCAGGGAGGTGGAAAGATGGAAAGATTCCCGATGAAGAAGGACCTTTCTCTCTTCTCCTTCCTCGGTGTTGTCCTTATGGACTTCTGGAATGGATTCTGTAGCAGATGTTGGTAGCCTGCCCTGGATCCCCTCTCCTGGCCCTGTGTGCCCCACGTTTGGCTGCCTCAGGGCCAGTTGCTAACACCTCATGCCTGGACTTCACTGGAAGATTCTGCCTTGCTGGAGAGCAGCTCCATTCCTTGGAGACGACTGGAAGGAAACATCTCATTCCCTACCTTGGGGTGCCCTGTACTGAGTGGTTGACATCAGCGACTGATGTCAGTGATTGGGGTATAAAACCCAGCCCTTAGCCTCCGGGCAGCACAAAGTCTATAGTACAGTTAACTCCAGAGCTCCCTGCCAGATCAGACCGCAGCTGGCCTGCTCTCAGCCCTCACCTTTTCCTGTCCAAGCAACTTCCTTCACTTCATTACAAGTTTCTCTTCAGAGCTCTTTCTCCAGCACCCACTGGTGCAAGAATTGCCACATCAGGCTCTTCTTCTAGGGAGCACGACCCAAGACAGACTCGTCTGTCTCTGCTCTCTGGCCGTCACACTCGGCTCTGTCTGTGGAATCTTTACATCGGAGTCTCTTCTGCCCCATGAGGTTGTTCGGAGGGCTGATTTCATGTCTTGCCCATCTTTAGACTTCCACCATCCTCCTAGCTCCAAGCCCCATTCACCCTCACACCTTAATCATTGCACTCGTATTTCTTGTCTTGGCTTCATAGCAATGACATCTCCTTGAATTGCTGAAGCCAGAAATTTTGTGACTCTGTCTCATTCTCTGCCCAGTACTTAAACAGCCACCTGAGCCCTCACTGCCCCTCCACCCTGTTCTTCCTGCCCTTTACCTTGGTTTAGATGCTCCTCACTCTGGCCTGGATACTCATGGTCATCTTCTTAATGGCCTCCCTGAAACCAAGCTTGTATTCTTCAGCACCATCTCCGTGGGGACCATCCCAAAGCCAATGGAATCCTTAAAGCTCTAAGCAACTTTCCATGATCTCCAATCAAGTACATGCTCTCGTACAGCAGTACCCAATACTCAGCCCCAGTGTTCTACCCCCCATCTCGCTTCCTGTCTGACACCTCCCAACCCCCCACTGCCTGGCAGGTGCTGTGGTTTTGTTTTGTTTTGGTTTGTTTTGCTGTGCTGAATAGCTTGTGGTAATCTTAGTTCCTTGACCAGGGATCAAACCTGTGCCCTTGGCAGTAGAGGCATGAAATCCTAATCACGGACCACCAGGGAGGTCCAAGGTGCTCTGTCCTTTGATAACGGCTCATGTGCTGTACACAGGCAGGAACTGTTACCACCTTGTCCCCTTCTGTGGTGGTACTTTTCACATGGCAGGTTGGTCCATCTGCCCATGATACTGAAGCCAAGTCTTACTTATTATTGTGTCTATAATAGGAAGCCCCATATTTTGTACACAGGAGGCAGGAAGTAGAAAAAAAAATTAAAAGTTTATTTTGAATATGAAGAGAATGTATGTGTATAACTGAGTCACTTTGCTGTACAGTAGAGATTGGCACAACACTGTAAATCAACTCTACTTCAATTAAAAAATAAATTTATTCAGGTAGAGTTGATTTAAAAAAATTATTTACCTTTGACTGTGCTAGGTCTTCATTAAGGTGCGTGGGCTTCTCACTGTGGTGGCTTCTCTTGCTGAGGCGTATGGGCTTAGTTGCCCTAGGACATGTGGGATCTTCTCGGACCATCGATCGAACCTGTGTCCCCTGTATTGGCATGCGGATTCTCATCCACTCGACGACCAGGGATATCCTACAAACTTTTTAATTGAGTGGTCTCTAATCTTTTTTGTTATTAGTAAAATAAAAATTTTGAGTTCCTCCTCCCTACTTAATACTTGATAGTGTCTGCTGTTTCAGGAGGTACCTCATAGCAGAGAGTAGTCTGAATTCAGTTATGCATTTCAGTAATTTGGATTTTATTAGTTACCGTAGGATCCGCAGGCTTTTGAAAAATAACCATATATATAATACATTATTCCCATCAGACAAGGGTCACAAGAGCAAACGTTTTGCAGAGCATAGGCCCTCCAGCTCCAGGTCAAGGGTGGCAGTCTTGGGGTCCTGAGTGGTCAGGAAGATGGGCTGTGGGTCCACACCCCACATCGGACGGGGGAGCTGCTGCTCAGCTCTGGCCTCTCGTTGCCGCGGGTTCCATGTGGACCTGAGGTTGACATCCTTGGGTGTTTTAAGAGGAACCAGGTGTGGATTTTTGTGAGAAGCTCTTATTTTTTAAAGATAGGCATCTGGTTCAAAATTCAAAAACAAACCAAAAGAGGACACAAAAGCCAAAATAAAGCGAAACACCATTTTCTGGCCCAAACCAAGTGGACTAGTGGACTTGAGTCCTGGATCCTGTGTCTCCTGCTGACTGTCACTGAAGCTCTGGTCTGCATGGTCTCCAGAGCACGTCTGCGGGAACTCTGGGTGCCCTGGTCACTGGTGCTAGCGGGACCGTAGCGTAGACCTAAGTCCCTGGTGGGGTTTTGACCCCTCTCTGGCTGACGTGGAAGGGCAGTTTAGGGAATTACCTTCTGCATGGTGACTCCCAGGCCCGCTTTGTGGGTGTGGCTTGTTCCCTGTTCATGTAAAGCCACCATCCTGGCCGGGATGGGGCTTGTCTCTAAGTGACACGTGGGTGTCACTCATGGGATTTATTTTCAGATCACCATTTGGTTTCTTGATGTGTTTGATGGTAAAGTGGTGGAGGGTGGACCTGCCCTTTCTACTAAAGCCCAAGCTCTGGATTTTTCTAAGTAAATATGTGTGGGCATTAGAGTTGCCTTTAAATCTATCCAAGGTTGGGTGAGAATGACAGGGGACCATTGGGAAGTGAGGGCCACTATAGGGAAGAAGGTGGTTTTATACAAATCTTTCTCTCCATGTGTCTTTATGTGAATATATTAGTGCTTTAGCAGGTCTGTTAATTTAGAATAGGGATTTCCATTTGAAAACTTATTTTGATAGAAGCTAACCTCTCAGATCATCTAGTCTGGTCACATTCTTTTTTAAAAATTTATGTAATTGGAGGATAATTGCTTTACAAAGTTGTGTTGGTTTCTGCTGTACAACAGTGTGAATCAGCCGTAAGCTGTCCCACCCCTTCTAGGTTGTCACAGGGCAGCAGGTTGAGCTCCCTGTGTTATACAGCGACTTCCCACTGCTGCTGCTGCTGCTGCATCACTTCAGTCGTGTCCGACTCTGTGTGACCCCATAGGTGGAAGCCCACCAGGCTCCCCCGTCCCTGGGATTTTCCAGGCAAGAATACTGGAGTGGGTTGCCGTTTCCTTCTCCAGTGCATGAAAGTGAAAGTGAAGTTGCTCAGTCGTGTCCGACTCCTAACGACCCCATGGACTGCAGCCTACCAGGCCCCTCCGTCCATGGGATTCTCCAGGCAAGAGTACTGGAGTGGGGTGCCATTGCCCGCTAGCTGTCTGTTTCACATATGGTGATGTGAATGTTTCAGTGCTACTCTCGGTCCCACTGTCTCCTTCCCCACTGTGTCTACCTTCTTGAAAAGAAAGTTGTTACCACATGCAGTTTAAAAACAGTTCTATTCTTCTGTTCACTTTTAATTTTGATAATATTTTATTACAATTTTTACAATTTTAAACTTTAATAATTTAGGTTCTTTTTATATTAAAACATTACATTTGGCATTCCTGGTGAGAATGCAGATTGATATGACACCAATGGCAGACAGATGTACAGTCTTTGTAAAAAAATATTTATTTTTTTTATTTGACTGTGCTGGGCCTTAGTTGCCAAAGATCCTTAGCATGCAGGATCTTTGATCTTCGTTGCAGCCTGGGAGATCTTTAGTTGTGGCATATGAATTCTTAGTTGCAGCATGTGGGATCTGGTTCCCTGACCAGGGATTGAACCTGGGTCCCCTGCATTGATTGGGAGTGCAGAGTCTTAGCCACTGGACCATGAGGGAAGTCCCAGATGTACAGTCTTTATCAACCGTAAGAGTGTTCATGTGGTTTGACCCAGTGATTCTAATATATCGTCTGATGGCATCAGAGACGTCCACCAGAATAATAATAACGCATGGAGATGCTCATTGATGTTATCTATAACCATGAAAAATGGGGAGTAGCCCAAATAGGGGCATCGTTCAGGAAGTTATGCTTCACCTGATGAAAATCTGTTCAGATATTAAATGGTGTTTCTGAAGAACTTTTACTGACAGCAGAGTTCATGCTCCTAAAATAATGTCAAGTGGGAAAAAGCTGGTGTCAGTGAAAATGTCCATCTGTGTCTGACTCTGAATGTGTCTAACTGGACAGTAAGATTTTAATGGCATACTCCAAAACATTAACAAGGGTTTTCTTTGGCTGGTATAATTATTCTTCAGCGTTTCCTCAGTGAATGCCTATTGCTTTTATAATCAGGAAAAAATTAATTTTTCCTTTTAAACTGTTAAAAAACTATCTGTTGTGTGACCCAGCAGTCCTGCTCCTAGGTGTGTACCCGAAAGAATTGGCAGCAGGCAGTTGAACAGACACTTGTATGACAGTGTTCACTGCAGCACTAGTCACAAGAGCCGAAACGTAGAAACAACCCAAGTGTCCAGCCGATGACTGGAGGAGCAAAATGGGGTCCCTCCACGTAACGGACTATGATTCACCATGGGCTGGTCGGGTTCTGATGCACGCTACAGTGTGGAGGGAGCTTGAATGCACTGTGCTAAGTCAGATAAGCCAGCCACAAAAGGACAAATGCTATAGGACTCCACTTCTATGAAACTCCTAGAGGCAGAGGTCACCACGGGCTTGGGGAGGGGAATGGGGAGTTACTGCTAAATGGGTGCAGAGGTTCTGTTTGGGGTGATGAAGTTTTGGAGGACTCCCCTGGTGGTCCTGTGGTTAAGACTCCGCTGACAGTGAAGGAGGCATAGGTTCTAGTCCTGGTTGGGGAACTAAGATCCTGTATGCCCTGATCACAGCTAAAAGATTGAAAACAGAAAAGTTTTGGGAATAGATAATAGTGATGGTTACACAAGACTTTGAATATAACTAATGCCATATAATTATACACCTACAAATGGTTAAATGGAAAATTTTATAATATTCATTGTTGCTGTTGTTCAGCTGCGAAGTTGTGTCTGACTCTTTGAGACCCCATGGACTGCAGCATACCAGGCTTCCCTGTCCTTCACTATCTCCTGGAGTTTGCTCAGATTCATGTCCTTTGAATCAGTGATGCTATCTAACCATCGCATCACCATAGAAATATTCAGAAAAGACAAAACTGTGTTGGCTGATTGGACCATGTATTTGCTTTGATTGACAGTGGCTGTCAGTCATGGTTCATTTATCTCCATTTTTGTGTCTCACTTTGACACCACAAATATCCGTGTGCTGTAAATGTGTTTTGAAGGTTTTGGGTGCCAGGCTCAGGTCTAGATAATAGAGCCAGGGGCTTCATGAGGCATCTAGGAGGGTTTAAGAGATTTATAAAGGGAAAGGTGTTACTCTTTATCTCGGGCCATATATTGAGTTTTTGCCAGGGAGGAGAAGGAAGAAAGGAAAGGTTTGGTGATAACTGGCAGCCCATAACAGTTCTGGAATATTCAAAAGTATTGTGGCAAATCAGACAGCCCTTGAAGAAATACAGCCAGTGCATTTGTGCTTCGGAAATTTCATTTGGCAGCAAGAAGTGCTGAAGGAAGAGCTTTACTTATATTCTCTGCTTCCTGATATTTGAGGAATTCATTTCACTTGCAACTTCACGAGTGCATTTTCTCTCCCTTGTGAGGGGGAGGCGGCGCCCTGCCGAGACTCGAGAGAAGGTGGGTGGCGGAGGCTGCTTCTCCTAAAGGTGACTTCTTAGCCATCCATCTAAAAACGCTTATGGAAAGTAAGCCGTTAGGGTCAGCCGGGATCTTCAGCAGGCAAGCAGCCAGATCCCTCTCAGGGGAGTCTGAAGTGTCTAGACATGATGCTTTTGAACTCTGGGTACATTTCCAGATCATTGTTCAGCTCTTCGCTGCTTCCGTTGGAATTTACACAGTTCACAGAGGTCTGTTGGACGAACGTTCAGCTCCCTTAAGTCAACTGAACAAGTGACCACTTTTCTGTTCATGGAAGAGTCTTGTGTCTTCCGTGTGCCTTCCCTGAGATTTATTTTTACCCAAGATGACTCTCATTTTCCTTGTCTCTGAGCTTTTGGAGTAAGAGCTAGCTAGGTTTGTGTGTATTACTTTTCTGTTTTGTTTGCAGCAGACTCTGATATAATACAGTCTCCTGTGCCTAAGTGGTTATTGAAGTGTTCAATGTCAAATATTTATTTTTTTGTTTTGAAGTTATTTCTCCTTCAGTATTAATATTGTAAGTTTCCATCTCTCCATGTTTAGCTTGAGGAGAAAACATGCTTTGAGTATTTCACTTTCTCATTGAACAAACGTTGAGGATTTGCCCTCCTCAGTTCTCGGCCCATCTAGCAGTGACTAGCTCTCAGGCTCTATCCTCAGGGAGTTTATGTCCTGGGGAAGCAGATGGACAAGTACATTTCGGAGTCAAAGGGGTTGTGGTATCAATAAGCACAGAGTGTGATACGAGCCCAAGAAAGGTGTCTAATTTAATGTTGAGTGATTGGGAGGACTTCCTGGAGGAAGTGACATTCACAGAGTTCTTTTTTTAAAGTTTTTTTTTTCTTTGATGTGGACCACTTTTAAAGTCTCTATTGAATTTGTTACAGTATTGCTTCTTATTCTTCTTTTTTGTTTTGTTTTGTTTTGTTTTTCTGGTCACAACACATGTGGGATCTTAGCCTTCAACCAGGGATCGAATCTGCACCCCCTACACTAGAAGGCAAAATCTTAAGCAGTGGACCACCAGGGAAGTCCCCCACATTGAGTCTTGAAAGCTAATAGGAGTCAGCCACATCAAGGGTTGTGGGGTTGTGTAAAGTGGAGGAGGCCGGGGTGAAAGGGGACATCATTCATTTGGGAAGATTTAAGAACTTCAGTGTGAGAGTAGCATAGCCCATAAGGGAGGGTCAGGGAAGGAGGGTTAAGAGTGAATATTGGAGAGATAGGTAGGTACGACCTTCTGAAGGTCACAGGACTTTCAGAAAAAATGTAAGCAGAGAAATAATTTGATCAGATTTTAATTTTTTTTTTCCCCACTCTGTGCAGTCCTGTAGGATCTTAGTTTCCTGACCAGGTAGCGAACCCATGCCCCCTGCAGTTGAACCATGGAGTCCTAACCACTGGACTGCCAGGGAATTCCGATTTTAATTCCAGATTTTAAAACTTACTCTATCTGGAGACACACATAGTTACAAATAAATAAATACATATATATGTGTGTGTGTATATGCATATATATGTATGAGGTAATATAATTGTGTACAGTAAAATGGCCAGATTTTAGTCATTGGCCAGTTTGATTGATGAGTTTTGACAGTTGTATACACTCATGTTACCACCACCCCGAACCAGATATGGAACATCTCCGTTGTTTCAGACATTTCCTCCATGTCCCTTTCCATTCAATCACCCAACCTTCCCCGCCCCCCACCACCCCTACCCTGGCCACTTTATGACTTTTATCTCCAATTGTGTCTTTCTTAGAGTTCACATAAATGATGTCACACAGTACAGGCTCTGTTGTGTCTGACATTTTTTCAGCCAACATAATTTGAAAGTCATCCACATCATTGCATTTGTAAGTAGAACCTCCTTTTTATTGCTGAATTCGTTATTGCTAAGTTAGTTACTGCTGATTCCATTGTATGGATGAACCACAGTTCATCCAGTCTTCAGTTGGACATTGGGGTTGCTTTTAGTTACTGGTTTTGATAAACAAGGTGCTATAAATGTTCTTATGCAAGTCCTTTTTGGGGGGAATTATATTTCATTTCTCTTGGGTAAATAACAGTGGGATTTCTAGGTCTGCTTATCTTCTAAAGAATATATATGAGTTGGAGGGCAACAGGGAGGCTATGGTGTATGGTCCAACTGAGAGATAGAAGTATCCAGAAATAAATCCTGGAGGTGGAGCATGGTGAATAAAATCCCTGTACTGAGGAAGTTGAATAAACAGGAGGAGGTGATGAACAAGATGGAGATGAGAGATGAAAGGCTCACTGGCTGTGGGAATGAATGACAGTGTTTTCTCTGAGCCAGTGAAGGGATGCAGGAGGGGCAGAGGAGGGGAGGGGCAACAGGCTTCATTTGGGACAGTTAGGTTTGAGATACTTGGCAGCAGGAGAGAGGGCCAAGAGGCCATGGGCTCTATGAATCTGGAGGCTGGAAGAGCAACCTGGCCAGCAGGGAAGGAGCAGACAGTGGTCACCATGGAGAAGGTAACAGAGGCCATGGGAGTAGAGGAGACGACTGGCTATGGGAGAAAGACCCACCCAAAACGGGGAGAAGATATGGTAACATCTCACCAATGGTGCAGCACTTGGTTTCTGAGTATATGAAAGAACTGCTTAATGTCAATAAGACAAAGGTGACAATCTAATAGAAAATGGATAAATGGTGTGTGTGTACTCTGTGCAAACATGTGACAGATCCACTTGGATTTGTGCTCAGGAACAGAATTATTGCCCTTCTAGAGAGGATGTTCATTATTATCACAACCTCCATAGAAAAACAGTTTGTTGGATGCTGTAATAATAATGAACGTCCTCTCTAGAAGGGTGATAATTCTGCTGCTGAGCACAAATTCAAGTGGATGTGTCACACGTTTGCACAGAGTATACACACACACCAGGGTTAACAGTGACGTTGTTTCTATGCACACGAATGTGCGGGCAGCCCAAGGGTCCACCAACTACAGAATGAATGAATTGTGCTGTAGAACAGGATGCATGAATCCCACAAACATAATGTTAGGGGGACAAAAGCAAGTTGCAGAAGAGCACGTAAAACATTTTAAACTTGAGTAATGTATTATATATTGCTTAAGGATTCACATCCAAACACAGTAAAATTGGGGGGAAATGTTAAATTGGAGTTGTGGTTTCCTCAAGAAGTCTGGGAGGGGTGCCTTCGAGGTTCCCTGCTCTTATCTGGTTGATAATGCTTTGTTTTCTTGATAGGTGCTGAGTACTTGCGTGTTCATTGTGTGTCTCTCTGCCTTTTTGGCATTGCTGGGTGATTTTAAAAGGGTGGGAACCCAGGACAGAATCTTGGGAGCACCCGCATGTAAAGCAGTGGAATTTAAAGTATTCATTTTCTTTTTTGGCTGTGCTGCATAGCTTGTGGGACCTTAGTTCTCAGACTGGGATTGAAACCTGGCCCTCAGCAGTCGAAGTGCAGAGTCCTAACCTCAGGACCATCAGGGAATTCCCAATTTAAAGTGTTCTGACTCTGACTCACAGAAAGAAATATTTTCTGTTCCACATATACATATGTAGACAAGTTCCAACAAGATGCAGAGACTAATGTTTAATGAAAGGTCTTTATTCTTTCTTAGGAGATATATCCTAGTAGTTTCTATTTTATTTCATTTTCTTAAAAAAAAAATACTTGGGTTGCAACTCTCTATGCCAGTGGTTCTCAAATGGGAGTGATGCTAGTTTGATGATGTCTGGAGACATATTTGCTCTATGTGACTGGCATCTGGTGAGTATATACTTGGGATGCTGCTAAACAGCTTCTAAGGCACAGGGTGGCCCCTGCAACAAAGAACCATGTGGCTAAAATGTCAGTAACACCAAGGTTGAGAAACTCTGCTCTGAGTTGATTTCTTGAAGGTTGAAGACTTACAGTTTGAAAAGCAGTGATGGAGGCAGGGGAAAAAGATGGGTCAGCCAGATACAAGGACAAGCAGGAGCGTGCGTGGGACTAGGAAGTAGAGAGAGGAATAAGGGAGGTCGGTCTGAAATGTGCTGGTGGAGTTTGGCAGCTAAAACCCGGCTGGTGTGAGTTTTGCCGGAGGTGCGGGGAAGGAGGCCAGAGTTAGCACCTTGGTGTTGAATGTCCTGGAGAAGGGCACAGAGGAGGTGATGGAATTTGGCTGGGTGAGTGTATATGGAGCACAGGGTAATTGAAATCCTTGGCCAATGAGTGGTCAATGGGAAATGGAGGAGGAAGGAGATAGAGACAAAGAACTCAACAGAAGGAGAAAGCAGAGGGACCAGCAGATTGGAACATCAGGTTAAATGGGGGAGTTGGTGTAGTCAGTGAAGCTATGAGAGAGATCTGAAGGGAAGGAGTTTATAGAGGATGAGAAGAGGTGGAGTGAGGTGTTTGGAGGTCTGGCCAGAGGTGGAGCCGTTCCGAGTGGTGATGGGAAGGTCCAGGATGGATCTTTGGGAGGATAGCAGTAATGCAGAGGAGAAGCTTACAGAATGAGGACAAGCAGTCAACGAGGCAGAGTGCTTGGGGGCTTCTAAGGTCGCTCAGAATGACAGATGGACTTGGTGTCTCAAAGAGGATGAGCCAGGCGGCAAGGTCTTCAACTGATGGGAGAGAAGGACTATTAGGTAGAAGGAAGTGTCACCCAAGGGTGGAAGCTCTTGGTTTGGCTTTGTGGGAGAAGAAGAGGGCGTGGTGTGCTGCCATCAAAAGTGGCCATTTCAGCCAACGTAGGAACAGAGGTTGGGGGAAGAGGTGGTTCCGAGGGGTATGGAAACAGGAATCGAGATGGGAATCAGGATGGGGATATGGGCGTAAGATTGTGAAAGAGGATGGCTGGGGGCAGGAAGGAGCTTCAGCTTGGTGTAGGGCAGAGAGGCATGATGGGAACAAGTAGCCGTGTGGTTCTCTAGCTCCCCTGGTGGTTGGGAGAATCCCATCTCCTCTCTGGAAGCAATGTGGGAAGTGTTCTGCTAGACCTAAAGTGAGGCTGTCCTAATTTCTGACTTGGAGCGAGTTGGCTATGCCTTCTCTTTTGTGAGTGATGAGCCTCTAAAGAGGATGGAGAATCCATACGGCCAGGACTTGACACTCAAAGGTCTTTTATGGCATCTGAATGTTTCATGGTCCTTTGACTTTCTGGAGGCCTGTCTACTGGAGATGTGAATATTCCCAACTGCTTTTTTTTTTTTTTCTGGTTTCTAGAAAACAGGAGCACAGGAAGACTGAATGGAGCACAGTTCCATTCAGTGTCTCTGTAAAGTGGTGTTTCAGGAAGGGGGACCCCTTCCAGGGCCCGAGAATGGGCTCTTGTCTAACACTTGGAAATGAATTGTCCAAGGAGATACATGAGCTGACAAAGCAAAAGATTTTATTGGAAAGGGTGCCTGGGAGGAGAGTGATAGGGTAAGAGAACCCAGGAGAACTGCTCTGCCACGTGGCTTGCAGTCTCGGGTTTTATTTTGATTGGATTAATTTCCAGGTTGTCTTTGCCATTCATTCTGACGGAGTCCTTCCTGGTGGCGCACGCATTGCTCAGCCAAGATGGATGGCAGCGAGAAGGATTCTTGGAGGTGGTCAGATACATGGTGTCTCCTTTGGACCTTTCCGGAACTCTTCTGGTTGGTGGTGGCTTACTAGTTTCATGTTCCTTACTAGGACCTCCTGTCGTAAAATAACTCATGCAAATGGTTACTGTGGTGACTGGCCAGGGTGGGCAGTTTCAGGCAGTGTGCTTTTCCTAACAGTGTGATAGCCATGTCTGGTTCTTTCAAGTCACTAGTGAATAAACCTTTCCTGTTACAGAGAATGGAGTTCCACTGGGGAGCTGCAACACATTTTCCTTTAATGGCTTAAATGAAGTGTTGCCTTTTTCCATGAAATTTTTATATATTTGACCTATTTAATTTTTTTCCTTCAGGAAGTAAAAGATGGCATTTTCTTACCTCTCTCCCAGAAAAGAGAAACATTGGATTTTTTGGCAAGGAAATACGATGGGTTCTGTGGAAAATTGATGGGCTTTGAAAATGAGAAAAACGTAGTCTTCCCCTCTTTTAAAAAAAAATATCAAAGTGAATTAAAAGAAATGATTATCTTAATAGAACTAGGTATGACTGAGTGGCTTTCTTTCAAAAGCTTTAGTATCAGGATGAAAAATTATCCTTTGAATGCTTTTCCTGTGTTTTCCCTAAAAATATGAAAATTTCTTCTTGGAAACAGCACTGGCATCTGTAACAGCATTTAATTAACAGCAGCCTCCGTCAGTTATCAAAGAATGGTGTTACTGAGTCCAAGCTCTGTCTGCTCGCTGCATGACAGGCCAATAATTGGGAGATAGGTGTTGAGGCAAAGAATAGCAACTTTATTTGGAAAGCCGGGCGTCCGAGAAGATGGAGGAGTAGAGTCCTAGAGTACCATCTTATCAGGGTCTGGATGCCAGTTTCTTTTATGGAACAGAGAGGAGGGGAGACGTAGGTGGTGAGGAAGTAAAGTAAAATGGCCGCACGTCTTGCAAAAGATCTCCTGGCTTGGCCGGCCTCGGGGAGGGGATGTGGGGATGTGTTCATGTCTTCCTTCCGGCAGCCATTCACAGATGGGCAGGGTCAGAAGGTCTCCCTGTGAGCTAAACAAAGGCACTTTAGTTGAACATTCAGGCAGAGGGGCAGGGTTCCCCACACAGGCCGTTATGCATGCTTACAGCTACAGACAGCATCCTTTTAGTGAGTGTAGTAGCAAAAGCAACGGAAAGCAAAGGCTGAAGGAAACAGATCCAACATGGAGTCAGGTTTTGTTCTTCCCTGTTACAACGGTGGTGGAAAAAAATTGCGTAAAAATTTTATAGAAGTAAAAATTGTATAGAAGGGCTTCACTGGTGGCTCAGGGGTAAAGAATCTGCCTCCCCATGCAGGAGACATGGATTCGACCCCTGATCCAGGAAGATGCCACATGTCATGGAGCAACTAAGCCTGTGTACCACAGTATTGAGCCTGTGCTCTGGAGTCTGGAAGCTGCAGCTTCTGAAGCCTGCATGCCCTCGAGCCTGTGCTCCACAACAAGAAAAGCCACTGGAGTGAGAAGCCGGTACAGCACAGCTAGAGAGGAGCCCCCACCTGCTGCAACTAGAGAATAGCCGATGCAGCAACAAAGACCCAGGACAGCCAGAAATAAATCAATAAATAGAAATTTTAAAAACTATAAAAAAATGTACAGGAAGAGCTCACTCAGTGCGAAACCTCAAATTGATCTGTTAGTGTAAGAAAATGGCAGAAGAAAGAAAAGTAATTAAAGCATGAGAACCTGAACCAAAAGGGAAGTGAAATCTTGGAGAAACTCCAGAATGGGCTTTTAAAGGCCAGGTTGAAATGTTCAGATGGGGAAAGTTACAGAATTTTTTTCAAAGTTCTGGAGTTGAAAAGGGATGGTCGAGAGAGGAGATGCCTATGAAGGCATAAAAGGGAAAGAAAGATTTTTCTCACCAGAATTGTGCTTCACATAAAAAATGAAAACACATCAACTCCTGATTGTAGAATTCTGTCACTCCGTTTGTTATTTCCAGAATGCTTTGTTTTAATGCAGCATATTCTCTCTACCTTAAGTATGAAAACAGACTCTTCCTTACAAGTATTTTTTCTTTATTTTGTTTCCAAAGCAGTATGTTCCAAGATCCGTTGCACCGAATGGTGTTTCAACAGGCTGTTCAAAGGAAATAGGGAACTTTGTGTTCAAATAAGTTTGAGAAGTGTTGTGTTAAAAGAAGTTAAACAGGTTTATTTACAGCACAATTTCTCAGCGACTTTCATATCAAACATGCATCTTTGAATTTCTAAGATACATGGGGTGGATCTTTTAAATTTCTAAATAACCATTCAGTCTCTTCTTTCTTTCTGGTACTCTGGTTTTGCTGTAGGTAGCAATGTACCTAGTTAGAAATTTTCACCTCCCTGGACTCCTTTACCACTAGAAGTGATCCAGTACTGGCCAAAATAAGATGTCAGTCAAGTCTTGCAGGCCATGTCTCCCAAGGAAAGCCATTGCTTTCTCGATAAACTAAGTACAAGGACACTGACACACACCTATGCATGGTCTGTTCTAAGTTTTCCTGCTGGAATGAGCACTAGCCAACGTGCACCAGGAAAACAAAAGCCATGTGCTAGAAGTGGCATATCAGGAAGACGGAAGCAGTTCTTGATGGCTTCCTGAAGCTGCTCCATGGGCCTTAGACATTCTATCTTAGACAAATTGTTCTGGTTCAAAATAAAGCCCTATTTGGTTAAACCGTTGTAGTTGAGTTTTTTGACATGTTGCTGTTCAGTTGCTAAGTTGTGTCCAGCTCTTCGTGACCCCATGCACTGCAGCAAGCCAGGCTTCCCTGTCCTTTACTATCTCCTGAAATTCGCTCAGACTCATGTCCATTGAGTCAGTGATGCCATCCAAACATCTCATCCTCTGTCTCCTCCTTCTCCTCCTGCCCTCAGTCTTTCCCAGCATCAGGTCTTTTCCAGTGAGTCGGCTCTTTGCATCAAGTGGCAAAAGTATTGTAGCTTCAGCTTCAACATCAGTCCTTCCAATGAATATCCAGGGTTGATTTCCTTCAGGATTGACTGATTTGATCTCTTTGCTGTCTGAGAGACTCACAAGATGTAGTTGAATGAAATCCTAATTAATATGAGGGTAATGTAGGAAGCAGTCTTTGAACTTGTTTAGACTGTGGGGACTTCTTTTGTTTTTGAAACTATATGGAAGACCCTTTGGGAAATTCTACCTTCAAGAAGAGAGGAGGGAGGGGTAAATTAGGAGTTTGGGATTGAGATGTACACACTACTGTGTATAAAACAGAAAAATAACAAGGATCTACTGTATGGCACAAGGAATTATATCCAATATCTTATAATAACCTATAATGGAAAAGAATCTGGAAAAGAATAGATTTATATGTATGTATCACTTTGTTATATATCTGAAACTAACACAATGCTATAAATCAAGTATACGCATTTTAATTTAAAAAATAAAGGAACAAAAGAATGTGGATACAAAGGTAGTCATGTATATTTAGCCCTTTTTCTACAAGTATGAATTTTCTGATGTTCTTTGTGGAATACATGTTTTGAATTTTGTTGTTTTTCCTTATCTCTGATCAGATGGTACCAGTATTCCATAAACACAGACTTGATAATGGATTGACTTTTGAACAGTAGTTTTTATATTTCTATCTTCTCCTGTCAACATCTTTTGGTACCTTCAAGTTAAACTTCCAGTCTCGATGGAGTTATGTGGGTGTGAATGTGTATTCTGGGTGTTTTTGTCCAAGTCTGAGGTAGATGCCAGGGCGTGTATCATCTGAGTCAAGAGCAGAGTATTGGGGCGTGGGGAGGGGTGGTTCACACAATAATTATTGGCTGGCAGCATTCGGATAAACTTTTAAAAGTCACCTTGATATATGAGTCATTCCTGAAACTCTCAATTAGTGGTTTTTCCACACCACCCCCCAGGCAGGTTAAGATAGATGCCAAATGAACAGGATGCTTTGGTTATGTGTTGCCTTTTTTTTTTTTTTTTTTATATCAGTACCTCTGAATCAAAGTTTTGTAAGGACCTGAGTGCTCATTTTTCTGTAGGGTTTTCAATAACATCTGCAAGTCTCAGTTATTTTTCTTAAGGATTTTGTGCTTTAGGATAGAGGTGATGTTATAAATGTAACTAACGTGATCTTATCCCTTGGGGGTTTCATGACCTTATTTTACTGGTTGTGGCTTATGTTTAATTTATTCTCTCTTCATTTTTATCATGAAGCGTAGCCCTTTGGGGCTTTTAAAACTTTTCACTCCTCACCTGTGTGGCTTCCTCCCAGTTCTTGAACAAGGGTTAGGGGTTGTGGTGAATGAGAGAAACTCCAAGGCATGAACATACAAAGATATAAGAATTCACAGGTGCAAATCTCTGCTTTAGTACAGCAAGTCCCCTACATACAAACCTTCAAGTTGCAAACTTCCAAAGGTGCAAAGGTCAGGTGTGAGAACTGCAGCTTGCTCTCCTTTTCCTGTTGATGACGATCCTTCAGCTCTACCATCTTCCACCTCCTCTCGCTCCTCTGGTCAGTAACCCTTCTTGCCTGTTCACTCAATGCCAGCCCCTGTATGCAAGCTGCTGTACTGTCCTACTGTACTGTAGCTATTATACAGTAAGATTAAATTTTTTTTTGTATTTGTGTATTTATGTTTGTTTTTATGTATTTTTTGTGTGAAAAGTATTATAAACCTATTACAGTACAGTGCTATAAAGCTGATTGTCTTAACTGGATACTTAGGCTAACTTTGTTGGTGCGCGTGTGCTCAGTTGTGTCCAACTCTTTGCGACCCCATGGACTGTGGCCCACCAGGCTCCTCTATGGAATTTTCCAGGCAAGAATACTGGAGTGGGTTGCTATTTCCTACTCCAGGGGAATCTTCCCGACCCAAGGATTGAACCCACGTCTCCTTATGTCCTGCACTGGTAGTTGGATTCTTTACTGCTGTGCCACCTGGGAAGCCCTCAGCTTTCTTGAATTTATGAATAAGTTGGACTTTCAGAAGCATTCTTGGAAAGAAACTTGTTCATATGTTAGGGACTTACTGTATTAGTGAAAGAATTCTACCATTGTCCATTCACTCAGACTCTTACCCAGATAAGGTGTTTCTGGTTAATTACTTCATACAAAATTTCCAGAAGAGCTGAATTAGAAAAGGCTGGAGATGAAGGGGCAGGCAGGTGTACCGATTGCCGCAGGAATGATGGTTACAGTTTAGTGGGTGACTCTGGAATGATCACAGGAGAAAGTCGGCCATCAGGGGCCATTTCATGAAGTGCTGGCCTTCTGTCCCTTCTAAACAGGCTGAGAGAGTTATATTAGTACAATAATAAAGTGGTTAAGGTGACCCTGGGCAATCAGGAGAAGCAAATTTGACATAGGTTATTCAGTTTATGAAGGCAGAAAGGTATGTAGGGTGTTTTAGACTCAGTTATTGGGAAATTTTACCAAACAAGGATTCAATTTGTATTTATTTGGCTGCAATGGGTCTTAGTTGCAGCACGCAGAATCTTTGGTTGTAGCATGTGGAATCTAGTTCCCTGACCAGAGATCGAACCCAGGCCCCTTGCATTGGGAGCACAGAGTCTTAGCCACTGGACCACCAGGGAAGTCCTCAAGCAAGGATTGGAGAGTGCAGATTCCTGTGAATCAGGAAGCATAAAAGATTTGTTTTAAGGGAAGCAGTTAAGTAGTTGGTGGCCCAGTTTTACTTTAGGAATTAAAAAGATTCTGTGGTTGAAAATATCTTCTAAATATTCTGGAGTTTCTCTTACATATAAATGGTCTTGGTTCTGATGATAGTTAAAGAAGTTTTAGGTTCAACTTTTGTAAAGAATACAGTTTTAATCTACTTTATTATTATTATTTTAATTCTTTTAATTTTTTTTTGTTGGAGTAAGTTGATTTACAGTATTGTGTTAATTTCAGGTGTACCACAAAATGAATCATTTGTGGCTCAGCTGGTAAAGAATCTGCCTGCAATGTGGGAGACTTGGGTTTGATCCCTGGGTTGGAAAGATCCCCTGGAGAAGGGAAAGGCTACTCACTCCAATATTCTGGCCTGAAGAATTCCATGGACTGTATAGTCCATGAGGTCGCAAAGAGTGGCCACGACTAAATGACTTTCACTTTCATACATATTTATATAATCCACTTTTTTTTTTAAGATTCTTTAGTCCCCCCCCATCCCTGAGACATTTTATTTTTATGTATTACATCCCTGGAAAAAGAATCCAAGGATTTTCCCTCCTGTATGTTTTTTGTCTTGCTTCTTCATGGTCCATGATGCCAGCTGAGGTGGTCAGTATAGTGAAACCAAACTGACGGACTGGGAGCAGATTATTCTGCCATTTTTCTAGATCCTTGAATTGCACATCAAACCTGGGGCTGCTCACTCCACACTTGTTTAGCTTGCCTGTGAGGTTCACAACAATTTTCCCAGCCCCTGATCATTGATGATTTCAAATTCACCGGTGTAACCATGTTTCGTCATCACAGTTAGAAACCTGATGGTGGCTTTGGAGCGCAGCCTAATAAAGACCTGGCGTTTGCCTCTCTCTTCAGCATTGTTGATACTCTTGAAATATCAACAGTGGACATTCATGTACACCATTCTGGCGGCACCAAAAGATGACAGAAAGAGAGATTCTACTGTAGATATCAAATGTCGGTGACTCAGGAATGGTCCAGAATTTGTGGCTTTTATTTCATCTTTGGTTTTGTATGTGGTTGAGGTTTTACGTTATTTCTCCTGCCTACTTCGGTACTGTTCATATGTTGGATTAATAACTTCTGCTTGAGAGTCACATTCAGAGTGATCTGTGTAACACTGTATCCATACTGCTCCTCAAGCCAATTCGTGAATCTTTATAGTATGCCTGTGTATTTTTCCTTGTCTTACATTACACTGACTCCTTGGGTGTGTTGGCTTTCTGAATATGTATATGGCAAATGGGCTGAAAATTTTCATGACCTCTTACTTCTGTCATCCAGAATTTGTAGTAACTTTATGAGGAAGTGAGCTGAAGTTTTAAATTTATTCCAGAGTTTCTCAACCTTAGCACAATTGGCATTTGGGCTGGGTGTCTTTGCTGTGGGGGTGTGATGTGTGTGTTGTAGGATGTTTAGGAGCGTCTCTCCACACACTAGATGCCAGTAGTCTCTGCCCGAGTTATGACAATCAAAGTGCTTCCAGACATTGCAAATATCCCCCGAGAAGCCAAAGTATCTGAGCTGAGAACCACTGGTTTATGATAGACAAAGAATGGCTTTTTGTTATTGTAAGAAAATGAACAAGCAATTGGATACTGCTATCTGTAGGACAATTCCAGCATAAAGCCAAGTGTACAGAGGGAACTTTCTTCAAAGAAAACATATAGGTGAAAAAGTAAATATAATACTATGTGGTAAAGGGTATCATAGATATAAAGATGAGGGAGTGGTTACCTCTGCAAGAAAGAGGTCAGCAGAAGCACAAAAATGGCGGAGAGGAATGAGTTGGTAATGGTTTTCACAACAGAGAAGTTCATCATGAATGAAGGTTCAATGACTCTGTATTGCAGTCTGCCTTACTGTGCTTCTTGTCCCAGCCTAGGTATTAATAGCATTCCTCTTACTCTCAGAAATGCTCTGTTTTGAACAAAACATGGTCACTCTGATAAGGGATTAGAGACTTGAGCACTCATGGACAAATGATGTATTGGAGGAGTAATGCATCCTCTGATATTGTCAGAGTATAGTTTGGGGGTGGAAGGAGATGTAGAGAATGGCTGAAGTTGGGACCAGATGCAGAGGGCCCTGAGAGATCTTGTATGCCATATTATGGAAATTGGATTTGCTCCATACATTCTAGGAACCGTGTCAAAGCTTCCACATGAGGCAGTGTTAGGAAGACAGCCACGGGGAAGATAAGCTTTCTGAGCCCTTGAGACATTTCAGTGTGATCCATATGGTCTGTGCATCTCCCAAACACTGCCTCTTAGAGAAAATAGTTCCCCGAGAAGTGATTCTTGGCCACATTTTGCTTGGTTACATCCAGGTACTGTTCCTGAGTCCAGGCTCATACTGCTCACTGCACGATAGGCCAGTAAATCCAGAGACAGGGTGTTAGGGCAAGGAATAGCGACTTTATTCAGAAAGTGAGCAGCCTGAGAAGGTGGTGGACTCATGTCCCAAAGAACCATCTTACCTGAATTAGAATTCAGGCTACTTTCAGACTGAAAGGAGAGGGTGTGGCAGGTAGTTGCAGCTTCTTGGTGCAGGAATCCTGCTACCCAGGTAGGTGTGGTCAGGGTGTTCCTGTAAACCACCACCAAGACAAATGTTATTCTCTATTCTGTAACTTTTTAATCTCTGTATGAATGGAAGAGTGTTAATACTTTTAAAGGTCAAATCTGGGAGGCAGACCCTTGAAAAAGGGCTGGTCGGTGTATTTCAGGCTGTAGGCAACGTTCTTTTAGAAAAGGTGCAGACTTGAAGCACAGGCACAGAGCACAAGGGTTACAGCTAATGGAACAGGTCCCGTGTGGAGTCAGATTTGTTACCTGGTACAGGACTGTTTACAGCTGGGTGACTTTCAACCGAGTTTCTTTAAGAAATAAGGAGACTTACAGCGGATTCATGTAGATTTTTCTTCCTGACTTATGAATAAAAAATGTTTCATTCTGTTACTGCAATTTGAATGGATGGCAACTATTTGAGAGAGAGAGAGAGAATGAGAATGAGTTTTCTAATTCAGTAGTTGGCAGAGCACACCCTATGTGTCAAATCTCGCCTGCTGCTTGTTGTCAGTAAAGTTTTATTGGAACAGAGCCATGGTCATTCATTCATTATTGTCTACGGCTATTGAGTGCTACAGAGGCAGTAAGGAGTTGTCTCAGATGCCCTACAGCCTGCAGTGCCTAAAATTACCATCTGGCCCTTAAGAGAAAAAGTTTGATCCAACTGAATAAGATAACTGTTCTTGTAAAATCACCAAATCACTCAAGTATTTTTCACGTCTTCACTCTGGTGAAGATAATTTCCAAATGGACTAAATTAGGCTGCTTTTGGTACCTATGTTTGTTCCAAGTGAGGCTGGTGTTTGCGGTCTTACGGTAGAAATGCTATCACCCAGGATTTATGAGAGAGCCATAATGCTCTAGAACTTGGCCTCTCTGTCTTCCAGGAGGTTTCGAATGTACTCACACTCCCTGTTACTGAGCCCATGCTGATGGACTGCGTGCATGGCGGGGCTGTGTGCATACCAGGGCTCACTCCACCCTGATGTCTCGAACACTGCTGCCCCATTGGCTTTGAGGCATGCCTGGCAGGATTTGTTTTTCAACTCCAGAGTTAAAGCCATAAAGGACCAATATATTTCACACTTCCAAATTTTTTTTTTTTAAAGAAAAGTGTTATTTTACATGAATTTGTGTGATAGAGAATATTTTTGGCTTTTAAAAATACAAGAGAAAAAAAGATAGTATTTGGTGGCCTCATGCCTTTCCTCCTCACAATCTTCTAGTCTCGCCTCATTTTAATGGCCATGTTTATTTGTTTACTGCCTTTCAAAGTGATGCTTGCACTCTGATTCATAACAGGCTACACAGTGGTGTTGGGTAGAAAGAGGACTTCTGAAGAGATAGCCAGGGACAGCTAGCTATTAGCCAGAGACAATGTTAATTAAGCAAAACTGGTGGCCTCCTGCCCCCTTTCCAAAACCAGGCTGGATAGCTTAGCTTTTTTGTGGGATTTGGCTGCTTGCCTGCAAGGATTCTCCAATAAAAGGAGAGTGGTTACCCAAGGAAACCAGTTCAGATAAATGCAGAATGCTTTTTTAGTGCTTTATGGTCTTTGCCCCTTGTTCTTTCTCTGTGAATTGTTCACACGAGGGTTTCCTTCATCTCACACTTGCTCCTTTAAAGTTTCAAGTGATTTTTATACCCTGTGAACCCCTCACATTAACTGCTTGAGATTTTTCTGGAAATTCCTGGTGTCACTAAAAATAGCTTCTGTTCTGTGCTCTGAAAAGTTCTTGTTGCTGATGGCTGGTAGCTGTATCTTGAAGTTAAGGAGTTTGGGCCAGATATGGGTGCATTTGTGAGAAAAAGAATTCCACTTCAAAGGAATTCCCCAGCAGTCTAGTAGTTAGGACTCAGTGCCGTCACTGCTGAGGACACGGGTTCTATCCTTGGTCAGGGATCTAAGACCCCTCAAACCACATGGCATAGCACGTGTGCACTCAGTCATGTCCAACTCTTTGAGACCCTGTGGACTCTAGCTTGCCAGGCTCCTCTGTCCGTGGGATTTTCCATGCAAGAATTCTAGAGTGAGCTGCCATTTCCTACACCAGATGGCATGGCCAAAAATTAAACAAAACAAAAAAACCTCAGTCACACACAAAAAAGCATTCCACCCCAGCAAGACGGAGCTACACGTGAAGCCAGGTGGACTGGGGACTAGGTCACTGTAACACTCGGAACACTGATAGCCCAGGTCCTTGGTCTGCCTTTCTTTTCTTTCCTCCTGCTTTTAAACAACTAATAGAATTTTTAAAGAGCACTTTTAGGTTGACAGAAATGCAGCTAGCACAGAGAGTTCCTGTATACTCCCCACACCACCCCCACAATTTCTCTATAATTAGCATCTTATTTAATGTGGTACATTTGTTACAACTAGTGAACCAGTATTGATACCTTATTTATATATTTATTTTTTGGCTCTGCCATGTAGCACGCGACATCTTAGTTCCCCGACCAAGGGTTGAACCCTTGTTCCTGCAGTAGACGTGTGGAGTCCTAACCACTGGCACCAGGAAAGTCCCGTTGACACCCCATTATTAACTAAAGTATATAGTTTTTTCAGATTTCTTTAGGTTTTTTTTTTTTTTTTTTTACCTCCTGTCCTTTTTCTGCTCCAGAATCCCATTATAGAGACCACATTTCATTTACTAGTCTTGTCTTGATTGTGACAGTTTTGTCAACTTTGGTTTTGATGACTTTGACGAGCTTGAAGAGTGCTGTCAGATATATTTCAAGATGCCCCATACTGGAATTTGTTTGATGTTTTCCTCATGGTTAGACTGGGGGTGGTGGGTTTTGAGAGGAAGAGCACAGAGATGAAGAGCCGCTTTCATCCCCTCATATCGAGGGGGTACATGTATGAACGTGATTTGTGACTGTTGCTGCTACCTTTGATTGCCAGGCTAGGAAGTAGTGACGGTCAGTTTTCTCTGCTGTGAAGCTTCTCTTTCTCCACCCTTCTCATCTCGTGCTCTTTAGAAGGAAGTCACTATGTGCAGAGAGGTATGCTCTACTTCCTCGAGGGAAGTGTATCTACATAATTTATTTAAAATTATTTTGCATGGGTGATTTATCTGATCTCTGTTTAATCATTTATTCATATCAGTGTGGAATCTTGGGTATTTACTCTTAATTTTGGGTGATGGTCCAGTATTACTTTATTTTGCTAAAATTGTTCCGACATTGACCTCTTTCAGTTGGCTTCTTTGTCATCTTAATGCGCCCCCAGTCTTGTGGACTTTTTTATTTGTTTTGGAGCACTTCCTTCCTTTCTGGCACTACAGGAACCTCCAGGCCCCTCTTGTGTATTTCCTGCTCCAGTCCTAGAAGCAGCCATTTCTCCCAGGAGCCCAGGTTTCTTTGATTGGACAATGGCGTTAGGAACCAAGATCCAGGTGCTAGGTGGGCTTGTTGCTCATGGGGTGTCACTTCTTTTACGACTTCTCAGCTGACAGAGGAAAAAATGATTTGTGTGTGCTGTATATATGTGTGTGTGTGTGTGCGTGTGTGTATGTGTATACATATATATTTCTGTGTGTAACCATCTGTATCTATACATGAGTTTGACTCTGGTTTAACATTACTGATATCTCCAACTCTAATGCATCACCATATGGATCACTCTAGACTCATCCTCTTGTAAATCCCCAGTGTAACAGTGAGAAACTTGGATTTTACCTTCTGACATTCCTTTACTGAATTGTTCAGTTCTGTTGTACATGTACAGCAGTATCAGAATTGGTAACGAATAGCTCTATGGGAAACAACTTTATCAAGCGGAATACAGTGCTCGGGTGTAGCGTCCTTTGTCTTTAGTCCTGCAAGACTTCACTCATTTCCAGCGTTACTTAGGTGAGCACCTCTTCCCACTCCCTTCAGCGAGGCTGTTTCACTCATTTCTAGTGTAGTTAGATTCTCTTGTCACGGTCTGGCTTCTTTCCTGAAGTCCCCTGACATCCTGAATGATTTTCTTTCTTAATTTGCATACATCAAGCTACATTGTTTGTATTGTATGTTCCCTGGGTTTTGACAAATGCATGTTGTACCCACCATTACGGTGTCGTACAGAATGCTTCCACCACCTGAAATGCCCTGTGCTCCATCTGTTGGTTTCTCCCCTTTTCCTCCCAAATTATTGGCAACCAGTCATCTGTTTGCTTTCTCTATAGTTCTACATTTTGTTCCTTCTGTTATAAAAACTCTTTACCTGGGCATTCCCTGGTGGTTCCGTGGTTAGTACTCTGCGCTTTCACTGCCAAGGACTGGGTTCAGTTCCTAGTCGGGGAACTAAGGTCCCGTAAGCCACATGGCATGACCAAAAAGCCCAAACAAGTGAACACAACAAAAAACCTCTTACAGTTACATCTCTGAAGCGAGTTTCCGCTGAGGATGACCAGTCATTAGGAGCTTATGGTCATCATTCTGCTGCTCTGGGAGGTACAGGAATGTGGACTTTTCTTTGGAATAAAGCAGTGGATAATTATGGTGATGTGTTGGAGGATGGAAGGATAAATTGGGAATGTGGGATCAACAGATCACACCATTGTGTATAAATAAAATGGGTTAAAAACACAAGGACCTACTATAGGACATGCTGCTGCTGCTGCTGCTAAGTCACTTTAGTCATGTCCGACTCTGTGCGACCCTATGGGCAGCAGCCCACCAGGCTCCTCTGTCCACAGGATTCTCCAGGCAAGAACACTGGAGTGGGTTGCCATTTCCTTCCCCAATGCATGCATGCATGCTCAGTCGCTTCAGTCGTGTCCAACTCTGTGCGACCCTATGGACAGCAGCCCACCAGGCTCCTCTGTCCACAGGATTCTCCAGGCAAGAATACTGGCGTGGGTTGCCATTTCCTTCTCCGACTATATAACACAGGAAACCGTATTCAATACCTTGTAATAACCTAAAATGGAGAAGAATCTGAAAAAGACTACATATATGTATATATAGAGATACAAACATATATAACTGAACCACCTTGCTGTACACCTCAAATGCTGAAAATCAACTGTATTTTAATTTAGAAAAAAGAAACCACCACCAAAAACAACCAAAAATGAGTGATGAGACTTTCTGTGTGGCTTGGTCTGGGGTGCAGTCCTGCCTTGCCTGTATCTTCAGCCTTGTTTTCCAGCCCAGGATAGGAATCCCCGCTGGAGACACATTCTGGAAGCCATTCCTCCTGCTTTGAGGACTGCCTCCCATGGACCCTTGTTTATTCCCCTCTCTTGGAAATTTTAAGTCGGAGAGACAAGTGACCGAGGTGGGTTCTTGGTGGAATTCTACAAGGTGCCACTTTGGGAGCTGTAACAGTTAACATTTATCTCTGGAGAAGCAGAGATTAGAATCAGAGAGAGAACACGTCCTTGCTGTTGGCTGGATTTCCTATCTATGCTCCTTCTAAGGCCTGCCCACCTCCCTTGTCTTCTGTGAGATGGCTTGAACCTGTTAGTAAGTCACCCCTGGTTTCGCTCAAGAAAGTTCTGATTGGTTTCTGTTATTTGCGGTGAAGGATGCTGAAGGAGCCATCTGTGTTTCAGTTTGGTCTTCTCCTCTGACAGGTGCTGTGCTGCGTGTGTTTGGTGTGTCAGACTTACACGGATAGTAAGGTGTTATTTACTAGTCTGTGGAAGAGTCAGCGGGCCAGGCAGTTGAGTCAGCCCTGGGGGAGAAGAACAGGACTCAGGGCAGAGGTGGGTCTGTCAGGGGGGCAGGGCAGGGTGTTCCGCATGGAAGGTAGCAAGGGCCACACTCGGAGTGGAGTGATCTCAGCAGTTGTGGGGTGTCTGGCCTCCATGGTCACTGGGCTGGGGCTGACAGGCAGGTGGGATCAGGGCTCTGATAGTCTCACGCTGTGGACTTGACCCTGGAGACCGGGAGTCATGAACAGGCTCCTGGTGTGGAGGCTGTCTCTCTGTTTTGTCTTGCTCATGCAGATGTTAAGTTGCCATGATTTAAAACTCAAATGCTTTCACTCAAAAATCTGGATCTATAAAGCGTAACCATTCAAAACTTTCTGAAGACTCAGTTGACCTAGCAGTAGCGGGCGCCTCCCCATTGGCCTTACAGAACAGAGTGCGTGCGCCGCCGCTGCCATTTCTCATCTCATCTGCTCCATCCACTGACTCATCTCCATCCTTACGGGTTGGGCCGCCCGGCCGGAGGCCTTGAGACCGGGGTGGCCTGGCTTGCTCCTTATTCTTTGCTGTTTAGTAGGCAGGGCTGCCAATAATGACCACCTTACCATCTCATTAAACTTTTTCCTTTCTGAGGTTATTTTTAAATCCAAACGTTAAAAAAATTTATTTGGCTCTGCCAGGTTTAGTTGCAGTGCGTGGGATCTTCCATCTTAGTTGGGAGGTCTAGTTTCCTGACCAGGGATTGAACCTGGGTCCCCTGCATTGGGAGCATGGAGTCTTGGCCACTGGACCACCAGGGAAGTCTTGACAAGGATTTGAGATCAAGAACATCTCCAGCATATGCCTCTTAAGAGGGCTCATTTAATTCTCCAGGAGACTTGTCATGCTGTCTTTTTACATTGTCATTATTACTATTTTTAAAAAACCAAGAAAGAAGGTTTTAAAATTATAACATAATGGCTAAGTGAATTGGCAGTGTGTTTTTAGCAACAGAGGATGTCTTTCATACTTGGAAAGGAACATTGACAGTCGGTTGGAATTTATATATCTTTTTCAATGATTATTCAGTTTATTAAAATTGTACAATTTTAAATCTAGTAAACCCAAGATCAATTTGTGGTGATCATTTTATTTATTAACTAGTAATTTTTATGTTAAAAATGGTTTCACTTCTTTATTACCATTCACTTAATTTCTAAATGTAACATTAAATTTCTTAGGACTTTTAGCCCCTTACAGACTTAATTGGAATTCTTTAATACTTTAAACTGTAATCACACATTTAAAGAATCTGCTTCTTAGACTCACAGACAAATAGACTGATGGTTGCCAAGGGGGAGGGAAGGTGAGAAAGGGGTGGATTGAGAGTTTGGGATTAGCAGATGCAAGCTAGTATATAGAGAATGGGTGAACAATAAGATCCTACTGTATAGCCCAGGGAACTATATTCAGTATCCTGTGACAAACCATAATGGAAAAGAATATGAAAAATAATTTTAAAAGTATTAAGCTGAAGAGTTAAAGATACAAAAGGAGAGATAAGTGGTCTTTTTCAGGGAAGGGCCAAGTTGATGAATCAACACCGTTGGGTTCTTCAGCATGAATATGAAAACCCACTGGTTTTGGTTTGGTTAATTGGAAAGAGGAAGGGAGATTAACAGGTGCCTGAGAAATAATTAATCACAGATTTGTAGAGCTTTTATGTGGGGAGGAAAGGTGATTGTGAAAGTGTCCACTTCAGTCTTTTAAGAGTATTGAGTGGAACAAACATTTGCATTTTTATTGCATGGATTAACATGATCCGTGGTGAGTGGTGGATTCTGGGAAATGATCATTTTGGGGGATGGTGATAAAAAATTGACTTTGAGTCAGTTTAGAGGGAGGTTGGTTTCTGAAGAAGGTGTGGGGTGTCTCATTTCTGCTCTGCTCACGAGAACAAAGGCAGCATAATGCCTAAGAATCCTCTTGTCACGTCTGACCCCTCTGATTTTAGAGGCAGGGGAGCGGCCACTCTCTAAAACCTGCCAGATCCACCCAACCAGAAAGAAAAACCCGGAAGGAACATTACGGTTACTCTAGAATTGAGGAAATATGTGGGCAAGAAGTTGTACAAAATCTATATACTGTTTTTTGCATTTTGACTAATTCTCTGATGTTCTAGAATGGAGGCCCTCTGAGAAGAATTTAGTATCTATCAATATGAGTTTTAGATTTTTTGATAGAATTGGCACCATGTCAGTCAGAGTAAATGGGCTTCCCAGATGGTGCTAGTAGTAAAGAACCCGTCTGCCAATGCAGGAGACGCAGGAGACACAGGTTTGATCCCCGGGTTGGAAGGATCTCCTGGAGGAGGGCATGACAATCCACTCCAGTATTCTTGCCTGGAGAATTCCATGGACAGACAAGCCTTGCGGGCTATAGTCTGTGGGGCCACAAAGAATCAGACATGACTGAGCTTCTGAGCGCGTGTGTGTGTGTGCACGCGTGCACACACACACACACACACACACACACACACAGTAAATAAAACCTTATTGTGCATTAATTATAGACCTACTGGAGACAGTGCTGGATCCATGTTGAGATTCCCCCCTAGCTCTGTGAGATATAATTGACATACATGTCCTATATAACTTTCAGGTGTAAGAAGTGATGATTTGATACATGAATATATTGCAAAATCATTGCTAGAATAAGGTTAGTCAATACATCCATCACTTCATATAATTACTATGTGTGGTAAGAGCAGTTAAGATTTACTTTCTTAGCAACTTTCAAGTATGTAATAGAGTATTGTTAACTGTAGTTGCTGTGTTGTACGTTAGATCCTCAGAACTTATTCCTCTTGTAACCAGAAGTTGGTATTTGAGGTGTAAACGTGTACCTGAGGGGTTTGACCAGTATTCTCTTCTTCCACCCCTAAGCCTTGGTGACCAGCAGTCTACTCTCTGTTTCTATGAGTTTGCTTTATTTTTTAGGTTCCACATAGAAGTGATATCGTACAGATTTCTCTCTCTCAGACTTAGTTCACTTAGCATAATGCCCTCGCGGTCCCTCTGTGCTGAGGGGATGCTGCACGGTGCCCACCAGAGGATTTGAAGACAAGTTGGGAGGGCAGAGGGTGTGGCGACAGTAACGGCGGAGCAGGGCAAGTCTTATTCGTGATAATTTTTACCCTGTTCTCATTCAACAACTATTTATTAAAGGCTGTGTTCAAATTCTGTCCTGGGGGCTTCCCTGGGGGCTCAGTGGTAAAGAATCCGCCTGTCCACGCAGGAGACATGGGTTCATTCCCGTGTTGGGAAGATCCCACGTGCTGTGGAGCCGCTGAGCCTGTGTGCCACAACTATTGAACCTGTGCGAGCCCATGCACCCTAGAGCCCATGCTTTAATTTTTAAAAAAATTTTGTCCACACTCTGTAGCATGTGGAATCTTAGTTCCCCGACCAGGGACTGAACGTGAACCTCTGCTTTGGAGAGCAGTCTTAACTGGAATGTTGAGCAAGTTCCTGTCTAGTCACTTTTCTAAGCTAGCTTGTGATATAATATAGCCTACATTAATACATGCACAGAAATGTTGAACAGTTTGCTTTTCTGTTTATTTGTATTTATAAATTAGTACTACTCATGTGACCATTTCTGCCCTCTGCCTTGGTTTACAGAGGACTCATGGCTATTGTTTATGCTCCCTGATCGACTTTGTTGTAAATTAAAAGCAGAGAGTCTAGGATATCTAAGTCCATGCGGTGTTAACAAAATTCTGGTTGGATTGTAGTATATACATCAGTTGTCACTAATTTTTTACTTTTTTATTGAAGCATAGTTGATTTATAAGTGTTAGTTTCTGGTGTGCAGCAAAGTGATTGAGCTGTTTATATATATACGCATCTATTTGTACCTATATTCTTTTTCATATTCTTTTCCATTCTGGTTTATCACAGGATATTGAATATAGTTCCTGCGCTATACAGTAGGACCTTGCTGTTTATCCATCCTGTACATACTACTTTGCATCTGCTAATCCCAAATTCCCAATCCAACCCTCCCCTGCTTCCCCTCGCTCTTGGCAACCGGAAGTCTGGTTTCCATGTCTGTGAGTCTGTTTCTGTTTTGTAAATTAGTTCATTTGTATCAGTTGTAGATTCCACCTATAAGTGATACTATGATATTTGTATTTCTCTAATTTAATTCACTTGGTATGATCATTTCTATTCCATTCATGTCACTGCAGATAGCATTATTTCATTCTTTTTTATGGCTGAGTAATATTCCATTATATATATGTACCACATTTTCTTTATCTGTTCCTCTGTCAATGGACATTTAGGTTGCATCTGTGTCTTGGCTGTTGTAAATAGTGCTGCAGCGAACATTTGGGTGCACGTCTTTTCAAGGTATGGTTTTCTCCAGATATATGCCCAGGCATAGGATTGCTGGATCATACAGTAACTATTTTTTTTTTTTTTTTTAAGGACTGTCAATACTATTCTGAGTGGCTGCACCGATTTACATTCGTCTACAGGTACTCAGCAGAACTGAGTAGTTAAGGCAGAGACTCTGTGGCCCACTGAGCTTGAAATATTTACTTTTGGGACCTTTCCAGAAAAAGTTTGCCATTCCTTTTCTAGGGCCTCTGCCATCGGCCCTGAGGTCATCTGTGAGTGTCCGTACAGCTCTAAAGGCTGTATGGGGTAGGGGTGGTGGGGTACTGGCCAGCCTCCATGTTGCATTTAATAGGAACCTTCCTTTGGTGTCCTGAAAGGCCGTGCCATTGTGATAACAAAAATCAAAGTAATAGCCCAAGTGTGGCAGACCTTGAAACAATGTTCTTTGATTAAGGAGAACATTTTATTCCGGTCTGTGTTTGAAATGAGAGCCTGCTGCTTACAGAATGATGGGATAAAGGAAAGCGAGGCCCTTTAATTCATGAAGTGGATTAAATCGAAGCAGAAGGCAATTGAAGCATGCTATAAATATTGGTAGGTCTTGGGAGACTTAGGCTTGCTGTTGAAGGGAGTGACATTTTGCAGTGGGGATCGAGCCGTATTTCAAC
This sequence comes from Okapia johnstoni, assembly GCA_024291935.2. Lineage (NCBI taxonomy): Eukaryota > Metazoa > Chordata > Mammalia > Artiodactyla > Giraffidae > Okapia > Okapia johnstoni. Next base: position 5,408,068 of record CM044323.1, on the reverse strand, counting down.
AGTTCTGCCTCTGATCTGGGCCACATCGTGTTTGCTGGAAACAGATTGGGGAGCATCTCTGGAGTCCTGGCCTCTGAATTCTGTAGTTGCCGTGTCCCTTCCTGAAGCCCATGCCCCCGCTGCGTTGTAAGGCCAGAGGACGAGGATGCTAGCGGTGGTCCTCGTGTCTCCAGGGCAGCAATCGCTTGCCTTGCTCCGGCTTTGCTTTTCAGTGCGTCTAACTTCTCAGATTTTCTTCTTGTTTTGGTGGATGTTATGTGGTTGGTTTCAAGGCTGTTGCTCAGAGTAGCCGCAGTTCAGGGAGACGGATGTGAGGTTCACAGGCGGCACAGTAGGCTCTGTCTTGCTTGGAATGTGGAGAACGGCCGGGGAACAAGAGCTGATGTGGACACTGAGGGTCTATGGAATTGCAGTGCCTGTTTGACCGGAAATTGCTGGGCACCAGAGTCTCTGCTGAGTCAGTCCGTCACTGTAGGAATGCAATTTGCGTTTTTTTGCTAATGAAATAATTTGCTGAGAGGAGGCTATTTAGTAAGCTGTCCCCCTTCCCTGCCCCCTGTTTTTCTTTTGTTTTAACCTTGAGCGGCACCAGGCATAGCTTTCATCAGCCACAAGAGTCATCGAGTTTAATGGAATCTTTTATTTTCCATTATGTCTGTTCTTTTCCCTGGGACTAATTTCCAGGTGCCTCAAAAACAGCCTCACAAAACAGTGCACAAGACCAGAAGCCAGACTGAGAGGTGTTCTGGCTGAAGGCCAGCCTGTGTCCTTTGGTGGAGAACACTGCTTAGAAAGAGGAGGTCATGGTGATAAGAGCATGTGGCCCTTTAGCATGAAGGAGAGTGGGTGTGGAAATGAAGCCTTGAGAGGCTACCGGAGGCCAGGCCCTGGAGGAGGCCCTGTGAGCCTCAGGTTCCTTTCTTCACCAGCCTCAAAGGAGGGTTCCTTAGCTCAGCCTATAGAAAGGAAAATTAACCTCATTAAGAAGTGAAAGCATTCTCACTCAGTCATGCCCGACTCTTTGCAACCCCATGGACTGTAGCCTGCCAGGCTCCTTTGTCCATGGGATTCTCTAGGCAAGAATACTGGAGTGGGGGGCCATTCCCTTCTCCAGGGGATCTTCCCAACCCAGATCCAACCCATGTCTCCTGCACTGCAGGCAGATTCTTTACCGTCTGAGCCACCAGGGAAGCCCAGTGTCATTAAGAGTCCTGATGCCATTGTTGGAGGGTGGAGGGTATGAAGAGACCCCACTGAACTGAGGAGGTATCTTCAGATGGAAAAATGAGGCAGGCTGCTCTGTATAATCCATGGGCCAGGTTATTATGGGGGACTTACAAGGTGGGGTGGAGATCCCATGGACAGTGATCTAGAAGCATTCCTAGCTGCACTCTGTACCTCTGAAGGGACGTTAGGACGGTTTTGGATAACCTGGGGGTGGGGTAGATGCTCAAAAACAGGACATGCCTTCCTAAATCAAGTTTATGAAGGGTAACTGGTCACATGGGTGCCAGGAATATGTCAACCAAGGTCTCTTGTCATTGTTTGGGGACTAACAGAGCATGGAGGCCACCTGGTCCTAGTGATTATTAAACAATACCCCTTAACTACAAAGGCCCTAACGACAGAGATGGGATTTACCACCCAGTACAGTCCTGGGTGGGGTCAGCGGGAGGGCAGGAAGAGCTGCCTGGGCCCAAGATGGCGTCAGTCATGCTCACAGCCATACAGCTGTATGTTTAGGTTTTTTTTTCTTTTTATTTTTACGTATTTATTTGGCCGTGCTGGGTCTCAGTTGCAGCACACAGGATCTTTGATGAGGCATGTGGGATCTAGTTCCTTGACCAGGGATTGGACCTATCCCCCTGCATTGGGAGTGCAGAGTCTTAGCGAGTGGACCACCAGGGAGGTCCCAAGGTTACATTATTTTAAGAGACCTCATTCTACGGTGAGAATTCTTTCTAGTGATCTAAAGTCAGGGTTATTGAATGGCTCTTGATGCTGTTGAAGCGGTGATGCCAAGGTTTCTTGTTGGTTACAAATCAGGAGTTAAGTGAGAGCCAAGCTGTGTGCAGTGCCCGAGGGGAGCTGCCCATCTTTTCTTCCATTTCTCTGCCCCCAGTAACACTGTCATCTATTAGAGATCAACATCTTCTGGTACTTAAACTACATCCTGGCCTGTGGGAACAGAGTATTGAATCAGAGAACTGATGGCCGCCATCCAGAGAATCACAGGCTGTGGAGAGTCAAGCAAACATCTTAAAATAATAGCAACCAAAGTCAATGCCGGTCCTTGCCTTAACCTCATCCTCACCGTGAACCATGGCCGATACAAGCAGGCCACTGACGCAGTGGAAATGCCTGGCACCCACATCCTATGCTGGACACCCTGTCTCTGAGTCAGCTAATAGATGAACAAGTTATCAGGATGCAGGTGGAGGAGAACAGGGTTGTTTTTTGAGTTGTGCTTGAAAATTCTACGTGGCTTATGTGTACATGTTACACGTGGTCCACTGGGGGTACATCTCTGCCTGGACTTTGGCAGTCAGCTCCTAATGGACCTCCCAGCTTCTCCAACCACCCGCTTAAGTGTTGTTCCGGAGTGACCCTCTAGGGTGAGCACCCTCCGGAGGCCTCCTGTCTTCCCGGGAGTAAAATCTGAGGTCCTTAGCATGGTCTGCAAGGCCCTCTGGCTTCTGGCTCCCTACCAGTCAGCTCCCCTCCCTGGCCCCCTCGCTCACCTGCTGCTGTCACACCTGCTTTTCTCCTGGCTATTTCCAGCATGCCCAGCCTGCTCCCACCTCCAACATTGTACTTACTGCCTGGAACACAGCTATCCCTTCAGCTGACACACCTCACCCTTTTCCTTCTGGTCTCGGCTCAAGCCTTCCATAGAGACAAATCTTCCCTGACCTGGGGAAATTAGAATGCTCCAAATGGCAGCCTTTTTTTTCACTTTCTGACACTGTATTTTTTTTTTCTAAAAGCACTTACTGACACAACATATTATATTCTCTCCTCCCACTGAAACGTGAGCTCCGTGAGGCAGGAATTATCTGTTTTGTTCACTGCTCTGTCCCCAGCATCTAGAATGTAAACATGAGCTGGGGGAACCTCATCATTGAATGAAATAAGCAGAGAACCAAAAGCTCTGATAGTTGGTCCTAGTCCTGGTCCCTCTATCAACTAGCTGGAAATCAGGGGAAAATTTACCAGCCTTCGGTTTCATATTGGTAAAACAGAGTGAAGAATACCCCCCCCCCTCATTTTAGGAGATGATGAAATGAGCTCACCAGATGAGTGTGTTGATGCTGAGTGCTGGTCAGGGTCGGCGCTATAAGATCCTTGGAAAGGTAGATTCTCAGGGACCACTGTCTCCATGTTGCTTGCCCCCCCACCCCCCAGGCAGAAACCCTGGAGTAGGTACCTGGCATTGCATATGGGGTGTGACCTATGACCTAGCAGAGACCTTTCAATAAATTATGACATCAGTAATTCAGAGGCAGGCTGTGCAGTTTCCCTGCTTTTCCAGAGGGTTGGGCAAATGTTTAGCTTCCCAGAGCTGTGAGCGTTCTCTCGACATAAAATCTTCTACACAAGTGGGTTTGGCAGGCAAGTTGTCTTCAATGAGGGACGGTTCTTCAAAATCAAGTTTTACTTGAGGGAGTTCTCCGTTAGCCATGGATGACCTGACACCACCATCATCATGACATCAGGTGCAGCGGCTCTTATCCCTGAAACTCAAATCCCATCTGCTCATGGTCCGCTGCTCAAAGCCGACCTGGTTGTCTTTTCTTCCCGTTCAGAGAGGAGTGGCCAGTGGGGGAGGGGACTGGGGACTCAGGGTGGTCCCCAGATGAACTAGGTCTTGAATGGTTGGGGATTGATTATTCTGCTGACTGGCTGGTCTTTAATCAGGGGTAAGTACACTGGGTAAGAGGCAGAGTCAATGATGTTAAACTTTCCCATCCTGGTGTGTGGCATCTTAGGCATGTTCATGGACCTAAAAATGTCCTTGAGGATGGAGAATGGTACTGATGTTAGAGAGTTTTATATTATGGTTGTGATGGTGGTGACAATAGATAAATGAGGACAGTGAATGATAAGGAAGGGACACTGTTTTGCTGACTGACTGTCACCCTGGCCCATCAGGGGACATGTGTCCGAGTCCTGAATATATGAGATTCTGTGCTGAGCCCAGAGGGATTCTCTCATCAAGTGACGTGGCCCGGAAGGAGTTTGCAGGTTAGGTGTCACAGATAGTCATGGAACTGATGATGGTGATGATGGTAATAATAATAGCAACAATGTTAATAGGAAGCCGAACGATTTCCCACTTTTTCAGCTCCATCGGTCTGCTGCGGGGCGGATGAAAGAGATTCGTTCTAGTTGGGAGTGGTAGGAGCAGGTGGGTCATGTATCTTTTTTGAAAAACAGTTTAAGAGGTGGTTGAGGAAGGGTATAAGAAGCTGGAAGAATGCAGTGAACAGGGATTGGCTTTTCATGAACTGGACTGTTTTGTTTGCTCTTGCTGGGCAAACTGAAGTGGCAGGTAATTGACGGGGCAAGAGGAGGAGCTGGCACGCTGCCTGACCTTGGTCTTTCCATCTGTCCTCTGTGTGTTTGTGAAATCTCACACAGCTTAGCAGGGCAACCCCCAAACTCACGCTGTCTCCACAGGAGAGGAGATTAATGAGGTTGAACAGGGGCCCCTGGGGGTCAAAATTCAGGCTGGACCAGAGGTGGAGAATACACATCCTGTCATCCCTCTCTGTTTTCCTCTCTTTGGGGGATGGAGGGGTCAGAACAGTGAATCAGATGACAGTTTCTTGGCAAGGAAGCCTAGGCTGTCTTGCTAAGAAGGCTGCGATGTTTGTCTTGGAGACGGTGTAGTGGTGATTTCAAAGGAGATTCAGAACATATCGTTGATGTTTGGGATTCGGTTGATGTTTCCTAGTCTCCATGCTCCCCTCTCATTAGGCCCTAATCTCACTATTGAGATGAGCAGCCGGAGGCTGTGGGATGGGGTGCTCTTTATGGGATGCCATGTGCTCTGACATGGACGGGTTTGCTGTCGTCACGTGACTTGTGTGTATCCAGTGTATACCCTTGTGTATATCCAGTACGAGATCACAGACGTGTCCCCAAACAAGTGAGACTGGAATTCCTTTCTGCATGGCATGTGCGTCTGACTCTTTGCAACCCCATGGACTGTAGCCTGCCAGGCTTCTCTGTCCATAGGATTCCCCATGTAAGAATACTGGAGTGGGTGCCATTTCCTTCTCCAGGGGATCTTCCCTTCCCAGGGATCGAACCCGTGTCTCTCGTGTCTCCTGTATTGGCAGGCGGATTCTTTTCCACTGTGCCACCTGGGAATGCTTCTTTTTAGGTAGAATAGAAATAATATCTATGTCACAGAGCTGTTAGGAACTAGAACAGAGTAAATTAAATTCCATAACCTGCTGTTACTGACAACAACAAAAACAGTAAAAGCTCTTTCCTTAATTGTAAAATGAAAAAAAAAAAAAGACCACAATTTTTTAAGGTAATTGCTAAGCATTGCCTTAATATATTATTTGAGAAACAACTGTATGTATATGTAATTTCTATATGTATGTAATATATATGTTGCTAGCTATGTGTCAGACACTGTTCTTAGCATTTTACAGAAACAACATTTAATTCTCAGAAAAGTCCTGCGAGATAAATACTTTTCTAACCTGGTTCCTTTGTTGCATGTATGTTTGTTTTTTTGGCCACTGTAGACATGTTGGTAGTGGCCTCTAGAAAAATTCTTTTGAGAAGAACTTCAAGCTGGGAATTCTGTCCACTCACCCTGATGGCTCAGCGAGTAAAAAAAACCACCTGTAATGCAGGAGACGTGATTTGATTCCTGGGTTGGGAAGATACCCTGGAGAAGGAAACAGCAACCCACTCACAGTATTCTTGCCTGGAGAATCCCATGGACAGAGGAGTCGGGTGGGTTATAGTCCATGGGGTCATAGAGAGTCGGACACAACTGAGCGTGTACGTTGACTGGCTGTTGGCGCCAACACTGCCTCTTGCCCAGAAAATCGGGGAGATTCCGTGTTTCCTTGAGCTCCATGGCAGAAACCGGTGACTCCCCCAGGTGCAGATCTTGACAAGGTCAGACCAGGTGGGAAATGACAGTGACTCAGGCTCCCTGAGAGAGCACGTGTGGAGAGTGGGCATGTGTGGACACTTGGGCCTCTGTGTCCCCCGCTTGGGACTGTGTCCCCAGAGAGCATGCTGTGCTCACGACTCCCAGGAGGACCTGGTGGCCTCGGGGCTCTATTTTGGCCTTGATGTTGGCTCATCGTGGCTCATGTTGCTGGGAGGCCTTGGAGCATGTGTTGGAGAAGCAGGTGAGACTTTCATCTTGTTTAGGTATGTTGGACCCTTTCACGTTGGTTTAATGACATGCCAGGTAGAGCAAGCCAGCGCGCGATTTCGCTTTGGGAATGTGTGTGTTTTTCCAGGGCCCTTGGCGGCAGCCGGATCTGATCTGCCCGTCTATCACCTGAGCTGATTCTTGCATGAGTGCCTGGGACTAGTTGCCAGGCTGGTCCTGTCCTTCCTCCCCAGCCCTGAGATCCGCAGGCGACTGCGATGCTCCTGCTGAGTTTTCAGTTTCCTGCAGGGCTGGGAGCCTTGGGATCTCATGCTGGGGAAGGTAAGGAAGCCATAAACTAAAGCTGGGTGTACGCAGGATCACAGCAGGCGTGGAGGACCCAGGGAGAGAGCGGGCAGGCTGGTTGCCCACAGTGGCCAAGAGCAGCAGGAGGCGTGATCTCTCCAGGGTGAAGTCCATCAGCCTGGTGAGAATTCTTTGGACCGTCCCATTTAGATTTTACCGCTTTCATCTTCTCTCCCATCTCCTAGGTGTTAGCTGCCTGCAGAATCCTGTGAGAACTTGACCCCAGGCCGCTGGATTCGCTGGTTTGACTGCACTGGGTCTATGTTGCTATGCATGGGCTTTCTCTAGTTGTGGCAAGAGGGAGCTCCTCTCCGGTTGTGGTGCCCAGGCTTCTCTGGTTGTGCAGCATGGGCTGTAGGTGCTCGGGGTCCAGTAATTGCAGCTCATGGGCTTAGTTGCTCCATGGCATGTAGGGATATTCCTGGACCAGGAATCGAACCCATGTCCCCTGCATTACAAGGTAGATTCATAACCAGTGGACCACCAGGGAAGCCAGACATCCAACCTTTGACATGAAGTCTGAATAGTCAACATTTCCTGAGCAGTGTGTCCCTCCTACCCCTCACCTCTGCTTAGAAGATGCTAGAAGGCTGAGGCCCCTTGTCCTGAGGTGGGGGGTGTAGTGTGCTGGTAGCTTTCTGAGACAGGCAGGGTGGTGCAGGGGTTAGGGGAATACTGCCTGGGCTCACATCATCTCTGCTGATGGGCTGTGTGACTCTGGTTGAGAGAGGGACCCTCTCTGTCTCCTTGTGGTTAGTAAGGGCTGGTAATGATACCTACCTCTGAGAGTAGGCGGGTGTTTTTGTTAACCTTAAGATCCTTCTTGTTTAGTCTTTATTTACCTATTTTATTGAAGTGTAGTTGATTTACAATGTTGTGTTAGTTTCAGGTGATTAAGTTATACATACATCTATATCTATCTATTCTTTTTCAGGTTCTTTTCTTGTACGAGTGATTGCAAAATATTGAATATAGTTCCCTATGCTATTATATTAGGTCCTTGTCGATTATATTATATATAGTAGTGTGTATCTGTTAATCCCAAATTCCTAATTTATCCTTCTCCCTCCACCGTTTCCCTCTGCTAATCTTAAATTTGTTTTCTATGTCTGTAGTTCTGTTTCTGTTTTGTAAGTAAGTTCATTTGTATCTTTTTTGAGATCCCACAGTAGGAGTGATACCAAGTGATTTGTCTTTGTCTGTCTGATTTACTGCTCTTAGTATGATCATGTTGCTGCAAATGGCATTATTTTATTCTTTTTTATGGCTGAATTTTATTCCATTGTACATACATGATTTTTTTTTTTTGCTTTATTGTTTCAGGGTTGGTGTGGGGGTTCCACAGATTTCAGAGGCTCATGGTCCTTTTAACTTTCTCCTTCACCATCCCTAGGGTGTGGCCATGTCCTCAAAGTTCAAAAGGAGTGTTGGAATTCCGGCCACTGTATCTACCTTCCAACAGAGCAAGTAGAGGAGGGGAAGGAGTCCAATCCATCACTGTTCTTCATGAGCTAGAACTTAGTCAGATGGCCCCATCTAGCATAAAGGAAGATTGGGAAATGTATTCTGGCATTGTGTATTGGCTCAGATAACAATTGGAGTTCTCTTGATTTGAGAGAGAAAATGATTATTTTATAGGTAGGACAGATAGTCAGCTGTCACCGCTACATCTAGTTTCACATCAGACCACAAGCTAATTGAGCCAGAGCTGAGGTTGTAACCCTTGGTTTCAATCCAGAGATCTGTCTTTCCACTGATCCCAGTGCAAATGGAACATGAGTATCGGGAAGCAGCTGGTGGACTTAGACAACACATGTTTGGAGGAAAAGCGAAGTTCTTTTCCTGTCTCCCTTGGGCTTGCATACCAACATGAACTGATTTGCTCTGTGGTAAAGTCAGGGTCATGGAAATTCTTGAGTCTTGAAATATACAAATAGATCCGTGTATGGTCACAGAGAAGACATGTTTCAGTTCTTATCTTACTGACATCTTGTTAGCACTTGACGCTGCTGATCACTCCTGCCTTCGTGAATGTTCTCTTTCTGGGGTTCTGGTTTTCCTCCTGTCTCTCCGTCTTGTTCTCTTCATCTCTTTTCCTGTCTAATGTTAAGAGTTCCTCACGTCTTCATGCTGGGCCTTCTCCTCCCTGTCTTCTCTTTCTGTGCAGTCTCAATTGTGCCTTTATCTCCCTTGGCTACTTATTGTCAGATTATTCATCTTTAATCCCCAGCTCAGATCCTATCTGGACTCCAGATCCATTCATCCAGTTGCCAATCAACACCTCCTGGAAGTTGTAAAGGCTTCTGAAGTGTAACAGCCCTCAAATGAAATTCCCAGTCCATCATCAGGTCTTGTCAATTGTACCCTGGCAGGAATTCTGACACACCTACCCTGGTCTAGGATATTGCCAGGATTGCTGAAGTTTTTAAAACACTTTTATTAAAGTATAATCTGAACACTGTAAAATTTACCCATTGCAAGCACACAATTCAATATTTAGCTAATTTATAGTGTGCAACTATTATTAAAATCCAGTTTGAGAACATTCCTATCACCAAAATAATTCCCTCCAGCCAGTGTATAGTTAATACTGTTCTCATCCTCAGCTCCAAACAGTCACTTGTCTGCTTGTTTGTTTCTTGGTTTATGTTTAGCATGTGGGGTCTTAGTTTCCCAACCAGGGATTGAACCTGTGCCCCCTGCAGTGGAAACATGGAGCCCTAAACACTGGACTGCCGGAGAAGGTCTTCATCTGCTTTTGTCTCTATAAATTTCCCTTCTGTGGACACGTCATATACATGAAATCATGCGACATGTAATCTTTTTGCGTCTGGTTTCTTTCACTTAGCGTGTTATTTCTGAGGGTCACCCGTGTAGCTCATTATCAGTGTTGTGTTCTTTTTATTGTAGACAGTATTCCGTTGTGTGGATATATCACAGTTTGTCTATCCATTCACCAGTTCATGGACAGTCTGTGTTGGGAACTCTCCAGCTAGGTCACATTTTACTTTCTTCTTAACATGAGACTCTCGGCACAGCTAAAGTTATGTGTTCATTTTTGTAAATACCTTATTGTTTGTTGGCGCATTTTCTATGCCCCCATCAAATCAGGGACCTTGTCCCCCACCTCCTATGTATTAAGTTTTTTAAACAAATTTCATTTTATTTGCTTTTATTTATTTTTGGCTGTGCTGGGTCTTCATTGCTGCCCGTGAGCCTCTCCTTGTGGTGGCTTCTCTTGATGCAGAGCATGGGTTCTAAGCATGTGGGCTTCAGTAGTTGGGGCACACGGGGGTTTAGTTGCCCTGCAGCACGTGAAATCTTCTGGGACCAGGGATCAAACCTGTGTCCCCCACGTTGGCAGGTAGATTCTTAACCACTGGACCACTAGAGAAGTCCCCTCCTGTGTATTTTTAGCATTTAGCATACAGTGCCTGGCAAGTTTGGTACTCATTAAAATATATATATACATATACATATATATATTTTAAGAAATGAGTGAATTCTTGGGAATAAGACTTAGTTTTGTAACCAAAGCTAAATTCTTTAAAATTTAGCTGGGCTTATGTGAATTCCCTTTTCTTTAACCATAGAATGAGTAAATGTATCCACAGTGCTTTATCCATGTCACAGAATGTGGTCCAACTGACCACGTGTGAGAACCTTGCCAAATCATATTGCCACAGCACCTCCAAGAAAAGAGCAAACACTGGCTCTTGTTTTAAGTTCTGTCTTGTTGGTTTTTTTGCCAATTAACTAAACTGCTGATATAGTGTAATATGAGCATGGGATCCGATTCACTGTCTGCATTTGGAAATGTGATGTGGACGCTTGGAAGTTCTTGTTTTATACCCAGACGGACCTTGAGGCACAGCGATGGTGGAACAATAGTTCAGAACGAGCCAGCTTTCTGCCTTTGCAGATGCAGGAATCGGGGCTCTGAGTGGATGAGTGCTGTGGCCAAGGTCACAGAAGTGAGAACCAGTAGCTCTCAAAGCGTGTTCCCACCTGCAGCATCAACATCACCTGGGAACTTACTGGAATTCTCTGGCTCCACCCAGACCTCCTGAATCTGTGGGAGGGGCCCAGGAACTTGTGTTTTTAACCGACTTGCAGGTGATTCCGATGTAGCAAATGTTTGAAAACCACAGGTCGAATCAGGCGACTTCCTGCCAGATCACACCTCCTTCCTCTATGCCTTAGCCTGTAGGGAAAAGTAAAGGATGCTTTGATCCAGGGACAGTGGAGTTTAGGGTGTGATTTCACTGGATTTTTGTTGTTTAGTCGCTAAGTTGTGTCAGACTCATGTGACCCCCATGGACTATAGCCCGCCAGGTTCCTCTGCCCATGGGATTTCCCAGGCAAGAATTCTGGAGTGGGGTGCCTTGCCTTCTTCAGGCGGATTCAGTTGGATACTTAGGGGCTAAAAAGCTGAGCCCAGGGGCCTACTTCTGCACCTAACTGCTTCCCTGGTCCCCACAGGCCAGCTTTCCATCTCTCTTCATCCTGGTGGGCACCAGGCTGCCCACACACGTTTGCCCCTGGGGCTTTAGCCAGTATTCTCTTTAGTGTGATTTGATGTGTATGTTCAAGCTTTTAGTGTAAAGCAGAGACTTGATTCAAGACTCCACCCATCTCAAGGATTCCCAGGTAAGTTCCTTGAGCTGTCGATGGCAAGAATGAAAATGAACTGTGAGCATTAAGATGAGTCTTGACATTTTACAGTTTAAAGTAGTAGTCGCTGAAGTTCTTAGCCAATGGCCTTGGAAACTTGAGTGAAGAGTTCAGAAGGTGCCTGTATTAACCCTTGTTAGAAAGGTCTCCGTTCTTGCTCCCGGTATGTAGTTACCTGGTCTTTAAAGGCAGATGGAATCTCGTCATACGTGAAATCCAAGTGCAGTGCATCCAATCTTGTGCTAAAAGTTCACTTTGACTTAATGCTCGTGCTTCGTCAGGTGAGGTGGTTCACGAGGCAGCAGCCGCTCGGCCTGGTCTCTGGGGCTGCTGTGCCCAGGTGAACGTACATGATGCTAGTTAATGATCCAGTTATGCAGAAACTCCATTCCCGGTGACATAATTTTTCGTTAAATCTTTCTAAAAATACTCCTGCAGTGACAGAGCCAAGATACCCACTGCCTTAGCTGTTGTGATTTAGGAGCAGGGCTTCGGCTCTTTCACACAAAGATAAAATAAGGTCAGCTCATATTTAAACAATGTGTTCCGCTTTCTTGGATGGGCCCATAGAGCTCAGATGTTTGCTGAATGAATGATTAGGAGGAGAAACTTGAAATACTAGGGGAAAAAAAAGGGGGTGTGAATAACATGCTTAAGGTTTTTATCCTGACTCGATTTTGTAGTTTTTTCTGCTTATCTAGGGCTTCCTTGGTGGCTAAGATGGTAAAGAGTTCACCTGCAATGCAGGAGACTTGGGTTGGATCCCCTGGGTGGGGAAGATCCCCTGGAGAAGGGAATGGCTACCCACTCCAGTATTCTTGCCTGGAGAGTTCCACAGACAGAGGAGCCTGGAGGGCTATAGTCCATGGAATCCCAAAGAGTTGGATACAACTGAGAGACTAACACACATTAGGGAAATTTTGAAATTCATATTCCTCATTTCCTGATCTCAGCCACAAAGATTCCGATTCTCTATGGGATGGGAGTCAGGAATCCACATTTTAAACTAGCTTCTCTGCCGATTCAGAGGCAGGGAATAGCTGACCCAAACTGTAAGAACATTCTTTTTACAAGAAGACAGTTAAATATTCTTTTTTAAAACTCTGCTTTATTGGTCATCTTTTATTTATGGCTTATTTTTAACTGGGGATTGTTTAAAATTTAGAAATATGTGTAAATACTTTTCTTTATGGTTTTGCCTCTCCTGTTTTGGTGCCTTCCCCATGCTAACAGTTTAAAAATACCCACCCATATTTTTCCTAATATGAATATGTTAAGTTATATATATATAATGTATTATTAAAACTAATACTACTAGTTTTTAAGTCTTTAACATGTCAGATGTTATTGTGAGGTCTAAAGATTGGCCCTATAAAATTTTTACTTTTTGATGTTTGCTGTTTTTAGCCAACATTTTGCAAAATGTCCCATGCACATTTAAAAAGTTTATATTAAAAAGTTTGTGTATGTTTTTCATTTGGGTATGTAATTATTTGTAACATTTAAAGTAAAACTTGGGAATATACTGTTTTGAGTCTATATGTTCCCATTCATTTTCTACATATCTGTCCACCTTGGGGCAAAAGGAGAGTTCCGAAAGTCTCCTAATCTGTGTTTTATTTTTTTCTTATATTTCTATCAGTTTCGACCCTGTGTTTTTGTGTCTTTGCAGTGAAAACGATATTTTAATCACACACTATCTTAATGGTTTCGAGCCATGGGCGTTATGGCTAGATTGCCTGATTAAAATTGTGCCATAATTTCCTCTCTATAAGATCTGGAGCATACTGCTTACCTTTCTGCCCTTGAAATTTTTTTCTGTAGAAGAGTCAAGTAGTCAAGGGTCTTCAGCTGAAGAACAAGGCACAGGTGGGCTCCAGGAGTCTGAGCAGGAGCTTCTCAGAAGACAGAGGGCCTGGAGTATGCAGATTTCTACAGAAATTACGATTCTGTGAAAGATTTCGAGGACGCGTCTTTCAGAGTACAAACTGATTTTGGAATATAAAAAATTTGTCTGGGTGAGGTCCATGGATGTTGTCACTGAGCTGTGTTCCTGAACCATGATGTGTGAATATTTGGGCTAGAGACTAGCTTCTCTTGATAATTAGTCTGGGGTTGGAGGTAAAAACAAAACAGAGGGCCTGAGAAGGTGAAGCAGTTCCCAGCAGGTGGGACACCAGCGCCAGCTGGGTCCTGGGCCCGGGTGGGCGAGGCCTCGTGCCTGGCGTGGGAGGAAGGGCGGAGCCCCACACGGAATGGGAGGGGTCCTTACTGCCTTCTGGAAATAGCAACCTGGGTGTTAAAGGTGTCAAGGGCTGGGCATTCACCTCCCTTCTCAAGTCCTTTCCTCTTGTTTTAATTTTCACTTTTAAGTTTAGATGAAATGGTTTAGCTTTTTGTCAGTAGCAGCCTGTCTGGCGAAGTTCCTCTTCAAAAGAGTTTTTTTTCACTGCAATTTTTCCTCTTTGTAATTCTCTTGTAGTTTGCTTGTAATTTCTTGGCATTAATGAGCTGCTTCCCGCCCTGTTCCACCACCCGCACTCCGATCCTTTCCTTTTATTTTTCTGCTGCTAACTGGATGCTGATGGCAATTGGCGCGTCTACCCCCTCCCAAAGTAAAAACGTCAGACTTTCAGCTTTTAGATCCTGAAGTGGAACCTTCATGAAACTCTAAGGCAGGTGAGGGTGGGAATTAAAGGCTACAGGTGTTGACAGATGACTCTCCTTGATGCAAGGGTTGGAAAGCAATTATGCTTAAGGGCAGCTGCTTTGTATGTACGCATGCGCAAGTGAGCGTGACTGTGCGTACGGATGAATGTGCGTGTGTATGCACGCAGGTGTGTCTACGTGCAAGCACGTGCTCACGTGTTTCCGAAGCCGTGTTCTCAGCCCTTTCAAAGTGAGCCTGCCGCTCCCCGCGGGCCCCAGCTTTGGAACAGAGCGAGGTTGCCACTCCGAGGCTGGCCTGTTCAGGAGTGATGGCTTGTCTCCTAGGTTGGTTTGATGTCTCCTTTTTTTCTCTCCTTTCTCCCCCGCACCCTCCCTGGTTTGTTAACACCTCCTAGGTATGTTCCCTTCATATACAGTTAGGTTCACCTGCTCATCAGTCAAGATGCAAACTGAAGCTCGAGATGCTAATTAGAACTCACTCTAGGAATTAGGTTCGTCTTACTTGTTTTCTCCAGAAGGAAAGGCCTTTAAGAAAGTTTTCAGGAGTTTATCTGGCGTTTGCACTTGATTTGCTGAAGCCTTGTCCTGAAATGCGGTTAACTTTTCCATTTAGGATGAAAGCTGTGAGTTTCTGATGCAGCAATGCCTGACAGAGCCCTGACCCTGCGGGAAACCAAATGTAATTTCCTTCCTCTCAGGGGACGTGACCCCCTAGGCAATGCTTGCTTAATGCTGGGTGGGCAGCTCCTACCTACACGTGACAGCTGCTAACTCAACTTTCAAAGGCAGTCCTGGAAGAACACTTTATGTTTAGTCTGTTGCAATTTTTACTCGGATATTCTCCCATCATTTCTTTCCAAAAAGGATCAAATTTTTAACTGTCTTTAGAAAAAAAGTAAATTATCGATAACCTTCTTTAGTGCACCTGATTCAAACTTGTAGTTTCACTGAAACTATTTTAGGAAGCAGTGGAAATGCGTTTATTTATTTATTTTTTTTTCGTCTGAGGCAGGGGGTTAGAATTAAGATGTCATTTTGAAATAGGTAATGTAAAAAATCATTCATGTGTTCCCATAGCCTGCATAATGTGTGCTTGTTGGGTTATTCTGTCATCCTGATTGAGGAAAAAAACAAAACAGAACCAGAATTCAATTCATTTTTTGGTACCAGCTTCTAAGTAATGTCCTTTGCCAAATACATGGTTGGTGTGAACGAGATACATTTGTGAAGCTGCCTCTGAGAGCTGGAAAGACTGATGGGGCCCGCGTGATGAGTGGACGGAGCAGAAAGGGAAGAGGTGTTGAATCTTTCTCCATTCCAGCAAGGGCACAGTGTGGATGGGGAGGGTCAGGGTGTGGAGGGCAACTTGGCTTACACCTTTTCCTTGAAGCCTGTTGAGGTTATACGCTACCTTTTCTGCTTTCCTCTGTGTAAAGGGGGCATGTTTACAGATGGGGAACACTGCACTTCTGCCAGGGTGGCTTGCGGGTGGAGACACAAGATGCTGTAGTTGGAGACGAGGTTCCTTCCCTGCACTCGTACAGATTATTGCTCTTAATGCTCTGACCTGCCAGGAGCTGTCTGCATCCCTGCAGTCACTGTGACAGGAAATACAGGTCATGGTGAAACCACTGACTCCTAAAGAGAAGGCAGGGTCAGCATTTGAATAATGTGACCCTTCATGGTTCAGAAATCACTGCAACTCCTCTCTCATGGATAGAATTTGGTTTTCACATCTGTAGAGTAAGGGAGTTACAGAAGGCGAGGTTCCGTAAAAGGAGACCGGCCCTTTACAGGAACAGATCACCTTTAATGAGGCGAGAAGGGGCAGCAGTCAGATTAGTGAGCTGCTGCCCTAACCCAAGAAAAGAGTAAGTACATACAGGCATATATGTGGAAATCTACTGTCTTAAGGGGGCCTGTTCTTCTCCAAGGTTGTTCAGAGTAGTTATCTCTTAAACAGTTGGGGCAAGGAATTCTGGAGCTCAGCCAGAGGCTGGACCAGCTGGGAGCTGGGCATAATCAACCTTAATGTCCATTTTTTTTTTCTTAAGGTGAGAGAGTTCTTTGTTTTGCATAGAATGGTGGGGAGGACCCGGAGGGGAGTTTTAACTCCAGGCTATTTTGAGCCATGTTAACTTTCCTTCAACATCAGAGAGGAGGAGGAGTAGAAGGACATGAAAATAGATATTTTGAAAGGATTTTTGGTGAGTTTGCCAGGCTGATTGCCATCACAGATCTGAAGCATAAGATTAGCAGAAGGCTCTTTCTCATCCTTGTAGAAATAAGGGTGTTGTTTAGCAGGTGGCTCTCCTCCAGGTGGTGATTCAGGGGCCCAGGCTACTCTCTCTGGGGGTCTTTGCCACACTCATTGTGGATCCCAAGGGGCCCCACAGGATGTCTCCATTCCAACCTGTATGAGTGTCTGTCTGTCTGTCTGTGTGTTGTGTGCCTGTCCTGCGTTACTTCTGCTCACATTCTGTTGCCACACCTCACATGGCCACACACCCCCACAAAGAAAACTGGGAGATATATTCTGTCATCTCATCTCATGTCTCTTGGAAGAAGTGGGCAGGGATTTGGTGATGAGCTGTTAGTTTAGGCCAGTGCTTCTCAAACTTGAGCTGCATCAAAATCACCTGGAAGCCTCCTTGACCCCTTCCCAGGTGTTTCTGATCCAGCCGGGCTTGGATGGGGCCCAAGGATTTACATTTCAAACAAGCTCCCAGGTGAGCTTGATACTACTGCTGGGCCTGGGACCACACTTTGAAGAGTCCTGGCCCACAGAGGCATCTTTGTATCTTGATTTATCCACGATGGTGGTGGAGACCAGAAGTATAGCCTTGCTGCTACTGCTGCTAAGTTGCCTCAGTCGTGTCCGACTCTGTGCGACCCCATAGACGGCAGCCCACCAGGCTCCTCCATCCATGGGATTTTCCAGGCAAGAGTACTGGAGTGGGGTGCCATTGCCTTCTCCGAAGCATAGCCTTATTGTGACCCAAAAGAGATTGGAGGGGTGGAGAGAGGTAAAAAAGATAGTCTTGGCCAGGACATTTGGAATGTTACAATAATTAAAAGAGGAACATTTCTTAGAGGAATTGGAGCTTTGAGGCCTGGGTTGTCAGGTGCGCCTGCTCTGTGGGGGTGGGGAGGCAGTGGCTCCTCTGCAGGCAGGCAGGGGGACTTTCAGCTGGGCTCGCTCTCTTGGTGCAGGAAGGTTTGGAGAAGGAAGCACCTGAGTGGGGAAGGAGAGGTGACTCGGAGCAGGTGGTAAAGGAGGACTTGGAGACTCAAAAGAGAGTTTGTGAGCTGGACAGGTGTGGATGAGGACACAGACAAATAGGACTTGGATTTGGAGTTTCTTTGCATCCCAGCACCTGAAAAATGAGGGATAATGATGGCTGTCTGTTGGATACCTTGAGAATCAGGGTGGAAGTTTGTAAACTTTCTTGGTTTGTGGTGCTTAGAGGTTAAAAAAATGCCCTGTGCTTTCGTATTTAAAGCAGTCATCTGTAAACAGCTTCATGTACATATATGTCCTAACAAATCAGTAGCCATTTGAAAAAGTAATCAACATAGAAGCACAATACATTTCTGTGTTAAGAACCACAATTACATGTTGATGGACTGCGTGTGCCTGCAGATTCCAAACTGGCTGAATTGTCTGGGTGCTTGGTATCTGACTTTTGAGCATCACTGTGTAACCCTCAAATATGGGACATATTTTTGAGTGCCTGTGTGAGTTCACAGTGGTGACCCAGCTGCTTGGGTGCATGGATTGAAAACCATGGAATCTTGTAGTTTTCCCCCTTTATTCATTCACTGAAGAAATACTGAGTATCAGTGAGATGTCAGGCACTGTCTGTCTCTGGATAGGATAGAGTCAGGGGAGGGGGCTGAAACCAGATATTAAGTTGGATAATCCTGTAAATGTAGATTCCCACGGGGGCCAAGGCCATGAGGGGCAAGTTCAAGGTGAGAACTTGTGGCAGGATTTGACCTGGTCAGGAGAAGCTTTCTCACATTGGTGGCACTTGAGTTGTTCCTGAAGTTACTGAGCAGTATAAATAGGGGAAGGAACCATGTTCTAGACACGGGGATGGCAAGTATTTTCAAGCTGATGAAGGACTGGCTTTTTTTCCCCTCCTTAATTGTACCGTGATTTGATTTGAGACTGGTTCTGTGGCTTGGGTGTGCCTGCGGGTCAGATAGGGTCTGGACTTTTCTTTAATGAGACAAATCCACTGATGGTGCAGTTGGATGCTGATGTGAAACCCAGTTGTACCGAGAGTTTCAGTGTTGTTTGAATAACTGCTCCAGTTGGGGAAACAGCATGAGCAAAAGCCCTGTGGTGGGAGGCAGCTGGGGGAGCCAGCCTGGGTGGATTAGACAGTGGGAGGCCGGGAAAGCTGGCAGGGGCTGTGCTGAGCCTCTGGGCTCCAGGCGGAATGTGGGTCTCTGATAAAGACAGCTTGTGGAGAAGGGGAAGTTGTCTGGACTACTTTCTGCTGATAGATTGTGAGTGTCGATAGGCCAGGTATTCAGCTCCCAAGATTTGTTTGAGCCATTCAGACAACTAGCAGTTCCCCTGTTTTTCCCCTGGATATAGACTCCAGTGGCATTGTAGTCTCCCAGAACGGAGGGAATTCTTGCCCTGTTGTGTGAAAAGTGTTCTGTGGAAGGACCCGCTGGAGGTTAGAGAGCTCTGTGAGCACCTCTAGTTGCTGGTTGAACCACCAGCCCTGGGTCCCCATACCGCGTCCAGGCTGCCCCGGAGTCGAGCCCAGCTTGCTCCTTCCGCGCTGTGAATTTCAGGTGTTCCCATGAAGTCACATTGAACCTGTTACCAGATTCTGTGTCCCAGCACTTGGCTCTTCTTTACCATCCTGAGGCACACGTGTATCGGTGGGCATCGCACCATATCCCTAATGGGCCTGGCCTCTGTTCAGGAGCCACGACGAGCTCCATTCTGACTTAAGAATCGGACGCTCTCTCGCCACCCAGGGTTGGCTTGTGTGGGTGTCTGGCAGGGACTTTTAGCTCCCAGAATCCTGGATTGGGACCCTTTATGTCAGCATAAAGATTCTGTTCCTTCTTTACTCGGAGAGAAAACTGACGCCCTGTGATCTCTCCTCCCAGGTACTTTGTGCTGGATTTCGAGGCTGGCATCTTGCAGTATTTTGTGAATGAGCAGAGCAAGCACCAGAAGCCTCGAGGGGCCCTGTCTCTTTCCGGCGCCATCGTGTCCCTGAGCGACGAAGCGCCCCACATGCTGGTTGTGTACGCTGCCAACGGGGAGATGTACAAACTGAGAGGTATGTTCACCCCCCGGGAACTTTGCAGACGGGCCTCGTGGGTTCACAGTTAACATGGTGATCGCGCTCTGGTTTTTCAATTTTTTTAAAATCACCTCTAACAGTTTGCTGTATTTGAGGACTCTGGTGACAGACACTGGCTCTCCTCCTCTTGAGGTGGGGAGAGGAGCTGAGATTAGGAAGTATTTGTCCTCATTAACCAAGGAATTAGGGACAAATGCAAAATGAGTGATCGCAAAGCTGGCTGAACCTTAGGACTTGGGCAGATTTTTCATATTAGCTCAGTGTATGTTTGCTTGTACCTTATACGGTGACTCCTCAGTGCCCATGAGGCTGTGCTCTAAAGATAAAATAAGCCTTTCTATTTTTTTTGTGGCTGCCCTGCGTGACATGTGGGATCTTCCAGGACCAAGGATGGAACCCGTGTCCCTGCAGTAGAAGCATGGTGTCGTAACCAGTGGATAGCCAGGGAAGTCCAGACAAGCCTTGTAGGGATCATGGTGGGGACCTTCCTGGTGGTCCAGTGGCTAAGACTTTGCCTTGCAATGCAGGTGGTGCGGTTTTGATCCCTGGCTGGAGAAGCTGGGATCCCTTAGGCCTCCCAGCCAAAAAGCCAAAACATGAAACAGAAGCAGTATGGTAACACATTCAATAAAGACTTTAAAAATGGTCCACATCAAAAAAAAAAAACTTAAAACTTAAAAAAAAAAACTTAAAAAAAAAACAAAATAACAAATCTTTTATTTATTGTTTTTAGAAAAGAGTCATAGTGTCCTCCACTCAGAGTTTCTCTAGAACCAGATGTTAGTAAAGGCCCCTTCACTTGTACTTTATTTTGGAGGCTGCATCAAGCAACTCATGGGATGTTAGTTCCTAGTTCCCCGACCAGGGATTGAACCCAGGCCCTTAGCAGTGGTAATGCTGGGTCGTAAGCACTGGACCGCCAGAGAATTTCCCCTACGTGTACTTTATTTAACCCTCTGTGGCCCTAGAGCCTGGTGAAAAGCCAGCTGGTGTTCTTTCCTGCTGTCCTCCGGTTCTCTTTGCTTCTTGAAAGCTAGGAGCCCAGCATTTGGCCGCAGCTGGAGGTACTAACTGGGGCTTCCCCACCGTCTCAGCAGTAAAGAATTTGCCTGTAGGGCAAGAGATGCAGGCAGCATGGGTTTGATTCCTGGGTTGGAAAGATCCCCTGGAGGAGGGTATGGCAACCCACTCTAGTATTGCCTGGAGGATCCCATGGACAGAGGAGCCTGGTGGGCTACAGTCCCTAGGGTCACAAAGGGTCGGACACGACTGAAGCGACTAAGCAGACACACACACGGAAGAACTAGCCACCACCCCCACCAAGGCATATCCACTGCACAGATTTTCAGATGGGGCACACTTGTCTGCAGTGATGTGATTTGATTGCTAGACCATTCTACCAGCATTCTGTCACAGGTGCATTGCCGGAAAAATAGTCCTCTTCTTGCAGAATAACAAAACCAACCCTCAACCACACATTTGCTCACATGTGCACACACACATACAGTCTGAGGAAAGAAGTGTGTATTAAGTGCTGGGAGGTGGTTGGTAATCACACCTCTTGTGTGTGCTCAGCCATTCGGTCATGTCTGACTTTTTTGCAACCTCATGGACTATATATATAGCCTGCTAGGCTCCTCTGTCCATGGAATTTCTCAGGCAAGATTACTGGAGTGGGTTGCCATTTCTTTCTCCAGGGGATCTTCCTGACCCAGGGATCAAACCCACGTCTCGTGCATTGCAGGTAGATTCTTTACCGCAGAGCCATTGGGGAAACCTATGCCTTTTAACATTTAAGGGAAGGCTGAGTACAAAGAAAAGGCCCTTCGTTCTTTGTGCTTGACTTGGGGGCTGACAGTGATGCGTCAGCATTTGCAAAACCAGACTGAGGGCTTTGATTCCCCAGCTCAGAGCTCAGTGTTTGCTGACTTTCCTCCAGGCTTTGCTACCGAGGGGTAGGCTAAGCTGCGGTTCCTTGATTATATTTGTACTTTCTTTACTTTTGACTGGAGAAGACTCTTGGACAGCAGGGAGATGCTGAAGCTCCACACCTGATGCAAAAATCGGAAAGTGAGAAAGACCAGAGGATTAATGATTAGATTAGTTATCACTGACGTTCGATCAGGATCTATAAAACAATCCCCAAAACTTATGAAATAAAAATGCCTTTAGTTGAAGAAAGTTTTTCAGTTTTGGGGAACCATGAGAAGAGTCATGTTTTCTTTGGGGATTTATGCAGTGCGTGTCCCTGATTTATATGGTCCTTGGTTTCGCTTTGCTGTTTGTTGCTTAATAAATTGTCAAAGCAGAAACAATAGCAGGTGAAAAACTTAATGGCACTCCCTCCCCCCAACCCAGGGCTATCAGGGTTTATAAAAATGACATAACCCCATACAGAAGAACAGTCTAACCAGTTTGCCGATGGAGACATCTTTTTGCATTTTAGCTGTTACTCTCTGGATTATTGAGCCCCAAACTTTTTTTTTTTTTTTTTTAGGATAGTTTTAATAGCAAACATCAAAGTTTTATTATCTGCATGAACTAATCATAAGGGCTAAATTTAGCTTAAACTTAGCCACTACAGCAAATGCAGGACACATTGCTGCTGCTTTTTGGCTGGTCCTTAGTCCCTCCCCCAAGGATCTGGGCATTGAGTTTCTCATTTCAAATCTCGCTACACGCAGAGATGAATCTTGATGTTAATAGATGCACAACTTTGAGGAATGTTTTTGGGGCAGAGCCTTTGGGTACTGCCACAAACCAGCAATGTTCCTGAGGAAAATGACTCTAGTTTTTGCAAAAATCCTTTTTTCTTTGGAGTTGAGGTTCACCTGGTCTACACTTCCAGATTTCTTCACCTGAAGCTGAAGTTGGGTTTTACTGACAAATGACACTGAGGGTCATTTTTGTGAAAAGTGCAAACTTATAGGGGAATCATTCTGTTTTCTGCATAGAAAATGTTTTCAACATTTATGCAGTATTCTTTTAAAATATGTATACAGTGAGTTATGCAATTAAATTAATTTGGATTTTATGAGGCCCTGTTATGGATCCATGGTCTTTTAAGAAAATGAGTTTGTATATTTGAGAGATGGGGCTATAGATGGAAGATTGTGATGATGCAGTTGACTTGTCCTTAAAAGTCTCTTTAGGGAATAATTGAGGGTCTCTGAGGCAGCATTTGGTACCTTGTTCTGTCCAATCATAGTAACCCTTGAGAACACATATTAAAATGATAATTCAGCTGAATGCTTATTTTGTAAAGGCTGATAACTCCATAGCACAACTTCAGTAGATAACAAAAGGGCCCTGAAACACTGTACTCTGATCCTCCTATTAGCCACGTGTGGTGGCAGCGTTAAAAACAATCATGTTTGTCTTCTCTGCTGCTTTTTAGAGAAGTAGAAAATATTTTTGCATAGTACGTTAAAAAATGGCCAAATTGTTCTTAAGCATTTCAGAATACATTATTAATGTGGTTTAAGAGGGAATTTGGGGGTTACTTCTTCAGGGAAGCCTTCGTTAAGCACCTGTCCTAGGACTATATTAGGTACCCCACTATATACTATATAATGAGGCAAGGTGGGGTTTTTTTTTGTGTGTGTGTGTGGGTTGTCTTTTCATTTTTGGGCTTCCCAAGTGGCTCAGTGGTAAATCCACCTGCCAGTGTAGGAGGTGCAAGAGAAGCAGGTTCAATTCCTGGGTCAGAGAGATCTGGAGTAGGAAATGGCAACCCACTCCAGTATTCTTGCCTGGAAAATCCCACAGACAGAGGAGCCTGGTGGGCTACAGTCCATGGGTCGAAGAGAGACATGACTCGGTGACTGAGCGCGCACACATACCCCCTTATTTTTTTATTGTTGCCTTTACTGTGCAAAACCTTTTGAGTTTAAGTAAGTCCCATTTATTTTTGTTTTTATTTCCATTATTCTGGGAGGAAAAAGGTCTTGCTGCGATTTGTATCAGAGAGGGTTCTGCTTATGTTTTCCTCTAGGAGTTTTATTGTCTCCAGTCTCCCATTTAGGTCTTTAATCCATTTTGAGCTTTTTTTTGCATATGGTGTTAAAAGAATGGTCTAATTCATTTTTTTTACATGTAATTGTCCAGTTTTCCCAGCGCCATTTGTTAAAGAAACTCTTTCCAACTTTAATGTAGACTTGCCTTCTTTGTCATTGATTATTTGATCATAGATGTATGGGTTAAGGTGTTTTTTTTTTTTTTTTTTTTTTTTTAATTTATTTGACTGTGCCAGATCTTAGTTGCAGCATGTGGGATCTAGTCCCCTGACCCAGGGATTGAACTCAGGCCCCCTGCATTGCTAGCACAGTCTTAGCTACTGGACCACCCAGGAAGTCCCAGGTTAAGGTGTTTCAACAGAGCATCTTTGCAGCCATTTAGACATGCCCCACCAAGAAGCAAATTCCACCTCTTACCCTCTTCTAATGACAAGAAATATATTCATTTTTCTTCTGCTTGAAATTTCTGAGTTTGACGTTTATTAGTTGAAAAGAGACATTTAAAAAAATGTGTCTCATATGGAATGTCTAGAATAGGCAGATCTCTGAGACAGAAAGCATATTAGCAGTTTCCTAGGGATGGGAGAGGGGGTGAGAGGAGAGAAATGGGAAGAGACTGCTGATGGGAACAGGATTCTTTGAGGGATCCTAAAAATATTTTAAACCAAGATTATGGTCACAGTTGTACTATTTGGTAAATATATTAACACTAGAAATCACTCCATACTAAAAACAGGTGAATTTTACTTATGTAAATTCTATCTCAATAAAGCTGTTTAAAAATCGGTTAGAAATTTAAAAATATCTATTTATTTATTTAACTGTGTTGGGTCTTACTTGTGGCATGGGGGATCTAGTTCCCTGACCAGCGATCGAACCCCAGCCCCCTGTATTGGGAGCCTGGAGTCTTAGCCACTGGACCACTCTAGAAATTTTTGTAAAAATAATAGAGGTGTGCTGATTCAACTCAGTTCATCTGCTCAGTTGTGTTTGACTCTTAGAGACCCCATGGACTGCAGCACGCCAGGCTTCCCTGTCCATCACCAACTCCCGGAGTAGTGTACTGATTACTTTTGGAGAAATTGATCTGTATAGGCTCAATGAATTCCATCCAGGAAAAAGAAATCCTGAAAATCCCTTTAAGTTTCTCGATAGAACTGTAGAAATTTCTTTAAAAACAGGGGGAGATTTTTGGTTAAGACTTGGTGTCTGCTGTTTTTTGGCGTGAGTACAATCTGTGTTTGCCTTTCCTTCCTTCATCTCCAGGCCCCCAAGCCCTCAGGTGTCTGTAGAAACAGGTTGGATGTGTTTTGGCTCAATTGCTACAGTAAGCCTTTGTTTCTCTGTTTCAGCTGCTGATGCAAAAGAGAAACAGTTCTGGGTGACTCAGCTTCGAGCTTGTGCCAAATACCACATGGAGACGAATTCAAAGGTACGTAACTGCGGAAATGGGGGTTACCGGGGGCAGGTTGCCCTAGCTAGGATGGCTCCCCTTCAGCCCAGGATTGGCTTCTTTGGGGAGGTGTTTTCCATATTATCTTTAAAGTTTCGCCACCATCAGGAATTCATACTTGTCCTGTGACATTTACATTTAAAGCTGAGAGACAAGTGGGAGGATTTGCTTATACGTAGAGTGAGGGGGCAAGCATAGACTTGATGGGAGCTGATTCTGGAAAGACACTTCTAGAGCTTCCTGTGTTGTCCGTTTCGGCAGCCGGTCGTTGGTCTGCAGAGAACTTGAGCAGGTGGTTTCACTGTGGCAGCAGAGGAGTCGGGTTTACTGTTCCCGAAGACTCGTTGTCTCAGATCCTTAAATAAGATGAGATTCCAGATTGTTGAGGCGCTTCTGCCTCCAAGTGTGTCGGCATGTTCTCGGGTACTTTGGCATCCAAGTGGGACTTGGTGTCTCTTCAGGATTCAGTCTGAGATCTTGGATCAAATGTGCAGGGGGTAGGAGGAAGCAGATAGGCATTCTCACGGATTATTCAGAGGATCCCCTATCATTAAATACAGAAAATAAGTCAGAGAAGGTAAAAAACCATCTGATATTGCTTATGCGTGCGTGCTCAGTCACTTCAGTCGTGTCTGACTCTTTGTGACCCTATGGATGGTAGCCCGCTAGGCTTCTCTGTCCGTGGGACTCTCCATGTAAGAATACTGGAGTGGGTTGCCATGGTGCCCTCCACGGGGTCTTCCCCGACCCAGGGATCAAACCCACATTTCTTAGGCCGCCTGCATTGGCAGCCGGGTTCTTTACTACTAGTGCCACCTGGGAAACCGGATATTATATGTAGAATCTAAGAAATAACACATATGAATATATGTACAAAACAGAAACAAACAGACTTGGGGTTTCCAAAGGGAAGGGGAAGGGATATATAGAAGTATGGGATTAAGGGATATAAACATACACACAAAACAGATGAGCAACAAGGATTACTGTGTAGCACAGGGAATTCAGTGTCTTGCCATAATCTAAATGGAGTATAATCTGAAAAAAACAATCACTTTGCTGTATGCCTGAAACTAACACAACATTGTAAATCAACTATATTTCAGTTAAAATGCATAAAAAATACTTGCCTGATGAATTTATTCAGGGCAGGAAATACTTGTTAAAATTACTATTCAAAGGGATACCCCTTTTATATCATTAGTTCAAGCTTAGTTATGATATTTAGTTGCAGTCTCTTTCTGTATTCCATGCAGCTGATAGGAAGACCCACGCTGAAAACTTCTTAGGATTCCATTTCTTGTAACCTGTCTGCTCGTGGAAATGTCTTGTATAGGTATACCTCTCTGTTCTGCCTCCAAATACAACCTGAAACAATTTCTTCACAATGATTTGTTCATTTTTTTCTTTCTTCTCCTTGACTCACTCAATACAGTTGCACTCACTGTAATGCCCCGCTGGGGTCTGGGTAACCATAAGGAGGGCTTCTTCTCGTTTAAAAAATGTGTTTTGTTGAAGGATAGTTGATTTACAGTGTTGTGTTAGTTTCTGCTCTGCAGCCAAGTGATTAATTATATATGCATTCTTTTTCGTAGTCTTTCCCATTATGATTCATCACAGGATATTGACTATAGTTCCCTGTGCTGTACAGCAGGATAGTTTTTGTTTAGCCATCCTATATATAATAGTTCGCATCTGCTAATCTCAAACTCCCCGTCCTTCCCTCTCCCCTTCCCTACCCCTTAGCAACCACAAGACCATTCTCTTATGTCTGTGAGTCTGTTTTGTAGATAAGTTCATTTATGTCATATTTTACATTCCACCTATGTGATATCGTATGGTATTTGTCTTTGTCTGCCTTACTTCACTTAGTATGATCATCTCTGGTTCCACCCATGGTGCTGCCAATGGCATTGTTTCATTCTTTTCTATGACTGGGTCATATTCCAGTGTGTGTGTGTGTGTGTGTGTGTGTGTACACACAACACCACAGATTCTTTATCCATTTTCTGTTTATGGACTCTACGTTGCTTCCATATCTTGGCTATTGTGAATAGTACTGCTGTGAACATTGGGGTGCATGTGGTTTTGTCTGGATATATGGTAGGGCCCCACTTTTAAAGCTTTTCTCTCTCTGGCCTCCTTTATTTTCTGGGAGTTATAGTAGGCGTTCTGGACATCTCATCAATATTTTATAAATACCTAGGCAGGGCAGTATAAAGCTATTTTCTTTTTCTATGTATCATTTTACTTTTTGTAAAAAAGAACAGAAGGGGAGAGGATATAAAGGACATACCCTTACCTGTCGCTCATTGGAGATGGCTGTTCTTTGCTGAATCAGCCTAGTCAGTTTAGGTGTGTGTGAGAATGTGTGTGTGGATCTGCAGCTCTCAGATGTTTTTTATACAAACGGACCCTATCGTGCACACTGTTGCACATCTTGTTCTTTTTGTTTACTAATATATCTCGGAGATTTTCCCCTGCTCGATGTCTGCATCTGCTACACTCTGGTTAGGATGGCCAGACGCTCTTCTGCGGGGTGGATGTCAAAGCTTTGAGTCCATCACTGATGGCCGCTTAATTTGAGCGTGGTTGTTGTACATGATGCTGTAAAAAACATCTTTGGAGACTCATTTTCTAGTGCCCCTAGGGGTGTATGTCTATGAATTCGTATCAGTGGAAGTACTGGGTCATGGAGAATGTGTCTTCTGAATTTCTTCAGAAGTTGTCCTGACTTGTACTTCCATCTGTTCTGTGTGTAAGGATGTTTCTTCCCCTTTCACTAACCATAGCTCTCACGAACATTGAGTTTTTGGTAGCCTCATAGATAAAAAAATGAACCCTTGTGATTTTCATTTTCACTTCGAAAATCGTGACTGGAGCTGAGTATATTTCCAGGGGTTTACTGGCCACTTGTGTTTCTTTTATGTAAGCTGCCTGTTGATATCCTTCACCCATTTTTCTGTTGAATCCGTCTTTTCTTCCTGATTTGCAGTAGCTGTGTATGTGTTGTCTATTTGTCCTTTGCCCGTCGTTTGTACTGTAGGTATTTTCCCCTAGTAGGTAATTTGTATTTTGACTTTGAATACATTCTTTTGCTCTGTAGAATATTTTTGTAGTCAAATTTACAAACATTTTCATTTTGGGGTTTTGGATTTGCATCGTGTTTTGAAAGAGCTTCTCTGTTGCAAAGTTAAGAAAACACTCTTCCATTTTTTTCCAGTGAATTTATAGTTTAATAATCATGTGTAAATCATGGATTCATTTGGAATTTATTCTGGGTGTAAGAATTGAGGTGGGGAAACCAGTTTTAAGTGTGTTGATGTTTTGAGAGATCACTGCAGACCCAGTGTTAGTAGAAATAGAATCTGAAGATTTTCTGAAGGAGTAGCTTTAAGAATCTGGATTGATCTGTTAACGTTAAAACCCAAATAAATAATAACTTAGAAGTTAGGGCCTGTAGGATTCCTGACTTGAGAACTGGAGAGAAGATAAGCCATCACTGCTCATTTATAGCATGGCAACTGGGATCAATTAGGGAAGAATCATTTTTAAATTGTGAACAGACCTTGTAGTGCAGCAGAAGTATGATCAAGTCCAAGACTGCTCAAGCAGAAGCAGTGAAAATTAAGTTAGGCTTGAAGTGAATATCAGCTTGATACCCAGTTCACTGAAGAATGGCTGCTGAATTTGTATTGTGCTTGCTGGGAACACAAGTTAAGCCTTCCCTTCCCTGGGTTCCTCTCATCCTCTCTGAGAACACTCTCCTAACAGCTGCTTGGAATTTTGCCTTTAAAAACAAATATTGTGGGACTTATTGGTGGTCCAGTGGTCAAGACTTTGCCTTCCAGTGTAGGGGGTGTGGGTTCAATCCCTGGTTCGGGGGGCTAAGATCCCCCATGCCAGGGACATAAAACAGAAGCAATATTGTAACAAATTCAATAAAGGCTTTAAAAACGGTCCACATGAAAAGAAAACACATTTAAAACACTTTGCCTCATATCATATATTAATGCATATATGTGGGATCTAGAAAAATGGTTTAGATGATCTTATTCACAAAGCAGAAATAGAGACATAGACGTAGAGGACAAACGTATAGACACCAAGGGGTGGGTGAGGGGTGGGAGGAAGTGGGAGATTAGGGTTGACATATATACATTATTGATGCTATGCATAAAATAGAGAACTAAAGAGAACCTACTGCACAGCACCAGGAGCTCCACTCAGTGCTCTGTGGGGATCTAAATGGGGAGAGAGTCCAAAAAAAGAGGGGGTATGTGTATACGTGAGGCTGATTCACTTTGCTGTACAGCAGAAAGTAACACAGCGTTGTAAAGCAACCATACACTAATAAACATGTTTAAAAGCTTTTTTGATTTAGAATCAACTATTGCCTGGAACAAATATTTAGGCAGATGAAGTGGGGTTATCATTCAGACTCAACCTGGTGAGAGTTTCAAGAGAAATCAGATTTATTTGGAGCTACGCAGGGCTTTAAAGATGCCCAATCCAGCCCTGGATGCTTGGACAAACTCCTCAGGGACAACAGGTGTGTTTTTGATGCATTTGTGTGGGTGTGTACCTGCTTTTGCGTAGGCTGTGTTTTTTTCAGATGGCCACACAGAGAACTTAGGGTCCTTCAGAATCAACAGAAGCTAATATTGGAGGGTGGGGTGGCGTGTTAGAGGAACTTTTGAATAATACAGATTCCAGGTTACTTTGCCCTGTGTGGGAAGTTGGGTGATGAGGACAGTAGCCAAGCCATTGAAGAGTGTTTAAAGGAAATTCAGATTTTTAAGGTTGTAGTTTCACTAGCTTTCACTCTGGCCAGGTAAAGGAATTTTCAGAGGCTCAACCTGATGGAAATGCAGGGTATTTTTTAATACTTCTTTGGCTTTGCTCATCCAGATATGGAAGGTGTATTCGCTAGTGGGGGTGACCCGTAGACTAAGTTCATGAGTCTCCTCTGATGCTAACTGGACGTTAGTCCCAGGTGGCACTAGTGGTAAAGAATCTGCCTGCCAATACAGGAGACTCAAGAGACATGGGTTCGATCCCTGGGTTGAGAAGATCCTCTGGTAAAGGGAATGACAACGTGCTATAGTATTTTTGTCTGGCGAATCCCATGGACAGAAGAGCCTGACGGGCCACAGTCCATAGGGTTGCAGAGAATCGGACACGGCTGAACTGACTGAGCTCACACATACCCACCAGCTCCTAAAGGATGAACATGTGACAGGAGGGGATGGTTATCACTGCCTCTGAAGTTGAATCTCCAACCACCCCTGCAACAGGGAGAGAGGGGTTGTGGGGTTCAAACTCTGGGGGTGCCCAGGGCTCCCTTTATGCTCAGCTGCCTCCTTTCTGACCAGCGCCCCCATCCCCACCAGAAACATACTCCTGTTACAAGCTCACCGCTGACAGCTTGTGAAGGCATTTTTTCCCCCTGTAATGGAAGTAGCATTTTTTTTTTTTTAATTTGTGAATGTTTCCTATACACAACACCAACTATTCAGAAGATAGGAAAGTATAAGTAAGGAAAAAAATCGCCCCCAATCCCAGCCGCAGACCTAATCTCTGATGATACTGTTTGGGTGTGTATCCTTCCAGACCCTTTCCTCCGGAGGGAAATAAAGGTCACGTGGCTCCATGTGTGGGCCCGTCCTTCCAGTCTTTTCCATACATGCCTGTGTACACAACGCACATGCTTTTTCTCGTGAGGAGCCCGCCTCTCCTGAGGATGGACTCTGAGACCAGGCTTTGTCCATGGGTCTGTCCTCTGTTTGGGTTGGTTTGTCTTTACAGTGACTGGACAAGGTCGTGATCTTGACCTGTGTCTCAGAACATTTCTAGGTTCTTCCTTTTATCGTCCTATCACTTGTCATCCTTTATTCGTTTTCCTGCTATTGTTTAGATCCATATGGAAATTCGAGGAAACAAGGGAAGTCTTTTTTTTTTTTTCCTTCTAATATTTGCAGAGTATATATCTTTTATTTATCTATTTGGTTGTGTCGAGTCTTTGTTGTGACACTTGGGAGATGTGTTGCATCATGTGGGATCTTTCATTGAGTTGGGTGGACTCCAGAGTGCATGGGCTCAGGAGCTGCAGTGTGCAGGCTTGGTTGCCCGCATGGCATGTGGGGTCTTAAGTTTCCCAACCAGGGATCGAGCCTGCATCCTCTGCATGAGAAGACAGATTCCTTTTACCTTTTTAAGATTTATTTATTTTTGGCTGTTCTGGGTCTTTGTTGCTGTGTGGGCTTTTCCTGGTAGCAGCGAGTGTCTACTCTCTAGTTGGGGTGTGTGCGCTCCTCATTGCAGTGGCTTCTCTTGTTGCAGAGCACTGGCTCAATTGTTTTGGCATATGGCCTTAGTTGCTCCATGGCATATGGGATCTTCCCGGACCAGAAACCAAACCCATGTCTCCTGCCTTGGCAAATAGAATCTTAACCACTGAGCCACCAGGAAAGTCCCAACAAGGGAAATCTTGCCTGAGATGGATCCATCTAAAAACATGGAAAATGTAAGTTAAAAAAAAAAACAATCTATGGGGATATTAAGTAAGGAAAAGTAGGTATTTGGGGGCATTTGAAGTAGTTCATAATATTGTATTTGAAAACCTTTCTTTGGGCTCACAAGGCCCAGTTCTGGCTCCATCCTTGCGTTACTACTTATGGCTCCAGTGATCTGGTTCCCAGGCTGACTTCTGCGAGCAGACCCCAGCCAACTCATCCACTCAGGAATGCAGTAGGTCCTCGGAAATTTTGTTTGGTGGTGTTTGAAGACACTGTGGCTAGATCAGATAGTTATATGATTAGGCCTCCTCATCCTTGCTAGGGAATTCTAAATTAAAACAAATTTTGGGGTAGAGGATTATGCCGACTTAGAAACGGAGGAATGTGATTATCTAATATAGGATTTTAAATTTATTATAAATCTTGGGGGTCTTGAATGAGCTGGAAAGCTGCTGAGTTTCAGGGAGTGTTTATATAAATATTCATGGTGGAAGCTGCCGGATTGACAAGTATCTTTTTCCCTTTTTTTTTTTTCCTTCCTCTGGAATGATAGTTGATGTACAATTCATGTGAGACTTCTTGGTTTAAGAGCACCATCTCCTCCATGGGAGGGGGAGTGGCTGGGGTCTAGTGACCCCAGGACTGGGCAAGACTTCTCCTCATCTCTTCTGGAAGCTAGTGTCCGGTGAGGACCTGCCCCTCTTACATAACCCCCCTGTGACAGTGGGCACTGGTGATATAGTCCCTAACTCACACCCCTGCTTTTGTCATGACATCTGGTCTACCTCCCCTGTCTCAGTGATGTAGGGCTTCCATCAGGGCAAGACGGGAGGGTTATTGGACAGGAGAAAGGAGGCTGAAGAGTGATGGGATGGCAAACTGGCTCACACTAGTCACCCCCATGTCCCCTCTGGCTCAGGAAAGTGTGCTCTGTGAGCACCTTCTATCCTGAAAGCACAGGAGTAGGTAGGCTGGTGACCTCGCCCCTGGCAGCCATGTTGCCATGTGCAGAGAATCCAGTTGGGGGGCATTTGGAGACTTTATCTAGGGAGGCGTGGGGGATGTGTGGACTATTTCTGGGAGAGGCTTATCTGTCCTGGGGAGGTATGGGTGGGGAATTGGATCAGACTGTGTGTGAATTCCACAGCCTTGGGTGAAGAATGAGGAGATGTAAAGCTGCTGTTTAATTGGTTCTCCCGGGAAACTCAGTTTCTGCTGACAAATGACTACAACTTTCCTGACTGTCTGCTACCCTGGGGTGTGAGCCAGAGGGCTTTGGGGAGATGCTTAACTGTCTTGGCTGCGAGGCCTCACAACAGGAAGCACCTGCTGCCTGAACTAACCCAGCGGCATCTGTAGAATCTGAAACCGCATGGTTGTGAGGGACTTAAGATGTCATCCGGTCCTGGCCCCACCTTATCCCACCACCTGCACAGAGATGCACACTAGAATATTTACGGTAATCGCGAAGAAATGTGAGCTGATCCTCTCAAAACAGCCCCCGGTTCTGTTCA
This sequence comes from Okapia johnstoni, assembly GCA_024291935.2. Lineage (NCBI taxonomy): Eukaryota > Metazoa > Chordata > Mammalia > Artiodactyla > Giraffidae > Okapia > Okapia johnstoni. The sequence goes on along the minus strand of CM044323.1, from coordinate 5,375,166 downwards.
GCTAGAGGGGCCACTGCTGCTGGCTCGTTGAGAGAATGCTAAAGAGTTGGGGGAGTAATATGACAAAGGACATCAAAGACTTCTCTTTTATGAGTAAACAAATTTGAGATCCCTCTGAACTGTTTGAACAGCTCAGAAGTAACAGAATGATTAAAAAGTGGGAAAGGAACCCAAACTCCTCCTGCTCCCCATGTCTGAAAACAGTGGCTGTAAGGAATAAGACAAACGTGTGTGTGTTCTCAGACAGGAGATATGTCCTAAAACCGTGCGGTCCAATATGGAGGCCTCAGGCCAGGTGAGGCTGTTTAAATGGAAATTATTTGAAATTAAATTTGAAATCCAGTTTCTCAGTCTCGGCCACTTTCCAGGCACTCAGGAACCATGCTTGGCTGATGGCTGCAGTACTAGACGGCACAAGGACAGAATGTTTTCCGTCATCACAGAAGGTTCTGTGGGGCAGAGCTGATCAAGCTTCAGTTATGGCTTTATGGTTTCCAAGGAGGAGCTTACCAGTGTCCAGTATGATCTGTTCTTGTGCCGTAGACAGTGTTTTGCTTTCTTTAAATCTGAAAACGTTGATTGGCACCTCCCAACCTCTCTGTCCTTCCTTCAGGGCCTCCCCTGCATCCTCCTGGTTGGGAGTTTTCGTTTACCCCCCCCCCCCCCGACCTTGGCATTGAACATCCTATTCATTCACTTATCCCATGGACTTGTCTGTGCAACAGGGACCCTGACCTCACTTGTCTGAAGGCAGGAACTGGTGTTCTCATGTGATCAGATTCCTCCCCATACTCACCGCACTGCAGCTGTTCACCAGGAAAACTAGTTTTAGGTGGTGTTTTTTTTTTTAACTTTTATTTGCATTTGTCTTTTTGCAGAATTTATTCCTGGGCCATAAGTTTCTCCTGGAATATCTTTTTGTTTCTGTACAACCTCCTCGCCTCATTTAGGGAGAATTTGCTCCTTTTCAGGAAGGATCATCTCAGTGTGACCAGGAGAGCTCATGTATGGGTTGATCCGACCATGAGCTCTGTAAGTCCTGCACCCCATGTTGGGGGCTTTGTTCACCTGGATGTGCTCATGGTTCAGGGGATCTACATCTAGACCCTGAAGTTCAGCAATACTGTCTGTGTTTTTTTTTTTTTTTTTTTTGACTGAGCCCTGTGGCATGTTGCATGTTCCCTGACGAGGGATTGAACCCACACACCCTGCATTGGAAAGGTGGAATCTTAACCACTGGACCATCAAGGAAGTCCTATTCTGCATTTTTGAACATGTGCAGTAAAAATTCAGCCCTCGTTTGGGGCCATCCACCCCGCATCCAGTCCCACTGTTGGACTTGGGCACACCTACCATCTCTTTCACTGGATCAACAGAGTGGTGCCCATCACTTCTGTAAATTTAGGGACATCCTTCACATACTTGGTGGCTCTTTGAATATGCATATCCTTTACCGCTTGGGCAACTTCACAAGTGTTCTTAAAACGATCATGAAGCTCTTGATTTGTACGGTTTTGTGGGCATTCTCTGGGTCAGGTGAAGAGCAAGCCATTTTCAGTGGTCACCTAGGGGCTGCTGACTGGAAAAGCTGGTATGAGCTTTTGTGAGGCTCAGGGGAGCAAGGGCAGGGTGCCCGTGGTGCTGACCCCTGGTGCACATGACCCTTACCGGCACCCTCTTCCTAAGACGAAGTCCAGAGCTTTCCCTTGGTGACGGCTGCCCCTCACAGGTCAGGTCTGCTTTCTCCCCCACCACCGTCAGGCACACGGGGTTCCAGATACTCGCCCCCGCCCCCTACACCCAGGCACACCCCGGTCCTTCCTGCTTCTGTGCTATCTGCTGCACTAGGAACTGCCTCTCCCTCTCCTCCTGGGCTGAAGAACCATGTGGTCGGCAAGGCTCACAGAGTTCTTTGATGCCTTCCTGACCTGCCTGCTCAGTGTGGATCTGCTCTCCCAGCGCTCTTGTGTATAGCAGGACACACCTGTATGACTGCGCTTCTCACGGTAAGGGGGTGTGTGTGTGTGTACGCACACACCCGCACACGTCAGCTGTGTTCTTAACACTCAGGACTGCGGGGAAATCAGGGCTGCCGCCTGCATATCTGCCACTGTCACGACAAGTCATGATGGAGATAAAACACTTGGTGCATTTGAAGCGCTTAATAATTATGTCAGCTCTGCTTCCTCTTCCTCACTCCTCCTGGCATGTGTGTGAGTAACAGGAGTGTTAGTAGTGGTAGTGGTGCTGGATTTGGGTTCCCTAAATTATATTCAAGTTATCATATTCTAATTTTTCTTGAATATTGCAGTATTTTATGTTAAGTATCTGAGGATTCCTTTTTTAAGAATACAGTTGCTTTACAATGTTGTGTGTGTTCCTGCTGCACAGCAAGGTGAGTCAGCTGTGTGTGTACATTTATCCCCTCCCTCCTGAGTCTGCCTCCCACCCATCCCCCCATCCCACCCCTCTAGGCCATCAGAGCATGGAGCTGAGTCCCCTGTGCTACTCAGCTTCCCACTAGCTAGCTATTTCACACATGGTAGTGGAGGTTTTTTTTTTTTTTTTTTTTTTTTTTTATGGAGAGAGAGCTCTGAGCTTCCTGTAGCCAAAAATCATTCAAGAGTAACAAAATGTATCCTGACTTTCTTTATTTCTTTTTTTTAAAGAGAAGAGAATAGCAATCAAAAGGAACACATTTTGGGGAAAAGGAAATAATAGTAAATAGATTCTATCAGCGTATTTCTATGTGGCAGATACTAAGGGAGGGGTTTTTCTTGGGTGATCTTTGGTATTTCTCCCAGTAGCCCTACGAGGCAGGTACAACTCATTTATTACCACGTTTTATAGGTCAGGACAGAAAGGATGACAATATGCCTGCCCATGCCCGAATAGCTAGCAAGGACTGCCATCTTTAACAAAAAATTTGAGATGTAATTCACATACTGTAAAATTTACTCTTTAAAACTAAATTTAGTGTATCTGTGGAGCTGTGCAGCCCCAGCACTCTATCAGCCCGGAATCTTTGATCCCCTGTGCCCATCAGCAATCAAGCGTCCTCTTCCATCCGCCTCCTCTCCCAGCCCCTGCGAACCCCAAACCACTGTCTCTGTAGCGTTGCCGGTTCTGGACATTTCATGTAACCGGGGTCATTATCTATGTGGCCTTTGGTGTCTGGCTGATTTCACTTAGCATAATGTTTCCAAGCTTTCTCTATGTTGTAGCATGAATCAGGACTTCATTCTTTTTTTTTTTAAGATTTTTATTTATTTTAAATTGGCATTTAATTGCTTTACAATGTTGTGTTAGTATCTGCTGGACAATAACATGAATCAGCTGAAAGCATACATACATCCCCTCTTTCCTTGCTATGGCTGGATAATATCCCATTGTTTGGATATGCACATTTTTTATTCATCTGTTGACGGAGAAGGCAATGGCACCCCACTCCAGTACTCTTGCCTGGAAAATCCCATGGACGGAGGGGCCTGGTAGGCTACAGCCCTTGGGGTCGCAAAGAGTCGGACATGGCTGAGTGACTTTACTTTCACTTTTCCCTTTCATGCACTGGAGAAGGAAATGGCAACCCACTCCAGTGTTCTTGCCTGGAGAATCCCAGGGACGGCGGAGCCTGGTGGGCTGCTGTCTATGGGTCGCACAGAATCGGACACGACTGAAGCGACTTAGCAGCAGCAGCAGCAGCAGATGGATATTCGGCTCACTTTCACATTTTCGTTGTCATGAATGGTGTTGCTGTGAACGTTGTGCACCAGTTTTTGTGTGGGTGCATTTTTTCACTTCTTTCGGGTATGTGCCTGAAAGTGGAATTGCAGAGCTGCATGATAACTGTTTAATTCTTGGAGGAGCTGTCACACTCTTCGCCAAAGCAGCTGGCCCAGTTTACGTTCCCCGTGGACGAGGGGTTTCACCACCTCTTGTCAACACTTGATTTTGACCGTTTTCGATTATAGCCATTCTAGGAGGAATGAAGGTGTATGTCATTGTGGTTTTGATTTGCATTTCCCTAATGACGGATGATATTGGGCATCTCATCACATGCTTATCAGCCATTCATGTATCTTCTTTGGAAAAATGTCTGCTTAAATCGTTTGTCATTACTCATTTTTAGTTGTTGAATTGTGAGGGTTCTTGATGTATTCTGGCTACTTAGACACATCAGATACATAATTTGCAGATATTTTCTCCTATTCTGTCACTTGTTTCTTCACTTTTCTCATCTTTTTTGACATAAGTAAAATTTTTTAAAACAAATGGGACATCGATATAATGGAGTAGGGATTGGGGTCAAAGGACTCGGTTTTTGACTGTGCCTGGACCACTCACAGCAACTAACCAGTCTTGTCATTTAGAGTAACTTAATCTCTCTCTTTTTATTTAAAATAATTTTTTTTTTTTTTTTTTTGGCTGTGTCACACAGCATGTGGAATCTTAGTTCCCTGACCAGGGTTTGAACCTGGGCCCATGGCAGCGAAAGTGCTGAATGGTAACCACTGGCTCACCAAGGAAGTCCCAGAAGGGAAATTTTTACCTATTTTAATAGCCAACATTAAAATGGATAGAAAGTTGAAGAGAAACACTTTGGGGGAAGGGGTACCATTGTGGAACCAATCAACCAGTCAAACATCAAGGACTTCCGTGGTGGCCTGTAAACAAGAATCCACCTGTCAGTGCAGGGGACACAGGTTCCATCCCGGGTCCAGAAAGATTCCACATGCTGAGGAGCAGCTAGACCCATGCACCACCGCTACTAGAGCCCAAGCACCCTAGAGCCTGGCTCTGCAACAGGAGAAGCCCACACACCGCGACAGAGTAGTCCCCACTCTCTGCACCCAGAGAAGGCCTGCGTGCAACAGCAAAGACCCAGTACAGCCACAAACAAACAAAATTATTAAAAACAAACACCCCCCAAAAGAGCCAGAGCAAGTAGAAATACACAACATACAGTCTTTGAAAGGACACACAAGGGCCTTGTAGCGGTGGTTGCCCCTGGGAGAGAAGAGGGAAAATTGCAGATTTAGAGTTGAAAGAAAGTAGGGATTTTGATACTATTTGAAAATTCCATGTTGTTAGTTGACATATGTAAGTTACCCAGATGGTTAAAATTTAACGTCATGAAAGTTTCCTTTTTAAAGAGTGTTGCTGAAGCTGTGTGGTTAAGTGCCATGGCTCCCAGGCCACGGTCGCGTTGGCTCTTTATCTGCAGACAGAAACTCTCCCAGGCAGCCAGTGGTTCACCTGGTTCTCTTTATAGCCTGCCCTTGAAAGTCTTAAAAACCAAATGTTCTTGAAGATATTCGATAATTCCAGATTCCTGCCAATTCACATGAGGCTTCTATTTTTGTTTCTCTGAATTGATTATACTTGCTGTGGTTTGAGATATTTAAAGTTGAATGCTGTTCGAGGGAAGAGTTCCTTTCCCCCACCCCTGTGTTTGAATTCATCCGTGATGAGGGGTGAGCGTGCCGGCCTCTTCCTTGGCCGAAACCTCCGGTGCTAGGGCAGTTGGCGGAGGAATAGGGGGCCCCCAGGTGGATTCAGGGTTCTGTGAGCAGAGCTTCTCCATTGGAGGTTGAAGGGAGTTCATGCTGATTACCTGATAACATTTTTAGAAATCCCATGTATTTGAAAAAAAAATGCAACTCATTCATCTTACTGTGTAAATATACTAGCTTGATTTAATATTTAAACATGTTTTCTTTCTTTCCCCAAATTGTTGGGTAAGAAGCGAGATGAATTTCATCTTTCTTTGAGACACCCCAGGTAGAAAGGGCCCCAGGTTGAAAAGCAGAGCATCCTGAGGTTCTGTCTGTGTTTCTCAGTAGCAAGTCTGTGTGGGGAAACATCCAATACGGTGGGTTTGAGCTTGAGAAACTCCCGGAAGTAAAGCTGGACAAGCCCATCGGGGGATTTACTCTTCTTGGCTCCATCTTCCTGTTTACTGTTGTTGGGCAATTTACTTTCATGTTCTTTTAAGTTCAGTGCCATTTTTCTTTTAGAATTTTTCACAGATAATTACCCTTCATGTACCTAAAACTAAGTGTAAAAGCATCACCCTCCGAAACACACCATCAAATTAAGTAAATAAAACACAGTTTAAGAACAGCTTTAATTAAAACGATAAAGTTTGGGGAGTTTTTATTGTCTTAATAAAGTGCAGCGATTTTGCATACCTTCTTGAGCATAATTTTAAAATTAGGCTGCTTGCCTTGCCCAAAAGGAAAGTGTTAGTGTTACCTAGGAGGGTGATCTTAGGCCAAGAGGGAAGAGGGTTTTGTAAGTAATAGATCTTTCATGTGTTAATGTAGGAGAGTGAAAATAGTTGGCAAGTGAATGGGGCAGTTTGGGCTTAGTATCAGTGGGATCGGTTCTGGGCTGGAGCACCCATCTAACCCACCCACCCGTTGGACTGGGGTCCTCAGGGTGACTGTGTAACCCTGCTTTGTAGTTTTCTTGGTTTTGCCAGCCAGCTACACCCCCAGCTTCTCTTGCCCATGGTACAGATTTGATGATCCTAGTTCTCTACCACAAACTTTACCCCCCAGCATCATCATCTCTTAGCTGCTTTTAGAGCGCCACCCCCCCCCTCCCCAGACTCTTTGGCACCCATCTAGAGAGGTTATGAGGAAGCCCATTGGAGTTAGGACGCACAGACATTTCCGGTGACTCCTGAGTTCCATTAGTAGGTTGGCATACACCTGCAGGATCTTTCTTCCCTCTGAACCCCCTTTGGCCAGATCGGCAATTGGAAAAGTTTGCTGATGCGAAAACCTGCATTTAAGATATATCTTTTTCATTCATCTACTTGGCAGCTTCTCTCTCTCGTTCTTTAAAGAATACTTATTTATTTGGCTGGATTGGGCCTTAGTTGCAGCACTTGGGATCTTTGTCATATTGTGCAGGATATTTCATTGGGGCGCATGGTCTCTCTAGGTGTGGTATGCAAAGCTTCAGTACTTGCGGCACATGGGCTTCGTTGCTCCTCGGCATGTGGGATCTTAGTTCCCCAACCAGGGATCGAACCCTCGTCTCCTGCATTGCAGGGTGGATCCTTAACCACTGAACCATCAAGGAGATCCCTTGGCAGCTTCTCTTAATGGCATCTTCTTTTTATCCCCCTCAGCCCTGCTACTTGGCGGACCCGCAGACCTCTTTGAATTCAAAAGCTGTTTCCTCTGTGCCCTGGATGGCAGGCATTTATTAAGCTTCTACTGTGTGCAGTACACTTTCCCTGGCGCATTCTCCTTTACAGCTTATAGGGTAGCTCCAAGTTCTTAGATCCGCATCATGCATTACAGTAAAAAGCAAGAACGACAACAGGAAACTATTTTGGTTCCATGGAAATAGTTGGTTCATTTGCCAAAAAAGAACACGTTCTTATGATAGTGATAAGTGGTGTCCTGAAATTCCTAAATTCCTTCCACACAAATCACCTGCTTCCAGGGTTCCTCAGCATCTGCACTGCCACCATCTTTGGCTGCATCACTCTTTGCTGTGAGGAGCATCCTGAGTGCTGTTAGACAGTTGGCAGCATCCCAGGCCTCCACCCACTAGATGCTAGTAACACCCCCAACACCAGTTGACACCCAGAACAGTCTCCAGACTGCAGATGCTTCTTGGTGGGGAGGGGGGCTTGGGGGAGGAAATCACCCCTAGTTGAGAATTGCTGCCTCGTATAATTCTCCCAACAGTCCTAGTGAGGTAGGTGTCACCCTACTTCACTAGGACTTCACCGAAGAGGAAACAGAGGCTCAGGAAGGTCCAGAGACCCCACGGCTAGGCCACAACAGAGGTGAGACCTGAAGCCACGCCCACGTGGTTGCCTCTTTACCTGAGACTCTTCTGGACCTGAGGCTGCTGGAAACCTGCTTCTGTGCATGGGGGCACAACCAGGCCAGTGGGCCTGCAGTGCACTTGAGCCTCTACTCTTGGGAGAGCCCTTGTTCTCTTGCCAGGGGTGAGACAGCCCATCCATCATGTCTCGAGACTCCTGGGCCACTTCCCCCACGAGGGACGCGGTGAGGAGCTAGGAGAGTTTAACAGTGGAGCAAGGGTGCGCTGGCGGTCCCGTTCCACCAAGCCATCTCGGGTGGGGGTGGGGTTCCCCAGGCTCAGCCATGGGATGAAGCTTCTACTGTGTGCAGCCTTGGACCCCTTTAGCCAGGATTCGGCACAAGAAAGTTGAGAAGAGCTGGTGGCACCCTGGCACGTGTTTCTGAAGTTGAATCTCCCCGACGTGCTGTGCTGCACTGATGGGTGGAGAAGCGGAGAGATTGTTCGCTGGAGGATGAAGCTTGGTGGCCTGTGTGTGACCCGGGCTGGGCTCTGGCTGGGGGCTCTGGGCCTCCTCATAGGCTGCTGCCATTTGGCCACTGTCAGGACCCCCGGCAGCACATCCTCCTGCCTCATCCCACTGAGGGTGGGTTCCTGCCCACCCCCTCACCCCTGCTCATCGAAGGTAAATGGGGTCCTGAGAACTGGGGAGGGGGTTTGAAGGGTGCATTTACTCATCAACTCTCCTTCATGTCTGCCTTGAAAAACATGGTCTAGGCTCCCAGGGCCCCAGGATTTCTGCACATTTTTATATTCATGCAGGATTTTAGTTTCCTGATCAGGGGCTGAACCCCTCCTGCCCCTTGCAGTGGAACTGAGGAGTCTTAACCACTGGACTGCCAGGGAATTCTCTCTGCACATTTGAAGCTTAAATATTCTTTCCACTAGTGCAATGCACGGTCCAGAATAACTGAACTTGAGAAGGTGTTTCTTTAGAATCTGATTTTTAAAATGAGAGAGTCCTGGAGTTGGTTGACCTTGGAAATAAAAAAAAAAAAATCCTTGTCTTCTCTCCTGTGAAGACTTGCCGCTGCTTCAGCTACTGACCTCAGGTGGCTGCTTAGATTTGCAGGCTTTTGAAGCCAATGCGAGTCATCTTGTTAGTTGCCCCTGCTCATCTCAAATACAGGATAATGTGCACACAGCGTGTGAGTGGGGGCAGCTGAGGTCTGAGAGCCAGGAGATGGGGGTGTTCTGGGGGTGCCACCCTGGGCCTTGACCTTGAGACATTTGCTTTCTTTTATACCATAGTGTCTTACTCTGTAACAGAGGTGGAGCCTGCCTGCCTTGTGTTTTATAGAGATACTGCAAGAAAAGTAAATGACTACTTTTAGAGAGGCTGAATGAGAGCGGCTATTCATACTGTAATTATTATGATGATGAATAGTTTAATTGTCAGCTTTGTGTGTTCAGGGTGCCCACGAGGGTGACTTGGGGTGGGGGTGTGCTACGGACCTCAGTATTTCTGTCGGTAAAGAAGAAAGCATGTTTCTTTCTCACTTAACTTTCATTTGGGAGTGGACAGAAAGGAGAATTCGGATTTGTGTTTTTACAAGTTGGAAGCTTTCTGCTTGCTCTCGGCCCTTCTGTTCGGTCCCCATCCTGCAAAGTCAGCATGTTAGGCACTGCTTTCAACAAGACAGTTTGAAACGAGGCCCTCTTTTATAAACTGCTTTGAATTTTACAGAGTTGCTTTTCTATTTGTCACATGATAGTCCTGGAAATCTTTCCATGCCAGTGTATGAATCTGTCTTAAAAAAAAAAAAAATCAGCTGCATGGAATGGAATGCATGTGTCATGATTCTCTTCATAATCTCCTGGTGAATGTCTTGAAACCACCACCATTTTATTCAGCTTACAGCCGTGCTGAGCCTCTCCTCTTGTCTGAGTTGAGCCCAGTGGCTCTTGTGTGGTCTGCTTGCATGTCTGTAGTCATCTGGCAGGTGGGTTGGGCCTGGTATTCGTAGATGGCCTTGCTCACAATACTGGCTGTTGGCTGGCAGTTAGGATGGGAGTCAAAGAGTGTTTCTCAGCCCTGGCAGGCCACCCTGGTTCTGGTCACAGGTGGCTGGCCAGGGTTCCCAAAGGAGCAAGAACAGAAGCTGAAAGGCCTCTTGAAGCCTGGGTGTGGAACGGACATAGTGTCACTTCCACTGTGTTCCTATGTCAGAACACATCCTAAGGTCAAGCAGATTTGGGGGAAAGGGAGCTAGACACCACCCCCTCCCCCTGCCATGGGAGGAACTGCCAAGGATCGTGGACATGTTTATAGTTTTTTTTTTTTTTAATTTATATTTATTTGGCTGCACTGGGTCTTGGTTGGGGCATGCAAACTCCTAGTTGCTGCAGGATGTGGGATCTAGTTCCCTGACCAGGGATCGAACCCAGGCCCTCTGCAGTGGGAGTGTGGAGTCTTAGCCCCTGGACCACCAGGGAAGTCCTCCATGTTTATAGTTTAACATACCCTATTAACTGAGCTGTAGAAAAAGGGGGAAGAAACAAACAGAAGCCGACCACAGAGATTTTACGGACTTCCTGTGAGTGGTAAATGCCCTTTATATTAAATAAAAACAGGCAAACAAAAAGCCCTTCTTGGGACTACTACTGTGTATATGCTAGGTACTTTTCGGAGCACCAGGGTTATGAGAACAGATTCCATGTGGCTGCTGCATTGAGACTGTTTAGTGTGGAATTTGATGGCTAAACAATAAGTTATAATCTAGAACACATGTTTCTGGTTGAAATATAAACCCAGTGCTGTGCAGTCCCAAAGGAAGGGCCCTTCTGTTCTATCTGGAGGATGAGAGAAGTTTTAGGGGGATCTGATTCAACCAGCAAGAGTGAGTTGGTATTTACTGCAGAGAGAAGGGCTGGTGTGGGCTTGGGAAGAGGGTGGCAGATAAAAGACACAGCGTGAAGGGAGGTTCTGTGTCCTGGAAGGACAGAAGGATTCAGGATCAGGAGATGGTGGGGTCGATAAGGTCTGAGTTTAGGGAGCAGATGTGGTGAGTGTCACAGACATGATGCCTAAAATGCTCATCTCATCTCCAAGAAATATGGAGCCAGACAGGCTTATGAGCTCTTTTTACTTTTTTTTTTGAGATGGTGAAGATGAACCGGAAGTTTAAAATTTCCACTGAATTTGTCCTTGTGTGTTTTGGAAGACAAGATAACGTATTTGTTTTTCCTTGTCTTCATTTATGAGGCATTTGTTGAGTCTATTACATGTGTGTCATATACCAAATGTGTTACAATGAAGGAATAAGATTTATCTCTTTAGCCCTGGCTGTTTCCTAGATGTTAAGTCGATTCAGTCATGTCTGACTCTTTGTGACCCCATGGACTCTAACTTGCCAGGTTTCTCTGTCCATGAAAATTTCCAGGCAAGAATACTAGAGTGGGTTGCCATTTCCTTCTCCAGGGGATCTTTCCAACCCAGGGATCGAACACGTGTCTCTTAAGTCTCCTGCATTGGCAGGTGGGTTCTTTACTACTAGCGCCACCTGTGAAGCTCCCTAGATGCTGCCGCTGCTGCTGCTAAGTCGCTTCAGTCATGTCCGATTCTGTGTGACCCCATAGACGGCAACCTACCAGGCTCCGCCGTCCCTGGGATTCTCCAGGCAAGAATACTGGAGTGGGTTGCCATTTCCTTCTCCAATGCATGAAAGGGAAAAGTGGAAGTAAAGTCGCTCAGTCGTGTCCGACTCTTAGCGACCCCATGAACTGTAGCCTACCAGGCTCCTCCATCCATGGGATTTTCCAGGCAAGAGTACTGGAGTGGGTTGCCATTTCCTTCTCCAGTGCATGAAAGGGAAAAGTGGAAGTGAAGTCGCTCAGTCGTGTCCGACTCTTAGCGACCCCATGGACTGTAGCCTGCCAGGCTCCGCCGTCCCTGGGATTCTCCAGGCAAGAGTACTGGAGTGGGGTGCCATTGCCTTCTCCGGCTCCCTAGATGACTTTGAGGTAAATGAGAATAGCTGCAAAAGCCCAATGAAGAGAATTTTGGCATCTTATTGTGTACGCAAAGTGTGTTCTTTCTTTCAAGCAGCCTAGATACATGATTCTGGGAAGACCGCCTGTGATCATAGATGTTTCGTGCCAGCCTGATAGCCATTCCTTCTTTTTTCTTGCCAGTGGAACCCTGATTTGCTCACAGCCAGTGGTCTCAGGCCCGGGGATGAATTGTGCTTGGTCTGAGCCCCTCATGGCCAGTACTTACCCACCAGCCCCTCCTGTAGCTGGGGATGGTCACAAGACCCATTTTGAGCAGTGAGGTGTGAGGAGGAGGCTGCTGGGGGCAGAAGAGGGATTTTTTAGTTCTGGTTGATAAAAGAAGAAAGCTGCAGAAGGAGGAAGTCCCTTAGTTTCATCTCCCTTCCTTCCTACTCTGGATGTTCACATGTGATGACTTGGAACCTGGAACAATGACAGCCAGTGTGTCACCATGAGGGATTGTGCTTTGGGCCAAAGCCACTACACATAGGGTGGCTGAGCAGAGGGGTGGAAAGAACCACCAAATGGACTCTGGGTCCACTCAGCTCTGAACTTCTTGCTAAGTCATTAAAAGGATCCTAAATTTCAGGCCCATACCAGTTTTGTTACCTGCAGCTTTTCCTAAATGATAGATTGCCATGATCAAGAACATGATTAAAGAAGAGAGTACCAGGTTGTTTGTACCTTTTACCCAACTCCATTTTAATGTGTGGGAGGGCAATATTACAGACCGTTTTGCCATGCTTTTAGATGGCCTGGCATCCTTAGCTTTTGGCTAGAAATGCTCCCAACTATTCTGTCTGAAACCTACAACACAGGCAGAGAGGTGGCAGCAAGGAGTGGGCATGTGGGGGAGGGGCAGGCATTGCTCCTAATGATTCTGGGGCAAAAGCACCATTAAGAGAGTGGGCTCTGGCAGGGGACCTGGTTGTTCTTCAAAATGTAGGCCTATTTTTGTTTTAAACACAGTGGAGTTGGGTGAGTTGAGGGTGGTAGAGCATGAGTTTGTTCGTTTGTTTTTTTTTTAAAGAACTGAGGAAAAAATTCCCTGGGTGGAGTTAGAACCAGCCTAATGGAAGTTGGGATCTTCACCTTTGGAAGGAGAATTGTACCATGTTTTTAACTATGACCTTGCACCTGCCATATAGCCCTTACTTGAACAAGGGGCTGGGGGAATGGGCATTTCTTGCAGGGGGAACAAACAGTGACAGAATGAGAGAAAACAGCTTGCCCCTGAGAAAGGGTGGGTGGTTCAGCAGGAGGTGAGGTGGAGGGTTAGCGACCTGGAGGGAAGATGACGGAGACTTGGCCAGTCTCTGTAACCCCCCTACCCTCCGCACCTAACAAGCAAACACCCAACATTTATGGCAGATGTCCTGGCATGTAAACGATTGTGAATAACCTCACGGGCACAAGTTTGCCTGTTTGGCTTTTTGTCAGGAAGGCCTTTATGGGATGCCTTGCTCTGGGTTCCTGCCAGTTCAGCTTGTGGGGTGGAAGCTGGGTGGGCCAGGGCGCTGGGGAAGGAGGGTGGGCGTGGCTGTCCCTGTCCTGCCTCCAGAGGTGGGCGTGGCCCCGCTCAGTGGGCAAGGGGGGTGGGCGTGGCTGTTCCTGTCCTGCCCCCAGAGGTGGGCGTGGCCCCGCTCAGTGGGCAAGGAGGGTGGGCGTGGCTGTCCTGCCTCCAGAGGTGGGCGTGGCCCCGCTCAGTGCCTGCCCGTGGCGTCCAGCCCTCTCGCCAGGATCCCTCCAACCCTAAAGGCAACCTAGAGGTTTCACGAACCTCCAGGATGCCTCACCCTTCTTTAGTGGTTCTTTCTGTTCTTCTCTCCTCTATTTAACCAGTTTTCCCAGTTAGATTCCCCATGAGAAATCTCCAGTTTCCTGATTGGGCGCAGTTTTGTATCTCCCAATGTGCACGCTTCTGTGTGGAGGAGGCCGAGTTCGGACCACCTGTTTGGAGGACTTCCTTGGTGGTCAGCACAGATGTGGACTGGGGTGGTGGGCGAGAGTGGGACAGGAATGGAGAGCTCTGAACAGGGAAAACGAGACACGAATAGTGAGAAGTAGAGTGGGGAGGATTTAGGATGACCTGTGAATGGCGGCTGGGCCAGGAGAAGCCAGCGTGTGATGGATGATGTATGGATGATGATGTAAGAAGGGGGGAAATGAGGCAGGGAGAAGGGTCCTTTAAGTGAAGGCATTTTTTGGAAATTAATTTTTATTGGAGTATAGTTGATTTATAATGTACATTATAAATGTAATGTACATTGTAATGTATATTTATACAATGTAATGTACATTGTATATGCATTTATACACAAAAGTGCTGTACACTTTTCTGCTGCACAGCAGAGTGGCTCAGTTATACATGTATCCACTGTTTTTTAAATTCTTTTCCCATGTATAGGTCGTTACAGACTATTGAGTAGAGTTTCCTGTGCTATACAGCAGGTCTTTATTAGTTATCTGTTTTATATGTAGCACTGTGTATATGTCAATCTCAGTTTCCCAATTAATCCCCCCTTTCTCCCTTGGAAACCCTAAGTTTGTTTTCTATCTCTCTGACTCTTATTTCTGTTTTATAAATAAATTCAAGTGAAGGCATCTTATAGATGGTTGGAAATCTGGAGTTCATTTGAGGGCTGACATTGGGTATTTGTAATTCCTCTGAGTAAAGGCAACAGTTGAAGACACAGATAGAAAATGTCCTTTGTAGAGAAAGGTATGTGCGTGCTGAGTCACTTCAGTCATGTTCAACTGTTTGCGACCCCACGGACTATAGCCCGCCAGGCTCATCTGTCCGTGGGGATTCTCCAGGCGGGAATGCTGGAGTGGGTTGCCGTGCCTTCCTCCAGGGGATCTTCCCGACCCAGGGATTGAGATGTACATGCAAAGAATTGAGGACTGGCCCTCACGGTTCACCCACAGCTGCTGGTGGAGGATAACTAGAAGACTTCTGTGAGAAAAAGGCTGTGTGTGCAGATGCAGGAGGGATCTGGAGAAGGGTGTATCATCTGGGAAACTTTGAAAGGCTGGGAATGCTGTGGGGCCTCAGAGGCTGCAGAGGAGAAGGGTGACGGGGCAAAAGCCTTCCGATTTGCCCCCGAGGAAGGTCGAGAGCAGGATGTTTATATTTAGCCACCAGCGTCAGAGGAATTGTTTCCAGTAGGGTTTTTAAAATACCCATTTCTTACGGTATCACTGTTCAGCTGCCCCAGAGTTGGCCTCTGCGAGGCATCCATCTCATCTTCTCAAGGCCCTGATCCACTCAGTGGCGCGGGATCCTTCTCAGGTCATTAAGGGATGCTCACATGAGCCCTGGAAACTGTCAGTAGGGCAATGCTGGGACCAAGAGAACCTGCCTGAGGTGCCCACGGAGGCTTGGGGATCTCGGACGAGAATCGGTTTGCCCACACCTCCCTCTTTCAGGGGTACCTGGACTTGTGTGAGAGTGTCTCTTCCTGTGTGCTGATTGGAGCCTGTGCCTGGCAGAATCACGGGCTGAAATCTGAATTGCTGCCTCCTGATTTTCTGTGCTATGTGTAATACAGTCAGCATCAGAAGGAAATTCCAGGACAATAGAGTTAATTTAAGTTTTTCAGTTATGAAAGTAGTATAATTGGATATAAGAAAGCTTGGAAAATAGAGGAAAGAATGACACAGTTTTGCCTATGTAGAACTCCCACTGTTAACAGTTAGTGATAGTTTGTGCAAATAGTTTTTACTCTTGTGTTGGTTGACTTATGTTTTACTATGAAAACTTGAGCTGAGGTTTGTAAATGCCTTCCAGTTTTTATTCTGGGGTTTACAGTTTTGCCTGCATGAAGGGGAGGTAAGATCAGCCTTAAAATAAGTTCCATAAGAACTTATTTAAAGAGAAGCAAAGAAGCCCTTTCAAGGTGAGTCGGAGGACATGGGGAGAGGCCGGCAGACCCAGATTGTGTGAGAGTTGTCTGTGCAGGGTTGTCTGATTCTTAAGGCATTAATCATTTTTTCTCATTTTGTAAAACCTG
Source organism: Okapia johnstoni (assembly GCA_024291935.2). NCBI lineage: Eukaryota > Metazoa > Chordata > Mammalia > Artiodactyla > Giraffidae > Okapia > Okapia johnstoni. The sequence continues at coordinate 5,359,309 of CM044323.1, read as the reverse complement.
AGATGAAGTTCAAACAACATGAACTAACCATTTTTTTTTTTTTTTTGGCTGCATCTCATGATTCGTGGGATCTTAGTTCCACGACTGGGGATTGAACCTAAATCCCCTGCACTGGAAGGAAGATTCCTAAATACTGGACCGCCAGGGATGTCCCTACCTTTTGGCTCTTGTGAATAGCACTACTGTGAATATTTATGGATGTGTATGTGTATTTGCTTGAGAACTTGTTTTCGGTTCTTCTGGGTGAGGCTTTCATCTTGCTGCTCACACTCTAGGTGGTAAAGTAAAATCAGATTGAGGAAGACCACTTAGATCCTGGGAGCTCTATGTGGGAACCCACACATATTGCTGCCTGCAAAGCATTTAGCTCTGTATTCCTCAATATAGTTCTTTAAAGATGGAAGGAGGAAATGAAATGTGATGCCCTGCTGATGTCAGCCTAGGAGAGTAAATCTGGATGGGAAAGAGAAGAAGAGGGTCAACAAACAGCAGATTTGATGACGGATTAAAGCTAGCATCCCCTTTTCCTATTAAACAATGCATAGCTATTGTTTTTGGTGGTGGTTGTTCTGTTGCTAAGTCATGTCCAACTCTCTGCGCCCCCATGAACTGCAGCACACTAGGCTTCCCTGCCCTTCACTATCTCCTGGAGTTTGCTTAGTTTTTGGTAGGTTCTCCCACAGGGCGGAGCCTGAGAGATGAAGGCTTGGGTACAGGATTGTGAAGTTAGGGAAACCAGCAAGAGGGAGATATGGAAATTAACAGAGGCAGCCCAAAATCAGGTTATCATGCTGGTTACCCTTGAGGGCGATGAAACCAGAATCACCATTCACCACTGTAGGAATGTGCTTCAGAATTCTCCACCCCAGGTTTAGAAGGTGGGATCATTTGTCCACTGGCTCCCCAAACCCAGTAATTGAGGATTTTCTCTTGCACTTTAAACAAATTATTCATTTTTGCTGTGATGGGCTTTCTCTATTTGTAGCGAGCAGGGCCTACTCTCTAGTTGTGGTGTGTGGCTTCTCACTGGGGGTGCTTCTCCTGTTGTAGGACATAGGCTGAGGGCTTCAGTAGCTGTGGAGTGTGGGCTTAGTTGCCCCTGGCATGTGGGATCCTCCTGTACCAAGGATCGAACCTGTGTCCCCTGCATTGGCAGGTAGGATCTTAACCACTGGACCTCCAGAAAGTTTCTTTGCTTTTTTCCAGCAGCACTGCATGGCATGTGGGATCTTAGTTCCCTGACCGGGGATCGAACCTGCATCCCCTGCAGTGGAAGTATGGAGTCTTAACCACTGGACCACCAGGGAAGTCCCTCTCCTGCAGTTCTAAGTTTGCTCTTGAAACCTGCCTTGTACCTCTTGAAAGTAGATTCCCATTGACTTTTTGAATTGGCTCCCATAGAACAGCACAGGTGAGAAAGTAGGAGTTTTAAAATTGTAATCAATTTGTTTGACTGCACTGGGTCTATGTTTTGGCATGTGAACTCTTTATTTGTGGCATATGAACTCTTAGTTGCAGCATGTAGGATCTAGGTCCTTAACTAGGGATCGAACCTGAGCCCCCTGCATTGGGAGCGCAGAATCTTAACCATTTTACCACCAAGGAAGTCTTGAGTGGGAGGTTTTAAGTAGCGCAGCCAAGGCTGGTACTAGCATCTGGGCACTGCTGGATGCCTCAGAAACTGTTGGAATGAAACAGTGGGCTGGGAGGATGGAAGGCAGGACATACTTGTGTCTGGCACATGTCATTTCTACATCCCCAGTCTCTCTTTTGGGGCCCACTGCTGCTTTGTCTCTCAGAGCTTGAGGAATACCAAGGAATGATATAGTACCTGATCATAGAGGATTTTCTCAGCCAGGTTGCATGAAGGTCATGTATTTGTCCCAGTGCTTTCGTATCTTTTTTCTCCTGTTACTCATTTTGATGGAATTAAGTCACTTGATCTGTTCAACTTACTACGTTAAAACAGCAGGAAGCCAATTAGATTTTATACAAGACAAAACCCTCTTGTTAAAAATGAATGCTTTGAACTCTTCAGCAGGTAGTGGGGTCTCTAGAGACAGTGAGGAATGAGGAGGAACATCTCTCGTGTACCATCATGCAGGAAGCGGTCAGAGTTGAACTCTCCCCTTCATGTGCCCTCGAGTCTGTTGTAACAGGGAGACATTAGCCCAGAAGCAGTTTGAGTCCTAGAAAGACCTGTTGTGTGTCTGTAACACCCAACAACTTTGCATCCACATTTCCCATGAGGGTCAGGCTGTCCTCCTCCCTGTCCCCTGAGTATTAACATGCAGCCGACCTGCCCGGCTATAGACACCTGGAGCCTATACTACCTCCCCTGTGATGAGCCCGGGAGCTCTTGGCTGAGCCAGTGTTGGCGCTAGTGATTTCATGCAAACTGTACTTTAATAGCTCACTCACTGGAGAGCAGGGGTTAACCCCAGGGCTGACACTCCAGGAGAAGTTCTCTCAGCTGATGATTTGGAGGTGCTGTCTCTGAATGAACAACAGTTGGCTAAATATGGAGAACAGTATGAAGGTTGTAAAAGACTAAAAATAGTTACCATAAGATCCACTGATCCCACTCCTGGGCCTACATCTGGAGAAAGCTAAAGTTTGAAAAGATACATGTGCCCCAGTGTTCATTGCAGCACTATTTACAATAGCCAAGACAAGGAGGCAACTTAAATGTCCATCGATGGAGGAATGGATAAAGATGTGGTGCGTATATACAATGGAATATTGCTCAGCTATCAAAAGGAATGAAGTAGTGCCATTTGCAGCAACATGGATGGACCTAGAGATGACCATACTAAATGAAATAAGCCAGACAGAGGAAGAAAACATCACATGATATTGTTTATATGTGGAATCTAAGAAAAGTGGCACAAATTAACTTATTTTCCAAAACAGAAATAGACTCACAGAAACCGTTTGTTAGAAAACAAACGGTTACCAAAGGGCAAAGGATGGAGGGATAAATTAGGGGTTTGGTATTATCATGTACACATTAATATACATAAAATGATCAACAGGGACCTACTCTATAGCACAGGGAACTACACTCAGTATGTTATAATAATCTATAAGGAAAAGAATTTGAAAAAGAAGATACACACACGTATATAGTGTATGTATAACTGAATCACTTTGCTGTGCACCTAAAACTTAAAACATTGTAAGCCAGCAGTACTTCAATTTAAAAAAAAAGGAAACCTTCAATTCACAATATTAAAAAAGCCCCAAATGAACAAGTGGCTAAAGCTAGGAATCGTAACCTTAAACGTGTATTCCATTTTAACTTAAAATCCCCATCTTCAGATGTATTTCCAAGGCCCTTTCACCAAGCCTGTGCTTATTGGCAGAAGCCTGCTTCTTCTCTTCTGTAGAAAGCACGTCTATAATGTAGTCACCTGTAATCTGTTTTGGTTTCTTTAAAGAACAGAGCCAACTAATTACAGAATCTTTCTAGATTTTTCGAAATGGTTTCTAATATTTTACAGCTACCATGAACACATCCAATTCAACGGCAGTTTCTAGCAGCTTACCTCTGTTGACATTTTTCAAGTTATCCAGCCTAGTTTCATAAAGACTTTACAATTTCATAAGGAGTTCATTATATGTCTGAATTATTTTTCATCTTTATATTTTGTCAGTTTACTATGTAAATTATTCCGTTAAAATAATACATATACCAACCTCAACAGAGTAGGGACTGCATCCAGTTGGCTCTTAGTCGACCTCCCAGCTCACCTGGAGGGTAGAGGTGTGCAGACATCACTGGGCCGGGGGTGGGTGATGTGAGCTGTGAGCTGTCAGCACCTGCTGGGCTGGAGGGTGGATGGAAGGAATGAAAAGGGGTGAGAAATTCAATTACTTGGTTAAACTGAGAACATAGAGAACATCCACTGGAGCTTTTCTAACTCTGCTACCTGATATGCTGAGATTGGGCATTGCAAAAATCCTCACGTATAATCTTGCCTAAAACTTTTTATGGGTTGCCGCTAATGACTCCATCCACAGACTCTCTGCATAGAAATTACTGGTGCCCACTGGGAGTCCTACTGGCTCTCCAGCTTTGCCAGATACTTATTTTCTGGACCAGGTCCTGCAGATTTCAGTGATTGGAATGATGGGGCCAAGTGCTTAAACCACTTATACTTCTAATGACACCCTGTCTTAGATTCTTTGAGAAAAATTGAGAGACCCGAGAGTGAGTCTGGTTCTTTCCTTTGTGGAACAGAAATCAGTTGTAGGGGAAAATAATCTTTTGGGCTTTGTATACTTGTCAAGTCTTGTGTCTGGTTTCTTAAAAATTGTAGACACAAAGTCTAAATTCCTTTGTGTTTTAAATCTTATTTGCAGAGCAGAAATAGAGACACAGACATAGAGGTCAAACATATGGATACCAAGGGGGAAAGGGCAGGGGTGGAATAAACTAGGAGATTGGGGCTGACATATATACATTATTGACACTATGTGTAAAGTAGATATTAACTAATGAGACCCTATTGTATAGCTCAGGGAACTCTACCCAGTGCTCTATAGTGACCTAAACGGGAAGGAAGTCCCAAAACGAGGGAATATATGTTAACATATAGCTGATTAACTTGCTGTACAGCAGAAACTAACAACATTGTAAAGCAACTATACTCCAATAAAAATTAATAATAATAATAAAAAGCCTAACTTAGTTTTAGCATAAGCTTGTGAACTTTCCTCCCACCTTGGTGGCTCAGACAGTAAAGCATCTGCCTGTAATGCGGGAGACCTGGGTTCGATCCCTGGGGCCGGAAGAACCCCTGGAGTAGGAAATGACAACCCACTCCAGTCCTCTTGCCTGGAAAATCCCATGGACTGAGGAGCCTGGTAGGCTACGGTCCATGGGGTCTCAAAGAGTCGGACACGACTGAGCGACTTCACTTTGTGAACTTACAGTTTGTTTCTCTTTGGTAAGAAGTGCTTTTCGGAAAATTAGGGAGGAGTGATGGCTCAGTGGTAAAGAGTCTTTCTGCAATGTGGGAGACACAGGTTTGATCCCTGGGTTGGGAAGATCCAGGGTTGGGGAGATCCCATGGAGAAGGAAATGGCAATCCATTCTAGCATTCTAGCCTTGGAAATCCCACAGACTGAGGAGCCTGGCAGGCTACGGTCCACGGGGTTGCAAAGAGTCAGGCATGACTGAAGCAACTAAACACTTAGGTGCAGGATATTGACGTGTCTGTTACATGCATATAACAAGTCCATCAGGAAGGAAAGGGGCAGATACCAACAGCTTCAAAGTTTCTGATCAGATACAGCATTTTCAGGAAAGCTAGCTTCCTGTGGGTTGCGTGCATGCATGCTAAATCCCTTCAGTCATGTCCAGACTCTTTGCAACCCTATGGCCTATAGCCCACTAGTCTCCTCTGTCCATGGGATTCAGTATCCAGTATTCTCCAGGCAAGAATACTGGAGTAGGTTGCTGTGCCTCCTCCAGGGGCTCTTCCCGACCCAGGGATTGAACCCACATCTCATATGTCTCCTGCATTGGCAGGGGGGTTCTTTACCACTAGCGCCACCTGGGAAGCCCCGCTGTGAGGTTAGTAAGGTACTGTTTACCCAACTTCCCTGAACTATTAGCAAATCTTGCATTTCCATATTAACTTCAACAGTAATACTGAACTTGAAATACGTAATCAGTGGGATTTGTTTCATGAATCCTGTAGAATTCTGCATGCACTGAGGCATGTTGACAATGGTGTGATTGAATTTTTTTCTATAGGAAGCATTTTGAAACCCAAGTAAGAGTGCCCTTTTGAGCTTCATGCTTTTGTGTCTGAGCATTTGGGGAGGAGGTAATGATCTCTAAGTAGATAGGAGTGCGTCTGTCAGAGATTAGTTATTGACTGTAGGAAAAAATCACATTTGCTGCTTGAAATGTTCTGTCTTAGAATTGCACTGGACTTTTTAATCCCCATGGCTGGCTCGACCTGCTGTAAGTGACAGAAGTTGAAACATAGAATAAGAGCTGCTTTCCCCACGTGTTATGGGGTGATCATTCATAGAATCTCTTGGCATGCAGTCTCCTTTTGTTCTGTGATTCATTTCTGGTATAAAACACCTTCTGGGTTGATGATACTGAGAGGTGAGAAGAAATAGGGAAGGGAATAAATCATGAAGTGCCCATCTGCAGGGCAGTAGTATTACAATTTTACCATGACAATGATCCAATAGATGTGATCTGTGCTATATAGGCATATGTAAATTCTATGCAAACAACCATTTAATGCCTGAATATGGCCCTGAGGAAGAGAGCTTAATGGAACCCAGTGTTCTTTTGGCTCATCACTCTGAATGTCTGAATCAGCCCCAGGCGATACCAGGTACTCTGGCTTGCCTGGCACTGTCTGCAGTGTCTAGTACAGGAGCTCATTTTTCCAGTCGTTCCCCTCTTCGAGCTCAGCTCCTGCTGCTCTGGGCCTCTCTCACTTCACCCCAGACATGCTGTCCTCCTTTCTGAAACACGCCAGGTAGACTCCTACCCCAGGACCTCTGCACCTGTTGCATTTCTGCCTAGAATGCTGTCCTCCAGTTGTCATCATGGCTCACTCCTTCGCTTCACTAAGCTCTTTAAATCAAATGGCACCCTCTCTTTAGGCCTTCCCTGGCCACGTATCTAAAATTGGAATGCCCTCCTATCTTTGGGCTTCCCTGATGGCTCAGTGGTAAAGAATCTGCCTTTCAGTGCAGGAGACGTGAGTTTGATCCCTGGGTTGGGAAAGTCTCCTGGAGAAGGAAATGGCAACCCACTCTAGTATTCTTGCCTGGGGAATCCCATGGACAGAGCAGAATGGCGAATACAGTCCATAGGGTCGCAAAGTGTCAGATGACTGAGCGACTAAACAACAACTGTGTATTACTTTTATCTGTTATTCCTGTTCTAGGTTATTCTATAATATCTAAAACACTTTCTTTTATGTCTGTCTCTTTGTCTCCCCCAAAAGGCTGCTTCCATAAGGGCAGAGATGTTCATCTACTTAGTTTTTTGTTGTATCTTTGTTGCTCAGAGCAGTGCCTGGCACATAGTAAAGTGAAAGTATCAGTTGCTCAGTTGTGTCCAACTCTTTGAGACCCCATGGACTGTAGCCTGCCAGGCCCCTCTGTCCATGGGATTTCCCAGGCAAAAATACTGGGTTGCCATTCCCATCTCTAGGGGATCTTTCTTACCCAGGGATCAAACCCTGGTCTCTTGCATTGCAGGCAGATTCTTTACTGTCTGAGCCACCAGGGAAGCCTGCCTGGCACATAGTAGGTGCTCAATAAATACCTGTTGAATCTCTCAATAATGTGTGCTGGTTGCTGCTGTATGAGGTTACGTTTTGAACATTTTGGGTCTTGTGTATAGTTAAGCAGGAGTGGAATCTTTTCCAGACTTTCCTGCCTCTTGGAAAAGGAGAGGAGGTATTCAGTGAGTTGTTGATATGTTTAACATTGGGTTTTTGGGGCAGGGAGCAGTGGTGCGATCAGTGGTTAAAATTGGGCTTGAGGGAGTCACTGCTTTCCTTTACTGCACTCGTAGCTCTTAGGGGATGAGGCCTGTAGCAGATCCCACAGGGTGCACTGTGGCTGGCGAGACACTGTCCTGGGCCTGGGGTGGTCACGGCCTTGGCAGGACAGTGGGGCGTGGACAGACTGCCTCTGGGTAAAACACACTAAGTGCTACGAAGAATGTGAGCTGCATTTTATCCTTAACATCTCTAGACATACCACATTGCCTCCATTATTATGGGTAATTGATTAAAATGATTAAATCAGTGTGTTTTGGCCTTAAGGAGCTTATTGTTTGAATATTTGAGTATTTACGTATTTGAGAATGGGTACACTGTATAGGGCTTTGATATTAAAAAGGAATTCTCCCCCCAAATGCTAACGAAGCTATTAGTTATGGTTACAAAGAGTCGTGGCAACTTGTTCAGACCTCAATTGAAGAGAATGATGAGTCACTCTAGAAAGTGCAGTGGGCTGCAGAAGCAGCTCGTGTGAACTTGAGTCTCAGCTCCATTGTTTACGAGCTGTGTGACCCGAGGAAAATGCTGCATCTCTCTGTGCCTCATTCCTGAAATGGAAACCATAGTACCTGCCTCGTGGTGTTATAAAGATGTACTATAAACCTTTAAAGATTTACATTACTTGAAGATTTATTAAGTCCTTTATTATAAACCGTAAAATGATATAAGGTGTATAATACTTAAAACAGTTCATGGTATGTAGTGGGGGTCATATGTTGTTGTTCAGTCACTGAGTTGTGTCTGACTCTTTGTGACCCCATGAACTGCAGCACGCCAGGCTTCCCTGTCCTTCACATCTCCCGGTGCTTACTCAAACTCATGTCCATTGAGTCAGTGATGCCATCCAACTGTCTCATCCTCTGTCGTCCTCTTCTCTTCCCGCCTTCAATCTTTCCCAGCATCAGGGTCTTTTCCAATCTTTCCTTTGCATCAGGTGGCCAAAGTATTGGAGCTTCAGCATCAGTCCTTCTAATGAATATTCAGGACTGATTTCCTTTAGGATTTACTGGTTTGATCTCCTTGCAGTCCAAGGGACTCTCAAGAGTTTTCTCCAACACCACAGTTCGAAGGTATCAACTCTTCCACGCTCGGCCTTTTTTATTGTCCAGTTCTCTCATCTGTACATGACTACTGGAAAAACCACTGTTTTGACTAGACAGACCTTTGTCAGCAAAGGAATGTCTCTGCTTTTTAATATGCTGTCTAGGTTGGGCATAACTTTTCCTCCAAGGAGCAAGCGTCTTTTAATTTCATGGCTGCAGTCACCATCTGCAGTGATTCTGAAGTTCAAGAAAATAAAGTCTGTCACTGTTTCCATTGTTTCCCTGTCTATTTGCTATGAAGTGATGGGACTGGATGCCATGATCTGCATTTTTTGAATGTTGAGTTTTAAGCTAGCTTTTTCACTCTCCTCTTTCACCTTCATCAAGAGGCTTTTCCTCTTCACTTTCTACCATAAGGGTGGTGTCATCTGCATATCTGGGATTATTGATATTTCTCCTGGAAATCTTAATTCTACCTTATGATTCTTCCAGCCTGGCATTTCACATGATGTACTCTCCGTATAAGTTAAATAAGCAGGGTGACAATATACAACCTTGACATACTCCTTTCCCAATCTGGAACCAGTCTGTTCCATGTCTGGTTCTAACTGCTGCTGCTTGACCTGCATACAGGTTTCTCAGGAGGCAGGTAAGGTGGACTGGTATTCCCATCTTTTTAAGAATTTTTCACAGTTTGTTGTGATCTACACAGTTAAAGACTTTAGCATAGTCAATGAAGCAGAAGTAGATGTTTTTCTGGAATTCTCTTGCTTTTTCGATGATCCAACTGATGTTGGCAATCTCTGGTTCCTCTGCCTTTTCTAGATCTGGAAGTTCTCCGTTGACATACTGTTGAAGCCTAGCTTGAAGGATTTTGAGCATTACTTTGCTAGCATGTGAAGTGAGTGCAATTGTGGGGTAGTTTGAACATTCTTTGGCATTGCCCTTCTTTGGGATTAGAATGATTTGTATATATCCCTGTATATACCTATGACTGGGAGCATATTTGTTGGGTACCTACCCAGAACATTTGAGGATCGTAAGGAACATACATCTCTATTTTCACAAAATTCTGCTATGTTGCTCCCAGAATGGATGTACCAGTCGGTCCTCCCACTAGCATTGCAGGGGTCCAGTTTCTTCCTTTCTTTTCCATTATTTGGGGATGTTTTACTATTTGGGCAAATCTGGTGGATGTAGAATCTCCTAGTTATTTTAATGTGTATTTCTCTGGTTATCTTGGTGCATTGTTAGCCACTCAGGAGTCTCCTTCTGTATAATGCCTGTTCTTATCCTCTGCGCGTCTTTTACAGTATATTCTGACTTCTTTTTCTAGGAGCACCTTTTATATTCTAATATTAATCTCTCTTCTCCCAGTCTCTGCACACTTGTGATTTTTCCAGTTTCCTCGTGGAATCAAAACTTATCCACAATGTAGTCAAGTCCATCAAATTGTTCTGCTTGTGATTTGAGCTTTTGGTCTTGATTAAGAAGTGCTTATCTACAAATTACAGAGTTGTGCTCCTACCTTTTCTTTTGTTAGCTTGTGTTTCTGCTTTTTACATTTAGATTTTTGCCTCTGTATATACCCTGTAAGGCAGAAAGCCAGCCATATTTTTGCTTTTCCCAGTAACGTTTGTTCTGTCCTACTGATTTGTGGTAGGGGGTTCCCTGGTGGCTCGGTGGTAAAGAACCCGTCTGCCAATGCAAGAGACCCACGTTCGATCCCTGGGTCAGAAAGATCCCCTGGAGAAGGAAATGGCAACCGACTCCAGTATTCTTGCCTGGAGAATTCCATGGACAGAGGAGCCTGGTGGGCTACAGTCCATGGGGTCACAAAAGAGTTGGACTCAACTTAGCAACAAAACCACCACCATCACTGATTTATGGTGCTGCATCTGTGATATACCAGGTTCTCATGTATACTTAAACATATCTCTCACCCTCTTTTCTAGTTTTTAGTGCAGTTGCTAGTTCCTGCATGAATACCATACATAATCACTGTGGTTTTGCTATTTTTAGTATTTGCATCTGTTGGGAGGGTGATCCCTCTTCTTTTTCTGAATTAACTTGAGCCTTCACAAACCTTGATTCTTCTATTCATGTACTGTACTAAATTTGTTGAGTTGCTCAAAAAATCCTACTGGAATTTTTATTAGAAAAACGATACAATTATTTGGGAGATTTGACATATTTATAGTGTTCCATTGATTCACCTGGCCAGTGTGTCTCCTTTTCTTAATCCTTCATGATTTTTTTTCACAGGGTTAAAAGAACTTCTGCATGAAAGTTTCATGTATTCCTTATTGGATTAATACCTGTACATGAGTTTTTATTGTTATTATGAATATCTTATTTTCTCCTGTATCTTCTGGTTAGTTATTGTCGATACAGAGGAATGCCATTGACTTTTTTAAGTGTATCATATCGGGCAACTTTGGACTCACTAATTCTCTTTTTATTTTCTGTACAATGGTCACATGTACAATCTGTGACTGTTTTTGTTCCTTCTTACTCTTCTACCTCATTTTCTTTGTTCCTCCTTTGTTGGCTCGTGCCTCTGGTACTGTTAAACAGTGATGATATTGGAATCCTTATCTTGTTTGTAAGACTAAAAGTAAAGAAACTGAAGTTTTTATATTAAATGTGGTGTTTACTCTGGGTTTTATGTGGTGGCTCTAACATAATTAAGTTGAAGAAACTTTTGGTTCTCGTTTTCAGGATTCTTTTTCTATTAAAAAAAAAGAAGTCTTTTTTAAAGACTTAATGAAGCCTTAAAAGTCTTTGTTTCCTGTTATTTACAAGCATATATTAAATAAGATGATTTTCTTGCAGGATCTGCAGTTCTAAGAGGATATAGTACACAGTGGTTTTGCTTTCAAAGGAGTGTTGTGTATGTATTTTTATAACAGGTGAATGTGCAAGAGGAAAAGTGATAATGGATATCAGCTTTCATCTTTTCTATCAAATATTTTAATGTCAACCTTCTGTCAGACACTTTTTTCTTTAATTTAAATTTTTACTGGAGCGTAGTTGATTAGTTTCTGTTGTACAGTGAAATGTTGTTGGTTATAGATATAGCCACTCTTTTTTAGATTGTTTTCCCATGTAGGTAATTTTATAGAGTACTGAGCTGAGTTCCCTGTGCTATACAGTAGGTCCTTATTGTTGCTGTCCAATTGCTCAGTCATGTCCAACTCTCTGCGACCCCACAAACTGCAGCATGCCAGGCTTCCCTGTCCTTCGCCATCTCTCAGAGTTTGCCCAGACTCTTGGTTGAGTCGGTGATGCCATCCAACCATCTCATCCTCTGTCGTCCTCTTCTCCTCCTGCCCCCAATCTTTCCCAGCATCAGGGTCTTTTCCAGTGAGTCGGTTCTTCGCATCAAGTGGCCAAAGGATTGGAGCTTCAGCATCAGTCCTTCCAATGAATATTGGGGTCCTTATTAATTATCTGTTTCGTATGTACCAGTGTGTATATGTCAATCCCAGTCTCTGTTTGTCCCACCCCTCTGTCAGACTCTGTTTTAATGATTAAGTCCTCATTTAATTGGGAAGGGCCAGCTGGATGGGCTGAGTCTCAGGCTCTTTTGGTTAAATCTTGAACGAGACTTGTAATCTGGGTCCTCCTCCGGTGTGTTTCATTCTGCCTGTTGAGGCTGTAGTTTTTAGGTCTGTAAAGTGGGAGGAGTAGATGTGAAGTTTCTTCCAGCTCTGAAATTCTATGATTTCACAGTAGGAGGAATGGAGAGAATGAGACTTGGACAGTAGAAGGGGATCCTCATGCTCTCAGAACAAAGCATCCAACAGGAGTCTTGGGACCTGGAATCGTAAGGTCCCAAGCACAGGATATGGATGAAAGAAGCAAGAGCTGAGAGGGTAGATGTATGGATGTTTTTAAAATTGTGCATAGGGACTTCCCTGGTGGTCCACTGGTTAAGTGGAGACGGCAATGGCAACCCACTCCAGTACTCTTGCTTGGAAAATCCCATGGATGGAGAAGCCTAGTAGGCTGCAGTCCATGGGGTGGCTAAGAGTTGGACACGACTGAGCAACTTCACTTTCACTTTCATGCGTTGGAGAAGGAAAATGGCGACCCACTCCAGTGTTCTTGCCTGGAGAATCCTGGGGACAGAGGAGCCTGGTGGGCTGCCATCTATGGGGTTGCACAGAGTCGGACATGACTGAAGTGACTTAGCAGCAGCAGCAGCAGCAGCCACTGGTTAAGAATTTGCCTTCCAACACAGGGGATGTGAGTTCTATCCCTGGTGTTGGAACTAAGCTTCCACATGCTCTGGGGCAACTAAGCCTGCACTGCAACTAAAACCCAGTGCAGCCAAAGAAATAAACAAATATTAAAAAAATAAGATTGCATATAATCATTTTCTAGGTGGATCTGGAAAATGGCAGAAGGTGAGGAAGTGGGGAAAAAAGGATTTTGTGTGATAAGGGTGCCAAGTGCGTGAGACCAATGCTTTCAGCCCATTTGGGACCCTCAACTTGATCTAGACAGAGATTTAGGCCAAGAGTATGTGTTAGGGGTTCTGGAGCAGATGGGTTAGCTGTAAGAGGAGTCAGCAGGATTTATTTGGGGGCTGAAAATGTTGAGAGAGAAGGCAAGCTGGAAATGTCAAGTTTTCTTTCCTTTATCTGCAAGAACTAGAAATACCACACTTGCGTGCCCTGCTTTTTCAGAGATCTAGCATTTGCATGTATAATCAGGGTGATATGTTTAGAAACAAGAGAGTGCTTGCCTCGCAGGGGAAAACCACGACTTTTCCTTTGCACACATGTTTGCATGTGTTTTTATGTGTGTATTTTTAAGAGAATCTTAGTGGAACATCTTTAAGATGTGTGAAGGATTCACAGAGGACAATGGAAGACATTTCCAAAGCTTGGTAACTTAAAGTTGAAACTCCTATTTCTCTAAGAGGGCAGGAGTTTGGAAAAGTAGAAAGAGCTCAGTATTATTTTGAATAGTTAACTTTGGGAATGAACTTGGAAAATGGCCCAGTTTAAAACATTTTATTTCTACTCTAGGTCTGTTTTAAGCTGAAGTGACAGAATATTAAAAAAACAAAAATAAAAAGGGCAAATGAAACTGTCTCTAAGAAGCTATTAAGCAAAATATTTAGTAGAATAGATTCATTTTAAAAATATTCCACATTTATTCAGATGCTGACTGCCAGGAAATCAAAATTCTGAATAATTTTAAGGCCCTGAGTGTAATATTTTAAAAACTTGAGGCTTTTTCTCTTTTGGTTGACTTTGAGGTATGTGTACTTTTGGAAGAAAGGAAATAAGCCATAGTTTTAATGCTTAGTTTTCACATATCTGGGCTTCTGTAGTGGCTCAGACAGTGAAGAATCTGCCTGCAATGCAGGAGACCCAAGTTCGATCTCTGAATCAGGAAGATCCCCTGGAGAAGGAACTGGCAACCCACTCCAGTATTCTTGCCTGGACAATTCCAAGGACAGAGGAGCCTGGAGGGCTACAGTCCATGGGGTCACAAAGAGTTAGACACGACTGAGCGACTAACACACATATTTAGAAATGGCACATTGTTCTTTTTTTTTTTTTTTTTTAAGAGAAAGAGGAAAGGAATGTGATGAAATGAGTTGGTTGAATTTATTTTTCAAAATTGTAACCAGGCCGGTTTGATTTCTCTGCCCTCCTGGGGCAATTTGACTGAAATCTAGTGTCTTTTTTTCCCCTTGGCTGTGGAAGAATTCAAGGAAGTGAGGAAGATGTGTACCAAAATTAAATGGCATTTGAAGGCTGTTATAATTTTCTCTCTGCAGTTTTTCCCATCAGAAACATTTTCTACAGAAGCAGTTGCCACGGATGTATATTTAAGATAACCACCTCCCTTACTCCTTTTTAGGTTTTTAATTTCATCTCTGGCAAGCCTAATTATAAATTTTTGATACACGTTTTAAGACATTTTTAGGACCAGCTGATGATCTTTTCAATTTGGGGCTTTGTTGGTTCCAAAATCCTAATGGGAAATTGCCCATTACTTATTCATACTAATTCTTTGCTTTCAGTACCCATGTAGCACTGGAGCAGTCTACGGGCACTTTGTGTTCAACAACAGATGGATTTTCACAAACATGCAGTCATAGTAGATGTGCTTTGTATTTTTTTCTCTGAACCAAAGTGTTCTTCAGTAATTAGAATGATGATTCTTAATTTACCCTTTTTTTAAACTTAAGGCAGTTAAAGTAAGGCTATGTCTGCTCAAAGTACTCGGATAAAAACAACCTTTAAATCCTCAATTTGACTCTGGGACCACTTAATCTTTCGTTTTCACAATGCCTCATTTTTATTAATTTAAGAATGGTAATGGTGACGTTTATTGCATGCTTTTGATATGACGTGCTTCACCTCTCTCTTTCCATGTTATTCTCCAACAGCCCTATGAGGTAGGTAATATTATAATTTTAGAAAGTAAAATGCTACATTAGTTTACTGTGCCTCACAACTCATGAGTGGCAGAGCACAGATTTGAACCCAGGCCACTGACTTGAGAAAATGTGGTCTTAACCGCCCCCCCCCCCCCGACCCCACCTGCTCTCTTGGGGGACTTGGTTCTCCTGCTGCCCTTCTGGACGGTGCAGCATTGGAGGGAAGCCTCCAGGTGGTCCCCCGATTCTCTTATGAGCTCCCCAGACCAGACTCTCCGTCTGGCTTGTTGCTTGGTTTCCCTGGCTTGAAGTGCTCTTTCTGGTGCTGCTTCTCCATTTCCAATCACGTCTTTCCTTCATGCCCATGTGGGCCAGTAAATACAAAGGGAACGTCTGTGCGTTCCTTCCTCCAATCCTTGGGAACACAGGGATCCAAGGAAGAAAGCTAGGAAAACCAGGAGGTTGGTAGATACTACAAAACCTGAGTGCGTGTGGAATCTTGGACACGGTCTGAACATCTTTGTGTTCACGGTCTGAACACACACGTTCTCTGCTGCCTGTTCCCCTCTTTGGCCTCACCCCCTGTTTGTCAGGCAGGCATCCCACTGACCAGTGCTACTGGCTAAGGGAGGGGACACGTGGGGTGACTCTTCCTGGGTTAGGGTGAGTCATATTCCCAGGTAGACGTGGTTACTCCTGCCTCAGAATTTTCTGCAGATGGCACGCTCACCATTTCTCGTCAGCCCCGCTGAAGTCAGTATTCGGAGCAAAACCCTGACATGTTGTACCTCGGGCTTTGAAAATATTTTATTTTAAATTAGTAGCAGGGAGAGGGGTGTATGACAGCTAAATGTGATTCTTTCTTAAAGCAATTTGGCCATGCCCACACAGTTTACAGGATCTTAGTTCCCAGCTAGGGATCCGGCCGCATCCTCAGCAGTGAAAGGGTGGGGTCCTAACCACTGGGTCACCAGGGAATTCCCTAAGTGTAATTCTCAAACACAACTGAACATTTTCAAGAGACCACTTTTTTAAAAAAAAAATTCTTTTAATTTTATATTAGAGTTTTGCCAAGTCACAATGTTGTGTGACAGTTTTGGGTGGACAAAAAGGGGCTCAACCATATATATACGTGTATCCCTTCTCCCCAACACTCCCCTCCCAGCCAGACTGCCGCGTGACATTGAGCCGACTTCCAATAGGCTGGCCTTTCAAAAGGAGCCCGTGTGTTTGTAGTGGTGGCAGTTTGTTGCTGCTTTTTCTTCCTTTTCTCCCCAGTTCCAGGTGACCTAAGGGATTTACCAAGAGACTTCTTTGGCTCCTATTTGCCCTCAGGAGGAGGCATGGGTGTGAATTAAACTGAGAAACACACAGTGAATGGGAAATTAAAGGTTTTTTGACTCAAATTTACTGTTCGTGATTCAGATGACAGCCATTAGATAATAAACATAAGGTTAGCCATCCACAGCAGAATTCTTTGGCTCCCGGGTGACTTTCCTGATTTATTGCTGTCTACGGGACAGTCCTTCAGGCAGAGAGAGGTCTTCCTTTCTGATTTCTGATGGATTCTCATTCTACTCAGAATCTAGAAGTATGGTTCCCCTTACAGTCTTGCTGACCATGTAGATTCTCCAGTAAGTATTTAATTACATCTTGGACTTCATCACGACTTTTATCCTAGAGAAAATGAGGAGCCAGTCAATGACTGCTTACAATTTTGTGCTAAGTGACTTCTTAACATTTTAAAAATCAATAAAGGCATCATCGATCAAGTCTTCGGGGCTGTAAGGAAAGAAACGAACTGGGGGCACCCAGCTCCCGCACAGCAGCCCCCATGCTAAGTGTTTTTTGCGCCTGAGCTAATTTAACCTTCATGGTGGCTCTTAAGGGTCAATATTATGATTCCTTTTTTAAAGATTAGGAAATTGTTGCTTAATAAGAAAGCTTGAATAACTCACCTGAGGTCACACAGCTCGAAGCTGGTAGTGCTGGGATTGGAGGTGGGGATGAAACCTGATTGCCTGGCTTCAAAGCCTGGTAAAAAATCTGCCTTTTCTTGGGTTGGAATAAGGCTCCCAAATGATCAAAATGTATTTCAGTAGATTAGGCAAATTTATTGTCGTTGAAGGATTGAAGAGGGCTGGCGGTCCAGTGGTTAGAACTCTGTGCTTCCATTGCAGGGGGCACAGGTTCGATCCCTGGTCAGAGAACTAAAATCCCACATACTGTGCAGGACCACACAGTATGCGGGATCTCACACACACACACACACACACACAAAAAAAAAAAAAAGTGTTCAAGACATAGCTTCTGTCTTCCTCTTCAGTCCAAGGGAAAAGATTGAAGTTAAAAGTAGATGATTATTGAATTTCATTATAATCAATGTATAGTTAATTCTCAGACCACAGATTTCTCCAGTTACCTATTTATAAGGTAACTGGAAAGCAATACACTGGTTCCCAAGGTTATCTGTCTTATTAATTCGGTCCAAGTTCACATCCGGAGAACTGCATGAGCTGCCATGGCACTGCATGCTGACACAGAACTCTAACTTCTGCCCTGGCTCCTGTGCAGCTCCCCCACCTCTTGGAGATTTGTAAAATTAACAATCATCAACTTTTGAGGAGGGGTAGGTATAGTGGCCTTACAGTGTTAGTTCCTGGTGCACAATGAAGTGGATCCGCTATATGTGTACATATACTCCTCCTTCTTGAGCATCCTTCCCACCCCACCCTGCTCTAGGTCAGCACAGAGCACTGAGCTGGGCTCCCTGTGCTATACAGCAGATTCCCACTAGCTGCCTATTTTACACATGACAGTGTGTATACGTCAATCCCAGTTCATCCCGCAGTCTACCAGTCTGTTCTCTACGTCTGCGTTTCTATTCCTGCCCTGCAGATAGGTTCATTTGTACCATTTTCCTAGATACATATATGTGTTAATATACAACATTTGTCTTTCTATTTCTCACTTACTTCATTCTATATGCAAACTCTAGGTCCATCCATGTCCCTGCAAATGACTCAAGTTTGTTCCTTTTTATGGCTGAGTAATATTCCATTGTATATGTATGTACACATCTTCTCTATCCAGTCATCTCCTGATGGACATCTGGGTTGCTGTCATGTTCTAGCGATTGTAAATAGTGCCGCAGGGACCAGCGGAGTACATGTCTTTTTTTTTTAGACCTGAGACTGTTACCCAAGGCTGCAGACTTTGAACTTCATGTCTGGATTGCTTTGTACACCACACGTGTCTGTCGGTCTCTCCCAATTCTACTCAAGCCTCAGGTCCTTCACCCTCAGAGCAGCCTCCTGTGATGCAGTCAGCTCGCCTTGATCGTGCTTTTCCTCGCTTTGGCATTTTCTGGCTGTATCG
Organism: Okapia johnstoni; assembly: GCA_024291935.2. Taxonomy (NCBI): domain Eukaryota; kingdom Metazoa; phylum Chordata; class Mammalia; order Artiodactyla; family Giraffidae; genus Okapia; species Okapia johnstoni. The sequence continues at coordinate 5,340,932 of CM044323.1, read as the reverse complement.
CCAGATTGGCATCGTGTCGTGTACTTCCTGTCTGTGTGTCCGTGTCTGTCTGTCTGCTGTCTGTGTGTGCTCCTCTGTCCCCTGTAACAGTTTAAGCATCTGTGGTGAAAAACGGCCTCGTACATCTTACGTTTCTCCTCCACATCACGTTTCAGATATTTCCCTTGGCGCACAATAGGTATTCAGTAAATATTTGATAATTGAAATAGAGAAAATGGCACGAATCTGCCAGTTTTTCTCGAGCTGCCTGTTTTCCTCGAGCTGAAATGAAGTACAGAAACATCTAGAATACGGATTTTTCTTATGTAGAATTAAAAAAATCCCGTTCACTATAATCCATTCACATGGCTCAAAATGAAAGAATCCCTGTCCCTCTCTGTTCATACTCTTAGTCACATCTCCTCCGTGGAATAAGCAGCAACTTGGAGTTCAGCGTGTATCCTTCTAGATGATTCTTGTGTTTTAAACAATGATAAACATGCTCATTTTCCACATTTTAACACAAAAGTCTGCATACTATAGAATAGTTAGGCACCTTGCCTTTTTCACTTAACTACATAGTTTAGAGGTTTCTTTTCCCAAATCCGTTCACGGAGACCTTTCCTACAATCCTCTTAACGTCCTGGTGATGTTCCCTCACGGAGGTGTGTTGTGTCTTGTTAACCTGTCCCATCTGGAGGGACATTTAGGCCGTTTCCTACCCTTCGGCATGAAACATGCTCCTTTGGTGGCTACAGAAGCCGTTATACCTGGGTGCAGGTGTGTGGAGGAGACACTCCCAAACGGGACCTTGCTGGGTCTCGGGGAAGTGCACTCATAACTGGGACGGGTCCTGTCGGATTGCCCGCCTCAGGGTTTCTGCCACTTGACAGTCCCCAGAACTGTCTCTCCAAGGCCCGTCAGCAGACTGCATACTGATACTTTTGGGTTTTTACTCCGGTGGGTGAAAGATGGTATATCTGAATGTGGTTTGAGTTTACATTTACCGTATGAGTACAGTTGAACACATTTTCATATGGCCTTTTAAGGGCCATTTATGTTTTCTGTGTGAACTATCTATTCATATCTTGCCCTATTAGAATACTGCGCTATTCTCATCAATTCCTAGAAACTGTGTTCCTACTTACAAATTAGAATGATGAACCTTTTGTCTGTGAAACTAGTTGAAAATATTTTTTCTGGTTTATCGGTTGACTCTGTTGGGGGCAGGAGTGGGTTTTTGAAATTTGTTTCCTGTGCAGAGGGCTTCCCTGGTAGCTCAGCTGTTAAAGAATCCACCTGCAATGCAGGAGACTGGTTTGATTCCTGGGTTGGGAAGATCTGCTGGAGAAGGGATAGGCTATGCGCTCTAGTATTCTTGAACTTCCCTGGTGGCTCAGCTGGTAAAGAATCTGCCTGCAATGTGGGAGACCCAGGTTTGATCCAGGGTTGGGAAGATCCCCTGGAGAAGGGGACGGCTACCCACTCCAGTACTCTGGCCTGGAGAATTCACTGGACTGTATAGTCAATGGGGTCACAAAGATCAGATACAACTGAGTGACTTTCACTTTTGCCCGTGTAGAAGTTTTCAATTTTTAGGTCATTAAATTTATTGAGTTTTTCTGTTATGACCTTTGAATTTGTTTTCTTCTGGTGTTCCTTCTTTGTTTTTTTCTTAGTCTTTGATCTGTTTGGGATCTGTGATCTGAGAGAGAAATCTGACTTTGTTTTTCAGTTGGCTTCCCAGTTATCCCAACACGTTATTGAAAAATTTATTGTGACTAGATTGAGATGCTGTCCTTATACCCAGTAACTATTTGTATAATATGTCACAATAGGATGAAATACCAGCGGTGCACAGACAAATGGGGATTAATTGGTGGATAACTTAATACATTGTCTTAGTACTCATGCAGCAAACATGTATTAAGTACTTAATAAATTAAACAATCATGATGTGCCAGGTCTTGGGGGTATAAAGATGAGTTTGAAAGAATCTCATATAGTTTAGCTGGATAATAAACATAGCCTCAGTGTAGTGGAATAGGAGGGTAGAGGGGCTGAGACAGACAGAGAATGCTTCCCACAACCCTGAGCACTCAGCTGGCTTTACCAGCAGGAGGGGAGGGTATTTAGGAAGAGGAGCACAGACCTCTGAGAGCCTGTGGTGTTTGAAGGCCTTGGAGCAGCTCTCCATAGCCATAGTTTGGGGCCGGAGACCCTGCCGGAAGTGAGACCAGAAGCATAGTTAGTGGGGATGGTCTCTCTGGCCTGAGTGAGTGTAAGGTGAAAGCATGTACTCCCCAGGCCCTCATCTCCCTTAAAGATGAAGGGGACAGCTTGAGAGGTCCAGCATAAATGGAAGGCAACGCTTGATTGTGTTCTGCCAGCTGGTGGTTGAGTTTTGATGCCTGTTGCTTGTTCTAGACGACTCCAAGCTCCCGAAGCCGAAGTCTCACTTTGCTCCCCCATGGAACATCCAATTCTGCATCTCCCTGTAGCCAGAGACACCTCAGCGCGGGGGCCCCTGGCGTCATCACAATCACGCATCACAAGTCGCCTGCCGCCGCCCGAAGAGCCAAGAGTCAGTATTCCGGCCAGCTTCACGAAGTCAGAGAGGTAGGCCTTGTTCTCCCCTCGGGTGGCCTTGTCTGCGGGAGGTGAGGGCTGCGATGTTGTTCCCCAGCTCCTTTTCTTGAGTACCGTCTTGATGGATAGAGAGAGAGGACCAGAAGCAAACCTCCCAGACACAGCCATCGTGATTCCTCCTGGTTTTTTAAAAAAATAATTGTTTCTGTTTCATGGGTTAAGTGAGTTGTCAGGAGACCTCTGCTACCCAAGCTCAGAAAGCAGAGGACACACGCCCATTGAGAGCGTTGTGAATTCAGAAAACATTGGACCTAAAGCTGATTTCCCCTTTTCTCCTTCACTTTATGAGGTGCTTTTCCTCTCGCACACTTCGAGTGGGTGTGAGCCAGTGAAAAGAATTCTGTCCTTGGAGGCAGAAAACTTTGTTGCCTTAAAGCTTGGAACCCACATTTCTGCATCTGTGAAATGGAAATGGTACAGGTCCTCCCAGCCTCTCAAGGGGTCACATGTGATAATGTACAGGAAAGCCCTTCTGCTGAGAGTCCCTTAGGGGTTATGTTTTGTTTTTACTTTTGATTGGCTGGGAAATCATCAGTTTGGGGCTCCCAGGGTCTTTAGTGTTCATATCTTCCTCTGCAACTATTACCGAGAACCGACTGTATAAAATAAATGATCATGGTCTTGGTTTTCTTTCTTTTTGCTTTTTAAATTTTTCATTTATTTATTTGGCTGCTCCAGATCTCAGTTGTGGTGTGTGGGATCTTCTTTAGTTTCGGCATGCAGCATCTCGTTCTCTGACGAGGGATTGAACCCTGGGCTCCTGCATTGGGAGCACAGAGTCTTAGCTACTGGACCACCAGGGAAGTCCTGTGGTCTTGCCTCTCTAATTTGTGTTGAGTGCTGAGGCTTTTTGCCCTGCAGCTATCTCATGTGGAGACCAGCTGGTCCTTTTTGAGAAGTAGCCGAGTCCTCACTCTGTGTCAAGCAGGAGAATGGGGCTCCCAGAGTAGGTCTGGTTGCTATCTGAATTAGCATGCCTCTTGCTTGATTTTTTAAATGTCATAAGCCAAGGAGGGCTATGTCAGCTGGCTATCGTGTTCTAATTCTGGCCCAGAACAGAAAATCTGAAATCTTCTGACTCAAGTATGTAGGTGCATATGAAAGACATTTTTGGATAGATTTACACATGCATATACTTTTTATTGCCTAATAAGGAGAAGGTACAGAGTCAGATGCACCCTTTGAAATAGTCACCCTGATGTGGGGGGAAAAAAAAAAGTATCTATGAGCTTAACTTTGCTGCCTTGGTTGAAATAAGGAGTCATTTGCTGCACTTGTGCATATATGGCTTTTCACTTATAGCACATTTTCAAAAAGCTCTGTTATGGAAAAACCTTGAATGTACACAAAGCACAATAGAATAACGGTGCCCACCATCCAACTTAAATAATTTCAATTCTCTTTTGTTCTTGTTTGATCTCTTTCCCTCAACACTTTTTTTGGCTTGAGTATTTTAAGGGAATTTTAAATATTTTATTACTGCCAATAAATGTTTCAATATTTATCCAGTGGGTAAGGACTTAAAAAGAAAATGGTGCAACCACAATACCATCATGTTGCTTTTACGTAAACCTCATTGCAGATGTTTTTTGCAAGTAATTTAGAGACTTGAACCCTAAGAAGAAAACAAAAAGCAAGTTTGTGGTATCTTGAGAATTCTTTTAAATGTGCAGTAATGAATCTCTGATAGACTTACTGATAGGAGTCCTGGTACATATGGAAAAAGAGACGTGCTTGTGTTTAGTGAGTAGTAGCCCAAATAAAAGTTAGGGTATTTGGCTTAATTACTAGTAGCATTTGCTTAGTATAATGCCAAAATCTTCTCTACATCCTTTTTTAGAAATTCAAGCTTCTAAAAGGGTGAGAGTATGTGCTTTGGATATGTGTATATAGCAATGTTTAATCATATGAAGTATATAATGCAAAAGAAATCTAAAGATCAGAATAACTCATAACCCTACCTCCCTTCACATAAGCAGTGTTAACCTTTCAATGAATTTACTTCTTCTTTTTTTAAATACTTGATTTTGTGAGATTCCAGAGTCAGCCATACCCATTTTCTTTTCTTAGCTTTTAATTTGCTTTATTTTTTAAATTGAAGTATAATTGATTTACAATGTTGTATTAGTTTCAGATGAATTTACTCATTTTTTAATATATGTTACATATGTGTTAGTCACTCAGTCGTGTCCAAGATATGAAAAATTCTAAAGTATAATCTCAACTTTGTAAATGACTATATATATGCTGCTTTTTTCCCTTACTGTATCATTTTCTCTCCATTTTCCATCAATGGAGGGAAATCATTGAAATTTACTAGGGAGTTTCATTATAAGGAAGATAATTAGGTGACATGCCTCCATAGCTGTTTTGATTTGGTTGTTGTGCTTCTGGGTGACAGCCAGGTATCTTCTTCAGGTGATAGCTTTACATCTGTGATGACCTTTCTTGCCGAAAATTCATTCTGAGCCAGCTTGTTGAGACATGTGTATAAAACACTGGCAATTGAGGGTTGCAGGGTGGCGGACACCTAAGAAGGGGGTGGAAGTTTTGATTCTCAGATTTCATGCCCAGCTTTCCTCCTGATTGGAGAAGAGTAACTGTCCTGTGACATCTGTCCTTTCATGATAAGGGCCAGTCCATCTTGGGAACTGAGAACATTTCGCCCTGACCAGAAAGTTCTGCAGTTTTAAAAGTCTGTTAATCTCAAAGTATGAAGGTGCCTCGGCTTTTGGATTCCACCATATTTACTCATAAAATAACTAGAAGAAAATGGGATAGCATTTTGAACCCAGCTGTACCAGGAAGATAAATTCATAGCCGTTGAAGCAAGCTGGAAAATCATCGTCCACAAGACAGATGTGCCCGAATAGCTAAAGAACAAAATAAAAATAGCCCCGCCACAAGCAACAGAATAAATATTAAATGGAATGCCACAGCATGGGTAAAAATAAAGGGACAGTGTAAAAGGTTAAATGGTTATCATCCAAAATATTGAGATTCCAAAGGTCAGTACACAAAGTTCTCTCAGAAAGTGGTGAGGAGAGATGAAGATAGAAAATTCGAGACATGACATCGTTGTGAAGAACAGGTATATCTTCCTTAGCAGTTCAGCAAGTGGAAATCAAGTTTATTTTGTCTGCCAGATTACTCGAAATAATTATAGGTTACGGTGGTGAGAAATATCGGCAGTGCTGCGTAGTTTCTTTTTGCTACAGTTTGGTGATAAATAAGAACAACTAAGCACAAAGAAGCTGTTCATTGCCATTGACCCATAAATTCCCTGTTGGGAGCTGTATTCTGAGGAAAGAATTCATGAAATTGGGGGTAGAAGAAGAAAGTTAATTTGGGTTAAGCTGTTGATACTAGTAAAGTGATAGATTCAACTCAAAGCATTCTGGAAATGACTGAATAAACAAGAATACACTTCACACGCTGAATTGCTATATAGCAATTTAAGATAAAAGTCACATAAATATCATTTCCACTTGGACATGTGTATGTAAAATGAGACAATCAGGATTGAGAATGATGTACAAACATGGCCCAATGGTACATGTACAAATAATGTACAAAGATGTACAAACATCTTTTTTTTTTGACTGCTCCCCGTGGCCGTGGCACGTGGGATCTTAGTTCCCTGACCACGGATCGAACCCATGCCTCTGCATTGGAAGCATCAAACCTTAACCACTGAACCACCAGGGTCTGTGAGCTTGCTTATTCAGTCATGCCTCCAACCATTCTTCAGGTATTAATTGGGCATCTATTATGTGCCAGGCATTGGATTTTTATGCTGAAAGCCATGTCTTATTCATCTTTGCATCTTCTAGCCCTAGCAGAAATTGGTGGATGTGTCGGTTGGACACATTGATTTAAGAGTCCATTTTCTAACAGAAGCCTTTAGGAATGGAATTGTGTAGGCATCAGGGGTTGCTTGGATCACTGTACGAGGTGGTTGGTGATTGGTCGAGGGCTGAGTCACGTGTTGACATGGTCTCCTCTGACTCTGAGGGCACTGGAGGGGTGTGTACCTGGGCAACCATGCGACTGAGGGAAGAGAAATGAGAGAGGGAGCCTCTGGATGTGCTGCTGGAATTGCTTTATAAATAGACTCTAATATGTTTTTAAAAATCCATTTAAGCCTCTTGCTGTGTAAGCATTTTATGATTGACCTGTGTGGTCTTCACTTGTATTCTAACTTGGATACTTTTAGTGACTTTATAACAGGTTTTAAGGTGGTTCACGTTTATTTCAATGGACAGAAGTTCAGCTGGTACAAGTGCAGGGTGATTTTTATAAAGTGCCTGTTTGCTAGATGCTTTCTGAGAAAACACATCTCTCATGCCTGTTTTAATTACTCTTTTGGCTGCACTGGGTCTTCACTGCTGCAGGGGCTGCTCTCTCGTTGTGGATTGTGGGCTTCTCATTGTGGTGGCTTCTCTTGTGGAGCACGGGCTCTAGGTGTGAGGGCTTCAGTGGTTGCAGCCCATGGACTTAGTTGCTCCATGGCATGTAGGATCTTCCTGGACCAGGGACTGAACCACTGGCCCACCAGGAAAGCCCCTCATACCTGTTTATACATGTGTGCTATGTGTGTGTGTGTGTGTACACACCTGCATACGTGAATTGAAGAACAAGAAGTAGGAAAATCAGAGGTTTCTCCCTTTCCTGATTCTTCATTGCTGTTTCCCAGGAGTGGATACTGAGGAAACGATCTGAAGATCTGCACACGTGAGAGCGTGTGTGTGTTTGTGCCTCTGCTCAGAACTGTGTGTGTGTGGGGGGGCTGTTTGTGATCTCCAGCAGGTTTCATTTTCTCCCTTGGCGTCGAGTTAAGACCGTTCTCTAAAGAGAGTCCTTACTAAAATTTTTCTTTCAGGTCCAAATATGGTAATTGGCCCAGACATAACAAATATTTGAGAAACAGAAAAAGCTTTGTAGAGCCTGGTTCTTGTGGTTTTGACCAAATAATTTTTTTAGTTGTGACATTTGAGACTTAAATACACCTAATTCAATAGATAGACTTTGGGTTCTGTAGCTCGGTGAGCAAAAAAGTCATGCTATGAAATTGTAGTGGGTGTATGTGAGGCGTAAATTTAGATTTAATTAAGCCTTCAGTGATAATTTATTGACCGATAGAAATTATCCTTCTCTTAAACATTTTTTTTATTGTTAAATAGCTTGCTTCCAGCCACATACCCTTTTTATGAGAAGGCTTTGTGCTGCCCTGGTGTTTAATGGGTAGATAAACTGTATTGAAGTTGTGTCCTTTAATGTGGCCTTAAATATTAATAAACCTTTCACAGAATAGAATGTGTGGAGCAGAGTGTGTTTATGTGGTTGCAGCGGTGGGAATTCATACATATATATGTTTCTTCATGTAATTGCACTGTGTTTACTTAGAACAAAAAAGGAAAGATGCTTTAAGGCAGTACCATCTTTACAAATGGTACTCGAGCAGCAAAAACGAAAATGAATGAACAGCCTCTGGCACACACCAGCCAAACAGGTCTGCAAGAGTTAAACAACCTTGGTCATTCTTTAGCTGTTCCTGCGGACAAACACTTGTAGCTAGACTTGTTCTTCATAAAGCTAAACAAGGTTCATCCCTCTCTGACTTCATCTGAGTTACCCTCTGCGTCCGGCGTTCTTCTCCCCCTTTACTCTTTTGAAGCAGTTTACGTTTTAGATGAAGGTCAGGGGCTCGTCACTTTGGGGACACCAGACCCGGTCGCTGAGTTGCCTGAGGCCAGGTATGGTCGTTTTGAAACTTTGCAAAAGAAAAGCAATGGAAGACCTTTATGAGGATATAAAACCTCTCCTTATTCCTGAGAGAGGGCTTCCCTGGTGGCTCAGTGGTAAAGAAACCACCTGCAATGCAGGAGTCATGGGTTTGACTGCTGGAATGGGAGGAGAACATGGCAACCCACTCCAGTATTCTTGGCTGGAGAATCCCATGAACAGAGGAGCCTGGTGGGCTACAGTCCGTGGGGTCGTAAAGAGTCAGACACGACTGAGTGACTGAACAGCTACAAAAATTCCTGAGAGAAGTGAGCCCAATTCTTGAGGTACTAGCCTGCTGTGTTTCCTCTTTGTCTAGCAAAAAGGATAAAGCTGTTCTTTTCTGTTCCCTCCAGACTCTATTTCTGTTTGGGATCAGTGGACAAGGAGCCAAGATTTTGGCAACAGTGCTGACTCAATATTCTGTCTGCAGGATGGTTTGGGTTTGATTCAGGGGTACACAGTTAGAGTGAATGCCTGCTTAGAAACCTCCATTGATGTACAGCCTCGGCTCTGGAAGCAGGAGCTGTCAGCACCCTGAAGTATTTTGTTAGTCGGTCAGTGTTAAGGCAGCACTCAGTACTGGCAACACTGAACACAGCCCATCCCATCACCAGGGAAACCACCTTTAGAGTTGTAAGTGCATTTTTCCTTTGTGTGAACAGGATGATGATGATTTTTTTTAAATCCCAAATTAATTCTCCTGTGTACTTTTTGAATCGGTGATGACCAGTAACTCTTGCATGTGTTGGAGTGGTGATTTGCAACCTCTCAAAGTAAGTCAGCCCTAGACTTCAGTTTTCAAAAAATGGTAACATGGACTTCCTTAATAGCAGTGATCCTCAAATGTTCTTAAAGTAGCAGAGTATTTATTTTCAAGAAAAATAGTATAGATCCCCACTACATAAGAACAGTGCTTTATTAGTGCAGATTTACTAGAGAAGGTGGCATGGACATTTATTACAAAGCACATTGCCTTGGAATCATGAGTATTTATGACCGCCACTGCAGTCTTTTTTTATCAGCTTCTGTATCCGTGCAGTTTGAAACAAACATTGGTGTGGTCCATGGAGCCCCTCAGAGATCCTCTAAGAAACCAGTTTGAGAGATTTGGGCATTAGCAGTATTTCAGGTGAATAATGACAAAAGCAAAATAGTGAGGTCCCGTCCCCTATTAACCCTTGACTCACTGTCTCCCAAGCTGCTCCCCTGAGGGAAGGAATCTCTGCCCACTCAGGGCCCCCCTGGGGACAGCTGGAAGAGGGTGGTGGGGCTGGGGGGAGGAGTGGAAGGAGGGGGGGCGAGGGCAGAACTAACTGCAAAAGGACTAACCACCTGGACCCCCAGCAAGCTCAGGATACGCACAGTTTTCTGTTCTTCACCTTAGGTATCCTGCGCTCGATTGAAAGATAGATTCCAGTCTTGCTGGTTACAATTCTAATCCCTCTTTTCCCGCTTCTATCCCAACTTCTCCCAGAATTCCTTCTTTACCCTCAGTTGATTCTCTTGCCAGGCTTTATTTGTCTTTCACTATTCTATTCTGTTCAGTCGCTCAGTCGTGTCCGACTCTTTGTGACCCTATGGACTGCAGCACACCAGATTTCCCTGTCCATCACCAACTCCCGGAGCTTGCTTAAACTCATGTCCATCGAGTCGGTGACGCCATCCAACCATCTCATCCTCCATCATCCCCTTCTCCTCGTGCCTTCAGTCTTTCCCAGCATCAGGCTTTTTTCCAGTGGGTTAGTTCTCCTCATCAGGTGGCCAAAGGATTGGAGTTTCAGCTTCAACATCAGTCCCTCCAGTGAACACCCAGGACTGATATCCTTTAGGAGGGACTGGTTGGATCTCCTTGCAGTCCAAGGGACTCTCAAGAGTCTTCTCCAACACCACAGTTCAAAAACATCAATTCTTTGGCACTCAGCTTTCTTCACAGTCCAACTCTCACATCCATACATGACCACTGGAAAAACCATAGCCTTGACTAGATGGACCTTTGTTGGCAAAGTAATGTGTCTGCTTTTTAATATGCTACCTAGGTTGGTCACAGCTTCTCTTCCAAGGAGTAAGCGTCTTTCATTTTCATGGCTGCAGTCACCACCTGCAGTGATTTTGGAGCCCAAGAAAATAAAGTCTTTCACTGTTTTAATTGTTTCCCCATCTATTTGCCATAAAGTGGTGGGACTGGATGCCATGTTCTTTGTTTTTTGAATGTTGAGTTTTAAGCCAGCTTTTTCACTCTCCTCTTTCACTTTCATCAAGAGGCTTTTTAGTTCCTCTTCACTTTCTGCCATAAGGGTGGTGCCATCTGCCTATCTGAGGTTATTGATATTTCTCCCAGCAATATTGATTCCAGTTTGTGCTTCCTCCAGTCTGGCATTTCTCCTGATGTACTCTGCATATAAGTTAAATAAGCGGGGTGACAATATACAGCCTTGACGTACTCCTTTTCCTAATTGGAACCAGTGTGTTCCATGTCTGGTTCTAACTGTTGCTTCCTGACCTGCCTAGAGATTTCTCAGGAGGCAGGTAAGGTGGTCTGGTATTCCCATCTCTTGAAGAATTTTCCTCAGCTTGTTGTGATCTACTCAGTCGACGGCTTTGGTGTAATCAAGAAAACAGAAGTAGATGTTTTTCTGGAATTCTCCTGCTTTTTCTATGATCCAACAGATGTTGGCAATTTGATCTCTGATTCCTCTGCCTTTTCTAAATCCAGCTTAAACATCTGGAATTTCTTGGTTCATGTACTGTTGAAGTCTGGCTTGGAGAATTTTGAGCATTACTTTGCTAGCGTGTGAGATGAGTGCAATTGTACGGCAGTTTGAGCATTCATTGGCATTGCCCTTCTTTGGGATTGGAATGAAAACTGACCTTTTCCAGTCCTGTGGCCACTGCGAGTTTTCCAAATTTGCTGGCATATTGAGTAAAGCACTTTAACAATGTTATTTTTTAGAATCTGAAATAGTTCAACTGGAATTCCATCACCTCCACTAGCTGTATTTGTAGTGATGCTTTCTAAGGCCCACTTGACTTCACACTCCAGGATGTCTGGCTCTCAGTGAGAGATCACACCATCGTGGTTATCTGGGTCATGAAGATCTTTTTTGTACAGTTCTTCTGTGTATTCTTGCCATCTCTTCTTAATATCTTTTGCTTCTGTTAGGTCCCTACCATTTCTGTTATTTATTGTGCCCATCTTTGCATGAAATCTTTCCTTGGTATCTCTGATTTTCTTGAAGAAGTTATCCACTGACTTCTTTACTTATTTATTGTCTGACTCCTTTTATGCCTCTAGAGGGTTTTTTCTTTTAAAGTGTGTTTTCTCCAGTTAAAGTTCTTAACATGATGATGAGTTTTTAATGGTTGTGTTCTTTCTTTTCTGTAACTTATTTTGACTTTGTTGGGTTTTCCCAGTATGGCACATGAGCTTAGTTGTGGCATGCAGGATCTAGTTCCCCAGCCAGGGATTGGACCCTGAACCCTGTGTTGGGAGCATGGAGTCTTATTCATTGGACCACCAGGGAAGTACCTTGAGGTTTACTTGTTTAACCTCTTTATTCCTCATCCCTTAGCACAATACCTGGCACATAGTAGGTGGTCAGTAAAAATTGGAGTGACTGATTTTTCATAAAGGGAATCATAGCTGTTGGGTAACACTCCTCTGCAGACTTGGTTAAAAGCTTTTGGTGAGAAAGGAGTTTCTTGCCCTGTTGTTGCATATTTTGAGGAGAGTTATGGTTCCAAACAAAAGCAGTGGAGCTGTATTTACCATGGGCTGCTTTCTACTATGCCCCAGACATGCATAGGTCTTTCTTTCCTTAGTTTCTGGTGCACTTTATGTCTACCTGTATTTTTAGCAAATATGTCTTTATGTTATAGTTGTCTTTAAAAGTCTCCCCACTTGTGTATAAACTTCTTCCCCAAAGGCATGGATTTATTAATAACATAGTGACTGTTACATGAACAATAATATTTCATACTCAACTGTAGTCTTACTGTGGGCCATGTACTGTGCTCAGCTTTGCCTTTGTGATCCTCAGGTCAGCCCTGTGAGGTAGATATTGTTATTATTGTCTGTTTTATAGATGAAAAACTGAGGCATAGAGAGGTTAAGGCAAAGAGAAGGGGTATTCATTAGCCAGGGTTCCGCCAGGGACACAGATCCAGTAGAAGATACATGTGAAGGGATCTTTGCAAAGAATTGGCTTATGTGCAGTTGTGGGCCTGGTTCTCAGGAGTTGGCCCAAGTAGCTCTCTACTCATAAAATTGTTCTTTCAGAGAAGCCTCAGCTCTGCCCTTAAGGCCTCTCAGTGGAACCAGGCCCACCCAGATTATCTAGGTAGTCTCTCTCACTTCAAGTCAACTGGTTGTGAACTGTCATCACCCTTACAGAATACCTCACAGAAACATTCAGATGAGCAGTTGACTCACTGCCAAGTTGGCACACCAAAAAGGCTATCACAAGAGGTCACACAGGTGATGAATGGTTGATTCCGACCCAGGTGTCACTTCCTAAGCTGGTGGTTGTGCAAAATGTGGGATTCCTCATTCATCAGTCAGTCTACACGGGAGACACTAGGATTCTAGACCTGGTATGAACAGTATATTGATTTCTCTGAGCGACCCCCACGCTTGTGACTAGTGATTTTTAAGTAAAAACAGGAGGTGGTTTGAGTGATGAATGATGACCAGCCTATTGAGTTTCATACCATGTGACTCTACCATTCTGAACAAAGCTGTTAGGCCAGCTGTCACTTCCTTGTTCTCTAGCCTGGGCATTGGACTTGCAGGTGGTCTTCAGTGGGAACAGAGATCAGATGCCCCTTTTGAGAGCGAATGGGAAGCCCACAGGTGTCAAGTGTTGGAGAAGTAGTAGTTAGTGGAGAAACAAACTGCTGTCAGCAGAGTGTAAGCAGCTAAATCACAAGCTGGTGGACTCCCAGAGATTGCCATTGTATCAGAGTTCTCCAGGGAAGCAAAGCCAACAGGGTATGGGTGATGATGGAGGTGCAGCGGAAGGAAGGAAGTTTATTTTAAAGAAGTGGTTCTTGTGAGTGTGGACGCTGGCAAGTCCAAAGTCTGCAGGGTGGGCTGGCAAATCGGAGACCCAGGGTAGAGCCAGGGCCATGGCTTGAGTCTGAAGGCAGTCTACCAGCAGCATCTCCTCTTGATCGGGGTGGGGGAGGTCAGTCTTTAGCTCTATTCAGGCCGTCAACTGATTGGATGAGACCCACCCACATTGTGGAGGGCAGTCTGCTCTGCTCAGAGTCCAGCAGCTTAAATGTTCATCTCATCCAAGTCCCTCACAGAAGAATCCAGAATGCATTTGCCCAAATATCTGGACACTGTGGCCCAGCTAAGTTGACACATAAGATGAGCTGTCACGAGCACCCTAGACTGTCACACTCCTGCTGACTTCTCCCTGTGCTTGTCTGCCCTAAGGTCCCAGCGCCTGTTTCTGGGAAGCTCACGGAACTTGACTGTCACCAGTCAGATCAGGCTCAGTTATCGCACTGGCAGTGGGTCCAGCCACTGGCCTCTGATGTGAATGTGGAATGATGTAGCAGCCCTGGTTCTTGTCCAGGGCCTGGATAGTCTAGGTGGTTGGTTAAACTAGTAGGAAAATTATATGGTGCTACAGTGGTTAATGGCAATAAGAATTCACCAGAAGGTGAAGCCAGTGTGGGCTGGCCCCCCTCCACTAGGGTAACTGGAAAAGTTACCCTAGATCATTAGACTGTTGCTGAGAAAAATGATATGGGTGGTGAGGGACCCTCTGTCTGTCTCTGACTCTGTGGAACACAGAAAATGCATGGATCAGATATCTTTGAAGTGTCTCACTCAGAAGGAGGCGGAATGGCTGATTATTTTATGTCGGAATTCTGTGACAGAAAAGACTTGTGCCTGTTTTACCCCAGGTGGCAATTTAATACAAGGAGCCTTCCTATCATATTTTGGATACTGACAAAGAGGAAAGTTAGCCAAGTTCGCCCTTTGACTCTCAGACCATCCTTGGAGCTTGTGCTTTATAATCTGATTCTTGGTTATTTCTGTGAAGGATGTTGTTTTTTTCCCCTAGTGGCTCATAGTAGCATTTCAATAACACAGGGATCCTTCGTCATTTAAAGCCCGGTCATCTCATTCTTTGAGCAGAGGAGCTGTGGTCACGCCTGTCTCCCACCGTCAGTGGTTGCTTGGTCATGACAGACCTGCATGTAAATTACAAGATTCCCTTAAATACTCACCTTCCTTAGCTGCCTCCCTGCAAGAACCATGATCATTTCCATTGCTTTGATCCGAGTTTTGTCTGGTTCATTTTATTATTTAAATGTTTTTAACTTTGGCCGTACTGGGTGTTTTTGGTGCGGGGGCTTCTCTTGTTGTGTGGCGAGGGCTTTCTAGTTGTGGCACTCGGGCTTTAGAGCACGTGGGCTCAGTAGTTGCACCATGGCATCTGGGATCTCAGTTCCTGGACCAGGGATCAAACCCGCATCCCGTGTTGGAAGGCGGATTCTTAACTTCTGGATCATCAGGGAAGTCCCTCTAGTTCATTTCAAAGATGTAACATCTTTTGCTTCTACTTTCATAGTAGAGATTGAGCAGTCTCCCTTTCGTATTATAGATTGAAAAATCAAAGCTCCAAAGGACTTTGATTCCTTTTTCCACCGGGGCAAGCAGCTTGCAAATGGCTGTGAACAGGCCACAGTCGAGAATAGAAACAAATTTTTAAAAACTTTCCTAAAAGGGATAGAAGACAGTTCACAAGTTTCCTAAGAGGATACAAAGGAAACCAGTAGAGAAGCAGTTTTTTTTTTTTCCCCCAGTTAAAAATCAAAGGTTACTACATGGTACCACAGAGTTCCTATTTCCTTTTAACCTTAATCTGTTGCTTACTTTCTTTTCTATTTCGGCTGTGCTGGGTCTTTGTGACAGTGTGCGGACTTTCTCCCTATAATAGTCGTGCTTTTGGGCTTAGTTGCCCTGTGGCATGTGAAATCTCTTCCCCTGACCAGGGATTGATTCCACACCCCCTGCATTGGAAACATGGAGTCTTAACCCCTGGAGCACCAGGGAGGTCCTGAACTTAACATTTTGAGCAGCACTGTTGAACCTAGTACAGATCCCTGTGAAGTTAGGTTCTGTTTGGCCGCAGCACTGGAATGCTCTTCTTCCATTTTTCACTGTGTGATGGTGATTTAGTACAAAGAGTTGTCCATATGGGCTCCAAGCTCTTGGGTTTGTTTTTCAGCATGGCAGGCCTGGCGTCGAAAACCCAGCTCTCCTGACCTCAAGGGTGGGCTCCCTGGGATAGCTCTGGGCCAGGTGGAGTTTTTCAGGCATGTGGGGAAAGCTGTCTTGCCCCTGGGGTTGCCTGTGCCGAGAGGTGAGCGAGGCTTTGAGGGTAGCATGGCTGATGGGACCAGCTCTGTTGGAGATTCTGACTGTGGTTTATTGAAGTCTTGGGCGGTGGCAAGGCCCAGCCTGTGGTGCTTAGGGTGTTCTTCCTCTGTCTTGATTCCTCACGTGGGCCCTGGGTTTCGGTACGTATACCCGTCCCTACTTGGAGGGAGCTCCCACCTACCAGATACTAACATGTATGTCCTACGTCCTTGCTCTGTCAAGTGGGTTTCATCCCCATGGTACCGGTGAGGACATGAGGCCTTGGGGACTGAATTGTGTGCTCAGCTCCTGCAGAGAAGCAGCTGGGCCCAAATTTGAGCCCACGGAAGCCCCACCCTGGAGCCCTCTCGACCAGGTGCTTAGAGTCATCCATGCAGGCTCCTTGTCACCACTCCAGCCTCAGAATAGTGCCTGCATTTCTACATGGTGAATAGGAAGGGAATAGTGCTCCTTGCCAGTGGCAAAGAACCCGCCTGCCAGTGCAGGAGACATAGGAAACATGGGTTCAATCCCTGGGTCAGGAAGATCCCCTGGAGGAAGGCATGGCAACCCACTTCAGTATTCTTGCCTGGAGAATCCCATACAGAGGAGCCTGGTGGACTGCTGTCTATAGGGTGGCACAGAATCCGACATGGCTGGAGTGACTTCGCATGCCCACACAGTGCTCTTGGCACCTAGCATAGCTCAGGCTCAGACACTCTTTTTTTCCCCCTTTTAAAATATTTTTACTTGTTTATCTGGCTGTGCCCAGTCTTAGTTGCAGCATGTGGGATCTTAGTTCTCTGACCAAGAATTGAACCCGGGACCCCTGCATTGGGGGTCTTAGCTGCTGGACCCCCAGAGATGTCCCTCGGGTAGTTTCTTATGCATGTTATTCCCAGCTTACAGTTGGTACTAAAGGCAATGACAGGAAGTGTGGATTTTTATAGCTTTGATGTGTTGATATATTAACACTTTGTCCCATATGTCGTTTCATAGAGGAAAAAACCTGCCTGTGTAGATAATGAGTTCATGGCAGAGACTGTGGGGCTGGGGGATACCGATGTGAAGTTCTGAGTCTGTGACCTGTTCTGTGACCCTTGGGCGAGTCATCTGAGCTTTGCCGCCACCTGTGAAAATGAGGGCATCAGACTGGGTCACCAGCTCAGAGATGGTCTGGTCGTCTGTAAACCAGAACTCAGTGTCACAGTGCAAAGGACATGATACGATTTCTTTCTGAAGGTTCTTCATCCCTCTATTTGCTTTCATTCTTTGATGATTACTTGCTCTATTGCAAGAATATAGTCTTTTCAGAAAATGTGTATTTCAGTCACGTGGTGGTTTATTTAGTTTTGGCTTCTCTGGGTCTCCACTGCTTTCACTTGAGCTCTAGCAAATGGGGGCCCACTCTCTAGTCGTGGTGTGCGGGCTTCTCATTGCGGTGGCTTCTCGTTGCAGAGCGTGGGCTCTAGGCATGCAGGCTTCAGCAGCTGTGGCTCGTGGGCTTCGTTGCTCCATGGCATGTGGGATCCTCCCAGACCAGGGATTGAACCTGGGTCTCCTGCATTAGCACATAAATTCTTAACCACTGCACCACCAGGAAGATAGTCTTAAAATAGATCCGTGAAGAAACATTTCTGTTTTTATTTACAGAGAGATTCCTTACAGAATGTATTTTTCCTTCCTCATGTTGGAGAGGTTCCAATGGAAAACATATGATATTTACACTGGTTGTCCGCGAGTGTTGAAATAAGAATTCTGAGGGCCTTCCCTGGTGGTCCAGTGGTTAGGACTCCACACTCCTGAGGCAGGGGACATCCCTGCTCAGGGATCTACATCCTACATACTGCGCGGTGTAGGGAAAAAAAGAAAACTAAGTACCCTCAAAGTAAACAAAAACTTCTGCCCTATATTTGGGGAGAAAAATAGGAATTTATATCATTTTACTATAAATTTTTATCTCCAACATAAAAATAATTGTCCTTGTGACATGCTGTTGAATGAATCTTGTTTTTTTTTTTTTTTTTTTGCTTGTTGTCAAACTGTTCTAAGCATACCTCCAGAATAAACATCTATCAGGTTAACACTCGGCCGATGAGAAGGTAAGGTGAAGATTTCTCACTGACAGAGAAATTACCAGAGGATGGCGTGTTACTTAGAATTTACTAACACTGGGGCACAGAAATCACAGCCGTAATACTTGATAATCACACAGCACCTTTCATTTGAGATTCTAGAGAGTTTTATAGACCAGGTTGGGAGCTGTGACAGTCATATTAAACCCTGTGCTTGGAAGGCACTGATAGATGAGGTTCAAGAACGAGACTCTGGACACCGGGGAAGGTGTCCATTCTTGATATTTTTCCTGGTCCATTCTTGATATTTCTTCCATTTGGTTGATCACAGGATATTGAATATAGTTCCTTGTGCCAGCAGTAGGATCTTGTTGTTTATCCATCCGGTACATAATAGTCTGCATCTGCCAACCCTAAACTGCCAATCCGTCCCTCCCCAAGTTTCCCTCCTCCTTGGCAACTGACGGTTGTGTCCCTGATTGTGTTTCCTAGGTAAGTTCATTTGTGTCATATTTTAGATTCCACATACAAGTGATAGCACGTGGTATTTTTTTTTTCTCTTTCTGACTGACTTCACTTAATATAAACTCTAATTTCATTCAGTTCAGTTCAGTCGCTCAGTCGTGTCCGACTCTTTGCGACCCCATGAATTGCAGCACGCCAGGCCTCATTTCATTCATGTTGCTGCAAATGGCATGGTCTCATTCTTTTCATGGGTGCATAGTATCCACTGTATATATGTAGCACCTCTTCTTTATCATTCATTTGTTGATAGACATTGAGGTTGTTTCCATGATTTGGCTATTGTGAATAGGGGTGTGTGTATCTTTCTGAATTAGAGTTTTGTCTGGATATACACCCAGGAGCAGGATTTCTGGATCATACGGCAACTCTATTTTTACTTTTTTGAGGAGCCTCCACACTATTCTGCGTAGTGGCCACAGCCACTTACTCTCCTACCAAGAGCATGGGACGGTTTCATTTTCTCCTTTCTGTCTCCTCTCTCTCAGCCTTCTACCTTGGCCAAAGGCAACAACTGTTACTAGCTTCTTGTGTGTTCTATATATGTGTTGGCACATACGTTTGTATATGCTTATATCTTTACGTGTATTCTTTTGAAAAAACAGTCTTGTCTTAAAAAACACCAGCTATAATGTTTTGTACATATTGGTACGGACTTGTTATATCTTGTTTGAACTTTGGTTCTTTCATTTGGAAATGACTCCTTATTGATCATTTAAGAACTCTTTCTTTATGACATCAAGAGAGTGTTCTAGATAAGCCCTGGCACTTGAAGACGACTCCTTTTCAGGAGTCTGCTCCAGACTGGAATCCCACGTGTGATCTCTTGGCTCTAGCACTGCAATTACATGGGCTTTACCTGGTGGGCTTCGTTGGGGGAGCTGCCCTCCCAGAACCAGACTGGATGCGGAGTCTGGAGGGAGTTAGGATCTGTGCTCTTCCAAGCATCTGCATTGCTAGTCCCAGCACCTTCATCCCAGGCCTCCTTATCCACGGGCCCTGGCCACGACTGTTCCCAGGCGCCTCTACTGATATCTCCTTATGAAAGGAGGGGGCTTGGAGACACTACTCTGACTCAGTCCTTGGGACTTGTCCATTGGTAACTGTTTTCCCCGCTCCCTTGGCAGTGAGAGGGTCGCCTCTTCCTGCCACCTACATAGATATGACCTTCCCTCGCCTTGTGCTGTTTCATAGGGAAAAGCGCCCTCGTTTTCCCTGTTTTGCCTCTGGCTTATACAGCATCCCCCTCTGTATCAGCAGGGGAATTGGGTCCAGGACCTGCTGTGGATAACAAAACCCGTGGATGCTCGAGGCCCACAGTGGATCCTGCTGTTTGCAGGTTCAACATCTGTGGCTTCAGCCAACCCTGCCCTGAGTACTGTTTATTGTTGTTCAGTCGCCAGGTCATGTCTGACTCTTTGTGAGCCCATGGACTATAGCCTGCCAGGCTCCTCTGTCCATGAGATTTCCCAGGTAAGAATGCTGGAGTAGGTTGCCCTTTCCTTCTCCAGGGGATCTTCTTGACCCAGAGATCGAACCCGAATCTCCTGCATTGGCAGGTGGATTCTTTACCACTGAGCCACCAGGAAGCACTGAGTGCTATTTACCATCTGCCATTGGTTGAACTCGTGGATACGGAAGGCAAAATGTACTGTCACAGTAAGTCAATAAAGGCTCAATTGTTATTTTCAGTTTGGCTTCTTGTCCTAATTGACCTCGTTGTCACCTGATAGCTCAGCTCTTTACGCTCTTAATGAGCAATTCTGTTGCTGTTCAGTCGCTCAGTACTGTCTGGCTCTTTGTGACCCCATGGACTATAGCATGCTAGGCTTCCCTGTCTTTCACCGTCTCCCAGAGCTTGCTCAAACTCATGTCCATTGAGTCGGTGATGCCATCCAACCTTATCATCCTCTGTTCTCCCCTTCTTCTCTTGCCTTCAATCTCGCAGCATCAGGGTCTTTTCTAATGAGTTGGCTCTTCTTCAGTTCAGTAGCTCAGTTGTGTCCAACTCTTTGCAACGCCATGGACTGCAGCATGGCAGGCCTCCCTGTCCATCACCAACTCCCGGAGTTTACCCAAACTCATGTCCATTGAGTCAGTGATGCCATCCAGCCATCTCATCCTCTATCGTCCCCTTCTTCTCCTGCCCTCAATCTTTCCCAGCATCAGGGTCTTTTCAAATGAGTCAGTTCTTTGCATCAGGTGGCCAAAGGATTGGAGTTTCAGCTTCAACATCAGTCCTTCCAGTTCCATTCAGGACTGATTTCCTTTAGGATGAACTGGTTGGATCTCCTTGCAGTTCAAGGGACTCTGGAGAGTCTTCTCCAACACCACAGTTCAAAAGCATCAATTCTGCGGCACTCAGCTTTCTTTATAGTCCAACTCTCACATCCATACAAGACTGCTGGAAAAACCATAGCCTTCACTAGATGGACCTTTGTTGGCAAAGTAATGTCTTTGCTTTTTAGCATGCAGTCTAGATTGGTCATAGCTTCTCTTCCAAGGAGCAAGTGTCTGAATTTTATGGCTGCAGTCACCATCTGTGGTGATTTTGGAGCCCAAGAAAATTAAGTCTTCCACTGTTTCCATTGTTTCCCCATCTATTTGCCATGAAGTGATGGGACCAGATGCCATGATCTTAGTTTTCTGAATATTGAGTTTTAAGCCAACTTTTTCACTCTCCTCTTTCACTTTCATCAAGAGGCTCTTTAGTTCTTCTTCACTTTCTGCCAGAAGGGTGGTGTCCTCTGCATATCTGAGGTTATTGATATTTCTCCCGGCAATCTTGATTCCAGCTTGTGCTTCTTCCAGCCCAGCGTTTCCCACGATGTACTCTTCATTTAAGTTAAATAAGCGCTGTGACAATATACAGCCTCAATGTACTCCTTTTCCTATTTGGAACCAGTCTGTTGTTCCATGTCTGGTTCTAACTGTTGCTTATTAACCTGCATACATATTTCTCAAGAGGCAGATAAGGTGGTCTGGTATTCCCATCTCTTGAAGAATTTTCCACAATTTGTTGTGATCCACACAGTCAAAGGCTTTGGCATAGTCAATAAAGCAGAAGTAGATGTTTTTTGGGAACTCTCTTGCTTTTTTAATGCTCCAACACATGTTGGCAATTTGAGCTCTGGTTCCTCTGCCTTTTCTAATACTTGCTTGAATCTGGAAGTTCTTGGTTCACGTACTGTTGAAGCCTAGCTTGGAGAATTTTGAGCATTACTTTGCTAACATGTGAGATGAGGGCAGTTGTGCAGTAGTTTGAACATTCTTTGACATTGCCCTTCTTTGGGATTGGAATGAAAACTGATCTTTTCCAGTCCTGTGGCCACTGCTGAGTTTTCAAAATTTGCTGGCATATGGAGTGCAATATGAGAAATTTAGGGTATTTCTAATTTCTTGAGCTTATAAACAACACTATAGGGACTCTCTGTGCCCTGTTGTGTTTAATGAAGATAAAGATCATGAGTGGCGAGTTGCTTGATACAACCTTTTATACCACTCCCATGATGTTCGTGAGAGGAATTTTCTTTATGCTTTTATGGACTCCTTGCTTTTTTAAACCTTTTGCATTTGCCAGATACTTGAAGAAAAACAGTATCTCAGAATTTTAATGTTGTTTTAAGTGAGGCTAAGCATCATTTCATATTTATAAAAGCAGTTCATTTTTTTTGCTTGTTTTTGTTTAGTAGGTGTTATTGATTTCTAGGAGTTGTTTATATATTAAGGAGATTTGCCTTTCCTAATTTGCCAGTTCTTTATTTAGGATGTTTTATTCTGACTGAAATTTTTTATTTTGATGTGGAAATTTTTTTATTTTTATTCACGGACATGTGTAAGCATTGCCATAGTCAGCTCTAGAACATTTTTATCAAAAATAAATTGCATACCTTTTAACTGTCACCCTTTCAATTTCCCATTCTTTTTTCCCAGGTCTGGATAACACCAATCTATTTTCTGTCTCTATAGATTTCTCCTATTCTCAACATTTCACATGGATGGAATAATATAATAGATATTTTGTGACTGGTTTCTTTCAATTAGCATAATGTTTTTAGGATTCATACATGTTATAACACGTATTAGTACTTCCTTTTTATGGTTGTATTATAATATTACATCGAACATTGCACATTTTGTTTCTATATTCATCAGCTTATGGACATTTGGGTTGTTTCCATATTTTGGTTATTATTAATAATGCTACTCTAAAATTTGTGTACAGGTTTTTATGTGGACATGTCATTTCTCTTGGGTATATATTTAGGAGTGGAATTGTTGGGTTATAAACTTATGAATCATTTAAGTTTACAGTTCAGTGAAGTTTAGTGAATTTTTATGCATGGCCACCATCCTGCTTTAGAGCACTTCCATCACTGTTTTGTTTTTATGTTTTAAATATTTCAAAAATTTGTTCTATTTGAATTTTTGAATTTTTGTTTGATCTGGAATTTGGTGCAAGCAGTGAGAACAGCATCCATCCACATTTTTAAATTTGTGCTTATTCATTTTTCCAATACCGTTTATGGAATAGTCTTTTTCCTACTGATAAGGCAATACCACTTAAATTGCACCCTGAATTAGGTGTGTGGGTCCATCTCTGGTCTTTCTTTTCTTTCTCATTGATTTGTCAGCTTGTTAATGTGCCCTAATTATAATATTTTATGTGCTGCCACTTTAGAGCATGCTTCAGTGTCTGAAAAGGCCAGTACACCTTAGCTGTGCTTCATTTCAGCTATTCCTGGGTGATTGTTTCCTTAAGAACTTCAGAATCAGCTTGTTTAATTCTTAAAAACTCAATGGTCACTATCACCTCTTGGGCTTTTTTTATTTTATTAGGCTTGTAGTAAATTTATATATTCCTTGAGAACTGATGTCTAAATGATGTCCTTTTTAAGAATCAAATCATAGCTATTCATCTTGCAACTCACTTCAGCATTCTTTTGTGTCCCTCAGGAGAATTAAAGTAATTAAAGTAACATATTCCTACATCTTCTCTTTTTGGGGTAGCTGCTGTATGGCTTATGAGATCTTAGTTCCTTGACCAGGGATTGAACCTGGGCCCTCCACAATGAATGCTCTGAGCCCTAGCCTACATGGTACTTTTAATTGCTGAGTATTTTATCCCTTTTATTGCTGTTGCAAATGAAAATTTCCCCCTTTATATCTCCTGCCTTACAGGGCATCTTGACTGGGTGGCTTGTAAATATCAAGACTGTTGTTTTCTGTGGGTGGGATTTATTCCCAGAAATCTAAATACCTTGTATTATTTTGTTTGTTGTAGCTTCTCTGTTGATCTTCTCTGCTTTTGCAGGTGTACAATCTTATCTGTTACAGTGATCATTCACCTTCTTCTTGATTTCTATCAGGTTTCTTTTAATAATTGTGCTGGCTAGTATATCTGTTTTTTTCCCCTAAATTGAAGTATAGTTGATTTACAATATCATGTTAGTTTCAGGCATACAGTACAGTGATTCATATATATTCTTTTTCAGGTTTTTCCCTTTATAGGTTATTACAGAATAATGGACTGTAGTTCTATTTGCTATACAGTAGGTCCTTACTGGTTATCTGTTTTATGTATAGTGTATAAATGTTCATCTTATCCTCCTAACTTGTTCCCAGACAAACTTAAATCATAGTGGTTATGGTGACCATTTGTGCCTTAGTCCTAATTTTGTTCAAAATGCTTCTAGTTTCCCCAATAAACATGAAATACATCTATATGTATTATATATAATATACATATTATATAATGTGTATGTAAGATGTATAAAATATATGTACATCACTTTATTAAGAGCTTTTTAAAAATCTAGGAGAGATACTAATTTGCTCATTTGATAAATGTTATTACATTTGATAAATGTTATTTGATAAATGTTATTACTGTGGTGTTTTAGGCAGAATTCTAGTTCTGAGGACACAGTGGGAAATGAAACAAAGCCTTTTGATGTCAAGAAGCTGAAAGTCTAGTGGAACAGACAGGAAAGAAATCAAATAATTAATAAATGTCAGGTTCTATGAAGTCAAGTGAGGAGAGAGAGAGAGAATAATGTGGTGAATTTAGTTATGACAGTCAGAAAGGGATTTAGAATTTTTCGGGTGTCTTTTCATTGGCTCTATCTTTTCCTCTTTATTTAATTTGAAATCCTGGGTGCATTTGCCCCCATCCCGGTGCCGAGCACTTTCTCCAGGGCTGTCGGGGCCTCAGGGAAAGCCCAACGCATGATATGCTCTCTTAGTCCACTGACTGATATTTGCTTGCTCTCATCTTATTTCCAGGACACTGATTGTTTAAGAAATGAACTGAATTTGTAAGAGAGCAGGGTAATTTATCACTGTGGATGGAGATAGTGTTGCTAAGGCAACCGGCTACCTCCCGAGATCACCGTCTGCAAACTTCCCACCTGACAGGACCTTGGGGGTCCTGGAGCTTCCCTGGCCGCTCCCCGGTGGCTTCTGTGCTTTGTCTGGTGGTTGCTCTTCTCAGGGATCCACCAGGCTGCAGGTGACCAATCCTGGGTGACATGAGGGTTACTATAGCTAGTTGCTCATTTGGCAAAATCAGGATAGACCTGTGGACTGTGGAATCGTCTCCATGCTATGTAATCCCCCCTCCCCCTTTTTTGAGATATAATGGACTTATTATATTAGTTTCAGGTGTACAATTCCATATTTGTATAAATTGTGAAAAGATCACCACAGATCTAGCTAGCATCTGTTATCATACGTAGTTATTTTTCTTATGATGAGAACTTGTAAGATTTACTCTTTCAGCAGCTTTCTAATATGCAGACATGAGCTGTAGTCACCTGTTGCACATTACATCTCCATGACCTAGTTATATAATTGAAAGTTTCTACCATTTGACCCCCTTCATCCATCTCCCCCACTGTCTTTAGCAACCACCAATTGCTGTCCTCTGTATTTATGGGTGCTGGACGATGAAGGGAACCAAAGTGCCCACTGAACTGAGATCCTGAGAGAGAAGAGCAAGGCAGGCAGTTCTGTATAATCAATGGGCCAGGTTGTTATAGGGTAACTTGCAGGGTGGGGTCTGGATCAGGTGGACAGTGGCCCAGAAACATTCACAGCTATAATCCACACCTCCAAACGGACACGGGGACAGTTTTATAGTTAACCTAGAGTGTGGGGTGGGTGCTTGAAAACAGGAAGCGCCTTCCTAAGTCAAGTTTATGAATGAGTAACTGATCTCACCTGGCGTGCTGCAGTCCTTGGGGTCGCAAAGAGTCAGACACAACTTAGCAGCTGAACTGAACTGGTCTCATGGATGCCAGTATTCATCCTTGTTGGTGGCCTAATAGAACATACAGGCCACCTGGTCTTAAATGATTATTTAACAGTATCTCTTAATTACAAAGGCCCTAATGACAGAGAGGGCTTCCCTGATAGCTCAATTGGTGAAGAATCTGCCTGCAGTGCTGAAGACCCTGATTCGATTCCTGGGTCAGGAATATCTGCTGGAGAAGGGATGGGCTACCCATTCCAGTATTTTTGGGCTTCCCTGATAACTCAGCTGGTAAAGAATCCGCCTGCAGTGTGGGTGACCTGGGTTTGATCCCTGGGTTGGGAAGATCCCCTGGAGAAGGGAAAGGCTACCCACTCCAGTATTCTGGTCTGGAGAATTCCATGGACTGTATAGTCATGGGGTTGCAAAGAGTCGGACACGACTGAGCAACTTATTGACTGCCCAGTACAGTCCTGGGTGGGGTCAGCGGGAGGGCGGGAGGAG
Organism: Okapia johnstoni; assembly: GCA_024291935.2. Taxonomy (NCBI): domain Eukaryota; kingdom Metazoa; phylum Chordata; class Mammalia; order Artiodactyla; family Giraffidae; genus Okapia; species Okapia johnstoni. Next base: position 5,314,786 of record CM044323.1, on the reverse strand, counting down.
CTGCGTGGGCCCAAGATGGCTCAGTTACGCTCACAGCCTTACCGTGAGCTTGGTGTGTGTTTTCTTTCTTTCCTTTTTAGAGTCCGCCTGAAAGTGAGGTCATGGTATTTGTTTTTCTTTGTCTGGTCTGTTTCACTTAACCTAATACCCTGCATGGTGGTCTTCATACAAAAAGATAAGGTTATTAATGCATCATTATGTCATGGCAAAGCATCTGTATTCTTATCCTTAAATATTTTCTAATTCTTAGAACAATTCTTATGTCCTTGGTGCCTCTGTCCTCAAGGAGTTTGGTTCTAAATTTGGCCAAACCACATCTCATCACCTCTGCCATTATTGCCCTGGTCCAGGCCACTGTCATCTTGCCTTAACTCCCCCTTCTCCTGCTGTTGGCCCCCACGCTGTATTTTTCACAGTGGCTGGATTGAATCTTTCTCATGGCCACATCAGATGATGAAGCTGTTAAGAAGCTCTGGTGGATTTCCGCTACAATAACCCCCCCCCCCGCAATCTGATCCTTGGCCCTGGGCTCTGTGGGCCCAGGTCCCTGGCTGTGTCTCTGACCTCATTTCTCAGACCATTTGCACCTTCCCTTTTCTCGGGTTTGAGATACCTGGCCACTTGCTGCTTCCTCACTCACCTAGGCACCCCCATTTCGGGGCTAGAAGCACGTAGGACTGAGAACCAGGCATGCGAGGCAAGTTACAGTTAGGTTGATTAATTGTCTTTCAGCTTAGAAGAAAAGTCACTTCTGTGTTAATTAGCATTGTGGTCTTCAGGAATGGCGCCCAAGGCGAGGGACCGGTGGACGTGGCCAGATTTAGTGGGTCCTCTGGTGCCCACAGACTGCAGTCATTCCCTTGTGTGTGGAGACAGTGAATTTCCAGAAAGGGTTAACATCTGCAGTACCTTGGCTGATTGGGGATTTTGTCTGAAAGTTCACCTGAAAGGAAGAGCCTGAAATACCTTGCTGAAATCCCATGCATAATTCATTTTTAAAGAAAATAGAAACCCATGCTGATTCATTTAAAGCATCAGTGAAAGATAAGTCTTGAAACTGAGAATGAGTTGGCAGAGCCTGCACACATTTTAGATTAAACAGTAATAATTATTATGAATTTTGCTGGTGATGTAGAAAACCAGAAGGAAAGTTGGGCATGATGGTGAAGATGTAAGCATCATCAAGCAGTAAGATGCTTCCCTGGGGGTAGTGCTCTTGTTGAATTTAAAATCTGAAACATTCCCACTGAGCAGACAGGCACAGTGAGAACCTTGCTCAGTTAAACAGTCCCAATAAATTGCAGACCACAGCAGATCAGGTGGTTGGGAAAGTGAAGGCTTATTGAAGTTGAATAATCTCTGAAACAGCTTCATTTTTAAGCTTCATTTAGATCACTAATGTGGCTGTTCATTGCTTTGGCAGTCAGCACTTAAGTGTGTGGGTAGAATTGCTCTGAGTCCTCACAAAGCGCCTTTGATGGGTTCTGTCCACTGAGGGGGTGGGGTGCTGGCTGGGAAAATGGCAACTAATTTGGGGAAAGTAATTCTACTTGTTAAGATGAACTTCCCTGGTGGTCCAGTGGCTAAGACTCCGCACTCCCAATTCAGAGGGCACAAGTTTGATCCCTGGTTGGGGAGCTGAGGTCTGGCTGGCTGCTCGGCACAGCCGGAAAAAAAAAAAAAAAAGGGAAAGGCTTCAGGTGTTTTTCTTTTTTTTTCCCAGCTCTTCTGTCCTTCCTAAAGTGTGCCTTCTCCTTCTACTGGCTTTGTATGTAGGCTCCTGACTGGCTGGGTGACCTTAGGCAAGGCCTTTAACCACTTCCTGCCTCATTTTCCTAATCTGTACAATGGGGATAATACCAGAATTATCAAGATCAAAAGATTTGTTATGTTGAGAGTATTGGGTTACAACCCTTAGAATAAAAGTGTCCACAATCTGGGCTGCTGTTAACAAATAATTGAATTAAAAAAGCCAACGGGAAAGAAGGAATAGCTCTTCATTACGGTAGAAGTCCCATTAGTCAATGTAGAAAGGATGAGAAATAGAAGATCACTACCAGGCCAGGTACATAATAATAATTGTCGCAGGCGAGAACTGTCAGAGGATACCAAAATTAGTGAAGTGTGATGAGAAACAGGGCATTTGCATAATTTCAAAGTATCTCCCCATAAGAGATAAATGATTACAAAGAGAAAATAGTACTTGATAGCAGACTTATGCAGAAGACACCCCGGTGACTGAGCAATCAAGGTTAATATCACCAGTAATAAGATGTTGTGTTACCATGTACTCCCAAATACGACGCATCAGTCAGAAACAATGGCACATACACCAGAAATATGTATCATAGCCTCACCGTCATTGTTTAGAAACAAGAACGACATCTTGAAACTAACTGGCCTGGGCTTTTCAAAAGTATCACAGGTTAGAGGAGGTGAATTGGGATCCTGGATCCTGAAAAAAGAGCTGAGTGGGACAGCTGGTGAGATGCACACAGGTGTGACAGGTCAGGTGCCCACTGTGTACCAGTGAACTTCCTGGCATTGCTAAAGGTGCTGCTTTTATGTAAACCATGGGGGAAGCTTGGTAAAAAATGGGTCTGGAAACACTATGTACAATTGTGGCAGTTTTTCTGCAAGTCTAGAATTATTTGAAAGTAGCATGTTTTCCAAACTCGGTGACGCACTGAACAGAGTGCCTGCACACCGTCTGCTCAGGAACGTGATGGAGACATCTGCCGCTGCTTTTGGTTTGAAAGAAGGTGGTTACAGATGTTGCCGGTTCTGCCAGGAGCTCAGCCTGGCTCTGTGACATGGAGAAGGTGCCCTTCTGTTTGTCATAGGGTTACAGCAGTGATCCCCAACCTTTTTGGCACCAGGGACTGGTTTCCTGGAAGACAGTATTTTTTTCACAGACCCCGGGGGTGGGGGATGGTTTCAGAATGATTCAAACACATTACATTTTTAAAATCAATTTTTTTTTTATGGCTGTGCTGGGGTCTTTGTTGCTGCTTGAGGGCTTTCTCTAGTTGCAGCAAGTGGGGGCTCCTCTCTAGTTGCAGTGCACGGGCTTCTTATTGCTGTGGCTTCTCTTGATGCAGAGCATGGGCTCTTGGGCGTGGGCTTCAGTAGCTGTGGTGTTACGGGCTCAGCTGCCCCACGACATATGGAATCTTCCCAGACCAAGGATCAAGCCCATGTCCCTGGTATTGGCAGGCAGACTGTTAACCACTGGACTACTAGGGAAGTTCCAAGCACATTACATTTATTGTACACTTTATTTCTATTATTATTACATCAGCTCCACCTCGGATCAACAGGTATCAAATCCTGGAGGTTGGGGGCCTCTGGGTTACAGGTGTGGCAGTGGTATCCCTTGATGGTTGGCTGTCACTGACTCTCCCTGGGAAAGCTCCGGCCCCCAGGTTGACCTTAGGCCAGAGATCCTCTGGGAGAAGAAGGGCTGTAGCTGGTCACTGGTCCAGTGGAGCTTTGCTTGGAAGCTGGGAGTGGGAGCACCGCAACCTGCTTCCTTGTTGCCATCTTCTTATGACAGCATCATATCCAAGTGGCAGCTGATGTTTATAGATCATGCTCATTGACTCAGGAAAAGTCATCTGAGGGGATGCTCATGGAGTCATGTGCGATTTTTAGGAAATCCATTTTGTAGATTGGAAGAGTGTAGTAGTGGAGCTCAAAGGCTATAACGAAGAGACCCCAAATACCATAGTCTAAATAAGGTCCAAGTTGGGTTTTTTTTTTTTTTATTATTGAAATATTGTTTTGCAATGTTGCATTGGTTTCTGCTGTACAACAACATGAATCAGCCATATGTGTACATATATCACTCCCTCTTGAGCCTTCCTCCCACCTACCCCATCCCACCCCTCTAGGTCATCACAGAGCACCGAGCTGAGCTCCCTGTGCTGTCCAGCAGCTTCCCACTAGCTAGCTATTTTGCATATGGTAGTACACATGTCAGTGTTACTCTCCCAGTCCACGCCCTCCCCTCCTCCTTGTTCTCCCTTAGAGGGTCCAAGAGATTCCCACCTGAGCTGGCCAGGTGGCTCTGATCATCAGACAGCTGCCATCCAGGTCACACCAGGCTCTCTGGCTGTTACCTTCCCCAGCTGTTGGGAAGAAGGGAAAGAGAGGCCTGGGCTCTGAGCTGACTTTGTAGTGAGATGGAGAGTGTAGACCTCTGATCTCTGCTCAGAAACCATGTGCATGAACTTGACCTCATGGTCATGCCTTTCATGCAAGTGAGGCTGGCAACACAGTCCCCAGCTGGGCGGCCGAGTGCCCTGCTGACGCCTGGGGAGGATGACAGATAAAGCGGGGTGGATACAGGGGGGTGGCAGCATTGCTGCCCCAGAGCCCCTTCTGCTGTCGTGGTCTAGTTCAAGGAGGTCTTTGTAGAGCAGCTTGATTAGTGTTCCCCATGCCTGCAGCCCTGCCTGGTGTTACCTGTCAGCAGGTAAGGTCCAGGCCCTTATAAGCAGAGAGTGTGATAGTCTGTCCGATCGTAACCCCGTGATGTGAGAAACTGACATGGATTTCCTGGCGTAACACACTATTCAGGACATTCATGGCTCTGGGGTGTCTAAATGGCACCTTTTGTTTCCTTGCGGTGGGTTATGTTTGCTGGCAGGCAAGAAGCCAGGATCCGTAGAACTGTTGAAGGTGGTGTGTGGTAGGAGGCTAGAATTCACTCTCTCAGATGAGGCCAAGGTTGCTTTTCCGCATCTGGTCAGTCTTTCCATGTGCGTGGTGCTAAGGGCAGCTGTTCATTGTAGGAAATGTTGGAGACTCGCGGACCATGGCAATTCCATCACTGCACTGCGGAGGTGCCATACCGTCCTGAGTGGACTGATTTAGTTCTACTAGAGAGAGAGAGTCCTCATCCCATGCCCTGTGAGGTCACTCATCCTCATGCCTGACCCCCAGCACCTAGGGACCTGTAAGAAGGTTGGGGTGGCAGGACCCTAAGCCCCCAACTCCTGCCCCCTTGGAGGCAGCCTGGCTCTGCAAGTATCAGCAGCCTTATCTTTATCTTGGAAGAAAAGAACATTTGAAAGATTCACTTTTTCTTTTGACAGAGAAACAGTAAAGCATCATTTTGTCACTGAATGAAAACCTAAGAAAATATGAAACGCAGCTCTTGTTTTAGGCATATGTCAGAAAAACTTCAGAGAGAAAGCTAAATGACATTACAAACTGAGTGATCCTGGTAACCTTTTTTTTTCTTGGGGATGCATATAATTTCCCTGTTTCCTTCACTGTTATCATCACAGTTTTCATTTTAAAATTAAAATGTGTACTGTAAGTTTTTATAGCGTATTGAATTTCAGGGTGTAGCTATGAATTTTAACTTGCTCCCAAATATGGTTCATTAAATGCCTTATTTTTGCTGTAGCCCTGGATGGTTTTATGCTGATTATTTATTCCCATAAGCAGTGGTGTTTTTTTGTTTTTTTGGCTGTGCTGGGACTTGGTTGTGGCCCGTGGGCTTCTCTAGTTGAAGTGGCCTGGCTTCAGTACTTGCAGCACACGGGCTCAGTTGCTCTGCGGCATGTGGGGTATTAGTTCCCTGACCAGGGATCGAACCTTTGATTCCTGTGTCGGAAGGCGGACTCTTAACCACTGGACCATGAAGGAATTCTCAAATAGTGGTTGTTTTGCCTGCTCTTTGGCTTTCAATGAAGGAAGGTGGTTGGAAGGATGGAGAAGGGAAGTATCTGTTAGGGAGAAGGATTAGCAGGGCTGTCGGTCTGTGGGCTGAAGCTCTCTTTGTTGGGATGTCCAGAAGGGCCTGGAATGCACACACTTCGACGACTCCATCAGCCCCTGCAAGCAGGCTGATCGGTACTGTGCTTGGTGGGTTACTGAGACTTGTCATTAAAACTTCTCTCCTCTCCCTGAGAATTCCATGGACAGACCATGGGGTCGCAAAGAGCTGGACACAATTGAGCAACTGACACTTTCACTTTCTCCTCCCTGAGAGGAGTCTCACTTGTTACCTGAGCGTGATGGGTACAGCAAGATGCAAGCATCTTGAAATCTTGCTGCCTGCTTGTGATGGACCAGTACGAATTCATTGATCTGGATGGTTATTGAGGATTTTTAATTTTTAAAAAATTTTATTGGAGTATAGTTATTTTACACTGTTGTGTTAGTTTCTGCTGTGTAGCAGAGTGCTTCAGATATACCTATATTCCTTCCTTTTCAGATTTTTTTCTCATAATATTGGGTGGAGTTCCCTGTGCTATACTGTAGGTCCTTGCTGCTTATCTATCTTACACAGAGTAGCATGTAATATTATGCCAATCCCAAGCCCCTGATTTATCCCTCCCTGCACCATGTTTCTCCTTTGGTAACCATAAGTTTGTTTTCTGAGTCTGTGAATCTGTTTCTGTTTTGTGAACAAATTCATCTATACCATTTTTTTAAAAATTAGATTCTATGTATGGGTGATATCATATGATATTTGTCTGATTTACTTCACTTACTATGATAATCTCTGGGTCCATCCATGTTGTTGCAAATGCCATTATTTCATTTTTTTATGGCTGAGTAGTATTCATGTCCACCAACTTAATGGACATGAGTTTGAGTAAGCTCTGGGAGTTGGTGATGGACAGGGAAACCTGACCTGCTGCAGTCCATGGGGTTGCAAAGAGTCGGACACTACTGAGCTACTGAACTGAGTATTCCATTGTATGTATGTAATATATCTTCTTTATCCTCTCCTCTGTTAATGGGCATTTAAAATGTACAGCAGAGAATGTGGGGAGATGTTCCATTTTAGAAACATCTGTAGTTTCTACACAAGAGTGTGCAGCCCTTGGAGCCAGGTCTTCAGTGTGATTCAAGTTCACGTGAGAAGTTGGATAATTCCTAAGATCATTTTCTGCTCAGAACTTCTTGCCCTTTTACCCTTTGGCAGATTTGAACGCAGACAGTGAGTATTAAAGGGGTTCCCAGGTGGCACTAGTGGTAAAGAACCTGCAGGAGACATCAGAGGCACGGATTCGATCCCTGGGTCAGGAAGATCTCCTGGAGAAGGAAATGGCAACCCACTCCAATATTCTTGCCTGGAGAATCCCGTGGACAGAGGAGCCTGGCGGGCTACAGTCCATGGGGTCTCACAGAGTCAGAGACGACTGAAGCGACTTTGCACGCATGCACAATAAGTATTAAATATGCATCTTTTGCTTGTATAATAAGTTTCTGGAGGTGTTGCATCAGATTCATGGGATTTGGAGCAGGCTCCTGGCTCCCTCATTTTCTCATCTGTGAAAGGAGATTGATCGTTGGTTTCTGCCACCATTTCTGAAATGTCCGCCAGGCACCAGGCGCTGTGCTGAAGACTCACTCATCTTCACCAGCGGCTCTGGGAGCTCCGCCCTGTTACGGGCCATCATTGTACAGATGAGGTGCTGCAGGCACAGTGGTCAGGTGGATAAAACACGTGGATTGGAACCCAGACTGGCCCCTCGACTCCCCTTCTCTGTATCACGCAGATGCTTTCATCCTCTGCTTGCTCACGGCACATCTGAAAATCCGACCCAGAGGGTGACAGTGCCTGGCAGAGAGACGCCCCCGTGAAGCACCAGAAAGGGCATCGGGTGTAAAAGACCAACTGACATCTGCCTTAGAGTGACAGCTGTCTGCACTCCAGACTCAAACTGTACAGAGGACTAGAAGAAACCCATTTTCCACCAATAAGTCAAAACTGACTTAGTTGCCATTGAGTATGGCCTTCGGAGTGGGGTCAGTTAGCTTAGCATGAAAAGTGAAAATGATAGTTGCTCAGTGGTGTGCGACTCTGCAACCCCATGGACTGTAGCCCGCCAGCCTCCTCTGTCCATTTGCCATGGTCCAATAGAAATATAATGGAAGACACATAATATAATTCAAATAGTTCTCTAGCCATGTTAAAGGTAATAAGAAACAGGTCAAATTAATTTTGATGATGTATTTTATTTAATCAATACATTTAAAGTAGTATGATTGCAACATATGATCAATATTAAAACATAGTAAGATCCCTCTCCTTTTTTCTCCGTATCAGGTTTTTGCAGTTCAGTATGTGTTCTGCACACACGTCCCAACCAGGACTGGCCATGTTTCATGTGCTTATAGCCACATGTGGCTAGGGGCTATAACCTGTATTGGTAGATAAATGTATTATGCTAAGACTACCTTGCAGGCAGCCTCTTGGGCCTGGACCCAGAATCTGAAACAAGTTGTGCAAAAGTGATCTCTATTGTTCTGTTTTATACCATAGCCTGTGAATGTATCTGGAGTCTGATTGAGAGCTTTGGGTAAAACCATTGCTGTCTCTTTGTCATGGGCCCAAGCTTGTACTATTCGCCGCATGACAGGTCAGAGAATTGAGAGACCAGGTGTTAGGCAAGGAATAGAGACTTGATTTGGAAAGCCAGCAGACTGAGAAGACGGTGGACTACTACTGTTCCAAAGAACCATCTTCCCAGAGTTAGAATGAAATCTGTTATAGTAAAAGGGGACGGGTGTGATTGGTTGGTGCAAACTTCTTGGTGTCCTTTGTTTGCACCGTGTCTGTGTAGGACAAGTCACGTAGTCAGACCTTCAACAAGACAAATGTTATCCTCTGTTGTGCAACTTTTTATCTGTATATGAATGGGAAAATGTTATACCTGTAAAGGTCAGAGCTTTGAGAATGAACTACCTGTATATTTCAGGCTATAGGCAACATTCTTGTTGCCAAAGCAATAGAATAAAAACGTTAAAAGAAACAGATCCAGCATGGAGTCAGGGCTCTATTACAGTTTTGTCATTTTTGTCTAACGTAGACTACTACCTCCCTCTCCATTTGACAGATAAAGGTATAAGCGAGGAAAAAACTTCCCTCCACCCTTCTGAGTTCTTGGCTGGAGATCCCTGTTAAAAAAAATGATTAATGGGAGAAAAACAAACAGAAGTCTCTCAACATGTACACCCCATGTAAACATGAGAGCTACCCAGAGAAAAATGAGTTTAAGAAGTGGCTTAGAATTCTGGTTTATTTAGCATCTTCAAAAAAGGTCAGTAAATCTGTGGAGAAATGACAGGACCAAAGAAGTCACTCTAGGGGTTTCCAGGGCAGAGATGAAGGCCGGGGAGTAAAGTTGGTTATGTAGGTTCCTCCGGTGTCACCGGGTGGATAGGGTCTGGAGCTGCCTCTGGGGGTCAACCTTTGTCCTTGGTGGAGGGGGAGGAGGAACGCTTTTGTCAACTTAAGGCTTTCTTGGAAAACGGGAGAGCAGACAGTTTTTCTTATATCTGCTTCTTCCCTGTTACCTTCAGCTCGTAATAATTCTTACACCAAAATGGCATCTTTTGGAGTGACATGATCTGCTACCCTTCAGAGAGGCACAGATGCTGAGGAAGCTGTCTGGGGTCACACAGAGTTACCGGCTTTGCTGGGACCCGAACCCGGTTGATCTTTCTGATGTATTGTGGGAAAGGCGAAAGGGACCATGGCTCCTCTCCTTGTGTGTGTGTGTTTGGAGTTTATTTGTTTACTTTGAGTTTTATTTATTTTGCTGTGGCTGCGCTGGGTCTTCGTTGCTGTACAGGCTTTTCTCTCGTTGCGGTGAGCGTGGTCTCCTCTTCATTGCAGCGTGCGGGCTTCTCGTTGCTGTGGCTTCTCTTTTGCTGTGGAGCACGGGCTCGAGGCGCATGGGCTTCAGTAGTTGTGGTACACAGACTTGGTTCCCTCATGGCATGTGAAATCTTCCTGAACTGGTGATCGAACCTGTGTCCCCTGCATTGCTAGGCAGATTCTTAATCCCTGGACCACCAAAGAAGCTCTATATGTGTGTTTGATGTGTCCTCTTGTATGTGAGAAAATAGCTGTGACCCTTTGCAGGATTCATACAGTAAAGAATCTCCCTGCAGTGCAGGAGACCTGGGTTCATGGGTCGGGAAGATCCCCTGGAGAAGGGAGTGGCACCCCACTCCAGTATTCTTGCCTAGGAAATCTCATGGACAGAGGAGCCTGGTGGACTACAGTCCATGGGGTCACAAAGAGTCAGACACGACTGAGCGACACAAAACAGAAACGGTAGATTGGAGAAATGGCAGTGTTCTCTGAGATCACCTGGTTCAACTTCATTTTCTTTCCTGGGCCCCAGGGTCAGGGAGGTTAGGTTGTCTGTATGAGTCAGCGAGGTGGGCTTCTTGTCTTATAGCTGCTGTTGGCTGTCACACTTGGAAGCCCTTCCCAGGTACCCATAGCTTGAACACAGAGCCGAGCGAGGAAAGTCCGTTTCTGTGCTAAGGATCTTCACTTTCTATGAGGATTCAGCTCACGTTTCCGTGTTGCCCTGATGTTGCTGGTGAGATTTATCTCTCTGGGAGGAGCTGGTGTGAGGGTAGGAGGAAGTGCTTCCATCATGGAGAAAGAGGGTCAGTGACTGCTGGCAAAGAAGAGGAGTGAGGCGGACAACCTCCCGAGTTGGGACCCTGGGCAGCCTTCCTTGGCCAGGAAAGGATCAGCTATGAGCCGTCATTCACAGCAGGGGTTGTCAGCCCCGGGGTGCTTGACGCTGTCTGGACACATTTGCTGACTGGCGTCTCATGGGCAGAGGCCGGGGTTGCGCTACTAAACATCCTGTAATACACAGGTCAGTCCTGTACAATCAGCTGGACTCAAATGTCAAGAGTTTTGAGGTTGGGAAGCCCTGACTTATAAGAGACTGGGGCAAAACCTGGAGATGCCAGAACTCTGTATTCTCTTTAAAACATCTGAACACTGTGTTTCGTAAGAGTTTGAGTTTAATTACAGTGACTTTTTTCGCTTGGAAAGCTTATTAGGAAGTCTTCATGATTCTGTGGTATTTTTCATAAACCAGAGGAGCTTTTTAAGAAGGAGAAGGAGACAACCAACAAGGACCTGCTGTATAGTACAGGGAACTCTGCTTGGTATTCTATAATTACCTACATGGGAAAAGAATTTGAAAGAGAAGAGATACATGTGTATGTGTAACTGAATCACTTTGCTATACATCTGAAACGAACACAACATTGATAATCAACTGTTACTCAACAATAAAAAAATACTATCAATAAAAGAACATTAAAAACTATGCTCCATAATGAAGTAAATTTTTTTTTTAAAGAGATATAGTTATGTTTGTGAGATTATCTGATTTCAAGAAGGCTAACATGTATTTGGGGCTGGATTTGGAGGTTTCTTAGCGTAATTCCCACATGCCACCCCCTTCCTTAAATCCACATGATACTGCAGAGTAACAGCACTATAAAGATGCTGATATCATCTATATTATCAGGCGTTTATTGCTAATTAGATTATGTCTAAATTTAGAAATGAAAGAAAACATCTCTCTGTATGTTTTAATTTTCTGCATAAATAATGTGTGTTGCTGCAGTCCTGCAAACAGGTCCTTGATCATGGTGCTGAAAACTTCAGTGAAGTGGAGGAAGTGCAGTGTCTGGCTTCTTCTTTTAAGTGCAGTGTCTGGGGTAGCTATTTTAGGCAGACAGACAGTGACAGGCATGTTCCCAGTCTGGCTGGGAGTTCACGGGAGGTACCGATGCCATTGGCAGGAGGAGGAGGAGTCAGGGCCAGAAAGTGATGATTAGGAAGGTGTTTCCGCCACCTTTGGTTCTGGGGGTAAATGGTGGAGCTGGGGAAATGGGCTAAATTGATACATATTTTCTCTTTTCCCTTCACGGCTAAGACAAAGGGAATCTAAAACTTGTTTCATGCTTAGCTTCCAGGAAATCCAAATTGTGTGAGTTCCTGGGGACAGAGCCGGTCTCTGATACTTTCTGGAACAGCCAGTGTGTCTAGATAGCTGAGAGTTTGAATCACATGGACACAATATACTGTAAGTCCACTACATACAAACGAGTTCTGTTCTGAGAGTGCATTCCTAAGTCCAATTTGTTCTTAAGTCCAACAAAGTTAGCCTTGGCACTCAATTAACATAATTGGCTATGTACCACTGCTTTTACACTTGCTTCCAGACATCCTTGGCTTGAAAGACACTGTTCTACTGTACAGTCTGTAGAGTATACAAAAGTACAACCACTTGTTGAGGATGCACACATATGACAGTGTACACCAGACATGTGAACTAACACGTGGAGAAGTGAATACATGTTGGCATCTCTGCAGGTTTGCAACTTAAATGTTTGTATGCGGGGAACTTACTGTCTGCAGACATGCACACATACAAAAACAAAACAAAAAGGCTGCTGTGCTGGTCTCTCATTTTTAGGTAACTATAAGCCTCTCAAACATCTCATATGCTGACTATGGCGGGGAGGAACTTCTTTGTACCTTGCTCAAACTGGGAAGTTTGAAAGCTACCCGCCTTGGCTTTCTCAAAAACTTGCAAAAACTTCACTGAAATGATCAATCCTACAAGTTGATAATGATTTTTTCCCCTTCCTGAATGTTTACTGAAAGTAATGCATAAGGTTCGGTTGCTTGAAAGCTCCTGTGATGTTTCCAGGTGATAATCCATATTGCTTGTATTTGTTAAAATGTATTTATTTTGTTTTGGCTGTGCTGGGTCTTGGTTGCCATGCTTGGGCTCTCTCTAGTTGTGGGGAGTGGGAGTTACTCTGGTTGCTGTGCAGGGACTTCTGTCTGTGGTGGCTTCTCTAATTGCAGACCACAGGGTCTGTAGCGTGGGCTTCAGGAGCTGTGGCACACAGCTTAGTTGCCCCAAGGGATGTGGGATCTTCCTGAACCAGGGATTGAACTGGTGTCCCCTGCATTGGCAGGGGGATTCTTAAAACCACTGGACCACCAGAAAAGTTCCTAGCTCATGTTTTAATCCCTCACAACACCTATACCCACCATGTACATGTCGGATGCTCAGTCAGTGTTGAATTGAACTGGAGTGTGCTGGCTTCTCCTTTTTCCTTTTTATAAATGCTAGCCTTTGAAATGCAATTTTTCATTTAAGCACTGGGTGCTTTTAGGATCATAATTAATCACAGAATGATCTGTTTTTCTCAGTTGGTGGTAACTAGCTCTGTTACTTTGGCTTCATAGAGCTTAGCTCAGCAAAGCTTTATGAAGTAAAAGGAACTAGTGTCTTGGCTTCTATGAGCCAGTACGGACTCACATTTTCCCTGGGCTAAGGCTATAAGAATAGAAGTAAACCCATCCCAGGGTGTAAGATTGAGTTTTTCCTGCTGTGCAGCTAGTACAAACAATGCGAGGCCATCAGAAAAATGTCAGAACCTCAGGGCAAGTGCATCTGTATTTTTATTTGCTGTTAATCCTGCTTTTATGACTCTGTCCTCAAGACTCCCACCAGCTTCAGAAATGTACGAAATACCACTACTGACTGGCTTTTACCGAAAGGGAGTTTTTAGCCCAAGAATGTGCCCTGTACATTGTTTCTTGTTCTCAAAGCCACTGTGATTTGCAAAGTCTCTGAGGTTTGCAAAGGTACATTATGGTTTTCAACAACAAGATTTTTCAGCTTGCTTAAAGAGCCAGATCTTTAGAAGAGCAGGCTGTTCCAGTGTGAAAAATGAAACTTCTATTTTAAAACGAAAAATGCTCCATTTTGCACAAAGGTCACAGAGGTATTTTGTCCCAGGACATTCATTTTCATGATCCAAGTGGACCAGACCCGAGCCTCTCCATCCCTCTCTCTTTCTGCACTTTGGTAACTTGTTTATGAGTCTTAAATGCCCGATTCCATATGCCAGCCAACCAGGGGACCCTCAACCATCTGGGGATAACATGCAGATGAATTCCAACAAGCAGATCTGTGTTTTCTGTGCCATCTGGCCTTCAGACACATATGTGGTAGATCTTCCCTGTCTGGGCCGGGGATCTGCTCTGGATGATGTAAGCCTATTACCCGGGAAAGACGGTTGTGTAGGGCATATCACGTGGGTTAGTGTGTCTTGTTTATTGCAAGGTTCACCAAGGGGGCAATGGGTGCTTGGGTCTTTCAAATCTTCGAATTCAAGCTTTGGGGTCAGACCCCAGGGACTAGTCCCCGTTCTGAAGACCCTCTCAGCTCTGCAAGCATCTCATGGCATCTCTGCCTGCAGGTGGCAGGGAGAATGCCGTCACATGGCCCCTTAATCTTTATCCTGCATCAGTATTTAGTGCTTGGCAGATGGCCGCTCCTAACATCTGGGATTCAGAGACATAAGAATTTGATACATGGGATGTGTAGGTCACCCCTGACTGAGGGTAATTCAGGACACGTTCCTCATTGAGCACAGACTCAATGGTTTGCCAGGGCTGCTGGACACAAATGGTCTTTGAAAGGCTCCGGGAACTTATTGCCAAATGGCCCAGAGAAAAGTCATACTAATTTACAGCCTTGGCCAGCCATCTATGTGAGTGCCCACTTCCCTGAAACCTTGCCAACAACACTGGCTTTTATTATATTTAAAATTTCTTGCAACTTGCTCAGCTGACAGTAAAAACATCTGATTGTCTTCTCATTTGAGTTTCTTTAATTACTTAGAGATGGAAAATGAGATTGAAAATTGTCATGTTATCAATCATTTGTAATTTTGGTAATCATGTTACAGTTTTTTTAAAAAAATTAATTTATTTTATTGAAGCAGAGTTGATTTATAATTTTTTGTGTTAATCTTTGCTTACAGTTTTAGTGCACTAATTTCCACTCAGCCAAAGTAGGAATACCTACGTGGTGGGATACCAGATAGCCCCTAAGATTATGTTTTTCAAAAATATTTAATATTGTAGTGAAGTTTTCATAATTTATTAAGCGGAAGAAAATCAGTACTAAAAATGTCTCATAATTCTAGCTTAATAAAACATTAATGAGATGTGTGACTATAGCACAGATATTTGGAAGTCACAAATTTATATGCCCTACAACTCAGATTACAAGGAATAAGTGTTCTCTATTTTTGGTGGCTGGTCCAGTCATCTCATGAGTCTCCATCATGGGAAGGAGGAGAGAGTTTTCCAGAGTGTCTTCATCTCTTCTAGTTTGTACTCTTCATTTAGCCAGGGCCCGGTGGTCCTCCTGCAACATGACCCGCCCTCAATTTCCTATGATACCGTCACCCTCTGACCCCCAGTCACATCCTCATCTGTCAGAGTGGGCCCTGTTCCTGGGAGCATCCTTCCTGAAGCAGCATCCCTCCTGGAGGTGCTGCTGGCTCTCAACTTGGCCCCACCCCCCCGCCTCAGGCAGATGCTGGGTTCTTGGTCCTCTTGCCCTGCAGGGCGGCATCATCCCTAACCGCCCCCCTGCTCCCAGCTCTGGTCCTCTCTGCCCTGTAGCCTGTGGAAAGGTCTACAGTTCAGACTTCCAAGGTGTGTTAAGACGTTTCAGAATCAATCGCTCTTCAGCAATGCCTGACTTCACCACTGTCTTTTGTGACTGAGATAAGACCTGAGGAATGACCCCTTGATGGTGTCTATCCCACCCCCCCACCACTCCCCCATTCCATTGAACCCATAGATTGGGCCTTTCAGGTCATACAGTTTATGGGAAATGAAAGAACAGTTGACAATATTTCATTTAAAAATATACTAAAAAGTACTGGAAGGAAGTATACCAACATGATTTTTCTTTGGATTAATGGGTTTATACATGAATTTTATTTTCTTCTTCATGCTTTTCTGTATTTTCCAAATTTTCTACGATGTCAATATTATGTTTTTATAATTCTCTAAAGCCATTTAAAAAGGAAGTGTTTTTTTTTTTTTTTTTTACTTCCTCAAATGTTAGAGAAAAGGGGCTGAGGAGTGATTAGATATGGAATCCTATTTGGATTATGCAGTTTTTAGCCCTTCAGGTTCCTTTTTCTTTCAACTTCCTTTCTCCTCCTCACCCCAAGTTTGCAAAAGAAGATCAAGAGTTATATATGCGTGCTGGTCACCAGCATATGGAACCAGGCAAAGGCTAAGTGGAAATAAGAATCGAGGAAAATCACTCTTCTGTCATTTTTAAATTTTTTTAAATAATTTTTTAAAATTAAAGTATAGTTGGTTTACAATGTTGTGTTAGTTTCTGGTGTGCAGCAAAGTGATTCAGTTATATATGTGTATTCTTGATATTCTTTTCCATTATGGCTTATCACAGTATAGTGGATGTAATTCCCTGCACTCTACAGTAGGACCTTGTTGTTTATCTATTCTGTATATAATAGCTTACATCTGCTAACCATAACTTCCTATTCCATCTCTCCCCCCAGCCCTGCCCCACCCCCTGCCTTGGCAACCACAAGTCTGTTCTCTGACCATGAGTCTCTTTTTGTTTCGTAGATAGGTTTGTTTCCTATTTTAGATTCCACATAGAAGTGATACCGTGTGATATTTGTTTCTCTATGTCTGAAATGCTTCACTTAGTATGATGATCTCTAGTTGTATCCATGTTGCTGCAAATGGCATTCTCTTGTTCTTTTTAATGGCTGAGTAATGCTCCATTATATATATATACACCACATCTTTATCCGTTCATCTGTCAGTGGACGATGAGGTTGTTTCCATGTCTTGGCTATTGTGAATAGTGCTGCTATGAGCTTTGGGGTGCAAATATCCTTTCAAAGTAGAGTTTTATACAGATGTGTGCCCAGTAGTGGGATTGGTGGATCTTATGGTAGTTCTATTTTTAGTTTTCTGAGGACCCTCCATACCGTATTCCATAGTGGCTGTACCAACCTTACATTCCTACTACCAGTGTGTGTGTGGGGGGGTGTCCTTTTCCCCATACCCTCTCCAGCGTGGATTGTTTGTAGACTTTTTGCCTGGTGTGAGCTGATACCTCACTGTTGTTTTGATTTACATTTCTCTAATAACCAGTGATGCTGAGCATCTTTTCCTGTGCCTGTCGGCCATTTGTATGTCTTCTTTGGAGAAGTATCTGTTCAGGTTTTCTGCCCGTTTTTCAGTTGGGTTGCTTGTTTTGTGCTGTTGAGCTGTATGAGTTATTTGTATATTTTAGAAATTAAGCCCTCGTCAGTTGCATCATTTGCAAATATTTTCTCCCAGTCTGTAGGTGGTCTTTTCATGTTTTTAATGGTTTCCTTTGCTGTGAAAAAGCTTGTAAGTTTGATTAGGCCACACTGGTTTATTTTTGTTTTATTTCTGTTGCCTTGGGAGACTCACCGAAGGAAACGTTGGTGCTATTTGTCAGAGAATATTTTGCTTGTCCTCTCTTCTAGGAGTTTTATAGTGTCATGTCTTATGTTTAAGTCTTTAAACCATTTTGAGTGTCTTCTATCATTTTTTTGATGCCTCTCTTGACATTTATTTCCCATGGATAAAAGTTATCTTCTATTAAGTAACATTGTGGCAAGTGACCCCTTTATAGGATACAACTTGGTGCAATGTTCTTTCATTTTTTTTTAGTGCACATTGATGATCTAAAAAAATAATTTCTGTAACCTTGCCCAGAGGTGGATTACTGAGAACTCTGAAATCTAGACATAGGCTGATCCCTAGACAACCTTGAAATGTATTCTAGAGTCATCTTTTTCTTGGGGAGAAAAACTTGTAATAATGAGAAAGAAAATTAAAAGAACCCCATTTTAATGGTTTTATAACATTTTCTCATCTTTGCATAGATAGTGTTCATACATTTATTATGCTTGTAGTTGGCAGAAAAATGTAGTCTTTTCCACTTAATATGTATCTTTCCATTTGTGTTTCAAAATAAACTGTATTTATATATTTATTAAAAAATACCAAATTTCCCTTATAGTTTATTTAAGTGAATCATTCTATTGTTGGGTATGTATTCTGCTTGCCATTTTTAAATCTTTGTTTTGGAGATTATTCTAAAACTGTGTATAGACAGCATGTAGATCTCAAATAACTTCCAAATGCACTGTGAAAGGTACGTAGTCAGTGAGTGCCTTTGGAGTGAGTGGTCTGGCTCTGATCTGTCATCTTCTTGATCCACAGGATTGATGAGCTGACCTTCTTGGCTTCCAAAAGTCCTGCAATATTAATATATTACTGTCTTTAAAGTCTACTATATACACAGTTAAAGAGAGCACTTACTGTAGTTAAATAAATCCACCAGTAGCGCTGAGGCCTAATTTTAGCCTCAATCAAATCCCCCCTCTTCTTTTTACAGTTAAAAACAAAGAAAATTGACAAGTTGCATTCTCTGTGATATTTATATGTCCTTTGATAAGCTGTAAATTACTAAAAAGAAGGCAAACAGATTAAGGAAAATGAACTAAAAAGGAAGCAACCAGTCATGTCCTGACCACCTGTTGTATGGTGGGCATTGTGCAGAGTACTTCTCCACAGTTGTCTCATTTAATCCCAGAAAAACCTGGTAGACAGCTAGAGTCATCGCTACTTGATGGAGGAGGAAATTGAGAACTGGATAGGTTTAAATAGTTTGCCTCCGATCTCTGGTAGTAAGGAAGTAAACTGGCTCAGATCTAAGTCTGTTTCAATCTCACAAGCTTCTGCTGTTGGTTTGGCCCAAGTTCACACCTGGGATACTACAGTTTGAAGTAACTGGTGGTAACCTGAGAGGTATGCCAGGATGCATTTTTCTGTTCTTTTATATTTTATTTTACTGTTTAAAATGTATTTTATTGAAGTACAGTTGATTAATGTTGTGTTAACTTCTGCTGTATAGCAGAGGGACTTAGTTATACATATATACATTCTTTTTCATTTTCTTTTCCATTATGGTTTATCCCAAGATATTGTATGTAGTTCCCTGTGCTCTACAGTAAGACCTTGTTGTTTATCCATCCTATATATAATAGCTTACATCTGCTAATACCAAACTTCCAATCCATCCCTTCCCTACCCACTTCCCCCTTGGCAACCACAAGTCTGTTCTCTATATCTGTGAGTCTGTTTCTATTTCATAGGTAAATTCATTTGTGTCATATTTTATATTCCACATATAAGTGATGCATGCTAAGTGTCAGTTGCGTCCGACTCGTTGTGACCCTATGGACTATAGCCCGCCAGCCTCCTCTGTCCAAGGCATTTCCCAAGCAAGAATGCTGGAGTGCCTTGCCCTCCTCCAGGGGATCTTCTTGATCCAAGGATTGAACCCGAGTCTCTTACATCTCCTGCATTGGCAGGTAGGTTTTTTTTGTTTTGTTTTGTTTAACCACTAGCACCACCTGGGAAGCCCAATATAAGTGATACCATATGGTAATTGTCTTTCTCTTTTTGACTGACTTCACTTAATATGATAATTTCTGGGTCCATCCTTGTTGCTGCAAATGGCATTATTTCATTATTTCTTATGGCTGCATAATATTTGATTATGTGTGTGTGTGTGTGTGTGTGTGTGTGTATACACACCACATCTTCTTTACAGGATTAATTTTAAATGGAGCCAAGACTTAGGTGTTAAAAAAAAATGAAACTAAAGTACTTAAATCACAGAATTGCTTTTGGCCTTTGAATGGGGAAGGCCTTTTAACATGACTTAAAAAATCTTAAGCCAAATCCAAAAAGAGATTGAAGAATTTGACATCTTGTGGCCTAAAATATTTTATAGGCAAAGTCAATTTGGGGAAATAATACAACTCTTAACCTAAATAAAAGCCAATTCCCCAAATGCGTCAGGAGCTCCTAGAAATTGATGAAGAAAGCCAATGACCCAGTGGAAAAGTAGGGAAAGATTACGAGGATACTGTTCACTGAGAAGGAGAGAAAAATGACTTCCCTGGTCTTTGCCTGCATCTGTATCTGGTTCTTATCAGACTCTTCCCCTCATGAGCATTACAGGAGTGATTCAGAAGTCAGGTTAAGACCCTCCAACAAAGCTAGTTGCCCGCACCTACAGTGATGGGCAGTTTGGATGGAGCCCTTCAGAGTCACTGGGAATCATAACTGTATTTCGTCCAGAAACTTCAGTCATTAGTATCTCAGAGCCACGCTAGGAGCAGAGTGTAGTTCTCTGAAGCTCAGAAGACAGTTTACTGAGGGAAGGACAGCACTTTGGCCTGAGATGGTTGTCTGTCATTGAACAGGAATGGTCCAGCTTCTTCCTGTTCTTAGAGAACATGCCTTGCAGAAGAAATCCTAGAATGGATCCTTGTTAGAACTGAGAGCCATGTTGGAGTCTGTCTGATTCAACGAGAAAGCCTGGCTCAGAGAGGTTGGCGATGTGTTTGAAGTCACACACGATTATTCATAGTTGAGTTGAATCTCTTGACTGTGAGTCTAGGGCTCCGTCCTCTGCTGTGGGCTTATAAGTGGGACTTGGGGGCCAAAGAAACAGCTTTAAGACAGATTCAGGCAAGTCCTGGAAATTCTTCACTGAAACTATTTCTTCTGCAATTACCTGACCAGACCTGAGGTTTTTTTCCCTTTGTATATTTTTGCTTGGAGTAGGAAATGGCAACCCACTCCTGTATTCTTGCCTGGAGACTACCGTGGACACAGAAGCCTGGCAGGCTACAGTCCATGGGGTTGCAAAGAGTTGGATATGACCGAAGTGACTTAGCATGCATAGCATGTTTTGGCTACACTGTGTGGCATGTGGGAACTTAGTTCCCTGGCCAAGTATTGAACCCGTGCCCTCTACAGTGGAAGCTTGAAGTCTTAACCACTGGACACAGGCAAGTCCCCAAATCTGAGTTTCATCTTGACCCCTTCCCTGTCTCCCTTTCTCCCTCCCACAAACACCAATCACACACCTACAGTGTGCCCTTCTCTGTGAGAGAGAAAAGACCATAATTCCTCTGTGTTACCAACTGACTTTCTCATTAGTGAACCACCAGGCTACTGGGACAATTATAGGTCACTCACTTGTCTCACAGGGGGGGAACATGTACTAATTTAAATTAGCTACTATGTTCTAATAACTAATTGGAAAGTGTCACTGTTATTCAACATTCCTTGGATCCAGAAACAGTGAGTAGCTGAGCCACAAGCATGGATGGGAGTGTGTTGGGGGAGTCCTTGCACAATTTGACTTTTCAGTTGTGGTTTTTAGAAAGGTTTGGGCATGGAGAGAGCCTAGTTCCCAGTCTAGTGGCACCTTGCTCCTAAATCTTGGTATTCCCTGTTCTTCATGAATTTAAACATTAAATACCTTTTTTAATATTTGTTTTTAGTGCAGGATTACTGACAGTCTGATCTTGAGATGGGTGAATTAATGGTTAAATTTTTTTCTGTATTTTTTTTATTGAGTGAAATTACTGTAACATTAAATTGACCATTATAAAAAGAACAATTCAGTGACCTTTAGTGTATTTATAATGTTGTGCAACCACCAGCTCTGTCTAGTTCTAAAACTTTCTCATCACCCCAAGAGGAAATCCCACACCCATCAAGCAGTCAGTCCCCATTACCCCCTCCTCCTAGCCCCTGGCAATCTCTAATCTTGGTTCCATGGATTTACCTATTCTGAATATTTCATGTAAATGGAATCATACAGTATGTGACCTTATGCGACCTTTGCATCTGGCTTCTTTCACTTAGGATAATGTTACCAAGGTTAATCCACATTGTAGCATGCTTTAGCACTTCATTCCTTTTCACGGCTAAATAATATTCCATTGTATGGATATACCAAATTTTGTTTACCCATTCATCTGCTGATGCGCATTTGAGTTGTTTCTCTTTTGGCTGTTGTGAGTAGTGCTGCTATGAACATGCATGTACGTGTACTTTTTTAAAAATCAGTTTTCAGTAACTTGGGGTCTCTACCTGGAAGTGGGATTTCTGGGTCCTATGGTAATTCTATGTTAAACATTTTAAGGAGCTGCCAAACTGTTTTCTACTATGACTGTATGATTTTACTGTCTCACAAGCAATGGATGAGGGTTCTAATTTCTGTATATCCTCACCAAAACTTGTTTTTTACTGCTTCTGTGACTATAGCCAGCCCAGTGGATTTGAAGTGGTATCTCACTCTGGTTTTGATTTGCACTTTCCTCATGACTAATGATAATGAGCATCTTATGGTGTGCTTCTTAGATGATTACTTAACTTTTATGTATATTACTGATTCATCTCAACTTGAAGTCCTAGCACTTGCTTGAGACTGTTGACTCTAATCCCATCACACCCATGAACCCAGATGGTGACAGCCATCACAAGACGCTGGGACTCCGGACCATCCCAGCCTGGCACCTCTTGTGACTCTGTGTATCTCCCCCCAACTCTATTCCCCAGCTCCTGGAACCCTTTCATTGTGCTTCTTGGGATTCGTGGTCCATCATCAAACAATCCCCGACATCCTCAGCCTGCTCTCTAAACAATAGCTTAGTCTTCTCTGTCTTAACCTGTTCTCCCCGGTGACCCTCCTGTGTGGCCATGGCTGTCTCTTTGCCTCCTCCCAGGACATGGAGATGGAAAAGTGACCTGTTGGTTTCTCTTTGCCACTTCAAGATCATTTTGCTCCCTCTTCCTTTAAAGTACCCACTTTTGAATCTCATGCCATCATTATATTAATACCACATCTCCATGTCCTTCCTTCATCCCTTGATGGTTTGAGCTCCTGAATTACTGTTACTCCCTCCAGCCATTTCCTCATTAACCTGTTTAAATTTTCTGACTTCTCTGTGTGTCAAGCCCTTTCACCCTCCCTTAGATCTCTTTACCTTTCTCCCTTGGCTCTACTCACCTGGAAAAATCCTAGCCTTGGTTAAATCCTCAAACCTGCAGCACTGGAGTATAGAAAAATGGTACAGGTGAACCTATTTCCAGGGCAAGAATAGAGACGTAGATGTAGAGAATGGATATGTGGACATGGGTGGGTAGAAGGGGGAGGGTGGGATGAATTGGGAGACTGGGATTGACTTATCTGCACTACCGTGTGTAAGATAGATAGCTAGTGGGAAGCCACTGTGTAGCACAGGGAGCTCAGCTTGGGGGCCTGTGATGACCTAGAGGGGTGGGATGGGGCAGGGGGAGGGAGGTTCAGAAGGGAGGGGACATATGTACGCAGGTAGAGGATTCACTTTGTTGTATGGCAGAAACGAATGATGGCATTGTAAAGTAATGATGCTCCAATTAAAAAAACAAACCATAAAACCCCCCAAACCTGCAGCACTTTCTTTCCCATCTTTGCTTTTAGGTGATGACCTCACTTCTGTTTCCCTAGAAGATAAAAGCCCCCAGAAGAGAACTTACAGCCTCCTTCCTCTGCTGCACCCCTCCCCCACCCCACCCACCCCTCCCCCACCCCCGCAACCTGCCTCTGTTGCAGACACGGCACCTTCCCTGGTTTTGGCTGGGCCCAGCACTCACACGCTCAATGTTGCCCTGTCTCTCCTGCTGTAGACCTAGTTCTAGAAATTTTCCCTCCTATAATGTCAGTCTCTGGGATTATTCCAGTAAGAGAGGAGAAGCTTCACTTTTTTATTCTCCCCTCCTGAATTTGTCAGGAGCCCTGTCCATTAGACAGACAAAAGACAGACTAACAAGAGGAAAACAAAGGTTTGGATCTTAAGGCCTGAACCTTGGCCTTTTACACCCAGGAGTGCTCTTGACTGGGAATTCTAAGGGTCGATTAGAACTCAGGTTTGCAAGCTATGTTAAGAAAAGAAAAATAATGTTTTTTTGTGAAGTGACAGGCAAAGGAAAAGAACCGCTTCTAAGGTCTTCACATTGTCAAGAGGTCAAAGTATATGGAGGAGACTGATGTATAAGTAGGGATAGTTGTTGAGGTTTGCTGTGTAAATTCCTCTCTGCCTTCTAAGGCTGGTGAGAGTCTAGAGTGTCTAGAATTAAGAATCCTCTTGCCCTTCCTGGAAGAAAGGAAGAAGGCATAGAGTATCTTGTTTGATCTTAACTGCTTTCAGTTTAAAATAATCCTTATTTCAGAGGGACATGATTTACAGTGGCATATTCTGCTGTGTTCTCATCAGCGTACGAATCAGCTGTGACTTTTTCCATCTTAAAGCCCTTCTCTTGATCCCATACTCTCTCCAGCTGTGGTTCACTTTTCTGCTCCCTTTAACCTTGTTTCCAGTCTGTCTTAAGCCTTTCCTACGAAGGCCTGTTACCTCCACAGTTCCCACTGAAATGGCTCTCTTCAGTAGACTTCGTGGTCACTCCCAGGCCTCTTCCCACTGACCAGTCAGTGGTTCTGGATCCAGCGGGTCCCTTCCTCCCTGAAACACTGTCCCCCACTCTGCCACCCCGCCTCGGCCGGAGCACTCAGGACACCATGCTGTCCTGCTTTTCGTCCTGTCGCACAAGTCATTCACCCTTCTTAGTTTCTCTTGCTGGTTTCGTTTTACATCTTAGTCTCTAAAATGCTGGAGTTTCTCCTCTGTCTTCGATTGCCCCTTGGTGATCTTTTCTAGAACCATCCATGTGCTGACAAACCCTGTGCTTGTCACACGTCCAGATGCCTTGTTACAGCCCCACTTAGATGTTTGATCTCTGTCACGTGGCTAAAACTGAATGTTTGAACATCTTCCATATCTTTTCCCCATGCCCCACCACCAACAATAACAGTAACTTGCTCCTCTCTGCTCCTGTGTTGTTTTAAACATACATATTGTATTTTGTATTTTTTGCATTATAGTTTATTATAAGATATTGCATATGGTTCCCTATGTTATACAGCAGGTCCTTGTTGTTTATCTGTTTTATATATAGTAGTATGTATATGTCAATCCCAAACGCCTAATTTGTCTTCCCACTTTCCCCTTTGGTATCCATAAGATTGTCTTCTAAATCTGTGAATCTGTTTTGTAAATAAGTTCATTTGTATCATATTTTAAATTACACATATAAGCGATACCATATTTGTGTTTCTTTGTGTGACTTAATTCCCTTAGTATGATGATCTCTAGGTCTATCCATGTTGCTGCAAATGGCACTATTTCCTTCCTTTTTATGGCCGAGTAATACTCCACTGCATATGTGTACCACATCTTTATCCCCTCAAGTGTTGATGAGCATTTAGGCTGCTTCAGTGTCTTGGCTATTGTAAATTGTGCTTCTGTAAACACTGGGCTGCATGTGTCTTTACAAACTAGAATTGTTTCTCTCTGGATATATGCCCAGGAGTGGCATCTCCGGATCACGTGGTAGCTGTGTGTTTAGTTGTTTCAGGGCCCTCCACACCATTCTCCATAGTGCATGCGTGCTAAGTCACTTCAGTTGTTTCCAGCTCTTTGTGACCTTATGCACTATGGCCCGCCAGGCTCCTCTGTCCATGGAACTCTCCAGGCAAGAATACTGGAGTGGGTTGCCGTTCCCTTCTCCGGGGCATCTTCCCCACCCAGGGATCGAGCCCATGTCTCTTAGATCTTCAGCATTGGCACGCAGTTTCTTTACCTGTGGCGTCACCTGAGAAGCCCATAGTTCTCCATAGTGGCTATTGCCAATTTACATTCCGACCAACAGTGTAGGAGGGTTTCCTTTTCTCCACACCCTCTCCCACATTTATTGTTCATAGTTTTTTTTTAATGATGGCCATTCTGACCAGAGTGAGGTGATGCCTTACTGCAGCTTTGACTTGTGTCTCTCTAATAATCAGTGGTGTTGAGCAGTTTTTCACGTGCCTGTTGGCCATCTGTATGTCTTTCTGTTCCCAGGTTTATAATTGGAAACTACATCCTTTCAGTGGCTCAGACTCTAAACTTGGAGGTCATACTCCAAACCTTGTCACTTATTCTGTTTTTTTTTTTTCTTCAATATTCCTCATCAGAATTGAAAGAGTATCCCATTGCCTCATCCATCAAAGTATCACCTGTGACCCTCTTACAAGCTTCCCGCCTGGACACCAGTGGGAGGAGCCTGGTTACTAGACTTCTTGCTTCATTTGACCTTCCTCATAGCACCATTCTCAATCCAGAAGCTGGAGGGATCCTTGAAAAAGTCCGATAATGTCTCTATCTTTTTTTTATTCAAAATCTGCCCACACTGAAATGATTGATCCAGTCTGGAATAGAGAAAGTACAAAATAAGCCTGGGACATCATATGGTCCCTGGATGGAAGTGCTCAAGGCCCGTGGGTAAGGGTCACAAAGATAATAGTGGTGATGATTTGAAACATTTGAATAGAAAAGGCAACCCACAAGTCAGTAGTGGGAGCAAAATGAAAAGTGGCAGGTGGTGGGGAGAGAGAATGTCAACTACTATATGAAGAAAGCAAAGAGAGTTAGAAAATCATCATTTTGGATCCCAGAGAAATAATAGATGTAGGCAAAGACCATTAGAGGATGCCTAAACCGTTAGGTGAAGCGTGTCGGGGAACGAGATACTCATAAGGCGAACTTGTGGGGTTTTTGTGTTGCTTCTAAGATGCCAAAGAGCACCTGCTAGTTACAAAAGTGAAAATACAGTATCCAGGAAGGTAGCTGGCAGTCCCCACCTTATTTGTTCACCCCTAGAGTCACTTAGTGTTGATCAATGGACAAATAGACCCAACGTGCCTGCTGAAGGGCTATCATATGACATTTCTCAGTGACAGATACAAAATACTCCTCAGTCCAAACCTAATCAAGCCTTTAGACCTACTTACCAGCTTGCAGAAAGTTCAAGGAATAGAGAAGCAGATAAACAGCACTAGGAGGGCACACCCCACTCCTGTACTATTGCCTGGGCAATCCCAGGGACAGGGTAGCCTGGTGGGCTGCAGTCCATGGGGTCGCGAAGAGTCGGACACGACTGAAGAGACTTAGCAGCAGCAGCAGGAGGGCACAGGTGGACAAATCCAGGAGGTGGGACTTCCTAGGAGACCCACAGTTCCTGTCTCTTAAGAAATAGAAAAATAAAAGGAGCCCTTGTAGTTTTAAGGAGACTCCGGAGACATAGCAGCCAAATTCTGCACATAGACCTTGATGTTTTGGACAGTCCGGGATCTTGGATTATGGACTGTATATTGGCTTTTAAAAAGTATTTATTGTTTTACTTATTTACTTATTTGATGGCACTGGGTCTTAGTTGCAGCACGTGGGATTTTTAGCTGTGGCATTCAGGCTGTAGTTCCCTGAGCAGGGATTGAACCCTGGGCCCCCTGCATTGGAAGTGTGGAGTCTTAGCCACTGGACCACCAGCGAAGCCCTAGGGCTATGTATTAGTTAATTTAGTGGGAATTATTTTTAATTTTGTGGATTGAGATGGTGGAAATGTGGACAAGTAGGTGAATGTCCTGGCTTCTAGGAGACACATGCTGAAATATTTAGGAGTGAAGTGTAACTTGCCTGTAACTTAACTGCAAACATTTCAGGAAGGACAGGTGTGTGAGAGAGGTGCACACGCATTCTTAAACACAGACAAAGCAAATAGGGCAACGTGAGCAATTACTGGATCTTGCTTCTGGATATGTGGGTTTCCATTCTTTTTTTTTGTTTGTTTTTTAATGTCTTTATTTATTAATTTAATATTATTTTAATTATTTTGCCTAACCATATGGCTTTTGGGATCTTACTGCCCTGACCAGGCCTTGAACCTGGGCTCTCTACAATGAAAGTGCAGAATCTCAACCACTGGACCACTGGGAGATTCCCTGGGTTTCCATTTTTTAAAAATTTCTGAATGTTTAAATTTTAAGAGAGAATTTTAAAAACTCACCTAGGGACTTCCCTGGTAGTCCAGTGGCTGAAACTCCACACTCCTGATGCAGGGGTCCAGGTTCGATCTCTGGTCAGGGAACTAGATCCCACATGCTGTAACTGAGAGTTCACATGCCACAACTTACGATGCTGCAGTGAAGACCCAGCTCAGCCAAACAAGTTAAAAAAGCATTTAAAATCCACTTAAAATGTGCCCCTTCTCATGCAAAGTGGTATCTGAGCCTCACAACCAGGCCACACAGCCCTGCGTGTGCCAGCCCCTCCTGGCCTCTGGGAGACCCTCTCCATCTCTCTCCCTCCCAGACTCGAGTCCCGGTGGTCTTCGTGTTTGCTGGCTCCGCCAGGCTGCTCCCACCTCAGGGCCCTTGCACTTCCATCTCTCCTTCCTTCCTGGGACAGCCTTCCTTTGTATCTGTGCTTGGCTTCTGCTTCTTGCCTTGAGGTGTTTACTCAAAGATTGTCTAGTGAGGCCTTCCTAGGTTACCCACCTGTTTAACTCACTACTGATCAGGGTGTTTTTTTGCAGAAACCAACAGCCATGGCCCGTGATTTTTCTTTTGGCCGGCCAAAAATTAACTGTTTTTTCCCTAGCTCTTTGCGGATTATCGCCTTCAGTAGTTATACCTGCTGCACCTGTAAAGTCTTCTGATTTGTGTGAAATCTTGTTTTCAGTCCACTCTCTGTAGGAGCAAAGGAGTGTTCTCCAACACTCTGAGTTTCACTTTCACCTTCAATATCAGAATCAATCACGGAGGCTTTCTGTCTTTTTGTTGGTCTAACATTCACATCATCTGAATCAGAACTATATTCTGGAACTATCATTTTCTGAAACACTAGTGTATATGTCGCTCAGACAGAGAAGGTGTCTGCATAAAATTCACCAAGAAATCCTAATTTACTCAAAATTTCATGACACGTCATTTTTGAAAATTTTCTGTTTAGAGTATACATAAGGTTGGAACAAAAACCTAACGGGGCAAAACATGAAATAACGGCAGTCGTAAGTTGTATGGTGAGTCGTAAGCTGTATGATGAGCCTTTGATCAATTTTAAGCTCTAACAGCTTCACACATTGTTGTTAATTGTATCACTCTCTGAAAATGTATTGATGCATCAATAGTGTTTGGGTAACAAAAGATGTATTAATATGCATGTGGTCAGTAAAGTGTTTCTAATATTGCAGCCCCTTTGCCCCCATTTCTTGCTCTTTTCCCTGCCTGAGTTTTCTTCTGCATGTTACTCATTACACCTGACACACTGCACATTTGCATGTTTACTTGCTGTCCATCTTCCTTCCCTGGAACAGATCATGGGGGCATAGATTTCAGTGGTGCATTCCTGGCTGTACCCCCTTGCCTTGGAGAGTGCCAAGTTAAGCCTGCCAACATTTAAGAGGATATTTTCCCAGGTTTTCTACCCAGAAACTTTAAATAGCCTTAAAAACACCTTGCGTTTGTGAACTGTGAAGAAAATGACACCCTTGAGAGGTAACAGAGAGGGATCCATAAGTGAACATCATTTAGGAACTAACATGATGACTCGGACTATGAAATCCAATAAAGTCCATTGTGTAAAGGCTGCCAGAGAATGATTTACCAAAAAAAAAAGTATTTGAGAAGCTTTATTCTACATCGGATCAATACCTTTAAAGCTGAAGGGGCATGTCTAGGAGCATAATTTTCTGAACTTGGATAACTGCAATGGTCTTGATTGTTCCAATTTATTATTCATCACAGAACTTTAAAATAATTGAGTCAACTTAAGCCACCTGTTTTGAAGTGGAGATAGCACTGAATAATAAGCATCTCTTCTCAGTAATCAGCCACCTACATTTGCCTGAAAAGTGAATAGCTCACAGTGGTTTCATGAAACCACACACACAGACATATACACACATGTGCTCACACACAGCACAATATGTCCTTTTTCCTCTTTTTTAAAAGCTAATTTTTATTAGAGCATAGTTGATTTACAATGTTGTTAGTTTCTACTGTACATCCAAGTAAATATACATTCCTTTTTGATTTTATTTCTGTTAATTTGATAGCTGCAGGATTTCAGAATGTATTCATACTTTAAAAACATATAATTTGTTGGTGGTGAATGCAAACTAGTACAGCCACTATGGAGAACAGTGTGGAGATTCCTTAAAAAACTGGAAACAGAACTGCCATACGACCCAGCAATCCTACTGCTGGGCATACACACCAAGGAAACCAGAATTGAAAGAGACAAGTACCCCAAAGTTCATTTTAGTATTGTTTACAATAGCTAGGACGTGGAAGCAACCTAGATGTCCAAAAGCAGATGAATGGATAAGGAAGTTGTGGTACATATACACAATGGAATATTACTCGGCTATAAAAAAAAAAAAAAAGAATGCATTTGAGTCAGTTCTAATGAGGTGGATGAAACTGGAGCCTGTTATACAGACTGAAGTAAGTCAGAAAGAGAAACATCAATACAGTATATTAACTCGTATATATGGAATTTAGAAAGACAGTAATGATGACCCTATATACAAGATAGCAAAAGAGACACAGATGTAAAGAACAGACTTTTGGACTCTGTGGGAGAAGGTGAGGGTGGGATGATTTGAGAGAATAGCATTGCAACATGTATATTACCATATGTAAAATAGATGACCAGTGCAAGTTCGATGCATGAAGCAGGGCACTCAAAGCTGGTGCTCTTGGACAACCCAGGGGATGGGGTAGGGAGGAATGTGGGAGGGGGGTTCAGGACGGGGGGGCACATGTATACGTGTGGCTGAATCATGTTGATGTATAACAAAATCCACCATAATATTGTAAAGTAATTAGCCTCCAATTTAAAAAATTAATTAAAAAAAAAAAACAATTGAGGGACTTTCCTGGCAGTCCAGTGGTAAAGACCCTGTGATTCCATTGCAGGGGGTGGGGGTTTGATCCTTGGTCAGGAAACTAAGATCCTGCATGCCATGTGGCATGGCCAAAAAACAAAACCAAAAAATGAGTTGAGCCTCATGGTTTATGGGTTCTGTATCTGCCAATTTGTCTGCTTGCTAAAATGCATCTATAACCCAAGAATTGATACTTGGGATGCTTTCCTGGTCATTCACAGAGACAGTGCAAAAGATTCTGAGTCCCAAACTTCCCTGGAGTTCTAGTGGTTAAGAGTCTGTGCTTCCCCTTTGGGGGGTGTGGGTTCAATCCCTGGTCAGGGAACTAAGATCCTGCATGCTGCACCCCCCCCAAAAGTCTGAGTTCCTTGGCCAACAGGTCCCGGCTGAGGTTGAACAAGGCGACCTGCGGCCTTCTCATCTGGGCTCTCACCGTGTAAACAAGTGTGCCTCTCACAGTCTGTTTAGTGCTCCATTCTGGGCATGTTTGTGCTTTTGTTGGTGATTTTTCTGTATTAAGTGCCCCCCCAAGTGTTAGTGCTGAAGTCCTGTCAAGTGTTGCCAAGTGTGAGAAGGCCGTGGTGTGCGCAATGGAGAAAATACATGTTTGGTGAGCTTCATTCAGGTGCAGTTATAGCACAGTTGTCTGTGAGTTCAGTGTTCATGGAGCAAAATATGGTGTATCCCCCCCCCCCAAAAAAAAAAAAAACCCAAGAAACCTGATGATCTGTATGTGAGGTCACTCTGGAAAATGCAAAATAACATCTACAGTGTGTGATAAAGCTATGGAAAAAATGGAAAAGCAGCTAAATTAGTGAATTTGTGAGATGGCAGCTGATTGTTAAAAAGTATAGTGGGCAGCTTCGACATGGGCCTGAAAGCCAAGGACATTGTTGGTCATGTTCCCCACAGTCATAAAAATGGTAAACCTTTCCTTGTCTAGTGCTGGCTGACTCATGTGTCTCAAAAGGTGATACAGCGTGAAAAATGTTAAATGTTTATAAGATGAACAAATTCTAAAGATCAAGAAACTGAGGAGGAATTTGAAAAACAGTCTATCCTCAAGGCTTTCAAACAAAACATATTTGATCCTCGTTAATGATGTATTCTTTTTTTACGAATTCTCCCACTTGCTAAAATGGACGCAAAACACCAAAATGGACAGTCGTGGTGCTTTTGCCATCATTGGCAGACACACACACAGGACATCAGAAGATTGTCACCCAGCGCACACATTCCCAGCTAAGGTCCCTGAGCCCTCTCGTGAGCTCAGTGGTATAGGTGACCTGGGGATGGAAACAGAGGGGTGATTCGTGCTGGAGCCTCCACACTTGGGGTCAGTTGGATGGAACTTTGATCCCAGCTCTGGCTTGAGTTACTGGAGCAGCCCTAGGTGACTTAATACCTCTGAACCTCGTTTTCTCTTTTGTAAAATAGAGAAAATAGAATCTACCAGTCTAAGATATTTTCAGCATTTGAGATTATAACCTACGTGATACACCCACACATATGAATATATGTGCATACACACATGTATCCTAGAAATAATAGCTCAGCATTTGGTATTTCACTTATCATGGTGACTATAGAACATAATTACTGTGAATAATGAGAATCGACTATACCTTCTCAGTATTCTATAAGAAAAGGATTATATGGAAAAGCTGGATTTTGATTCTAATGAAACTAGCATGTTTTACAAGGACCTTGGCAGACAGACCCAGCAGTGGACCAGAATGTCACAGCAGGCTCACAGGACCCTCACAATGTATTTCCCTTAGCAGCTTTGGTCCATCCAGTATTCTCTAATTAAGCGTTTGCAGCAGCTTTGTGGATGTAACTACTGCAAATAATGAGACTCAACTGAAATCAGTTTGGTGAATTAATTTTAAAAATATAGAAGGCAACTCTGATGGGAAAGGAAATGGGTCTGAGGAGATGTGTAATATGTCTGACGTCGACTCCATTGCTTCTGAAATAAGTTTCATGGTGTCTGGCGAAAACCATAGGGTAGAAGTTCCATATCTGTGTTTATTTTCTACTGGTGCTCACCGTCGCCATGGCTGCTGATGTGCGTTCAGTGTTCAGCCCGTTATATGTGATCTCCTTTAACCTGAAGAGTAACAGTCATGGTGGTCATAGAAGGATCGGGAGCAGCAGCTGCTGCAGACACTTTGTGGGACGCTTGCTGTGTCTTAGGACCATCTGTCGGCGGTTTATGGTTATGGACTGATTCACCCCTCAAAGGTCTCTCTGCCAGGAGAACAGTTAGGAGCCTTACAAATGAGGAAACTGAGGCCCCAAAATGGGAAAACGGCATGGCCAGGGTCACACTTAATAAGTGGTTCTGAGTCTGTTCTGTTCAGACCCTAAATCATTCTGCTGCTTCCCAGAGTAGGGGTTTCGGGGAGGTGCTTCCTCCACCAATAAACCAATTTCCCCAGGTAGGAACCAGTATGCGCTCTCCACAAAGAATCTTCAGTCTTTGTAGTGGCATGCAAACTCTTAGTTGTGGCTTGTGGGATCTAGTTCCCTGACCGGGATCGAACCTGGGCCCTCTGTTTGGGAGCATGCAGTCTTAGCTACTGGACCACTGGAGAAGTCCCTCACTTTTTATTTATATATTATTAACTTTGCATGCCATGAACTCACATTAGTGCTGGTGGGCTCTTCAGCTGATTGGTTTCTATAGGTTGTAACTTAAATGTCAGGTGATAAACCCCTATTTCTCAAACCAGACTTGTAAACAGAGGCTGACCTGTTTGCCAAGGAGAACTTCACTACATGAGATCCATGGTTAAGAGTTACAGTCTCTTGTGGTCTTTAAAATTTGTTTGTTGAAAAAACTGCAGAGGGTGAGAATTGTGAGTTAAGTTTTATTTGGGGCACGTGAGGACTCTAGCCTGGGAGACAGCATTTCAGATAACTCTTAGAAGCTGCTCCAAAAAGGTGTGTGGCATGGGTGGGGGGTGGTGGTGGAGAAGGTTATTGTTAAATATGATTTTAGGTAAGGTGGGTATGTGCAGTCAACCACATATTCCGGCAGAAGGTTACTACTAGTCATGAGGAGCAGGTGTCAATGTTAATGATTTTAGTGCTTTTCTAGACATGAGGAGGATATGCAAGAATTGGGCTTATAAAATCTTTTGAAAATGTTGATCAAATGTGCCCTCAGTTTTCCCCAGTGCACAGAGTGCCTCATTCCTGATCTCCACCCTAAACTCCTTTCAGGAGATGTTGGAGGTCAGAGGCTACAGTGACTAATGACTCAATCCTTATAGAGGGAAATGGCAAGTATCAATTTTTACTTGGCAGATTGTTTTTGCTTTTGAAAATTGGAGTATAGCTGCTGTATACCACTGTGTCAGTTTCTGCTGTGCAACAAAATGAATCAGCCATCAGTTCAGACACGCTCAGTCGTGTCCGACTCTGCGACCCCATGAACCGCAGACGCCAGGCCTGCCTGTCCATCAACAACTCCCGGAGTCCACCCAAACCCAAACCCATCTCCATCGAGTTGATGATGCCATCCAGCCATCTCATCCTCTGTCGTCCCCTTCTCCTTCCGCCTTCAATCTTTCCCAACATCAGGGTCTTTTCAAATGAGTCAGCTCTTCGCATCAGGTGGCCAAAGTATTGGAGTTTCAGCTTCAACATCAGTCCTTCCAATGAACACCCAGGACTGATCTCCTTTAGGATAGACTGGTTGGATCTCCTTGCAGTCCAAGGGACTCTCAAGAGTCTTCTCCAGCACCACAGTTCAAAAGCATCAATTCTTCGGCACTCAGCTTTGTTTATAGTCCAACTCTCACATCCATACATGACCACTGGAAAAACCATAGCCTTGACTAGATTGACCTTTGTTGACAAATTAATGTCTCTGCTTTTTGATATGCTGTCCAGGTTGGTCATAACTTTCCTTCCAAGGAGTAAGCGTCTTTTAATTTCATGGCTGCAATCACCATCTGCAGTGATTTTGGAGCCCAGAAAGGTAAAGTCAGCCACTGTTTCCCCATCTATCTGCCATGAAGTGATGGGACCGGAAGCCATGATCTTAGTTTTCTGAATGTTGAGCTTTAAGCCAACTTTTTCACTCTCCTCTTTCGCTTCCATCAAGAGGCTCTTTAGTTCTTCTTCACTTTCTGCCATAAGGGTGGTGTCATCTGCATATCTGAGGTTATTGATATTTCTCCTGGCAATCTTGATTCCAGCTTGTGATTCCTCCAGCCCAGCATTTCTCATGATATACTCTGCATATAAGTTAAATAAGCATGATGACAATATACAGCCTTGACGTACTCCTTTTCCTATTTGGAAGCAGTGTGTTGTTTCATGTCCAGTTCTAACGGTTGCTTCCTGACCTGCATACAGGTTTCTCAAGAGGCAGGTCAGGTAGTCTGGTACTCCTATCTCTTGAAGAATTTTCCACAGTTTATTGTGATCCACACAGTCGAAGGCTTTGGCATAGTCAATAAAACAATAGATGTTTTTTGGGAACTCTCTTGCTTTTTCGATGATCCATCGGATGTTGGCAATTTGATCTCTGGTTCCTCTGCCTTTTCTGAAACCAGCTTGAACATCTGGCAGTTCATGGTTCACATACTGTTGAAGCCTGGCCTGGAGCATTTTAAGCATAGGTACACATGTATCTCCTCTTTTTTGGATTTCCTTCCCATTTGTTGTTGTTGTTCAGTTGCTAAGTTGTGTCCAGCTCTTTGTGACCGCGTGAACTGCCGCGTGCCAGGCTTCCCTTCTTTCGCTCTCCCCCTGAGTTTGCTCAGCCTCGCCTGTGGGTCCCCGCAGAGCTTGGGTCGAGTTCCCCGCGCTGCACGGTGGGCTCTCATTAGTTCTGTTTCATACAGAGGAGTGTGTGTGTGTCTCCCAAGTCATCCCACTCCCCCTTTCCTCCCTTGGTACCCATACATTTATTCTCTATCGGTGTCTCTATTTTTGCTTTGCATATAAGATCATCGATACCATTTTTCTAAATCCCACATATATGCATTAATATGAGATTTCTATTTTTCTGATTTATTTTGTAGGACAGTCTCCATCCACATCTCTGCAAATAACCCAATTTCATTCCTTTTTATGGCTAAGTAATGTTCCATTGTATATATGTACCACATCTTCATCTGTTCCTGTTGATGGACATTTAGGTTGCTCCCATGTCCTGGCTATTGTAAATAGTGCTTCAATGAGCATTGGGGTTCGTGTTATCTTTTTGAATTATGGTTTTCTCTGGGTATATGCCCAGGAGTGGGATTACTGGGTCATATGGTACTTCTGTTTTAGTTTTTTTAAGGACCCTCCATCCTGTTCTCCATAGTAGCTATACTAATTTACATTCCCACCAACAGTGTAAGAGGGTTCCCTTTTCCCCACACCCTCTCCAACATTTATTGTTTGTAGATTTTTTGTGGTGGCTGTTCTGACTGGTTTGAGATGATACCTCGTTGTTTTGATTTGCATTTCACTCCAGTACTCTTGCCTGGAAAATCCCATGGACGGAGGAGCCTGGTAGGCTACAGTCCATGGGGCCGCTAAGAGTCGGACACGACTGAGCGACTTCACTTTCACTTTTCCCTTTCATGCACTGGAGAAGTTAATGGCAGCCCACTCCGGTACTCTTGCCTGGAAAATCCCATGGACGGAGGAGCCTGGTAGGCTACAGTCCATGGGGCCGCTAAGAGTCGGACACGACTGAGTGACTTCACTTTCACTTTTCCCTTTCATGCACTGGAGAAGTTAATGGCAGCCCACTCCAGTATTCTTGCCTGGAGAATCCCAGGGACGGCGGAGCCTGGTGGGTTGCTGTCTGTGGGGTTGCAGAGTCGGACACGACTGAAAAGAGCAGCAGCAGCAGCAGCAGTAATTAGAGATGTTGAACATCTTTTCATGTGTGTGTTGGCTATCTGTATGTCTTCTTTGAAGAAATGTCGATTTTGGCTTCTGTCCATTTTTTGACTGGGCTGTTTGTTTTTTTTGATATTGAACTGCATGAGCTGTTTATGTATTTTGGAGAGTATTCCTTTGTCCATTGCTTTGTTTGCAAATATTTTCTCCCAGTCTGAGGGTTGTCTTTGCATCTTGTTTATGGTTTCATTTGCTATAAAAAGGCTTTTAAGTTTAATTAGGTCCCATTTGTTTATTTTTGTTTTTATTTCCATTACTCTAGGAGGTGGGTAATAGATGATCTTGCTGTGATTTATGTCAAAGAGTGTCCTGCCCGTATTTTCCTCTAAGAGCTTTATATTGTCTGCCCTTAAATTTAGGTCTTTAATCCATTTTGAGTTTATCTTTGTGTATGGGGTTGGGGAGTGTTCTAATTTCATTCTTTTACATGTAGCTGTCCAGTTTTCCCAGCACCACTTATTGAAGAGACTGTCTTTTCTCCATTGTAAGTTCTTGCCTCTTTTGTTATAAATCCGGTGACCACAGTGCCCGGGTTTATCTCTGAATTTTCTGTCCAGTTGCATGGATCTGTATTTCTGTTTTGTGCCAGCACCACACTGTCGTAATGCCTGTAGCTTTGTAGTGTAGCTTGAAGTCACAGGGCCTGATTCCTCCAGCTGCACTTTTCTTTCTCAAGATTGTGTTGGCTATTTGGGCTCTTCTGTGTTTCCATACAAATTGTAAAATTTTATGTCACTGGTTATTTAATGAGGAATGTATTGAATCTATACCTTGCTTTGGGTAGTATAATCATTTTCACAAGATTGATTCTTCCAATCCAAAAACATGGTATCTTTCCATCTGTTGGTGCCATCTTTGATTTCTTTAATCAGTATCTTATAGTTTTCTGTGTACAGGTCTTTTGCTTCCTTAGGTAGGTAAATTCCTAGGTATTTTATTCTTTTTGTTACAGTGGTAAATGGGATAGTTTCATGAATTTCTCTTTCTGATCTTTTGTTGTTAGTGTATAGGAATGTGAGATTTTTCTGTGTATTAATTTTGTATCTCACAACTTCACTAAATTCATTGGTTAGCTCTAGTGGTTTTCTGGTAGCATCATAAGGATTTCCTATGTATAGTATCATGTCATCTGCAAACAGGGATGGTTTTACTTCTTTTCCAGTTTGGATTCTTTCTATTTCCTTTTCTTCTTTGATTGCTGTTGCTAGGACTTCCAAAACTATGTTGAATAATAGTGGTGAGAGTGGATGCCCTTATCTTTTTCCTGATATTAGAGGGAATGCTTTTAGTTTTTCACCATTGAGAATGTTTACTGTGGGTTTATCATATATGACTTTTATTATGTTGAGGTAGGATCCCTCTTTGCCCACTTCCTGGAGAGAATTTTGTCAAAAGCTTTTTCTGCATCTATTGAGATGATCATATGCTTTTTATTCTTCAATTCTTCAATGTGGTGTATCACTGATTGATTTGCATATATTGAAGAATTCTTGGACCCTTGGATACATTGCACTTGATCATCATGTATGATTCCTTTAATGTATTGCTGGATTCATTTTATGACCTAAATCAAATCCCTTATGCCTATACAGTGGAAGTGACAAATAGATTCAAGGGATTAGATCTGATAGACCAAGTGCCTGAAGAATTATGGATGGAGGTTTGTAACATTGTACAGGAGACAGTGATCGAGACCA
Source organism: Okapia johnstoni (assembly GCA_024291935.2). Lineage (NCBI taxonomy): Eukaryota > Metazoa > Chordata > Mammalia > Artiodactyla > Giraffidae > Okapia > Okapia johnstoni. The sequence goes on along the minus strand of CM044323.1, from coordinate 5,276,803 downwards.
TCCTCAAGAAAAAGAAAGGCAAAAAGGCAAAATGGTTGTCTGAGGAGGCCTTATAAACAGCTATGAAAAGAAGAGAAGTGAAAGGCAAAGGAGAAAAGGAAAGATATACTCATTTGAATGTAGAGTTCCAAAGAATAGCAAGGAGAGATAAGAAAGCCTTCCTCAGTGATTAATGCAAAGAGATAGAGGAAAACAATAGAATGGGAAAGACTAGAGATCTCTTCAAGAAAATTAGAGATACCAAGGGGACTTTTCATGCAAAGATGGGCACAATAAAGGACAGAAATGGTATGGACCTAACAGAAGCAGAAGATATTAAGAAGAGGTGGCAAGAATACACAGAAGAACTCTACAAAAAAGATCATGACCCAGATAATCACAATGGTGTGATCACTCACCTAGAGCCAGACATCCTGGAATGGGACGTCAAGTGGGCCTTAGAAAGCATCACTACGAACAGAGCTAGTGGAGGTGATGGAATTCCAGTTGAGCTATTGCACATCCTAAAAGATAATGCTGTGAAAGTGCTGCACTCAATATGCCAGCAAATTTGGAAAAGTCAGCAGTGGCCACAGGACTGGAAACGGTCAGTTTCCATTTCAATCCCAAAGAAAGGCAATGCCAAAGAATGCTCAAACCAGCACACAATTGCACTCATCTCACATGCTAGCAAAGTAATGCTCAAAATTCTCCAAGCCAGGCTTCAACATTATGTGAACCATGAAATTCCAGATGTTCAAGCTGGATTTAGAAAAGGCAGAGGAACCAGAGATCAAATTGCCTACATCCATTGGCTCATCAAAAAAGCAAGAGAGTTCCAGAAAAACATCTACTTACGTTTTATTGACTATACCAAAGTCTTTAACTGTGTGGATTACAATAAACTGTGGAAAATTCTGAAAGAGATGGGAATACCAGACCACCTGCCTCCTGAGAAATCTGTATGCAGGTCAGGAAGCAACAGTTAGAACTGGGCATGGAACAACAGCCTGGTTCCAAATCAAGAAAAGATTATATCAAGGCTGTATATTGTCACCCTGCTTATTTAAGTTATATGCAGAGTATATCATGAGAAACGCTGGGATGGATGAAGCACAAGCTTGAATCAAGATTGTTGGGAGAAATATCAATAACCTCAGATATGCAGATGACACCACCCTTATGACAGAAAGTGAAGAAGAACTAAAGAGCCTCTTGATGAAAGTGAAAGAGGAGAGTGAAAAAGTTGGCTTAAAACTCAGTGTTCAGAAAATGAAGATCATGGCATCTGGTCCCATCACTTTATGGCAAATAGATGGGGAAACAATGGAAACAGTGAGAGACTTTATTTTTTGGGGGGCTCCAAAATCATGGCTCAGACGGTAAAGCGTCTGCCTACAGTGTGGGAGATCCGGGTTCGATCCCTAGGTCGGGAAGATCCTCTGGAGAAGGAAATGGCAACCCACTCCAGTACTCTTGCCTGGAAAAGCCCATGGACGGAGAAGCGTGGTAGGCTACAGTCCATGGGGTTGCAAAGAGTCGGACACGACTGAGCAACTTCACTTTCAAAGTCCCTGCAGATGGTGACTGCAGCCATGACATTAAAAGATGCTGGCTCCTTGGAAGAAAAGCTATGACAAATCTAGACAGCATATTAAAAAGCAGAGACATTACTTTGCCAACAAAGGTCCGTCTAGTCAAAGCTATGGTTTTTCCAGTGGTCATATATGGATGTGAAAGTTGGACTATAAAGAAAGCTGAGTGCCAAAGAATTGATGCTTTTGAACTGCAGTGTTGGAAAAGACTCTTGAGAGTCCCTTGGACTGCAAGAAGATCCAACCAGTCCATACTAAAGGAAGTCAGTTCTGAATATTCTTTGGAAAGACTGATGGTGAAGCTGAAACTCCAATCCTTTGGCCACCTGATGCAAAGAATGACTCATTGGAAAAGACCCTGATGCTGGGAAAGATTGAAGGCAGGAGGAGAAGGGGACGACAGAGGGTGAGATGGTTGGATGGCATCACCGAGTCAATGGACATGAGTTTGAGTAAACTGTGGGAGTTGGTGATGGACAAGGAGGCCTGGCATGCTGCAGTCCATGGGTCACAAAGAGCTGGACACGACTGAGCGACTGAACTGAACTGATTGTTGGATTCAGTTTGCTAGTATTTTGTTGAGGATTTTTGTGTCTATGTTCATCAGTGATATTGACCTGTAGTTTTCTTAGTTGGCAAATTGTTGAAGGGAAGTGATATGTGGGGTATTAGGGTTAGGTGGAGTTAGTATGGAAAGGAAAAATAGATTTTTTTTTTTGAGGAAAACAAAGGCAAAGATACATTTCCTCTTTACTAAACATATATATGTGTGTATGTATATGTATATATGTGTGTGTGTGTGTGTGTATTTTATATATGTGTGTGTGTATATATATATATGTATGTGTGTATATATATATATTTTTTCTTTTTTTTTTTTTGCTTTAATTTAATCCAAATGGAAACCTCTCAGGATAGGAACAAGAGGGCATGGCATCTCCCTGGGACGTGCCCTCTGCACCCTTCACCTCATCTGTCCTGGGGCTTCCTAGCCTGACATTGTTGGCCTACAGAGTTTAGTTTTGCTTACTTACCAGTTGATCTACAGTGGCCACAAGTGCCTCTGAGAATCTCATGGAAGCAAAGGACTCTTTCCTCAGGAGTAAAATGCTTGCAGGCATAAATAACCCTGTCACTGAATCCATTTTGTGGGCACCAGACCTCCTCAGGAGCCCAGTGAGAAAGCCTCTTAGAGTTCATGGGTTCCAGAACCTTCTGTTTTGGGGTGTTCTGTGAGATATTTTTACCATTCTGTTTCATTTTTTAAAGAGATGTTTATTGATTTGGCTGCCCTGCCTCTTAGTTGCCACACGTGGAATTTTCCGCCTGCTGTGGCATGTGAAGTCTTAGTTGTGGCAGGTAGGATTTAGTTCCCCAACCAGGGATCCAGCCCAGGGCCCCTACATCTGGAGTGTGGAGTCTTAGCCACTGGACCACCAGGGGAGCCCCTGTTTTTCCGTTTTAAAATCCCTAACTGAATTGTCTACATTTCTTTGCTCTTGGCTAGCCTTGGATGAACATTGTATACTCTGGTGTCTTATGTGGACACGCTAGTGACAGCAAGAAATCCATGCTGAGCAAGGTGGGGCTCCTTAGCATGAAAGATTGAGAACCACTAGCCTGACTGGATTCTTTGTCTTCATTGGCCTCACCCTTTTCAGAATCTTGTTCATCTGGACAGCCCTTACTCCATAACTTAACACTATGGTTTTATCTGTTGTGATGGTTCTGTATAAACATGTTTTGTCTTCTCTGTTCATGCTTAGAATCCTTAGGGAACTGTGCTTCTTGCCCCTTTCCTCTCCTCCATGGGACTTGGCACCCTCTAGGCCAGTGGGCTTATTATTAATATTTTTTTGGTTATCAGTATTATTTGTTTTTTTAAAAATTGAAGTACAGTTGATTTACAGTGTTAATCTCTGCTGTACAGCAAAGTGATTCAGTTATATATTAACATATTCTTTCACGTTCTTTTCCGTAATGGTTTATCACAGGATGTTGAATATAGTTCCCTGGTGGGTTATCCATCCTGTCCATAATAGTTTGTACCCGCGAATCCCAAACTCCCAATCCATCCCCTCTCCACCCCCCCCCACCTTGGCAACCACCAGTCTGCTCTCTCAGTCTGAGTCCGTTGCCTAGATCTGTTCATTTGTGCCCTGAAACTCTTATTGGGCTTATTTTGTCGCAGCCACCATTTTCTCCAGGGTGGGGGCATGGAGGGGCGTGTCTGACCAAGGTGTCCATGCTTTGTCAGCAGGGGGCAGCATTGGAGAGGGTAAAAACGGTCAGAGTTCTTCAGGTTCACCAGTGTCAAAGCTGGGGAAGCTGTTAATAAATGCAGCTCTGTTGGAATCTAGCATGTGTTTAAGTTTGAAGCAATACTTTAACTTTTGTTTTACTAGAGGAAATGGCATCTTTTAGATAAATAGTTTTATTTGTTTTGTTGGCCCATGCCACGTGGGTGTGAGATCTTAGTTCCCTGACCAGGGATTGAACCTCTGCTCCCTGCAGCGTGAAGTGTGAAGTCTTAACCTCTGGACCATCAGGGAAGTCCCAATTTTTTGGTTTTTTTTGCTTTGGAGTCGGGTAGAGGTTAACATGTACAGTCAGAAGCATGACTATCTCTTCATGCCAAGGATTACCTTTGCTACTACTGTTGCTACTAAATGTACATGAAAAGTGAAAATCGCTCAGTCATATCTGACTCTGTAAGACCCCGTGGACTATACAGTCCATGGAATTCTCCAGGCCAGAATACTGGAGTGGATAGCCATTCCATTTTCCAGGGGATCTTCCCAACCCAGAGATCAAACCCAGGTCTCCCACATCGCAGGCGGATTCTTTACCAGCTGAGCTACCAGGGAAGCCCATGAAAGTAAAGCCAGTTGATCCCTAGGGTGAAATATGTATTTAAATTGCAGCTGTGGAAAGAATTACAGCCTGTGTTTATTTTCCAGTTAGGAAACTGGAGATAAAATATGACGAGTCGCTAAAACTGTACAATTTCTAAAAGATTAGGTTAAAGCTGGTAAATTAACAGTACACAGGTAGGCCTAGAGGGAGATAGTTATCTCAAAGTATCTTCTGAACTGAAGAAAAAAGTGATTTTTTCCTTCTGTAAATGCCCAGTTTTTCCTAAATTAGGCAGCCCCAACTACTGACACAAATACAGCGGAGGCAGAGCATTTTCACTGTGAAAACACAAATCTGGAAACGGAAGCAAAGGCGCAAAGGGATGCATTAGCCAGAGCATCATTGAAAACTAGCCCGGTGCCAAGGACACATGGCTGTGGGGCTGCCCCCTTGACCTCAAGAACTTAAAGGAACTTCCCTGGTGGTCCAGTGGCTAAAACTCTGAGCTCCCAATGCAGGGGACCTGGGTTCAATCCCTGGTCAGGAAACTAGATCCCACATGCTGCAACTCAGAGTTCACATGCCACAACTTAAGATCCCACATCTTCTAACTAAGTCCCCGTGCAGCTAAACAAACAAATATATTTAAAAAGAAGAACTTAAAGGAGGAAAGGTGAGCGCGCAACTTCTGACTGAGCAGATGGGCAGAGCTTCAGGAGCTGAGCACTGAAATGCCCAGCTAGTAGGATCTGACCATGAGGGATAAGGAAGGAAAGGATTTCCAGGCAGGATGTAACCTAGAGAAAGTCAAGGGGTGCAAAGTTGGCTGAGCAGGTAAAATATTCACAAGAAGGCACGGACATGATACACAAGCCATCTTTTGTAAGAATCACACATAGTTCTGTTTTCAGATCCTGTTTCCAGGGTCATTGCCAAGACAACATTTCCTTTTTCTCTGGGTGATGGGAAGAGAAGAATTTATTCCCAGGAAAAAAAAAGAACAGTTTTCATCACAGCTGAACAGAGGGCTCTTGGAGAGTGGTGGCTAATGTTGAAAAAAACCAGAGTTCCTTGGTGCTCATTTTAATTTCAACAAAGTTAATGGTGGTGTTAGACTTGGGAACCTGATAGGAGACAATAGGGAACACAACTTGGGGTTGTCATCTCGATGTTGGAAAGTCTCAGGAAAGATGTGAGCTGAGCGAGGACAAGGAATTGAGCCCTTGGCTCTTCTTAAACCCCTTTAAGGGATTTCCATGGCGGTCCAGTGGCTAAGACTCTGCACTCTCTCGGGGGCCTGGGTTCGCTCTCCAGTCAGGGAACTAGATCCTACATGCTGCAGAGAAGATCAAAGATCCTGTGTACTGCAGCTGAAATCTGACACAGCTAAATAAATAAATATTTAAAAATAAAGAAATAGATAACCCCCCTTGAACCTGGGGGGCCCTATTGACCTTGCATTGTGAGATGGTGTCACAGATAAGAGAGAGCTTGGGGGTGAGGTCTGTGCTCAGTTGGAGATGGGTTTTTATCATACACCTTTGTAAGAAGCTAGTAAACTTCTAGAACCCTCTGGGAAGCTGTGCAGGTTCATGTCACGCGTGCATTAAGTTTAGGGTAGCACCTCAGCATTGAAATAAGCGTGTTTTGGACTAAAGCGTTGACTGCTGTTCCAGTTGAGACATACATTTTCCTGTGAAGTGAGTTTTCAGGGTATTTGTAGATAGTGTGCATCCTTGTATCTCATGCATATCAGAATCGTATACCACAATCAGAAATGAGTTGAGAGGAGACCCCGTTCTGAAGGGGAGGTCTGTGCGTGCAGGGCTGTGGTGTCACATGACAATCATTCCTCACATCCCCAGCATCTGTTGATTGGACTAGGGTGGTCATCTGATCCACGGCCACATTCACCTTCTCCTGAATCTGAATGAGGAGAGACCAGAAGCCAGCCGTGTGAGATGGGATCAGTGTGACTCCAGGGGCTCTGCTGGGACGTGTCCAAGTGCAGGAAGTTTTCAGTTGAGCAGGAGGAGCGAGAGAAGGTGCAGACATCAGAGACTAGGGAGACCGGAGGGATGCGGAAGGGAAACTGTGATGTTGCTGCAGAGAATGGTCCTTTCTGGTAGATACTGGGCACCTCTACCCTGGATCCAACCAGTGGATTCCCTTCTCCTTGAACTAATATGGGTGCATTTCTGCTCTTTGCTACTAAAGGCTCTCTGTGACCATGATCACCAGACCTAAGAGGCACGTGAGCAGAGGGTGAAACCTTGTCCTCTGACCACTGCAGTTCTCCGAGATGATGTTGTCGGGAAACAGTTCACCTGCTCCTGTTCGTCCCCAGAACTGGCATGGGGCCTCCTTCCCTTGTCCTTTCGGAAGGCTCATTTTCTTCGCGCAGCTGTGTCTCAAATCCTCATCTTCTTTCGTGCCTGTGAGGGAGGAGAGCGCTGCTCTCAGGAGATGCCTGGGTGCTCCCCTTCATCTCTTCATTCACTCATTCTTTCTACTAGTATTTTTTTGCCTGCGGTTTGCTAGAACTTTCCTAGATCTTAGAGAAACAGCAGTGAACAAAAGAACCAAGGTCCGCGTCCTCATGGAGATCAGAGCTTCCTAAGAGCCAGAGAGAAGAATCAGCTAATAACATAACACATGACTTAATTACAACCATGATGTGTTCTATGGCGGTGAGGATTGTGAGCTTTCTGGAGATTGGTGGAAGGCGACCTGGTGAAACCAACCTCTAAGATGAGGTCGTAAGAAAGAGAATCTCCCACCGGCAGATACACTGTTGGTGGGGAGACAAATTGGTGCACCCACTATGGAGAACACTATGGAGTTTCCTTAAAAAAAAAAGTAACCATATAAAGCTGAAAATAAAGCTACCATATGATCCTGACATCCTACTCTTGGACATGTATCTGGAGAAAGCCATAATTTTGAAAAGACACATGTACTCCAACGTTCATAGCAGCACTGTTTACGACAGCCAGGACATGGAAGCAACCTAGATGTCCATCACCAAATAAATAGATAAAGAACATATGGTTCAATGAAATACTACTCAGCCATAAAAAAAGAACGAAACAATGCCTTTTGCAGCAACATAGATGAATCTTGAGGTAATCATACTAAGTGAAGTAAGTCAGGCAGGGAAAGACAAATACAATATGATTATCACTTATATGTGAAATCTTAAAATGATACAAGTGAACTAATTCACAAAACAAGTAGACTCACAGACATAGAAAACAGACTATGGTTACCAAAGGGGAAAGGATAAATTATGCATTTGGAATGAACAGATACACAAATAAAGAACAGTGTAGCACAGGGAACTACATTCAGTATCTTGTGATGACCTTACAATGGAAAAGAATCTGAAAAAGAATATATAGATATGTATGACCAAATCATTTTTCTGTACCCCTAAAGCATTGTAAATCAACTATACCTCCAAAAAAAAAAAAAAAAAAAAAAAAAGACAATCAGGAAACCGACATTTCGTGGTCGAGGCTAGAGCCCACTCAGGTAAGGCTTTGTTTTTCCCGGGGACGTACAGATTAATTTAGAGGCTGTAAGAAGCGTGGGGCAGTCGTGTGCCTGGAGATAGATACCTTATGTGCAGTTAAAGCGTCCTGTTTCCTCTGTCCTCCAGGCTGTAGGTCCAACATTGCAGGATACAGAGGGAAATAACCTTTATTCTTCAGGTAAAAGCAGCAGCTCCAGATGAGGGTCCCTCGAGGGGAGTTCTCAGGTTTGCTGGAGGGCCTTGCCAGCTTGTCTGCACTTCCTGAGCCCAGGGTGCTGTGTCCTTCCTTCTCACCTTGTTCTCTCAGCTCCCCCTTCTCCCCTCCCCTCTGCCTTTTCCCCTCCCTCCCTCCCTCCCCTTCCTGTCACTGCCCTCTTCCTTCCTTCTCTTCCTTTCTCCCATCCATCCTCCACTGTTCCTCCCTTCTTTCCCTTCCTCCCTCCCTCCTTCCTGTCCATTCATCCATCTGTCCATCCATCCAGCATTCACCAGGCATCTCCTGTGAATGGAGTCCTTTGATGAATAAGATGCCATATAGTTGCAGATTAAGCGATCGATCTCATCAGTGGGCTGGGATCTCAAGATGGGCAGGTATGGAGATAATTACAAGTTTCCTTTGTGTGTTTATTACTGTTAAGAGTGGTCATGGACTACACACTCTTACACTTCCTTAAAAAGTGGGTGCCAGAGTCGTGAGGAAGAGTGGAGAAGGAATAAAAATGGATCCAGACCAGTTCATTTCCATCACATGAAAGCCGTTTCCAGTGCAGGCACCTGCGGGGGGTGTCAGCCCTTTTGTAAAGCACAGTGCCTGTTGTCCCCATTCTAGCCCATATTTGAGCACTTTGAGGAATACGTTGGAAGCAGTTGTGTGCAGGAATTGTGTCCTCTCTGCTTTAGAATGGTGGCTGCAATGTCACTTACCCAGTGGGGATACAATTAATACTAATTACTGGTGGCTCATCCCTTACCATAATTTTCTCTCTCAGAAAATGAAAGCAGACGCCTGATAAATGCACTTGTCTCTCCAGAGTTTCATATGTCAGGGCTCAGATGCTATAAAGGATTTGCCTGAAGGCGTGAAGTTCTTGTCCAATTTTTCCCCCTCTTTCAAGTGCCCTTTGGAGAAACATTTCTTTCCTGAAAGTCGTTGTCACTAGTGAAATTAATTTTAGCTGGAAAAGAGCTGTGTTGTATGTTCTTGTCTGCTGTTTTGGGTAGATGTTTGAACTAAAAACAACTATTTAGTTTTAAAAAGAGAAGCAGGCTTTTAGTAGGTAGACCGATGGCCCAGTCTGAGATAAGTACATGCTACCATCCTGAAGTTTGATATAGATATCTGTTGGCTTCCCCCCCCCCGCAGGAATTCTTAGAACAACCTTCTATCCCCCAAATAAAAGGATTTCCCCAAATGAAGACTGAATACTTCAGAAACTTAGAGGTTCTCTGAGATAAGCTGAGCATGGATGTGGAATATGAGTGTAAACAAAGGTAGAGCAGACTCCAGTAATTTCATACTCATTGATCTTTGGTTTGTAAGGTTTCGTTCTGCAAGAGATAGAAACCTGATTCACCAGCCAGCAACTGCTGAGAAATGATGGGTCACCTGGAAGGCTGCTGATGTGAATCTGTAAAGCAGCATTTTGGTTTTTGCTTTTTACATGGTGTGTGTGTGTGCACGCATGTGGATGTGCATGCGTGTGTGTATTTTTAAACATGATGTATATTTAAGTTTCTGATGAGGGGACTTCTGAGTGAAATGTAAACACCTGAGTGAAACTTCCACACCATTTGCAGGACACCTCCTTACCCTTTGTTGTTGAGGCTTTGTTTATGAATCACAGTTTCTTTTCTGGGGATTTTACCCAGGAAGAGTTTGGGGTCTAACTTGTTTCTAGTTCAATTCAGTGTGAGTTGCGTCTGATTTCTTTTAGGTGGAAGGCCACGCCAGGTGAGAGAGTGTGTGTGTGTATGCACGTACGTGAATGTGCTGTGATCGTGAGTTGTCTAGAGCATTGCCATTCTCTGTGCCTCCTGGGAGTGAGGCAGACAGGCAGAGAATTTTGGCTTCAGGACGGGGGACCTCAGTCCTCACATCTCCAGCTGCATGGGTCGTGACTTGGGCCCCAGGGTTGCGTACCACAATGACCGGCCTGCCTTGTGACCCAGGCAGAGGAGGAGGTGAGAGACGATGAATGTAGAAGCACTTTGTACACTGTTCACCTTCCCCTTGACCCAGAGGTGAAATGACACTGCTCCTATTATGCATGTCAGTGCCTGTGACCAGCGTGGCTTCTGTGCTGCAAGTAGATGGCGAAGCTGAGAAGGAGTGGTGTGGGAAAGCCCGGAGCTGCTTTCTGCTCTCCTCTTCAGCTTAGAGGCTGAATTCACATCAGGTGCAGGGCCTCGGTGAGCTTGGGAAAGGTGGACAATCCTTCCCTTATCTGGTGGGTCCCGGGAGCAGAGCAGGCAGTTTCCAGGTGGATGCTCCCTGTGGAGTGAGGAGGGTGAGGAGGACCGTGAGCATTATTTCCTATTGTTTCCTTATCCTTGGACTTTTCAGAAAAGAACTATGGCTGCTTCATGTGCTTTCTTTACAAATTTTGTAAAAAGTTTATCTATCCTTGGCTGTGCTGGGTCTTCATCGCCGTACGAGGGCTTTCTCTAGTTGCCATGAGCGGGGGCTCCTGTCTTGTTGGGGTGCTCGGGCTTATCGTGATGGCCTCTCTTGGTGTGGGCTCTAGTCACATGGCCTTAGTTGCCCTGTGTCATGTGAAATCTTCCCGGACAAGGATTGAACCTGTGTCGCCTGCACTGTCAGGCAGACTCTCAACCCCTGGACCACCAGGAAGTCCCTCTTCATAAGCTTTCTGAATCCCTGGATTCTCCTGGTCATTCTACCCCTCCCTTCCCAGGGCTGTGCGTAACTTTCCATCCATTGCTGGGGCCATCTTGCCCTCCGCCCTGCAGGAGTGCCTCCCCACAACCATCCGCAGGGCCGATTCCACTCTCACAAAGGAAACACGCTCCCTGGACTCCCTTTCATCTTATTTTGCTTGGATTTTCTTGACTGGATATGGAAACTGCTTTTCTGTTCAATGTATTTGACATATCACATGGTGTAAATTTAAGGTGCATCTCCTGTTAATTTGATACATGTGTATAGGGTAATAACATTGCCATTGTAGCAATATTTAGCACCTCTGTCACATTACATAATTACCCTTTCTTTTTAGTGGTTGAAATAATTAAGTTCTAGTCACTTAGCAAGGTTGATTATGGTACAATATTTTTGTCTGTATTCATTATACTGTACATTAGGTCTCTTGGGCTTATTTACTACTTACTCATTGCTGGATGTGGAAATTTCTTAACATTTTTTGAAACCCCAGATTATTCAGGAACATGGGCAAGTGGATTAAAGCAAAAAAAAAAAAAAATTCCTGAAACACTGGTTTTTGCTTTGGGGGTTGTTTTTTATTTTTTTGGTCTATGTAATTGATTATGAGAAACAGGAGATTTTTAGAGAGTGTCAAGGAAGAAGATGGCGCATACACGGCTGAGAACACACGAGGTTTTTGACTATGCTGGGTCTTCACTGTGGTATGTGGGCTTCATAGCTCCACAGCGTGTAGGATCTTAGTTCCCTGACCAGGGATTGAACTTCATCCCCTGCACTGCTAGGAGGATTCTTAACCACTGGACCACCAGGGAAGTCCCGGAAATACAAATTGATAACAGTTTTTTTTTTTTTTTCCAATGGCAAGCTGGCAATGTTTCTCAAAAGCCTTAAAAATTAAGGTTAAATACCTTCAAATTCAGCAATTACTTTTCTAGAAGTTTAAGAAGATCATTACAAATTTATGCAGATATCTACCTACAGAGAAGTTTATGGAATTGTGATTTGTCACAGAGAAGAAAGTTAGACCTCGTCGTAAGGTCCATTGGTGGGGAACTGGGCAGTCAGTTGCAGCCCATTGATGTGTTGGAATGATCTGCAGTATCTTAAATAGTATTGTCCCAATTTATTGACATGGGAGATGGAATTTAAAAAGCAGTATTGTGATTTCCAGCCCCTTTCGTAAAAAGTCAAAGTACATATTTCTGCATGAAAATGTTGTAAGTGTATTTGCCTAAATTTTAACATTTATTTATCTATGTGATATGGGTATATGTTTTTTCTATTTTATTATTATTTTTTGATCCTGTGATAAGTATTGTTTTTGTTAAAAAAAAAAAAAAAAGACATTTATAAGAAAGGCAGCAGTGGGTGGGTCTTCCACCAAAGCCCCGGTCATGGGCTTTGTGCTGGGGAGGCCAGCCTTGTACGCCTTCATTGCATCTAGCACACCTCCAGGGCCGTGTCTGTACGAGAGAGGCAGGAGCTGTCAAGCAATGAAGGATGAAGGAGACCATTGTTTCCTGACCCCTTACCTTCTACTCACAGTCCTGTTGGCCTGTTTCTTTGAGAGCAAGAGATGATTACTTTTGTGCCTGGCATCCCTCATTACCAACTTGGTAACATTCAGTACAAACACATAGAATTAAAAAAGTAATGCTTTTAACCTGTGTATCACCATCTTCTGTTACCTCCTTTTTAATAAAGTTGGAGTATAATTGCTTTACATAATGTTGTGTTAGTTTCTATTGTACAGTGAAATGCATCAGCTGTATGTACACATATATTCCCTCCCTCTTGAACATCCCTCCACTCCATCCCCACCCACCCCATCCCTCTAGGTCATCACAGAACGCTGAGCTGAGCTCCCAGTGCTATAAGCAGCTTCCCACTAGCTATCTTTTTTATACACGGTAGTGTGTATATCGGAGAAGGCAGTGGCACCCCACTCCAGTACTCTTGCCTGGAAAATCCCATGGACGGAGGAGCCTGGTAGGCTACAGCCCATGGGGTCGCTAAGAGTCAGACGCGACTGAGCGACTTCACTTTCACTTTTCCCTTTCATGCACTGGAGAAGGAAATGGCAACCCACTCCAGTATTCTTGCCTGGAGAATACCAGGGACGGCAGAGCCTGGTGGGCTGCCATCTATGGGGTCACACAGAGTCAGGCACGACTGAAGTGACTTAGCAGTAGCAGTAGCAGTGTGTATATGTCAGTGACGCTCTCCCAATTCATCCCACCCTCTCCTACCTCTGCACGTCTGTTCTCTACTTCTGCATCTCTATTCCTGCCCTGCAGATAGGTTCATTTGTATCACTTTTCTAGATCCCTCATTCTGAAAATGCATTCTCTATCTCACTTTTCCTTTAGCAGAAATCCCTTGAGAAAACATGAGTGTGACATTGCATGCAAGGAGCCTCTGCTCCAGAGCCAGGGTTAACTTGCTTTTAGAATGAAAAGCTCTTCCACAGGGTAGCCGCTAAATTAAGACATCTGTGATGTATTGGCTTCTGGGGGCTGCAGAAACAAAGTACCACAAACTGGCTACTTTGTCTCCTGGTGCTGGAAACCCCAGTCCAGGCATTGGCAGGTTGGAGCCTCTGAGGGTCTGATCCGGGTCTCCCGGCTTCTCTCATTCACCCTCTGTGTGTGTCTTGGTCATAATTTCCCTGTTTTATAAGGACACCATATTGGACTAGGACCCACTCGAATGACCAGATTTTAACCTGATGACCTCTATGAGAAAAAAAAAAAAAAGAGACTTTCTCCTACTATGAATGATTGCAGCAAGGATTGAAACTCCTGGTAACATCCAATCATATTAATAATTTCCTTCCTGAGAAAAATGTGATTGGAGTCATGCACGTGTGGGAGCAAGTTGAAACCCTTCCTGGCAGGCCCCGAATGGGGGATCATCAGGCTTTTGCTGCTGCTGCTGTTCAGTTGCTAAGTCATGTCCGACTCTTTGCGACCCCATGCACTGCAGCAGAACTGCTACTGAGCATCCCCTAATCTCAGCCTTGCTCTCGGCCTTTCTGAGAGTTGGTTGTTCAACACCTTTAAACTTCAAGAAACTCCTGTATTTTTCTAATAAATTTGTTATTGAGGTATAGTAGATTTACAATGTTATATTAGTTTCAGGTGTACGACAAAGCAATTCAGTCTTTTTATAGATTATAATTCAAAGTTTTTACAAAATAAAGGCTATACTTCCCCTTGAGGTAATGTTATATTTAAGCTATGAGAGTTAGAATGTCAACATACTAAGTTTGGAGAGACACAATTCAACCCATAACAATGTATTTTCCTCCTGTTGGAAAAAGTTTCATTAGTTTGAAATTTTTCAAACATAAAAATGTTAGGGAAGGTAATATTAAACCTCCACGTCACCATCAACAGCTTTAGCAGCCCCCAACCCAGTATCACTTCATACTATCTCTCCCTTCAACCCCCAGTGGAGTATTTTGAAGTAACTCTCAGCCATACGAAATGATGCCTTCCATGTGGCAAAATTAGATCTAAAGATCCTGTTAGATAAAATAACATTGCGTGTGTGTGTGTAAATTGGGAGAGTCAGAGCAATGCCAGAATGTTAGGGCCTATCTCTGGGAAGTAGGATTTCAGGTAACGTTTGCTTCCTTTTTTAGAACTGTATTTACTGTCTAATTTTGTTGGGATAGTGGTTGAGGGAGTAAGTCAACCTTTTTTAATGAGCAAAACAGAAACTGGTTGTTTCCAGGTAGTGAGAGGGCTGGGGTGAGGGACAGCAGAAGAACCTTCACTGGAGTTGCTTTCAGAGTATGAGAAGCAAAGAGGAGGAAGTACGTCAGATTGTGCCTCGTAGTGAAGAGGCCCCTGTGGAGGAGAGGGCTGCCAGTCCAGATGAAGCTGTGTGGCCTTGGCATGATCCCCAGCCTCTCTGAGCCCAGGTTTCCTGCCTGAAAAATGGAGGAGACGGCCGTAGATGTCTCTTGCCATGAATGCTATGATCTCACAGTTCTTTCTTTTTTTTAATTGAAGTATAGTTGATTTACAACGCTGTGCTAATTTCTTCTGTACAGCATGGTGACTCAGTTATGCATGTGTGTACACATTCTTTTTTATATTCTTTTCCATTATGGTTTATCTCAGGGTATTAGATACAGTTTTCTGTACAGCAGGACCTTGTTTATCCATCCTATATATAACAGTTGGCACCTACTAACCCCAAACTCAGTCCATCTTGTCCCCTCTGGCAAGCACAGGTCTGTTCTCTATGTCCGTGATTCTGTTTGTTTCATATTTAGGTTCATTTCTGTCATATTTTAGATTCCATATACAAATGATAGCATATGGTATTTGTCTTTCTCTTTCTGACTTATTTCACTTAGTTATGATTACCTCTAGTTGCATCCATGTGGCTATAGATGGCATTATTTCGTTCTTATATATGGCTGAGAAGTAGTCCATTGTATATATGTACCACATCTTTTTTATTTATCTGTTGATGGATATTGAGGTTGTTTCTACGTTTTGGCTATTGTGAATAGTGCTGCTGTGAACGCAGGGGTGCATGGATTTTTTTGAATTCGAGTTTTGTCCAAATACATGCCCCAGAGTGGGATTACTGGATCATATGGTGATTCTGTTTTTACTTTTCTGAAGAACTTTCATACTGTTTCCCACAGTGTGGCTGCACCAGCTTACATTCCCACCGATAATGTAACAGGGTTCCCTTTTCTCCAAATCTTCTCCACCATTGGTTATTTGTAGACTTTTAAATGATGGGCATTCTGACTGGATTTGCATTTCTCTAGTAAGTAGTGATGTTGAGCATCTTTCCATGTGCCTATTGGCCATCTGTATGTCTTCTTTGGAGAAATGTATATTAAGGTTTTCTGCCCATTTTTTGATTGCATTTTTTCCTGTTTATGATGTTATAGTTCTTGAACATTATGGATTTGTCTTATTTATTTTTATTTTTACAGTGCTGGGTATTCGTTGTTGTGCAGGCTTTTGTCTGGTTGCGGTGAGTGGGGGGTACTTTCTAGTTGTGGTGCACGGGCTTCCCGTTGTGCTGGCTTCTCTTGCTGTGGAGTGTGGTCTCTAGGTTCGTGGGGGCTTCAGTGGTTGCGGCCATGGACTCGGCAGTTGTGGCTCCTGGGCTCTGTTGCACGGGCTTAGTAGTTCTGGTACATGGACTTAGTTGCTCTGTGGATGCAGGATCCTCTCAGATTAGGGATCGAACCCATGTCTCCTTATGCCCAAAGGCATAAGTGATTTCAGGCCTGAGACTCCCCTCCCTGACCCAGAGCCCAGGGCAAGGGGGATCCTGCCAAAACAGGCACCTGTCCTCTGTCCGGAAGGCCTGGGCTCTCAGGCCAACCAGCAGGGACCAGTGGAGGCCTCGGACAGGAGATAAACCAAGCAGAACAAAATAGCACCATTAAGGCTTTGAAACTAGATTGCCATTGAAACCACAGGCCATAAAAGTAGGCTAGGGCTTGTGTGCTTAATCCAGGCATGTGACTGCCTCCTAAAAAATTCACATTGGACCTGGAATCTCCTAACGTGATAGCCAAAATGCCCGAGATAGGATCAAAAATCACCTCTCACTCCAAGAGCCAACAAAATTGCACCTTGAATGAAAAAAGAGAATTATCTGACATCTAAACCGAGATATTAAATGCTGAGCACAGCCTCAGCCATCTGTTTACACTTGGGCCCTGCCTGCCTTCAAGCTGCAGGGGCCGAGGTAAGCACAGAGACCCCATGGTCTGCAAAACCTTTAATATTTATTCTCTGACCTTTTATAGAAGTTTGCCGACATGTGCAGTCAGGGCATGAAAGACCTAATGGTCCATTTGGGAGAGATCTTTTCTCCTTTTTCCCATTTTTTATTTCCCTTGGTTTGTAATCTAGAATAATATGGTCTTTACCTTGGTTTCTCCATTCTCTACCTGTGTTTTGTCATTTTGTTCTTCCTCATTATTGTAACCTCATCTGTGTAGCCGGCAGCCTCGCCCCATTGGAGAGGGACCCCATTTCCTCCTGCTCATCTTTGTTCCTTATTGTTACCATCACCCTCCTGCCCCTACTGAAAAGTGAGAGGCTGAAGATCTGCCTCCATGGAGGTTTCTCTGTCTGCTCACCTAATGAGCCTTGAGGGAGAGCTGGGAGTCCATAAGATGTTTAGGACTAGCCCACGTGGGGTCATGCTTGGGACCATGGAGAGCTGTGCACGGGGACCTCGTACCCTGCCTCAAGGAAGCTCTCAGCAGGTTAACACTCCAGTAGATGTTGTGTCAAGAGCCAGAGGGACAGACAGAGGACAGGAGGTTGGTTGAGAGGGAGGCGAGTCAGCAAGAAGGAGAAAATTGTTCAAGTGAGCCCAGGAACGACTGTGTTCCCAGCACTGAACCTGGGAGAAAGGCTGGAGAGGTGGGAATGTCACCTGAACAGGGGTCACTACTGCCCTCTGGTGACAAAGCGAAGGGGCTTTATGGTTCATACTGTAGGGGAATCAACACGTCCAAGGGGCAGCGCCTCCCAGCTGGGAGGGCAGTGTCAGATCTGAGAATTAAGGGGAATGGGATGAACTGGGATATGGGGACTGACACATACACACTCCTGATACTATGTGTAGAGTGGTTAACTAAAGAGAACCTGCTGTACAGCGTGGGGAGCTCGACTCAGCACTCTCTGGTGACCTAAATGGGAAGGAAATCTAAAAAACAGAGGGGATATATGCATACATATAGCTGATTGATTTTGCTGTACAGCAGGAACTAACACAACATTGTAAAGCAACTAGACTCCGATAAAATTTTTTTTAAAAATCTGAGAATTCGAAATTTGGTTGACAAAACAGAGACTTGATAGGGATCGAGAAACAGTGGCTCAGGACTGACAGAAACAGCAACGTGAGGATGTTGAGGTGAGGCTCTTAATGAGTTTTAGGGTGCATGCTATATGTTGATGGCTATTTTAGGAAACTTCTGTAATGAGCTGTCAAGTCATTTCTGGGTGGGGAGTCTGAAATACAAAAGTAATGCTACTGAAGCTAGTTGAATAGTAAATCTATGTTAATGGAGATGGTAAGCTAGTTAGTAGGTTAGTTAGTTTGGATTTGAAGGCCTTTGAAGCCTGGCTTGTAAGCCTAGGTGATGACTTTGGTCAAGTGAAAAAAATTGCCCTAAAGTGGCCAAGAACTGATCCGTGACCCAGACATGAGACTTAGCAGGGGCTCTGGGATTCCATCAGGCTGAGGGGAAATGCCAAAGCAAGGCCACCTTGAGGTTGACATCGAATTGTTTGGTCTCCTCCCAAGCAGGACAGATTGAATTACTGAAGGTCCCGGGTTGTCTGGGAGCCAAGGAGGTTCTGCCAACAAGGCCGGCAGCTCTGGTGACAGTAGAATAAGAAATCCATGCATAAAGCTGATGCTTTGGTTACTGACGGATGGATGAGTGACGAGCTGGTGTTTGTTGACGTCTGACCTGTCAGGACAGGACCTTTCTGGTGCCTCTCCGAACCTGCACCAAGCTTTGCAGGTCAGAACAGTCTAAAGTGATCGAGGCAACTGTAGCCACTGCTCCTCTAGTCCTTCTTTAGCGGGATCTCATCTTGTTGAGCTGATGTCATTGGGGTTTGGTCTTTGCCTTTAGCTTTGGTTTCAGCTTCACTGAAAGAAAATAGTAAAATCTGTAGCCACTGACTTTCTTAGCACTAATCTACACTTTGATTTTGCCGTGCATATGCCATGTTTGCGCCATGAGGAATGGGTCATAGAATTCTCGCTTCCCTATGAAGTTGGACTTGACCTACAATTAATCTATTTTAGAACCTCAGAGTTGATGTGTTCATGAAGTAGATCTCTGAAATTTGACGAGGGTCCCATGTGCACACATGTTACGAGGTGTGATGCCCCTGACTGTAGAGATGAAATGCCAGAAAGAAATGAAACATGTGCCTTTTGTTTGCCCTGGTTTTTAAACACCACGCATGGTTCACGTTGTGCTTCAGAAGTGTTTAGGGACTTCCTGGTTGATCCAGTGACTTAAGACTGTGCTTCCAATGCAGGGGCACTGGCTTGATCCCTAGTTGGGGAATTAAGATCTCGCATGCCTCATGGAGCGGCCAAAGAATAAAGAAGCATTCAGAGACCTGATTTGAAATATATCTAATTAGTGGCTCAGGCCGTTCCAAGGCTGGTGGTCGTCACTGGCCGTGCTTCGTCCTTGTGTTGAGGTTGTGGGAACCCTGCAGGACAGAGTGAGCTGCTTAGAGACTTGGTGTCGCATACAGCTTTGTGACATCTTCTCATGTGTGCCCTTCGTTAAAATCAGATATGAAAACGGTTAAAACTTGTTCTTCCCAAGTCTGATGGGAGATTCTCCTCAGGCGCTCCAATCTGAGAAATGTTCAAGCAGCAATAACCATGATACATCGGCGTGAGCCTGGCAATCCTGTGTTGCTTGCAGAGCTCATTCAGTTTCTTTTGGAGCCTGATGATGCTAATAGAAAGTGAAGGTTGGCATCAGTTGTGTCTGTAAAGACTAAAGTTCTGTTTCACATCACATGGAAAAGGGAGAGAAAATGAATCACTAGGCATCTACTTAACATGTCAAGCACTGTGCTGGGATCATTTTCCTTTCAGTGCTCCATTTACCAAGAAGGATGCTGAAATCCATCCAGTGCCCGGTCACTGGCATGTCTTTAGCACAGGGTGACTCAGGGGGGCGCTATTGGCATTTTTGAGCAGGAAGGTTCTTGAGTGGGACTGTGCCCTGGCTTGTGGGGGTGTGGCACCCCGCCCCCTCCCACTCAGCACCAGCTGTTCTGCAGTCACTGTAACTGATAAATCCTCCCACCGCCGGTTCCTGTGTCCCCTCTAGGTGGCCATGCTGTCTCTGGCGCTGGCAACAGGCTCTCAATAAACACTGTCAGATGTTTTCCAGGGAGTAGGTGCATGCCACCCATCTCTGGGTGCATGCCTCTGTTGTGATAGGGTAGGAGATTCGGGGAGTCCGTTTTGTGTTTATTGACTTTTAGTTGTACTGAGTTTTTGTTGCTTCACATGGGCTTTCTCTAGTTGCAGCGAGAGGGATACTCTAGTTGTGGTGTCCAGGCTTCTCATCGCAGTGGTTTCTCTGGACGCAGAGCGCGAGCTCGAGATGCTCAGGCTCAGTAGCTGCAGTGCGCGAGTTCAACAGCTCCACAGCCTGTAGGATCGTAGTTCCTGTCTGACCAGGGATTGAACCAGTGTCCCCTGCACTTTGCAACTGGATTCTTAACCACTGAACCACCAGGGGAGGTCCCCAATTTTGTGTCTTTTTTACCTGAGATTTGCATCATATTTTTTGCTTGTGAAATAATTATTCATCCTATGCTATATAATTGGAATATAGTTCTTTTTGTTGATTAAAAACAAGTATATTCCAACTACTATGTAGAAAATAGATAATCCCCAAGGACCCACTGTATAGCACAGGGAACCCTATTCACTGTTCTGTGGTGACCCATATGGGAAAAGAATCTGAAAAAGATCGGATGTATGTGTAGATTCAGAAGTGAATCATTTTGCAGTACACCTAAAACTAACACAATATTGTAAATCAGTTGTATTCCAAGGTAAAATAAAAATTAAAGAAAAAAATGGGTGGATTCCATAGTTCATGGCTTCATTTTACTTACCTTTTCTCTTAAGCATTATGGCATCATCTGTAATAGTCAAGAGCATATGATTTGCATTCTGTTATATTTTCTTCTTGTCTTTCAACACATCATTTTTCTGAGACAAGATTTTATGGTAAGAATTTACAGAAATGCTGACTACAGCAAGTAGCTCAAAGTCAACTTCTCCCTAAACCTTAGCAGTTCGCCATAGAGTTGACTGTCAACCAATATGTAAACATTTTATCTTTTTGATGTTAAATGTAACCTTTTCTTGGCAAACTTAAACTGATAACAGAGGTATTATTTTTCCTGAATCTTCAGCCATGTTGCCCTAAGTGACTATAATGATTCCTGTAGACTCTGTGTCATAAATGGATTCTTTTGCACCTCAGTGAGAAAAAAGGGACCCAGGGGGTTCATTCATTCATTCAACAAATAGTTGCTTGGGATTCATCAGTGAATCACACAGATAGAATGGTTCCTGCTTTCATGCTAGTACAGATGATTTTAAATTATGTGGTGCAAGAAGCTTTCCCAAGAAGGCAGCTCTTCAGCAAAGACCTGAAGAAGAAATGAATTCTTACTGAGCCCCTATTATGCCTCAGGTACTGTTTGAGGAGCCAGAATGGCTAGGCATAACCTCTGTAATCAGCAGAAAATAACTTACCTGGCCAGAGGATGGGCATGTAATATGTTTAATGTCACTATTTTACAAAAATCTTTTGGAAGTAATGGCACCAGTTTTGGTTAAGTAGGATTGCAATGGGCAAACTGTTTATGTTTAAGGTGCTGACTACACAGAGTGATAGGAAATAGAAGATATTTGTCTTCCAAAGGAAATAGAGAAGCCCAATTATTGGGATGGGTTTTTTTCTCTTTCAAAGGAAATAGAGAGAGAAGCCCAATTATGGGATGGGTTTTGTGTCCAGGTCCAGTGGTCCTTGCAGAGGTGTTGCTTCTCCCCAGCTGGTGGCGTCATGATGGTCACAAGGATCCTCCTGGGGATGATGGTGACAAAGCAGGAGCAACTGCTTCAAATTAAGGACGGCTTTTGTGGGAGTTGCTTAAAGAACAGTGAAGGAGTCCAGGGAGCAGGAGTTGGTCCCTGCCTCTAATGCTGACCTGTGACCTTGGGCGGGCTGCCTTTGTTCCTCCACATATCAGCTCAACCGCTTATTTGCTGGCCGTGCGATTTATGCTCATCATCTTGCTTAGCAAGATAAGGTATAAAAACAGGAGGAGGATGCACTTCACAAGATCACCAGTCAAGTCCTTTTCTGGTTCTCAAATTCCTTTCTCCTTGATTTGTTCAAGGAAACACTTCTTGTCCATAGCTTTTGAATTGAAGCCAGGCCACCATGGGGTTGCTGGTTTGTCACAGTGTTAGCTGTGGAGCAGGGCTGGCTCTTGAACTCCTGGTTTTTCTCCTCCTTTTGGCTCCCTACACATGGTGTTAAGGAAGTTGAGGGCTCTCCTAGCATTTTAGGGGCAGAGTGGGTCAGTACTGGTTTTGCTGTGTGTGGTCTCACCCCTACAAATGCTAGCCCCAGATTTCACTTTTATTTCCTGAACTTCAAGGAGGACCACCAAGGAGTTAGGGATGGACAGGAGACGGAAGAAAAGCAGGGAATTAGCCTTGCTTTGAGACAAAGCCGAGGTGCCCATTGTCTCAAATAACCTTCCTGTGGTCCAAGGACCTTAAAGTTGATCACAAGACTTCTACTTTTAGTATGTTTATTTTTACCTTTCAAAGACCTGTAAAAGATACTCCCAGATGGCCTGATGGTCCCCTTTAGGTCTAAAGTTCTAAAATTCTCTTGTGTGCAGAGCTGCAGAGGCCGGGTGCCTTTGGGTAGATGGACCCAGATGGATCGCATCTCAGGCCTGCGGCATCCCACCGCAGGTGGGATGGGTGTGCGCCAAGCATCCTCAGACTGCATCTTCACGCAGCCCATAGTCTGGGTGGTGATGCTGTCTGGCACCACACTTTATTTTTTTTTCTTTTTTTCAAAAAATAATTAATTTATTTTAATTGGAGACTAATTACAATATTGTAGTGGTTTTTGCCATACATTGACATGAATCAGCCATGGGTGTACATCTGTTCCCCATCCTGACCCTCCTTCCCACCTCCCTCCCCATCCCATCCCTGAGGGTCATCCCAGTGCACCAGCCCTGAGCACCCTGTCTCATGCATCGAACCTGGAATGGTGATCTGTTTCACATATGGTAATATACATGTTTCAATGCTAATCTCTCAAATCATCCCACCCTCACCTTCTCCCACAGAGTCCAAAAATCTGTTCTTTACATCTGTGTCTATTTTGCTGTCTCACATATAGGGTCATCATTACCATCTTTTTAAATTCCATATATATGCATTAATATACTGTATTGGTGTTTTTCTTTCTGACTTACTTCACTCTGTATGATAGGCTCCAGGTTCATCCACCTCATTAGAATGGATTCAAACGCATTCTTTTTAATAGCTGAGTAATATTCCATTGTGTATATGTACCACAGCTTTCTTATGCATTCATCTGCCAATGGCATCTAGGTTGCTTCTGTGTTCTAGCTATTGTAAACAGTTGCACTGCACTTTGATCCACTCCCATGGTTTAAGTGCTGGCTCCCGGACGGTGGAAGGGAGGACTTCGACTCTCACCTCCTCGCTGTCTCCCTTTTCCGCAGATGATGACCCAGGTGGAGGGACAGCAGAAGAACCTGGTGCACGCCATCGAGTCTCTCCCGGGGTCTGGTCCCCTCACTGCCTTGGACCAGGACCTACTGCTCCTGAAAGCTACCTCTGCTGCCACCCTCAGCTGCCTTGGGGAGTGCCTGAGCCTGCTCCAGCAGAGCCTGCACCACGCCGGCCAGTCCAGCCACAGGCCGGCGGCCTCGGGTAAGACCTCCCCGGCGGCGGTGCGCCCGGGTCTGTGAGTGCGCGTTGTCCGGTGTGTGCGTGGCATGTCTGTCTGCTGTGACCTTCTTCCTTTAAATCTGTCCATCTCGCCTTTTATCCAAGCGATTCTGCGTTTACCCCTTCTGAACCTCGCTTGAGCTGTCTATATTTTTTTCATTTCACCCATTAGCAGCGTGCCATCCTGTCAACAATGTGACGTTTTCATGAATACTATAGAACTCCTTTGAGACTTGCTAGCCTTGAGTTCTCCGTTCCCTTCTGTTTGTGAACTTTGCACTGTGTTGTGTTTGCAAGATCTGTTGCTCTGCAGCATCTGGTCTGCTGTTTCTAACTGTGCCTGTGGGGTGCGTCCCCCACACCTTCCCATGATGAACAGCCACTTTGCCTCCTGCTCTCTGCCCTGGGCCACTGTGCCCTCCTCTCTCCTGTCTCCTCAGGGTCCGGTGTGAGATTTTCTCTGGGATGCATAACAGAAGCATTTCTAGTTGTTTATCCAGAAGTTCAAGATAATAATAAACTCCCTAAAGAGGCTCCAGTCCTTTTGAAGGAAGGTTTCATCGATAAGCAGATAGAAGGATATTAGGGAAGAGTAAATTAAATGATAAAGGTGAAAATGGCTTGAGATGGGTCATGTCATAGGGAATTATAAAGTATTCTCTGCAGAGATGCACTGACGCCTCCCTGAGCTTTGTTGCCCAGGGTTCAGTTAATTAACGAAGAATGAGGCAGTTCAGGGGACAGAAAGTCAGGCCAGGTTATGATGGACGGTCTGTATTTCACATTTCCTCCAGGTCTCCACTGCCCTCCTCTACCACCAAGGTTAAAGGGGTGAGGTTGGTTTCCCAGAGTCAGCTGTAGGGGCGGGGAGCTTGAGTTCTTCTGTAGTACCCACCGCCATTTACTAAGCTCTGATTCAATCAGTGTTTACCTTTTGCTACCCGTTTTATGAAATCGTCATGAAGTATGTATCATTATGCCCATCATGTGGGTGAGCTGAGCTGAGGCTCAGAGCAGTTAAATGACCTGCCCAAAGCCACCCTGGTACCGCAGAGCGAAGTCCAGGGGTGGGCTTCGCCCACTGTGCCAGCTGCCTGGGGTCCTTTGTTCAAACCAGAACAGACCACCCAGTAGACTCTGGATTCCCCAGACTGGGGCTGGGCACATCTTAATTTTCTGACACTGTCCTGCTCACATCTTAATTTTCTCAGGGCAGGTATTTGTATTTTTTTTTTTATTGTTTGGGAAATAGTTTGAGACTTCTAAAAAAATTACGAGAATAGTATGAAAAATTCTCATTGATCTCCATATTCTCCAAATGCTATTAACGATGTTTGCTCCGTCTTCTCTGTATGTATAAGCCTATTATAATGTTCTAGCCACTAAAGAGTAAGCAGGCGATATGTATCTTTCCTTTTCTGTACCTCAGTGTGAATTTCCTTAAAAAAAGGGCACCCTTCTCTGTAATAACAGTATAATGGTCCAAACCGATAAAATTAACATAAATACAGTCCCCTTCCTAATTCGCAGGCCTCACTAAATTTTTTTAATTGTATTTGTTTATATTTTTGGCTGTGCTGGGTCTTTGTTGCTGCACGTGGGTTTTCTCTAGTTGTGGGGAGCAGGGGTTCCTCTAGTTGCAGTGCACGGGCTTCTCATTGAGGCGGCTTCTCTCGTGGAGAACAGGCTCTAGTGCACATGGGTAGTGGTAGCTCTTGAACTCTATAGAGGGTTGGCTCAGTAGATGTGTTGCATGGACTTAGTTGCCCCATGGCATTGTCACCTTCCCTGACCAAGGATTGAAGCCATGTCCCCTGCGTTGGCAGGCAGATTCTTAACCACTGACCACCAGGGAAGTCCTGACTTCACTGAATTTTGCCTACTCTACCAGGGTCTTCTGTAACAAAAGGAAAAACACTCAGGTGCCTGATCTGGGCTTGGGAGAGGCGTTTGTGTCCAGGTTCAGAGTGAAGGCACTCCACGTGCTTTTCTCCTTGCTTTTTTCTTCTCTACTTGAAAAGTGAGACTCCCTGATGTTTCCTGATCTGGATTGAGCCTCAGTGACTTCATTAGGCCTTGGGCACACCTCAGCATTAGACTGGGTGCTTCTCAATGTTCCTAGAATTCTTCTTGCACCTAGAAGCAGAACCTGCTTCTAGGCTCTGTGAACAAGTGGGCGGCTCATTCCAAGAATCAGTGGATAAGAAACTTGAACCATTTTATTGTGCCTGAAATTCATGCCTTACCTTTTTCTTCAGGGTGACTTTCTAGTAAATTTCTAAGTTTTGTTGCAGATTTTCATTCTTTCTCTGGGGTTTTTAAGGGCTTGAGGGACAAAGCTTGAGGTAGAATT
Organism: Okapia johnstoni; assembly: GCA_024291935.2. Classification (NCBI taxonomy): domain Eukaryota; kingdom Metazoa; phylum Chordata; class Mammalia; order Artiodactyla; family Giraffidae; genus Okapia; species Okapia johnstoni. Next base: position 5,251,007 of record CM044323.1, on the reverse strand, counting down.
TCAGATGTGGTGAGAGGTTGAAATGAGGTCTATTTGTGGGGGAGGCGGGAGACCACGCAATGTCCTGGGCACTGCCCCAGCCACCCTGCTGCCTCCTGGGATCAGTGGTCGTCCTGTCCCTTCCTGGATCTGACTCCATTGTCCATCCACCCTTCCTGTTAGCCATTTTTACCGGGGAACTTGGCTGAAGGTTGGAGAGTAGAGCATGAAGTATCATGAAGGTTATTGTGTTTGTCTTCCTAACCCTTTCCAAAGTTACATTCCATATAACACAGCCCTTTGTATTTTGGAACATTCTGCACATGTCTTTTAAATCTGTGCCGCACATTTGGGGGGAAAAAAAAGGTGGAATTACATCCTCATCCAAAGCATCATAGTTGCCTGCAGTTAAAACAGAATTCCAGGATCTCAAGCTGATGGAATGGAAGAACCTGGCAACCCCAGAAGTGTCATCTCAAAATGCATTTGTTAAGAACCTCAGGGCTCTCAGGGTTGATAGGGGCTGTAGCACCCTGACTCCTGCTGATAAAAACTTAATGGTTATATCCAAGGAGTTCCAGACTGGGTTGATGGAAATCAAAATCTCATTAAAGCTAACCTCTATCAGGCTTTCCTCCAGAGCAGCGGTCCCTAGCCTTTTGGGCACCAGGAACCAGATTTGTGAAAGACAACGTTTTCCATGGACCGGAAGTTGGGGGATGGTTTCTGGATGATTCAAGTGAATTCATTTATTGCTCACTTTTTTTCTAATCTAATGCTACCACTGATCTGACAGGAGGTACTAAGCTGTGGCCCAGAGGTTGTGACCCCTGCTCTAGAGTTTCAAGGGGTACGGGGTGGGTGGATGGGGCGAAGATGGCTCGGCACAGCCAATATCTGTGGGCAGTGTTCATGAAGTCTCTTTGCTTTCTGACCCCTCCTGCCCTGATTCCCCCCCACCGCCCCTCTTGGGAATCAAAACCTAATCTGTGATCTCGCAGTAGCTTCTCATTGCATCTTCTGGGGAACCCGGCGGCTCTAGAGCCTTTGTCTGAAGATGTTGCTCCCTGATCTCAATTTCATTTCAAACAGAGTGACTGGACCAAGGTGGAGAATTACTTGAGCTCTCATCTGTGCCCACCTACACATTTCAGTCTCGGGTCCTGTCTCCAGTGTTACCTCTGAGATAATTCAGGGCTGAAATGCTTTATCTAACTTCTGTTTTTGGAGAGGTTTGTAGCTAAAATTTATAAAGGAACTTGGCTTTTTGGTCCAGGCTTACGTTCCCCGGTTCTCCTCTTTTCTGGTGACTGAATCCTCTCCAGCATTTTGGTAGAGGCAGATGCGTGATGGGACGGGGCATATGGGCATCTGGTTTCCCGAGTCCAGATATGTGTCTCTGATTTTCTGTGGTGTGACAAGTCAGTGCTGCACCAGAGCTGGAGATGGCTGGGCTGCTTGGGAGACTGTGCTGGAGGGGGATTCCAGACCTTAAAGTGGTCTGGAGGGGCAGAGCAGTCTGCTGCCTGTGCTCCTAGGGAGTTCCTCACCTGATCCCAGGGAACATGAATCAAAGGCAGCGCATATACTTGTGATCAGACCAGCGTTTTCTAGTGCACCTTGAGAGCTGGCTAGCACTTTATGGTGGGTGCAGGACGTGCTGGAAGAGGAACACTGGGGTTAGAGCTGCTGGAGTGGGGGTGGCAGAGGCATCACCATGGATAATGCTCGTGCCCTTGGACGTGAATCAGGGCCAGAGACCAAGACACGTGTAATTGAAGAGAGGGGAACTGGAACAGAATTTAATATGCACTTCTTGCCCTTCCAGTAATTTTTTCATTCTCTTTTAAGATTTATAAGGATTATCAATTAATAGGCCAGTTGCATTGGTTCCTGCTATTTTGGGGTTTGGCCAAAAGGGTCAAATAGATGAGACTTTTTTCTTTTGACCGCACCACACAGCATGTGGGATCCAGTTCCCTCAGCAGAGTTTGACCTCAGGCCTCCTGTAGTGGAAGCGTGGAGTCTTAACCGCTGGACCATCAGGAAAGTCCTGGTGAGCCTATTGTAGGGACTTTTCTGGGCTTTTCCCACTTGATGACATCTTCCTTCTGCTCTGCTTCACTTTTTCCCAGAAACATCTTCAGATTCTCAACTTGCATCCCTTTCCCCCACTCAGACCCCTGTTTTTCCTCTGCCCGACAATGTCTGTCTTTTCTCAACCTCTGTCTGTCCTTCTTTCCTGACACCCGGTGCTTCTGGCGGCAGTGCATGCCATTTAAGTCACCTTCCCTTATTTTGTGATTAAAAGTCAAGATAAAATGTGACGATCCCTTCAGTAAGCAGCATATTGGGAAACACTCCCATTGCAGAATATTTCAGATGGGTAGTTTTTATTTATTTATTTTTATAGCGGTCAAAACAGATTGATTGGCAGTTCTTCCATAAAGAAAGCCGTCAGATCCTACCATACCAGCTATTCATCGTGAATACACCCTATGTTTTTCCCATGTTTGTAAATGCCAGTCTTACCCATTTGGGGAAAGCCCTCTCAGATTGCCTGCACCTAGGAGGCGGGAGTCCACTGTGTTACAGGAAGAGTGGGGGGCCTTCCAGTGCCTCCCCTGTCACTGGCCTCTGGGCAGAGACGTCGCAGCACTGCTGTGGGCACTGCAGCCTCCAGCACTCCAGCAAGGGGTAAACCGAGGCTAAGGACAGAGTCAGACAGTCCCACAGGCAAAGCTTTAAGCCTGTGGTTAGCTCTCCTGTAGCTTTCTTTCGGCTTCTGGTTGGTTAAGAGAACCAGAAAGCCCCTCCCCCCCCCCCGCCTTTTTCTTGGGTTTCTTTTGTCTACTAAGGCGTGTTGTGTGAGGAGCTGCAGGCATGCGTCAAAACCTGGTGTAAGCACTGGTTTGCAAATTGGTGAACACCTGACCCATTGCCTTCCTCCTCTCTTCCATTGGATCATCTCTGATGGTCTGCCACTAAGGAGCTTTAGGGCAGACTAGAAGGTGAAAGATAATTGACATACAACCAGTAGGCTATGTCAGCAGCCAGGTGGTAATGTTAGATCCTGGTTTTCTTTGCATTTGTACTTGCTGGTGTGTCTGTGATCATCTTTTTATTGTAGACCTTCTGAGTCACTTTCTATAGGTGAGGCATGTTTTCTCACCTGTCCAGCACATCCATAGTAAAACACACCATTAGCCTTTGTGCCACTAAGAAAAAGGTGCCAATTAAACTATGACACATCATTGAGCATAAGATGAACTCCGATTTCAGAGATGTTAAAATGTGAAAATTGGTGTGTCTTTGGATTAATGAAATCTGGTTTAGACTTGTGTTTTGTCTTATGACACAATCTTGAGAATTTATCCTTCAAACATGGAATGCAATCCAGTTATTATTTTTTTTCGTACACTGCTGCTTGTTTTTCTGTTGGTCTCCATTACACTTTTTGTTTTTGTGTTTCTATGCTGCTTTTCTTGTTTACACAGGTTGTGTTTCCTTTTCTGTAGCATTTTGGGGAAAAATATGTATATAAGTTATAGTAGTGGTTACACTGCGGTCTTCGTAAGGATTCATTGACTTGTTTTATTCTAATTGTCAAAATCAAGAATGACACATTATGTTTTGACTCTATTAGTGATGAAGACTCAGAATACTTTCCTTTTTTTTCTCAGGAGACTTCCCAATTTTTGATTAAAGTATAATATGGGAGATATTAATATTTTAATATTAATTTAATACTAAATAATGTGTAATAATGATTAAAGCTCTTTAAAAGGATTTTGACATAATAGTCAGTGGTGTTATCATATTTTCAAGAAGTATTTAAATTCAGTTCCAGGTCTGGGACAGGGTGTGATGAGTGGAACCTATTGTGAGCACAAATTTAATGGTACCAAAGTCATTAAGATAAATGATGTTTTAATGCAATATCTTTAAACCAAAATTAATGTGAAAAAATCCAGGATGAACAAAATATCAAAATCTTAAAGATAGGACTTGACTGGGTGAGGCAACTGAGACTGAGTCCTTTAAGACATTTTTTTGTTTTGACACTAATTTTGATTTAGACAATATTGCATGAACATGTCATTTATCTTGATTACTGGGTGTCTTGGTACCTCTTTAAATTTTACTCAGAGGCATGTGCCTTTTTCCTTCCTGGGTCCCAGCCCTGCTCAGCCTTATGTTCAGCTGGGTTCATTGCTCACTGCCACTCCTTTTACACAGCTCCTCCAGTCTTGAGTTCTTTATCCTGCTGCTTTTCTTCATGTGTTGGGATATGTCCTCTAGTCATTTTTTCCCCAGAAAGTGGGATATTGTCTGAGTCCCTGCAGTGGTGCTCAGAAGGCATGGAGCGTAGAGTTTGAGAATCTGGGCTCTGGGGGCAGGTGGCCTGGGTGTTCATCTGCCATTTACCCCTGACACTTACTGGCTCTGCGTGCCTTTTTGTTGATCTATCAAGAGGTAAGTCCTAGGACTTAGAATTAGATGAGTTAACACATAAGAATTTCATATGATAGGGACTTGCCTGGTCGTCCAGTGGGTAAGACTCTTCGCTCCCAGCACTGGGGGCCCAGGTTTGATCCCTGATTGGGGAGCTAGATTCAGTATGCTGTAACTGGGAGTTTGCATGCCACAACTAAAGATGCTGCAAATAAAAAAGGAAGAAGATCCTGCATGCCACAAATAAGACCTGGCCCAGCCAAATAAATAAATATTAAATAATAATTTTAAAAAGAAATTTTTTTTGTATAGTAGTCCTTGGCACCTAGCAAGAGCTCAACAAATGCTGACTCTCTTCAGCAGAGGAAAGATAATTTGTCTGAAGACAAGCATTATCTTTCCAGCCCTGCACCCACCCGGAAATATGTAGATATCCGTTTACATTCTTCTCTTCATCTGTTGTCTTTTGGCAGCAAAAGCCAAGACCAGCTTGATTTTTTCCCCCCTTTAAGGCAAGTCTAACTGTTCTGCCTAAATCATTGGAAAATTTTTCCTCTTGATTTTTTTTTTTTTAATTAAACAGTGTTGCCAAACTTCATGAGCCAGGCATTCATTAAACTGTTCTATTTTTGTGTGTGTTTGACATTTCAGTTAGAAAAAAACCTAAGAAAATATTGAAAGCTGTGTCTAGATATGAGTCTTTGCCCACTGGTTTTGCTGGACTGTGGTGGGCTGGTTTCACAGGACCCACAACCCACTCTTCAGCTCTGGCTGTGTGTTTCTTTACTTCTGTTATTGTTTATCGTTTTTGTTCCATTTGCTCCACTGATCTCTTTTAACTTAAAGGTCTCTGCTGTGTATCTTCTGTCTTTAAGACATTTTTATTATTATCACTTATTTTTGGCTGCACTAGATCTTCCTCGCTGTGCATGGGCTTTCTCTAGCATCAGTGAGTGGGGGCTCGTCTGCAGCTGTGGTTTGCGGGCTTCTCATCGTGGTGGCTTCTCCTGTTGCAGAGTATGGGCTCTAGAGCACTGGCTCAATAGTTGCGGTGCGTGGTCTTAGTTCTCCATGGCACGTGGAATCTTCCTGGACTCGGGATCGAACACATGACCCCTACATTGGTAGATGGCTTCTTATTCTCTGGACCAGCAGGGAAGTCCTGAATCTTCTGTCTTATTGCTGTCCCTTGTGCCCTTGGCAGCTGCTCACTAGTAGAACTTCATCTTGACCCACTGCTTACTTGACTTTCTACAGTGTTGATTCTGTTTTTCCCTTGTTTCAGTATTAACCTTAGCTCTGCTAATGTTGGCTTCATTTCCTCATAATAATTCCTTCCTGCCTCCATCTCCAGAGAAGGCAGTGGCACCCCTCTCCAGTCCTCTTGCCTGGGAAACCCCATGGACGGAGGGGCCTGGTAGGCTACAGCCCATGGGGTCGCAAAGAGTCAGACCCGACTGAGCTACTTCACTTTCACTTTTCACTTTCTTGCACTGGAGGAGGAAATGGCAACCCACTCCAGTACTCTTGCCTGGAGAATCCCAGGGACAGAGGAGACGGTGGGCTGCCGTCTATGGGGTCGCACAGAGTCGGACACGACTGACGCAACTTAGCAGCAGCAGCAGCCTCCATCTCTTCCTTCACCTCGCCTGTTTTCTTCTTCTGGCTCTCCGTTCTTGTTCCATAGTGGTTACTTTGTTTTGTATTGTTTCAAGGATACACCTCTCCTGATGTTTTCTCTGGCATCTTACCCTTTGAATCAATTTCAGAGATATATTGTTTCTCTCAACCTTCTAAGTATCCTTCTCAGGATACTGTTTCTTTTCTCAAGCACTGTAGAGTCCTTTAAAAAAAAATCAGTGGAAACTTTTAGAATTAGCCAGCTGCACTCAGTTTAGATGATCCCAATTGTATTGTCAACATCCAAAGCATCATAGTCAGGAGCCAATTGGACATATGCCTTCTTCCCTCCATCAGTCCTGATGAGGGTGTTGACCTTGGCCATGTTGATGTCATAGAACTTCTTCAGAGCCTGTTTCATCTGGCTCTTGTTGGCCTTGACATCCACAGTGAACACCAGCTGTGTTCTGTCTTCTGGTATCTTCATGGCTGACTTGCTGGTTGAGGGGGAACTTGATGATGGCATAGTTGTCAAACTTGTTTCCCCCAGGAGCACTCTTCTGAGGATATTTGGGTTCCCTCCTGAGCCACAGTGTTTTGGGCCATTGGAAGAGGAGTGATGTGTGGATCTTCTTCTTTTTCTGTTTTATGGCTGTGGATGCCTTTCAACATTGCTTTCGTGGCCTTCAAGGTCTTTGCTTTGGCTTCAGCTTTGGGAAGGTCTGGGGCTGAGAGGAAGAAAGAAAATGAGGGTGCAGGGGCACCCACTACTGATCTTCAGTACAGAATTCATCAATTTATGCAGCCTTTTTCATTCACTCTGTTAGAATTTTCCTCCTTTATCCTCGCACAATGTAGGTGTCTCTAGACTCCCAAACCAGTGGTTGGTGATCAGAGCAGCTGGACTGGTCTGAGGTGGGATTCTCTCCTGTCCTCACTCACTGGTCCTGAATGCTCTGAACCTGTAGAATGTACAAAAAAAAACCTACATTTCCCAGCATGCATTGCCACCTCCACCCTTCCTGTCCTGGTCTTTGTCTCAGGATGCTGTGTTCTAAGGCCAGGCCAGACTCTTGCTTCCTGCCCCGTTGTCTGTCTCCTGGTTATCATCTCTGACTGATGGTGGCAGGGAGGGGAGTGAGGGGCAGAGTTGAGGTTTGAGAATAATGGGACACTGTCCTGATTGCCTGTGAAAAGTGAAAGTGTTAGTTGCTCAGTTGTGTCAGACTCTGTGACCCCATAGACTGTAGCCCACCAGGCTCCTCTGTCCATGGAATTCTCCAGGCAAGAATACTGCAGTGGGTTGCTGTTCCCTTCTCCAGGGGATTTTCCCCACCCAGGACTTGAACCGAGGTCTCTTGCACTGCAGGCAGATTCTTTATCATCTGAGCCACTAGGATGTAAGCAGATATTTTCCCCTAGTGCCTTTCAAGTTTTCCTAATTACTCTAGAGGAAAATGTGAAAAAAGTAGTACCTCTGTATTTATGAGACAGCTGCCCAGTAATTAAGATCTGAATCTAACTTCTGGTCTCTGAGCAGGAGTTGGTCAGCATAACAGGTAAGAAGTACCTTTCCACCTTTCTGAGGGCAGATTCTGGGCCTTGGAACCCTGGATTGTTTTTTTTCAGTCCAGCCCCATCCACCTTATATTTATGGGGCTTATTCCCAAACCTGTCCTTAGCTCATCCTTCAGCCTTTGATTTTGGTGTTATGAGTTTTTGCCTTTTTAAAAAAATAACATCAAGGACTGGCATCTGGATGACTATTTTGTCATTAAAAAAAGAGTGGTAAAATATACATAATCAAAAAATTTGACTTCCTAACCATTTAACTCAGTAGTGTTAAATATATTCATATTACTGTATGACCAAACTCTCGAACCCTTTTCATCTTGCAAAGCTGAACCTCTACACCCAGTAAGCAATAACCCTTCTCCCTCACTCCCTTCCCTGCTGTGTCCCCAGCCCCTTTCCGTCAGCATTCTACATACACCTGCTTTGAAATTAAAGATCTCCGAAAGTCTTAATGGTCCTCTGTTCATCTGGCACAGTTGTAGCGAGCACACACTCCCTGCCAGACCCTGTTCTAGGTTCTGGGAAACCAGCACTGGACAAGAGCAGTATGGCCTCTGTTTTTAAGAAGCTGAGTTTTTAGGGAGAAGAGGAAGGCAGGCAATAAATGAATGAACAGAGTGAGTTCAGTTCAGTCACTCAGTCATGTCCAACTCTTTGTGACCCCATGGACTGCAGCACGCCCGGCTTCCCTGTCCTTCACCATCTCCTGGAGCTTGCTCAAACTCATGTCCATCGAGTTGGTGATGCCGTCCGACCACCTCATCTTCTGTCGTCCCCTTCTCCTCCTGCCTTCAATCTTTCCCAGCATCAGGGTCTTCTCCAATGAGTCAGTTTTTTGCATCAGGTGGCCAAAGGATTGGAGAGTGAGTTCAGATAGCACTAAGGGCCGGAAGACAGTAAGAAAACTCTTGGGGTGGAGGGGGGTCTGCAGCATGCTGCCTTGGCCAGCACGGTCCTGGGCGGGGGGCCTGTCTGAGTGAGTGCTGGTTGAGTCGATCCCTGTATTTATACGGGAGACCTCCTGCACCAGGTAGATGAATGAAGGATGTCAGTCTTAGCAGGGAAATAGTGCCCACAGAGACTCTCATTACTTTGAAGAGTTTGGAAAAACATAGCTTTGCCTGGGCGTTGTGAGCAGCAGTGGGAGAATGAGTGGATGGCGGCAGCGTCTGAAGCGCTGAAGGGCGGCTGAGTTCATGTGAGGCAGCCTGCACTTGAGCCAGCCTTCCCTTAGTCACTCACTCCTGCCCTCGGGCTGAGGACGGAATCCCCAGGTTCAGCTGAGTGTGAGGCCAGTTCTTTATGGCAGGACTGCGGTGGGGTGTAGAAGTCTGCCTCCAGTTACTTCCTGTCCCCTCAGGAAGCATACACAACTATTCTACCATAACCCATGATTCTTAGAAAGGTCGGGGATGCCCCTGTGGCACAGTGCTTAAAGAACCCACCTGCCAATGCAGGAGCCACAGGAAACTCGGGGTCGATCCCTGGGTCGGGAAGATCCCTGGAGGAGGGCATGGCAGCCCACTCCAGTATTCTTGCCTGGAGAATCCCATGGACAGAGGAGCCTGGCGGGCTACAGTCTGTGGGGTCGCAAGGAGTCGGACACAACTGAGCACGCACACTTACAAAGGTTAGTAGTAGAGTTAGAAAGGTTTTCTTGTTGTTCTCAAGGATTTAGGGAGGATTAGAAAAATGCTTTATAGGGAATTCCCTGGCAGTCCAGTGGTTAGCACTCTTGATTCCACTGCTGGAGGCTTGGGTTCAATCCCTGATTGAAGATCCTGCAAGCCACATGGCATGGCCAAATAAAGAGACAAAGAAAATAAATGCTTTATAAACACCAATCTGGTAACTCCAAAAGTGTTTTTGCTATAATGGCATGACCACATCTGTCTTCACTGACATGGCTTCTTGACTTCTACTACCCTGGCTGCATCTAATGGCTGTGGGCTTGTGATGTCATCACACTGCAGATGTCTTTTCTCAGCTCTGGTCATCAGATTGCACTCAAACTGCATGTTGAGCAGCCTCTGTCTGATAAAATTCGACTTTTTTTTGGCCACGTCGTGCGGGATCTTTCCTGACCAGGGATTGAACTTATGCCCCCTGCCTTAGGAACTACGGGACTGCTAGGGAAGTCCTCGACTTTTGTTTTTTTATTGTAAATATTTTAAAGTATTTTTAAACAGGTAAAAAAAAAATAATAATAAAAATACTCTTAAGGAAATATGGCAAACATGAATTGTTTCTGTCCTAGAATGAGGAGAGACACAGCCTGTGGTGATTCTGATATGGCCATTATGCAGAAACCCATTTATAAATAGATGATCTGAGTCTACACTTCAGTCCACTGAATCAACTGAAATCCACCACCATCCACTTAAAACTGCCCACTTCACATCGGGCTTCTTATCTAGGGTGATACCTCTTGAGCTCTAAATGTTGGATTTGGAAAATACTTGGCATCATCCTAGGTCTTTATTTCAGAAAGCATCCTGGGATGGCACGGGCCCAAGTCGCACTCCACAGAGCAGCTGAAAAATGGGACACTCAGCTCCTTGCCTTCAGCCAGCGCCAGCATCACCTGGGCCATTTTACCCAACTCCACGGAGGATGAGCAAACCTTCCCGCCAGAGCCAGAGCCAGAGGTAAGCCCGCTGTCCTCTCTAGCACCATTTGTGCCTTGTGTTAGCGCTTGCTGGGAAAGAGAGTAATTATATTTGTAACTTGCTCATCTCTGGATTTTAAGAGGAGACCAGTGATAACATGGAAGCATCACCCGGGGAGAGAAAATCACCCCCGAGCATGCTTGTTCTCCTGCCTGGCAGCTGCCGTGGGCAAATTATGATGCAACTGATGGGGAATCTCCTATTTGCATTGAAACGGAAGTTATTTTCATATTGAGCAGGAGAGAGTCTAACGCACCCACTGACATGACGCCTGTTGACATGATGGGAGCAGTTACAATATATTATATCACTCCCCTAAAATAGTGGCTGCTTTGTGTTGGTTGTGCTAATACCGTGAGCTCCTGCCTCCCACGCTCACTCCCCGCATGCTACAGAACTGGGCGAGCCCGTGGGCAGTGGCTGGGGCTCTTCCAGGCACTGCACTGCAGTCTAGGGCTGAGCAGCTCTGTGGACCTTAGCGGCCAGCCAGACCCCCACAGGCTCCCTGGGCCCTGTGATCTGCCTCCGTGATGCTCCTTGACCGACAGTGCCTCTGAATAGCAGCTGGAGAGAAGCCAATGCAGCCTGCCTTTTGTTCATTTCTCCCTTGTCACGAATGAATTTCTGTTTTCTGTTTTCTTTGGATGCATGTTTCCTGTTGACATGATCTCGTGAACCAGGCTGGGACCTACTGTAACCATATGTTAGAGGTGGTTCTTCATTTGAATTGAAATCACTTTGGCTAGAAAATTATAGAACAAGATCTATTTTGTAAGGGCGCAAGCCCCAAAGCAGTCTTGGATCAAATGGTCTTGGTTCTCCATTGGCATTTTTCTCCCAGCTTCTTTCACATGGTTCTTTTCTCCGAGGGTGACTAAAGGGCTTAGGTCTTCCAGAGATAGGGTCAACCTGCCCACAAGTATTTCATCAGCATCTGTAAGGTGACTTCGCAGAATATGAAATGCTAGGGGATGTGAGATTTTGAAAGGCCTTTGCCTCTGGCCGTGCACCGAGTTTCAGGTGGGAAACCCTTGCAGCTGACATGTAGTTGCCTCGCAAGGTAAGTTGGCAGCTGAGAGGATGATTGGAGCTTGGCGTCAGGTAGCTCTTTTGAGAGCCTTGGGTGGGGTCACATTTGAGGAGGGCTGCTTCGCTGCTGAGGGAACTCCAGTCCCTTCCATTCATTGGGAAAGAAGCTTTGGGACTTTACACCATAATACATATACTTAAAACTTGCTCTAGAAAGAAATGAAAAGAGAAATTCTTAGATCTTCGGAAATAATTGTTTAAATCCTGTGCACAGCAGCATCACGGAAACCCTGGCAGAGACTGTCACCTAATAAGCTTTAAAAAAAAAATGATATTTATTTATTTATTGAAGTCTAGTTGATTTATAGTGTGCTAATTTGTGCTGTACAGCAAAGTGATTCAGTTATACATAATTCTTTTTTAAAATATTCTTTTTGTTTATGGTTTATCACAGGATACTGAATATATCAGTAGTCCCTTGTGCTATACAGTAGGACCTTGTTGGTTATCCATTCCATAAAAGAGTTTGCATCTGCTAACCCCAGCCTCCCAATCTATCAGTCCGCCTTGGCAACTACAAGTCTGTTCTCTATGTCTGTGAGTCTGTTTGTGATAGGTTCATTTGTATCATATTTTAGATTCCACAGGTAGGTGATATCACATGGTATTTGTCTTTCTCCTTCTGACTTACTTCACTTAATGTAATAATCTCTAGTTGTGTGTGTGTGTGTGTGTGTGTGTGTATATGTATATATATAAAATTATAAATATAATGGAATACTACTCAGCCTTAAAAAAGAATGAGCAACATGGATGCAGCTAGAGATTATTACACACACACGTGTGTGTATATATGTGTGTGTGTGTATTCTTTATGCATTCATCTGTCAATGGGCATTTAGGTTGTTTCCATGAACATTGGCGTGCACATATTTGAATTAGAGCTGTGTCTGGATATATGCCCAGGAGTAAGATAGCTGAATCATATGGTAATTCTGTTTTTAGTTTTTTTTTGAGGAACCTCTGTAGTGTTTCCCACTGTGACTGCACCAGCTTACATTCCAAACAACAGTGCAGGAGGGTCCCCTTTTCTCCCCACGTTCTCTAGCATTTGCTATTTGTAGACTTTTTAAAGACAGCCATTCTGACCAGTGTGAGGTAGTACTTCGTGGTAGTTTTGGTTTGCATTTCTTTAATAATTAGCTTACTCCTTGGAAGGAGTAAGACAGCATATTAAAACCTAGACAGCATATTAAAAAGCAGAGACGTTACTTTGCCAACAAAGGTCCGTCTAGCCAAGGCTATGGTTTTTCCAGTAGTCATGGATGGATGTGAGAGTTGGACTATAAAGAAAGCTGAGCGCTGAAGAATTGATGCTTTTGAACTGTGGTGTTGGAGAAGACTCTTGAGAGTCCCTTGAACTGCAAGGAGATCCAACCAGTCCATCCTAAAGGAGATCAGTCCTGAGTGTTCATTGGAAGGTCTGATGTTGAAGCTGAAACTCCAATACTTTGGCCACCTCATGCGAAGAGTTGACTCATTGGAAAAGACCCTAATGCTGGGTAGGATTGGGGGCGGGAGGAAAAGGGGACGACAGAGGATGAGATGGTTGGATGGCATCACCGACTCAATGGACATGGATTTGGGTAAACTCCGGGAGTTGGTGATGGACAGGGAGGCCTGGCATCCATGGGATCGCCAAGAGTTAGACACGACCGAGCGACTGAACTGAATAATTAGTGACCTTGAGCATCTTTTTTATGTTCCTGTTGGCCATCCCTGTTTTAGGAGAAATGTCTGTTTAGAAACCTAATAAGCTGATTATTAGGGCTGCTGGTATTCCACATTCTGAGTTGTTCCGTGTATGTGTTCTGCTTTCCCATGGGTGTTTCCTGTAACTCCAAAGTTTGACAGATCTGTTTTTTTTTTTTTTTTTTTTTTAACATAAAATTATTGCCCACTTTGCTTTCTGGTCAGTAGCATAGGCAGAAGATAGTATATCATTATCCATATGAAATAACTAGCTCCGAAGTTCAACTTAAAAAAAATACCTTGAAGGAGAAGCAGTAAGGAGAGCTTTTCCCCCTGAAGTTAAGGACAGTCATTAATTTCTTGTTGTCATTTTTGCCCTTATTCCTTTTGTGGGCTCAACAGGAGATATTGTCTGGTAATCCCTTACAGCAGGCAAGACTTACGGGTTGTGATGTGGGTGTGATGGTTTTCTGAGAAGGAAGAATTAAGAGTTCTTTTTCAAATCCTTCCCTCATTTTTTCCAGTGACACCTCTAGTAGATGATTTTTGCAACCCAAACAGCTAGTGTTGGTTGGACACTATTTTTATTTTAGGCCATTGTGCTTTGTCTTTTTTTAATTTTTGTTGTAAGAATTAAGAAGCTAGCATCAGCCACCCAATAGTTTTCTTGTCAGAAAAAGAATGTTTTCATCGTCTCCCTTTTGTATAATTTTGGAGAAACAACCAGAGAAGAAGTGAAGTGAAATTCCTGAAGGCTAAAAAGTTCCTTATGAGAATGTTTCTTATCCCTTTTGATACTGAGAATATAGTTGCTAAGTGGGTGGTCATTGGGAGGCTAGGAATGTGATGCTTTAGACAAGTATGTTCTTCTGGCTCGTTGTGATCACGTTAGGTCTTTAGGAGAGTAAATTAGGATATAAACACTCTGATGTGTATTTATGCTGTTTTATTATTTTTTGGCCATATTGTATGGCACTCGGGATCTTTATTCCCCAACCAGGGATTGAACCCATGCCCTCTGCAGTGGAAGTGCGGGATCTCTGGACCGCCGGGAAAGTCCCTGTTTGTGTCTTTTTATACCATCAAGCAATTAACTCAATCCAGTTCCCATCAGACACAGACTGAGCATCCTCCAGTTCAGCATCCCCTGATGCTGTCCACCTGCAGGGGGCACCAGATCACACGGGGGGAGGGCTCAGACCTGCAGGACTGAGCCCCGCCTTCCACCAGATGCCAATCAAGTCCAGGGCGTAGCCTGTGCTTCTGACCAACTGGCTGTGGGTTGGAGACGCCCGTCCTCCTCTGAGGTGTGATTAACTTGCTAGAGTGGCTCACAGAACTCAGAGAAACGTTGACCAGTTTCCTACAGAAGGATGTCATTCAGGAACGGAAGGAAGGAAGGCTCAGGGCAAGGTCTGTAGGGAGGAGCTTGGAGCTTCGCTGCCCCCTCTGAGTGTACCTCCGCCTCCCTGCACCCCACCTGTTCACCAACCACGATGTTCTCTGAACCCTGTTCTTTAGGGGTTTTATGGAAGTCTCATTGCATAGGCAAGAGTAAAGAAATTCTTGGCCACTGATGATTCTCCAGTGAGTAAAGCACCTCCAGCTCCTCTCGCCTCCCTGGAGACAAAGGAGTGGGACTGAAAGCTCCACCCCTCTCATCACAGGCGTCAGCCCCACGGACAACCATCTCCCATCCTTAGGTGACCAGGGGCTTACAAAAGTCACTCACTGACATAACAGATGACACATTTAAAGCCCTCATCTCTTAGGAAATTCTGAGGGTTTTAGGAACTCTGCCAGAAATAGGGTCGAAAAGCAAATGTACATTTCTTATCATAAATCTCAATTTCACAGTCCCCTCCCCTGGTTCTGGCTTACCATAAAACAACTTGCATGTATCTGGAAAATGAATGCATTTTCAAGCTCAGTCTGTTTCATTCTCAACAGAACAGAACTCAAAGATCAGTGTGTATTTAATATGTGAGTTATAAGAAAGCCGTGGTTGGCCCTGTTATCAAATGCAGTGATCTCAAAATTTTATCCTGCTGGGGCTGGAACTAACTAAATGTGAAAATGAAGTATTCTCACATAATGAAGCGAGTTAGGGTCTTGGTTTCCCCTGTTAGTAGAACGATAATTCAACATGTTTGAAATGTTAAGTTTAGACAGAAAAAGGTTTTGGTTGTGATTTCTTTGTCAAAGTACACCTTGTTTTAGGACAGGAGGAGGGGAGATGTTGGGCCTGGTGCTCTTGACCTTCATCCACCCTCTGGACCGAAACCACCTGCTCAAATCCAGGTCCCCAGGTCCCTTGCTTTCTCACAGTGAGGTCTCTGAACACATGACGCTTTCCTCAGTGCATTTGTGTGGGAGTTGGAAGCTGAGATGGGGCCCATATTCCTTCTGCTGGGGTAACTGGTGGACAGGGTCATGAAGGGATGTGTTTAGAGGCAGGTGCAGTGGTCAGGACTCGGTTCAGTCTCCCTGCATTGGCGGGAGAGGCTGTTGAAGCCCCAGCAGCAGCAGCAGCATCCAGATACTGGGATCAGGGCTACCTGCAGCGCTGTGCTTTTAGTTAAAAAGCCTAAGGGGGGATTTATGTTCCTCCAGACCAGTGATACTGTACATACCCAATTCCCGTATCACATCCCTTCCTGATCAAAATACCTGAAGTTTCCGTTCCCAGCCCTGGATCTGAACTCGTCGGGCTGTTGTTGAAATAGGGAGGCAGAGGATGGCATGGGGGCAATCCTGGATGTATACCCATCTTTCTAGAGCAGGGGTCCCCAGCCTCTGAGATCTGATGCCTGATGATCTGAGGTGGAGCTGATGTAATAATAATAGAAATGTAGTGCCCTTGAATCATCCTGAAACCATCTCCCGCCTCCACCCCAATCCCCGGTCTATGGAAAAATTGTCTTTCGTGGTTCTGGCCCCTAGTGCCAAAAAGACTGGGGACCGCTGTTCTAGACAATATACCTGAGGGGTAAAATCCCTCATTTGTCATAAAAGTCAGGTTTATAGAAGTATAATTCATAAATAATAAAACTCACCCCTTTAAAAATGCAGTTTCATCACGTCTGTCCTTTGATTTGTTACCGCAGTTCCATCGCTTTCCAAGGTTCCCTTGGGTTCCTGTATATTTCACTTCTCCTCTAGTCCCTGGTGAGCACTCATCTGTCTTATTTCCACGTAGTTTTGCCTTTTTCAGAACACCCGTCTAAATGGAGTCATGCAGTTTGTATTCACGAGTCTGGCTTCCTTTGTTGGGCATAGCGTATGTTGCGTTAATCACTGGAGGTGTTTATTTGGTGCCCAGACACCTACCCTTGGCCTGGAGAGAGACTGGAGAGTCATCTCGTTAATCCCTCCACCGTGGCTTCCCAGGTGGTGCTAGTGGTAAAGAACCCACCTGCCACTGCAGGAGCATAAAAGACTTAGGTTCACTCTCTGGGTCGGGAAGATCCCCTGGAGGAGGGCATGGCAACCCACTCCAGTATTCTTCCCTGGAGAATCCCATGGACATGGGAGCCTGGCGGGCCACAGTCCATAGGGTCACAAAGAATTGGACACAACTGAAGTGACTTAGCACGCACACACAGGTACTTTGAGCAGAAAGTCTTGATGCCATGTCTCAGGAGTATGCTGTCAGCTCCTGTCAACCCTGGGTTGACTGTTTCATTAGAACACTTTGCTTGGTGAATCATCTGCATCACAGTGGCAGCACTGCCATCAAGAGACCATATGCCCTGCACCCCCCAAGTCTAGCAGGTTCAGAAGCACTTCTCCTAAGGTCCCTAGTACTAAGGACTGGATCAGCATATAAATTAGCTAAATGGGCTTTGGTTAGAAAATGGCAGAATTGAATTTTCAAGTGCTTATGTCATAATCCCTCCTTCTCCAATGGAGGGTATTGTCTTACCAATGAGGGAAAGAGACAGATAAAAAAGATTTAGCTGAATGTTGCCTCAAGAAGAATTTTCATGCCCTTGGTTGAATTGTCATTTTTAGCCCAGAACTTTTGAACCACTCACTTAACATAGAAGGCTGTCAGTTTTGAAATACTCTGAAATTCAAGTTGAAGCCTGGCCAGTCTAATGTCAAGCCATTTTGATGCTAGTTTACTCCTCACCTCCACAGTACCTCAGTGTACAGGTATGTGTAGATTTGAGCATAAGTATAAGGCATGGGATGGTGATAGATTTTTCATGATAAGGTGGTGTGCTGTTTTGATCCTTTGGATGATTGTTTTTTTTTAATTAAGTTACTGTTTGTGGCTGTGCTGGGTCTTGGTTGCTGTCCTTGGGCTTTCTCTAGTTGCATTCATTGGGGACTGCTCTTCAATGCAGTGGAGAGTGTGGGCTTCTCATCGCTGTGGCTTCTCTTGTTGCAGAGCATGGGCTCTAGAGTGCAGGCTTCGGTAGGTACAGCACACGGGCTCAGTTGCCGCATGGCATGTGGGATGTTGTTCCCAGACCAAGGATCAAACCTGTGTCCCCTGCATTAGTGCACAGATTCTTAACCACCAGACCATCAGGGAAGTCCTGAAAAATTCTTTAAGCACACATTTTCAACCTTGAAGATGTGTTCAAAATATCTGACTGACATTTGTTTGTTATCAACTGTTTGACCAGGGAATGAGACAGCTAACCCATTGTTATAATGGTAGAAAATTGCTTTTGTGATTTCTGTGATAGATCCACAAAGTTTAGTGGTTGCTCCGTAGGAAATGTTGTTGATCATGTCCAGACTTTTGTAACAAGAAAGTTCATGGGTGACATGATTACCTGTTTTCTACCCCACTCCCCTTCCTTAGTCAGAGAGTTTAATTGCATCAAACTTTCCAGATCCTGTAGAACACTTTTTTCCTCTGTGAACCATGCCTTTGAATCACTAAATCTTAGAATAGTCTTTAGGGGTCCAGTACTACTCCCCAGACTGGAGTGACTGGCTTGCCAAGAGTCACAGGACTGATGAGCAGTAAAGGCAAGGTGGAAGTTTGGACTTCTTTATCCCCAGCCAGTGCCCTTTCCTGTAGACCACACCATTTCCTGTGTCCAGAAGGAATCTTCAACTGCAAATAACAGAGAACCCAACAATTAGAAGCTCAAGCAATAACAGCGTTTCTTTTTCTCACACAGTTGGACTTCTGCCGATAGAGGTCGTAGGTTTGTTGCAGTCACTTCTGATGCCCTTGAAGATACAGGCTGTTAGAAAATGGTATGCAGGTTCCTCAGAAATGAAAAACTAAAACTGGAGCTGCCCTCTGATCCAGCAAGCCCACTGTGTGTCCTTATCCAGAAGCATTACAATCGGGATCTTGAGATGCTTACACTCCAGTGTTCACTTATTTCAGCTTGGTTCCTGAATAGCCACAAGGTGGAAACAACCTAAATGGATGAATGAACAAAGACAATGTAGGATATGGATGTGATGGATTGTCAGTCAGCCTTAAAAAGGGGTGCACCTTCAGGGCATTATGCTAAGTGAAATACGCCAGTCACAGAAGGACAAATCCATGATTCCACTCACAGGAAGTATCTAAAGCTATCAAGCTCATAGACAGGAAGTAGGATAATGGTGGCTGGGGTAGAGGGGGATGAAGAGTTTGTTCTCCAGTGAGTGGAGAGTTCTGGTTGTACGAGGTGAAGGGTTTGGAGGGCCGCTGTGCGGCCGTGTGCGTGTAACTAACACCTACCATGCTGCACACTTTAGCATTTGTTATGAGAGTAGATCTTGTGAGTCCTTTATGACGCAAAACATCGGTTACCTCTCTTTAAAAAAAATTTAAAAACAGGTTTCTTCCATTATTCTTGAGTTGGTTTTTCATCCCCACATGCTTGTCATGGTGGCAGTGTGCCAGCTGCAGTCCCAAGCATCAGAAACTCATGGTATTCCTTTAGAATGTGGGACAAGATGCTCCATGTGGGAAGGGAAGCCCCCAGCACACTTTTCCTGTATCTCCCAACCAGAACTAGATCCCCCCGGGGGCCCCACCCAAGACCTATAACTTGGCCCTGGCAACTGGGTTTCCACGACTGCTTTAGAGTAATCAGTCACCCTCCATGGCTGTGGAGGAGGGTGCTGAATCACAGTGACTCTTGAGTCCTAGGTGGCCCCACATTGGGTCCCCATTAGCAGGGGAGAAGGGGGGAGAGCCTTGGGGTGTGGAGATAGTGTGACTGGACCCCCCAACCTGCCCCAAGCAGGTTTTCTTTCTGCAGTGCTCATCTTTAGCTTCCATAAGACTTTTCTAGCCCTACCATTTCATCTCGTAGGCCAAATTCTTTGATGAGTGAATATGAATGAAAGGTCCATCTGTACTGTTCATATCCTGAGGGCGTCTTCTCCCTGTCCTCATCTCTGTCCCTTGCTCTTTCTAGGAGTCTGGATGCCCCAGTAGAAGTAAGTGTAGGGACTTCCCTGGCGGTCCAGTGGCTGAGACTTTGTGCTCCCAATGCAGGGGGCATGAGTTCCATCCCTGGCCATGAAGCTGAGATCTCACATGCCATGCAGCATAGCCAAAAACCTTAAAAAAATAAAAAGTAAGTCTAACCTGCTGAATGGCATGTAAGTTATGAATGCTGCTGTAATGAGAGATTCGTTAATAACCAGTGTCCTGGCCTCCCTAAACAGAAGGCTCTCCTACTAATTAGTCCATTTGTCGTGATTGGCCTTCACCTGTCCAACACATACTAGATGGTGGTGGTGATATGTGGAACTCTTATTATGACCTTTTCAGAAGATCCATGTAGGGCATTCCAATTTAGGTCCTGACATTATAGGAATGGGCGGTGGCTTTTAATCATCTGGATTTTTTCTTCTCCTCTTCTGGCTGTAGGTCTGCAGAGACAGCAGTCCATCCACTCTGCAAATGTAGAAGATACGCCTCCTAGTTACCAGACCCTCAGGACTTAGAAATCAGAGGGATCCAGGTTGTTGCTTGTGTTGAAAATAGATTCTTCCCTCATAAGTTTGCTTTGTGTCCCAATATAGTAAGATAGGAAATTATTCATCTTCTTGGTTATTTGTTCATCAAACACTAATTGAGCTACTATGTGGTGGACATTGAATGGAAGACTCCTTAGTTTAGCAGATTTCATAGCTCAGTACTGTGACCTAAATCATACCCAGGTGGCCAATGCAAGAGACTCAAGAGGTACAGGTTCGATCCCTGGGTTGGGAAGATCCCCTGGAGGAAGGCATGGCAACCCATTCCAGTATTCTTGCCTGGACAATCCCACGGACAGAGGAGCCTGGTGTGCTACTATCCATAGGGTTGCAAAGACTCGGACATGACTGAAGTGACTTAGTACGCATGAGCTAAATCATATACCACCCTCCCTACAAGTTCCTATGTTGAAGACCTAACCCCTAATAGGACTGTATCTGAGAGTTACAGACTGTATCTCCAACAGTCCTTAGGAAGCAGAGAGTCCTTAGGAAGCAGTTAAGGTTAAAGGAGGTCATATGGGTGGGGCCCTAATCCAAGAGGACTCTCTCTGACTCTCCACCCTGGGAGGACGTGGCAGAAGGCAGCCGTCTGCAAGCCAAGAAGAGAGCCCTCATCAGAACCCAGCTGTGCTGGCCCCCTGATCTTGGACTTCCAGCCTCTAGAACTGTGAGAAAATAAACTCCTATTGTTTAACTCAACCCCGTCTATGGACTTTTGTTTGCCCAGGCTAAGATACTGAGCTTATTAACTCCATGCTTTTTTCACAATAGTCACAATTATTTTTCTCTTTTTTTTACCTTGAGATTAGAAGCAGGAGAGATGGTTTTTAGCTAAGTGATGTTTCGGGGTTAGTTTGCCAACATTGTGGAGGTTCTGGGGTCTGGGGCTGTGGGTCTGCCTGTGGCCCCTGGCAGTTAAAATGACCAACCATATGTGAGATGCATGGCATTTGGTGGTGCTCTCATAGGCTGTGATTGTCGTTCCTCCCATGGCTGAGAGCTCCTGTCTGTAAAATAAAAAAAAGTTTTTCCTTCCTCTTAACAAGTAAACAGCAAACATCACCACCACACACAAACCTAAGTTCTGTGTGCATCTTTCAAGGGCTTCTTGAACCTGGATTCTGGCTGCACTGATGAGCTCTCAGAGGCTACAAGATACAAGTGTCATTTCCTGAGCAGCTTTGGGGGATTTCTTGTTCCTTTTTCAAGGATTTGTCCCTCCCTTCATTCCTTTTCCTTTTTTCTCCTCTCCCTTGTAGTGGGTAATAATAAAATTTTGTTTTGTTGTCTGCTGTTGCTTTCATAAGAGCAGGGTGGAATACACTAGGAGATCCCCAACCACGCCTTCTTAGGGGCTGGTAGGGTGTGTCTGGGGCTTGAACCAGCAGGTGCAACCCTGGAACCAGCTGGTCTGTGGCGAGCCTCCCTCGCCTCCCCTCCCCCCAGTCCACTGTGGCTTTGTGACATAAACACCCACCAGAGTGTTGGGGATGCAGCCGCTGAGGATTTGCCAGTTGTGAGCTGGAGCTATATGAAAAAAATCAACACCAAGTGGTATAATCTCTTCTGTCCTGCAGCAGCCCCCAAAGGATTAAGCACTTGAAACTGGTGAATGAAAAGGGCTTAAAATTATGCAGTGTTTTGTGTGGGTTTCCCCCCTTCTCCCCCCCACCCCTCTTCTCTTCTCCCCTTCCCCCCTCCCCCCACCACCGACCCCTCTCCCCTCCTCCCCCCTCTCTCCTCTCCCCTTCTCCACTCTCCCCTCCTCGTCCCCCCTTCTCCCCTCCCTCCTCCTCTTTGCCTTCCTGCCAGTGCTGTGGCCACAAAGAGGGAAAGCCTCAACTGAACCAGATGTGAAGAGTGGAAGAGAGTGTATGCAGGTGGTATGATCGTTTTTTTACTGTCCTGTTGTTTCAGATTTATTTATTCTCTTCCTAGCCAGGTGGCCCCAAATTTCACAACTCCCTCCGCTTTCCCCCTGGCCCGCCTTGCCCTGTGAAGTGCTACCAGCAGAAACAAGCTCTTCACCATCTGCCCAGCTTACAGTTTTATTTGCCCACGATGAATAACTCTTCCCAGGGTGATTTATATGCCCCCTCTGATGATGTTCACTTTCCGGAGATGGGAAGTCGATGCTCAGAGATTTATGATCTTGGGAAAACAATGTTATGGAAGAAACGAGGAAAGTCTTTTCTCACATCCACTTCAGGCTCTGCCTGAATTAATCGATGAGTTCTTGGATCCCTTTTGCGACGTGAATTGAGTTTTGTAGATGGATTATGGGGCCATGTGGCACAGGGACTGCCTCTGTGCTGTATTGTAATTCTAAGTTCTAAATTTTTTGGTAATGATGAAAGATGAGCAGCTCACCAGAACAGAGACAATGTGTGTGTATGTGAATGAAATTGTCTAAGTCCTGATAGTGATTTCTCTCTCTGTGGATATAGGACGCAAACGACCGCCGCTCTGACCCTTGATCCTACTTTACCAGCAGCTGTTTGGCTGCCCATCCTGTTCCCAAAGCTCTCCTTGTCCCTGCAGATATTAGAGCAGCAGGGGTCAAGCAGGGGGGCTTTGTGAGGTGACGGGTGCAGTCAGGTGTCACGCGACACCTGGCCACCACCATCTTCCTTCTCCTCTGAGAACAGTTCGAGCTCATCGCTTAAAACCCTGACCCCGCTTCTCTGCCGTTCTCCATCTGCAGCTGGCTCACTAGACATTGGACTGTCCTATGTCACATGCGGCTCTCTTTATTGGCTGCAGCAATCCCAGCAAGTGACCTCATCCCTAATAAGTATACGAAGAGGGGCAGACACACAGCCATTTGGAGGAAAAATAAACCATAACTTTGTTGGAAATGAAGTTAAACCTGAGTGAGAACACTGTATCAATTGTTAAAGCCCTAGAACTGTCCTTCCGACTGCCCCCAAATCGCTGTTTTCCTCGATCTTATCAGAATTGCTTTTCTTGAAAGAGAATAAGCAATGTATAAAACTTGATTGCCTTTAGGTAATGCTGCAAGGCATCAGATCTTACAGCGGAGGTATAGTATTTAATCCAAATTCTGAGTTTGAAAGCGTTTTGTGGGTCATTCTGGAAATGGACCCAACCATGAATTTTCTTTTTTGGAAAACGTGTTTCGGACCCCAGAATACCTTCTTTTCACTGGCTTGTGTACTAAAATGCAGGGCCAGCTTGTAGTTTTGTTTTAAAAAATTATATAACTGGGGGAGAAACAACCCGTTTGGGGAACATGAGGTTTCCTTATAGTGACTGAAACCAGTTTCCTGTACTGAAGTGAGAAAAGAAATGCAAGCAAGAGAAAGGGACTGCTCTTAGGTTTACCTGCCTTTTTATTTCATTGTGGTGCATTTATAGCACTAAAAACTTGATTGAGAATGAAATCTTACATAGCAATTCCCAGAATGAGAAAACACCCACCCATGTCAGCTGCTGTTTTGTGAAATCAGTGGGTCTTCACCAGAAGAGGGGAGAAGTGAGGTTAGACGTCACAATAGCTTCTTCCTGAGCCTTAACAGGACCCCTTTATAAGGCAACAGCGTGCCCATCTCCCAGAAGCAGGCTCTTTGTTTATATGTTTTTTTAGAACACAGATTCCTGGAAAAAACAGTTGGTAGAATGTAAGCCAAAACAGTAACTGAGAAGGGGAGGTCCTCTCTTTGATAGTCTGGCTGTTGAGATGAATGAAAAGTGTTTCAAAGCTGCAGGAGTATTTTGGAGAGGTGAGGTTAGAGGTGTGCATGCCTAGATCATAGGAACGAAGCCGGTACTTTGTCTGGTCTAGGGTTGATGTCAGGTTGAGCCATCCCTTGGTGTGGAGAGCCGGGTGTGAGCCTGATGTGTCTTTAGGGTCCCCTCTGTGGAGGCTGACAGAGTTGATTGGACCCCATTTTATTTACTGTTTTTGAGAACATGGGTGTGTAAATGATCATTGGTAATGATCACAGTAATTTCCTGATGGAAATGTCATGAGAACCAGTTGAGACTGTGCCTTGTCAGTGTTCGGCTCTGTGCCTCACACATAGTAGGTACTCACTAGTCTAAGTCCTTGTTCAGATTGTCTTTGACCTGCCTCTCTCATCCTTGGCTTTAGATACAAGTTGAGAAACCCCTCTGAGCATTTGTCGTTAAGCGAGTTTGAGTTCCTCACACGAGATTCATTTCTCCTATGTCGTTTTCCTAAAGAATAGTCTGGGTGTAAATGGTGATACATGTATCTATTTATATGGTGACCCTGGTTTACAAAGGTCCTCCACTTATTCAAATATGTCTTGTCCAGCTGATTGAAAAAATTATGAAGGCACTTCTGTTGCAAGGCAGGCATCTTGCCAGGCTCCTCTCTGAGGAAGTCCTAAAACCACCCATCCAGCTACAGAATGGGCCCAGCTCCCTGGGCATCTGGAAGGTGATCTGACTTTCACACCCCAGCCTTGCTCAGCAGAGGAAGTCTGGAGTGTAGAGAAATAAAGGAAATATTACGTAGACTGGATTAGTTTTGTATTGCTGCTGTAACACATGGCCACGAACTTAACAGCTTGTAAAGCACAAATATATCATCTTAGAGTCCTGTAGGTTAGAAGTCTTACACAGGTGTTGGTGGACTAAAATCCAGGTGTCAGCAGGATGGCACTCCTTTCTGGAGGGAGTCTCTAGGGGAGAATCTGTTCCCTCGGCTTTGCCAGTTTCTAGAGGCCACCTGCATTCCTTGGCTTGGGACCTCTTTCTCCCATCTTTTTTACAAATGATTCTTATCTTGGGCTGCACAGATTTTTCTGTTTGTGGCGAGCGGGGGCTCCTTTCTAGCTGTGGTGCGTGGTCTCCGTAGTTGTGACTCTCGGGTTTTGCTGCCCAGTGGCATGTGGAATCGTCCTAGACCAGAGATGGAACCCATTTTCCCGGTATTGGCAGGTGGATGCTTATCCACTGTACTCCCAGGGAAGTCCCCCTTCCTGTCTTCAGGGCCAGGGACCTTACATCTCTTTGACTCTGCTTCCGTACTCCTCTCTCTCTCTCCCACTTTTAAGGATCCTTGTGGTTACATTGGACCCACCCAGATAACATAGGACAATCTCCCTACTTTAAGATCAGCTGATGAGCACTGTTTAATTCTCCACTGCCATGTAACCTAACACAGTTGAGTCCTAATTATTAGAATTGAACGTCTTTGGGCCATTATTCAGTCTACACAGCAGGCAAGTTGGTTGGCAGTCACCAAATACATTAGACAAACCAAGGAAATAAAACTGGGATCGACATCTGGCTTGAAATAGAGCCAGTGGTTAAATCGCTCCCTTTAAGGAAAGCAGTCAGCTCTGCTGGATGCATTATCAGGAGAAAAGTGACTGGCTTTGCCTTTTGTACACAGTGAAGCTTTTCCAAAGTGGCTCTTCCCAGCCCGTCCTTGCTCCCCTCCCCCGACTCCCACTGCTCCCAGGAGCCTCAGAATTAAGCCAGATGTGACCCGTGAGGTCATCTCTGACAGTTCACACAGTTCAGAGCCTGCCAGTGAGAGGAGGAGGAGGACTTGAAAAATTACTGTGAAACAACATAATTGTTCCCTAAATATAGCATAGAATTTGTAGGAAGTTGGAAATGCCCACTATTTCTTCCTTCCAAAGTGACCACCTACAAGGAGCTGCTGTCTCTTTTCTAGGGAGTCCGTTTGCAGAGCAAACATCCATACTTTAAACAGTTTTTATAGCAGTGGAATCACACGATAGATAACGTGGCTCTTTCGTTTTTAATTTAACAATGGACCATAGGTATATTGTTTGCATCCCTTTTAACAGCCACAAAGCATTCAAGTCTGTGTCTCATAATTCATGGAATCACATGCCATAATTTATCAATATTTAACCACTAATTTATTTAATCAGACTCCACGAGAGACTTTGAGATTGTCCAGTTTCCTTTACAAGTAGTGCTTGACACATATTTGGCACACTAATGCACAGATGGCTTATATAGGGAAACTGTCTAGTAGTGGAATTTAAGTGGAATTCAGCCAGCATATGTGGGAATTGAAGATTTTGCAAAGTGTTACCAAATTGCCCTCCAAGACTCAGCCAAATTTATACTCTTGGCAATGTGTGAGAGCTGCTATTTTCCTGTTCTTTTGCCATTAGGAATGAGTAACAAGGTCTTATTTTCTTACCAGTGCTTTTTAAGAAGAAAAATGGTTTCTTGTTTAATGTCTGTTTTTATAATTATGAATGAAGTTAAGAATATGCTTTGCATATTTGTTAGTGCTTTGTGTTTCTCTTGCTTTTAATGTTTTAGTCGCAGCCTTTGTATTTTTTTTTTTTCAGTTCAGTTGGACTTCCTAATCAGTGTTCTATAAGAATCCTTTTTATTTTAAGCCAGTCAGTCCTTCATTTTGTGGGGAAAATATTTTGTCCTCCTTTTGGGTGTACTTTGAGTGCTAAGACATGAGGACCACAGTCATCATTACAGTAGCCAGCATACAGTTTTACCCCGTGGAGGAGCCCTTCCTTGAGTCAGTTTGAGAGTCAGATTGCCTTTACAGCCTCTCATAACCCAGTGCTCATTTGAGAAGACTTCTGTGTGTTGCTGTCTAGGGTCGCCCACTGGAATGAGCTGCCCTGTTGCTGTGCTGGTGGTGGCGGTTTTAGAGGGACGTTTGACATTGTGGGAATGTACTTGAGCTGCTATGTATACCCATCCTTCCTGGAAACATCATCTGCAAGAATCGAGCATCCTGCCATGAGAGCATTGGTCCTCCTGCCCATGGACCTTCTCCCCGGGCCCCCGTCTTACTCGGAGGCAGAAGTCAAAATGCGTAGCCATCATTCTGCAAGTGGTCCTGGCTTTGACCCTCCATCCCCATCCACGGTTGATTGTTGCTGGTTTTAAGGCAGTTGTTTTAAGGGTCTTTTTTCAAAAATGTATTTATTTGTCTGTACCAGATCTTCATTGCAGCCCTCTGGATCTTTAGCTGCTGCGTTTGGAACTCTTACTTGCAGTATGTGGGATCTAGTTCCCTTACCAGAGATCGAACCCTGACCCCTTGCATTGGAAGCACAGGGTGTTAGTCACTTGGACCACCAAAGTCCCTTAAGACAGTTTTATGCAGGATACTTATTAAGTTGAAAAAAAAAAAACAAAAACGTAGTTTATTTCTCAGAAAATGAAGCACATGTCAGAAGTTAAACTTTTTTTTTTTTTTTTTTAGTTTTAAAGACATTGGATGATAGCATGGTAAACTATTCAGTTAAATATCAATTTCAAATAAGGTATCATCTACCACAGGGTATTTTTAAACTCGCATGAGGGATGTGTTTCATGGTCATGCTTTATGAAAGGGATGAAGATTTATCATCCAGGAATAGAGCATTTATCAAACGTCTACCCAAGTGACGGGAAGCCTAGCTTTGAGAGTCTTTGCAGGGCTGTGTTGTGCTGGAGAAATGGAAATTCTGTGCCTCAGAATGGTCTTTAAAAAAAGAAACAATTAGTGTTTAAAAGAGTGTGGGTCCTACCAGAGACATTCATACCTTAAAATTCACTGTGGTCTTTTTGTGCTAAAATGTCATCCAGTTTTTAAAAAATTGTATTTTATTGAAGTATAGTTGATTTACAGTGTGTTAACCCCTGCTATACAGCAAAGTGATTCAGTTACACTTATATGTGTTATTTCTCATATTCTTTCCGTTATGGTTTATCACAGGGTATTGAATATAGTTCCCTGTGCTGTGCAGAAAGACCTTGTTTACCCTTCCTGTATAGACTAGTTTGCATCTGCTAACCCCACACTCCCGATCCTTCCTACTCCCCCTCCCCTTTGGCAACCACGAGTCTGTTCTTGTGTCTTGTGAGTCTATTTCACAGATACATTCATTTGTGTCATATTTTAAGTTCCGCATGTAAGTGATATCATACGGTATTTTGTCTTTCTCTGCCTGATTTACTTGATAATCTCCAGGTCCCTCCATGTTGCTGCAAATGGCATTATTTCGTTCTTTTCTGTGGCTGAATAACATTCCATTCTATATAATGCACAGCCTCTTCTGTGTCCATCTTCTGGACAGAGGTGGTTTCCGTGTCTTGGCTGTTGTCAGTAGTGCTTCTGTGGGCTTTGGGGTACATGTGTCTTTTTGGAATGTGGTTTCTGATCGTGCATAGCTCTCACCACGCAGTTTTCTCATTCCTCTGGGATGGTTACAACTGTCTCACATGTTTCCCCTTGACGTTTTCATTGAATGAAGCATTTGAAGGTGGGGCAAGGGCAGAGTATGATACTGTGATGGTTTTTAAAGTAGAAGACATAGTAAGCCTCATTGGGATTTATGGCAGTGGAATAATCTGAAAAAATGAATTGTTGCAGTTACCCTCTTAGATTCCTAGTATCAATTCCCATTCAGATAAAAATAACAGGGAAACCTTCTTTAATAATATCTGCTATCACAGTGGCTAGAAAAAAAGTCGTACAAAATGCAAATTAAAAAGCAGAGAAAATGCCAGCTGTTTGAGCCAAAGTGTATTGAGTGGGATTTAGAGATTGGAGCATCACTGGAGGCTTATTGGTGCTTCCTCACCGTAGACTTAAGAGCTGTGGTGGTTTGTTTCTGGTTTATTCTTTTTCTTCCCCTCCGCTACAAAGCCCTAGATAGAGCCTATTTTCTCCCAGATGCTTTTCCCTAAGTTTGTTAGTTTTTATAGAAATCAGGACATGATAGACGTACACCGGGGACTTTTTAAAAAATAGGTGGATTTTATTTATTTTTATTTGGCCTCGCTATGCAGCATGTGGGATCCTAGTTCCCCAAGCGGGGATCAAACCTGTGTGCCGTGCACTGGAAGCGCAGAGTCTCAACCCCTGGACCTCCAGGGAAGTCCCCTAGAGACTTCTGAGAGAAGTCAAGAGTCTAAAATTGCCCAAGGTTCAGATTGTTTCTAAAATTTCTAGCTCCCCCGCAAATGGTGTCCCTGGTGGCCTGCACAGAGTGTTATCTTCAGAACAGTTTAATGGGCTTTGCCTTTCCCATTATTCATGATGCAATCCCATTTTACCTGCAGAGAACAAAAAATGCCTCTTGCTTCTAATGACTCAGAAGCAAGTCAAAGCTGTTGTGTAGTTTGTGGGAGCACCAGTTATCTCCTTTGGCTTATCATCCCCTCCCCAGATTTTCACTGCGTGTGCTGTGTGCTCAGTCACTCAGTCATGTCTGACTCTCTGTGACCCCAGGGACTGTAGCCCACCAGGCTCCTCTGTCCATGGGCTTTCCCAGGCAAGAATATTGGAGTGGGTTGCCATTTCCTCCTCCACGGAATCTTCCCAACCCAGGGATTGAACCCAGTCTCCTCCATTGCAGGCAAATTCTTTACCCACTGAGCCACCTGGGAAATTTTCCCTGGAGAGAATCAATTGGGAATTTTCAAGTGAGAGACACAAATGATGAAATTGGACAGATACAATCCTGAGTCAGAATTAAATGAACACCTGCTGTAGCCACTGATGCTCTTCCAGTCCAAGCTGATAACTTTCTCATCCAGCTTTTGGGTCCTTGAGAAAAATTTCCAGGACCTGGTCTAATGTTGAGAAATATAGTTTCCTTCTTCAACTTGTGCCTACCTGAGATTTGAGGGAAAGTTGTCCATTTGTCCATGGTTGGATCCTGTGTCCACACTGAGCTCTCAGGATTAAGTCTGGAAAGGCATTAGAGGCCATGACACACTTCTTGCCACCGACTTTCCTGGGGCCAGCCCTCCAACACGCCTGCTGCTTGTCTGGGCTGGTCCTTGGAGTCCCCGTGTCCTGTTGTCATAGGAGCAGTGCTTTCCTCAGGTGCTAATGTGTGTCCAAATCACAGGGGAGCTCGGTAACCCTCAGGCTCTGCAGCGGGTGGGGCGGAAGCAGGGAGTGTTAGGGGGTATAGACTTTCAGTTTCACAAGATAAAAAAGTTCCAGAAATTTTGCCCAATAACATGAATAGAATTGATACTACTGAACTGTACTCTTAACAACAGTTAAGATGTCAAACAAGTAGTCAGATGTAAAGTGATCTGTCATCTAAGGCTTGTACATCGCATCGTATATAAATTCTGCTTCGATTCAAAAATAGCATCAAAACGCAAACAGAACACAGGTCTGGGTGCCTGTCCCCAGAGTTCCCGGTTCTGAAAGTCGGGATAGGACCCAGACTTTGCATTTCTTTCTTTTTTTCTTCTATTAAGCATTTGGGGGGGGGGTGGCTGTGCTGGGTCTGCTTTGCTACATGTGGGCTTTCTCATTGCAGCAAGCAGGGGCCACTCCCTAGTTGCAGTGTGTGGGCTTCTCATTGCAAAGCACAGACTCTAGGAACTCAGGCGTCGGGAGCTGTGGCGCACAACTTACCTAGTTGCCCCGAGGCATGTGGGATCTCCCCGAACCAGGGATTGAACCTGTGTGCCGTGGACCAGCAGGTGGATTCTTAACTATTGGCCCACCAGGGAAGTCCCAGACCTGGCATTTCCATCAAGTTCCTGGTGATGCTGGGGCTGCAGGTTGGAGACAGTGTGTTAGGCGGGCCAGATCCCGAGCTGCCCCCGATCCATCCTGCACCCTCTCCTGGCTTTGTCTTTTTTTCCTCATCCCTATCTTAGAGGCTGAGCCCATGGCTGTGCATAATTTGTAGAAAAAGCCAGGTGGTCCAGCAGTTAGCAGCATCCAGGGTAGAGTCTGAACCAACCACTCTGGGGGCCACCATCGACTTGAGTCTCCTGTGTTCACTTTCTGAATAGAGGCGCTTACCCTCGGCCAAATCAGAAGAAATCCGTCATACAGCACAGAGTGTAAATCAATAACAACTACGGATATAGAAAGTCAGAATTCTCTCCTCGATGTGCATCTGTGGTTATGACAGAAGCAAATCATAGAGGGTAGTACTCCTTGAAGTTTGTAGTTACAGAATCATTTTCAGTCGCCCCACCCCCCACCCCCACCCCACGCCATACATCATTCCATCGCCTTTTCGTTTTGGCGGTGAAGGCCTTTGTCAAAAAAATTGTTCTTCTGTGTTTCAGTCGGCATTTTAGATTTTTTAAACGATCTGTTCTCACTGAGCTTTTTGTTGTGAAAAACGTTACGAAAAGACAGGCACGGTGGTAGCCTGTGAATGACCCTGGGGAGGCTTCCATGTGGGGTTTTAGAGGAGAGAGGGAATCCTTTGGCCCCGGGATCATCAGAGCCTTCGTCAGGACGTGCGTGCTCTTGCCGCAGAGAAATAACAAATGGTGGCCCCCCGGAAATGAGTTGCAAGGACGTGCACAGTGTAAAACCTGCTGCAGTGATGAATATGTTTTCTTTGCACACTGACCAGTAGAGTTGGAGAAGGCAATGGCACCCCACTCTGATACTCTTGCTGGGAAAATCCCATGGACAGAGGAGCCTGGTGGGCTGCTGTCCGTGGGGTCACTATGAGTCGGATACAACTGAGCGACTTCACTTTCACTTTTCACTCTCATACATTGGAGAAGGAAATGGCAACCCACTCCAGTGTTCTTGCCTGGAGAATCCCAGGGACGGGGGAGCCTGGTGGGCTGCCGTCTGTGGGGTCGCACAGGGTCCGACACGACTGAAGCGACTTAGCAGCAGCAGCAGTAGGGTAGCCACCAGTCACCTGTGGCTGCCAAGTACTTAGAGTGAGGCTGGTTAAAGTTTGTTTCATTTTAATTAATTCCCGTATCTACTTAGTGCTGGTGGCTGCCACGTCAAGCAGGGCAAGTCTAGGCTGGAGGAAGGTCAGGTGAGCAGCAGGAGGGGATGTGAGAAAGGGGGTCTGGGGGAGGAAGGCCCCAAATGCTGGGCTGAGTGAGTAGATCATTGCCTCTGGGCAGTGGGATGGCCTTGAAGACTTGAAACAGAGAAGCAGGTGTTCAGGGAAGAACCTTCCAGTGGTGCCAGACGAGTGTGAGAGGAGGGCTCTGGAGCAGATGAGACTCTGGGAAGAGCTGGGTTTCTGTGAGATGTGCCCAAGGCCCAGGGTGTGATGGCAGAGGTGGGGGAGGCAGGGGGGATGTTGGGGTACTGGGTGCTGAGGAGGTGTCCGTGAGCCTGCAGGCTCAGCCTGGGTGACAAGGAGGATGGTGAGTGAAGCAGGAAAGGTGGGGTGCTGTGGGGGGCCCTTGAGCTGCGTGTGGGTCTGAGAGGGGAGAAAAAATGCTAATGGCTCTTCCCCAGTTGAGTGATGCCATGTCTGAGTTCTCAAGTGCTCCTCTGCGGTGCCTGGTTGACTAAAATGATGCCGCCTGCTGGCACTGGGACCAGAGTGGCTGCTGTTCCACCTGCTCCCTCCAGGGCCTGCTGCTTCCTTCCTTCTGAACTGCCTGCCACCACCTTACTGCCCCCTACGGCTCCGGCAAGAGCTCCTGTTGACCCCACAGCTGGGAACGCAGACCAGCCACTGTCCACGCAGGTCCAGGGGAGCCCGGCGGTGTCCTGGACCGTCTGCCCCTCTCCTGTGCCTCCCACGGAGCCTGCCATGTCTGTCCGGATAAGAGAGGGGCCGGGGCATCCTCCGGCACCCCCCCTGCACCCCATGCTCCCTCACGCTGGGCCGTGGCTGCAGGAAGCTTCTAGAGTGGTTCTCAGTGCCCATCGGCCCTGTGACAGTCACACTGTTGCTTAAAGAGGCTGTTTTTCTGGGCTTGGGGTGTGTTCTTCAGCCTCTCAGAGATCTTCAGTGGTTGCTCACTTCCAAAGGGGCAAGCCAGGTGTGTATTTATTCCTTCAAAGGGTATGTCCGCATCAGTATGTACGTCCTCTCCTTGCTGATAGACAGTGGTGAATAAGACACAGCCCGGTTCCCTAGAGCAGACCTTCTCTGTGAGGAGATGTGACCCATCAGTATGGGATAGGATCCATGCTGGGAAAAGCAGCAGAGCCAGGGGGCGGTGGAGAGGACCGTGAGGAGGTCACTCAGATCAGGGAACTCTTGAGTAGAGACCTCAGAGGAGGGAGGGAGGGAGTCAGGCAGGAATCCAGGGGGCGGGGCCGGGGGAGGTTGGTAACAGCAGGTGCAAAGGCCCTGAGGTCGGCATGCACTTCACAAGCGCAAGGAGCAGGAAGTGGATGCTGGGGCCTGAGGAGGGTGGGGAGGGCCGTGCTGGGAAGGAAGGTGAGAGAACCAGTGGGGCCTCATGGGCTTCAGTGAGGATTTTGATGCGGAAGGAAGTGGGCAGGGTTTTGAGGGCTGGAGTCAGAGGATCTGCCGTATGACTGAAGATGCTTTCTGGTTGCCGAGAGGAGACGAGACCGTCAGGGCGGGGGTGCAGTAAGTGAGTGAGGGTTGACGGTGGCCTGTGGCAGGGCCTGGAGGCTGTAAGAGCAGCCAGAGCTAGATGCAGCTTGTAGGGTTTGCTGGGGCGAGCGGCGTGGGGCGAACATGAGTAAGAGTGGTCTCGGGGCTGCTGCAGAGGCTCTCGGCTGAGTGCCTGGGGAAACAAAGCCGCTGTGTTCTGAGACACAGGGGGCATGGTTTGGAGGTGTGAGCTGAAAGGTGTGTTTTGGACGTAATACCCTGAGGTGCCTATTCGTGTGCTTATCCTCTATTGCTGCTGTAACAAAATGGCACAGACTCGTGGGTTTAACACAACGTAAACTGCTCACCTTACGGTTCCATAGATCAGAAGTCCTAGACAGGTCTCCCGGAGCTAAAATCAAGGATTTTTTCTGGAAGTTGTAGGGGAAACTCAGTTTCTTTCTTCTTTCTTTCTTAGGCCATATCGCTTGCAGGATCTTAGTTCCCCAGTCGAGGCCTGAATGTGGGCCCTGGCGGTGAGAGCACTGAGTCCTGACCACTGGAAAGTGACAGTGTTAGTCACTCCATCATGTCCGACTCTTTGTGACCCCATGGACTGTAGTCCGCCAGGCTCCTATGTCCATGGGATTCTCCAGGACAGTCCACTGGGGTGGATTGCTGTGTCCTCCTCCAGGAGATCTTCCCGACCCAGGGATCAAACCTGGGTCTCCTGAACAGCGGGCAGATTCTTTACCATCTGAGCCACCAGGGAAGCCACACCCTCACCACTGGACCAGTGGGGAATTCCAGCTGTGAGAGGCTGCCTGTTTTCTTTGGCTCATGGCCCCACTCCCCTGTCTTCAGAGCCAGCAGTGCTGTGTCTCTCTGACCAGTTTTTCTGGGGACACCTCCTTCTGACCACAGCCAGTTGAAAGAGTCTTGCATTTTAGGGATAATATGATTCTGTTGGATCCACTTGGATATCCCAGGACCATCACCCTGATTCCAGGCTTTCATCACATTTGTAAAGCCTCCTTCTCATGTGAAGTACCATGTTCACAGGTTCCAGGGTGAGAACTTGGACGTGTCTGGAAGTCCATGGTTCTGCCTAATTGCTCAGGCGGGTATGGACAGGCAGGCGGATACACAAGGCTGGAGGTCAGGGGAGAAGGCTGATCTGAGATGTACGTTTAGAAGCCACCAGTGTCCAAGTGGTTTTGAAGCCAGTCAGTCCCATGGGCTCTCCCGTTCTAGGTGTGAGATCAGAGCCGTGGATCATCTGGGCTCAGCCAGCCCTCCCTAACTGTTGTGTCACTCCCGCTGGAAGGGCCCCTCCTTTCTCTGCTGTCCTAAGCACTGCTTCTTGGTGAGACTCGGCCCAGAGTCTGGCAGCACACAGGTCACCTTTTTCCTGGCCTTGTCTGACTTTGCATCACGTGTCTTTTATTTTTTTAATTGTCATTTTAAAATGACACCTTTATTGAGATCATTCGCAGTCCATGTCAGTCCACCCATTTTGAGTGTGTTTCAGGATGCTCCCAGCACCGCGGTCAGCTTTAGGATATTGTCATCGCCTCATAAAGGATCTTAGCTCTCAGCTGTTGCCTCAGATACCGCCAGCCCCCACCAACCACTAATCTACTTCCTGTCCAAGTAGACTGATCCGTTCTGGGCATCTCACATGAGCGAGATTGTAGCATTGGTACTCTGCTGTGATTGGCTGGCCTTTTCAATTTAAATCTGGATTTTGTCTGTGCATGCTCTACTTTTCCTGATTTTTCTTTAGTTTTCTTCATTCAGTGCTTACAAGGTTGTTGTCTTTGTTTGTTTAACTGAGCACCCATTATAAAACCAGCCTTTGTGTTGAGATTCTAGAATTGGAAACCCAAGGTATACAGTTTCCTGTCATCACGGAGCTCTGAGTTTGGTGAGCTGGCAGCCTCACTCTCGCCTCCTGAGCTCCCAGCTGACTTTGCTGATGGATCAGGACCTTCATCCTCCTGCATCCTGGAGGAGGCTTTGAATTCACATTGACCCAGAGCCCTAAGCAGCCAGCCCGAATCAGCAATATTCCTTGTACCAAAAGAGTTCTGGCAGTCCTGCTCTGACAGGAAAGCAGATAGATGTGCTGTGTTGCATAAATATAAAAGGGACTTCTTGGGTGGTCCAGTGGTTAAGACTCCACACTCCCAATGCAGGGGACGTGAGTTCGAGCCCTGGTGAGGGAACTAAGATCCCACATGCCCCGAGGCACGGCCAAGAGATAAATAAACTTTCTGATAACAAACTATTAATACATATCATCTTTTTTTAAAAAAAAGCACACTTAGGAGTCGAGTCTCCCATGGTACTTAGAAATTACGGTGCTCATAAGTATTTAAAAAAGTGCAATTGGGTAAGTGCCAAATTGGGCATGGACAGGGTGCTCATGGATTCCTGATTAGGATAGAGGCATTGACTCCACCCCCATGAGGCGCAGCTGAACCAAGCTCTAAAATGATGAGTTGAAACTTACCACTCCCACCCAGGGCTGGAGGAAGAATGGTCTCCCGCAGACCCCCACTTGTAGGATGCAGGGGCCGTACGTTGAGCATCCTTCTGCCTTCAGTACTTCAGGTGATGCTGTGCTGATCATGAGCATTTGAGGAGACTGGTGTGGTGGTAACTCATTCAAGTCTGGTACCTGCTTATCCTTCAACCCTCCCTAAGTGTGGGAGGTCTTTTATGTCTTAAACCACCACTTTGTCTTTCACCATAGTCCAGAAAGGCTAGGATGGACCTCAGGGAGTTTCTTCCCCACCTTTTCTGGGTAGCGTTGGACAGCAGCTGCCCACTCCCGTCACTCCCCAGACCACAGCTGGATGCCTGGGGCCCGGGATGGCCTTCGCGCTCCGATTCTCTCTCCTGGCTGCCTTGCTGTTTGTCCCGTGCGACACCCGGATCTGCTCGTGATCCTAGGCCGAGATTTGCGAGGGGGATTTCTATGAATCCCTTCCTGCTTCAGCCCCAGGTCTGGGAACTGATGCTGCCTCTAGTGTTCAGGGCCACAGACTGTCCAGGGGGCCTGGATCTTTGTGGCCCCAGAGCCCTCAGTGTCCTTGGCTGGGGAGGGCCTGGGACAGAGTGTGGGCGGCATCCCGCAGCTTCCAGAAGGGTACTGCCAAGATGGGCACGAGCCCAAGTTGGGGTGGCGGGCATGTCAGCTGCGGCTTCCAGGTCCCCGCACCCAGGGGTCCCCACGTCCCCGGCGAGGGTGCCTCAGCCTTAGGAGAGCAGTGGGCTTTTGCTCAGTGTTCCCTCTGCAGCCATGCCCCGTCTTCCCTGGCCTCTCAGCGGCGTCCCCCTCCCCGGGGCTGGGTGGTTCCATCTCCATCTCACAGGTGAGGAGACGGCCTGCCAGGTGGAGGGCGGCAGATTCAGGATTTATGCCCAGGGCCGTGTCTGCAGCCACCGCTCAGAGTTCCACCGGGATGCCTGGCCGCCCGCAGAGCTGCGATGAAATGTCCTCTTTCTTCCCTTCTCGTGACCTTTATCCCATCTTCAGGGGCTTCCTGTGAGTTGGGAAGCGTGACCCGTGCCGCCTGCACCATCCGAGGACCAGGGCGTGGTAGGCACGCCCTCACCCCGCAGAACTTCGTGGAGCCCTCGCCCAGCTGTGAATTCAGGCTGGAAAGGGCCGGACTTTTGCTGACGCAGAAAAGGTCATGAAACACTGGACCCAGCCCTGGCCCTTAGCCTGATGCACTGCGTTTGCACCCTCACCTAACTTCCCGGTGCCCGCATGCCTGGGCTGGGCCCCGCTGATCTGCTTCCCAAGCCTCAACTGCAACACAGTCACCTCCCGCTTCGTTTGCTGCTGCCGCTTCCCCTGCTGCCTTTTCTCCAGGTTTCCGTTGCTCCTTTGCGATTCCTTTAAGATAGTTTCCAAGCAGACATGGGAAAGGGCTTGGCCATGCTCCTCCCCCGAATGCCTCCCTCCGTGTCTTGAAAGGAATGCCTTTACAATCCTCAGGTGTGATGTTACTGACATCGAATGCCTGCCCCGCCTCTCCAGCTCCTTCTCCCCAGCAGCGATCTCCTCTTATCTTCCGGGGTATGTTTGATGTACAATTAACCTTTCTGCAGGTCGGCCCCTTTGCTCAGGAGGAGCATCTGTCCTTCCAGTCTGTGAGAGCCAAGTGTGGGAAGTGTGTGTGTATGTGTGGGTAGCGCCAGAGAGCCATCGTGGCCGCTGGGAGGCAGCAGAGAAGGATTGTGACATCAGCGGCAGCTGGCTCAGCCTCCCCCGGGCGTGGACATGCTTGTACTTGTGCCTGTCCAAGATAGAGCTGACTTTGCCATCGGGTCCTCCCTGACTGTGGCCTCGTCCTACCGACCTCCAAATGGCCAGATAAGGTCCCCCAAGTGCGGGGGTGGCCTCTGAGGCACAGGTGGTTGCCTGAAGCCACCATGGCTCCGAACAGAGGACGGTGCGTGTGAAGAGTCTCTGGCGGCCACCCTGCGTCTGGGCCGAGGGGCATCAGCCGGACCAGACACCATCCGAAGACCTGCGCCTGTCAGCAGCCCTCTGTCATGACTTCTGACCGGAGACAAGCATCCATCCTTCGATCGAGAACCCTCCCACCCAGCCAGGATGGCCTCCTTTTGGGGAATTAGAGACAGGCGCGAGAGAGATTCTTCTGGAGGAGAAACCCCACCCGTGCTGGGCGTGGGGAGAACAGTAGGTCCCCACGGTAGCCACCGCGTGTTGAGAGGACAAACATCACATCCGTGTCTGTCCTCGGGGAGTGATTGTTCCAGGCACGTGGTAGCGAGGGCCGTGCCCTTGATCGTCCCGCGGTACATGGTTCCCACTGGGGCGTGAGGGCAGACGTGACCAGTGGAATTTACTGCACAGCCGGCTGGTTGTGGGGGCCCCAGGCTCTGGCAGTGCTGTTGACTGGAGCCCCAAGTTGGACTGGGACTTTGGATCCCTCTGTGCCAATCCTCGTGACCTCGGGCTGTTAGATGGGGCTTCTTAGGATGCCAGATGGCACTGATGTGTTGATGTGCTCTGAGGATAGAGTAATGGTTGTGACCACTTGCTTCATACA
Source organism: Okapia johnstoni (assembly GCA_024291935.2). Classification (NCBI taxonomy): domain Eukaryota; kingdom Metazoa; phylum Chordata; class Mammalia; order Artiodactyla; family Giraffidae; genus Okapia; species Okapia johnstoni. The sequence continues at coordinate 5,212,619 of CM044323.1, read as the reverse complement.
CTGTAAATACCGAGGTGGGAAAAAAATGACTAGAGATTGAAGAGATGGTAATACCGTTATCAGTAGAACCAAAAAAAAGTTAGTTTGGTTGTTGGTCCCTGGGCACTTGTACCTCTTAGACACTCAGATCCTCTTGCTCTTCTGGAATTCGCCGTGTTCCCTTTATTGTTCCCTTAGTCTGTCTCCGTTTACCCGCCCTCCCAGTCTCTCTGGCCCCCTCAGCTCGATCCGTGTTTCAACTTCACATTCCTGTTTTTTTCTAAAACCTCTCATTTAGGGGAAGACCACCCTCTCTTGACTTGTATCCCGAGCAAAAGCCGACTTGCCCTGGTGGCTGTGATTGCATGTCGTTGCATGTTCTGTGTAGCTGTGACCTTGAGAAGCATGTGGCATATGAGGCCAAGTCATTTCCCAGTTACTCCTCCACCCACTGCCATGATCATGACATTGAGGGCATCTGAGGGTGGTGATGCTTGGGGTCTTCTTACCCACCACCCACCTCTCGGTGGCCCTCAGAATACCAGACAGTGTTCTTGGCATGGCTGGGTCCCCCTTTTCCTGTAAAGACAATATCTGGGCTACATCCAGTTCTTGCATTCAATGCCAAGGTCTTTGGGTTGACTCAGCCCACCCATACCTCCATGCTGAGGTACCAGCACGCAGGGAGAGATGCCAGACTTTTAAAAACGATTGAGCTGCAGCGTGTCCGCTGCTGGAAGAGAAGTTAACGTTCATTCTCTAGCTGGCTTTCTGTCTTGATCAGGTAGACTTCTGGGGAAAGTTGCAGCTCAGTAGAGCTCAGTGGGTTCTGTCGTTCTGTTGAAGACGTAGTCCGGTTAAAAATACCTCTTGTCAGGATGCTTGTTTTCCTGGGAAAGGTTGGCTGCCGGCACCCATCCTGATCCTGCTGGAGGAAACCCTTCAGCCCTGCACCGCTGTATCTCATGGCTTCAAGGGAGCCGCTCCCTGCCCAACAGACTTCTTGGAAGACTGGGTAAGGCACAGGCCTCCCTCTAAGGCCTTGAGGCAAAGGTTCAGCCCTTTGATTTAAGTCACTGGGTTAAAGCGGACATTAGTAGTAGATCCAGCTGCTTGTATTAGCCCCAGGCCTCAGTGCAGACAGCAGGGGAGATCACTGTGAAGAAAGACGGACACTGTCTAAGGAAGGGAAGAGAGAGACAAGGCCCGGGAAGAGGGTGGGTCTGGGAGCATGGCTCGGAGTGAGGCCTCCGATAGGGAGCTGCATGGACTCTGAAGATAAATGTCTGTTTCCTGGTTTGTTTCTTCCCTGGAACTGACTCCAACTGTAATTACATCACACCTGTGTATTGAATAAAAGAGATTGGAATTTCAGTCGTGCTTGGAATTTGCATTTGTATGAAGGAATGAAGATTTGTGTGAAAAGGATGAGACACCAGCCAAGTTCAGTGTCCCTGCGACCCCGGTGACCCCCTTGACAGGACAGCGGGACCCACATAGATCTAACACGAGTTTTGGTGTTGCTTCTGGCTTTGGACCCCAGAGCGGGGATGAGCTCCTCCCTCTCAGATGAGGAGTAGAGATCGGTAATGAGGCAGGGGCGCGTCTGGTGCTCTGGTTCGACCACTTCCCAGCCTGAGAGCCCAGCTCTCTTCCATGACCCTTCAGACTTGGAGAGGCCTGAGGTCAGGCTAGGCAGGACCCGCTCTATAAAATGCCCGCCCTCCCCAATTTGAGTATGAAATGTCTAGGGTGACAGGTATCTTTTTTTTTTTTTAAGATTTTGTTTTGTTTTGTATGTGGACCATTTTTAAAGTCTTTATTGAATTTGTTACAATGCTGCTTCTGTTTTATGTTTTGCTTTTCTTGGCTGCAAGATCTTAGCTCCCCAACCAGGGATCGAATCCTCACCCCCTGCATTGGAAGGTGGAGGCTAAACCACTGGACGGCCAGGAAAGTCCCATAGCAGTAGATGATCTTACAGAGTGTCCGTGGGACCCAGGTTAGGAACCCTTGCCCCGGGGGCCAGGTCACTGCTGAGCCACCAGGGGGCGCCAGCTGCCGGTCGGCCTTTTCCCTCCGCTTTGCTTGTCCTCCCTTTTGCTAGCAGCGCAGGAGTCACTGGCTTGTTGTAGCACCACACACTCTGCGGTGCTCATGTGCTAGAAATCCTGAGTCATAAGTTTTGTTTTTACTAAAAGCTTCATTTTTCCAAAGTCTGCTTTTCTTTACAACATATCCTAATCCATTATATCTTCAAGTTTGCAGACCTTTTTTACTCCCCAGCTGGCTCATTTGCAGAGCTCTCCAGGGGATGGGGCAAGGGAATTTGAAGATACTTCATGATCAGGTCTTAGGAATTTTCTCAGTGTTATAAAGCCATTTTTTTCCTTTCAGTTTTCTTCAGAGGTGGAGAAACACTCTTCAGCCACCTCTGACCCCCTGGGGAGAGGAGCAGATCTCGATGAGTGGGGCTTGGGAATGTGACCAGCACATGGGCCTGATGGTGGGAAAGAGGTTGGAGCCACTGACCGTTACTGTTGTTGTGGATTTCATGTCAGAGCAGCAGAATCGGCAAGCCCTTGACCTTGAAAACGGAGGTTTTCTGCCTTTAAAACTCCATCAAAGCGGGTTCTTTGAATTCTCTGTTTTTCAGAGACCCTGCTAACTCTGGGTGCTTTGCAGGTGCCCACAAATTGGTGGTCACACAGCCAGCTGACCTTCAGTCTGATGTGCCCTGTTGGAGATGTCTACCCTCCATCCACGCATGCCTGTATTATTTTATTTTTTTTAATAATTACTACTTTTTCATTTTATTTATTTTTGGCTGTCCTGGGTCTTTGGGGCTGTGAGTGGGCTTTCTCTAGTTGCAGCAAACCGAGGCTACTCTCTACTTGCGGTGCACAGGCTTCTCTTGTGGTGGAGCGCGGGCTCTAGGCATGCAGGCTTCAGTAGCTGTGGTGCATGGGCTTAACCGCCTTGATGTATGTGGGATCTTCCTAGACCAGGGATTGAACCCATGTCCCCTGTATTGGCAGGCCAATTCTTATCCACTGGACCACTGGGAAAGTCCCACACATCCTCATTTTTAGACCCACACAAAAAGGTGTTCTCACCTTCTGCATGTGAATTGAGTTCCAGTTTGGGTGGAATTGGAGGAGGGGTGGTTCTCTAATATGTTCACTGACAAAGTGATGAATGAACCCAGCTTTAAAAAAAAAAAAAACAAAAAACCCACTTGATTATTTATTCAAGGTTTGGTAGGAGAATTTTTTGCAGGTTCTCAGAAGCTGGGAGAAACAGGAATATTGCTGGGTCCTTGTTTAAGCTCAGGGCACAATTTGCTAAGGATCTGCGCCAGAGAGGGGATGTGTGTGACTCCCCGTGGCCTTTCTCCCCTTGACGGGACTTCAGGGCCCTCAGGAGTTCTGGCTGCCAGTCACCCTGGAGTGAGTCAGCTTCTGGGGCCTGTGCGCCGGCCTGCTTTCTCTTTGCTGGAGCTGGTGTCCTTGTGGTATCATGAAACACGGGAAATGTGACGTTGATTGGAGAGGGATGAGCTGGAGAGGCTTGTGTGCACAGTAATGTTTGTTTGCTGTGGCAGGATCTCGCCGAAGGCTTCTTGGCTCCTGGAAATCAGGGACCGGCTGGGTTTAGTTTTCAAGGAAGGCAGACAGCAGGAGACGTGTGGTCTGGGTGGTCTGTAAGCATCTCCCTGAGAGTGGCTATGGATGGGCGGGGTGGAGAGTTCCCCACGCACTGGCCTACAGACAGATGGAAAAATCACAGTTTCGGAAAAAAGAAGCCTTCTTCACTTCACAAAGCTGACTCGAGCTATTGATTTGTTTACCTTACACTCAGTACTTTGAGAGAGCAACTCATTTTAAGCAGAAACAATTGCACTCCCAATGGAGCTCCCTTTCTTTTTGGATTTCTATTTTGGAGAACAGTTGATGAGCAATGTTGTGTTCCCTTGGGGTGTACAGCAGTGATTCTGTTGTACACCTACAGGTATCCATTCTTCTTCAGGGTCTTATCCCATGGAGCCTCCCTTTCTTGTTGAGATGTGCAGGGACTTTGAAAGCCACGCCTGCCTCCTCCAGTGCAGGCTGGTAACCTGATCTGCTTTCTTTTTAAAAAACGTTATTTAACTGTATTTGGTCGGGCCAGGTCTTAGTTGTGTGAGGTCTTTACTTGCAGCACGTGAGCTCTCAGTTGCAGGGTGTGGGTCTAGTTCCTTGACCAGGGACCAAACCTGGGCCCCCTGCATGGGGATTGCAGAGAAGAGCCACTGGACCATCAGGGAAGCCCCATGGTTGCTTTCGATTGTGCTTTCTCCTCCTGACACAAGCTGCCCAGGTGTTGCCCTCTCCTGCCCCACTGCCCCAGGTGGACAGAAGTCTGCTACTTCCTGCCTGTCAGATCACTGCAGAGGAGGTAGCAGCTGCATCAGCTAGGCATGGGCTTTGCTGGTGGCTCAGTGGTAAAAGAATCGGCCTGCCAGGGCAGGAGATGCGGATTCAATCCCTGGGTGGGTAAGGTCTCCCGGCAAAGGGAATGGCTACCCACTCCATTATTCTTTCCCAGAGAATCCCATGGACAGAGGAGTCTGGCAGGCTGTACAGTCTGTGGGGTCGCAAAGAGTCAGACAGGACTGAGAGACTAACACTTTTCACCTTCACATTGAAGGGTGGGTGTCTGAGCTTTCTGGCTTCGGTGGCACCTGATTGGAGAGGCAAACTGCCAGAGCACAGAGGCAGCCACCCTTTAAAATTCCCCTGCAATGCAGAGGAGAGGAGCGAGGAGCGTCAGGAGGACAGGTGTGTGGGAGGGTGGCCCTGCCTTAGCCCGTTGGGCTCAGAGCTGCAGCGGCCTTGACCGCCACGGGCCCTGCAGCGGAGGAGCTGAAGCTGGAGGAGAGACAGGGTCTGCGGGCACTGACAGAAAGGCCTGGGCTCCTGTCCCCCTGCCCTGACTTCCCAGCGTGGTCCCCGACTTCCCTCAGGTCCGTCCTCTGGATCTCAACGCGGGGACAGAGGCCCTCAGTTATTTCAGTGTATCCAGCAAAGCACCTTTCCAGCGCTGTCACACAAGACATGTGCCATGAGTCTGGGGACCCAGACGATGGAAACTCGACTCTTGGCTGGAGGACAGCCCCGTGGACTGGGGAGTAATTTGAGAAATACGTTTAAGGAAGATGTCTACTTCAGTTGAAGTCTTCCTGTTATTTTTAAACGGCATCTTTATGTGTGTATGTGGCTGCATCTCTCGAGATCTTTGTGGCACACGCCCTCCACAGCTGTGGCTCAGGCTTACTTGCTCCGGGGCATGTGGGATCTTTTTGGCTCAGGCTTACTTGCTCCAGGGCATGTGGGATCTTAGTTCCCCCACCAGAGATCGAACCCATGACTCGTGTGTTGCAAGGTGGGTTCATAACCAACTGGACCATCAGGGAAGTCCCGCCATTGAAATTTTAAAAACTGCTACCCCAGTGGGAAAAATGCCTTATTTCCTCTGGAGCCTTGGGGAGGAATGGCCAGCATGTGTGTGTGAAGCCGGACGATTATCAACACCGTGATAGCTAAGTAACTTGTGTGTATCGGAAACAGACGAGATGGTTCTGTCTCCTGAGCTTGAAAATCATTCGTTTCTGTGTGGATATTTGGACAAATCTGTATCCTTTTATATGAAAAAGTTCAAGCTCCTGTGTTTCTGTATTTTAAGTTCATTGTGTCTGACCTGTCAGCAGTACTTAGAAACAATTCTGTCATGTTTTGTGTAGAGGAGTGCTTTTGCTGACATAGAGACAAGTACTATGAGGACATAAGTGAGAAATGGTGAATACAATGATTTCTTTCAAGAGAAGAGTTCTTTGGTACTTAGGTATCAGAAAATTTTGCACTCAGCAAGCCCCCTGGCACATTTTATTAACTTGCCTGCTTTCTGTGTAATTTGGAAAGTGGGAATCAAGCAACTGAATGAATAAAACTTGCATCAAGGAAAGCACAGGGTCTGTTGGTGGATTGAAGCTTAGCATTGTTGTACCATTTCAGACTTTTTCTTTACGTTTCCATTTTTGTTTCCCTGCCTAAATGAATGCCAGCATTGAGCCTTTTTTTGGTCACACGTGCCGTCTTGATATTAACTAATGGGAGTAGAAATAATTTCAGAGTAAATTTTCACATAAATAAGGTCATGCCAGTTTCAGAGGTGTCTGATGTTTGCTTATAAACAGAAGTTTGCGTTACTTAAATTTACATTAAGCTAGTGTGGATTCACATTAGGTCTAGTGGGTTGTGCAAGTTAACAGAACATCATTTGGGAACAGTGGAGATAAAGGGGTTCGTGCCTGGATGTTACAGTTGTTCATAGTTTCTGCCTTTTTGTCAGGGGAGGTGCTTAGGTCAGAATGTTCACTCGCTGACTTGGGAGGGAAGATGAGCGAGTTCCTGCAGTGCTTGCAGACGGGGCCTGCGCCCCAAAGGTCGTCTTCGCCCCACGGCCGGGAGCACCAGCTGCTGGCGAAGTTCTTTCTGGGCGAGCCTAGCTCTCTGCCCTTTTGCCAAAGAACATGGGTGCGGTGCCTCCCTTCTCGGACCAGCTGGTGATTTTTATTGGTGATCTTGTTTTAGCCAAATTCAGGCCCTGAACTGGTTTTGTCTGAAGATGAGGAAAGCGACACTGAAGATCAGGAAGAGACAGAGCTGGGCGTCATGGAGGACCAGCGCAGTGTGATCCTTCACCTCATTTCTCAGCTCAAGCTTGGGATGGATCTGACCAAGGTAGGAGGGCGCGTCCCCAGGGACTTGTGGCTGGTCGTCCGGGCGCTGTGTTTCCCTCCCAGGCTTCCCTGTCAAGCATGGATGCCCCAGGGATGTTTGGAACAGGCTTTTTTTTTTTTTTTTGACTGTGTCACACAGCATGTGGGATCTCAGTTCCCTGACTAGGGATTGAACCTGAGCCCCTGCAGTGGAAGCATGGAGCTTAACCACTGGATCACCCGGAATGTCCCTGGAAAGGATATTTTATGTGGACACCCATCCCAAGAGGGAGAGCCTGGCATTTGGTCTCTGGAGGGGCTGAGATGCTCCAAGGGTGGGGAGAGCACACAAGATGATGAGGACAGATCCAGATGGGATTTGTCTCCTACTGTGTCCCTGAGAGGACGAAAGGTGACCTAGAGAGACGCACGTGGCACATTAGCCACAGAAAACAGGAGGAAGGAGATGGTGGGGGTGCCAGTGAGCCTGGCCCCTCCTCCCGGGCACCTGGCCACCTGCTGCTGCCTGTCGTTGGCCTTAACCCTGCTGGTGCCCAGACCTCGGTGCCCACATGGAGAGCTGTTTGCCCACTGGTTGGTGGACATGCAAGCAACTCTTGCTGGTGTGCACTCCTCCTGGGAAGCTGTTGAGAGGACTCAGCATCCCCATGGTGATGTCCAGGAGATGGCCCATGTGGAGCCTCCCCCCACTCGGGGCAGGGTCCTTGTTCTGGAGGCGAGAGGAAAGGCCGCTGTGCTTGCCGCTCAGAGGTGAGAGCGGGCATCAGTGGCCTTGTGGGTTGTGGGAGGTGCCTGGACTTGACAGTCTAACCTACCTTGGGTTCCCTTGCCTTGTCCTGATTCTGATGCTGGAAGTTCAGCCTCTGTGCCCCAGTGCCAAAATGAATCTCAGAGACAGAGTTTTGGGTGATGTAGAGAAGAATAGCTTTATTGCTTTGTCAGGCAGAGGGGGACACAGTTGTCTAATGCCCTCGAGCCTGTGTGTCCCCACTCAGGAGGATTTGGTGAGGAGCTGTAGAGCAGTGGTCCAGGGCGGAGCTGCTGCTGGGGCTCAGGGTGTGTGCAGGGCCTGAGCTCCTTTAGTCTGGTCTCGCGTGATCTTCTCTAGAATGGGGGTTGATCCATCTGACATTTGTTTATCTGTCTTGCTTATAATGTTGTTTATCCATCTCATATATAATAGTTTGCATCTGCTAATCCCAAACTGAAACTACAACCCAGATGAGGACTTGAACCCAAGGTCTTTTCATTGAGATCATACACCTGGTCTCAGGATTTAATGAAACTCAGGTTCTTGATGTCTTATCACAGGAAGAATTCAGTGAGAGACAAAGTGATAGGTAAGAGGTGGATTAGTTTAGAGAGACAGAGTGTGGGCCCTCTCAGAAGGCGAGAGAGGCCCCCAAATATGGCATCTTTAGTTTTTATAGGCTAATGAGCAGGAGAGTTATTACCACTATTTTGTGGAAGGGGCGGGAACTTCCAGGAACTGGGCCACTACCCGCTTTTTGATGTTTGATGGGCAGCCTCCGAACTCTCCGGGCACTGGGTGTGTCCTTTCCTTCGCCGATGCATTACCCTGAGCATATACTGAGGCTCGAGGTCTGGTGGAAGTCGGCTCACCCACCGTCGTGAACTAGCTTGTTCTAACTGTTGTCACGTCCTATGGCTGCATCGTTCTTTAAAGGTTGTGCCCTTCCGCCTTGCCTTTGTTTCAGAACTCACCCTCTAGCCCTTCCCCACCCTCCCTGTCCCTTGACAACCACACTTCTGTTCTCTGTGTCTCTGACTCTGTTTTTGTTTGGTAGATGTGCTCATTTGTGTCGTAATTTAGATTCCGCGTATATGTGATATCACATGGTATTTGCCTTTCTCTGTCTGACTTACTTCACTAAGTGTGATCATCTCTATGTCCATCCATGTTGCTGCAAATGGCATTAGTTCTTTCTTTGTTAATGGCTGAGTAATATGCCATTTTATATATGCACCTCATCTTCTTTATCCATTCATGTGTTCATGGACATTTAGGCTGTCTCCATGTCTTGGCTACTGCAAATAGTGCTGCTGTGAATACTGGGATGCATGCATCTTTTCACATTATAGTTTTGTCTGGGTATATGCCCAGTACTGGGATTCCTGGATCATATGGTAGTTCCATTTTTAGTTTTTGGTTTTTTTTGAGGACTCTCCAGTTTGTTTTTCACAGTGGCTACATCAAATTATATCCTCGCCCTCGTGGAGCTTGTGTGGTGATGGAAGGAGACAGGAAACGAGAGAGCAAAAAGGATGTAGGAATAGAAACGCAGTGCAGACACGGGCATGGCTGGCCAGGGTTAAAGGTGATGGGAGGGCGGGCCTCCTAGATCAACCGCTCAGAGCAAGATTCCCCAGGTGTCACTGGAGTGCAGACCCCAGATGAAGATGCAGAAGTCAGGCAGGTGACCTCGTAGTGGAAGGGGACAGTGAGTGGACAAGGCCCAAGGTGGATCTTGCTTGGCACTTGAGGATGACTGCTGTGCCAGGATGAGAGTGACTTGTGTGGGCTGGCAGGAAATTAAGTTGGCAGGGTGGCAGGGGCTGGATCAGAGAACCTAGTCGGACACTGTGCGGACTTGGGTATTATTCTGGGTGGTGTGGGTGCTGCTGGAGAGTTTTGAGCAGAGGGATGCAGGGCCGGCCTTGTATTGTTTTCATATTTATTTCTGTGTTTGGCTGTCTCGGGTCTTGGTTGCGGCTCACAAGATCTTCGGCGTACCTTGCGGGATCTTCTGTCACAGTGCATGCGCTCTGGTTGAGGCACGCAGGCTCCAGAGCGCATAGGCTTCAGTAGTTTCGATACGTGGCTTAGTTGCCCTGTGACATATGGGATCTTAGTTCCCCAACCGGGAATCAACCCACATCCCTTGCATTGCAAGGCGGATTCTTCACCACAGGGCCACCAGGGAAATTCCCTTCCTTACGTTTTTAAAGGCTTATTTTGACTCTTGTGTGGAAAGTGGACTAAGACAAGGCGAGTGGGGTACAGGCAGCAAGGTCATGGTGGAAACGGAGGAGGTGACAGTCAGTGGTAACGGTGGTGGCACATTCTAGGTGTACATAGAAGGTGTGCCAGCGGGCTATGACTCTCCTGTTTATATGTAGATCGGATGTAGGATATGAGCTAAAGAGAAATCAAGAATGACTAACCCAAGCAGCTTGGATAATAAAAATTAGCACTGCTGTTCGTTTCAAAGATCTCTTACTGAGGAATTGACCACCCTAAACAAAATGACCTAAAATGACCATTTCACTTGTTCACAGTTAGGCAGTCTAGGCTGGGCTCAGCTGAGCAGTTCTCCTGCTGGTCTTGCCTGTGGTCACTGCTGACGTGCCTGTCTTCAGCTGTTGGGCTGACTGTGGGTTGGACTTGGTTGGAACAGCTGGGCCTTTCTCTCACCATGAAGTTCTAGGACCTTCTCTCTCCATGAATCCTTCCTTCGTGGTCTGTCCAGCTGGGTAGCCAGCTCAAAACTCCCAGGAGGGCAAAAGTACACACTGATAAACCTTACGCCCCAAACCAACACCATGTCAGCTCTACTCTATTGATTAAAGTATTACAGGGGGCTGTGCAGGAGTGTGATCTCCAGGGGCTCAGGTTCACTGAGGGCCACAGTGGAGCTGACCACCACCCCCGCTTACCAAGGGAAAGAAGGTACAGAATGAGGAGGTCAGGGGGATACCCCAGGTTCAACCTTGAGTCTCTTGGGTCTGAGAGATCCATTCACTCCTAAAAGGGAGTGAATAGAGGCAGGAAATGGCAGAGAATCTCCAATATGTAGAGTCTGGAGAGATGGAGAGGGTCCAAAGAGGAGACGGAGGAGAGTCGTAAGAGAGAGGACAGGAAGCGGAGGCGCACGATCGCGTGAGGTCACAAGGGAGTCTCCACCACATTGCTTTCCTGCTGCAGGTGGAGATAAAGCATGCTTGCAGAGGGACCATCACCTTGGTTTTGGTCAAGGTATGATCGGGTGGCTTCATGGGAGGCTGGGGAGAAAAAGTGGAGACGGGCCATAAAGTTTCAAGGAGTTTTGATGCAAAGGGGAGCAGAAAATTGGAAGGAAGTCTGAAATTGACAAGTTTAGTTTCTGAAGATGTTTGAATGCTGATGGAAACAGTCGGGAGAGAGGGTGGAGATGCCTGTGGGAACTTGAGAGGGAAGGGGGCTGGGATTCCATGAAGGGGCAGAGGGGTTGCCCATAGCGAGGACCGTTCATCGCTGGAGCAGGAGGCAGGCAGCAGAGTAGAAGTGTGCAGACCCCACGGACTCGCAGGAGAGCCCTGTGTCCATGCCCATGGCTCTGAGCCTGGATACATCCCGACTGGGTCACCTTGCCCCTGAGTGTCTCCATTTCCTTCTCTGTAAATTCAGAATAACTGTGGTCAGAACTAGTGCAAGGCAAAAAGTGGACTGAATTCTCCTTGGGTGCCCCATGCATATCCCATCCATCAAGGATGCTAGCCAAGATTTTGTACATTGAGAGAGAAATTCGCTGAGATCATTGTGAAGTTTCTGGTTCTTTTTTTTTTTTTAATTTCTTAAAAATTTTTTTTTTCTCATTTCTTTGCTCTAATTTTCTCTGACTCTTAAAAAATTGTTTAAATTGTTCCAGTATTGCTGTTTGTAAAACCAAGAGGAGATTGAGTTTGTGGTTGTGGTTCATGGACCCCCCTAGATAGAGAATCACATTAGACACCTGCATGCCTGCCGCCAGGTTTGAGCACGAAAACTTTCTCACGGCCTGGATTCATGTCCACGGATGGAGCACCTCCCAGCAGACCTCAAATGGCTACTTGGTGTTATACAGTGGGCATCCTGCACCCACAGCTCTCTCCTTTGTTCACATTATTTTATTAGGCTACATTTCCAGGCTCAGTCACAACATGCACAGATTAACAACACTGCTGTGCTTACGCTCCTTCTTCTCGGGGGGAAATTTGTCCAGGTCCTCACGGCTGTCGCGGCCAAGAGGTGAACCTCGACTCACAGCCTCTGACTCTCCGACGAGCCGAGGTCTTGAACCCTGAGGCTATGTGGGACCTGATTCCAACAAATTCACCTCTCTATATGTAGTAAACACCTTCTCATAAAAAGTAAAATTTTATTTGAAACTCTTTTCATCCAACAACAGTTTTAATGAATGCCTTTTGTGATGTCCCAAGCACCATGAAATAGGTATGAAGGGAGCTGGCCCTTTAAGGAAACTCAGGGGAGAATCCTGTCGGCTAAGTAAAGAGACCCCTTGGCAGTGTGGATCCTCTCCTGCTTGCTTTGTAAGGCTGGACTTTTGTGTACTTCCTTTGGCTGCCTTAGAGGATTGCATAGATCCATCTCGGGGGCTGATCTTGGTCTCCTTTCCTTGCTGTTTGCTCCCGGTGGATTTGCCAGTCTTAATGGCAGAGTATCATGTAGATGGCTCTCCTGGTTACCAAGTTAACTGATGTTTCTTTGGAGAGATGGCTCCTGCCCAGCCCTTCCTTAGAGGAGGCCCACTGTGCTCCCCTTTGTGGGGAAGGGACAGGCCATCACTCTTTCCGGGGACCCTTGGACCTTCTCAGTGGGCAGTCAATTGTTTCCAGGTTCTAGGAGCCCAACCCAAAGGGTAGTTCTTTACTTCTAGACTGCTGCAACTTTAACTGTAATTAATTTTTCTCTGATTCCCAAGTGCAGATCTTTTTTCCTTTTCCCCAAAGTAGTTCATGGTCTTAATTATGTTAATGGCAGAAAAGGCAGCCCTGATGGATGGCTTGATAAACCTGCAGTAGTGCTTTCAGCCCTTTGGCTGCCGTCATTGTGAGCAGCTGGGCCGTCGCTTACCTCTCTGTTGGAGACAGACAGCCCAATTAGTCCTCCCCACTTCCTGGCTCTCGTGTCTAGTGTCCACCGCCCAGGACACAGATGACTAAGTGACTGATTTGCAAAGGAACCAAAAAAAAAAAAGAACGTCAGGGAGGGACCATAGGCGAGAGAGCATCTACTTTAGAGGGAAGAGCGACGTCTTTGCCCAGGATGGTCACGGTGCTGGTTTGGAAGACGTGGGTTGGATATGTTCCACAAACACCAGCAAGAGATAAACGGGGAGACAGTCACCCCATGGCTGCCCCATTCGCCTCCATCTCTCCGGGAATTCTACTTTTCCCAGAGCTGACAGCGCCACAGCATCACTAAGTATAGAACACGTGCCTAGTGGGTGGAACCTGCGGTTGGCTGTGAGACCACATTTCCTGCATCTTTCATTTCAGGAGCATTGTCTGCGACAACTAGTAAATTCCCAGGTGTTGCATCCCTAGTAGGGCCTTTTTTTCTTTTCCTTTCCACTCCTTGTTTTGCACATTTTCCCACCTACAGCAGAGTTGCAGGAAGAGAACAGTGAACTTGCATATACATTCTTCACCTTTATCGGCCAGTTGTTGACATGTTGCCATTTTGCGTTTTTCTCTCTTCTTCCTCCTCTCCGGCTCTCTCCCTGCCTCTTCTCTCTGTCCATCACAGGAACACATGCGTGTGTATGTACGTGTTCGTTTTCTGATGAGCCATTTCAGAGTAGGTTGCAGACACGGCACTCCTCCCTGATGTCCCTCAGTGAGTGGAGCTGGGCAGATCATCACCTGACAGGGACCTTCTCCTGCACGACTCATTTATCACCCTGGGAAGTTTAACATCGATGCCACCCTCTTTCCTACACTCCTGTTGCAGGAAGGGGGACCCCTTCCAGGGCCCGAGAGTGAGCTCTTGTCTACCGCTCGGAAATGAATCGTCCGAGGAGACATACATGCTGACAAAGCAAGGGACTTCCCTGGGAAGGGGCGCCAGGCGGAGAGCAGCAGGGTGTGGGAACCCAGGAGAACTGCCCTGCCATGTGGCTCCGTGGTTTTGGGTTTTGTGGTGACGGGATTCGTTTCCAGGTTGTCTCTGGTAGTGTATGCATTGCTCAGCCAAGACGGATGCCAGCGAGAAGGCGGTGGGAGGACACGTGGTGTCTCCTTTTGACCTTTCCCGAGCTCTTCCGGGTGGTGGTGGCTTAGTTCCGCCTTCCTTATCAGGACTTCCTGTCGTAAAATAACTCCCGCAAACGGCTACTGTGGTGCCTGGCCAGAGTCTGCGGTTTCAGTCAGTGTGCTTCCCCTAACACACCCATAGCAAAATTCCCCCCAGTTGTTCCAATAATGCTCTTTTTAGCATTGATCACAGCGAGAGCCCTGGAGGTGCTACAGTGGGGGTGTCTGATGGTTACAGTCAAGGAGCCGGTGGGTGGGTTCGCCAGGGAGCAGGAGCTGTGAGGAAAGATCTCCCAGAGGAGGTTACCCTCGAGCTGTTTCTCATTTAGACAAGGCAGGAGGGAGGGCAGGCAAGGGAGGCAGGACTGAACGTGTGTGTGTGCACGCACACCTGTGAGGGGAAGGCGGGAGGCAGAGAAAGAGAGTGTGAGACTGGAGAAGGTGAGGGACCTCCTGGACTTTGTCTCTTAGAGTTTGGAAAGATGAGCCCCGCTGTGGTGTGGAGAAGCAGTAGGTGGGCGTGACAGCTGGAAAGGAGGGTGGGTTGGGGAGTGTCAGCTGCGCTTTTCCAGAGAAGGGGCACCTCACCAAGGCTCCCTCCCGTCTGCATGTTAATGCCAGGTTTGGCTTTGTTTTTCTGGCTGTGCTGGGTCTCTGTTGAGGCCTGTGGGCTTCTCTAGTTATGGCTCACGGGTTCAGTTGCTCCACAGAAGGTGGGATCTTAGTTCCTAGACCGGGGGTTGAACCCAAGTCCCCTGCGTTGGAAAGCAGATTCTCAAACACTGGACCCCCAGGGTAGTCTCCCGTCTGCATGTTAATGACGGTTTGGGGCTGGTGGATAGCCTTGTCGTCCTGGGAAGAGTGAAATGGACTGGAGGGTGGGGCTGTCATCCCACCCTTTCCCCTGGGCTGCTTCCTGACCCCCTTGCCGTAATCAGGGGCAGGAGAGGGGTGGCCCAGCCATCCATTCTGATGTCCAGTGAACACTCACCTCGTTTGTCACTGAGGGAAAGGAGATGCTCTCACTGGCCAGAAGCAGAGAATCGTGGTGTTTGGGTGATGGGCCCAACTTGGGGAGCAGTCGGGGGCCCTGAGGTTCCCTCCACACACCTTCCCTGCCTCCTCCCGTCTGTCCCCTCACCTGTGAGGGCAGAGGGCTGACCACAGCATCCCAAAGAGGCTTTCGGGCTTTCATGATCAGCAGTTTCTTTTCTCCATTTATTTCTGTTTTTTAAAAAAACATTTGTTTACGTAGGTATTTATTTGGCTGTGCCAGGTCTTAGCTGTGGCACTCAGGGTCTTTAGTCATGCATGTGGGATCTAGTTCCCTGACCAGGGATCAGATCCAAGCCCCCTGCATTGAAGGTGCAGAGTCTTAGCCACTGCACCACCAGGGAAGTCCCTGTTTAATTTTTCTTAATCCTTCAGCTTCTGAGTTCAGAAATGCTGACTTAGGGGAAATGTCTTAAACTCGAGCCCTTTTCCCAGGAGAGCAGAAACATCCGCATGATTCTTTGCCTTCATTTTCAGTCTTGGGTGCAGACCTGAGAACTCCTCCCAGAGGTGGGGTTGTTGAGGGAGACACCTCGTCCCCGGGCGTGGGGAGGAGAAGCCAGGCCGTGGGGCCATCTTCATGTGGAGCTCAGTCTGTTGGGCTGGAGGCCTCAGTGTAGCTCAGTGCCCAACCCCCGCCCTCCAACAGAGGACCCCTTGCCTGGGAGAGAACAGGAATGGAGTGGTGTGGGAGGGTCTGGAGATGGGGACCCTGGAGGCTTCTTTTCTTTTGCAAAATATTTCTTTACTTGGTGTGCTGGGTCTCAGTTGCAGCACTCAGGATCTTTAGTCATGCATGTGGGATCTAGTTCCCTGACCAGGGATCAAACCCAACCCCCCCTACATTGGGAGTGCAGAGTCTTAACCACTGGACCACCAGGGAAGTCCCTTTCTTTCCTTTTTAAATTAATTTAACTTTATTGGCTGGAAGGAGGGGGAGTTCCAAGGCTGCTTAAATCCACAGCTCCCAACCTGCACAGCCTGTGTGGGAGGCATTCCTGGGTGGACCTCGAGTGGCTCTGTTGGGGGAGGACATGAGAGGCATAGCCAGGCCCCCACAGAGCATGGGGAGGAGGGCTGAACTTGACCTCCTCCCACCCAGAGCCGTAGGAGGCAAGATCAGTGGGGTCTGAAGGCCACTCTGAGCCAGGATGCATTTTTCCTGGTCAGCTCGAGTCCTCGGGCACCGAGATACTCAATTCTGTCAAGCTGGGGCTCAGAAGAAAATTAGAAAATCTCCGTTAGCTTGTATGGCCGTGGTTTAGATGTTTCTTCTTGCAGTTTATTAGAAAAATAAAGCAGAAAGATACTCATAAGAAATGTAAAGACACTTCTGTCACCAAGAGAGACGTGTTGAATTTGGGGTCCTTCTGTGGTCCGTGGGCTGTGTCACGTGTTCACTCTACGCCTGGCTCCTTTTGACTCGTCACAGCTGCCTTGTCCTCTGACATAGTTTTCGAGTGGAAGATAGAAAAGCATTAAGAAGGATACTGACCTCTCCTTCCTGGTGGGCTGGCCTTTCCCTAGCTTATTCTGAGATATCTGTGCTTTGCTGTTCTCGAGGCTGTCTGTCTCGTGTCCGCCTGTCTGTCTCGTGTCTGCCTGTCTGTCAGGATACCTCACTTCCACTGTATCTCCATCTTTCAAGAGGAATGATCCCAGCGAGGGCCAAGATGGGGACCCAGTCACAGGTCTGTGTGTGATATTCCCAGTCAGCGATGCTTTCGAATGAACTGGGGCCACGGATGTGACAGAAGGACAGACTCAGCCGCATAGGGAGGAGCGTAAGCCAGCTGTGTGACCTTGGCCAAGCCCTCCCCTCACCCGGACAGTTCAAGGGTCAGGACTGGTCTTCCTGCTTCAAAACCCGGTGACTCTAGCGAGAGGAGGGGCCAAGTGAGATGGCGTTCCAGGTCCGCAGAGGCTTGTCTTGCAGCCGAGCGGGTGCAGTTACTGGTCCACAGCCGCCTGGTAGTGAGGTCACTGGGGGGTGATAGCAGATCAGGCATGGTGAGGGGTTACCTGTTTCCCAGAAAGTCCATCACCTGCTTTAGGTGGCCTAATCCCTGGGTTCTGGGCGTTTGGGTTGTATGGCACACAAGGGACCGCTCAGATCCACTTGGGACCAATGAGGAGTGCCATAGACCCTCCAGGTTCCTCCCTGTCTTCAGTAATGGGGCCACTGACATAGCGGCGGATGACCCGTCTGCCAGTCAGTTTATCAGAAGCTTTTCCTGTAAGCCCAGTCTATTTCTTTATAGCTCATTTCTCCTGACCCAGCCTGTGGAGCAGCCTCCACCCACGGCCCCTCTTGTGCGTAGTAGCCCTGTGGACACTGCCTGCTAGCTGGCCTTGCCTCCGCAGACGTGGGCCAGGCCCTTTCTATACTCCTTTTCTGCCCTGATCCTGGTAGGGTTTCTCTACTGCTCTTCCTATGGCAATTTCCAGATACTCTCAGTGGATGGTGGTCTATCTGGACCCCCTTTGACATAGCAGCCCTGAGCCCCAGGATCCGGGTTTGAGCATCTCCCTTGGCGGTGCCTGATGGTAGGAAGAATACAAAAAAAAGCCCCTGGGAGCTGTTTTCTTCACGTCTCTAAATGGTGGAGAGCTGGGTGTTGACAGAGGGCTGCGTGTTAGCAAGGCACTGGCCATGGAGGGAGAGACAGAGGCTGTGGTTTCAGCCCAGGTGAGCAGAGTGCAAGACAGCTCAGGACAGTCTCGTCCACGAAGCCGCGTGGGCATCACGGGCGCCGCTGCAGCCATTTCCAACTCCTCGGACGTTCTGCTGTCTGATTTGTCACGTGTGCACAGATCCACGGAACTGGCCTTGGCGCCAGCCCTGGGGACCGTGCCTAAGGGGCGTGGCAGCCCCAGCTTTCACCTGTAACCACGGGGCTCGCTGACCTTGTCTCCTCCGGGCGCAGGTGGTGCTCCCCACATTCATTCTGGAGAAGCGGTCCTTGCTGGAGATGTACGCTGACTTCCTGGCGCACCCTGACCTGCTGCTGGCCGTCACCGCAGGGGCCACTCCACAGGACCGGGTCATCGGCTTCGTGGAGTATTACCTCACTGCCTTCCATGAGGGCCGCAAGGGCGCCCTGGCCAAGAAGCCCTACAACCCCATCATTGGTGAGACATTCCACTGCTCCTGGGAGGTTCCCAAGGACAAGGTCAAGGCCAGGAGGACTGCTCTGCCGGCCCCCGCGGGCCACGAACACCCGATGGCCGACGACTCTTCCAAGAACTACAAGCTGCGGTTCGTGGCCGAGCAGGTGTCTCACCACCCGCCCATCTCCTGCTTCTACTGTGAGTGCAAGGAGAAGAGACTGTGTGTCAACACTCACGTGTGGACCAAAAGCAAGTTCATGGGCATGTCCGTGGGGGTCTCAATGATCGGGGAAGGTAAGCCGTGCTGAGGGGTGGAGCTGGGCCCCGATGGAGGGACGTTTGTGTGCCTGATGGATGCTTGAGGGTGTGTGTGGAGTCTTTTCGCTTCATCACAGAGCTGGGGGTAAGTGGATGAGTGGGAACTATGGATGGGGTTTGCTCTTTGGGGACCAGGTCCTGGCCCTTTCCCAGTGGGGCCGAGATGATGGAGGAAGCAGGATGCAGCTCTTTGCCTGTTAGGCTGCCCACCTGGATTCTTCACCTGCTCCTCATGTGCGGGCCACCAAACAGATCCTTTTATTTCCAGCTGCGTATGAATATTAGAGTTGGCTTCAAATCTATGAAAACACATCTTTACTCATTCTCTTCGGTGTTCTGGCTCACAAACAATGTAGTTGCTCAGTTGTGTCAGTCTCTTTGTGACCCCCATGGACTGTAGACCACCAGGCTCCTCTATCCATTAAATTCTCCAGGCAAGAATACTGGAATGGGTTGCCATTCCCTTCTCCAGAGGATCTTCCTGACACAGGGATCAAACCTGGTCTCCTGCATGGCAGGTAGATTGTTTACCTTCTGAGCCACCAGAGACGCCCTGAGCATCATAGAGCTACCTACTCACTATCTGCTCATAAATGATTCCCAAGGCAAATCTCTGGATGCTGGGCTTGCAATTCTGAATCGAGAACCCAGTGTAATTAGACCATGCATGGATCACACATTCCCCTCTTCGTAGATAGCTGTGAATGCAGTTTTTTTGGAGGAAAACTAGAATCACCCTTGTTTAATTCAGATGCCTATGTAAGTGTTTCTTCAACCTCCTTTTAGTCTTCAGTCCCTTTGAGATTCTGGCCACAGGCTCTCAGAAAAAAGGAAAAAATCCAACACAAAATTTGGCTTTTGGGTTCAGGGTGTACATGGCTCCTCAGAAGCCCTTCCAGAATTCCAGGAGATTAGAGTACCTCCCATTGACTTAGCAGGCTTTTATTGAGCACCTAATGTGTGCCAGCCATTGTCTTGGGAGCCATGAATACTTGAGTGAACAGAACACACAGAGGAAAATGTGTCCTCATGAAGCTCTCTTCTGCTGGGGAAACACAGTGGCGGGGTGCTTTAGAAGGTGTTAGTTCTATAGAGAAAAATAAAGCAGGAAAGGCGGACCTGGGAATAGGGGGGGACAGGGTGGTGGAGCTAGGGGATGGGCTGGAGTGGCAGCTGGACAGACCTCACAAAGAAGGAGACAGCTGGGCGAAGACTCCAGGGGGTGATGAAGGACCCCAGCGGGTGATGAAGGACCCCAGGGGGTGATTAAAGACCCCAGGGGGTGATGAAGGACCCCAGCGGGTGATGAAGGACCCCAGCGAGTGATGAAGGACCTCAGGGAGTGATGAAGAACAGGCCTTGTCAGTGACCTGCTAAATGTATCCGGCAAAAAGAAAGAGGCCCTGGGGACCAGGAACAGGGGCCCCTGCATGCTGGACTGAGACAGGAAGTCGTGTGGCTGGAGATGGGAGGTAGAGCGGGGAGAAGATGAGGTCAGAGGGTAGCTGTGGCCAGGTCATGTGGGACCCTGGGGGCCATCCCCCTGGGGTATTCGCTGTCACTGATGCTAAGTGCGTTGCGAAGATGAGGGCTTTGAGTAGAAGATGACGTGAACTGACTTGCATTTTAGCGAGATTGTTCCAGCTGCTTGTTGCAACTAGATCATAAGAGGAGAAAGGGGCACAAGGAGACTAGTCAGGAGATTACGATGATGATCCAGGCAGGAGATGGTGGTAGTTTGGGCCAGGGCAGAGATGGTGGGGGCGGTGCCGTGGGGCGGGAATCTGCATGAATTCTGAAGTGGAGCGATCGGATGTGGGGTGTGAGCGGAAGGCGATGCTGAGGCTTTTTGCTTTGTTTCTGTCTGACTCTGTGTGACCCCATGGACTGTAGCCCGCCAGGCTCCTCCATCCATGGGACTCTCCAGGCAAGAATACTGGAGGGGGTTGCCATGCACTCCTCCAGGGGATCGTCCCAACCCGGGGATCGAACCCGTGTCTTTTGCGTCTCCTGGGATTCTTTAACACTAGTGCCACCTAAAATACTACATAATTGCTGATGCTCTTCCCAGTGCTGTACACTTCATACCCATGACTCATTTATTTTTCAGCAGGAAGTCTGTACCTCCTAATCTCCCTCATCTATTTCTTTCCTCCCCTCTGGCAGCCACGTGTTTGTTCTCTGAATCTATGTTTCTGCTGTGTTGTGTTTGTTCATTTTGTTTTTTTAGATTCCACCTATAAGTATATCATACAGTGTTTCTCTTTCTCTGACTTATTTCACTTAGCATAATACCCTCTAGGTCTATCCCTTTTGTCACAAAGGACATTTCATTAGTTTTTATCATTACTGTTTCATTGTGTATTTATACCACAATTTCTTTATCCATTTGTCTGTTGATGGGCACTTGCGTTGCTTCCATATCTTGGTTATTGTAAATGATGCTGCTATGAACATGGGGGGGGGTGTATCTCTTCTAATTAGTGTTTTCGTTTTCTTTGGGTAAATACCCAGAAGTGTGATGGCCGGATTGTATGGTGTTGCTATCTTTAGTTTTGGGGGAACCTCTATACTGTTCTCCATAGTGGCCACACCAAGCGATATCCCCACCACCAGTGTACAAGGGTTCACTTTTCTCCACACCCCGACCAGCATTTGTTATCTCTGATGTTTTTGATGCTGGCTGTTCTGACAGGTGTGAGCTGATATCTCACTGTGGTTGTGATTTGCATTTCCCTGATGATTTGAGACGTTGAGCATCTTTTCGTGCGCCTGTTGGCCGTTAAGCAGACATACAGACTGCTGTATGTTCAGATCCTCTACCTAGTTTTCAATTGTTTTGCTTTTAATGTTGAGATGTATGAGTTCTTTGTCTGTTTGGAATATTAACCCCTCATCAGATACATCTGGGTCTCAGATGTGAGCTGTGAGAGACAGATGACACCAGGCTTTTGGCCTGAGCAGCTTAGAAGGATGGACTAGCCCTTCACAGAGGTGAGGAAGACTGGAGGGGGTGCTGGTTTGGAAGGAGGAGCGCACAGGAGTCCAGGTGGGTGATGTTAGGGTTTAGATATTCAAGGGGCGACTTCAGCAGACAGTGGCTCTGCAGGCGGGGGTTCTGTGGGGTGGTCCCAGCTGAGGTTAAAACTTGTCACTTAGGACCCGGGGACTGGCAGGTGTCGTATGTCTGTTGAGTGTAGAGTCGGCCTCTGATGTTCAGGATCTGGGCTCCCCCGTTCCTTATGGGCAGCTGGTAGGGGCGGCGGCCTTCATTCACACATGATGTGTGTAGGACCGTGTCACACCCTTGCTGTAGCATCTCTGGAGCAAAGCTGGGATTTTCTCCTCTCATTTTTCCTCTACGCCTGAAAATTCTCCTTCAGACACCTCAGTGGAGCGCTGAAAGAGAAGGGAGACTCTGGGGACAGACTCTGCAGGCCCCCTCTGGACGCCCCACCCCGTGTACTGCTGCTGTGGACAGGTCTGGGGGGGCTTGCCTCTCATTCTGGTGGGGCTTTCAGTCTGTCACAGTCCTTCAGTAGCTCCATCTCCCTTTCTTTCATATTAATTAAGTGTGGGCTCTGTAACCCACCGTTTTTCTGACTTTTCATAGAAAACGCTTCTCAGTTCAGTTGCTCAGTTGTGTCCGACTCTTTGTGATCCCATGGACTGCAGCACACCAGGCTTCCCTGTCCATCACCAACTCCCGGAGTTTATGCAAACTCACGTCCATCGAGTCGGTGATGCCATCCAACCATCTCATCCTCTGTCATCCCCTTCTCCTTCCGCCTTCAATCTCTCCCAGCAACAGGGTCTGTTCCAGTGAGTCAGTTCTTTGCATCAGGTGGCCAAAGTATTGGAGTTTCAGCTTCACCATCAGTCCTTCCAAAGAATATTCAGGACTGATTTCCTTTAGGATGGACTGGGTGGAGCTCCTTGCTGTCCAAGGGACTCTCAAGAGTCTTCTCCAACACCACAGTTGAAAAGCATCAATACTCTGGCGCATAGCTTTCTTTATAGTCCAACTCTCACATCCATCCATGACCACTGGAAAAACCATAGCTTTGACTAGCCAGACCTTTGTTGGCAAGGTAATGTCTCTGCTTTTTAATAAGCTGTCTATGTTGGTCATAATTTTTCTTCCAAGGAGCAAGCATCTTTTAATTTTGTGGCTGCAGTCACCATCTGCAGTGATTTGGGAGCCCAAAAAAGAAAGTCTCTCACTGTTTCCCCATCTATTTGCCATGAAGTGATGGGAGTAGATGCCACGATCTTCGTTTTCTGAATGTTGAGCTTTAAGCCAACTTTTTCACTCTCCTCTTTCACTTTCATCAAGAGGCTCTTTAGTTCTTTTTTGCTTTCTGCCACAAGCGTGGTGTCATCTGCATATCTGAGGTTGTTGATATTTCTCCTGGCAATCTTGATTCCAACTTGTGGTTCATCCAGTCCAGCGTTTCTCATGATGTACTTGCATATAAGTTAAATAAGCAGGGTGACAATATACAGCTTTGACGTGCTCCTTTCCCAATCTGGAACCAGTCTGTTGTTCCATGTCCAGTTCTAAATGTTGCTTCCTGACCTGCATACAGATTTCTCAGGAGGCAGTTCAGGTGGTCTGGTATTCCCATTTCTTTCAGAATTTTCCACAGTTGATTGTGATCCACACAGTCAAATGCTTTGGCATGGTCAGTAAAGCAGAAGTAGATGTTTTTCTGGAACTCTCTTGCTTTTTCGATGATCCAGCGGATGTTGGCAATTTGATCTCTGGTTCTTCTGCCTTTTCTAAATCCAGCTTGAATATCTGGAAGTTCATGGTTCACATACTGTTGAAGCCTGGCTTGGAGAATTTTAAGTATTACTTTGCTAACGTGTGAGATGAGTGCAATTGTGCAGTAGTTTGAGCATTCTTTGGCATTGCCTTTCTTTGGCATTGGAATGAAAACTGACCTTTTCCAGTCCTGTGGCCACTGCTGAGTTTTCCAGATTGGCTGGCATATTGAGTGCAGCACTTTCACAGCATTATCTTTCAGGATTTGAAATAGCTCAACTGGAATTCTATCACCTCCACTAGCTTTATTCGTAGTGATGCTTCCTAAGGCCCACTTGACCTCACATTCCAGGATGTCTGGCTCTAGGTGTTGATCACACCATCGTGATTATCTGGGTCATGAAGACCTGTTTTGTACAGTTCTTCTGTGTATTCTTGCCACCTCTTCTTAATATCTTCTGCTTCTGTTAGGTCCGTATCATTTCTGTCCTTTATTGTGCCCATCTTTGCATGAAATGTTTCCTTGGTATCTCTAGTTTTCTTGAAGAGATCTTTAGTCTTTCCCATTCTATTGTTTTCCTCTATTTCTTTGCATTGATCACTGAGGAAGGCTTTCTTATCTCTCCTTGCTATTCTTTGGAACTCTACATTCAAATGGGTGTATCTTTCCTTTTCTCCTTTGCCTTTCACTTCTCTTCTTTTCATAGCTGTTTGTAAAGCCTCCTCAGACAACTATTTTGCCTTTCTTTTTCTTGGGGATGGTCTTGATCACTGCCTTCTGTACAATGTCACCAACCTCTGTCCATAGTTCTTCAGGCACTCTGTCTATCAGATCTAATCCCTTGAATCTATTTATCACTGCCATTGTGTAAGGGATTTGATTTAGGTCATACCTGAATGGTCTAGTGGTTTTCCTTACTTTCTTCTATTTTAGTCTGAATTTGGCAATAAGGAGTTCATGATCTGAGCCACAGTCAGCTCCCGGTCTTGTTTTTGCTGATTGTATAGAGCTTCTCCATCTTTGGATGCAAAGAATATTATCAATCTGATTTTGGTATTAACCCTCTGGTGATATCCATGTGTAGAGTCTTCTCTTGTGTTGTTGGAAGAAGGTGTTTGCTATAAATTCTCTTGGCAAAACTCTGTTAGCCTTTGCCCTGCTTCATTCTGTACTCCAAGGCTAAATTTGCCTGTTACTCCAGGTATTTCTTGACTTCCTACTGTTGCATTCCAGTCCCGTATAATGAGAAGACCTCTGTTTAGGGTGTTAGTTCTAGAAAGTCTTGTAGGTCTTTATAGAACTGTTCAGCTTCAGCTTCTTCAGCATTACTGCTCAGGGCATAGACTTGGATTACTGTGATACTGAATGGTTTGCCTTGGAAACAAACTTGAGATTGCACCCAAGTACTGCATTTTGGACTCTTTTATTGACTGTGATGGCTACTCCATTTCTTTTAAGGGATTCTGGCCCACAGTAGTAGATATAATGGTCATCTGAGTTAAATTCACCCCTTCCAGTCCGTTTTAGTTTGCTGATTCCTAAAATGTCGATTTTCACTCTTGCCATCTCCTGTTTGACCACTTCTAATTTGCCTTGATTCATGGACCTAACATTGCAGGTTCCTATGCAATATTGCTCTTTACAGCATTGGACCTTACTTCCATCACCAGTCACATCCACAACTGGGTGTTGTTTCTGTTTTGGGTCCATCCCTTCCTTCTTTCTGGAGTTATTTCTCCACTGATCTCCAGTAGCATATCGGCCACCTACCGACCTGGGGAGTTCATCTTTCAGTGTCCTATCTTTTTGCCTTTTCATACTGTTCATGGGGTTCTCAAGGCAAAAAAACTGAAGTGGTTTGCCATTCCCTTCTCCAGTGGACCACATTGTGTCAGAACTCTCCACCATGACCCATACACAGGACTGGGGAAACAGACTCTTGGTGGGCACAAACAAAACCTTATGCCCACCAGGACCCAGGAGAAAGGAGCAGTGACCCCACAAGAGACTGACCCAGACTTGCCCATGAGTGTCCAGGGTTCTCTGGTGGAGGCAGGGGTCAGTGGTGGCCTGCTGTAGGGTCGGGGGCACTGAGTGTGGCAGTGTGTGCTTGGGACCTTTTGAAGGAGGCCGCCATTATCTTCATCACCTCCACCATAGTGTGGCCTCAGGTCAAACTACAGGGAGGGAACACAGCCCCGCCCATCAACAGAAAATTGGATTAAAGATTTACTGAGCATGGCCCTGCCCATCAGAACAAGACGCAGTTTCCCCCTCAGTCAGTCTCTCCCATCAGGAAAATGCTGCTAAGAATACCAAACTTCCAGGATTCTGGTTATTGTGCTCAAGGCTCCTTTGGGGGGTGGGTTGTGGGTGGGTGGCGCTGGGGAAGGTGGGTTGTTTTTCTTTTCCTCACTGCCTTTGCACTGATCCGGGACATTCCGTGAATGTGTTGATTGGGCTTGAAGTGACATTTTTCAGCCCTTCATTCTAAAAATTAGATGGGTCCACTTGAAATTTTGTACTTAACTACATGCGCTAATCTTATTTTTTTTTTTAATATTTTTTGAAATTTATTTTGCTGTGTCAGATCTTTGTTGTAGGATGAGGGATCTAGTTCCCTGACCAGAAATCGAACCTGGGCCCCCTGCATTGGGAGCATGGAGTCTTAGCCACTGGCCCACTAGGGAAGTCCCGTGGAAGCTTTAAATTATTGCCTTTAGGCTGTGGCATGTTTGGCTGTGATAAAATGCCATTATCAAGTGCTTCACTGTGCCTTGAGTTTTCAGAGACCTCCCTGAATGGTCCCTCAGCTCTGACACTGTTCGGCCCTCCCCGAGGTGACATTGCTCTGTGAAAGGAGGCACAGGTCCCTCTGCTTGGCACCCACCAGATTGCTGGGGACATAGCTCATCCAGCCGGTCTGGAAACCTCTGCCCCACAGAACTCCAGACCAGCGCCCAGTACATGGGACCGTGGGGACAGGCCGGGACTCGTTTGCCCATGAAGGCTGCCACCACGAGGCCTGCAGACTAGTTCCCTGGAGTCACTTTCCTTGATTCTGTGCTCTTTCCAGAGTCAACGTCCTGTTGGAATATTTTGGTTCCTCAAAATTATTTTAGCTATGTCAGTTTCAAAGTCTTCATTCTTGGCCTTATGTTTATTGATAAATCAATTGGTGGGATTTAAAGCAGAAACCCCCAGCTTGAGGACTAGCCATGGCCCAGAAGGCTGGATTGTTCACTGTTTTTCAGCTTCTCTCAGCTCTTAGGCCAGTTAAAAAGGAGCTTTCATTTGTGAGCCCATTTGCAAGTCTAGTTTTAATATAGTCTTTTATTCGTTATTAGGGACAGGTTTTTGTATGCAGTCTTGAAAACAGAGTCTTGAGAAGGCCTAATTGCTGGTGATTTAATGAGTGAGAACACATTTATGGGTTTTCAGAAAAGAGCCCAGGAAGGTGCTCTCACCAAAGCAGTAAATCAGCCTTGCTCTGGGGCTCGCTTCTCTGATTTCAGTGGACTGGAGGGAAATTTCAGCTTGGTTTGGGTGGGTGGAGGCTGCCTCCCACCTGGCTCCCCATCCCCCACAAGCATCACCCATCATCTGACTTTGTGAGTTCCTCTTCACTCCCGCGCGGAAGAACTACTGCTAAGAATTCACTGCCCAGAGAGTGGGCAGTGATCAGTATCCTGGTGGCATAGCTGTGTGCTCTTAGCTGAGTTTCAGGGGTCACCTTTTCACATCCCCGTGAGGTGTGGGTACCATTACCCCTGCATCAGCTGAGGGGCAGAGGAGTTAAGGTCACCAGGCTGGTGAAGGACAGAGGACCTGGAATGACACAGGGGTCCCCAACCTCCAGGATCTAATGCCTGATAATCTGAGGTAGAGATGATGTAATGATAGAAATAAAGTGCACGGTAAATGTAATGTGCTTGAATCATCCCCAAACCACCACCCCCAGCCCCTATCCATGAAAAGATTTTCTTCCATGAAACTGGTCCCTGGTGTGGTGCCAGAAATGCTGGGGATTGCTGACCTAAGGTCTCATCTGTGCTCAGTCATGCCCGAATCTTTGCGACCCCATGGACTCCGACCCCGGGCTCATCCTTCCATAGGATTCTCCAGGCAAGCATACTGCAGCAGGTTGCCATTTCCTATGCTGGAGGATCTTTCCGACCCAGGGATTAAACCTGTGTCTCCTGCATTGCAGGTCGATTCTTTACCCCCTGAGCCACCTGGGAAGGTCTCATCTAAGACTTTTTTTTTTTAATGGTGACATATGTTGTTGTTGTGTAGTTGCTTCTGACTCTTTTTGACCCCGTGGACTGCAGCATGCCAGGCCTCCCTGTCCTTCCCTATCTCCCGAAGTTTGCCCAAGTTCATGTCCATTGAATTGGTAATGCTACCTAACCATCTCCAGGCATATGCTCCAGGTAAATACGTTCTGAAGAAACTATCACTTGTCTGATCCTAGCTCACCAAGTTTATACTCGTGAAAGAGACCAGGAAGGCCCAGTATGTGGCGCTCATGGCTGGCGCACGTTCCTGCTCTGCGGAGGCCACCGCGGGATGTGTAAATGGGCTGGGGTCCCCAAGGCTGGAAGGGCTGACCACAGAGGGGCCCAGTGTGGACGGCAGGGGTGGGGTGGTGCTCTTGGGGACACCTGAGTCCCCTGGGAGGAGTGTACTGCCACGTAGTCCAGCAGCGAGGAGAGGGATGGGGGACAGAGAGCCGCCTTCTCCGGGTCCTTGCAGGCAGGTGACGGAGGGACCCACAGCTTCCCCCTCTGGGTCTCGGGGCCCCTCCTCACTGCCGCAGGCCCTGAGACCTCGAGGGTGTGGCGGCACTCGGGGAACCAGAGGTTTCTGAGCAGACCCGGGGCGCGGGGGGAGTCAGCGGGGGCCTCATTCTCCCCAGCTCCCACTTCGGGTCCCTCTTGACTTGTTGGTGTCAGATCTGTTTGGCATGAGCTGAAACTTGCCACCTGCCTCTATCTTGAACAGCTTAATTCTAGGAAGGATACAAGTAGCCTTGAAAATGAAAGCAACTCAGGCCTGCCCATACTTCCCCAGGGTCCTGAGCAGGAGCTGTAAGAAGGGACAAGGGTCAGGTCCTCCTGGGAGACACAGGTCCACCCTCACCTGCATCTCAGGACATGGCCTCAGGGGTCACCTGGGGCAGCTTGGCTGCCGGAGGAGGGACAGCGAGGAGAGAGATGGCCTGAGGCCTGGCTCTGGGGAAGATGGTGTAATTTAAGATGGTGCAGAGGTCAGTGTGCTCTGAATTTTGGTGTGGCTGGTGGAGTGGAGCCGTGTTGTCTGTGCGTTTGTTACAGGGATTCATGTAACATAAGAGGGTGAGAGGGAGAGATTTCAGTGTTGCTGCGATCTCTGCCCCTCAGTCCTGCCCCTGCGATCCTGAGTGACCCATAAGTCTGCTTTTCTCAGGGATCTTCACGTCTACAAGTGCCTACTTGTGGGCATCCTGCACCCCTGGGGGAGACTGTGACCCCCAGATGCACGCAGCTGTTCCCTGGGCTTACACAGCCTGTTGTCCGTGTGTTGGCAGGTCTGACTTTGCAGGGCTTAACCCGGGGTGAAGTTGAGGGTCCTGGACAAGCCTGGTTTGTTCCATCAACTGTGGCTCATGGGCAATTCAAGGAGTTTTCAAGAGTAAATTGAGTGACTCTTCCAGCACATCTTTATGTGGGCTTTGGAAACTCAGCACTCGTGACCCCTCTGTACCTTCAGACTCTCCTGGCGAGCTCCCCAGAGCTGAAAGAGACACAGACACACCCACAGTGTCTCTCTGCTGGGCAAATTCTAGCTCGATTGATTTATTTTTTTTTTTTATTTTAATTTTATTGTCGGCTGTACAGCAAAGTGACTCAGTTTTACATATGTACACATATACACACATTCTTTTTCATATTCTTTTCCATTATGTTTATCACAGGATACTGGATATAGTTGCCTGTGCTATACAGTAGGACCTTGTTGTTCATCCATCCTATATATAATAGTTTGCATCTGCTATAACCCCAGCCTCCCGACCCATCCCTGCCTTAGCTCCCTCTCCCTTGGCGACCACAGTCCTGTTCTCCGTGTCTGTGAGTCTCTTCATGTTTCGTTGCTGCTGCTGTTGCTCAGTCACTAAGTTCTGTCCGACTCTTTGGGACCTCATGGACTGCAGCACGCCAGGCTTCCCTGTCCTTCACCATCTCCTGGAGCTTGCTCAAATTCATGTCCATTGAGTTGGTGATGCCATCCAGCCATCTCATTTTCTGTTGTCCTCTTCTCCTGCCTTCAATCTTTGCCAGCATCAGGGTCTTTTCCAGTGAGTCGGCTCTTCTCATCAGGTGGCTAAAGTATTGGATCTTCAACTTCAGCATCAGTCCTTCCAATGAATATTCAGGGTTGATTTCCTTTAGGACTGACTGGTTTGATCTCCTTGCTGTCCAAAGAACTCTCGAGAGTCTTCTCCAACACCACAATTCGAAAGCATCAATTTTTCGGCACTCAGACTTCTTTATGGTCCAACTCTCACATCCATACATGACTACTGGAAAAGTCATAGTTGTGACTATATGGACTTTTGTCTGCAAAGTGATGCCTCTGTTTTTTAATATGCTGTCTAGGTTTGTCAATGCTTTTCTTCCAAGCAGCAAGCGTCTTTTAATTTCATGGCTACAGGCACTATCTGCAGTGATTTTGGAGCCCAAAAATACAAAGTCTGTCACCGTTTCCACTGTTTCCCCATCTATTTGCAATGAAGTGATGGGACCAGATGCCATGATCTTAGTTTTCTGAATGTTGAGTTTTAAGCCAGTTTTTCATGCTCCACTTTCTTTAGTTCCTCTTTGCTTTCTGCCTTTAGAGTGGTACCATCGGAGATTGTTGATGTTTCTTCTGGGAATCTTGATTCCAGGTTGTGATCCATCCAGTCTGGCATTTCACACGATGTATTCTGCATATAAGTTGAATAAGCAGAGTGTTTCATAGATAAGTTCTGTTTCGTAGATAAGTTCATTGTGTCATAGTTTAGACCCCACATGTAAGTGGTACCATGTGGGATTTGTCTTTCTCTGTTTGAGCTACTTCACGTAGTGTGATCATCTCTAGTTTTATCCATGTTGCTGAAAACGTGATTTTATTCTTTTCATGGCTGAGTAGTACCTAGGCCTGTTGATTTAGATGCTTAATTGGCCTCAGAGAGAAGTACCAGCTGAGTTTTCATTGCGTCATTCTCACTGAGGAATGCTCAGTGAGTAGTTGTGAAGTCCCCGGAGTGCCAGGCAGCCAGAAAGGGTCCCCAGGGTGCATTGAGCCTCTTTATTCTTCCTGGTGGAGGGACCAGAGACCCAGGGAGGGGACATCACTGATGCTTCTGGTCGCATGGATCTGGCCGAAGGACACACTGGCTTTCCTGAGGCTCTTGGTGCCTTTGCCCATTGCCAGCCAACATGGACAGGAGTGGAGCTAGGAGGGCATTTCTACAGGAGGCAGAGCCCCAGGGTGGGGTGGGAGGCCAAGAAGGCTCTCACACAGAGCAAACCTCAATAAGCCCATCCTGCTGGTTCCCAGGCCTCTTCCAGGTAGGGAGGTGCTCGCCCTCAGTGGGGGAGCCCAGTAGGCAGGAGCTGGATGCTGATGCACCCGCCGTCTAGCAGCCTGAGGAGATGGTGTGTGCAGCGGTGGTCACAGCGGCCTTTGAGAACTTGATCCAAACTATCATTCTTTTCCCTAGAAAAAGAGAGAACCCCATATCATTTGGACTGTTGCAAGGGGATCAGAGTTCTCCAAGTCTAGTGCTCGGCTTCCAGAGTGGACTCCCCTAGGTGGTGATGGCAGCAGTGCACTCTGATTTCTCACTTCCTGAGAACCTTTGAGGTTGTCTCTGTTGCCCTCAGGATAAAGGCAGAACTCGTTAACAGGCTTTTTCAAAGTTTAAACATGCAGTCTGGCCCCTGTAGACCGAGCAGCCTCCACGCCTCTGCCCACCACCTCCCTTTCTCCCCCAGGGGCCTTTTCTCAGCTCCCTTCCCCCACACTGCGTGCTCACCTGGCTCCTTCCCACCACAGGGCCTTTGCACATGCCTTCTTCAACCTGATACTTTCCCCTCCCCTCTTCCCCAGCTCAGCCCTTAACCCAGCTCCTGTGTCCCTTCCCCAGGGAAGTCTCTCCTGCCAGGTCAGATGAATGGCGGGTAGGCAGCTGACCTTTGCAGAGGTGGGAGGCGTGACGTCTGTGGCGGGAGCAGGTTTGGTTTCAAATCTTTGTACCTTCCGGTCCCCAGTGATGCTGCAAGCTCAGGTTCTATGCCCTGGTGCCAAATCAAATCTCAGAAGCCAAGTTTTGGGTGACGTAGAAGAGAATAGCTTTATTGCTTTGCCCAGCAAAGGAGGACACGGTGGGTTTGTGGCCTTCAAAAGGTGTGTCCCAACCCGGGAGGATGGGATGAGGAATTCAGTAGTTCAGGGGAGGGGTTGCTGACAAGGTGAGGCTGTGTGCAGGGTCCTCATGCCTACTGTCTACGTCTGTGTCTCTATTCCTGCCCTGAAACTAGGTCCATCTGCAATGTTTTTCTAGATTGCATGTATGTGTTAATATATGGTATTTGTTTTTCTCTTTCTGACTGATTTCACTCCATATGACAGACTCTAGGTCTGTTCACATCTCTGTGAATGACTCGATTTCCTTCTTTTTTATGGTGGATATTCCGTTGTATACGTGCACCACATCTTCTCAGTCCATTCCTCTCTTGATGGGCGTGTGGGTTGTTTCCATGTCCAGGCTATAGTCAGTAGTACTGCCCCTCCTTTCTCAGTGAGCAACCGTTCGAGTTTGCCCTTTGGACCTCCAGGAAGGTCAGGGAGGCTGGGGTCTTGCCGATGAGGAACGGGGGTCCCGCTCGGTCTCAGCAGCTGCCCTTCTCCCGTCATGGGTGGCCTGACGCGCCCCGTCTCCCCAGGCGTGCTGCGGCTCCTGGAGCACGGGGAGGAGTATGTGTTCACCCTGCCCAGCGCCTACGCCCGGTCCATCCTCACCGTCCCGTGGGTGGAGCTCGGAGGCAAAGTCAGCATCACCTGCGCCAAGACCGGGTACGCGGCCACCGTCATCTTCCACACGAAGCCTTTCTACGGGGGCAAGGTCCACAGGTAGGAGGCGGCCAGGGACGGCTCCGGGTCCATCTGACCACGAGGCCCCAGGTCTCTCCTCTCCATCTGAAGACTGGGCTCCAGCCGGGAGATGCATTGAGAATCAAAATCCAGTGGATGGGTCTTTTTCAGATGACGGGTCTCCTGGGGCAGAGTTCTGAACCCTTCCCAGTGTGGTGAGGTGCTGGCCGAACACAGGGCAGAGAACAGAGGGCTTCTGGGGTCATTGTCATCTCTCGCTCCCCAGGCTTCCACCTGACCTGTTCTGATACAGTTGGTCCATGAGCTCCACACAACATCCTGAATCCTGTGTCTCTGAGAGCAGGACTGCTTCTCTCCTTTGAGAAGCTAGGAAGCATGTCTTAAGAAATGGAAGGAGAGGGCTGCTGTTGGAGCGGAGCGTCACCTCGTTGTCATGGTTCTGGTTATAAGATTCTCCTTTGGAGCAGATCCCTGGATAAGCAAGCCCCCGTCTTATACCTTTCTCCTGGAAAGTTGGTCTGGATGGCGTTCACCTAGGGGTGTTGGAGTGTCCCCCGGAAAGTGGATGCCCTCCTGGCTATTTTGGAGCTGGACACACTGGCTCCTAAGAGCCAACTCTGTGAAGTATTCTCCCCAGCGCTGCGGCCCCTCATCCTGCCTGGTGGCTTGAGATCCGCCAAGGTTGGGGCAGGGAAGAAATTCACAGAAGGGGCTGCAAACCAGGCGTTTCCCTCCTGGCGAACCCGTTGTTAAAGCATTACCAGCTCAGCACAGACACCCTTCCCATAGGATCCGCCAGAGGATCCTGGCTGCACCCTGGGCCCCCAGCTGTGTCCAGGCTCAGGGGGAACGCTTCC
The DNA here is from genome assembly GCA_024291935.2 of Okapia johnstoni. Lineage (NCBI taxonomy): Eukaryota > Metazoa > Chordata > Mammalia > Artiodactyla > Giraffidae > Okapia > Okapia johnstoni. Next base: position 5,179,575 of record CM044323.1, on the reverse strand, counting down.
AGGCCTGTGTTCAGAAACTCCAAATTCATCCAGAGTGTGGCCTTTAAGAAAAGAGGACCCGGGCTCCTCCACCTCCCATTCCTGCTGTATTATTCTGCCCGCAGCAGGCTCCTAGGGAGAGGGGGGTGGGCTCTGCCTTCACCGAGAGCTGAGTCCCCGTGTCCCCGAGTCCCCGGGCTGGGTGGGTGAGGCGAGAGGCTACACACCTCCACCGGGACCCTTGTAAACCAGGCTGCAGGGAGTTGACCTCGTTTAGTGATTGAAAAGTTGTCCTGAGACTCTTACGTTCTTTTGGTGGTTGAAATGTACACTATTATTATTATTACCAAAAAAAAATTTTTGGCCCCACCCGACAGCATGTAGGATCTAGTTCCCCGACCAGTGACCCTAGTTCTACCAGGGTCGGGCCCACCAACTTGCAGTGGAAGTGTGGGATTTTAACCACTGGACTGCCAGCGAGGTCCCCAAATGTACACTGTCAGATGCTATTGGAGGAAGAAGGGTGATTTCCCCAGTAGTAACATTTTGTAAAACCTTTGCATGTTTATCAAAACTAAGAAATTGATGAGATTCAACTAAACAACTCACAATAAAGAGCAATAAAGCATGTATCATCTTAACCTACCTAAGTTATTGCCAAAAATCAGTAAAGCGATATTAACTTAAAACAAACTGAGAAAACTGAGGGGGGATAAATTAGGACTTTGGGATCAACATATCCGTACTTTATATAAAACAGGTAAACAACAAGGACCTACTGTATAGCACAGGGAACTCAGTATCTTATTATAAACCTATCAGTGAAAAGAATCTGAAAAAATATATATACATGTCCATGTCTGTGTGTGTAACTATATGAAATACCGTTTTCTTGAAACTAACAGCATTGTAAATTAGGCAATCTTCAATTAAAAAAAACTAACTTAACACTGCAGTATCCTTAGACTTGATTCAGACCTACCTGTTTGCCCACTGATGCTGTCCTTATCTGCTCAAGGATGTGAGATCACATTTTAAGAGCTAGTCTTTGAGCAAAAGAGCAGCCCTATAAAAAAAAAAATCTCTCAATGAGAGCACACCTTTAGAAGTCAGTCTATGTTCTGATAATCTCACAAAGTGTGTTCATCCCACCCTTCGTTAATTCAGGGTCACGGCAGAAGTGAAGCACACCCCCACCAACACCATTGTGTGCAAAGCCCACGGGGAGTGGAACGGGGCCCTGGAGTTCACCTACAACAACGGGGAGACCAAGGTCATCGACACGACCACACTGCCCGTGTACCCCAAGAAGATCCGACCCCTGGAGAAGCAGGGCCCCATGGAGTCCAGGTGGGGACCAGCCCTGTCGTCCTCAGCACATTGACCCAAGGGCAGAGAGGAAGTCCCATGGGATGGGGCCAGAACGTTTGATTCCTTTAGAAACCTGAGTTATCCTCTCTGTGTCACTTAGGAATAGACCGGTTGTCGCTTTCAGTTTAGTTGTTCTGCAGTCACAGGGTAGAAAGTGAAGACAGACTGCCCAGACTTGACTGCCTGTCTTATAAGAATTTGTCAGCTCTGCTGGTCTGTTACTTAATCACTAAGTTAAGTATAGAGAGGTGCTAGTAATCAAAAAACCAGGCAATTAAGCAATGAGATACTTTTTTTTTTTATTACCAGATTAGCAACATAATTTTAAAAAAATTCTGTGCCGGCAAAACTGATAAAATTGACACTCTGTGTCTCGTGCAGGAAGGTGCCAGGTTTGCTGCAGGGACCAGTAGCTTTAAATTTGTGACTTCTCCTTTAGTCTGCTTCTGGGAATCGCATCTAAGGGCGACTCCTTCAATTCACAAAAGGTTTTAAAAATGAAATTTGGGTTGTTTTTTTTAAATAACAAAAACCGTCTAACATTTGGAGAATGGTTAAATGAGTAAAGGAGAATCCACTCTGTCATATGAATATTGTGCAGCCACTTAACGTGATGTTTATGCAGGTATAGAGGCAGAGTCTTCTGGAAATATGCCATTAAAATTTTTTAATCCAGGAGTTCAGCCAAGTTTGCCCCACAGGCCAGATCGCACCTTGTAAATGATTTTTGTAAAATTTTCTGGGAACACTAGCGTGTTCATCTGTTTGCATCTTGTCTGTGGCCACTGTCTTGCGACAATACCAGTGAAACAGTTGTGACCAAGACCACATGGCCCGCAAAGCCTAAAATGCCGACTCGCTGGCCCTTACAGGAGAGTGTTTGCTGGCCCCTGCTCTTATCGAAAAGCGTGCTGCTCTATAGAGAGATGACATGGGATTAAAATGAAATCACAGATGATCCCGTGAAAGGGTTTGCCACGACCAGAAGTTTGCCGCCGAATTGGAAAAGTGCTTATTGTGTGGAAATGAAGCCAGGGATACCAGTGTGTGTAAATCATACATTGTCACCGAGTTTACTAGAAAGAGGGCTGTGGTGTCGTGGAAATCGAGCTTCGAGCTAGGAGTCGTCCACGGTGCTCGTTGATCAGAGTGTAACCTTCTCTGTGTCGGAAGGGAGGGCGTGAACCCAGCCCAGTGAGCCGTGATGGGACGAGTCCTCCGCCCCCGTGGCCTCCGATGACGCCTCCCCCCAAGTCAGGAGCCCTGCGGTTCCTGTCACAGCCCCACGTGTTTCTGGTGTGGCTGTTGAGAACTGAACTGTGACTCCCGTGAGCTAAGCTTCCAAGGACGTCCGTGGCTTAGCTGGTCCTTAGGAAGCCTCTTCGAGCCGGGAGCTCAGGCCTCTGCCTGGAGCCGAGCAGGTGGGGGCTGGAGTGTGGAATGGGAGAGAGGGGCGGGGGCTGACGCTTCTTGTCTCACACACGTGCACTTCCCTGCCACCTGGAGCTGGGCCGTCGGCAAACCCAGCTGCCCACCTTGTTTTCCATGGTGGGAATGGCCCAGAGGTGCGGCGCCTGCCGTTCGGAGCACCTGAGCCCGCTTACACGCCGGCCAGCCAGGCCCCACCCACGGAGGCCAAGGCAGGACCACCCGGTGGCCTCGGCCCCACAGTGGCCCGGCCCCCACCTGCCCTGTGGAAGGGAACCCCTGCCCCACTAGGGGAGGGGAAGCTGCTCTTCATCAGCCACACCCGCCAGTGTTCTCCCGATGCCCTGAGCCTGACCACCCCCGGCCACCAGGACCTCCCTGCTCTCCGCGAGGGCTCCCCTGGGCTTCCTTTTTGCTTTTCACGCTGACCTGCTCCTACCCTCCCAGCCCTGAAGGCTTTTCTGCCCTGGATTTTGGCCTGAAGTTCAGTGCCTTCCCCAGCAAGCCCTGGCCTTGCCCCTCCAAGGGGCTCTGGGTGGGAGCCTGTGAATGTCTGGGCTGAGCCCTTGATGTGGGGCCAGCTCCTTGCTCACCAGCCTCTCTCCAGCCCCGGGGGCTCTCTGCCCTCTAGTTTTGAGGCCACATGGGACTTGTCAGGGGAAGTCCTGCCCTGGGAGCACCCCCACCCTGGATGTCCGGGCACCCAGTTGTTCCCTCTGCACGAGATGTGTGTTGAAGGTGGGGGCAATGGAAAAGCCAATTTGAGGCAGCAGCCAGCCCTCCCTGTCTGCTTCCCCACCGCCCTTTCCTCTTTGAGCCCACCTCTTCCCTTCTAAGCGCTCAGGGTATGGTAGAAAGAGTGAGGGCTGTGAGGCCGGTTGGACCTGGCTTTTGGCCCCGCTCCAGAGCTTTCTCCTGTATGCGCTGGGGGCCGGGACGCCACTGTCCCCAGCGCTTTGTGTGGTAGGGGGGTGGCGGGCAGTCTGGCTTCTGCAGCCTGAGCCCAGCTCCCGTCCTGGACGTGGACTCCCCAGGAGGCTGCTGTCTTGAGCGGCTCGGCCGCTCCACGGCTGACTCCCTGGCCCAGGAGCTAACGGGGAGCCTGTGCTCAGCCTGCTGCAGAGGCATCCGTGTTCCCAAAGCCAGGGAGGGGATGCTCGCTGTGGAGAAGTCTGCTGTTTCCTCTGTGCGGAATCTGGGCGGATCCTGATACAAACAAGTGAGGGAGTGTCCCCTTCACCTAAATGCATCCCCCAACTCAGCTCCCGCACAGAGTGGGACTAGGGGGGAGGTGTTTCCCGAGGAGGGGAGCTGATGGCTTCTGCAGTAAATGAATGCATGTATGAATGAATGTGTTCAACTTTGCATGTAGACACGGGCAGGTGGTGGATCCTCCGGTGTCTGTCACTCCTAGGATGGGGTTCCCCTCTGGGAGCAGCCACTGTTTACATCCATCAACTTGTTGACCTCGGGCAGGTGGCTGCCCTTGGTGTGGGTCTTGTTTTCTCTGCTTTAGGATGGGGTCCTAACATCACATCTGTGTCACTGGGGTGTTGTGATGATGAGTTAATGTAAACTGCTTATAAATGAGGTACCCGCCGTGTGGCAGGGTCTGCCGTGGATTCTTTCTGTAGCAGCAGCAGGATTCCTCCCGTCATCCCTATACTGGTCCCCGGGTGCTCAGAGCCTGGGACGGGAGAGGGGATTCAGATGTGGGTGCAGATGGGGCTCTGGCCCCTCCTCACATGGGACCACAGCCTTGGGCCGCTGGCCCTGCCTGACTGCTAACTGTCTCCCCATGTTCCCCTAGGAACCTCTGGTGGGAGGTGACCCGATGCCTGCGCCTAGGGGACATGGAGGCGGCCACAGAGCAGAAGCGGCGGCTGGAGGAGAAGCAGCGTGCGGAGGAGCGGAAGCGGGAGAACCTCCACGCACCCTGGCGGCCCAAGTACTTCATCCAGGAGGTGACCTGGCCAGCTGTCCCCAGTCACCGCCGTAGGACGGGCAGGGAGGGAGGAGGAGGACTGGGTATTGTGGCCGCGGTCCCGGTGTTCCTGAGTGCTGGCTGCTCTCAGGTCTCATCAGAGAAGCGCACCTGCCCGTGGGGAGGTGCACACAGGGGCCGCGGCTCTGGACATGTAGCGCTTAACAGAGATCGTAGACCCGCTGCTCTGTCTTCTATGGCAAATTAATGGGAAAGGGCTTCCCAGCCCATCTCCTCACCTGGGGAGGTTGGAACCTTCCTAATGACAAGCACCTTTTTAGAGCTTTGCCTCTTGTGGGGTCAATGGCATGGACTTAGAGGGAGAGACCGTTGGTGGGGTGGGGGAGGCTTGTCCCAGGTCTCCATAAATCCTGGGGAACCCCCCCCCCCCACAACCCTGCCCACCTGCTGGTCAAAGCGCCATGTGCCCAGCTGTTGGGGGCGCGGCTGGGCAGCATCCTGAGAACATAACTGGAAACAACAGAAGTGCAGCAGCCACAGTTTGCAGGCAGGCGGTCTGCAGTCTGAGAAAATCAGTGAGAAGCAGGCCGGTGGGGACCAGGCAGACCCCAGTCTGTACCTGAAGTGGTGGATGCTACTCACCTCCAGGCCATCACAGGCCCATTACCCAGGTCTTCACGAGAAGCCAGAAATCAGAATATTTCTGAGATCAGATACTCAGCTGGTGTCAAGGAATCTTAAAAATGCAACCCTGAGAGCCAGTGGAAGTCGGTGTGGACTTTCCATGTCTGGGCGCTGGCGGTGTCTGACTTCCGCTCCGTGGAAGGCTGGCTCCAAGTAGCTGGGAGGCTGCAGGGAGCGAGGTGACCATGAGGTGGGCTGGGACCGTCTCCCGGAGGCTGGAAGCAGGGCTGTGGGCTGCTGCTTTAGACAGCAAGCCTGCTTGGGGACCCTGTGAGCAGGCCTCTGTCTGGAGATCGTGCCCAGGGCAAGTGATTCTCTATTAGTCAGGGTTCTCCAGAGAAACAGCACACAACCACCAGGAGATAGAAGTTCATGTAGATTTATGATGAGATTGTGGAGGCTGAGAAGCCACGAGATCTGTGGGCTGCAAGCTGGAACTGCAGGAACACCAGTGGTTTATTCAATCCAAAGCCTGAGACCCAGGGAGCTGATGGTGTGAAACTCAGCTCAAGGGCAGAAGTCCAGATGAGTGAGGCAGGAAAGACAAGGTCGATCCTTACCTCCTCACATGGGGGCAGGGTATCTCCCACACCCCACCCACCTACCCACGTGCCACCCTCCTCCAGAAACACCCTTACTCTCAGGCCCAGAAACGAAACTTAACTCGGGGCCGGTCACGTCGACACATCCAAGTAACCATCACGAGATCCCCCAGGATCCTACTGTGAGGTAGATCTCGTCTCTCAGAGACAACTGCTTGGCTTGGCTTCTGTGGAGCACTGCACGTGAAGCAGTAAAATAACAGCAAGCCCCATTCTTCTCCCCCGAGAGGGTGTAATAAGAGCCAGTGTCGAACAGGAGGCTGGGGGATACCCAAAGGATGCAGCCCACCCCAGCTGGCCGCCCTGCGGGACGCTCCTCTCGGCTGGCGCTGGCTCCCACGCCCCCTGCAGCCTTGGCTTTTCCACACCGGTTCCGTGTGGGACCGGGGTCGTTTCCTGAGCTGCTGGCGTGTTTGTGACTGCCGCCTGCTGTGTGCCTTGAGCGAGCTGTACCGTCCTTGGTTTGGGCAGGTTCCTCCTACTCAGGCCCTTGTGTTTTCTCTTCCCTGTCCGTCCATCCAAATACCTTCCTTTTTTCCTCCTGTCCTGCTGTTTCAAGGTGCTTTTTCTTTTTGGGCCAATTAATCTTCCTTGATGGAAACCAAACAGGCCGCCCGGCTCCTCTTTGTGGTTTTGGTCATTTTGTGGGTGGCAAATGCAAAGGTCACGTGGGCTCTAGAAAGCAGCTGGGCTGCGGAGGGGTCGTGAGACCAGCATGGCTGGGCTGTGAGCTGTGAGGAGCGAGGCCGGGGCACAGGCTGGTGGGAGCCAGCGCTGCTCCAGGGCCCTAGGGGCTGCGCGGGGAGGATCCCTTTGCTTCTCCGCTCGCCTCGCCGACAGGTCTCCACGTATTGATGTGTCCTCCTGTCTCTTGCAGGGTGATGGCTGGGTGTACTTCAACCCCCTGTGGAAGGCACACTGATGGGCGGAGATGCAGAGCTTTCAGAAATCGCCCTGATTTTGTAGGCATTAAAAGCGGTACAGTATCAAGGTTCTGCTGGTCTTCCCTGGGACCAGCTGAGCACACTCAAGACATGGTACCTGAGAGAGAGACTGTGTGAACGATGCGCCCCCAGACTCTGCTGTGGGATTGAGCTTATTCAAGAGCCATTGGGCTTGCGTGTGCGTGTGTGTGTGTGCAGAGCTCCCGCACACCGTCTGTTCACACGCATGTGCTCTGTCTGCTGGGTGTCCCTACACACGGAAATACTGCACTTACCAACAGCGATGTGGGTGATTATGAGCTCTTTTTTATCAATGAGGTGTTTCAAGTTTTCTAGTTTTCACTTTTGCCAAAAAATGTTTTGCGCTCACAGAGTATTCTCCAGTTGACAAGGCCTGTCCAAATGAAGGTGAACGGGCGTGGCTGGACTGCCGTCCGTCTGGTGAGAGGTGGCTCGAGCTTGGTGGAAGGGGGCTGCCACTTCACATCATGGCTGTGATTCCCACTCTGCCCCCAGCTGCGTTGTTTGTCCATGCTTAAGACATCATCTGCATCTCCTGCGGGATGGGGAGTAGGCAGGAAGCTGTTAAAGGTGTAGGCTGGAGCCTTCCCAGATGGAACGCCCCCTGGGGGAGCCCACAGCCAGGTCTGCCTTGGGATGGTCCTCCCACGTCCTTGCCCCAGAAGCTCTCTGATGATTTCTTACGCTCAAAGCGCTAGTCATACAGGTTTCAGAAGCTGCTGCTTTCATGGTAGAAAACAAGTCCTATGGAGACTTCACTACTTTTATCTTTGGAAAAAGGGCTTTAGAAGTGAGATAGACGCATGCACGTACAAACATGCACTACCACAGCCTTGTGTTTCGTTTGGGGAAAGAGAAAAGAATACCCAGTGAATTTTTTTTTTTTTTTAATCGCATCTCCCTCTCTTATTTGACCCAAACTCTGCAAGGAAACCACTGTGATTAAAACATCCATACAGCCTGCATAAGTGTTCCATGGTTTCAGTTCAGTTTCAGTCTTCAGCCTTTACAAATGAGGTCAAGACATGACCAGAATATAAAGCAAGGAGAAAATGAAGTATTTGATCTCTGCTTAATGCTTAACTTATTTTTTACTGTGCCACTCTGAGAATATTTATACAATCCAGTAGCATGAATGCTTCTCTGTAGTAATACTAATTCTGTGCCTTTCGTCTGCTTTCTTAAGACCAATTGTTCACACTTTGTAGACATTAGACAAATATATTTCGATTAACTACTATACTTATTTGTGTGTCTGTGCTTGATTTTCAGGGATTCCAAAGTTCTGTTGGAACTGGTGGCTCTGCATGAACTCATATTTTATTGATTAGTGTTCATTTGATGTGAACAGCCATTATATTTCCATCAAAACAGTGTTTTAAACACACTAAATATCATATATGGATATTTTCTGATAAGGTCACAAGAAAATTTAACTTATATCCAGGGAATGGTCTTGTTTTGAGAAGCGACTTGTCAGGCAAACGATCAGGTAAGCCTGTTCCGGTTCATTGTCTTAAGACATCTGGGAGGAGAAAGCAGAATCATTTTATTTCTGAGAGGGAAAGCAGAATAGATGTATTTGGAGAGGGAAGCCTTTAATGAGGAGACTGCAAAGTAATCACTTGGTGTTTTTAGATGTTCCAGTCTTAGACCAGAGCATAAACTATCTGGGAGGTAAAAAATGGAGATCCATCACTTTTTTTTTGTTTTTGGTCGTGGTGACAGGGGGAGTTCATTTTGACTTTTAAAATGTTTTAAAACATCATATAAAGAATTACATAAAACGCATTACAGTTTCAGGAATAATTATAAACACCCATGTACCCACTGCCTGGGGAAAGAAACCTGTTTGTCCACACCTTGAAAGCCACCTTTGTGCCTCTGCAGAATTGCATTGTTTTTACAACAATCATCCTAATGGGTGTGAACAGTTATCTCATTGTGGGTTTGACTTGCATTTCCTTAATGATTTTTAGTGATGCTGAGCGTCTTTCCCATGTATTTCTTGACCATTTGTGTATCTTCTGGAGAAATGTCTGTTAAAGTCCTTTGCACAGTTTCTAATTGCGTTCTTTTATATATTGTTAATATACATGATTTGCAAATATTTCCTCCCATTCTGTGGGTTGCCTTTTCACTCTGTTGGTAACTGTCCTTTGATGTACAAAACTATTTAACTTTGATGAAGTCCAGTTTTTTCCTGGGCTTCCCAGGTGGCTCATCTTGTGCTTTGGATATCATATCCAAGAAATTATTGCCAAGTCTAATTTCATGGAGCTTTCCCCTTATGTTGTCTTCTAAGAGTTTCATCGTTTTAGCTCTTATGTTTTACATTTTTGATCCAGTTCAAGTGAACTTTTGTATATGGTGTTAGCTAAGTGTCCAATTTTATGACTCTGTGTATCAATATCCTGTTTTCCTGGGACCATTTGTTGGAAACACTCTTTCCTCATTGAATGGTTGTCTTATCGAAAATCATTTGATCATCTGTGAAGGGTTTATTCCTGGACTCCCTAGTCTGTTCCATTGGTATATGTCTGTGATTTTATGCCAGTACCAGTTTCAAAATCTGCAAGTGAGACTTTCTCTATTTTGTTTCAGTTCAGTTGCTCAGTCATGTCCGACTCTTTCTGACTCCATGGACTGCAGCAAGTCAGGCTTCCCTGTCCATCATCAACTCTTGGAGCTTGCTCAAACTCATGTCCATCAAGTTGGTGATATCATCCAACCATCTCACCCTCTGTCATCCCCTTCTGCCCCTGCCTTCAATCTTGGTCAGCATCAGGGTCTTTTCCAGTGAGTCAGTTCTTCGCATCAGGTGGCAAAGGATTGGAGTTTCAGCTTCAACATCAGTCCTTCCTATGAACATTCAGGACTGATTTCCTTTAGGATGGACTGGTTTGATCTTGCAGTCCAAGGGACTCTCAAGAGTCTTCCCCAACACCACAGTTCAAAAGCATCAACAGTTTTTCAGTGCTCAGCTTTCTTTATAATCCAACTCTTACATCCATACATGACTACTGGAAAAACCATAGCTTTGACTAGACAGACCTTTGTTGGCAAAGTAACGTCTCTGCTTTTTAATATGCAGTCTAGGTTGGTCATAGCTTTTCTTCCAAGGAGCAAGCATCTTTTAATGTCATGGCTGGTCACCATCTGCAGTGATTTTGAAGCCCAAGAAAATAAAGTCTGTCACTGTTTCCACTGTTTCCCCATCTATTTGCCATGAAGTGATGGGACCAGATGCCATGATCTTAGTTTTCTGAATGTTGAGTTTTAAGCCAACTTTTTCACTCCTCTTTCACTTTCATCATGAGGCTCTTTAGTTCTTCTCTTTCTGCCATAAGGGTGGTGTCATATGCATATCTGAGGTTGTTGATATTTCTCCTGCGAAACCTAATTCCAGCTTGTACTTCATCCAGTCCAGCATTTCTCATTATATACTCTGCATATAAGTTAAATAAGCAGGGTGACAATATACAGCCTTGACGTACTCCTTTCCCAATCTGGAACCAGTCTGTTGTTCCATGTCCAGTTCTAACTGTTGCTTCTTGACCTGCATACAAATTTCTCAGGTGGTCTGGTATTCCCATCTCTTGAAGAATTTTCCAGTTTGTTGTATATAGTCAAAGGGCTTTGGCGTAGTCAATAAAGCAGAAGTAGCTGTTTTTCTGGAACTCTCTTGCTTTTTCAATGCTCCAACAGATGTTGACAATTTGATCTCTGGTTCCTCTGCCTTTTCTAAATCCAGCTTGAAGATCTGGAATTTCGTGGTTCAAGTACGTTGAAGCCTGGCTTGGAGAACTTTGAGCCTTATTTTACTAGCGTGTAAGATGAGTGCAACTGTGTGATAGTTTGAACATTCTTTGGCATTGCCTTTCTTTGGGATTGGAATGAAAACTGACCTTTTCCAGTCCTGTGGCCACTGCTGAGTTTTCCAAATTTGCTGTCATATTGCTTGCAGCACTTTCACAGCATCATCTTTTAGGATGTGAAATAGCTCAACTGGAATTCCATCACCTCCACTAGCTTTGCTCGTAGAGATGCTTCCTAAGGCCCACTTGACTTCACATTCCAGGATGTCTGGCTCTAGGTGAGTGATCACACCATCATGGTTATCTGGGTCGTGAAGACCTTCTTTGTAAAGTACTTCTGTGGATTCTTGCCACCTGTTCTTAGTATTTTCAGCTTTGGTTAGGTCCACACCATTTCTGTCCTTTATTGTGCTCACCTTTGCATGAAATATTTGTTTACGTCTATGCTAATCCTTTTACTATTTCCTTCTGTTAGCTATGGGTTTAGTTTTATTTAGCTTGTTTGTTTCTTAAGGTTCAAAGGTTACTGATCTCAGAGCTTTACAAACGCAAATATTTATAGCTATATATTTCCTCATTAACACCATTTTTGCAGCATCCCATACATTTTGGCATGTGTTTCTATTTTCATTAGTCTTGAGATCAAGTTCTGATTTCTCTTGTGATTTCTTCTTTGACCCATTGGTTAAGAGTATGTTGTTGAGTTTCCACATACCTGTGGATTTCTCAGTTTTCCTTCCACTATTGATTTCTAGTTTAATTGCACTGATTGGAAAAGATACTTTGATTTGTCTTAAAATTTATTGATTTGTTTTGTGGGCTGACATACAGTCTATCCAGGGGGATGTCCCACACATTGAGAAAAATGTGTATTCTGCTATTTGATGGGGCCATCAGTACGTGTATGGTAAGTCCAGTTGGACTACAGTGATGTTTGTCTTTTCTTATTGATCTGTCTTGGTTGTTTTTATCCATTATCAATAGTGGGGTGTTGAAATCTATTATTTTACAGCTGTGTGTTTCCCCCTCATTCTGTAAATGTTTGCCTTGTACATTTTGGAGCTTTGATGTTTGGTGGATGTATGGCTATGATAGTTATACCTTCTTAGTGAAGTGATTCTTTTATCAATATATAATGTCCCTGTGTCTGGTTAAGTTTTTGACCTAAAAGTTAAATTTGCCTGATACCAGTATAACCATCCTTGCTTTGGTTACTGTTTGCATGAAATATTTCCTTCATCCTTTTACTTCGAGTGCACACATTTTCTTAGATCTAAAGTATGTCTCTTACAGGGGGCATACAGTTGAACGTTGTTTTAAAATCCATTCTGGGACTTCCCCCTGGTAATCCAGTGGTTAAGAATCCACCTGCCAATGCAGGGGACATGGGTTTGATCCCTGGCCCAGGAAGATCCCACCTGCAATACAACTACGAAACCCACACACCACAACCACTGAAGCCTGCGTGCCAAGGGCCAGTGCTCCGCCAAGAAGCCACCCAAATGAGAAGCCTGGGCACTGCAATGAAGAATATAGCCCCTGTTCACCACAGTTAGAGAAAGCCCTCACGCAGCACTGAAGTCCTAGCACAGCCAAAAATATAGTAAAAAAAAAAAATCCATTCTGCCTGTTTATGTCTTCCGATTGAGGAATTTCATGTTTTGTTTTCTGGACGTTATTGTCCTGCATTTTCTCCATTATTGTCTTCCTTGGTGTTTAGTGTGTTGTTTTTTTTTTGAAGTGATAAATTGATTCCTCTGTCATGTTGTCTGTATTCTATAATTATTTCACTTGTGGTTATTAGAGATTACATATACCATCCTAAAGTTATAACAATCTGTTTTAAATTAATACCAACTTGAGTCATGTAAATCCTTTCCAGCTTCATCCCTTTTTGTTGATGTCACAAATCATATTTTTATATATTGTGTACCAATTACATGGGTTTACGCTTAAAGCATATAGACGCTTATATTCAGTCACAGTAACAGGTTTTCATGTTTCTCCATGTGTTTACGTTTTTTATAGCTTTGAGTTACTGTTGAAAGCCTTTCAACCTAAAGGAATGATTTTGTAGAGTGGTAATGAAACCTCTCAGCTTTTGTTCATCTGGAAAGATCTGGAAAGATACAGAATTCTTGGTTTACAGTTTTTTTCTTTTAGCATTTTAAATATACATTCCCACTGCATCATGGCCTTAAAAGTTTCTGAGAAACCTGCTGATAATCTTATTGAGGGTGGCTTTTATGTGACAACTTAACTTTCCCCTTATTGCTTTCAAGATTTTCTTGGCTTTTGGCTTTCAGTAGTTTAACTATAATGCGTCTCAGTTGTGGTCTACGGGTTCCTTTGGGTTTAACGTAGTTGACATTCATTAAGTTTCTTACATTTATAGATTCATGTCTTTTCTCCAGCTTGGGGAGCTTCCTGCCATCCTTTCTTCAAACCTCATGGCCCCTCTCTCCCCTTCTTGGACTCCTGTAATGTAATAGTGGCCCATTTCATGGTGCCCTTTGTGCTCGTTCCACTTTTTGATCTCCTGAGACCTAATAACTTCAGTTGACCTGTCCATGATTGATCCTTTCTTCCTGTTAAAACACTACTCAAATTCTCTTTTTTCAGCTCCAGAGTTTGATTTTTTTCTAAAAGGATAATTTCTTAGTTGATACTCTGTATTTTCTCGAGTTACTTCAGTTCATTGTGTTTTATTTCTACGAGCATATTTAAGACAGTTGGCTTTAAGTCTTCGTCTAATATATCTGATGCCAATTTCTTAAAGATGATTGCTGTTATTTTCTTCCTCTATTATATAGGCCATGTTTTTTCTGTTTCATCTCTTGTGATATTTTGTTGAACATCGGGCATTTGAAAAAAATAACCCTCTCTCCCAGTGTTTTTGCTGCTGCACACCAGGGAAGACCTTCACTGAGGTGTAAGGCGTCTGAGCCTTGGGATCAGCTGAGGGGGAAATTTCTCTCAGGTGTTTTTCTGAGCACATGTCCTGTCTGGGGCTGTGTACCATTGAGTCCACCTTATACGTGACTGTTTTTACAAGTCTTAATTTTTCCCAGACTTTCCCTTTAGCTTCTTCTCAGGACCTTAGATACTCTTGTTCTACCCATAATTTCTTGCCCAGGCATCTCCAGGTCTGTAGTCTCACTATAGCCATCCTGTTGTTTTTTAAATACTGGAGTAGAGCTGGAGTCATGTTTCAGGTGTACAGCAAAGTGATTTGATTTTATACACGCACACACACATCTATTCCTTTTCAAATTCTTTTCCTATCTAGATTGCTGCAGAATATCTAGTGGAGTTCCCTGTGCTATACAGTAGGTCTTTGTTGATTATTTTATATAGTGTGTCTATTCCAATCCCAAACCCCACTCTCCACCTTCCACCTTTATCCCACCCCACCTTTCCCTTTTCATAACCATAAACTAATTTTTATGTCTGTGAGTCTCTGTTTTGTAAGTTCATTTGTCAGTTTTTTTAGATGCCACTCAAGTACTATCATATGGTATTTCTCGTTTAACTTAGTACTATAATCTCCAGGCCCATCCGTGTTTCTGCAGATGGCACTTTTTGATTCTAATGGTTGAGTAATACTCCATTGTGTACACATACCCATCTTTATCCATTCACTTGTTGGACATTTAGATTACTTCCATGTCTTGGCTATTGTCATCAGCACCGCAGTGAACATTGAGATGCATGTGTCCTGTTGAATTATGGTTTCCTCTGGATATATGCCCAGGAGTAGGATTTCTAGATCCTATGGTAACTGTTTTCAGTTTCTTGAGGAGCTTTATACTGCTCCATAGTGGTACCAATTTACATTCCCACCAACAGAGTAGAAGAGTTCCCTTTTTTTCACGTCCTCTCCAGCGTTTGTTGTAGACTTTTTGATGGTCTCTCACTGTAGTTTTGAATATGTTTTCATGGGCCTCCTGGAGAAATGTCTAGGTCTTCTCCCCATTTTTTGGACTGGGTTTTGTTTGTTTTTTATTGAGCTGCATGAGCTGTTTGTAGATTTCGTAGACCTTGTTGGTCATATCATTTGCAAATTTTTTTTCCCCCTTCTGTGGACTGTCTTTTCACTTTGTTTATAGTTTCCTTCACTGTGCAAAAGCTTTTAAGTTTACCTAAGTCCTATTTATTTCCACTACTCTAGGGGACAGCTTGAAAAAGATAGTTATAATTTATGTGAAAGAGTGTTCTTCCCCATGTTTCCCTGTTTTATAGTATTAGGTTCTTACATTTAGATCTTTGTGTATAATGTTAAAGAATGTCCTAATTTGTTTTACATGTAAGCTGTCTAGTTTTCTTAGCACCGTTTATTGAAGAGACTGCCTTTCTTCCATTGTATAGTCTTCCCTCCTTTATCATAGATGACCATAGTTGTGTGGGGCCTTTCTACCCTGTTCTGATGATCTATATTTCTGTTTTTGTGCCAGTAGCACACTATATGACTGGAGCTATGTAATATAGTTGAAGTCAGGGAACCTGATTCCTGTTTTTCTTTCCCAAGCTTTCTTTGGGTGTTCAGGGTATTTTGTGTTTCTGTAAAAACAAAAACCATTTCTGTTCTAGTTTTATGAGCGGTGTCTGCCTCTTTCTGCAGCTTTCCCAGCTTGAGATCTGAGCCATACCACTTTTCTCTAACAAGTTAGGATGAAAAGATTTTTTTTTTTTTTTTCCTTCAGGTAGCCCTAGAACATCAGAACATTGCAGGTAAGTTCTTTTCCCTTCTATTTGAGAGGGGACACTGAAGTAAATGCCCAGTAGTGGGATTGCTGGGTCATGGGGTAGTTCTATTTTTAGTATTTTATAAAACCTCCAGACTGTTTTCCATAGTGGCTGTATCAATTTACATTCCCACTAACAGTGCAAGATTTTTTGATAATGGCCATTTCTGACATGACTGCATTTTTGTAATAGTGATGTTGAGCATCTTTTCATGTGCCTGTTGGCCATCTGTATGTCTTCATTGGAGAAATGTCTATTTAGATCTTCTGCCCATTTTTGATTGAGTTGTTTATATATTCTGGAGATGAATCCTTTCTTCATGGCTTCATTTGCAGCTATTTTCTCCCATTCTGAGGGTTGTCTTTTTGTCTTGTTTATGGTTTCCTTTGCTGTGCAGCTTTTAATTAGGTCCCATTTTTTTCTTTTTTAAATTTTCATTACTCTTAAAGGTGGGTCAAAAACTACAAAGCTACAGTAATTAAGACAGTATGGTTTTGACATAAAAACAGAAATATGAATCACTGCTATATGACAGAATGTCCAGAGCTACACTTATGCACCTGTCGTCACCTATAAAGTTATTTTAGCCAGTCTCTAGTTTCTTGTTATTTTAAATGTCTTCATGAAGCATCAAGGGCCTGCAACCTTGGTCTCGTGTGTGCTAAAATCAAATTCACAGTGTAGAGTAGAAGCAGACACATGTAGTCACAATCCAACTCAAATGAAACGGGCTACCACTCCAGAGCTTTTTTCTATAATCAAAGTCCCCATTATTGTCCCCCAACTCTCCTCCCCCAGAGCTGTCCTATAACCCAACTTTGTGAGTAAATCATATCCTGGTTTGCTTTATAGCTTTAGTACTATGTACACGTTCTTAAATGAGTTTGCCTGCTTTTGAACTGTATATAAATGGAATCATATATTCTTTGGCTTGTAAACTCAAACTTTTTATGATCATCAATGTTTGTTATTCCTTATAAATGTAGTGCACTTTTTTTCTTCTATACTGTTCCTTTATATGAATATATTGCTATTATCTTAGCTGCTTTTGACAGACTTTAGAATTTCAGGGACATGGGATATATATCTTCAGTGTGCATCAGCTAACTCCTGAGTCCTCTTAAATTTTCAGTTCCCATCAGCAATGTATATGTTTGTATCTTGGCTAACCTGATGGGCATGTTTATTTCCCATTTGGATTTCTTCTGTTAAGGACTAATCAAAAATCATCTGTTTTTTCCCTAAGCATTCTTTACAGAGTCTGGACATTAATCCTACATCTGCTGCAGGTTGGGTTGACAGCACATCCTCGTTTAGCCAAGACACCCAGTGTAGGCCTGTGGTCTCAGGGTAAATTTTCAAAGGTCACTGAACAAAGGTATAGAACTCACATTACCTAAGTTCAAGATTCACTGAAAAGCTATAGTTATCAGTGTATCAAGAGGATACAAACAGATTGATGAAACAGATTAAGAATGTTGGTCAGTTTGTTTTCAAGTCTTTTCAACAAATGATGTTGGCTCAAGTCATATACAAAAACTAATTCAACAGATTACATATCTAAAAGTTAATTCTGTGTTGACCAAAAAGGTATGAAATGGGAGGTTTGTCAACTAATGAGTCTGTTTTTCTATTCCTGGACAAAGGGAGCTAAGAGAAACTTATTACCCACCTTCTACACTATCTGTTGCCTCAAGTAGCTAGAGCCATAAAAACATTAAAAGACAGATCATATTTATCAAAAGACAAAGAGGATTATATATTTCCTTCAGCAGGATCCAGGCCTGAGCTCTGATTCATGTTAATCTAAGTCTGTCAAAGAACAGATCGTGCTTTATCTATTTGGCCTGTCTGAATAATTACGACAGTGTGCTGAGGTTGAGAGAATGCACTGTTGTCACAGTCAGTCTGGCTGCCACTGATCTTGAGTTGTCATTCAATCTTGTATCTGAAGCTTTTACTGAAACCCAATTCAACAAAAGCAGACAGTTGGCACTCTAATCAAAATGCCTCCAAGATCTTAGAAATAAGACAACTCACCAAGAATATTCCATATTCCCCAAGTAAATAAAATATTAAGAGGTAGGTAGACAATCTGAATTTTGTGGCTCCCAGAAATGGTCACAATGTCTAGCAATTATACACCAAGATAGAGGTGAACGTGTTTGGAAACATATGCTATGTTTTAGGATTGAAAGGACCATCAGTAATTTTGTTCCTAATATTCTGCTTCTGACAGTAGTGAACTGTGGGAGTTTGGACCAACTCTTTAGATAAATTCAAGTAGAAAGCCAGACAAGTGAAAGTCACTGAGTCATGTCTAACTTTTTTACGACCCCATGGACTATACAGTCCATGGAATTCTCCAGGCCAGAGTACTGGAGTAGGTAGCCTTTCCCTTCTCCGGGGGAATCTTCCCAATCCAGGGATCGAACCCAGGTCTCCTGTATTGCATGTGGATTACCCGCTGAGCCATCACAAAGTGGACAAGAAATAATACCTGTTTTAAGACTTCACAGAAACAAGACTGCATCACCACACAGAATCCAGAAGACGGAAATCCTGAGAGAGAAGGCCTGGCATTTGAGGCCATTTCCCCCTGGAAACTGGCAGAGACTGAACTGCAATTTCAGTAACTTTGTAGAGACAAAGGCTGGTATTAAAACCTGCATGGATGAAGTCCTTGCAGGGTTTCAGTCTGGGAATCAAGAACCAGCCCTCAGAGAGATGGCAGGCTAACTCTGTGATCACACAGCCTCCCTTGAACTGGATGAATGTGATTAAGGCTTGCTATGGATCATGAGGTACCTGGCAGAAACAAAATCTTCTATAAGGGAAAATCTCTTCAACCTAAAGTTACTTGTACAATTCCTTTCATATATGTTCGGGGCACACCGTCTGCCCCCTCTCCTCCACACATTAAGAGGAAACACACCAGAAACGATCCACCAGAACTCGAGTGAGTTAATGGGTTAATCAGACACACTTTATGTTGACTAAAGACTGTCAGTGGTCAGCTATAAACCATAAAAAGAAACAGCAGATTTGGCACGGGGAGAAATTCTAAAATTGAAAGTAAGTAAACTCCATGGATGGCTGGCCTTGACATCAGACTAGCTATAACTGATGAGAGAAGCAAATCAAGAGAAAATACACAGAATGGAGAGGGAAAAGGAGACAGCCAATATAGAAGGCTTAATTATATGTTTAGCTGGAGTCTTGGAGAGCAAAGAGAATTGGGCAGAAGCAATATTCCAAGTGATGATTGGTAACTTAACCAACAAGCTACAAAGGTAAATGTCCACAAATCCAGAGCAGGATACACTGAAGAATGAAAAACATACATCATGAGGTCACCTTAAGAAAGCTGATATAACAGTCAGACAAAATAGGCTTTAACAAGAGGCATTACTGAAAATAAATCCTGGTAGTCCCCAAAAATTGAAGGTTCAATTTACCAATGAAAGTTGTAAATGTATATACACCTAATAATCTGGGTCCAAACATATATAAAGGGGGACAGTTCAAAGAGGAACAAGCAGACCTGTAACAGTTTACAATGTCAATACATCCTTCTCAGCAAACAGAACAAGCTTCAGGGAGATTTTATATACACAAAGTGGACCACAGAGCAAATGTCAAACATCTTCAAAGGAGTAAAATTTAGAGTATCTGACTACAGTGCAGTTAAGGTAAAAACTGATGATAAAAATAAAAGGATAACTAGAAAACCACGCTATCTAAAAAATCAAAAAATGTACGTCTAAGTAAACAACCCAAGGCTGAAAGAATAAAGTGCATACAGTATGCATTAAACTCAATGACCGTTCACACCACAACTTTGAGAATGAAACAGACTATGCTTGGAATAAATTTAGAACTTTAAAATCATGTATCACACTAAGATTAAAAGAATACCTCCCCTTTAAGGAAACAACACAAATTAATGAAATAAAAACATACTAAAGAAAATGTCAGCAAAGCCATAAATAAGCTGGTCTTTGATGAAAACTGAAGGCTAACGAGGGAGAGATGAGACAAACGGAGAAGAGAGAAAACCAACCTCAGAAATGACAAGGACATCACTGCACAATCTGTTCGACAGTAACTGTTAAAGTGATATTAGCAACAATTTTACATTCACCTATTTGAAAATTCAGACAAAAATGGACAAATTCCTGGAAAAATTTACCAAATCTGACAAAAAACTTAGAAATCCAAACGTGTAAAATTATTACATCTATTCAATTTAATTCAGTAATTTTATATTCAAAGAGAAATATACACCCAAATGGTTGCACCAGCCAGTTCTATGAAACATTGATCATTATCCCAGGAAGGCAAATTTAATAATGTAAACAAAAAGTCTCCATAATTCACTGTGTTAACGACAGACAGAATAAAGGAGAAAAACCAAAATCATGTCAATAAACCAAAAAACCACCTGATACAACTCCTTCGACATGTAATAAACTCAGGAAACTGGGAAAAATATGTACTCGATCCAATCAAAGATACCAACAGAAAGTCTACAGTAAACATACTTACGGGCTTCCCTGATGGCTTAGATGGTAAAGAAACCGCCTGCAATGTGAGATACAAGAGTTCGATCCCTGCGTTGGGAAGATCCCCTGGAGAAGGGAATGGCTACCCACTCTGGTATTCTGACCGGGAGAATCCCCATGGAGAGAGGAGCCTGGTGGGCTACAGAGCATGGGGTCACAGAGTTGGACATGACTGAGCGACTAACACTTTCAAACATATTTCAAGAAGAAACACTGATAACTTCCTGTGTGAGACAGGAACAAGATAAAGATGTTACCTGTTCTATGCAGTACTAGACTCGATGTCCTGACCAGTGCAGCAAACACAAAGTCAAATGTATAACCACTACAAGAGGAGAGAGAAAACTGCCAGTGTTCCCTAATTACAATGGCATATGTTTATAATAACAATCTAAAATTATTACAGTGATTTTAACACATAAAACCACACATTTTATATCCTGACAGTTGGAAAATAAAATTTTAGGACAGTATTGCAATACAATTATGAAAATGAGTAACACCTATTTACAAACAATACAGAAATTAAAGACGACCCAGACTTCTATAAATAGTAGGATATGCCATATTCACAGAAGACTCAATTATTAGAAGACTCAAAGGTGCTAATTTTTCTTAATGTATAGTTTCAATGCTCAATGCCCAGTCAAAAGCTCGACAAGGTTTTTCTTTTGTGGTATCACTTTTATAAACTGGTTGTAAAATTTATGTGGAGAAACAAAGGACCAGAAATAGCCAAGCTAGGTCTAAGAAGATGGAGTGGGACTTACATCACCATCTGAAATATGTTAAAGCACTTTTAAGTCAATACAGAAAACTAAGAACTCTATGGAATATAACAGTTCAGATAGATTCACGTACGGATTTCCTACAAAAGGAGAACTGCAGAACTGCAGGAAAAGGATAATTCTTTCAATAAATGCAAAAATTAGACTCACATATGGAGAAAAGAACAAAAACATAACCAACCCAAAACAAAACCCAAACTATTCACACTGGACTCAACTGAATCCCAGGCAGACTGCAGAGCTAAGTATAAAAGATAAAACAACAAATTTCCCAGAAAAGCCCACAAGAAACGATCTTCACACCAGAGTAAGGAAAAGATTACTAAATGGCACAGAAAGCTACAGGCAGATAGAAGATTGAAGAATACAACATCAGAATAATAACTAGGTGGTTTGTAACACAATGACGAAGAGCTTATATATAAGGTATATTAAGAACCCCTACTAAGACCATGAAAAAATAAAAATTAACAGAACACCCAAAACCTTGTAAAAAGGGGATTTCCAAATGACCAACCTCACTAGTAACCTAGAAATGGCAACTAAACACAACAAGAAGCCATTATTCACCTACTGGAAAGAAAATTATAAAGCTTGACAAGGGCTGATTAGAATGTGGGAGTAAACAAGAACCTTTATACCTTTCCCAGTAATTCTACTTTATTAGGTAAATACAAAACTGGGTGCATATAATCTCCAAGAGAGAGAGAATAGAAATTGCTATAGCCTTAATATCCTCAAACTGGAAACACAAATATCCGTCAACAATGGTGTGTGAGACAAAGAATACTATACATCAATGGAAAATAAACCGCACCATTCTGAATTTCATCAAAATTAAGCTAAAGTAGCTAGATACAAAAAAAATTTTGATTGCATTTTGTGTTCAAAGAATAGGTACAATATGTTTAGAAAGAGTAATTAGTGTGAAAGCTAGGAGACCGATTACCTTCTGGCAGAGCAAGGGGACAGGCCAGTGGCTGGGCGGGGGCATGAGGAAACTTCTGAGGCCCCAGCAGTGCTGTGGTCTTGATCTGAATTGTGATTACAGAGTTGCTCGTCTGGTGGTAACTTGCTAAGGAGGACATCTGTCTTCTCTGTGTTATACTTCACACTAAAAAAGACTTACCTTTTCATTTCAGACACCTGCCATTTCTTACAGGCTGCTGTTTCTACATTCACTCACAGCTCCACCTACCTGGGTAACAAAGCAGAGGTCTGACAGTCTCCACTTCAACAGCAGCTGTTCCAGCAAGAGGAAGAGCTTCTGGAGAGGGTCACACAACAATGTGAATGCACTCAACATGACAACTGTAATTTTACAGTGGTTAGGATGTTAAAATCTTCTGCTTTATATTTTACCACCATTTAAAAAAATGTGTAGTAGCTCCAGATTTCATAATCACATGACCCCTGAGCTACAGAAACAGTAATAGTCTATAGGATGCTTTTATACTGTTCAGTTCTCTGGCCTTTTGGTCATGGCCTGGTGACTAAAAGTAAAACTCTACAAATGCACTCTCCAGTAGGTAACCACGTGAGTTTGCAAAATGAATTTTATCTTTGGACTTGCAGCCTAATTTTTAGTTTGCTCAATTCTAAGATGTGGAATAAAACAAAAGCTATTTAATGTCAATAATTTCACTTTTCTAATAAAACCACAAGTGTCATTACAATATAGTTTTTACTGAGACAATCCCCTGAACCAGAATGAGGTTCCCCAAAACTGGAGGTGAGAGAGGTCATTCCTGCTCTTAATGAGAAAATTAAATAAGACTTAAGTGATGTTTAAATAGAACTTTACAGAGAAGAGCTTTTGTTACGAGTTCTGCCCTCCTTTACATGGAGATAAAAATTCATTTTTGGTTAGGTGTCTTCCTCTCACCCATAGAAAGTCAAAATGAAATTTTCACTTTGGGGGGGGGGGCGGAGGAAGGCATAACTAAATAGCAGGTCTCAGCTGAACTAGTTTTGGGGAGCCCCATTTTGGTTCCATGAACTGCGTCAGTAAAAGCTATATTGTGATGACACTTGAGGTCTGAATGTAGCAGAAAAGTGAAATTAGAGATATATAAAAGTGAAATTACAGCAACAGCCTTTGTTTTTATTGTTTTTGATTTTCCACATGGGTTCTCTCAAACCTTTGTCAACACAAACAAGAAGGAAGCATGTGCTCAAGACTTGTAAAGAAAAGATTTGTAAAAAGACAACACTTAACACAAAATTTGAATTAACTTTATTTTCCCTATAGTCAACAACTTCTCTGCACTGAATTTTAAAGCAACAAAGTAAGATAAAATCCCCCAAATGACAAGGTATCAGAAATCCAGATTTAGTTACACTTTGTGAAAATATTCGACCATTTTATTGGTCTGTAAAAGAACCATCATCTGGGTCAAAAATGAATTCTATAAATCAAAGAATATTCTACACTTTGGAAAAAGAAAATCAGCAGTAACATTCTCACTGAATATTGTAAATTACACTTTTCTTCATAAAAGGTACATACTATTCTGTACTTTTCCACCAAAAGCAGTGGTGTAAGTTATGCTTGTTATAAAAAAAAAAAAAAAAAAAGGGAAAGATATCCTGTGGCAGGAAAAACCCTTTCTCTATCACTTTTACTAAAGAGGAGAAACTTTTCAAGTCTGTATAGTTGGCTGTGAGCTGGAAAGTGAACATGTTCAATCTCCACTGACATTTTAGTGCATTTGTGGACAACTGTCACATTTTTAATAAAAGAAAACGCACATAGCATTAAAGAGTGTTTCATCAAATGCTTCAGGGATTAACAAAATATGGAGCAAAGGACAAAAGTCATTGTGATGGATGAAACTGTTGTAAAAATGAGAGAAAGCCAGAAGAACTTTACAAATCCTTTGTCATTGTGAAGAGTCACACAAAATGAACTCTGGATACCTGTCCACTTTAAGGGTTTCTTCCTTAATCTCTAGTATGTAAACACAGTGCTCAACTCAGGACTAAGACACCGAACCCCAGCCTGCTAACAAGCAACATTCTGTGTGTTGCCATGATTGCCAAAGGATATAAATTTAGCCCTTGAATGAACCATGTATGAGATCTGCTCCCTAAGTACCTGGTGAAAACAACTGCTAACAGCAGCAACAATGTTTCAACATTAAAAAAACACAACTACTTGAATCAATGAGTTAAGAGGTCCATCTTTAAAAGAGCAGCTTCTTCTCAGAGCATACAGTAAGCAATAGAAAATATACATTTGATGAAACATTCTTTGCACTGGAGAAACATGAAAATAAATATAGTTCAAGGAAGTCGTCTTCTCATGCCCCTCTCTCAGACCTGTACTCGTTTTACTGGTTCAAGGAGCTCGCATCACATTTTGTCATTTGTATTTTCCATACTGCTATCTGGGTCATTCAAATAAAATGCAGAGCTTGTAAAAGAACAAAAAAACCTTGACAAGTATGCATGTGCCAGGGACCAAATTAGAGGGTTCTTTGGTGCGATTTGTCCAAATTTTCAGATTTGAAGGATAATATGTACCAATAAAAAAAAAAATCTGCTGTTAAGACATTTACAGCAGTGCTCTGTCTTGCTTCACATTACAAATCGAAAACAGCTGTTCTCAATAAGCCAATTTTATTTTTTAAATCAGGCATTGCCAGAGTTTTGTATGTTAACCTGGACCAGTGATGGTTCTGTACCCTCCGTTGCTGTGAAACACGACATGAGCTAAAGGCAAAGACCGGTTCTCACAAAGACATCTGCTTCAAGTTAGGAACCAGAACAGTGTTTTAAACAGTCTTCTTAGATATTTTCTTGCCTTTCTTAAAAACTAGCTTATTTTTAATGTAGCCACGCTTCCTTTTTGCAGTCTAAAAAGAAAACAGAATGCCTGGGGTTAGTGCAGGGTTCTTACTGATTAAACACACGGATACGCACATGGCTTACTGCACAGTGGGGAAGACTGTCTCAGTAACCACTCAGCTCTTCGTGGGCCCGGTCTCCCTGAACTGCCAACGAGCACTACCCGCTGCTCTACACTGGCGATGTGGAGATCCAGGATGAGCTGGACAAGGTCCTCAGCTTTATGAGGAAAGGACCACCACAGCGCTCCTCCAAAGCCTGTCATATGTTCTTCGTCACCAAGCGAATGGACCCCGACCTGCCTTCTCAACCACGAAATGCTCAGCTGTAATGACTCACATTTGTAAGCATGCTGGAGTATACAACTAGAATAAGCATTCAGAAACTGTTACTGGTGCTCCTGATTTAGGCTTCAAGAATTAGCTATGTCAGAAATCCTAATTAACTTGGTAACTTTTGGAGCCGCAATTCTCTTATCTGTAAAAATGAGGATGATCTATACCTATCCACAAAAATAAAAGAGAAATAAAGTTACCTGGCACATTCTCCAGCATTTAAATAGTCAAAACAAAACACAAACACCAAGGGGAAAAAAACAAAACTGTAACATCCTTTGAGTTTCATACATCTTTAAAAAAATACTGTCAACTGATGTTTGTGGTGTAAGAGATAAATTATTGCAAAAATGTTTGCTATCTTAGAGTCTCCCAAGATAAATCATATAGGACATGTCTGACAATCTGACATTTTCAGACACTGCAAAAAAGCAACACTTTTTTCGTAATTCAATTCAACAAGTAATTCAATGCACCATCAAAGCACTGGGTTAGCAGTGGGTGAAGACTCAAGAGACTGATCCCTCGATTCAATTCTCATATTTAAATATAACTTATGGAGGTGGTTTCAGAAACTTTGGTAGCTCAGATGGTAAAGAATCTGCCTGCAATGTGGGAGACTTGGGTTCAATCCCTGGCTCAGGAAGATCCCCTTGAGAAGGGAACGGCAACCTACTCCATTTTCTTGCCTGGAAAATCCCCTGGACAGAAACGCCCGGCGAGCTTCAGTCCATGGGGTCGCAAAAGAGTTGGAGACAAGTGAGCGACTAACACTTTCATTTTTCAGAAACTTTGGCAAATGCTGTATCATGTACGTACCTATGATGATGCTCACATTAAAACAATTTAAAATTTTTCCAACAGGAACAAAAATATGGGGCAAAATTCAATCTTTCTTAAGATCACAAAAATTAACTACTGCTAACTTGTCCACAACATGTTACCTCATTATTAACTTATTAGGACAAAAAGTAAAAAAAAAAAAAAAAAAAAAAAAAAATCAGAGGGTACAACTTGTAAAAATTTAAACCAGGCCAAGAGTTTCTCATCATCACCTCCAGATTTCTAACCTGAAACATTTCCTAGGAGCTCCTGTAAGATGCCCTGGGTCTCTGCAAGTGTGGAACTAGGCCCTTGGGGTGCTGGCTCTCTCGGAGCACGGAGCGTGCAGTCCTGGACCACCACTCCCAGGGCCGCAGCCCCGCTGGCTCGGCAGTGGCCAGACAGCTCTCACAGTGGCTGCTGTACTCACCCCTCAGAAGCAGAAACTGGGATGGGGAGAGGAAAGCAAGACAGAAAGCGTTCCTGCTAGTACAAACCACCTAAAGCCATGGAAATCAAAATACAAGATTCACATTGGAGGCAACTAGAATATATGTTTGGGGCTTACGAGACTGATGGATTTGTATTTATCCATTCACTTGTCTATTTGGGAGAAAGGATGGGAAGACAAAAGAGGTCAGATTAAGAAAATTCACTATCGTCAGTAAGACCGATGGTTCAACGGCTATGTGTTTCAGAAGAGGGGGGCCTTAATGGGGCTGAGATGTCTGAGGAGTGACTGCCTGCCCTGGGATTGGCAGCATGCGCTCTGACTTCTGCACGGATGTGACCCACTAGTTTCTCCCACCATGTGCCCATGAGACACCAAGTCACTTGACAAGACTGACACAGTGAGTGCCAGCTCTCTGACGTGTTTCAATACATTAGTCAAGATATGGTAACCTATCCCTGGCACAGGAAGTATTCATTTAAAGTTTCTATTTACATGTCATACAGTTAATATTTAGCACTTTTATAGTATAAACTGAATTTGTATTGAGCATATCTGAAGTATATTTTAAGTAATATAAAGTGAAAGTGTCAGTTGTTCAGTCGTGTCCTACTCTTTGCGACCGTACTGACTGTAGCCCGCTAGGCTCCTCCATACATGGGGTTTCCCAGGCAAAAACACTAGAGTGGGTTGCCATTCCATTCTCCAGGGGATCTTCCTGACCCAGGGATCGAACCCTGGTCTCCTGCACTGGAGGCAGATTCTTTACCGACTAAGACACCAGGGAAGCCCCTTCAATGATTTAAAATAACTGATCTGGACAATGTAAACGTAAGCATCTTTCAAGACTTAAGACTGAAATCAGTCTAATAACAACTAGTAGTATTAAGGGTTGTACTTTATTTTTTTTTTTATTTTTTATTTTTTTTAAGGGTTGTACTTTAAAATACAATCTTCATATTTCATCTGACTGCTCATTATTTTCCATCTCCCACAGAGGGCAAACCATATCAATACTCATTTTCAATAGTTTTTACAGCAAAGACTAGACTTATTTGGTTTAAGTGAGCCATAATGACCTCTAATAAAAGGCTTCGTGTCTTATTAAGTATTACAAAAGGACCGCAACGGTCTCACCCCCATAATTCTGCCTACAAGCTTTTTCGTGACAATTATACTTAATAATTATCTAAAGATAAATGATTTTTTTTTTTTTTGAGGATTCAGGACTCAATTCAACTTGAGCTTTTTTTAAATTCAGTGAATAATATAGTAACGTGCTGAGATTGGAACGTGAAAATGCTATATAAATTTGCTTTGACCAAACGTTCATGAATCAATCACAACTGTTACCGTCTGCCATTTTTACTTTCACAAAGGTTCAGAAACTGATGGCCACAGACACATCTTACTTTATGAACTAGTCTTTGCAATGGGAGTGGCACAAATTAAAGCTAGACTGTCTCTGAAAAATCTTGGCTCAGCTCACTGATAACCACTCTTCCCATGAAGAACTCTCCAGAAACAGCTGCTGCCTGGGGTAGTTAAGTGCTCAGTTTGTAAGGACTGCCCTCAGCAGGTTGGCACTTGATATCTACTTTGTATATAAGCCTTGGTCTTTACACATCTGGCAAATGAAAACCTATTAGCAATTTTTAGTAATTTTTCAGACAAACCGACAGATCTTGAGTTACTCTTTTATAGACCTGACTTCACTTGGTACCCACCTTCTTTGACAAATACTTCTGTTTGGGGAAAATGTTGGTTACTCGAGGTTTGTGGTCTAGTGTCTCCCTGTTATCAGGGGCTTTCACTTTATATATCCTTACAAGCCAGTGCTCTGATGTGAAGGCTTCCTCCAAATGCTTGAATTTAATGTCCTTGTTTCCAATTTCAGCATTACGTGTCCGATCAAAACCTGGAGGTGTACGGAAATCCAGCTGCAAAGTGACACGAAACATTCAATATTAGAAGGGAGTGTTATCACCAGAGTACAACTCTCTCCTTTTAAACTAGGGAAACAGAATCAGTGATATATTGTTAACAGTCCTCATATGCTGCTAACCAGACAGGAAGAAATCAGCAAGAGAGAAACTCCATACATAAGAATTATAGTTTCACAGAACCCTAAGAATGGATGAGCAGCCTGCAGGCACAAAAAACCCGAAACAGCAAAATGAAATCCTTGAAAGCCCTTCTTATAGGTTTTCAGAGCCAACACACAGAAGGGCCTCCCTGCCTGGCCCTTGCACTACCAACTTACTTTGTCAGCCTCAAAGTTCTTCATCTGGCAATTCCGCATGACTGGCTCCTTTCTATTCTCTGGTCTCAGCCCAAATACCATCACTTCAGTGACATCTTTTCTTGAGATTGATGACTGAGAAGTCTCCTCCACTGATTCTTTTATTCTTTTACTCTATAGTGTTTGCTGCTAAAATTTTTATTTATTTTCAAAATTACCTGCATCCTCCAGTAGGAGGTAAGGTGCACCATGACTTTACCTTATTCAGTGTGGCTCTATCTCACCAGTGCTACTTGTGAAATCAGACCACAAGTAACCCTGATGCTACCCATTCTGAAAGTGGCAACTACAAAGGACATTAAAGCAAACCAAGGGAAGGTTAACCAGGGACGAGAAGAGCAAAAAATGGAGGGAGAGGAGAGGACTTTAAGAAATTCTCAGAGTAAGTTTATGCTGTCACATAGAACCTAAGTGAATTCAATTGAAAAATAAAACCAGAAAACAAATCTCGTCCAATGAGGGAGTAACTTGTTATTACATATCTTACAACAGGAAAGTTATACTTCATGTCTTGAACATATTCTTGAGTAGGGAAAGGCATCAAAATGAATGCATGCTAGATGCATGGCTTAGAGCTCTCGATCAGACAGGAAAAAGAAGGTCCTTCAATGCTATCATTAGTGAACAGAGAAACTCATCTTTCACCCGTTTTCTGGGGTAGCTAATTATTATGCCCTTAATGCTTCTCTCTTAGCATAGCATGAGTTTAGAGACCAGGCAGTTTGCCTTCAAAAGAAATCAAAACACAAACAAAAACTTAAACTTAGTAGTCAAATCATTATTTTTTAAAGCTATTTGCAGAGAAATTCCAAATGAGTAATGCAGAAGCATTATCTTGATCCGTGGTATTTGTACAAAATTAAACAAGCCATTTTTCCTCTGCCTTCTAGTATCAACCAGAAAGCAGCATGGAACCAGAAAGTTTTCAATATAACCTTAGTATGAAGGTGTAACTTGGTATGATAGTCATGCAATATGAAAGTCAGGAAGAACAGTAGAGGCCACCAGGAGCCCCATTATATACAAATAAGGAAAAAACCAAGCCCAGGGAGAGTGTGACTCATCCAAGGATTACACGATATGATAGCGCCCAATCTGGACCCCAGGTTTGTGACAGTCTGCTGTTCGTTCCTTTTGCCACAATGCTTCCCTGTCCATTCATTCCTTTCATTGACTAAGTCTTTTGTAGCACATCATTCTAATTTTCTGGGAAACTAGAGAGTCCCAACTATCTGAGGAGATGGAGAACAGGGAGAGAGTAAATGTGTGAAGTGACTAAATCCAACCTTTAATTTCAGGCTTTCCCTCACCAGGCAGTAGAGTAAGCTACTTAAGATCACACTGCTTCCCAGCTGGAAGACCTCTCCCTGGGAGAGCAACGTTTTCCAAAAACATGAAGTCAAAAAGGCAGGATAGCAGGCAAGGGTTGCATTTAAGCCTCTGTTAATTAACATTTTGGAAAGAAACCTCTGCTCTAAAAAATATTCCCTCATTTTTCACACAGAAGTTTCAGAAAGTAAATTTAATAGAGTAGAAAAATTGTTTTTCTTTAGAGCACAACCAAAATATTACCCTGTTTTTTAGAGTCAAACAAGACTACTGTTAAAATATTCCTGTGAATAAAGATTACAGAAAAATTCTAGAATAAAGCTTATAAAATAGAGATTATAGAAAAAAACAAAGATTATAACTAACCTGCATTTCTCCAAATCTGTAGTATGACATTTTATACATAAGGCAATTCAACAAAGTAGGGGATCCTGCTTTGTCTACACGGAACTCTCCTTGTGAGGTGAAATAGTCACTTTCCTATAGGAAAGAATCCAGAAGTTTCTGTGTCAGTTTAATATAACATATTTACAACTATAGGTTCCCCTTTTCACTTCCCCATAAGAGCTAGATTTTGAGGTTATCTTCATTAAGCCATATTCAGTTAAATCTCAAAAAAACACAGAATCAGAAGACAAATTTATAAATTTAATGTGATCTTTTAAAAACCCACAAAACTATCATGGGTGTTTAACACTCAGTCCAGAAATTATTTATTAAAAGAAAAAAGTATCCAAAAAAACATAAAGAGAACAATACTTTGCTGGATGAAGGAGAGCAATTAATTCTACCAGATTTTAAACCATGTTATAATAAAACCTCAATTATTAAAAAAAAAAAAAAAATGGTACCAACACTATGAATTAATACTAGGTATGCTGACTCTCTCTCTCTCCCCTTCCCCAGCCATTATTCCTTTTCAGAGTTTTCCTAAATTTGTTTTATTTTTCCATATGAACTTCAAAACCATTTTTTTAGTTGGGAGGGGAACATTTAGAAAACTCTTACAGCAATTTTTATTGTGAGCTCATCAAATTTATAAATTAACCTCTGAGAGGGCCAATCTAATACTACTGACATAAATTTCTTTTCTAGGAATTTATCCTACAGAGATACTAAAATGTGGGCAAAATTATGAGTGTACCAAGTTATTTATTGCACCACTGTTTCAGATTAAAAAAAAAAACAAAAAAACCTTAATATCCATTAACAGGGACAGGTTAAACAAATCACAGTGCACAAATGCAATGGAACACACTCTACAGATGTAAAAAAACAGAAGTGAAGAAGGATTCCCATATTTTAATATGTAAAGATCTCCACAGAATATTGTGAAGTAAAAGAAAGCAGGAACAATGTGTGTATTTTCCTACTAGTTATTTGCTTCAATTAGAATAAGAAAATAAAAAGATATTACCATGGACTTTCTTTTTCTTTTCTGGGGGGGGGGGGGATAAACTTTTACTGTATGTGCCTATATATTTCATTTTTTGAACCATGTGAATGTATAAAATACCTCCTCACAAAGCACAGAAAATTAGGATTTTTCTCTACATAAATGTTCAAAACATCTCAATCTATCATGTCACAATTTTAACACTGCTAAAAGCAAATCCACAAGTGAAAAATCACATACTTGGAAGATGGAAATATAAGGAAATACTATTTATTAATGGTAGTTAAGGGATAATGTCCGGTAGTTAAGCATTTATGTTTAAACAGGAAGTCTGGGGCTTTACTCGACTTCACCCCTGTCACACAAAACACATTCCCACGTTTTCCCAAAAGTTTCTTTTATTCTGGATCAGCAGTGAATCCTACTCTCCTCTTTTATGCCTTCATCATGTAACCTCACTGCTGGGTGCCCATCCTCTCTGAGCTCATAGCTGAGTGGGAGGATATAACAGAATCTACCTAAAAAACAGGCTGGACATGACCTGATGAGTAGAGACATGTATTGATGAGTAGAGACATGGATGTACCACAGAAGGACCTCTGCCAAGGGGACAGAACTGTTGTAGGGAAGGTACCCCAAGAAGAAAAGATTATAACATGCATGCCAGATAAGCCAAGGAAAGAAAACACAAAACAAGTTTCATGGGCTAGGGTCGAGTGACAGAGTGGAAAACGATCGAAGGACAAGAGGCCAGCAAAGGGAAGTATTAAGGGGTTGCATTCTGAGTTAAGTGGTTTTGATTTTGTACCAATGCTTTACTATTTCAATCATCATTATGACTATTCTAAACCAGTCATGAGGCTGAGGGTTCATCTACATTACCAGAAAATCTCATAACAGCATTACAAGTGAATTATTCCTGGCATCTCTATTAGCGATCAACTGAAATGGCCCTAATCACCACTGTTAACACTAGAACCTAGAACAAGACCTACTGCTAGAAGCATATAATGCTGACTGGCTGAAAAACAACTTGCCCACAGCACCAGGCTGACAGTGGCAGGGTTTAGTTGCAACTCTTATCTTTTTTTTTTTTCGAGGTTCCTTTCCTTAAACTAATGGAGGCTTAAAAAAAAAGCTGTAAAGTAACATGATCAATGTCATGTTAGATTGAGAGAGGAAACAGACTAAGGCAAAGACAGCAATTTGAAGGCTACTGTCCTATTTCAGGTTTATGAGCACTGGGGTCAATACCAGAGTGGAAGCAACAAGAATGGAAGGAAAGGGCAAATGTGAGAGGCTGTAGGAGTAAAAGCAAGAATCTTGAAATTGTTTCCTAGAGGAGAATGGAAGTACCAGGTTTCAAAAGTTTTAAACCTGGGAAAATGCTTCCGCTGTCTTTAGTAAACAGCAGAGTGAGGGACTGCTCTGGAGACAGGATGACGATAACAAGTACGATGCAATCAGAAAGGCAGGAGGGCTACCTGGACTCTGGGAAAGATCCTTCACACACCAAGAACGACCTAGTTTCTTACCCGAATATCTTTTGGATGTTCCCCTTCAGCTATCCTAACCATCCAGAGAAACTTGTTGATGTCGTCACCAGAATAGCCAATAACCCCTCCAAAAATAACCAAAACATAATCTACGTCCAGACTCCTCATGATTTTATAGGCTGCTGTTTCATTTGAAGACATAGCTTTTCCCACCTACATAATAAAAAAAAAGTGAGAATATGTGATCTTAGTCCCAAAATAACACTAAAAATAAACATGAATGCACATTTTTACCTTAAAATAGAATGCATCTCAAAAGTTTGATTTACATGGAATTCCTTTTATAGAAACAATCTGCTATGAATTCAACAAATTCATGAGATTTATAAGCACTTCCCTAACTATAACCAACTACAGCAGAAATGTCAAAATCAGAATATGTGCTCTTATATTTTCCTAATAATTTGGTCACATTAAATTAACATTTTAATATGAAAGCACGCAAGCTTAAAAGAAGTAGAATTTCTCAAAATCCCAGGCTGGGGATGACTATCCATCTAGCTAGAACAAATATATCCTTTTCTTCAGTCTACCAAACATTTAATGATTAGCCACAACACTAATACAAACAAAATTCATTTGGCTAACACCCAGCTATCTATTTAAAATCTTTAAAGAACAGAGAGGTGATTACTTTAATTAACGTAAATTGGTTATTTAATAGCTAGAGTGAACATAATTTGCATGTCCATAATACACAGTGCACTTGCTTTACATATCTGCAAATAATTTTCTTAACTTATGAAATGGAAAATATAAGACAAATGTAGTAAGTTTCAGATTTTGCCTCATTCTCCAGCATTCAGCCTCTGATTCTGAATGATATGTAAACAAATTCTGGTCTTAGAAACCAAATAAGTTAAGCATACCTTGAATTATTTTACTGAACAAATATGTAGAGAAGTATGTTGAAAATTCAGCAAGCAAAAAGTACTTTCCCTCACAGTTTTCCTACTTAATCACAAGTGAAGTCTGATGGCTAAGTACTGAATAAAGGTTTGTAACTTTTGATCTTTTGTTGGTCAAGTTCTTACCAGTGCTATGTGGCTGTTATTCCAGGTGTTGTTATCCACCAGAGTGGTTCTATTAGCCATCCCAGCAATCTGATAGCCGTAATCCCACCAAGACATCACTCGGGCATGTTCATCTGTATTCTGCCTTAGCCAAAAGTAAGCTTCTCTGAAATCATCTAAAATATTCCTGGTTCTGAAAAGAATCACAATATTCATTTAAATAAGACCTTATAAATGTGAAGATGGTTTCTTAAAACCTTGGGGTGCCAGGCCACTAAATAATTTCATATTCTAAGGATGGTAGTTAAAAAGCCTCCAGGGTAGGGAAGGGAAAAAAAAAAAAATGAAGAGCTAGACTAGTGCTTCTTCGACTTTAATAGGCATACAAACCACCAGGCTACCATGTAAAAAAGCAAATTCTGATTTAGTATTGCACAAGTCTGAAGAGCACCCACGTGAAGCAGAAGCTGGGGTGGGAATGTAGGAGCAGTACAGAAACTACCTATTGTTAACCTTCAGCTGCATCAGAATCACTGGGCACTTCTTAAACCACAGATTTCCGAGTCTCACCCCTAGGGTTCTAACTCTACATGCTTAGGTGGGGTCAAGAAGGTGCATGTCTAATGGGTTTCCTGGGAATGATGCTGCTGTGTCCAAGCATGACTTTCAGAAAGACTAATGTGTATGTTATATATGCAAAGATATTCAGATAGACCTCTGAATTCTATCTTTTGAGGCAAGAGAAAAGAGCAGGTGTGGAATCCTTTTGTAGTCAAACCATCTTCTTACCCATCATGATTGTAAGAGGCCAGGACCACACTTGGACTGGAGTAGGCATTGCTTGTGACCCAGGTGCAGTGGACTGCAAACATCATCAACAGCATCAGCATCAACATGGTAACAATGCTTTTTATATTAGGACCTAATCCCTCTTCCGTTTTTTCCTGCTCAGTTACATGCTTCCTCACTTTGCCTGCCTGAAAATACAAAAAACTGATGAGACAAATTCATCATCTGACTTGCTTTCATTAAGACATTACATAGAGAAGTTGGGAGAATGTTATCGATCAATTTAAATTCTTTCAAGAGGGGAATGTATAACCATCAGGAATTCTTGTTTGAGTCGTACAGTGTTTTCTAAAAATTATCAAGGTAGATTCTCAAGTCAAATGTCAATGAGAAGACTTTCTGGAACTAAATCCAATGCAGGAACTGGCTGCAGAGCAAAAATATCTCCAGTAAGAAGCTGCATCAGAACTCAATTGACCTTATGTTTTACATAAATACGAAGCGGAGAACCAAATGGTCTCATTCTGGCAACTTTTCCTTATAAAAAAATTGAATTCCTCATCCTGAAAAAAAGCAATGTTCAGTTATAATCCAGGACTTTGTGGGACTTAAGGACAGGAAAAAAACGCATTATCAGAATCAGTTTTCCAATGTCCAATCCCTAAATCAATAGGCTTGTTAAAATCAAGATTGTATTTTTGAAAACAAAACAATAAACTTCATCAAAAACCAGGAGCGAACAGGACAGAGTCAGAGGTTCTAAACTGCAAAGTTAATTATTAAGAAATTACAAAACAAAAATAAACACAAAAGCAGGCATGTGCTTCATACCACAAATCTGAATGAGTGACATTGGGCCTATTATAGTAAGGAAAGAGAATTTAAAAATTAATATTTATACTGGGAAGTTTCATTGCTTACTGCTACTTAAAAACCTAGTGAACATAGTAAAGTTTAATTTGTTGCTGAAGACAAGTGCTCTAAGTCTTTTCCACACTTCCACCAAAAATAATTCTGCTCTGTTTCCTGAGATCTTAAAAGTGAATTAGATTATATGGGCCCAGCACCTAGTACTAATGAACTGGAGACTTTTTTTAAAAAAATGAATTTAATACCCTTCATATAGGGTTTCCTAGGTGGTACAGTGGGTAAAGAATCCACCTGCCAATGCAGGAGACGTGGGAAGATCCCCTGGAGGAGGAAATGGTGACCCACTCCAGTATTCTTGCCTGAAAAATCCCATGGACAGAGGACCTTGGCGGGCTATAGTAGATGGGGTCGCAAAGTGTCAGACAAAACTGAGCACACACAATATCTTTCATTTACTGTTCAGTCTACCTGATATTTAAGAAGTTTACACTGAATATGGACTTCAAGGATAAACCCTTCTGCACATGGTTTCAGAAAGATTTATAGTGTTAAACTGCATGTAATTTAGTAAGAGCACCAGCTTTTTGCTCTCAAGATTGGGTTTTAGTTTATAAAACCTGACCCAAAAGGTGATTATATACTCTGATGACGTTCTATTTTCTTATTCTGAGTGAAAAGACCAACCAGAAGTGTCAGTTTGTCTAGATTCTTGTTTAACCACACTTCTTAATATGTATGGTTCTTACTATGGTGGAAAAACAAAACACATAAAACTTTTAAAGGCCTTACTTTAGATTTCCCACCTTATCATACAAATTTCCTGGGTTTCTCTTGTCATCCTCATCACTGCTGTCCTCCACAGGCGGGTTTTCCCTTTTCATGTCGTCCCCCAAATAGTGCTCAAAAACATTTGAGAAGGCAATTGCAGACAGCATGCAGACGACTGGAGTCAAGGTCAACATCAGCCGCACCATGACGCCCGCAAAGTAAACAGCACTGATGGCGTACAGTGCAACTGCAAAGACAAGTTCTCTTGTAATGCTTCAGGAAAGAAAGGGTCCCAGGAAGACCCACTGAATATTCAAAACTACTTCAAAGGACAATCGAAACACAGAAAAACATCTCATAAAAGGGCTAACTGTTTTTAAATTGATAATCTGAACCAACTTCAAAGTCGTATTTAGAGATTACAACTAATATTGACCAAATAAACACTGCATGTCAATAGTTGAGAGAAATGTATCAGGATTCAAATTAATTATACCTATTACAAGGAGACAATTCATTATTTGTCAACAGCATCACATATTAGAAAAATCCATAACAGAGGAAAATGTGTTTGGTGAATTATATTATTAGGCACAGTAAGATTATAGAATCAAATAAGAGTCTATGAAAAGCTCGTGGCAATATTTGGCATAAAGCCTGCTTTAAAGTAAGAATGAGGTGAGAAGAAAATAATTTATTAACCAAAGGAGGAACTTATGAAGCTATTACCAAGAAACTTAAAAAACCTGGAAGTACTTTCTAAACAGTCAAACCGTTCCAGATCATGCGCTCACCACAGGGAAAGGCTCTATTCATTTCTGGCTAGAGGCTGTGACTTCACAAAGTTACTGAGTCATCTGAGTGCCCATCTCACTTGAAACTAAATTCATATTTTTTTCCTGATTAAAAAATACATTTATTATACAATATTGTTTATCTCAGTGAATTTTTATATGCAAGTTCTGTTCAGTTCAGTCGCTCAGGCGTGTCCGACTCTTTGCGACCCCATGAATCGCAGCATGCCAGGCCTCCCTGTGTATCACCAACTCCCGGAGTTTACCCAAACCCATGCCCATCGAATCGGTGATGCCATCCAGCCATCTCATCCTCTGTCGTCCCCTTCTCCTCCTGCCCCCAATCCTTCCCAGCATCAGAGTCTTTTCCAATGAGTCAACTCTTCGCATGAGGTGGCCAAAGTATTGTAGTTTCAGTTTCAACATCAGTCCTTCCAAAGAACACCCAGGACTGCTCTCCTTTAGGATGGACTGGTTGGATCCCCTTACAGTCCAAGGGGCTCTCAAGAGTCTTCTCCAACACTACAGTTCAAAAGCATCAATTCTGCGGTGCTCAGCTCTCTTCACCGTCCAACTCTCACATCCATACATGACCCCTGGAAAAACCATAGCCTCGACTAGACGGACCTTTGTTGGCAAAGTAATGTCTCTGCTTTTAAATATGCTATCTAGGTTGGTCATAACCTTCCTTCCAAGGAGTAAGCATCCTTTAATCTCATGGCTGCAATCACCATAAGCAGCGACTATGGAGCCCAAAAAATAAAGTCTGACACTGTTTCCCCATCTATTGCCCATGAGGTGATGGGACCAGATGCCACGATCTTGGTTTTCTGAACGTTGAGCTTTAAGCCAACTTTTCCACGCTCCTCTTTCACTTTCATCAAGAGGCTCTTTAGTTCTTCTTCACTTTCTGCCATAAGGGTGGTGTCATCTGCATATCTGAGCTTATTGATATTTCTCACGGCAATCTTGATCCCAGCTTGTGTTTCTTCCAGCCCAGCATTTCTCATGATGTACTCTGCATAGAAGTTAAATAAGCTGGGTGACAATATGCAGCCTTGATGTACTCCTTTTCCTATTTGGAACCAGTCTGTTGTTCCATGTCCAGTTCTAACCGTTGCTTCCTGACCTGCATACAGGTTTCTCAAGAGACAGGCCAGATGGTCTGGTATTCCCATCTCTTTAAGAATTTTCCAGAGTTTATTGTGATCCACACAGTCCAAGGCTTTGGTATAGTCAATAAAGCAGAAATAGATGTTTTTCAGAAACTCTCTTGCTTTTTTGATGATACAGCGGATGTTGGCAATTTGATCTCTGGTTCCTCTGCCTTTTCTAAAACCAGCTTGAACATCTGGAAGTTCATGGTTCACGAATTGCTGAAGCCTGGCTTGGAGAATTTTGAGCATTACTTTACTAGCATGTGAGATGAGTGCAATTGTGCGGTAGTTTGAGCATTCTTTGGCATTGCCTTTCTTTGGGATTGAAATGAAAACTGACCTTTTCCAGTCCTGTGGCCACTGCTGAGTTTTCCAGATTGGCTGGCATATCGAGTGCAGCACTTTCACAGCATCATCTTTAAGGATTTGAAACAGCTCAACTGGAATTCCATCATCTCCACTAGCTTTGTTCATAGTAATGCTTTCTAAGGCCCACTTGACTTCACATTCCAGGATGTCTGGCTCTAGGTGAGTGATCACACCATCGTGATTATCTGGGTCGCGAAGATCTTTTTTGTACAGTTCTTCTGTGTATTCTTGCCACCTCTTCTTAATATCTTCTGCTTCTGTTAGGTCCATACCATTTCTGTCCTTTATCGAGCCATCTTTGCATGAAATGTTCCCTTGGTATCTCTCATTTTCTTGAAGAGATCTCTAGTCTTTCCCGATCTGTTGTTTTCCTCTATTTCTTTGCATTGATCGCTGAGGAAGGCTTTCTTATCTCTCCTTGCTATTCTTTGGAACTCTGCATTCAGATGGGAATATCTTTCCTTTTCTCCTTTGCCTTTTGCTTCTCCTCTTTTCACAGCTATTTGTAAGGCCTTCTCAGACAACAATTTTGCCTTTTTGCATTTCTTTTTCTTGGGGATGGTCTTGATCACTGCCTCCTGTACAATGTCACAAACCTCTCTCCATAGTTCTTCAGGTACTCCGTCTATCAGATTAACCCCTTGAATCTATTTGTCACTTCCACTGTATAATCATAAGGGATTTGATTTAGGTCATACCTGAATGGTCTAGTGGTTTTTCCTAATTTTTTCAGTTTAAGTCTGAATTTGGTAACAAGGAGTTCATGATCTGAGCCACAGTCAGCTCCCGGTCTTGTTTTTGCTGACTGTATAGAGCTTCTCCATCTGTGGCTGCAAAGAATGTAATCAATGTGATTTCAGTGTTGACCATCTGGTGATGTCCATGTGTAGAGTCTTCTCTTGTGTTGTTGGAAGAGGGTGTTTGCTATGACCAGTGTGTTCTCTTGGCAAAACTCTATTAGCCTTTGCCCTGCTTCATTCTGTACTCCAAGGCCAAATTTGCCTGTTATTCCAGGTGTTTCTTGACTCCCTACTTTTGCATTCCAGTCTCCTATAATGAAAAGGCCATCTTTTCTGGGTGTTAGTTCTAAAATGTCTTGTAGGTCTTCATAGAACCGTGCAAGTTCAGCTTCTTCCACGTTACTGGTTGGGGCATAGACTTGGATTACCATGATATTGAATGGTTTGCCTTGGAAACAAACAGAGATCATTTTGTCGTTTTTGAGGTTGCATCCAAGTACTGCATTTTGGACTCTGTTGTTGACCATGATGGCCACTCCATTTCTTCTAAGGGATTCCTGCCCACAGTAGTAGGTATAATGGTCATCTGAGTTAAATTCACCCATTCCAGTCCATCTTAGTTCGCAGATTCCTAGAATGTCGACGTTCACTCTTGCCATCTCCTGTTTGACCACTTCCAATTTGCCTTGATTCATGGACCTAACGTTGTAGGTTCCTATGCAATATTGCTCTTTACAGCATCGGACTTTGCTTCTATCATCAGTCACATCCACAGCTGGGTATTGTTTTTGCTTTGGCTCCATCCCATCATTCTTTCTGGAGTTATTTCTCCACTGACCTCCAGTAGCATATTGGGCACCTACAAACACCTATGTAACTGCCACCCATATCAAAATACAGAACATCTGTATCCCTCCTCAGGGGAATCCTTCATGCCTCTTCCTAGTCAATAACCACTACACTCTCCCATAAAACAGGTAATCACTATTTGAACTTTTAAAGCAATAATTTAAACTTCCTTATTCTTAGTTCAGTTCAGTTGCTCAGTCGTGTCTGACTCTTTGCAACCTCACGGACTGCCGCAAGCCAGGCTTCCCTATCCATCACCAACTTCCGCAGCTTGCTGAAACCCCTGTCCATTGAGTCAGTGATGCCATCCAACCATCTTGTCCCCTGTCATCTCCTTCTCCTCCTGCCTTCAATCTTTCCCAGCATCGGGGTCTTTTCCAATGAGTCAGTCCTTCACATCATGTGGCCAAAGTATTGGAGCTTTAGCTTCAGCATCAGTCCTTCCAATGAACATTCAAGACTGATTTCCTTTAAGGATTGACTGGTTGGATCTCCTTGCAGTCCAAAGGACTTTCAAGAGTCTTCTCCAACACCACAGCCTGAAAGCATCAATTCTTCTGCACTCAGCTTTCTTTATGGCCCAACTCTCACAACCATACATGACTACTGGAAGAACCATAGCTTTGACTAGATGGGCCTTTGGCAGCAAAGGAATGTCTCTGCTTTTTAATTGTCGTCTAGGTTTGTCACAGCTTTCCTTCCAAGGAGCAAGTGTCTTTTACTTTCATGGCTGAAGTCACCATCTGCAGAGATTTTGAAGCCGACTGTTTCCATTGTTTCCCTATCTATTTGCCATGAAGTGATGGGACCAGATGCCAAGATCTTTGTTTTGTGAATGTTGAATTTTAAACCAGCCTTTTCACTCTCCTCTTTCACTTTCATCAAGAGGCTCTTTAGTTCTTTTTCGCTTTCTGCCATAAGGGTGGTGTCATCTGCTTCTCTGAGGTTATTGATATTTCTCCCAGCAATCTTGATTTCAGCCTCTTCTTCATCCAGTCTGGCATTTCTTATTATGTACTCTGCATATAAGTTAAATAAGCAAGGTGACAATATACAGCCTTGATGTACTCCTTTCCCAATTTGGAACCATTCCATTGTTCCACATCTGCTTCTAACTGTTGCTTCTTGACCTGAATACAGATTTCTCAGGAGGCAGGTCAGGTGTTCTGGTATTGCCATTCTCTTTCAGAATTTTCCAGTTTGTTATAATCCACACAGTCAAAGGCTTGAGCGTAGTCAACAAACCAGATATTTTTCTGGAATTCTCTTGCTTTTTCTATGATCCAACAGATGTTGGCAATTTGATCTCTGGTTGTGACTTTTCTAAATTCAGCTTGAACATCTGGAAGTTCTCAGTTCATGTACTGCTGAAGCCTATCTTTGAGAATTTTGAGCATTGCATTACTTTGCTAGCGTGTGAGACGAGTGCAATTGTGTGGCAGTTTGAGCATTCTTTGGCATTGCCTTTCTTTGCGATTTGAATGAAAACTGACCTTTTCCAGTCCTGTGGCCACTGCTGGGTTTTCCAAATTTGCTGGCATACTGAGTGAAGCACTTTCACAGCATCTTCTTTTAGGGTTTGAAATAGCTCAGGTGGAATTCCATCACCTCCACAAGCTTTGTTCGTAGTGATGCTTCCTTATTCTTAAACTTCATAGAAATAAAATTATATAAAAATGTTCTCTTTTGTACTGACTTCTTTTGCTTACCCACGCTCTTCTTGTATTAATTGTGCTGTATTCCACTCTACAAATGCATAAGAATCTCTTTATGCTCCTGCTGATAACCTTTGGAATGTTTCTAATTAGGGGCTATTATGGATAACATGTCCTTTGTTAGACACATGCACTCCCTTCTCTTGGTATCTACCTAGGATTGGGACTGCTAAATCATGAATGGGCAATATATTAAGCTAATTCTTCTTGAGTGATGTACTATTAACATGGCTTTCTCCAAAGTCCACTGACCTATACAAACCAGAAAAGAATGAGTGGCATTCTTTGGTTAGCACCTATGCAGACGCTATTTTCTTTCTCCTGACTTCACTCTGAAACTCTTAACTTTTGAGTGTCATGCATGGTCTAGGCCACATACTTGTACAAGATATTTGCTTGTGACCCTGGGCATATTACAAAGCGTTTTCAGTTTCAGGTTTTATCTTAAACACTGGCTTTAAAATAGTTTGTAATTCTAAGTCTTGTTAGTTGGAAATTACACCAATCTATCAGCCAAGAGGATATTTACTTATAGGTGATTCTTATTCTATTACAAAATGTACTTTCCACTGAAATTTTTTGGATCATGGATGTCCTTGCAAAAGTCTTCCTACTTAGAGTTAACTGAGAAAACATAGTCAAGTCTATTCTGTCAACAAAGTTATAATTTCCAATTCTCAGTCACATATTATCATTACATTAACCTCTCAGAAAACAATAAATTGAACAAAACGCTTATATACTAGTCAAAAAGTTAAACAGTTAATAATTATAGTATATATAATACAAATTCACTTAATTTTTCTTGGTTAAGCACTTATGCAAAGTAAGAGAGGAAAGTTCATCTTTATGCAGAAAGTCAAGCAATGACAAACAAAACTTTAAGGTGGAATGATCATCTCAATAACAAAAATAAATCAAAGCATTTATTAAAAATCTCTTACCAAATACTCTTTCATCGTTGATATTTTTAATGCAGAACCACAGGCCTGCTGGGAAGGTACACACAAGAATATGTAGATCAAAGAAGAAAGATACCCAAGTCGTAGGTTGATGCTCAGACACTGATGCAATAATTGGAATGTGTATTTTTGCATACCTGGTATTAAAGAAGTTAACATTATTTAAAATTAAGTGATAAAACAGAAGTTCCTTTTAGGTGAATAAACTTTCTTTGATTGTACTGATAGATATGGTTCCCATCCCTTCCTCTTCTGGCTTAAAAGTACATTCCAATGTTACCTGCTATAGTGGATATACATTTGACACACATTGGTAAAACCAAAATCAACATACTTCCCCCTAAAATTAGAATTATCTAAGGCCAGTTAAAAAAGTGTTGGCTCTGATTTCTAACACAAAAATCCTTGCTCAAATAGGAATTTCATTTGCACTTGTTCTGATGCTGTAAAAGAGCAATACTGCATAGGAACCTGGAATGCTAGGTCCATGAATCAAGGCAAATTGGAAGTGGTCAAACAGGAGATGGCAAGAGTGAACGTCGACATTCTAGGAATCTGCGAACTAAGATGGACTGGAATGTGTGAATTTAACTCAGATGACCATTATATCTACTACTGTGGGCAAGAATCCCTAAGAAGAAATGGAGTAGCCATCATAGTCAACAAAAAGAGTCCAAAAATGCCATACTTGGATGCAATCT
Source organism: Okapia johnstoni (assembly GCA_024291935.2). Taxonomy (NCBI): domain Eukaryota; kingdom Metazoa; phylum Chordata; class Mammalia; order Artiodactyla; family Giraffidae; genus Okapia; species Okapia johnstoni. Next base: position 5,135,917 of record CM044323.1, on the reverse strand, counting down.
CAAAAACAACAGAATGATCTGTTTGTTTCCAAGGCAAACCATTCAACATCACAGTAATCCAAGTCTATGCCCTGACCAGTAATGCTGAAAAAGCTGAAGTTGAACAGTTCTATGAATACCTACAGAATCTTCTAGAACTAACAGCAAAAAATGATGTCCTTTTCATTATAGGGGACTGGAATGCAAAAGTAGGAAGTCAAGAAATACCTGGAGTAACAGGCAAATTTGGCCTCGAAATACAGAATGAAGCCGGGCAAAGGGTTTTGCCAAGAGAATGCACTGATCATAGCAAACACCCTCTTCCAACAACACAAGAGAAGACTCTACACATGGACATCAGCAGATGGTCAATACTGAAATCAGATTGATAATATTCTTTGCAGTCAAAGATGGAGAAGCTCTAAACAGTCAGCAAAAACAAGACCAGGAGCTGACTGTGGCTCAGATCATGAGTTCCTTATTGCCTATTCAGACTTAAACTGAAGAAAGTAGGGAAAATCACTAGACGATTCAGGTATGATCTAAATCAAATCCCTTACGATTATACACTGGAAGTGACAAATAGATTCAAGGGATTAGATCTGATAGGCAAGAGTGCTTGAAGAACTATGGACGGAGATTCATGACATTGCATAGGAGGCAGTGATCAAGATCATCCCCAACAGAAAGAAATGCAAAATGGTTGTCTGAGGAGGCCTTACAATGAGCTATGAAAAGAAGAGAAGTGAAAGGCAAAGGAGAAAAGGAAAGATATACCCATTTGGACACAGAGTTCCAAAGAATGGCAGGGAGAGATAAGAAAGCCTTCCTCAGTGATCAATGCAAAGAAATAGAGGAAAATAATACAATGGGAAAGACTAGAAATCTCTTCAAGAAAATCAGAGATACCAAGGGAACTTTTCCTGCAAAGATGGGCACAATAAAGGACAGAAATGGTATGGACCTAACAGAAGCAGAAGATATTAAGGACATATGGCAAGAATACACAGAAGAACTGTACAAAAAAGATCTTCATGACCCAGATAATCACGATGGTGTGATCTCGCACCTAGAGCCAGACATCCCGGAATGCGAAGTCAAGTGGGCCTCAGGAAGCATCACTAAGAACAAAGCTAGTGGAGGTGATGGAATTCCCGTTGAGCTATTTCAAACCCTAAAAGACGATGCTGTGAAAGTGCTGCACTCAATATGTCAGCAAATTTGGAAAACTCAGCAGTGGCCACAGGACTGGAAAAGGTCAGTTTTCATTCGACTCCCAAAGAAAGGCAATGCCAAAGAATACTCAAACTACTGCACAATTGCACTCATCTCACACGCAAGCAAAGTAATGCTCAAATTTCTCCAAGACAGGCCTCAACAGTACGTGAACCGTGAACTTCCAGATGTTCAAGCTGGATTTAGAAAAGGCAGAGGAACCCGAGATCAAATTGCCAACATCTGTTGGATCATCGAAAAAGCAAGAGTTCCAAATCGGGAAAGGAGTATGTCAAGACTGTATATTGTCACCCTGCTTGTTTAACTTCTATGCAGAGTACATCATGAGAAACGCTGGGCTGGATGAAACACAAGCTGGAATCAAGACTGCCAGGGGAAAAATCAATAATCTCAGATACACAGATGACACCACCATTATGGCAGGAAGTAAAGAAGAACTAAAGAACCTCTTGATGAAAGTGAAAGAAGAGAGTCAAAAAGTTGACTTAAAACTTAACATCCATAAAACTAAGATCATGGCATCTGGTCTCATCACTTCATGGCAAACAGATGGGGAAACAGTGGAAACAGTGAGAGACTTTATTTTGGGGGGCTCCAAAATCACTGCAGATGGTGACTGCAGCCATGAAATTAAAAGACGCTTGCTCCTTGGATGAAAAGTTATGACCAACTTAGATAGTATATTAAAAAGCAGAGACATTAGATGGCCGACTAAGGTCTGTCTAGTCAAAGCTATGGTTTTTCCAGTAGTCTTGTATAGATGTGAGAATTGGATTATAAAGAAAGCTGAGCTCCGAAGAACTGATGCTTTTGAACAGTAGTGTTAGAGAAGACTCTTGAGAGTTCCTTGGAGTGCAAGGAGATCCAACCAGTCCATCCAAAAGGAAATCAGTCGTGAATATTCATTGGAAGGACTGATGGCTGAAGCTGAAGCTCCAATACTTTTGGCCATATGATGTGAAGGACTGACTCATTGGAAAAGACCCTGATGCTGGGCAAGATTGAAAGCCGGAGGAGAAGGGGACGACAGAGGATGAGATGGTTGGATGGCATCACCGACTCAATGGACTTGAGTTTGAGTAAACTCTGGGAGTTGGTGATGGACAGGGAAGCCTGGCATGCTGCAGTCCATGAGGTCGCAAAGACTCATGGGCACGACTGAGGGACTGAACTGAACAATCACTTCCTAAGTTTGCACCAATGAGTTCGACTACCTTTTCGATGTGTGACTAGCAGAGTAACTCATCCAACAACATATCCTATTGCGACAATACCTTTCTTAACACAGAGATGGCACAGAGGAGGTTGGTGAGAGACATGGAAAGGACAGGACAGATTTTCTCTGAAATGTCCTAAGATACCAAAGTGGGCAAGTAAAGTTTGAAAACAAGACTAAGTATGACTAATAAAATTTTAACCTAGAATTTTTAACCTAGTCAGAATTAATTAACTGCTACAACTGGGGTTTTTCCCTCAAACTCTCTGGTGATGCAAAGGCTGATCTCTGGGAGTATGTGTCTGTTAGCTTCAGCTACCCATACATCATCTGTTTATGCCCTTTAATTAGGCTTGGCTAGGGGCCTTTTTGGTATTATATCAAAGGGCAGCCCTGCTCAATAAAATGTGGTAGGTTTTTTATTGGGCCACATGGGGTAACAAAAAAGGCAGAATAGCAGAATCAAGGGAGAGAGGTCAATTACCACCAAGAGATATTTTCTTATCCTAAGGAAAACATTTTTAGAGTTAAAAAAATTATTGAGCTAATGTAAAACTATTTTTTTATTAACTCATCTCATAAAAGCACTCTTAAAAAATGCAACAAATATCCTCTAGTATATCTGATGGTTAAAACACACCAAGAAGTTTAGATAAAGTTAAATTTTTTCTCATATCTACAGCACATGGATTTATAACATAGGATCTATCCTTAAGGGTTACAAATTAAATATTACTAACAGATGGAAAGTTTGAATACAATGGTAAAAACAAAAAATCAATCATTAAAATGGCATGTGTTACTTGAAATGTTTAACAAAAATAAGGAGTTGCCCACGAAGAACAGAAATATGACTTATGTATCAAATTACAGGTGAATTCCAAACGGAAGACAAAATACAACATTTAGTAAACTGGTATATGCTAAATATTTTAGAATCTTGCCCAGTATTGACAGAGATATTAACAATAAAGAAGACAAAAGGATATTTAAATAACATGAGGGCAAATAACTTATCTGCACTTACCCAGTGTCCCACAATGAGTAAAACCTGCCACTCCATGGCGCAATGTAACCTTGGAAGGAAAAACGCAAAGGGAATTCATTGGCCGTTTCATTGTGTTTATGTTTACTGATTGTTTGGACTAATTTTAAGCTAATGTTAAAAGAACTGCCTTTAAAAATAAAAAAACAAGTTATACTGTATTTCACACAGCTGGTCATCAGATAAAATAAAGTTAGTAGTAGTAGCGTTTAGTCACTCAGTCATGTCCAACTCTTTCTGATCCTATGGATTCTTTGTGATCTTCTGTCCATGGAATTCTCCAGGCAAGAATACTGGAGTGGGTTGCCATTCCCTTCTCCAGGCGGTTTTTCTGACCCAGGGATTGAACCCGGGTCTTCTGCATTGCTGGCAGGTTCTTTACTGCCTGAAACTTAGGGATCAAATTAAAAAAATACCCATGGACATTACATTTCCAAAGAAATACAACAAGCTGACAGATAACACTGTAAACAGCTTTCCTATTCTTTTAAACCTCTAACTGACTAGTAAAATAAAGATATTAAGATAGCACTGGATAATTTTAAAAAGTAAGAGGTGTCCAGTACGCCAAATTTAGATTGATTACAAAGGTGATTTTAAACATTTGTGCCTTTTACTCCTGTCAATTGTTCATGATTTTACGAGCTAGGCTGGTACATTAATTTGACATACCTTCAGAAAGAAGTTGATTTGTTTGTAGTGACTGGTAAAGTCAGGAAAAGAAAGGAACTTAGAATCCAGAAGCTGACTGAAAACTGATCTGGTTGGCTGTTTAGAAGCAGGAGACAGAGTATATACACACTAGGGAGGGTAAACCTATGCCGTCAACACTGGAAACTTTGAATTTTATACATTTTGTGCCCAATCATCTATCAGGAAAAGGATGCTTGAATGTGGATTTAGCAGTACTTGAAGCAACAAAGATATTGTTTAAAAAAAGAAAGAAATTTGTAGTGCTGTTCAGATTTTAGAACCTTTAACTTATTATTTTCATGCTGTTTATATGGAAACAATAGCTGACCTACTAGGATAAATGGAACATGTACAAAATTTGCAAAAGAATTTACCTTTTGCAGTAACCTAGAGACAAGATTCACATCTGACAGGCGATGGCACCTACCTGTGTAAGTCAAATAGATGACACTAAGGAACACAGCACCTGCGGCTAGTGACACGCCCAAAAAGAACAGGGTCTGGAACTCTTGTTTTGTTAACCGGTCTCTAAGATACTGCAAGAAAGCATAAGCTTGCAGCAATGCAAAGACACCTAATCAAAGAGAAGGTTCATATAAGTAATCAATGAAGCATTTTCCAACAACATTGAGAAACATTTGGAAGACTTAGAATACCCTGTACAATTCAGGGATCTGACATTTCCTTTGTGAAATGACAGGTAACCAATTAATACATCCAAAAAATTCTGTTACATATTTTTTTTTTTCCCTAATATATGAACAGAGAAGCCTGGTGTGCTGCAGTCTGTAGGGACATGACTTAGTGACTGAACAACAATATATGGTTACTGTTCATAGCTGGGGTGGGTGTGTGGTTCAAGATTCTCACTGAAAATCTGATGATAAAAGCTACGGACCATCATCATCTCAGAAATTAAATATACCGATATTTATAAAATGCTACAAACAAAATGACTACCCATGGATTTTCTATGGGTCATGGACCATGTGTGGAAATCTGATAAAATTTTATTCACAGATCTCTCATTATATCTTGTTATCTGTGACCCAGATTAATGATGGCAAAATGCTCTGCTTTAGGGAGAATTATGTGACTTTATAATCAATATAAAAGCCCTTAATTCTAGTTAGTAGAGATGGATAAAATATTTTAGTGAGATGTAGAGAACATAAAAATGAAATGTTCCATTCCATCTAAATTTGGTAAAATGACAACTCAGTGGTATAGTAACTCAGTATACAGATACATTACTATTTAATACTTGTTTATACAAAGGAAATGTTATTTAGTGTTGGCAAAAAAGGATGTTTTACCTTCTCAAAACAGCCATAGCTGGGAAGACAGGCACTTTCAGAAGCCCAATATCAGAAAGTCTCAATAAATTCTCCTGTCATATTTTACAGTGGTGATGTTTTAGAACTAATACATGAAAATTAGAAACAACAACCCCCTAAACAAACCCTTCATTCCACTGAAGATCAGTCAGTCATACATTCATGGATTCTTAAGAAGAAAGAACATAAATATTTCTCCTACCTGCAGCTGCCATATGTTCACTTGTTCTGATTGGCTGGAATCCCACAAAAGGTATTTGCATGGATAATATTAGGCCCACAATGTAGAAAGTGCTATATGCTATAAAGACAAAATAGGAAACAAGGACAATTCACTATTACCATTAAGTACTTCAAACATAAATATATACATGATTCATATATTTTTTAAGCAAAGTTTTAACTGAACTTATTTTATTTTATTTTATTTTTTGAACTTATTTTAATAGAATTTTGAAGTGACTATTCTATTTGATACATATTTGATGATTAACAATCATACATTATAAAACATATAATTCTTTTCTGCCATTTTAAAAAAGTATTACTTTAAGGAGACTGGTACTATTTAATTCTTCTGAAAATGGAATCAAATTTTTTCAATCTATCATTAACACTTGTTGACATGACCCAAGAAGCATGTAAACACCATTCCTATTAGCATTAACACAAAGTATGCATGACCATAAGAAAGCTTATCATCATCCTATATTAGTAGCTTGCATTGTCTCAAAAGCTTTTAAGTATTTCACAACCTTTTTATAATCTCCTAATATTTTTGTACAGTATGTAACCAGTTTAAAGAAACTTTATGTCCATCTACTAGGTTTTCTATGATTAAAGAACAAAACTAAGTACACAGAGGTCAAGTCATAAAACAGACTAGTTACAAATTTATTAGGATCTAATAAAGGAAACTTATTTGCTGTCTGCACTGAATATACTATGTAGTATTCTTGGTTTATATCAACCTAAGTGTATCGGCAAATTGGGGAGTGGTTACAGTTTGTATAAAAGACTTGTTTTTGCATTAAGGTATTCACAGATCATTACAGTGAAAGTATTTGGAATAGTCACAATTAAAGATTATTTTGAAAAAAAGTTAAAACTCTTCTGAAATAAGTAAATGTGAAATTATTCCATTTATAAAGCTTATTAAACACATCACCTTATGAAGGACAGTCAATATTTAGTGCTTGGCAAACAAAGTACTCTACTAGGAAAAAAAGAATGCAAGAGAACGGTTCAGCAGATGTATCTGTACGCACACACTGTACAGCACAGCATACACTTCTCTTTACCCAACTCAGCTGAGAAAGAATGCTTATTCACTGTTAAAAGAAACCCATCTATATAAAGTAAATTATGGGTTAATATTTCAAATGTTAAGGTGGCTTCCAAATTGTCTGATAAGAGATGACTACAGTATTAGGAAAAGGGTAAGAAGCTTAAGTAAATGTAATAGGAAGGACCAATGTATAAAGTTTCTGATGACCTCAAGCTAACAGAGAACTGGCTGTCAAGAGGACTCTGCGGAAGAAAGTCATCCAACGACATACTTTCCAGACACATTAGTGTTGGACTAGAACTACTCTCAATGAGATATGTGAATACAAATGCAATAAAAGTAAATATGAGCAAGAAATTCTATGTCACATATATTTGAACTGCCAACCATTTTGGTTGATGGTACTCAACTACCATCATGTTTCTTTTACAAATCAGTCTGTATAGATGCCCAAAGAGTCAAGGAGGCAGAATTAGGAACAAAAATGGGAACCTGGTCATTCTGTGACCTTGAGGAACTGCTGTTGTTATCCAGTCACTAAGTCCTGTCCAACTCTTGGTGACTCCATGGACTACAACGCACCAGGCTCCCCTGCTCTTCATTACCTCCTCAAGTTTGCTCAAATTCATGTCCACTGAGTTGGTGAAGCTACTCAACCATCTCACCCTCTGCTGCCCTCTTCTCCTTTTGCCTTCAATCTTTCCCAGCATCAGGGTCTTTTCCAATGAGTTGGCTCTTTACATCAGGTGGAAAAATTACTGAAGCTTCAGCTTCAGTATCAGTCCCTCCAATGAATATTCAGGATTGATTTTCTTTTAGGATTGACTGTTTGCTCTCCTTGCAGTCTAAGGGATTCTCAAGAGTCTTCTCCAACACCACAGTTCAAAAGCATCAATTCTTCAGTGCTCAGCTTTCTTTATGGTCCAACTCTCACATCCACACATAACTACTGGAAAAACCATAGCCTTGACTAGACAGACTTTTGTCACCAAAGTGATGTCTCTGCTTTTTAATACACTGTCTAGGTTTGTCATAGCTTTCCTTCCAAAGAACAAGTGTCTTTCATTTCATGGCTGCAGTCACTATCCACAGTGATTTTGAAGTCCAAGAAAATAAAATCTGTTACTGTTTCCACTTTTCCAGGTATATTCCAAAACAGACTAAATCTGTAAATATTCTCACTTCAGTGGTTTCATGCAGCTACACAGGCATAAACTGCCATTAGGTAAATAAAACTCTTTATAAAGAAGTGGTACACTAGAGTTCAAGTTAATAAAAAAAACTGATGGAGATGGGTTCAAGAAAAAGAAACTCAATCTCAAGAAACATAAAAAAGGCCAGGTGGGACTTTAACTTGCAAACATATTACTCTGTAAATATGAGTTAGTGTCAAACAAATCTCAACTAATAGAAATAGTCAAGTTCTCAACAATATTTTACCTATGAATATTCCTCTATCCAAACTAACCTCATTTATACCTACTTATGTGCACTGATGATTCAAAGCTAATAAACGTGATACATGCAACAACCCAAAGATAACCATTTTCTTTTAAGAGAACCTGATTCATGTCTTCCCTATTTTTATCTTTTTTGGATCAGTGATACTGAGATGTTTACATAGAGGGATGTATGTTCTACTTCATAGTACTCTTTAACACTCAAATATTTCCATTGTTAGAGGCCCCATATGGAGTCAGCAGTGCTGAAATTCAAGATTCAATATCCAATCCTAACCCCAGGAATACTATTCTACTAGGTCAGCACAGAATGTTCTGTCAGCACAAATGAGGTAATTCTTTCTAACCCCCACTTCCCAAAGAAAGAGGAGGCAATCTGCCACAAAGACCCTTTCCCTCCCCCACAGGTAGGTTAACCTAAGCCTGAAAGGCTTTTTTGGTTATGAATTCCTTGTCTTGCCTATAAATATCTTTCCCTTACTGTGGTTCTTTGGAGCTCCTTTCTACTTGGCTAGATCAGTGATGCTGCCCAACATATGAATCATTAATAAAGCCAATTAGATACTTAAAATTCATTCAGTTGAATTTTGTTAAAAAAAAAAAAAAAATCCAAGTTCATTTTGCTTAATATTGCCCTTCTTCTTGAACCTGTAAAATTAGGTATACATCACCATACCTCAAATTAAATCCCATTTATAAACCCATGTTTTAAAACACAGAAAATAAGAATTAGAAATGCGTATTAAGAAACAGTGAAACTGGAAGAAATAGTGAAGTAACCCTCAATTCTTAAACATAAACCATTCTCCAATGCAAAATGAAAACGTGTTTTTCTCGGGTCTTTGTACCATACATTTAAAAATTATCTCTTTAATTCATTCAAATATTAAGTTATGGTCTATCATGGTCAAGACATTCTAAAAATACAATCCGACCCTCTAAGAATTAGATTTCCAATTTGGAAAATCAAAGATGTACACAAATTACCACAATACAATGCAGCAAGTACACGTGACACTGGTGGAAAAAACCTTGGCTCTATAAGAACTTAAAGGAGGGCGAGAGCTCTGCTTCTTGACCTGGACATTGAAGAGGCACGTAACACCACCTGCACCATTCTCTGACATTCTCAGAACCCTCAACAGCACACGCACAGAGCAATCGTTCTCCACCAGTTCTTCCTCCAGTCTCTGAAACTTGACCAAACTATGGTCTACATCTTCACAACCTTCTATCCATTATCTTAACCTACTTTTTTTTTTTTTTGATTTATTTATTTTAGTTGGGGGCTAATTACTTTACAATATTGTAGCAGTTTTTGCCATACATTGACATGAATCAGCCATGGGTTCACACGTGCTCCCCCTCCCGAACCCTCCTCCCACCTCCCTCCCCTTCCCATCCCTCTGTGTCATCCCAACGCTCCATCCCTGAGCATCCGTCCCATGCATAGAACATGGAATGGTGTTCCGCTTCACATATGACAATATACATGTTTCAATGCTATTGTCCCAGAACGTCCCACCCTCATCTTCTCCCTCAGAGTCCACAGGACTGTTCTATGCATCTGTGTCTCTTATTCTGTCTCACATATAGGGTTACCATTACCATCTTTCAAATTCCATATACATGCATTAGTATACTGTATTGGTTTAAACCAGAAGAATAAAGCTTTCTTTCCATCAAAGTAGTGAGTTCTAAGAAAACAAACAAGACCAATAGTGTAGTAAATCATTCATTACATCATGACAATGTTACCACACTGCCATCCTGTGGAAGTATAGTTATCGGCAATTTACTCCTGTAGATCAAATTTCCAATGTGTTAGAATTCCCCTCAAATTGTCATTAGGAAGATATACACAAAGTCTGTTAGCTTATTTTTAAGCAAAGAAAATCTCTTTGATTTGGGACAAATAATAATCTTCTAAAACAGAACCTAAACATCTTTTCACTTTTACAGTACTTTTTTTTTTCCCAAGGGTATTGGGTGGGACTAGATTGATACAGAAAAGAAACAAGCCACTGTTCTTGGCTTAAGGTACACAAATGAGTTGGTCTGTAAAATAAAAGGCACCCAAAGGTCTGATTCGAGTACCAAAGAAACGCCCAGTTTTCCAGAAGCTCTTGCTGTTCCCCAAAGCAACCTTTAAGTACTTTCTTTCTCCCTGACAAAGCATCACAACTTAAGTTGACAGCACCCTTCATGCTTTCAATGTACTACTGTACTTCCCTTTATGTAAATAAAGTTAGAAAAGGTTTTGTGAATATTATATTCCAGTTAACCCTAATCTACATGAAATCACCTTAGTATTCACTCTATCTCCTGGGTGATATTTAACAGAAAGGGCTGGCAAAATATTCCTTTTCCGTTTCTTCTCTCTCAACCACAACAGCACTAACCAAAAGAAACAGAAAATACTTTAAAACTCAACCAGTTTTGCTTTATTATTAATAAATATGATTAAAGGCTTACAAGACTGTTGAAACCTTTGATTAATAAAGACATTTTACTGCTTGATTACTGTGAATGCTGATAAAGGGAATGAAAGATGGGAAGAAACATACATGAAATTATAGCTTACAAGACCCCCCCCCAAAAAAAAACCCGAAAACAAACAAACAAAAACCCTCCACGGATTCTTCTTGACCAGCAGAGAGAAATATAATGACTAACTTGACAGACACACAAGAGAAAAAATAATTTTTCTTTCTCAAGGATGTGGTTCTTTATAAACTGTATTGAATGAATCTTTTAAACTACTATTTTATAAGCTCTATTTGTAAAAGCAGGAAGAAGTGACTTGTGCAAAACATTTGAATAGACACACAATGACCATTTTTAAAAATAGCAAATATACCTAGTACTGATACTTAAAATGAAATCAGAATAGAATAGCAGAAAGAACAATGAAGAAATATAATTTAGAAGTGTAAGATGATGCTCTTTGGTAACTTCTAGAGCTAAATACAAACAAGGAGGGTAGGGAAGTAAGACTTTGCTAATCTAACTTCACTTCCTTTAGCTCTTCTTCCTCTTCCTGATTCAGGGGCATTTCACAAAGGTCTATCCCTCAACCTTCTCCCTAACTCTGTTCTCCTGACCATATCATTTTTAGGGGCCTAAATTTTTAAAATTAAACAAAGAAACTGTCAGTTCTTCCCCATAACCATTTAATTTAAAAACGTTTTTTCCTTATACCATTCCAAAACAAAAAGCTCGGAGTTATTGTTTAATTCATCATCTTTTCTGGATTCCAATGCTGGTTTACAGTGTTTTCAGGGTAGTGAGACATATATCACATGTTGATATATTTTTACAGTAAGGTATTTATTTATATGGTAGGCAACACAGTTACAGTGATCTTTTGCATCACAGGGTATGGAGCCAAAATATCTACATTTAGGCTTCAGCTCCATTACTAGCTACATGATCCTTAGCAAATTATGTCTTCTTTTATTTAACAGGACCTATCCTCAAGGTGAGGTTATAAAGAGTAAATGAGTTCAATACATGCAAAGAACTTAGGATAGTTCATGGTGTATAAGAACCACCTGATACATACATGTGAACTATTTCAGTGGTGATTGTTATAAAGTATGCTGAAGTGGGTATAAACCTAATTAGCAGATTATAACTTTTTTTTTAAACTGATATAATACTTACTAAAAAAACCCCATCCTTTTAAAATGTACCACTAAGTGGTTATTATAGTCACAAAGTTGTGTGACTATCACCACTATTTAATTCTAGAACATTTCTTCCCCCTCAGAAGAAACCCCGTATCTATAAGCTGTCACTCTAGACCCCAAACCCTTGGCAACCTCTAAACCAACTTTCTGTCTCTAACCTGCTTGCTTTCTTTATCGATTTGCCACCTCTGGACATTTTATACAGAAAGAATCCTACAATATATGGCCTTTTGTGTCCGGTTTATTTTACTTAGCACAATGTTTTCAAGGTTCACGATGTAGTATGTATCACCTTTATTCCTTTTCACTGCCCAACAACATTCCACTGTATGGACTTTATCCATTCATCAGTTGATGGACATTGGGTTGTCTTCACTTTTTGGCTATTATGAATAACAAATGCTGCTATGAACATTACACGTTTCTGTGTAAGTATATAATTTTCATTTCTCTTGGGTATATATCAAGGAGTGGATTTGTGGGTCACAGTAACTTTATCATCAAGTTTTTGATAAACTGCCAAACTACTATGTTTTTTAATCAAGTAAACAGCTTTATTATTTTTGTTAATGTTTTCCAACATTATTATAATAGAATTGTATTACTTTACTATAAAGACACTGGTTTCAGATGACAACTTCTCTGTGATTAATACAACCCATAAACATTCTGTCTCTATCATAGAAAGTGAGTTCTAAGATTCTAGACACCATCTATTACTAAGCATCTCATTCTAAAGATGTGTTCTAAAACCTGCAGAGCAAATTAAAATCTTGCAGAGAAAACACTCGGTCTACATTATGGTCTGAATATTTATAAACCCAATGCCCAAGGAAAGGGTATTAGGAGGCAGCCTTTGGGAAGTGATTAAGTAATGAGGTCACCAGGGAACAAGTACCCTTTTAAAAGAGGCCCCAGAGAGCTGGCTCATTCCTTCTACCATGTGGGGACAAAGAAGGTATCAAGCTAAGAAACAGGAAAAGAGCCCTCAGAACAATGTGAGCATTCTGGTCCCTTGATTTTAGACTTTCTAGCTTCCAAATTGAGAAATAAATTTCTCTTGTTTATAAACTACCCAGTCTGTGGCATTTTTGTTATAGCAACTTGAATGGACTAAGACAGTGTGCTGTATATTACTCAGAAAGGGCTTTCAAAGCTTATTAAACTGTTAAGGATGCTCAGTCTCTTACAGTGAGTAAGGTGAATTAGAATAGTGTGTATATGTGTGTATATATAGTGTAATAGTGTGTATATAGTGCGTATATATCATTTCCCCAAATTAAAAAAAAAAAAAAGGCTGATAAATATTAAATCGAGACTTATTTCTGCAAAAACAAAACAAATTCACTAAGGAAAAGTTGACAATAACACCCTTCAGTAAAAATGCCTAACCCTCCTTATTAATACGAAAAAGCCAAACACTGTAAAGTTAGCTTTATTACTCCTGGGTAATACCAACCAAACAGAAATGTCTGACAATGAAAGAATGTATACGAAACACCTCTTAGAAGTTGACAAATATGAGAAGTCAAATTACTTACCTATGTAGACTCTTTTGCTGTATCTCTGCATCAGTAACAACACAAATACATGCAGTGGAATAAGGTTGATAATAAACACATAACCACCCCAAGCAGAGACCTATGAGTAAAGAAATGCTAAGTTAAATAATTTACATATTTGCTTCTTAAAGTAGATAAATTTTGTCACAACAGTCTAAACATAGAGTAAACACCAGGATTTTCAGCAATTTTGAGATGCTTCAAAATAACCTATTTTTTTCTATAACATACAAATAACTTACTTTTTCTTTATTTTTTATTGATAATTACAACAACACAATCTCATAAATCCAATACACTTTTCTGTATCCACTAGAGGAATGGTCAAATTAAATTAAACTTATTAAGAACATTGATAACAGTTTGTGAATTGGCAATAAAAAGACTGTCACAGAGATACAGACTTTAGAACACATATCATAAACTTTTAAAAGCAAAAAACCCTTTTGCTCTCCCCCATTTTTATGGTAAATACATTGCAAGGGAGTTCACTGACAGTAAGAACAATGGATGCTAACATCAGTCAACACCTCAACTAAAAGGAATACTCAGATGAGCTGGATGTGCTTTGTGATCCTCAAGATAAAAGGTGCTACCTTGGGTATAAATTTCTTCCTACTAATGGATACAAACCAAGATCCCAATTTAATGTTTAGCCTGTATCACAAAGCTAGAAAAATTCTATTTATCAGACAACTGAGTATGTTCTGGTCTAAATAAAGATCCTAAAGATTATGCTTATTCCAAACCAACAGAATTTATTATTTTTTAATAACATTCAATTCAGTCACAGACATTAAGGTCTGTCAAGATCAAAGTTCTTACATGTGCTCTTATAATGAAAAGCTTGATAGAACCATTTGAATCAACAGTCACCTTAGGAGACTATATGTTAACTTACATTCTAACAATTATCCCTGTCTAAAATATTTCAGAACCACTTATATAAGAAATTGCTTTTTGTTTATAATTCATATAACAACATCAGTTTACTGCTTAAGTCATGTGCTATTTTTTCACCAAAGACAACATTACTCTGGTTGAGCTCCAGTGCTACCTGAAGTACTTCTGGTTATTTCTAAAATTTAAGTCTAAACTTAAAAGAGAGTAAGTTTGCTATTACTGAGCACAATGTGCCTAGGACACATTAATTAGGCATATAATATGTCCTAACCTTTAACCACTTTAAAAGGGGCATGGATAATTTGGAAACACAAATTCGGTGACATTTGTTTAACAACGAAAAAAAAAAAAGTTACCTAAGATTATCATTACTTTTCAGCACAAGAAAACTATATAGGCTTTGGTGTGAAAAGAAAGGCAGGAGATTAAAGAGGTGATACTGAACTCCCATTGAAAGTAACCTGTCAAAAAAATTATACAAGTAGTGCTCAGGTTAACCCAGAGAATGTGACCATTATTTACGAAAAGTTGTACATCTGAAAGAAAAGTTTTTGTTTTCACTTGCTGCAAATATTATGCTTGAGAGGTTGAGTATTAGTCCTCCATCACCCATAAAGTACAAGTCCATACAAGACCCTGAAGACAGGAGTAGGGAAGACAGTGGTAGTAAGGAAAGAGAATGCATTAAATAAAAGATCTTAAAAGACTTCCGGAGAAAGGAAATGGAGAACTGCCCTGGCTGAGAAGAGAAGGCACTGGTCTAGTTGCCAAATACTCATGTATTCAGTTTCAAGTATGAAATCTTACCATATAGAAATACGACAAGCAGCAGCACATCGTCCAAAAAACTGACCCAGTTTTTACAGATTTTACCTAAAAAACAAACAAGCAACTGATATATAAAAGTGTTTATAAATGTTCCTGTTGAGTGAAAAAAGGTAAGTGCTTAGTAAACTTGTATTACAAGAAGCGAAAATTATTCTTTAAAAAGGGTAATGAGATTACACAGATACTTAGATCCACTTACTAACACCGGACAGTAGTCAGACATTTTAGGAGTAGCTTCGATTTTTTTTTTTAGTTATGTAAGTAAGAAGAATCATATCAAAAGGAACAATGTATATTTTTCCATTTGTTCTATTTTCTTTCTTAAAATGATTAATATGAACAAATTAAGATTTTTAACTAAAGAATAAATTTGTTTAGTAACTCTACATTTTTATATGGCAGGTTTGCTTAGACCTAACACCTTTATCTGTGGTTTTTCTTCATCTGAATGTGATCATCTATATATCATAATATTAATTATGAACATTCATTTTTGAAAACAAATTAAGCTAGAAATTTTAAGACACCACAATCAACATCTTCATTAAATTTATATTCTTAAATTTCTAGAAGACACCTTTATGTCCTGTCCTGAAAGCCACTGAACTGTATACTTTCAAAGACTAAATTTTATAGTATGTAAATTATTTCTCAAAAAAAGTTTGTGCAGTGATGCTAAAATAGTGCATAAAGGGAAATTGCTTATATTAGAAGTGTATGAGTGCTCAGTTGTGTCTGACTCTTTTGCAGCCCTATGGACTGTAGCCCACCAGGCTTCTCTATCCATGGGATTTTCCAGGCAAGAACACTGGAGTGGGTTGCCATTTCCTATTTCCCAACCCAGGGATCAAACCCGCATCTCCCGAGTCTCCTACACTGGCAGGTAGATTCTTTACCACTGAGCCACCGCCCGGGAAGATTCCTTACATCAGAAGAGATGATCTCAAATGACTAATATAATGATCTAGAAAAATTAAAGCAAAAACTGAGAAATAAAATAATAAAAAGAGATACCATGTTCTTAGATGACTCTCAGAAGTATTATGCTGCATGAAGTAAGTCAGACATAGAGGGCCACCCCAAACTATCTGTTTCTATAACATGCCATTCCAGAAAAGAAATTCCCAGAGATAATACAGACAGAAATCAGACCTGTGATTGCAAGTAATACAGTTTAAGGACAAGGCTGATTACAAAGGCACAGGAAGAAACTTAAAATCCCACAACTACAGGATGTAATACGGTGAGAAGTATTGTTCTAAGTACTAGTCTATCTGCATTAGCTCTATTTTTGGTGACAGTAACAATAGAAACAAACATGTCCTCATCCCTTTCTGTGTGCCTACAATGTTCTGTACCTTTACATGAATTAACTTATTTAAACCATATGAGGTAACTTTTTTTTCACTTTGCAACAGGATTTTATTTTTGCTTTATATCCATCCATTACAGTGTTTGAAACCTAAAGAAATAAATTTTTTCCTCAAATTTGGATGTGTATGTATCACTTGTCTTTCATTTTTATAACTGATGAAATAGACATGGAGGAAGTTTAAACAACTCTGAGTGATAGAACTGGAATTCAAACAGAGAGGAAGACGATCCAAGAAACACAAAACAGTGAAACAAACTAATATTTGAAACTCTAATCAAAGACAGCTTTCCAGAAATAAAAACTAACAATATACTGTGTTGAAAGGGTTTACCATTACCAGGAGTATCAACTTTGGGACACAGCTTAAGAACTCTATTAGACTTCAATGCTATATAGGTGAAAAAACAAAAAACTCATTATTTCTTCAGGAAAAAAAAAAGACGTTTCTTATGAAACACATAAAATTAGGTTAACAGTAAGAGCAAAATGATGACAGTACAACAATTTCAACAATTTCAAGTAAAGAACAATGACCTAAAGCCATATATGAAAACTACAGTGAGCATAGTCAATGGTGAAAGCTTGAAGCTTTTC
This sequence comes from Okapia johnstoni, assembly GCA_024291935.2. Lineage (NCBI taxonomy): Eukaryota > Metazoa > Chordata > Mammalia > Artiodactyla > Giraffidae > Okapia > Okapia johnstoni. The sequence goes on along the minus strand of CM044323.1, from coordinate 5,118,709 downwards.
TCTATGACCAGGAAGAAGACAAGGATGTCTACTTTCACCACCTCTATTCAACACAGTACTTAAGTCCTACCCAGAGCAATTAGACAAGGAAGATAAATAAAAGGAATCCAAATTGGTTGGAAAGAAGTAAAATCACCCTTATTCACAGATATGATCTCATATGGAGAAAGCCCCCACTCACAAAACCTGCTAGAGCTAATAAATGAACTCAGCAAAACAGCACGATACAAGTCAACACAGGAAAAACAAATAAACCCCACTGCATTTCTATATACTAACAAATAGCAATGCAAGGATATTACAAAAAATTCCAAAAGCATCACAAAGAATACAATTAAACTAATGAAGTAAAAGACTTGTATGATGAAAACTGTAAAACACTGTTTAAAGAAAACAGAAATGGAAACAACCCATGATTATCATGGACTGGAAGACGACAATGCTACCCAAAGTGATCTACAGAGTCAATGCAATCCATCTCAAAATCCGATGATTTTTTCTTTGCAGAAGTAAAAAACCCACCATAAAATTCATATGGAATCTCAAGGGACCCTTAGTAGCCAAAGGAATCCCGAAAAAGAACAAAGAGGACAAACACCTCCTGATTTTAAAACTCACTACACAGCTAAAGTAATTAGTGTGGTGTTGGCCTGAAGACGCATATACACTGATGGGTCAATGGAACAAAATAAAAGCTCGCAGACAGACTTCTGTCTATGTGGTCAGATGGTTTTCAGTAAGGGCGCCAAGCCTTTTCAGTGGGGAACCACAGTCCCTTCAGGACACAGTGCTGAGCAAACTGGACATCAGTGTGCAAAATAATGAAGCTGGACCGTTACCAGCATATACAAAAACTAACTCAAGTACACCTAAATGTTAGACTTAAAACTGTAAAACTTTTAGAAGAAACTACAGGGAAACAGCTTCATGACATGGGGTCTCGCAGTACTCTCTTGGATAAGACACCAAACGCACAGAAATAAAAAATAACAAACTGGACTTCATGAAAAATTCAGTATTTGGTGACTCAAAGGCAAGATCAACAGAGTGAAAAAGGCAGCCTATATAATGGGAGAAAACGTTTGCAAATCATGTATCTTATAAAGGATTAATACTGAGAATATATTGAGAACTCCTAAAACTCATCAACCCAAAACCAAACAATCCAATTCAAAAATGGGCAAGGAACTTGAGTAAACATTTCTCCAAAGATAACACAAATGGCCATTAACCACATGAAAAGATGCTCAACATCACTGACTGGAAAAATGCAAATCAAAACTATCAAGAGTTATTACCTCAAACCCATTAAGTAACAAAACAAAGTGTTCATTTGGATGTGAAGAAATTAGAAACCTTATGTACTGCTAGTAGGAATGTAAAATAGTACAGCTGCTACAGAAAACAATACGGTGGTTTCTCAAAAAATTGCAATACAACTAACACATGATCTGGCAATTTCACTTCTGGGTATATACCCAAAAGAACTGAAAGCAAGGCCTCTAAGAGATATTTGTATACCCATGTTAGCTAAAACATGGAAGCAACCAAACTGTCCATCAAAAATGAATGGATAAACAAAAGGTGGTATATAGATACAATGGAATATTATTTTCAGCCATAAAAAAGGAAATTCTGACATATGCCACAGCATGGGTGAATCTTGAGGACATTACACTAAGTGAAAAGCCAGTTACAAAGAGATAAAGACGTATGATTTCATTTATATGAAATACTTAAGAGCTATCAAAATCACAGAGACAGAAAGCAGAATGGTGGTGGGTCAGGGGCTAAGGAAGGTTAAAATGGGCAGTTATGGAAAACTATGACGATGGATGGTGGTGACAACTGTATAACACTATGAATCTACTGAATGCTAAACACTACTGAACTCTACATTTACAAATAGTTAAGCTGGTGTATTTTATGTTACATATATTTTACCACAATTTTAAAAAACACACAAAAACCCCAAAGCAACAACCATGAGATACCACTTCATACCAACAGTCAAGTAAAACAAACAAACAAACTAGGGGGAGGAGGAAAAGTTCTGGTAAGGATCAGGAGGAATTAAAATCCTCATACACTGCCAGTGGGGATGCAAAAGGGGGAGACCACTGCGGGACATGGTCTGGCAATTCCCCCAATTCCACTCTTGCATATATATGGAAGAGACATGAAAATATACATATGTCCACACAAAAACAAGTACACAAGTGTCACTGGCAGTATTACCCATAATACTTAATACTTGAAAACAACTCAATGTCCATCAGCTAATGGATTTTAAAAATGTGGTATATATGCAATGGGTTGAAAGGGAAAGTGTTACTCGCTCAATCCTGTCCAACTCTTTTGAGACCCCAGGGACTGTAGCCCGCCAGGCTCCTCTGTCCATGGAATTCTCCAGGCAAGAATACTGGCGTGGGTTGCCATTCCCTTCTCCAGAGGATCTTCCCAACCTGGGGATCCAACTCAGGTCTCCCATATTGGAGGCAGATTCTTTACCATCTGAGCCATCAGGGAAGTCTTACAATACAACACAATGCAATTCAATGGTTATTCAGCCACAAAAAAGAAATACTGATACATGTCAAAATACAAAGATTATGCTAAGTGAATGAAGCCATACATTAAAGGTCACATTTTTTATGTGGATTTTACCTACATGAAATGTCCAGAATAATAAGTCTTCAAACAGAAATTAAATTCATGGAAGAAATAAGGAATGAGGAGGTTCAGGATTTCTTTAGGGGGTATAAAATGTTCTGCAAGTAAACAGAGGATACTAAAAGCCACTGAATCGTACACTTTAGAATGGCTGAAAGTGAATTTATATCATGACTTTTGTCTCAACTTCTTAAATTTTTAAATGGTGAAAGGTAATTAACATGCCAGTTAAAGCACTACTGCAATAGTTCAGACTTATGCTATTTTTAAAAGAATATAAAGAATAAAAAAACTAAACAGTAATACTTTTGAATTTCATCAAAGCATGAAACAATTTTAAACTATGACAAAATGCAAATGACAGTAATACCTGAGTGATGGTTTCTTTACATTAGTTTTCTATGTTTTTAAATTCCCAACAGATAGAATATATTATTTTTCATTATGAAAGGTTTCAAACATAGAGAAGAGTAGAGAATAACAGCCATCCAGACTTCCAAATGCAAATAAAACATATTTTCTCTGGATGATTTTATTAAAAAAAGCTTTTTAACAACATAGTTGAACCTCCCCCTTCATACTTCCTTCCTCCGTATCACTCACCCATACTCAAGAGTAACCACTATCATAAAGTCAGTATATATGATGGATAAATGCCATATTTTTATACTTTCATTATAAAGAAGTATAAACTGACAATATACAATGTAGTCTGTACTATTTAAAATTACTGTATGTGTTCTACCTCAATTTATTTTTCCACTTGGCATTATACTATCAAGATCCAGCCATACATACTGGCAAAATATATACTTAATATGTAAGTTAAATACTACATATTAATTAAAAGACCTCAAAAAGTATAGCATACATGTAATGGAAGTACCAGGAGAGGAGAGAAAGGAACAGAATATTTGAAACAATAACAACTGATAATTTCCCCTAAATAAAGTCAGAAACCCAACTACAGATTCAGCAAGCTCAATAAATGCCAAAAGAACCAACCCCACCTAGGCATATTTTTTTCAAACTACAGAAAATCAATGATAAGGAAAAAACCCTAAAAGAATGGAAATGGTCTAAATGCACAAATTAAAAAAACAAATTGTCAGGGTGCCATCAAAAACCAAGACAATTATATGTTGTCAAGAAACCCACTTTGAATATAAAGATACAGGGCCTTACCTGGTGGTCCAGTGGTTAAAAATTCACCTGTCAATGCAGGGGACATAGGTTCGACCCCTGGTTTGGGAACTAAGATCCCACTGAGACCAAGTGCCACAACTACTGAAGCCTGCCCGCCCTAGATCTTGTGCTCTGCAAGAAGTCCACACACCACAACTAGAGAGAGCCCACATGCAGCAATGAGGAGTACCATGTGCCACAACGCAGATCCAGGGCAGCCAAAAATACATATATTTTTAAAGATTTAAAAAATTTTGAAGTATATATAAAGATACTTATATGCAGAGCACATCATGCAAAATGTTGGGCTGAATGAAGCACAAGCTGGAATCAAGATTGCCAGGAGAAATATCAATAACCTCAGATATGCAGATGACACCACCCTTATGGCAGAAAGCGAAGAAGAACTAAAAAACCTCTTGATGAAAGTTAAAGAGAGTGAAAAAGTTGGCTTAAAACTCAACATTCAAAAAACAAAGATCATGGCATCCAGTCCCATCACTTCATGGCAAATAGATGGGGAAACAATGGAAACAGTGACAGACTTTATTTTCTTAGGCTCCAAAATCACTGCCGATGGTGACTGCAGCCATGAAATTAAGATGCTTGCTCCTTGGAAGAAAAGCTATGACCAACCTAGACTGCATATTAAAAATCAGAGACATTACTTTGCCAACAAAGGTCCATCTAGTCAAAGCTATGGTTTTTCCAGTAGTCATGTATGGATGTGAGAGTTGGACTATAAAGAAAGCTGAGCACCAAAGAACTGATGCTTTTGAACTGTGGTGTTAGAGAAGACTCTTGAGAGTCCCTTGGACTGCAAGGAGATCAAGCCATTCAATCCTAAAGGAAATCAGTCCTAAATATTCATTGGAAAAAATGATACTGAAGCTGAAGCTCCAATCCTTTGGCCACCTGATGCGAAGAACTGACTCATTAGAAAAGACCCTGATGCTGGGAAAGATGGAAGGCAGGAGGAGAAGGGGACGACAGAGGACAAGATGGTTGGATGGCATCACCAACTCAATGGACATGAGTCAGAGCAAGCTCTGGGAGCTGGTGATGGAGAGGGAGGCCTGGCGTACTGCAGTCCATGGGGCTGCAAACGAGTCGGACATGACTGAGTGAACTGAACTGATAAAGACATATATAATAAAGCCTACCCCCAAGCAGGGAAAGCTATCAAGAGATCAAGAAGTGCATTATATAATGATAAAGGGATTAATTCTCAAAGACAGCAAAACAATCCTTCGAGTGTACATGTTTAACAACAACAGAGTGTCAAACTACATGAGGAAAAACTGATAGAGCCACAAGCATAAATAGATAAATCCACTATCATAATTTGAGACTTAAGACCCTTCTCTCAGACAGATGGATCTAGCAGGTAGACAATCAGTAAGGGTAGAGCTAAAACTCAACACCACCACCAATCAACTGGATACTGGCTATGGTGGACATCTAAAGACAAATTCATCCAGTAATAGAAGAATACATATTCCTCTCAAGCCAGCATGGAATATTCACCAGGATAAGCAACATCTGGGCCATAAAACACATCCCAACAAATTTAAAAGAATAAAAGTCATATAATATGTATTCTCAGCCCACAATGGACTCAAACAAAAAAATCACTAATAGAAAAATAACCAGAAAGTCTCAGAATACAACATACCTTGAAATAAGCACATTCAAATGTCAAAAACCTCAAGAGAAATTTCAAAATAGTGCTAAATAAAAATGAAAACACAATGCAGCAAAAAGCAGCTAGTACAGAAATTCATAGCATCGGATGTAAACAATAGGAAAGATAGATCTAAGACAATTATCTAAGTTTCCACCTTAGGAAGCTAGAAAAAGAAGGGTAATTTAAATCCAAAGGAAGCAGAATTAAGAACGAGGCAGAAATCAATGAAATTGAAAACAGGAATTTTATAAAGAAAATCAATAAAACCAAAAACTGGTTCTTTGAAAGCTGAACAAAAATCAATAAACCTCTAGGCCAAGCTAACTAAGAAAAAAAGAAGACACAAATACTAATATCGGAAATGGAAGAAGGAACATCACTACAGATCCCCTGGACATTCACTGAAAGGATAATAAAGAAATACAATGAACAACTCTAAACGAAATGAACCAATTTCTTGAAAAGACAAAATCTGCTAATACTCAAACAAGAAGAAACAGAAAATCTGATTAGGTCTCTATCTATTAAAGAAATGGAATAAATAAATAATTAATAACCTTCCAAAACAGAAAGCATCAGGCCAAGGGGGAGTTCACGCGTGAATTCTACCAAATGATTAAAAATAAATAAATAAAAATGACAACAATTCTCACGATCTCTTTCTAGAAACAAGCAGAGAAAATACTTCCTAACTCATCCTACAAGGCCAGTACTGAACCAATACTAAAACCAAAGACATTACAAGAAAAGAAAACTACAGACCATTATCTCTCTCATTAGATACAAAGTCCTCAACAAGGAAAACAAGTCTAACAAGGTATTTTAAGAATTATACAGCATGACCAAGCGAGATTTACCCCAGGTATGAAATACTGGCTCAACATTTGAAAATAATGTAATCATGACATCAAAAGGTCAAATAATTTACATATAGTTACAACTGTATGTAACTATAACTGACCCTTGAACAAGGCAGAGGTGGCAGCAGTGACTACCTCCTTGGCATGAAAAAATCCACATTTAACTTTATAGTAGGGCCCTTACATAATCCTTGGGTCTACATCTATGGATTCAACCAAACTGTGAAGCACTGTAGTATGTATTTAATAGAAAACAATACATATGTATAAATGGATCTGCACAGTTCAAACCTGTGTTGTTCAAGGATCAATCATATATCAGTAGAGAAAAAGCATTTGACAAAATCCAACATTCACTCATGATAAACTTAACAAACTAAAGTGGATCTTCTTCAACTTGATAAATAAGATCTATCAAAAAAACTTATAACCAACATGTTTAATAGTGAGAAACTCAAAGCTTTCCCACTAAGAAAAGGAACAAGGTGAGGATCATCTTACTACTCCTCTTCAACATCATACTGGACGTACTAGTTAATACAGCAAGACAAGAAACAGAAGGTATACACATAGGAAAAGAAGAAATAACTTGGCAACAGTAAAATAATGCAAATTTCACACACAGAATTCAACATCCTAAGCGACTGAACCACACTTCAACTTTCTTAAGTATTTTTGACCTCTCTCTCCACTAGTACAGAAACAACAAAAAAATCAATAGCTTATTTTCCGATAGCCTCTTTTATTGGAGCTGTGACTTATTTGTCAAGAACAGTAACAGTTTTCTGCATGCAACTATAATGACAACTTTCAGTAGAAAGTTCATGGGTGTTAATGATAAGAAAATATCAAGCGTTACTTACCCACAAGTAATATGTGAACTGAAGTGCAAAAATAGCAATGCCTTCGTTATCAAAGGATCCAGCTACTGACCGAGAAATGTAACCTGGTACAATAGCAATAAAGCAAGCAGCTAAAAGTCCTGCTCCTTGGTTCCAAAGTTCTCTGGTAAGCAGGAAAGTAGATATAGATGTAAGGCCGCTAAAAGTTGGTGCAAGGAACACACATACATCTCTTATGTGAACTGTTATGTTCAATGTATTTAAAATCCAATGGATAAGGCCAGCTGTTATCATCAACCCTGGGTAAACCTATGAAAAAAAAAAAAAAAAGGAAAATTTAATTACAAATTTTAAGGAGGTAGCTGAAAACATTAAGTTCTTTATTATTACATAATTAGGTTGAGAATAAGCTCTCACAACAGTTTGCCTTCTTTACATACTACAAAATTAAATGTTCTTTTTCAATTGGACACAAAAAATTCTCATATACAGAGATACATATTTAAGCAAAAGAAGAAAGATCAGACTGAATGAAGGATTAAAAGTTAAGATGTCTAATGATGGAACACTGGGTAACTTTATAATTGTTCCCACTAACTCTATCTTTCACTATAAACAGGGTTCTAACCTAACACATCCTTAAGTATGGGGTTTTAACAGTTGTGCCATACTTGTGTTTAAGGGATTGAGAAACAAACAGAAGATGAAAAACAGTTATGTGCAGTATTATTTAAGTGATATTTATAAATGATTCCTTCTTCCTTTCAAAGTCAAGATCTGGAAAGTGAACAATTCTAGCTAGGAAAAGGAGGACTAGTTAGTGAATTCAAATATAGTATTTTGCAACTCCTGGAAGGCTGACATCTTTACACTTCTTAAAATACTTAACAATGGAAAGGAAATAAACTAGAATAGGCCCAGTTAACAGCTATACTCTTCAACCTCTCCCCAAAGGAGGAACATGAAACATTTAAGATTCAACGAACAATAAACAGGAGGGCATTAATTCTGAGCTATTTGTGATTAAAATGTGTATTTACACTTTCATCCTTAGCTACATCCTAAAAGATTTTTTTCTTTCTCCATCACTGAAACTACAAAGAATGTTATAAATTTACTTTCTGAGCCATACTGTTTAAAAAATTGCAAACTTTCCATGGTCTTTAAACCCACTCCTTTGCTTTTTGTCCATAGCATTTATCACCATTTCACATAGTATTTATTTTACTTATTTACTTACTGTCTATTAAGTAAATACCCTTGGGGACTTTCCTGGTGATCCAGTGGTTAAGAGTTTGCACTTCCAATGCAGGGAGCATGGGATCAATCCCTGGTTGGGCAACTAAGATCCCACATGCCGCACAGCATGTCCAAAAATAAATAAATAAATAAACACTCTCACAGAAGACAAGCTCCAGAATAACAAGAAAAATTTCCCTAGCATCCAAATAACAACAATAGGCATAAAATAGATGCACAATATCTACTGAACGCATGAAGGAGAGTGGGGTCAGGAAAGGGGAAAAAGTATGGCAATCATTACCATTCTTAAAAACAAAATTTTGTTTCATTACATATACAATACCAGGTCCCAGTGAACAGTTTTGCTAGCAATATTTTTTTTAAAAATGGAAATAAATCTGAAAATATCTAAATATGGTAGATTGAACTGACATACAAAATAATACATAGAAGTATTAGATAAAAAGATCAAGGTATTCTAGATAGACAAAACCACTCAACAACAAAAAAGGCATGTTTAACCTTAAAATAAAGAGAACCTAGAAGGGAATCCTTCAGGTTCCAAACATAAAGAAGCCTTTCAAACTAGGCACTAATACCATGGAAGTCTTAAAAAAAACAACCCAAAACACTCACGGCCCTGATACATACCTTAGGTACTTGAGGTGGCTGGGGGGTAGTTATTGCTCACCACTAAGATTAAATAAAAGGCCTAATTCCCAGCACAAATCCAGGGCTTGTTTATGAAACTAGATGAATGCTACCCATCCATCAAATGAAAAAGTTGGCTTAAAGCTCAACAATCAGAAAACTAAGATCATGGCATCCGGTCCCATCACTTCATGGCAAATAGATGGGGAAACAGTGGAAATAGTGGTTGACTTTATTTTTCTGGGTTCCAAAATCACTGCAGATGGTGATTGCAGCCATGAAATTAAAAGACGCTTACTCCTTGGAAGTAAAGTTGTGACAACCTAGACAGCATATTAAAAAGCAGAGACATCACTTTGTCAACAAAGGTCTGTCTACTCAAGGCTATGGTTCTTCCAGTGGTCATGTACGGATGTGAGAGCTTTTGAACTGTGGTGTCGGAGAAGACTCTTGAGAGTCCCTTGGACTGCAAGGAGATCCAACCAGTCCATCCTAAAGGAGATCAGTCCTGGGTGTTCATTGGAGTGACTGATGTTGAAGCTGAAACTCCAATACTTTGGCCACCTCACGCGAAGAGCTGACTCATTTGAAAAGACCCTGATGCTGGGAAAGATTGAGGACAAGAGGAGAAGGGGACGACAGAGGATGAGATGGTTGGATGGCATCACCGACTCGATGGACATGGGTTTGGGTAAACTCCGGGAAGTGGTGATGGACAGGGAGGCCTGGTGTGCTGCGGTTCATGGGGTCGCAAAGAGTTGGAGATGACTGAGCGACTGAACTGAACTGAACTGAACTGATCAAATGCAACAGTCAGCAACTTCTGCCTTACTTCCAAATCATTAAACAGAAACAAAACAAGAAATAACTCATTCACCACATGGGTGAGTATGGGTTCCACATTTATACATGCAAGCTCAGTCACTAAGTTATCTCTGACTCTTTGCAACCCCAACAGGCTTGTCTGTCTATGGGATTCTCCAGGCAAGAATACTGGAGTGGGTTGCCATTTGCTTCTCCAGGGGACCTTCCCGACCCAGGGATCCAACTGGTATCTCCCATTCTGGCAGGAGAGTTCTTTACCACTGAGTCACCAGGGAAGCCCTCTCCACATTTATAACATCTTCACATATAAGAAACTTAGGCTGAGAAAACAACCTCTAAAAATAGCCCTAAACTTCTGAGGGCTTCAGCAAAAGGAAGTGAAAAAGATTATTATACAGATGGTCCCAAATACCAGGACACCAGGAATCTCAGAAAACCAGCCTTCACTGAGGGTGAATTCAAGATAAAAAGTTAGAAACATACCAGAAAACAAACTATAGTAATCAAAGATTAGTACAATAAAATGTATGACAGCATTCACACCACAAGAAGTACAGATAAGTCATCTACCTCATCTTTCACCATTCAATACCTTTCTAATCAACCTCAGAAGCCATCATGACTATTCTTCTGTATCATTATCCCTATTTACAAAGATAAAAAGATGTCCCAGATTATAAATGTTAACATCTCACTATCATGGAGAACATATTCCTTCCAAACGAAGACGGAACATTTATAAAATGTGGCTATATCTTGGGGCCACAAATCATGTCTCAATAAATTTCAAAGGATGAAAATTATTTTCTAACATTAATATATTTGAAGTGAAAAGCAAAATAAGATGATGAGGAAATTCTCTTATGTTTAAAAGTTAAATACAGTCCTAAGTAACTCATGATTCAGAGAAAATTATAACAGAAATTAAAATACATTTTGACTTGCATGATAATGAAAACACTACATATCAAAACTTAAGCAATGTAGCTAAAACAGTGATCATGAGGCAATTTGGAGCTTCAAAACAAATACATTAGTAACAAAGAAAAGATGAAAATTATTGAGCAAACTCTATCAGGAAAGTAGATAAAAACATCAAACTCAAGAAAGCAGGAGGAAGGAAACAAACAGAAGTTAACACAAGACAAAATATTTGATAATCAACAAAGTTTCTTTGGCTTAAAAAATCTACTAAAATCGATAAACCTCTGACAAAACTGATCAAGAAAAAAATATTAAATGTGTATGTTTCTCCAGTAGGTGCCTTGTCTTTCATTTTATCTCAAACCATTCTCCTTACATCCCCAAATCCTAAAAACATTTTCTTTTCTATCATCTTCTGGACATTATAATTTCCCATAAATTATGAGCAATACCTCATCTACCTGGAGTAAACTGAGGCAGATTTAGGACCTGGAAAATTAGAATTATCTGATTGATTTTTTCAATAAAGCTTCTACAGAACAAAACAAAAACACAAGTACCCCAACCTTAAGGAGGGTGACGAGCTTCTCCTCTAACCTCCACCACTTGTCAGAAATGATGGCTACTATGAGGGTGGAGGGGTGTGAAGAAGAGTATCAAGAAAAGAGATTTAACAAATTAAATAACAGATAATTAGCCACAGAAAACGTATCAGTTAACTATATAAAACTTTTAAGAATTGCCATCAACTTGGTGATGAATGATTTACTCAAATCACTGAAAAAATTTAAGATTAACATGAGTAACTGCATATATACTTACAGTACCACCTACTATTCTTCCTAGTGGATACCATGCTCTTTCATCAAACCAATTTAAAAATTCATAAAACCCATGAGACGCAAGATGATGTGTTGATCTATAGTTAAACCTAGAGAAAATAGGAAAAAAAGAAATGTTATAAAACTTGGTTTACTAGAAAGAAATAGTCTAGCTTTCTAATACTATACTTTATATTTAACTCTTTATACATAAATCTACGGCTATATAAAATATATCTTTTATAACAATTTTTATCAAACCTGAACAACAGATTATTTTCTAAGAAATTGGCTTATACCTCTAAAAATAACTAAAAACAGAGCCCATTCTCCCCCCAAAAAGAAGTCTACAAAACCAGTAATGATCAAATTAACATTTGGCCATTGCTTGGGGGTACAGATGGTACATAGCTATGCATCTGAACAAAAAAAGTGATGGTATATAACATTTACCAAATCTTCAAAGATGTTAATGACTCTCAAAAGATTAAAAACCACTAACAGAATACAGCACCAAAATGAAGTTTGTACATTCAATATAACTGCTTTCAATTCTTGCTTATTTAACTTATATGCAGAATACAGCATGCAAAATGCTTGGCTGGATGAATCACAAGCTGGAATCAAGATTGCCAGGAGAAGTATCAACAACTTCAGATATGCAGATGACACCACTCTAATGGAAGAAAGTGAAGAGGAACTAAAAAGTCTCTTGATGAGGGTGAAAGAGGAGAGTGGAAAAAGCTGGCTTAAAACTGTACATTCAAAAAACTAACAGCATGGCATATGGTCCCATGGCAAACAAAAGGGGGAAAAGTGATTACAGTGACAGATTTTATTTTTGGGGGCTCCAAAATCACTGTGGATGGTGACTGCAGTCACAAAATTAAAAGGTGCAAACTTGCTCCTTGGAAGGAAAGCTATGACAAACCTAGACAGGTATTAAAAAAGCAGAGACAGTACTTTATCAACAAAGGTCTGTATGGTCAAAGCTATGGTTTTCCAGGTAGTCAGGTATGAATGTATATGAGAATTGAATCAAAAAGAAGGCTGAGCACCAAAGAATTGGTGCTTTTGATTTGTGGTGCTGGAGAAGACTCTTGAGAGTCCCTTGGGATCAAACCAGTCAATACTAAAGGAAATTAACCCTGAATATTTATTGGAAGAACAGACATTGAAGCTCCAGTTCCTTGGCCACCTGATGTGAAGAACTGACTCACTGGAAAAGACCCTGATGCTGGCAAAGACTGAAAGCAAAAGGAGAAGGGTGGCAGCGAATGAGATGGTTACATAGCATCACCAACTCAATGCACATGAATGTGAGTAAATTCCAGGAGATAGTGAAGGACAGGGAAGCCTGGTGTGCTGCAGTCCACAGGGTTGCAAAGAGTTGGACACGAGTTAGCAACTGAACAACTATAACTCTAAAAATCACAGAAATAAAGAGTTAAGTTATAAATAACCATGGGAGATGAACTGTAATTGTACTGTAAAATAAGAACATGACCTTAACAAATGAGAATTTTGATCAATGAAAGACAAAATAACAAAGAAGAAATGAGATGGAAGAAGCCACAGTCCAAACTGCAACCTGAAGTAACTGCAAACTACGGTGTGTGTGTGTTGTGTGTACGTGTATATGTGTGCATGCTTGGGTACTGGAAGGGGGAGAGTTGAAGAGGCAATATTCAGGATGGTTTATGTTTAATATAAAGTTGTTGAGGGCAGGAGAGAGACAAGAGAAAATCCTGCATCAACCTCAGGGTAATGAGCAATAGGAACTGCTAGGCAGGTGGATCCCGTTAGATGACCATTGCCAAGCAAGGAAGTGGGCCTCAGGGGTATCTCCAACACACACAGCCAAGTAATTTAAAGAGTGGAACAATGCTTTCCAGATGAACAGGAAATCCTCATATCCAAAATCAGCTTGATATATCCTTCCCAACAGCAAGTCATGACTTTTCAATACACGGTCACTAGAAACAAAACACTGTAATATTTTAAGACAGACTTGATCTAATACAAAATAAGCACACTTCCAAAAATCAAATGAGAAAAATACGCAATATGAAAACTAAGCATCGAAATCAACCAACGGAAGAACTAATACCAACAGACATAAGAATAACTTCAGAAGTAAGATAAGCCACACAGCCTGAAAGGAAGTATAACCAAGAGGTTTCGAGTACAAGTCTTAGAATCATACTGCCTGGGTTTGGATATCCTGCTTCCACACTTACTAGCTATATGACCCTGGCTGGGCAAATGGCTTACATTCTCTGTGGTCTAGTTTCTTCCTCTGTAAAAAAGGAATAACAATTGTACCTATGTCAATAAGGTGGCTTTGATAAATAAACAATATAATGTCCCTAAAGCACCCAGAGGCTACTGTTACTATTACTGTGAAATAAAGTATAGTTAAACGCACTATTTGAGTTTTTGAATGTCAAATTAAAAATAAGCTAAATATTAAAAAGGTTAAAGATGCAAAGCAAATTAGTAACAAGACAAAAAGTGTCTTGAGAGGTAGCATTTGAAAAGATGGCACAGTAGGTGACAGCAGCCTTCATACCCCCAATAAAAAATAACAGACAGCTATCCACAAAGGAAAATATTTACAGGAAGCTCAAGTAGAACTGAGATCCTACAGCAGCACAGTGATGCAAAGGATGGAGAGCAACCACACAGACAGAAGGATCACTAGGGTGACAGGCTTAGCTGAGACATCTGGAGACAGCCAGGATCAACGTAGGGTGGAGGCCATCAGTATCAGCCACGTGGCAGGTACCCCTGCACTCCCCATGGTCTGCTCTGTGGTGAATCTAGGCAGGCTTTTTGACTGAGGACAACAGCACCCATGAGAGCTTTCACAAAGGAGGACCCCATAAGTATTCATCAGAGCAGACTCCAGTGGCCTGCTCTACACAGGACAACAGCTTTCACCAAAAGTCATCACTGCCACAGGGCCCCTGGAGAGGGAGATGCTGCTATGCCCTTAACAAGAAATACTTGCTGCTGCATTGCCCCAGGACTAGGGCTGCCATGGTCCCACAAATACTCTGAACCCCAGAACCACTGTTAAGTGCTTACACTTCGGATTCCAGCTCTGCAGCCACCTGAGCTTCAGATCCCGGCTCCATGGCTGGCTCGACAATGCCTCTGCTCTGGGCCCCAGACCTGCAGCGGAGCCACCACTGCCTGCGCTCTCGCTCCCAGCTCCATGGTGACTCCACAGGCATTAGCCAGTAACACCACAATTAGGAGGACACCAGTGAGCTGGACCAGGTGCCAAGAAAGATTTCCTTTGCCACAACAACTCGCCATGGGAGAAAAAAAAGATCAGAAGGTCCCCAGAAGCCCTTACAGCCCCCATGGACACTTGCAGCCTGCCTTGGCCATTGAGAACCTCTGCAGTCTTCCCTTAAACTCAGCTTGTTAGGACCGCACGAAGATTACACCCCTGGATCTTCCCCAGGGTAAGAGCTGCCAGTCTATCCGGCTGTCACTCTTGCACTTACCCACAGGTGAAGGTCTTTCCCCACCAAAATTATTCCATAAAATGGGCAGACATAAAGGTGGCTTAGATGGTGAAGAATTTGCCTGCAATACAGGAGACGCAGGTTCAATCCGTGGGTTGGGAAGATCCTCTGGAGAAGCAAATGGCAACCCACTCTGGTATTTTCGCCTGGAAAATCCCATGGACAGAGGAGCCTGGCAGGCTACAGTCCACGGGGTCAAAAAGAGTTGGACATGGCTGAGTAATTAACACACTATACAAAGTAAGGCTACAAGAAATGTTAAAAAAAAAAATCAAGAAAACATGACAACGCCAAAGGAACACAATTATTTTTCAGTAACTGACCACAGAGAAATAGACCTATGTCTCAACGAAGACGTCAAAGTAATTGTTTCAAGGAAGCTCAGCAAGCTACAACAGAGCCCAGATAGACAACTCAACAAATCAGGAAAATACCACAGGAACAGAATAGGAAGTTCAACAGAGACAGAAATCATACTTAAAAAAAAAAACAAACAAAACCAAAGAGAAATATTAGAGCTAATTAAACTAATAAAATGAAAAAGAAAATGGAGTAGAGAACATTAATGGTAGACTTGAACTAGCAGAAGAATCTGAAAACCAGAAGAAAGGTTACTTGAAACTATCAAAGCAAAGGAAAAGAAAACTAAGTGAAAAATAGCCTACATCAACTATAGGGCATCATCAAGGGTAATGACTGCATTATAGGAGTTCTAGAAGAAGAGACAGAGGTAGGAAGGTAATTTAAAGAAATAATGGCTTAAAACCCTCCCAAATCTGGAGAGAGAAATTGAGTCATCCTGGCACGGCCCCTTTCATATTCAACTCACACAGGACTTCAATAAGAAATAATCAAATAAAATTATCAAAAATCAAAGACAAAGCGAGAACTCAGAAAGCAAGAGGAAAGAAACTCACACATGAGACCCCACATAAGGCTACCAGATTTCTCAGTAGAAACCTTGCACCAGAATAAGGGATATAGATTCAAAGTGCTAGAAGGAAAAAACTGCCAACTAAGAATACTCAGCAAAGCTAACCATCAGAAAACAACATTCCCAAACCAAAAAAAGATAGCGAGAAAGAAAATTTGCAGGAGTTCATCACTACCAGACCAGCTTTACAAGAAATGTTAAAGGGAGTTCTACAAGCTGAAATGACAGTAATTAGTAACATAAAAACATATACAGTATAAACTCCCTGGTAAGATATGGACATAAGCAAATTCAGAATATTCTAGTACTGCAATGGTGTGTAAATCACTTAACTAGTATAAAGGTTGAAAGACAAAATTAAAAATGTCTGCAGTTTCAATAGCTTGTTAAATGCAAAACAAAAAGACTGACATAATGGCTTAAAGTTGACTGTTATGTTTTATTTCAACCTCAGGGTAGTCATGAAGCAAAAACTTACAGTAGTAGATACAAAAAGAAAGAATACCACTAAGGAAAACTATCAAATCACAGAGGAAGCTAGCAAGAGAAGAGAGGAACAAAAGAACTACAAAACAATCATAAACAATTAACAAGATGGCAGTAGTTAAGTCTTTCAGTCAGTCAGTTCAGTCCCTCAGTCGTGTCTGACTCTTTTTGACCCCATGGACTGCAGCACGCCAGGCTTCCCTGTCCATCACCAACTCCCAGAGCCTAGTCAAACTTATGTCCATTGCATCGGTAATGCCATCCAACCGTCTCTACCTATCAATAATTACTTTCAATGTAAACAGATTAAATCCACTAATCAAAAGACATAGAGTAAGTAAATATATTAAAAATACAATATCCAAACATATGCTGGTAGAAACTCACTTCAGCTTTAAGGACACACGCAGCCTGAAAGTGAAGAGATGGAAAAAGATATTCTACACAAATGGAAAGCAGAAGAGACCAAGACTGGCTATACTTTTATCAGACCAAAAAAGAAAGAACCCCCAAATTGTAACAAAGATAAAAGGTCATTCATTATATAATGATAAAGGAAATCAATTCATCAAGATACAACAACTGAAATAGATAGCAATGCAATAATAGTAGTGGGCTTTAATACCCTACTTTCAAAGAACAGATGAGGAGAATATAAAGAAGGAAATATAAAGTAGTGGACTTGAACTACACTTTAGAACAAATGAATCTAACAAAAAGCATTTCATTCAACAGTAGAACATACAGTCTTCTCAAGTGCACAGAGAATATTCTCCAGGATATTTCATATCAGTTCAGTTGCTCAGTCATGTCCAACTCTTTGTGACCCCATGGACTGCAGCACACCAGGCCTCCCTGCCCACTGCCAACTCCCAGAGTTTACTCAAACTCATGTCCATTGAGTTGGTGATGCCATCCAACCATCTCATCCTCTGCTGTCCCCTTCTCCTCTTGCCCTCAATCTTTCCCAGCATCAGGGTCTTTTCAAATGAGTCAGCTCTTCGTATGAGGTGGCCAAAGTACTGGAGTTTCAGCTTCAGCCATCAGTCCTTCCAATGAATATTCAGGACTGATTTCCTTTAGGATGGATTGGTTGGATCTCCTTTCAGTCCAAGGGACTCTCAAGAGTCTTTTCCAACACAACCCAAAAGCATCAATTCTTCGGTGCTCAGCTTTCTTTTATAGTTCAACTCACATCCATATTTCATGTTAGGTCACAAAACAAGTCTTAACAAATTTAAGACTGAAATTATATTGAGTATCTTTTCTGAGCACAACGATATGAAATTAGTGATCAGTAAGAAAGCTAGGAAATTCACTAATATGTGAAAATTGAACAATATTCTCCTTAATCAATGGGTCCAAAAAAAAAAAGAGACAGACCCAAATGGAAACACAGCAAAATGTAGCAAAAGCAATCTGTGAAGTTTATAGCAATAAACATCAACATTAGAAGAACACATATCTCAAATAACAGTCTAACTTTATACCTCAAGGAACCAGAAAAAGAATAAATTATGCCCAAAGAGCAGAAATAAATAAAAATCAGAGCATAAATGAATGGAGACTAAAAAAAAAAAAAAAAAAAAAAAAAAAAACCAGGAAAAAAGTTTTATTCCACTTTTTAAGATAAGCAAAATTGACAAACTTTTGGCTCGACTAAGAAAAAAAAAAAAAAGACAAAACCAGAAATGAAAGAGGAGAGGATTTACTCGGTGGTCCAGTTGTTAAAACTTTGAGCTTCCAATAAAGGGGGCACAAGATTGAGCCTTGGCTGGGGAACTAAGATCCCACACGTCACATGGTAATGTAAAAAATTTAAAAGGAAAAAAAATAAGAGGAGAGATTACAACTACTACCACAAATACATAGGGTCATAAAAGATTATTATTAACAATCATATACAAACAAACTGGATAACCCACAAGAAATGGACAGATTCTTAGAAACTACCTATATCAAAGACTGAACCAGGAAGAAATTTAAAAAATCTGAACAGACCAACAACAAGAAAGGTGACTGTTGGAGGCTTTTGATTACTAATTTGAAGAAAAGTCTAGGGCCAGATGGCTTCACTGGCAAATGCTACCAAACATTTAAAGAATTAATGCCAATCCATCTCAAACTTTTTCAAAAATATTAAAGAAAAAGCACTTCCAAAATCATTTTACAAGGCCATTATTACCCTGATACCCAAGTCAGACAATACAACAAGAAAACTACAGGCCAGTGCCCTTGATGAACAAAGATGCAAAAATCCTGAAGAAAACACTAGCAAGTTGAATTCAACAGCACATTAAGAGGATCATGCACCATTATTAGGGGCTGCCAGGCGGTGCTAGTGGTAAAGAACCTGCCTGCCAATGCAGGAGACCTAAGAGATGCAGGTTTAATCCCTGGGTTAAGAGGGCATGTCAACCACTCAAGTATTCCTGCCTGGAGAATCCCATGGACAGAGGAGCCTACAGTCCACAGGGTTACAAAGAGTCAGACACGACTGAAGTGATTTAGCACATAGCACACCACAATTAACTGGAACTTATCCCTGGGAGTCAGGAATGGTTCAACATATGAGAATTAATAAATGTGATCCCATATTAACAGAATGAAGGGTTAAAATCATCTAATCATCTCAACAGATGCAAAAAAGGCATTTGATAAAATTAACATTTTTGCACAACTAAAAGTAAAAAAGTAGGTATAGAAGAAATTTACCTCAACGTAATAAACGCCATATATGACAAGTCCATAGCTGGCATCATACTCAATGGTGAAATGGTGAAAGCTTTTTAAGATCAAGAACAAAACAAGAATGCCCACTCTCACCCTTCTATTCAACGTAATACTAAAAGTCCGAGCTTTAGCAATTAGATAAGAAAAAGAAATAAAGGGCTTCCAAATTGGGAAGGAAGAATTTAAACTGTCTGCAAATGACATGCTCTTATAGACAGAAAACTCTAAAAACTTTACCAAAGATTCAAAAAAAACATTAAAAAAGCAGCTGCATTTCTATACACTAAATATGAATTATCTGAAAATAATTAAGAAAGCAATACCATTTACAGTAGTATGTTAAAAAAAATCAGTAAAATACTTAGGAATACATTTAACCTAGGAGGTGAAAAAGCTGTACAGTACAGTACAGTACAGTATACAGTACAGTGAAAGACGATAAACGAAGACGAAAGCAAATGGGAAGATACTCCACACTCATGGACTGGAAAAATCAGCATTGTTAAAATGTCCATATACACAACGTTGTAAATCAACCATACTCCAAAAAAAAAATTTTTTTTGAAGTCCATATTGCCCAGAGCAATCTACATATTCAATGCAATACCTATAAAAATTCCAATACTATTTTTCACAGAAACAGAAAAATAACCCCAAATTTGAATGGAATCCCCAAAGACCCTGAATAACTCAAGCAAACTTGAAAAAGAACAACAAAACTGGAAGCATCAGATTCCCTGATTCCAAACCATGTTACAAAACTATAGTAAGCAGAACAGTATGTTACTGGCAAAAAAAAAAAAAAAAACAAGAGAGAAGGAGAACACCGGAACAGAATACAGAGTCCAGAAAAAAACTGCTTTTACAGCCAACTAACCTTTGACAAGGGCGTCATGGACCAACAATGACGGAAGACTCTTCCACAAATGGCTGAAGTCTTCAAGTCTCTTCCACAAATGGTGTTAGAAAACTGGATATTACATGCAAAAAATGACACTGGACCCTTATCTTATACCATACAAAAAAATTAACTCAAAATACATTACTGACTTCAATTTATGATGTGAAACCATAAAATCCCTAGAGGAAAGCATAGAGAAAAAGCTCCCTGACACTGGCATTGGCAATGATTTTTTCAGATATGATGCCAAAAACACAGAAAAAAAAAGTGAAGAATAAATAGGCAGGACTATATATTAAAAGGCCTGTGTACAACAAAGGAAAGAATACACAATATGAAAAGGTAACCTATGGAATTAAAGAAAATGTTTGCAAACCATATATCTAATAAGGGGTTATTATCTATAATATATAAGGAACTCATACCACTCAAAAGCAAACAAAAAATCCAAAAACCCATACAAAATATGACTTAAAGAATGGTTCAGAGAACCTGAAAAAGTATTTTCCCAGAGACACACAAATGGCCAATAGGAAAAAGAAAAGGTGTTCAACATCACTATTCAGAGAAACGCCAACTCAAAACCACAATGAGATATACCCTTCACATCTGTTAGGATGGCTACTATCAAAAGGACGAGGTAAAAAAAGCTGTCAAGGATGTGGAGAAAAGGGAACTCTTGGCATACTGTTGGTGGGAATGTAAATTCATACAGCCATTATGGAAAATAGTGTGGAGATTCGTTTTAAAATATTAAAATAGAACTAGTATGTGATGGCACCCCACTCCAGTCCTCTTGCCTGGAAAATCTCATGGACGGAGGGGCCTAGTAGGCTGCAGTCCATGGGGTCGCGAAGAGTCAGACACGACTGAGCGACTTCACTTTCCCTTTTCACTTTCATGCATTGGAGAAGGAAATGGCAACCCACTCCAGTGTTCTTGCCTGGAGAATCCCAGGGACGGGGGAGCCTGGTGGGCTGCCGTCTATGGGGTCGCACAGAGTCGGACACGACTGAAGCGACTTAGCGGCAGCAACAGCAGCAGCGGCGGTATGTGATCCAGAGATCCTATTTCTGGGTACACTGTAGACCTGTGAACAATACGGGCGTTAGGGGCAGCTGAAAAATAAGTCAGCCCTCCAAGATACTTGGTTCCTCCACATCTGCAGTTCCTCTGCATCTATGGATTCAACCAACTGCAGACTGTATTTATCAATGAAAATAAAAATTGTGTATCAGTCCAGTTGTGCAATTCAAACCTGCATTGTTCAAGGGTCTACTGTATATCCACAGGAGACAAAATTAGTATACAGAAGATGTAGCAGCACGCACTTCTGTGTTCACTACAGCATTATTTCTAATATCCAAGATATGTAAACAACCTGTTGACATATGAATGGATAATGAAAAGGTACTTATATTATAATGTAAATAAGAACATATATACACACACACACATTTTATAATTATGCATGTATATAATGAAACATTATTTGGCCACAAACAGAAGGAAACCTTGCCACTGGTGATTTGTGACCCATGTACAAACTTGAAAGGCATTTATGCTAAGTGAAATAAGCCAGAGAGAAAAAGAAAAATACGGAATAGTATCACTTACATATGAACTGAAAAAAAAAAAAACTTAACTCAGAAAGAGAGTAGAACGATGAATGTCAGAGGATGGGGGATGGAACAAATGGGGAGACACAGGTCAAAAGTCACAAACTTCAATTAAAACATGAATAAGTTCTAAGGCTCTATTGTACAGCAAGGTGACTATATTTAGTAATACTGTGTTATATACTTGAAATTTGCTAAGAGAAGACGGGATCTTAAAAGTTGTCATCAAAAAAAAAAAGAACTCTGTGAGGTGACAGACGTGTTATGATTGTGATAATCATTTCACAATGTGTATGTATATCTCAAATC
Source organism: Okapia johnstoni (assembly GCA_024291935.2). NCBI lineage: Eukaryota > Metazoa > Chordata > Mammalia > Artiodactyla > Giraffidae > Okapia > Okapia johnstoni. The sequence goes on along the minus strand of CM044323.1, from coordinate 5,096,478 downwards.
ATTATGTACATTAAATACATACATCTTTGTCAATTGTATCTCAATAAAGCTGGAAAAAAGTATTAATGAAAAATTTAAGAAGTCATAAAAAGTAAATCCAGTAAATTAAATCCATAAAAAAAAAGAATCACTATGCTTCACAGATGATTATGAAAAAACACAAATTTCAAAACACTAATGATAAGGAGACCAAATCAGTCCATCCTAAAGGAAATCAGTCCTGAATATTCATTGGAAGGACTGATGCTGAAGCTGAAGCTCCAATACACTTTGGCCACCTGATGTGAAGAGCTGATTCATTAGAAATGACCCTGATGCTGGAAAGACTGAAGGCAGGAGGAAAAGGGGACGACAGAGGGCAAGATGGTTGGATGGCATCACCAACTCGAAGGACATGAGTTTGAGCAAGCTCCGGGAGTTGGTGATGGACAGGGAAGCCTGGCGTGCTGCAGTCCATGGGGTCACAAAGACTAGGACACGACTGAGAGACTGAACAACAAGCATAAAGTGTAACTTCAAATCATCCACAGAAAATACACAGTTTTCTCTGAAGGAATATCAATCAATTGCAATCACTGAATGCTACAAAGGCAATGAAATTTCTGACTGTAGGAAAAGGATTTTAAAATCAGAACTTAAAGTAAAACAACATTTGTTTTCCAGCAACAATTCTGGAAATCTAAGCTAGTGCTAGAAATGCTACACAACCTCCAAAAGAAAGTATGGAAGGTAATTTTAAAAGAGAAATCCCCCAATACTAGAAACAAAATATTTATTGTACTTAAAGGTGGGACCCTGGAAAGACGACCACTTTAGAGATGAAAAACAAGGTAGCCACCAGAATAGAAGTGGCTAAATCTTTCTCTTTCCAAGAGAAGAAAGACTCCCATATAAAAGGTAATCTCTTAACCTTCCTACCATGCATGACAGTCTGAATTTACCAGGAATCTCCAAATCAAGAAATTAAGACTGAAACCAAGGTTCAAAAACTTAGATTAACAGTTTAAGCAGAAACCAAAAATAACTTTAGAAAAAATGAGCTCATAAACAAGAGTAACAAACCAGAGGAGAACCACCATTAGAAGGTACACAACAACCCCAAAAGCGGTCAAAGTATTTCAATGGCAGAAGACCTAGTATTTTAGCAAGAACTAGGGCTTTAAATTTTAAACGCAATTTTTCAGATTAAAAAAAAAAAAAAAAAGGACTCCAAGGGATTAGGAACATGTTTTGAAAACTAAGAAACACGGGGCTCCAACTCCATGAAGCTGTTCTGCGTCATATTTTTAACTTTTCATTTTACATAATTCTTGACCTCTCCTCCCTCTTTGTTCAATCATTCTCTTTCTTTGGCTTTTAAAACTTCAATAGTCTCCTAATTTTTACCCTACATCTCCAGTCCTCTTCTCTGCTTTCTGTACAGGCAGACTCCTCCACCCAAGATCCTCTTACCAACTCTTAACTCTTCCCCAAGAGATGTCAGTCATACCTGGGTATGACTGTATGCCAGTATGCCCACAATTTGCCAATGTTATCTCCCTATTTACATGTTTTCCCCCCCTTGAATGTCACAAAGGCATCTCAAAGTCAACATTCAACTAGACTCATGATTGGACACCACCTCTCTACCTTCAAAACAAGCACATACACTGTCTGCTTTTAGTGTTTCCTATCTGCCACCTAAACTGAAGAATCCAAAAATCTAGCTGTCATCCTAGAGAGTTCCTTCTCTCTCACTATTTAAATGCCCTTGAAATTTGTCTGATCTTTTCCTACTGATTCTAGCACTGAAATCTAACCTACCATTTTTAAACTACACTACTTACTGCAATAGCCCCTAACTCAACCCCCTACATCCATTTTGCCCATCTCATTCCCCAATCTCTATATACTGTTTCTCAACAAAGACTGTTGTTTCACAATGCAAATATAATTACACTGCAATCCTCTGCTGAACTATTCAAGGGCTTCATCTCTTAAAATTAAATGGAAGGAAACTTCACTTAACATAAAGCCATACATCCTCTAGCTCTTACATAACTCTAGCCTTGTCTCACATGTTACCATACCCCTACTTCCCATATACCTATCTTTCAGTCTTCCAGACTCACCTCGTCCCCTCCAGCCTCAACATCTTCAGACTGCCAGTTTCCTACCTCTGTATCTCTGCTACCTCCCCTCTTAGCCTAAATAACTCATCCTTCAAACTTCAGCACATTTCTAGGGGATTCTGCTCTGAGGAAAAAAAAAAAAAAGATTCCGTGTACTTTTTTCTCGCTAGCACTTGCCACAGATGCAGTTTCATATCAGTTTACTTGATTAATATTTACCGCACTAGATAAATACTTCCACAAGGAAACCACATGTCTCCAACACCTAGCATAGCACCTGGTACATAGTAGCCCTAAAATATTCGTTGAATAAATAACTGATTTCATAAATATATTTTAAATAGATGAAATACAATCTAGATAGCTTCCCAGATAACTACCTACTGTCAACTTTAAGTGGTATCCCAAAGTTAAAAGACTAAAACCAATTTAACTATACCTCCTGAGATCCAAACCTGAAGGCAGAATTACCGAGTTAAAACAAACAAGCAAGTTCATTAAGATTCTACTGAAAATCTACTCAAAGAATAAAAGAACTAAACATGAAGAAAGAATGCTGTCTGCCCTATTTTATCCCCAGGGTCAAGTCAATCCTGATACGCAAGGCTCCCCAAACTCCCGTAACTCTCTCTTATGTACCTACTTTTATTTGACTCTCAGTCCACTTCCCCCTTCTGATTTGCATTCATTTTTCTATCCTATTTTCTGGCCCACCACTATGACTAGTTTACTGGGGTCCCCTCTTATCTACTGAAAGAGAAATAACAGGACTGTAAGGCACAGCACTCTCTTATTTCACTGAGCACTTTCAAGTAATAGCAGTCACTTCTCTTCTTTCAGGCACATAATGCATTACTGCCCCTGTGTGTCAGTCGTTCAGTCATGTCCAACTCTTTGCGACCCCATGGACTATAGCCCGCCAGGCTCCTCTGTCCACGGAATTCTCCAGGCAAGAATATTGGAGTGGGTTGCCATTTTCTCCTCCAGAGGATCTTCCTGATCCAGGATCGAACCTAGGTCTCCCGCATTGCAGAAAAATTCTTTGCCGCCTGAGCCACCATGGAAGCCCTATCTTCCCCCATACAACACACTACCTACCACTAAACTAATCAGTCCTGTCTGTCAGCTAAATTAACTACAGAGATATATAAATGGTGGACACCTTACCCAAGAGTTCTTGCTGCTTAGTAACATTACCAACATTTAGGACTACCAAAGGCTTTTTGCCAACAAAGGTAACTGAATTTCCATGCCTTCTCAGGTTGAACACTTTTCATATATTTATTGGTCTTTAACCTTCCTCTTAAGTGTGTGCTGGAATACTTTGAACATCTTCTCTAATTAATTTGATGAAGTTCTTTATACTGTTCTTTTGTCAGTTATATGAGTTTATAAACCACTGTCATTCCATAGCTTCTTTTCACTCATAATGGTATTTTTTAAATAGAAATTCTTGACATAAACCTAATTTATCAATTCTTTGCTATGGGTTAGTGCATTTTTTTCTAGTTAAAAAAAGTCTTTTGGTGCCCCAAGGTCATAAAGGTATTGTATTCTTCTTCATGACAATTAACAGCTTAAACTTAATTATTTAGGCATGTAATACACCTGAAATTAATTATTTGATATGATGAGAAATAAGGGTTCAACTTTATTTCCTCTGTATTAATATAAACAATTGTTCCCCTGCCATAACTGAAACAACTAGTTTTCAACTAGCTTTCTTTTTTTTTTTTTTTTTTTTTTTTTAGTTCTACCAGTTTATTGCTACCAACCCATCTCCCTCCACCCTCATGCATGCGTGCTCAGTCATGTAACCCCATGGACTGCAGCCCATCAGGCTCCTCTGTTCATGGACTTTTCCAGGCAAGAATACTGGAGTGGGTTGCCATTTCCTTCTCCATCAACTAGCTTTCTTTTCTCCACTGCTGTACAGTTCCACCTCTACCATAAACTAAAGATTCATTAGTGTAGATCTGTTTCTAGACTCTATTCTGCTTGAGTAATCTTTATGTCCTCCCATAATACGCAAACTTTATAAGTAGAGCTTCATATAAGTAGAGCTTCAAATAAAATCTTGAGTTCAAAGAACATTCTAAAACTGTGCCTTTTACAATTTGTCCTTCTGCATATTCACATAAATTTTAAAATAAGCTTGCCAATTCCACCAAGAAAATCATGTTGGGTTTTGACTGAAAGTCCATTAATTCCAGACATTAATTCAGGAGAATTAATATCTTTACAATACTGATCCATCCAATCCGTAACCTTAACTCTTTCATTTAGGTCTTCTTTAATGTCTCTCCAGAAAATGTATAATTTCACCTCAGAGGTCACTGTTTGCTTAGATCTATTCCCAATTTTAATAGAATCATTTATTTTTTAAAAAATTCTGCTTGATAGTGACAGGTATCTCATGATATTTTACATTGATTTTATAACTAGAAACGTGTCACTAGATTCCTTCAGGCTTTAAATCTGAAAAACCAACCAACACCCCTGACTATGTTAAAAAGAGAAAGATGTCTCAAAGACTACCACTTGACAAGTTTCAAGTTTTTAAAACCCTGTTATAATAATAGTCTTCCCAAATCACTTCATTCTTTCTTACAACTACCAATCTTTTCAATTAGCAGAAAATACAGATAAACATTAATTTCATTCAGACATTTAATTGAAATAGTTAATTAAGATATATAATATGAAATTTCAAAATGGAATAAGCTACTACATTCTCAGACTTTAAAGGTCTCGAACCTTTATTCAAATAAAATCTTAAAAATAAAGGAAAAATAAAAGTAGTCTTTAAAATAGAAATTTAAGCCTAAATTTAAAACATTTATTAGTAAGTCAATCATTAAGAACAATTAGGTTCTTTCAGAAACAGAATTCTGCACTTGAGGTTACATATCATAGTTGCTTTTCTTTTGGTCACAAAACTGTAAAAAAAATTTGACTGAGATGTAACGGTCAAACAGTAATCATTTTTTTTTAAAAAGTATTCCTTGCTGTTAAAGATACTGTTCAATTAAATGATGTGAAAGTTTGGAGCCTAACAGAAAATTTCAGTTCAAGATTAAGTAACTATATGTAACAATGCTTGTATTTCTCATTATATGTATACACACACACATACAGGTACAAATTATATAGAGAGTAAACCAGAAGACCCACATTTTAATTTGTAACACTGTGTTACAGATTCAGTTGTTACTATGAGTCTGGTTATTTCCTTCTATGTGAATTCCCAGGAAACCCAATCCAAACTGATTATAGACATTTTCCCAAAGAAAACATAAATACTAACAGGTAGATCAAAAGGTGTTTAACATCCCAATCACCAGGGAAATGCATATCAAAACCACATGAGATAACACTACACACCTGTCAGAAAGCCTACTCTACCAAAAGATAAGAAATGTATGTTGGTGAGCAAGTGAAAAAAGGGAATTTGTGCACACTGAATGGGAATGTAAATTGATGCAGCAGCTACAGAAAACAGTATGAAGGTGCTTCAAAAAATAAAAACAGTATAATCATATGATCTAGCAATTGCACTCCTGGGCATTAATCCAAATTACTATCCTTAATAGGTATCTGTACTCCCATGTTTGCTGTAGCAAAGGCAAAGTATGGAAACAAACCAAGTATCCACTGACAAATGAACAGGTAAAAGAAAACGTGGTGTACACATGTATGAGTACACACCCACAGAGGAATATAATTCAATCATAAAAAGGGTACGGAATCGGACACGACAGAGCACATACACACACATGCAAAAAAAAGAAGGAATCCAGTTTTGAAACAATAAGGATGGACCTTGAGGGCACTATGCTAAGTGAAATAAGTCAGAGAGAAAGACATAAACAAGATCTCATACATGTGGAATCTAACCCTCTCTCCCAAACAAAACAAACAAAAAACCCCAAAGCACTCAGATACAGAGAAGAGACTGCTAGCTGTCAGAGGTGGGGTGGGGGAAATGGATGAAGGTAGTCCAAAGGTTCAAATTTCTGGTTTTAACAATACTGTATTATATATTTGAAAGTTATTTAGATCTTAAAAGTTCTCATCACAAGGAAAAAACTCTGTAACTAGGTATGGTAATGAATATTACGTAGACTTATTGTGGTAATCATTTCACAATACATACATATATGAAATCATTATGATGTATACTACATTCATACATTGTTATATAGTAGTCATATCTCAATTGGAAAAAAAAGAATCCAGGTGGGATGATTAATAACAGGGGAAAAAATTCAAAACAAATATAAAAGGCATTTGGATTAATCATACAATTACTCTTTTCCATTACAGTAAATAACCAAAAAAAAGAATATATCTATCACTCATTTGTTTCACCTTCTTACTGAGCAATTTCAGCGTGATCTTTTTTAGCTCTTTTTTCCATCCACATAGAAACCACCACAGCCATGCATGTTATTCCCCTTTCTTCATGCAAGTCTCCTCAAATCTGAAATTCATTCCTGAAGAAGCCTTTTCTAATACTGTATCCTCCCTTTCCCAATCCACTTGAATTTTTGCTTTGAAAACATCAAGTTGGAACCTTTACTCTAGTTCACCTGGCAATGGAATATTTTTTTCTTAGTGACTTTTGTATCCTTGGAGGCATCATATAGTTCCTGGAAGATTCAGGATTCACTTATGAGGGTCAATTAATTCTCCTCTCTAGCATACTAGTAGTGAGTGCTAACACTGACTTAAATCTTAGCTATTTTCTTCTTCATTAAATGCAAGCTATCACGGGCACAAAAGTAGTCTTCAATTTTAGCATGTCCAATTTACATATTGAAAAAACATTTAAATAGCCGGGGAGGGTGTTATAGATGAAAAAAGACCATAAATTGAAAACTGTTGAAGTTGGGTGATATATGGCGGTTCATTACAGTATTAGCTCTTTTGTTTATGTCTGAAATTTTCCACGATGTTGCACATGTGCATGTGTATATGTGTTTGTGTATATATAAAACATATATATGCAATTATAATAAAACTTATATATACATAGATATATGGTCTACATAATCATATATGTGAGTAATGTAACACATAGTTAAAAATTAATAAACTTCGATTACATAGAGTAGGAAGACCAGAAAAGGGAGCTCTCATGCCCTGCAAGGACAGCAGAGCCCAACAGGAAAAAGGTTCCTCTTCTTCCCTGGTGAGGGCTCAGCAGCCAATGAAAAGCTGGATTCCGTTTACTAGAGCTGCTCTAACCTCCTTTTCCTCTATAAAATGGTGTTCTGGGACTCGCACATGGCCTGCTATGTGTTGCAGACCCCAAATTGCAATTCTCTGCTGATCCCGAATAATCCATTTTTGCTGAAGGAACATCTGGCAGTTTACTTGTTTCAAGTCAATTGTAGGAATACCTCACTATGGAAAACTTCACACACATACACACACATATGCCATCCATATAACAGAGTTTCCCCCAAGTAAAACTAGGTGAATTGACTGAGAAATGATGTATTAAAGGTTAGGAGACACCAAAATAAAACTGAAATAAAAGAGAAAGATAAGTGGTAAAATAATATCTAACTTAAAATAGTCTGAGTAAACCATCACATTTTACATACACTTTCATCAATATTGTAAGAGCGACTTTCGGTATTTTAAGTTCAATAAAATAATGTGTTTTGAAACAAGTGTGACAAAAAGATAATTACTGAATACAGATAGTAGATATATGTGGTTCATTACAGTCTCTACTTACGTTCATTTGACATTTTCATAAAACTTCTTTTAAAAAAATAAATGAATGCCTTCCCCCAAATTCTCTTAACCCAATCTCTAGAGTCACCCTGAAACTCCAATAAAGTGTAGGAGAATGACTTATTAAGACAGACAAAATTATTCTCACATTAACTTTTTCATTCTGAAAGGGGCATATAAATAATTTGGCTACTTCTGAGTAACAAACTATTTTATGATGTAAGAAGAAACTGGGTATGAAAATGAAATATGAGTTTTAAATTTGATAAAAGAGAAACAGGCACATGACAAATTAAAAGATGTCTTAGAGACCCATCTTCACAAAGAAGCTAAGATTTATAAATTTTGTTTCCTTCTTCAATATATTCCTAAAAGATCTAAGGTGTCCTCTGGCTATTCAAAGACACCATATTTTATAATGGCCTTTCCCTCTATCTATAGGGAACAAATGCAAAGAAAGAAGATAGGAATGAAAAACTTGCTTCTGGAAGCCACATGCTCATTTTAAATCCTTGTAAATTCCATACTATTAATTCTTCATCCCAAGAAATTCTTCAAAAGCTAAGAAAAGCTTGTGCTTGAAACTACAGTAGCAAGATGAAATTAAATTATGGAAGCCCGTTTATGGAAAAATGGTTATACCTCTTGGATTCTAGTAGAGATTAGCCTAGTACTTGTATTCAAAACATTATAGCTTAAATAGAATTTCAGAAACTGATTTAAGGCTTATCAAACATATACCATATTGCTTCCTGAAGAGAACACTCAGTACCAATCCATTCAGAAACTAGGGCTGCCCTTAAGAACAACCACATTTTCCTTCTATAGAACCACTTGATACATTTCATCTTAGGTTTGTTATTTCATTTTATGCTATTTTGAACCACTAACATACATTCAAAACCAACCACAGAATCTCACAATTTGTACTGAAGCAAAATACCACAATATACCCTTAATCTTGAAGGTTAAAAAAATATATATACCTCAGACCTAATATTAATCAAAGGCTTCTCTATCTTCAAGAGGAAACTTCTGAGGTGGCAAAGGGTTATGTTTAACATTTCCAGTCCTCTATAAAAACATGGCACTTTATCATACATATACAGACAAAACTAATATAATAGGAAAATGTCTAAGAATAAGCAGAACAGTATATTCTTAGCCTTAAAGTTGTGACCAACCTGAAGTCGTCTAAGACCCCTGTGTCTAGCTTTTGTAATAGAATATACAGTATATGTAGAACTTGAGCTAGACAAGCTGAGAAATAAAGGTCTCAATTTACAGCTATGGACCTAAAAGACAGAAAAGGTTCTAGGCCAAAGAAATGGGCTACACGCAGTGCTATAAAAGTAAAACACAAGCCAAGTTTCCCAAGGGCCAGTTCTGTCCTCCTTTTCCCTAAACCGTTACTTCTCTAAAACTGTCTACCAAATGCACATAAATATAATTAAACCCTGAACTACAGTTTGCTACTTGACATTTTCCAGGGGCTGTGTCATTGCTTTTTTGCAAGACTGGCACTGAAATGACTGTCTCAAAATAGGTGCCTCCTGTAATAACCCCTACTCTTTTCACGTCTTTATTAGATTCTTATATAGATCCAAGATTAACACACTTTTAGACGAACACAGTAAAAATCTCAGAAGTGTAGAAACCAGGCTTTACAGAAATAGATGCAAATTAGGAAGTAACTAAGAAACAACAGAAAAAGAATGTTTTTGGCAATGAAACAGCAAGATAAACTCGGAGAGGATGGAAGACAAACATATCCCACACCCCACAAATGGTCAGCGCACGAATCTGACTTCCATAAAACAACGCAAGTCTAGTTTAGCTTAGCCTCTTCAAATAAAACCTAAAAAGCAGAAGAATCAACCAGAAACACTGGAGGGAACAAAGGCGAGGCAAGCAGTTCCGCTCCATGAGGATGATGAAGAACAGCAAGTGAAAGCAGCAAAGGAAATGGGAGGAAGGAGATGCGACAGAAGGGAAGGGGGTGGCAGAGCTCTGTACCAGGTGCCAGCACATCTCAACCCAGCCCCCTCGCTAAGGCTATAGTCTGGGCTCACGCAGCTAGTTTAATCTGCTTCGCACTGAAACACCAGGTCAACTACACTGCAGTTTCTACCAAAAATAAGGATATGTGGACTCCAACTGAGGGCTCAAGAGCTGTCTATGGCTCCTACGTCAACTTGACAGCACCTTATTCAAAGCCTTCCTCAAAGTTTCTTTTAAAATTAATTTTACTCTGGCTGACAGAGACCCCGATCATATTATTAAGAAAATAAAAGGAACACTCCTTTTAGAGAGTACATGAAGCAACACAAATTCAGTCCCTTTGGTGAAACGAATCCCATTGTGGCATTTAGAAAAGATTTACTTGCATAATTCCACTAGTTTTGTAATTTATCATGTACACCCTACTTCTTTACTTACGCACTTAAGTGTGATTTTTATTATTTTTATTTTTTAATGTATTTTTAATTAAGGATTGGTTTACAATATTGATTTGATTTCTGCATACATCAACATGAATAACTCCCCCTAATTTTTGTCTGTCAGGATGTTATAATATGTGCCTCCTAAGGATTGCTATTCTACACTGAACATTAGTGTGATTTTCATTTTTTAAAAGTAATAATCATTCATTATTATTATTTTTTAAAATTATAAGCAATGAATGTGTCCCAGATATCTGTTTAGTACTAGAACAGAGCAGTGAAAAAGAGGCAGTATCTCTCTCCTGGAGCTTTAGTACAATAAAGACAAACTAGATAATTATAGGCTGAAGCAAGAGCTGTGGAAGACACTAAAGGGACAGGATAAAAGAGTGAAATGGGAAGAAGGGTAAAGGTGCCTTTAAGTGGGTATAAATGCAGTCTTCTAACATCTGTGAGACCTTAATGATGGGAGAGTAGGGGAGAGCCATCTCCAGGGCACAGACCTTGAGATAGGAGAGGTTAGTGTATTTAAGGAGAGAAAATCCAAGAGGAGGAGTGGTAAAGAAATACACTATTTATTTACAATCAGGGCTTCCCTGGTGGCTCAGACGATAAAGAATCTGCAGTGAGGGAGACCTGGGTTTGATCCCTGGAGGAGGGCATGGCAACCCACTCCAGTATTCCTGCCTGGAGAATCCCCATGGACAGAGGAGCCTGGCGGGCTACAGTCTAAGGGGTCACAAAGAGTCGGACATGACTGAGAGACTAAGCACATTCTTTTAAAACCATCAACAACTGTCAGGTACTGCGTTAAGAACAGCTTTCATTTAACCATCACAAAAAACACAAACCACTGAGGTAGGATACTATACTACGCCCAGTCTATCAGAGATACTAAATTACTTATCCGAAGTCATACAGCCATTAAATGGTCAAGATGGAATGTGAACTAAGCAGCTCAGATTCCAGGGCCCACATTCTTGAGCATGATCACATGATGATTCCAAACAGCAAGAGTAATAAATCCAAATAATAATCTGTATCACCTTCCAGGCATTGTGAATCTTAAAAGTGGATCTTAAATAGTTCCCTGTACCTCAGATTCCAAAGAACCCCTACCACTCTAATAGGAGTGGGGTACACATTTTGAAGTGAATGGAATACATAGTTTTCAAGGGAATAGGGAACCATCCCATTTTAATCATACTTATCTGTTTATATATTAGTTAGGCTCTTGTGTAAACTCTGATTTAAAGAAAGGGTTCAAGAGCTAAAAACAAGTGTCTGAAAAACACTGGCATATATTTAAAATTATATAAGCAAAATCATTGGCATAGTTCTCTTAACATTAAGATCCAACTTTGAACCATGAAGCTTTTGCTCTTAAGTAACTTTGGAAACAAAGAGATGGAGAAGTCCACTAAATCTCTACCTGTATCATTTCAGGTTTCACCTCTCTGGTACAGATACTACGTTTTAAACTATCGTGGCCTGAACAGCCACTACCTTGAATGTTGCAATCATTCTGCCTGAGAGAAAAGAACCTTGGTGGTTCAGGCACAACAAATGTTCAGGTGGAAGGAAATGCACATCATTTACAGTCTTGATTCACCGCTAGTACTAGTCACATGGCCCAACTCACGTGCTGAGAAAAGAGGGAAACCAGATACTGGTGAAAAGCACAAGAGATACTGTATATGTGTATGCGCTCAGTCATGTCTGACTCTTTGCAACTCCATGGATTGTAGCCCACCAGGCTCCTTTGTTCACGGGCTTTTTCAGGCAACAATACTGGAATCAGTTGCCATTTCCATATGTCAAGCTATTTTCTTCCCTGATGGCTCAGATGGTAAAGAATCTGCCTGCAATGCAGGAGACTCGGGTTCAATCCCTGTGTCAGGAAGATCCCCTGGAAAAGGAAATGGCAACCGACTCCAGTATTCTTGCCTGAGAAATTCCATAGACAGAGGAGCCTGGCGGACTGCAGTACGTGGGGTCGCAAGAGTCAGACATGACTTAGCTACTAAGCTGCCACCACCACCACCATTAACAAGTCTATCCTGAATTCTTTTCATGAGAACTGACACTTAGTCTTCTATCAGATAAGTTTTTCACCCATGTATAACAGGAATATTATAAAAGTGAACTGGTCTTTTTAGATGAAATAGGAATCCTCCAATAAGTAGTTTCTCCTCTTTTAATGAATTTAAAAATCACAGTTTACTCCTTATCCCATTTTACCCATAAATCTTTAAATAGTCTTGTTACTGACAAGTGAGAAAATTATTCATATACCCATTTCAGAAATGAAGTCTGAGACTTATTTAAGTCTGTCTTAAAAAGTCATTCTCCCTCTCTTTCCAAGGAAAAATGTCAAAAATGTGCAAGGGTGGGTAATTTTAGCTCCCTTTGACTTGCACTCTTTTCAAATAAAATATTACATTACCAAAAAGGAGAGTCTCTACCCTAAACAAAACAAGGGAAAATCACCTTCTCCATTGTTGTTGCCATTGTTTAGTCTCAGTCATTTCTGACTCATTTGCAACCCCACAGACTATAGTCCACCAGGCTCCTCTGTACATGAGATTTCCCAGGCAAGAATATTGGAGTGGGTAGCCATTTCCTTCTCTAGAGGATCTTCCCAACTGAGGGACTGAACCAGGTCTCCTGAATTGGCAGGCAGATTCATTACCACTAAGCCGTCAGGGAAGCCCCACCTTCTCCTTTATATACTTCTAATATTTAACTATTTCAATTAGTGTCTTTTCTTGCTTGCATTACTCTAGTTATTTTGTAAGAGAAAAGGCACTTTCCTATTTCTTCAAATACAGTAGTAAAAACTGTAATATGAAAACACAAGAAGAAAAAGCTCTGTCTTCTAAAAAAGACTGGTTTTATGGAAAAGATCTAGTTTTCTAATTTCAGAGTTCTACACTGCTTCCTAAAGAACCCTGTTTAATCATCAGCAGCTTTGTTAGAGTAAGAAAATCTATGCTAAGCTCTATCAAAGCTAGATCTGTCCTGAGAGAGACCATCTGTACATCGAAATTCCAAATGAGACATCCCTCACCAAATGCAAGCATCTCAAGGTTTTATACTGTGATTTTTGTCTGTAAAACTGACCTCTGCCCATTTTTTTTCTCATTTAATACTGACTTTTCTGCTCTATTTCATGCTTTAAAATTAGTAGGATAGTCAATATTTTTTAGACTTACTCTCACAAATATCTCAGGATATATATTAGCGTTTTCAAGTTAAATTTGCTACATTCAATCTGTTTCAATTGTGATCCAGCAAATAAATTTCCAAAAACTCAACAGGTATTTTAAAAAATGTATTATTTATTTACTTTTGTGGCAAGTGGGATCTAGCTCCTTGAACAGGGATCAAACCCAGGCCCCCTGCATTGGGAGTGTGAAGTCTTGGCCACTGTGCCACCAGGGAAGTCCCTGTAACAGATATCTTACTTGCTCTCTTTGAGAGAAAGGAGACTATCTCCACACCAATAGTCAACTGTACCGTGCCTTCATCTGGAACCCTCAGAGATTTTTATAGCTCAGGGAAACATATAGGGACACGTGAGTGGGATGCTTTCCTTTTGGAAAATGGGAGATGGATAACTGCAATGGGAGATGGGAAACGAGAATCCCCGTGTTGCCTGGACCTCAGTTTTAAGAACAAGTACATAAAGAATCAGGGCTTCCCTGGTGGCTCAGCAGTGAAGAATCTGCCTGCCAATCCAAGAAACATGGGTTCAATCCTTGGGTCAGGAAGACTCCCCTGGAGGAAGAAACGCCAATCCATCCCAATCTTGCCCGGGAAATCCCATGCATGGACTGGGGGGCTACAGTCCATTGGGGCACAAAGGAGTCAGACACGACTCAGTGACAAACAACAACATAAAGAAGAACCTGAAAAGCCCTTCCCGAGGCCCGTAGAAGAAAAACAATTTTGGGCACCATGTACACAAATTTTCTTAGTCACTATGCTTCAAAGATTGATGTCAAGAGTCTCACTGACGCCAGACTCTCTTCACTGCTACCTCTCCTTTACCCTTGTCCATCTGACGACCATGAATGATTCCTAAGAATTCCTCTGCCAGAACAGCTGCTGAGATGTCTTCACATTGGAAATGATGGCACATTATACCCAACATACTTAAAACTGAACTCATACTTACTCTGCCCTCCACTAGTTAAAAAGGCTCTCTTCCTAGTTAAAAAGGCTACCATTATTACAGAGGCATCAGAATCATCTTACACTCATTTCCTAAATCCAGCTCTTAATATCCCCCAATAAAAAGTCCTCTTCAGGGACTTCCCTGGCTGTCCAGTGGTTAAGACTCTGCACTCCTAATGCAGCTGGCACAGGTTCAACCCCTAGTCAGGGAAATAAGACCCAGCACGCCTCGAAGAGCAGCCAAAAAAAAAAAAATTCTCTTCATAGTCTATCTAGACTATTTCATGTGCCTCTTTATTAACTTCCTGCCTCCCAATTCATCCTCCACAAATTCTCTCTTAAATGAAACACACTAGTCCTTCACTATTTCCCCAAATCTACAGGACAAAGTCCTAATGTTTTTAAGACTCCCTTCCCTATCCCCACCCTGAAATGGCTCCCTACTACCTCTTTCTTACCTCATGGATCCTAACTTGTTTTTCCCTAAACATATGCTGTTCATGCTTTCTCATACTTCTATACCTTTGTACAAGCTGTTCTTGTTTCCTGAAGAGCAAATCCTCCTCCAAATTCTCCCACACTTCTCTTTCAAGACCTAACTCAAAAGACATCTGCTACTAAGTCATAACTATCCTTTTCAAGCTAAGGGGTGGAAACCCCCCTTTATGCCTCTAGTGGAGCTTGTACTTTGCATTTTACTCTTTCCAACCACCATACTAAACAGCATAAATTTACCTATTAGCTTTCATCGTAAGTGAATTGGTTGGTTGGTTGGTTGGTCCGTCACCAAGTTGTGTCCGACTCTCTGTAACCCCATGGACTGTAGCCTGCCAGGCTCCTCTGTCCATGTAATTTTCCAGGCAAGAGTACTGGAGTGGTTGCCATTTCCTTCTCCTGGGGATCGCCCTGACCCAAGGATCAAACCTGTGTCTCCTGCATTAGCAGGCGGATTCTTTACCACTGAGCCACCAGGAAAGCCCCCATAAGTGAACAGTAACAAAATTAACAAATAGTGAACATTAATGACTGCCTTTTATGAATTATATACTGTTTTAAGTACTTTTACTTGTATGAGTGCATCCCATCTACATGGTAATTCACTGAGATGGGTACTATTGTCAATCCCAATTTTTAAAAATTAATTTATTTATTTTAATTGGAGGCTAATTACTTTACAACATTGTAGTAGTTTTTGCCAAACATTGACATGAATCAGCCATGTCAATCCCAATTTATAGATGAGAAATGAAATGCAAATAGTTAACTTGGCTCCAGGTCACTCAACAAACAACAAAGCTAGGAGTCACACGATTTGGTGTGCAAAGATGAATGACTCGCTCTTACCACCCCCCTTATCACCAAGCACCCTGAATACAGCAATTTCAATAAATGTTGAAGCGACTCTGGACACTTCATATATGATTCAATTTTTAAATCTTTTCCCACAGGTGTCCCCTGAGTAAGGTTATTTAATACTAATGTGAGTTATGAGTTGTGTAACGTTTTAACTCCCACTCTAAAGTAAACTACTCGTCTATAGAAACAGAATTCAGGTAACAGGCAATAAAAATACTTCAACTGGTTTAATCAAATTTCCACTGTGCAAGAGACCCACAGACTTAAGAGAATGAACTTATGGTTATCAGGGGAGAAGGGATAGTTAGGGACTTTGAGATGGACATGTAGACGCTGCTATATTTAAAAACATAACCAACAAGGAACTATTGTATAGCATATAACTCTGCTCAATGTTATGTGGCAACTTGGATGGGAGGGGGAGTTTGGGGGAAAATGGATCCGTGTGTATGTATGGCTGAGTCCCTTTGCTGTACACCTCAAACCATCACAACACTGTTAGTCAGCTATACCCCAATACAAAATAAAAAGTTTTAAAAGGTCTTTAAAAAATTTCCGTTGTGCTGAAGATGACACTCCAATACTTTGGCCACATGATGCGAATAATAACTGACTCATTGGAAAAGACCCTGATGCTGGGAAAGACTGAAGGAAGGAGAAGAAGGGACGAGAGGATGAGATGGTTGGATGGCATCACTGACTTGATGGACATGAGTGAGCAAGCTCCAGCAGTTGGTGATGGACAGGGAAGCCTGGCATGCTGCAGTCCATGGGGTTGCAGAGAGTCGGACACGACTGAGCGACTGAACTGAACACTCCATACAGTCAGTGCTATTTGTTACCTCTTCAGGTTCTGGCCTCTGAAGTCTTTCATCCATCCTGTGTGTCACCCACAAAACCACTCAGTATTATACACAGAAATGAAAAACATCTGCTACAGCCAAATTAATTTCTGTTCCACTTATTTTTTCAAATTAGTCTGCATTCAGAGTTTAACCCCCACAATCCCCAATCTCCTATCCTACCCCCATCCACACTGTATCCTTTCTCACTACATCCTGGCCTTATCTTCCTTCAGTGTGCCAAATTTGTTCCTGCTTGCAGAGATAGCCTTTAACCCAGATCTTCACAGGGCTAGCTAACTCCTTGTCATCTTCACAGGGCTAGCTAACATCTTAGGTCAAATACCGCCTCAAAAGGGCCTCGTGCACTTCCTTCTCTCTGTGGTAGCCCCACAGCAACATCCCAGACACTAGCTAGCATATTATTTTATTTTTTCACAGCTTTTATCATTAACTAAAACGATCTATATCTTTCATTTATATTTTCCTTGCCAGAAAATAAGCTTCATTACAACAGAGACCTCATATATACTCCAAACACTCAGTACAGCGCCTGGCACGTAATTGTTGTTGTTTAGTCGCTAAGTCATGCTGACTCTTTGCGACCCCATGGACTGCGGTCTACCAGGTTTCTCTGTCCATGGGATCCTCCAGGCAAGAATACTGGAGTGGAAGTGGAGTCCATTTCCTTCTCCAGGGGACCTTCCCGAACCAGGGACTGAACCTGCATCTTCTGCATTGGCAGGCAGATTCTTCACCGCTGAGCCACGAGGCAAGCCACACAGTAAATATTTGTTATGTGACTTGAACGTTAAAGGCAAATTAGTCCGAAAAGCTTTTGCTCTACTATAGTTCAGATATGCAATCAAGGCCTGTGGGGGGAGGAAGGAAGTCAATGCTTTTCCAAATTCTAAGATCTATCAACTGTCGTAATTTATTACCTTCTGGTTCCACAATAATACCTAATAAAAGATAAACAACAAGAGAAATATACATATACAAAAATTCAAGACTAGGTAAAAACACACCAAATAAGTCAAAAGAGCCTATGATTTTAACTTTAAATCTGACTTCATTTCCCAGCAATCAAGGTAAAACAGGAGAGGCATGAGTAACATAACTCTCAACAGAAAGGATAAAAAAATGTCATTTCCACAATTAAATTTTGATTGAACATATCTCAATATGACAATGTCTTTTAAACTCAAACAGAATACAGATATCAAAATGCAGCAACTCTAATATGAATTTTCTTAAAATATGAAGCTTATCCTAATTAGTTTTTTTTCAAGAATCATGCTATTTTATCTTTTTATAGGTTATTATAGCTAGGTACGACCTCAAGGAAAAGAGTAGCAAGATCAGAAATAGGACAGAATAAACTAACAAATGACAGAATATGCATGTAGCCACAGTTTTAGACTTTGACATTTCTAAACATCTTGCCAGAAAGTGTTTATTTTCCTCCAAAAAAACTGGTATCATAATTGAGAACAAGCATTTCTGACCAGAGATTCCCTAACAAAAATTAGGTTTACTTATGGAAGTATTTCTCCACCATTCTTATACCTATGTCTGTAATGGTTTGGAATGCAGAAGCAAAGGGAACAGCCCGTGGAACTCAGTAATTATGATTTAGCTGTGCAACTCAAAAGGTCAGAAAAACAGTAAAAAAAAAAAAAACAATGAAGAAATATAGGGAACCAACTGAAACAAACACTACACTTTCAAACTGTTCAGTTACAGGTGAACACAGTACAGAGTAATTTCCTGCCTACTGAGAGCTGGTTATGTTTCTGAAAAGTTGGCAACCCATCAGCTGGCAATAAAAAAATTCTAAGAGAAAAAAGGAAGGACAGGAGGGATTTTTAATCTTTCTGGATAAGGGCCTCTGAGAATCTGATGAAAATAGGAATTCTCTCATCAGAAGAATACACAAAAAAAAATCTGCAGAATTTTGAATTTATTTTTAAAGACCCCCAACATATAAGTCACAATAGAAAGCCATTTTTTTTCCAGCACTGAAAAACCTATCCTGAGTTCTCTTTTTCAACAGTTCAGAAAAACTACACCTGCAATCTACCAGTTTCAGAGTATACTTATTTTTCAAGTTTGTGACCCAGCCATTAAATCAATTAAATCTTGCTGTCATTTTCATCAGAGGAAAAAATAACACCATGACTACAAGGGATAGCACCAGTTGGGCAAAGTACTATCGAGCCATCTCGTTCTTTTTCAAATTACTGCAGTTCTTGAGCCTTTTGTATCAAAACTGTAAAACAAGAGTGTCTCCATTCTTTGCTCCCCATCAAAAAATTAGAGATGGCAGAAAGAGGAGCAATATCTAGTTTTCATTTAAGAGGAATATAATAAACTTCACATTTAAAAAAAAATCTGATTTTTAAATTTTGGTATATAAATATAGCACGGTGTTATCTCAAACTGGCTGGCAAGATGAAACTGGAGAAGATTACCAACACTTAAACAGAAGCAACATAAACACTGATTACAAAATTCTGAAATAATACAAATATTTTTCTTGAAACACACAACCATGAATATGGCTACCAACTTATGAATAAATTATAGTTGAGAAATAACTTTTCCCTCAGAGGAAATAAACCTGGGCATTATGCATACAAGCACACAATTCTAAGTAACAACCAGAGGCAAACTCAGTCCCTGACCTCATGAAGCTCACAATCTTGGACAATCTTACAGGAAGGATAGTCAACAAGAAAATGCAATCAAAGAAAAGAATTCACTAAAGGATACTAAACCACTAAAAGATACTAAAGGATATCTAACTTTTTTTTTATTTTTAAAATTTGAAGTATAATTTACATGCATTAAAACACACTTATGTTTTATATTTGATTCAATGAATTTTGACAATTTTATACATATCAACCATAACTATCACCCAAAACCATCACTAAAGAAAGTTCCCACATCACCTTTTCAGTCACTTCCCCCTCCCATTTTCTGAGTTTTTTCATCACAGATTGATTTTGTTTGCTCTCAGATTTCCTATAAACGGATCACAGATTTTACTTTCTGTCGGTGTCTGGTTTTTTCACTCAGCATACTGTTTCTGAGACTTATTCATGTAGCAGCAGTCTGTTCCCCTTTTTCTTGCTGAGTAATATTCCATTTAGAAACACTACAGTTTATTCTCTTACTGAGGAATAATTAATTTGAGGCAATAAGGCTGTAATATAGTTTTTATAATGCTAATAGAAAATAAAGCTAGATCAAGTTTTGTGATGTAAGAATATACGGCCAGTAATAAAGAGACAGAGACAGAGACAGTGGTGGGGTGGGGCGGGCAACCTAGGAAGAGTATTTTTAAAAGCAGAATAAGTCCTAAAGAGATACTCATGTTTCATTAAGTCTATTAGATGTTCTTGTGGTATGATCTTCACAGCATTTGTCATTCTTAATTGTTTCAAGTCTATCTCCCCGACTAGACTAGAATCATATCTGTCTGGGTTCACGCCACTGGATCCCATATCTGGCAAATACATAACATTCAGAGATAGGAAAAGCTTATCAAGGGTATTTGTATTAGTTTTCTACGGCTGTGTAACAAATTACAACAAGCTCAACTGGCTTAGAACTACATATATTCATTATCTCATGGTTTCATGGATCAGGAATCTAGACACAGCTTAACTGCACCCCTGTACGGTCTCACAAGGTTGCAATCAAGGTGGGACCATGGTTGGGCTCTCATTTGGACTCAATCAGGGAAAGAATTTACTTCCAAACTCATTTAGATTACTGGGAGAATTCATTTCTTCGAGGACCCGGGTTTCTTGCTGGCAGTTCTTCGGAGCCTGACAAGAGGCCACCCGCAGTTCCTTGCCACATGGACTTCTCCAACTTGGCCACTTAGTACTTCGTAACGCCAGCAAGGGGAGTTGCTGGTGTGAGTCCAATAGTAAGACAGACTCGCACATGATGTTAACATGGAAGCTACATGCCACTACCCTGGCCTCTATCCACCACTCCATTCTTTAAAGACTAACAACGGACAAGGTCTTTCAAAAAGAATTCATTCTGTGAAAAGATTCACAATTATAACTTACAGGTTTTTTTTTTTTTTTTTTACAAAAGTATAGCACAAGATTTCACAAAATTGGCTGGTTTAATGTGTATTCACCTGGCAGATGAGAAGGCAACTAGTTATCACCAACAAAAATGACCATATGGATACCTATGTCAACATAGGAGAATCAATCAAATAAAGGAAAGGAACAGAATCCAAGTGAAGCCCAATCCTGATTACACCCAAGATTAAAGGTGTTTTGTTCCCTCTCTTCTCCTTTACCTTGTTTCGGAATGAAGAGACTACACAAGGTACCAGATCTACATATATAAGCAGTTACAAGACTATATATGTGCACCCCAAATTCAGCACTAACGGGAAGAGAAAACAACTGAGCCAGGGGAAATGATTAATACAAAGCAGCTAAGCCTACCAGTTCACATCAGCATTTCAATATACCTTTTTTTAATTCCTACGCTCTAGTGGCAGTATCAAAAACAAAAGTATGCCACACTGAAATGCTAAGAGAGGAAAAAAAAATCCTCAAATTTACTAAAACTACTGAAAGGAACAATCTAATCCTAACATGTTATACATATGAACACTTTAGCCAACTGGAAACTATGGAAACTTGTATGTAGAGATATATTAAAGCCTAACACAATTATAGAGATTCATACCAATATTAAAACAACAACAGCAAAACAATAAAATTTCAAAGAATTACTAACGGTTCAGAATAAAGAAGTCATTTTTTTTAACCTGTTTTATTAGGTCAATCTTGAAGTGTGAAAAGACCCACAAATGCAGACCGACTGCTAGCACACCATCAAATGACAACTCTTTTAAGGAAAAGTAGTTGCTACTGGGTCTAAGACTACTCTCAATAACCTCCCTGGTTCTTACACATAATGTGTGTGGGTTATTTTGCCTCAAGATCTTCTGTAAGCAGAAAGCATGCTGTACGTTTCACATGGACAAATAGTCTGCTTCTCTATTCCTGAGCAACACCTGGGGGGAAAAAAACAAGGCCTGTTCAAAAGCTGGGAATGTCATACAGAGCTTCTTTGTGCCATCCCACAAAGGTAGAATGCATTAAATACAGAAGATATTAGATACCACAAGAACACAGAGCAAAAATATTATTACTTCTCTCTCAACTTTTGCCTTAACTGACAATGACAGCTATCAATTTTCATAAGTAACCATTTGAAAAAGGAGTGTGTTCTGCTTTATAAAGGACCCTAAAAAAACTGAAAAAAGGAAACAATGATAGGCTGGCACCAAAAGATTCTATCAAAATAAAGTGTCTTAATGTCATTTGAAAAAATCTAAAAAAATTCTAGGGTCATACATAAAATAGTGTATTTGATACATTAAAAATATACAATGATACTTTTGTTCAGTTAAATGCCACACAGACTGAAATCTTAAAAAAACCTACACAAGAGACAGTTACACACACTTGCATGTATTCTTTCTCCCTACAAAGTACACACGTGTGTGTCATACACATTTTAGTAGGGCACAAATCCATACATAAAAGCAACAAGATCTCCAATAAATGTTATACATACAAACATGCTGTGCATTCTAAGTCACTTCAGTCATGTCCAACTCTTTGCAACCCCATGGACTGTATAGCCCACCAGGCTCCTCTGTCCACGGGATTTTTCCAGGCAAGAATACTGGAGTGGGTTGCCATTTCCATCTCCAGGGCATCTTCCCAACCCAGGGATTGAACCCAGGTCTCTTGCATCTGCTGCAGTGGCAGGTGGATTCTTTACCACTAGCACCACCTGGGAAGCCCATTTATCTAACACTGCATTACATAATTATATGTACTATACTGTAATATACAATGTAATTAATTTCTAACTAACAAGCAGTATACATATATAAATATGTATTATAATGCATATATTTAACTCAAGACATATCATATATTACAGAAATAAGATTTCCAACTAAAAAGGTGGTTAGATGGTAAAGAATCTGCCTGCAATGCAGGAGACTCAGGTTTAATCCCCGGGTTGGGAAGATCCCCTGGAAAAGGGAATGGCAACCCCCTTCAACAATATTCCTGGCTGGAGAATCCCACGAACAGAGGAGGCTGACGGGCTACAGTCCATGGGGTTGCAAAGAGTTAGACAAGACTGAGCAACTAAGCATGTACACACATGCACAGTATTAATATCCCCTGATCCACAACTTGCTGCAATTAAAGAGCCAAAGTGAGTAATTCAAAAGCCAAGTGAACAACATCCAGGGGGAAAGCAATATCAAGAGAGAAACTAAAACAGCCACTTAAATAAGCAATGTATATAGGCCCTCATAGTCATAAGCCATAGTGCAATGTTAAAATCTGTCAGATTAGCAAGTACTGAAGAGTGTCAAAACACCCAACTTAGTCACCAAGACAAATGGGGTGATGGTATAAATGAGCAGTTACCTGTTTCATTATGAAAAAACATATATGCTCCCATTATGAGATAGATACACTTGATGTTCACAATGCAGTAATTCAAACTAAAAAATAAAGATGGAAAGATTTCAAACCTTCAAGGCTGTCGGTCCTAGCTGTAGCTCTATGAAGTCATTTAGTATCATTAGGCCTCAGATTCCTCATCTATCAAACAAAGCAACCAGATCAGGCTTTCCCAAACAGCATTGCACAGAAAATTAAAAAAAAAAAAAAAAAAAAAAAAAGCTACAGAGATTCTCTAATATGTAGACACTAATACTAAATAAAATCAATACTAAGGTCAAAAATGTCTCAGCCTTCAACATGTTAATATGTACTGTAATAAAGAGCACAGGGTATTCAGTTGTTTTTTTTTCCAAATTTAAATTATAATAGGTTATTTTTTAGTTTTGAACTACAATTCCTGGGATATGTGTTCTGCACAACATTTTGGTAAGCACTCTAACAAATAATACTTTGGCCACCTCATGCGAAGAGTTGACTCATTGGAAAAGACCCTAATGCTGGGCAGGACTGGGGGCAGGAGGAGAAGGGGACGACAGAGGATGAGATGGTTGGACGGCATCACCAACTCGATGGACATGGGTTTGGGTAAACTCCGAGAGTTGGTGATGGACAGGGAGGCCTGGCATGCAGCGATTCATGGGGTCACAAAGAGTCGGACACGACTGAGAGACTGAACTGAACTAACAAATAATGACCTTCCCAGGTGGCTCAGTGTTAAAGAACCTGACTGCCAATGCAGGAGACTTGGGTTCGATCAACCCCCGCCAGTCTTCCTGCCTGGAGAATCCCACGTCCCGAGGAGCCTGGGAGGCTACAGTGCACAGGGTTGCAGAGAGTCAGACAAGACTGAGCATGTGTGCATGATAACAAGTAATTGCTATGTTCTCTTCCAGGTATGAAGTTTATTCTACATTCCAGGGGTGGGGGGGGAAGTGATCCAGTTTACCTAGTTTTAATCACCCCATTTTCAAAGTATCAGCAAATATACTCAAAGAGTAATGAAAGAGTAAAAGAAGAGTGATTCCATTTTCTCCTCCCTTTTGACCTACATTTCAGGCTCGAGGAAAAGATGACAAGCAACAGTGAATTATAAGAAAGCTTTGGTGTCCTTCACAAAGCAAAGGTAATTTTGTTAATTTCTATAAAGTAATAAAATGTATTAAACACCTCAGAGACTCAGAGAATAGCATGTTTTTGGTATACTCTATTTTAAAACGTGTTTATTCTAAGAATTACAAATGTTAAGTGCATTTATTGAATTTTTAAATGACCTTAATTTTTTCCTTTAAAAAAAAAATGGTATTGTTCTATACTCACCTGGCGGTATCTAGTGTTAAGCTTTTTGCCACATGACCTGACAGCTATACTTTTATCATGGATACAGTATAGCAAATATGTTCTAAATCAGCTTACTTCCTGAGGAAGGGTAGCTAACCTTCATATGCAGGACACTGGAAATGGAGGAACATGGGGCCGGGAAAAATAACAATGAATGAGAGGCTCAGTCCTGCAATGGCTGTCACCACCGGGAAAAGCATCCCTAAGTCAGAGCCCAAAGATGCTCTGAATTCCACTACTCATCAAAAATCCCTCCAGTAAGTACAATTACTATTATCACCTCCATTTCTGCCTTTGAATCTTGGACCCAAGAAATCTGAAGTGACATGAAAGTAAGTCATGCTGCCTGAAGCATTGCTTTTACACTGGAGAGTTGTACTGAGGTGTCTGAATTCAACATATATTAATAGAATTGTAATGATCAGAAACTATACTTACACAAAGAACGATTTTCCTAAATTTGAGGGTTGGGAAGTGTCTACACATTTATTTCTATATACTCTGAATTTGCTCAGGCATGAGAGAATGCTACTTCATTTTAAAGTCTTGCATTGTAGAATTCAGAATTGTTCTGTGGCATTTTCAGTTTTAAAGCAACTCAGCTGAGCTTGATGCAAGCCTACAGTATTCTTTTTAAAGTACATACATATGGCGGATACTTGAATATCAGTTGTGAATCTCTAGGTTTACTAGAATTCTTATAAAACATTCTGACCACAACACTTATGCATCTTAATTTCCAACATACAGTTTGTAAGCAGGGTTAGTCAAGGAAATCTCCAATATCAGCCAATTCCTTTCCACTGTGTTCTGAGAACTTCAGCAAATCCTCAAAGTGGGAGGCTGAGAGCAGAACTAGTTTGGCTATCAAAAACAGAAGTGTCTGAAATGTCCTGGCAGATCCTGCTGATGATCCAACTGAAGAATTTAGAGGAAAAAAAAGGAGGACGGAGGAAGGCAGGAAGACTATTGAGAACTCAGACCCGAATGTACTGGTTCCAGCTCTGTCACTCTGGCATCACCAAGCCTCAGTTTCCTAACAAAAGCCACACTTGACCTAAAACACTGGAACTGACCATAAATGAATAAAGAGAAACTTGTAAGCTTTTCCAAGCTTCAGTCTTTTGGTGCAGGGTGGTGGCAGTGGTATAGCAGGCAGATTGATGGAAGCATGTCATTTCCTAATTGTTCATGTTTACATATGCTATTCTTCATACCAAAAATATCCCGAGGCTGGTTGACTTTTAAGACCTACTTTAACATACCAAGCAGCACTGATCTTACCTGTAAAATGAATGTAATAAAATACGTCTCAGAGGACTGCTTTTCAGGACCAACAAGCCAAAATATGCAGTAAGATTTGCAACGAATTTAACCTAGACTTAGTATCAGGTGCCACCACCCCTCCTCCACACACACACACCCAAATATAAAACAACCCAGCTAAAAAAACTGACCGAAAACTTACCAGTTATTTCACAGAGGAGATGAAAGTGACTACTATGGCAGTCAGTCTCCAAAGACGCCGGAAACAATTCTGTCCCTATCGGTATATGTATCTTCTCCTTTAACTCCAAGACTAGCCTGGCAACTTCCTCTCTCTTGGGAGGCTCTTTCTCAGAACCCAGCCACCATGCTGTGAGGCAGGCCTTGCAGCCCACGTGAAGTAGCCCCCCCCCCCCCAAAAAAAAAACGACCCCGGCTGAGCTCCCAATCAAGAATCCAGATGACTCTCAGCTGTCCACATCGCAGCCATTCTAGCCCTGCAGACTGCAGCCTGTTGTCTATAATCATCCCAGCACCACAGCTGATACCATGAAGCAAAAGAACCTCCCACTCAAGACAGATTGCAAAATAATGAAATGCTGTTTTGTCACTAAGTTTAGAGTGGTGGTTTATGTTTTTACAATCAAAACACATGACAAAATTCCCAGGTATACACTCTAGCAAACATGCACACATATGCATCAGAAAACACAGTTTTTAATGTTCATAGTAGCATTACTCATAAAAAACTAGGAAACCCAAATGTTCAACTAAAAAAATATATATAAATCCAAGTCAGAGACCCTTTATATAGGATATATTTTTTAAAGCTCCAAACAAAGCAAAATTAGCAATATGCTATCTAGAAATACATACATGAGTTTTTTTTTTTCTCAGTATATCAAAGGAAATGTTAAACAGAACTCAGGATAGTGGTTTCCCAGTGTGAAAAGGAAAACAAGGAGGATAGGCTAGAGAAGGAACGCAGATAATGTGAAATTGGTGATGTTCCAGTTCTCCAGTTGTGTAGGAGTTTCACAGGTGTTTATCATGTTCCTAATTATATATATGGGTATACACATTCTTTTATACCAAGTTGCATTCTCAGTATAGTTTGATTTATAAAAATTTTATTTAGAACATCATGAGGCAATTCACAACCAACAATTATGACCTCCAACACTAATTACACAAATGCTTATTAAATGTCCAGAACGATTCTTATTTCGGAAGGAAAATCTTTTTTGTTGCTTGAAATTATTTATATCAGACACTTCATTTAAATGCAGTAAATTATTTTACCAACCAAACTAAGCATCTTAAACAGGAGAAAAGATCTCCCTTTCTAAGTAAGTGACTGACTCGTTTTTAACAATCTTCAAAAAAAAACTCATATTTAAAAAGATTTTAGTCACTCCTCAAGCTCATTCTTCCACTTTGAACAAATGACTGAACTTGACAGTTTTAAGATTACAGTTTATCTGTTGCACATTGTTCCATTATCCTGTTCCTGCAAATGCCAGAAAGCTGCTTAGTATATTAAAACAAAACTCTTTTTTACCTAAATATAATAAAAATGTTATTAGGACTAAAATTAAACTTCCATGAAGCAAGTTCATTAAATTTTTAAATTTAAGAACATATTCAATGTCTTAATTGTCAATATATTCAACAAACCTTACTCACTATAACAGATTTTTTTAAAGGCACCCTGATGGATGAAGGTTGAAAAAAAAAACAAATACATCAGTTTTAAGCAAAAATGTCACTACAGGACATCAGGTTTAGGACTCACAGGAATGTTGCTATTATTACATGAATAATAGTAAAATTAAAGAGCAGACCAATCATTTTGTTAAGAGTCCAACACACAGTAAAAGAAGATAAAGAGTTTATATCTTGGTTTACTTTACTCTAAAGATCTACAATATTCAATGATTCTCCCAGTGATTAGACATAGACAAAACTATTTCCACTGCGGACACTTTAAAGGAGACAAACAACTTATTTCATCCCTAACGAGTATTTTTATTTAGTATCCTTCAACCTTTTATGGTAAAGCTTAAAAATTTGATCAGACAGAGCTGGAATGCTTCCTAAAGTGTTGCCTAATTTCCATAGTAATTACCTGTTACCATAAAGCTAAGTCAAGAACAGAGAAACCAAAGGGATCATTAATCCAACCACATGCAAACTCATTGTTTTTATGGATTCAGTATATTCTAACTAGTACCTGTGTATATAATGATCATTCCTATTCTTCCACAACAAGATATTATTTCTCAAGTTCAAACAAAATGCCAGCCTGTGAATTTTACTTCTATAGCTGATATCTTTTTTCTTTTATCATCTCAAAAGTCAACAGCACTGAAACCTTATCATTCATGATTTTTAGATATTAACTTACCTGTCTCTTCTTATTCAATGTTCCTTAACTAGGGAGTTAAAACGTGAGACAGAACTTTTAAGAGTTGCTGGTATTTGGAAGAAATATTTACTCACGTAACTAAAATCTCCCTCCCTTACAATTATTCCTAAGGTATCCATCCATCCAACTAGCCATCTCTCAACTGCTGATGGCAATTCCTGACACTCAGGTAGATTACTTCTACAAACATTATCATCTACTTTCTTCAACTCTTTCTTTCTTAACATTAAAATGACACCTTTATTGAGAGTAAGTTCTTGATGTTCACTATAAGCAGTTCACCACAGCATTCCAGTGTGTGTGAGAGGGGCAGGGAATGGGGGTGTTTTCCCACACCACCAAGAAATTTTCCACCAGCTGCGTGTCCTACAACTCAACTGGCATTACTACCTGGAGACAGCATCAGATCCCACAAGTGAAGGGCTCACACCTGGAAGACTGCACACCTCATCAACTACAGACGCCAATCACAAGTCCAGGTTGTCACCTGTGCTTATAACCAACCATCTACAGGTGAGATCCAATGACCCCTTGAGCTGGATTAATAAACTAGCTCACAGAACTCAAATATCTCATTAAGTAGATCACTGGTTTAATATAAAAGGAGAGAACTCAGGAACAGCCAGAGAGAAGAGATGGTGTGTGAGATGGGGCACGGAGCTTCCATGCTCTCTCCGAACCCATCACTCAATCTCCACAAGGTCCTAGAAGTTCTCCAAACTCTGATCGTTTTGGTTTTGATTTTTTGGAGACTGTTACACAGGAACGACTGATTCAATTATTGGCTACTGGTGATTCTCCAGTGATTAGATCACTCCAGCTCCTCTCCCTTCCCTGGAGGTCAGGGGGTGGAACTGAAAGTCAGACCCACTGGCAACCATCTCCCATCCTCAGGTGAGCCAGGGGCTTTCCAAACTTCACTCATTAACACACAAATGACACATTCAAAGCTCTCAACATTTAGGAAACTCCAAGGGGATTTAAGGCTTCCGAGGTGGCACAGTGGTAAAGAAACCACTTGCCAATGCAGGAGACACAGGAGACAAGGGTTCAATCCCTGGGTCAGGAAGATCCCTTGGAAGAGGAAATGGCAACCCACTTCAGTACTCTTGCCTGGAAAATTCCACCAGCATAGGGGCATAGCAGGCTATAGTCCATGGGGTCGCAAAGAATCAGACATGACTGAGTACACACAGAAGAGGATTTAGACCAAATATGACTTATTATAAATCACTTTATCCCAGCTACACATGATTTTCCTGATAGCACAAAGCCAAAGTTTATCAAAGCATTACACAATAAGCACTTCTTGTTCCATCACTGTCATGACCAAAACATAAAATGTGGTTATCATTACTGAATATTCACTATGCTCCCAGTATAATGTAGATATTCTAGGAAGATGATGTTCTTAAGGATCTTCCTTTGTCTTTGTATAGTAATAACATTATAAATTATTATTATTCATTAGAGGGGGAAATGAGCACCAGAACGACACAACAATATCTCAATAATTAGGCAAAGAAGGAATAACAACTTAAGTCTCCTTAAGTGTTTTTACATTACAGGTGTTAAAATCTTCAAAATGGCTCTGGCCTATTTAGTTAAATGAACAGTCATAAACAAGATTTAACTGAAGTAAGTCTGCTTTATACTGGGATTAATAAAACTTGTACCTAAATCTCTCACATAAAACAGATAAACTATATTGGATTGTTACATCTGAAACAAGTATGCTGGGCATTTCCTAATAGTTAATACATTTTCTTTAGAAAAACAGCCCTACTTCCCTGAAGAATTCACACGAGAAACACTGAAGGTGTTAAAATAGCTTAAATCATTAAGTTGGACCATTATACAAATACAGCCTAATTCAAAGTTTCTCTCTGGCATGGGATTTGGAGAAGAAAGGATAATAAATACATCTTCCTTATGAATACTGGTTAGCTCAATTGGAAGTTTGAAGAAAGACAGTCCGAGATTTATATTCTCCTTCAACTATTAATGAATTAACTATATAGTCTTTTTTGTTCACAAAAGAAACCAACTGTTATCCATTCAAGTAGCATGGGTTCCATACTAATGCACAGCAGAAAAATACCACTAAATTGGATCAAAATCATTCTGACCAATAGTCAGAAAAGCGTTAGGAGCACTCCTATGTTTACTGTTTCTCTTAAGAACTGCTAATTAGAAGCTCATAATCTGGAATAATGTTTCCAATAGTATCTTTAAATCACTTCCTAATACATGACAAGTTCTCACACCCCAATAAATACTAAGTTCCTACACAAAGATCAACAACTTCTTCGTTACCTTTCACTGAAAAAAATTTTTTATCTCCTCCAGACACTTTTGAAAGGATTCTACTATCACCCTTCTCACATTCTTCCTGAAGACCAAGATAACAACTAAATCAATAAAAGAAAAAAAGATACTGAAACTGGCTGGGACCTGGTACCGTTTCCTACAGCGCTTGTACCTGGACAAACATCTCCCTGAGCAACAGAATACAAAGAAACTATAAGGGACTAAAAATAACTCTGTGCACGTGCAGGTTGGGGCAAATTATGAAAAACACCATACAAAAAGGCCAACACACCGCTACTTCTGAGGTGCTAGGACCAAAAGCAAATTGCACATTATCTCTGCACACAACATCAACCGGGTAGGAAGACCACCTAAGCCACCCAACTGACCCGACCCTCCAATCCTACCATCACCCCTAAGGCTCACCCCTCTGCAGGGTGCAAGCAAGGTACCCCGTTACTTATTTTTGCTCCCTCCTGCTGCAGGAGTCCTTTTATCAATATCTATTGATTAAAGAGGCCTCTTATCAATTTTTATTGACTGAAGAACCCAGAGTGAAAGTCGCCCAGTCGTGTCCGACTCTGCGACCCCATGGACTATACAGTCCGTGGGACTCTCCAGGCCAGAATACTTCTCCAGGGGATCTTCCCAACCCAAGGATTGAACCTGGGTCTCCTTCATTGCAGGAAGATTCTTTACCAGCTGAGCCACAAGGGAAGCCTGAAGAACCCAAGTGGGTAACAATATGGGAAAAGAATAAAAGTGGTGGCCATGGAAGACTGAAAGAAAGCAACATGAAAACAACACTCAGAGAAAAGAAAGCTATTCAAGAGCCCATAATATCTACACAAAAGCACAAACAACCTGGAGTCAACAATCCTCTACAAAAATATTAATACGTTAAACAGTCCAGTCTTAGGGTTTTCCTAAATTCCTATAGTTCAGATTCCCTTTCAACATTCTCTTTCAAGAACTACAGCAACTTTTCCTTATGTAAATTTTAGTGTATATACTTTATAAAGAACAAAAGTTGGCAAAAGCTGCAGTTTAAAAAGCCAATAATTTTGCATTTATCTGATTCTCATTTGTCTCCTGAAAAGTGATGTCTCCTCCCCCAACCCTCTTTGCAGTCTTACTGTCTGAAAAGATTAAATCTCTCCATACCTTTAAAAAAAACTTGTCTTACAGATACTTCTGATGCAAAAGAGCAGGCAACCTCCTCAGGTGGTTGAGAAGTATGGTTAATCAAATTATTGTCAAACCTTATTTCCGACATACTCTCAACACCCTTCAAGCACTGAAGATTAATCTTACAATGATGAACAACAACAAAAAAAACAAGACACAAAAGCCACAAGTGCATTTTTCTAAAGTTCTAAGATAAGCAAAACTATATTATTTAGGAATGCACTCAGAATTATACCACCTATGAGAAAAAGGAGAATGTAATTACTATCAAGTGTGTGGTGGGGAGGGGTTTGGATTGAGAAAGCACACAAGAATTCTGAGGTGGCAGCATTTTTTTTCCCCTAAAAAAATATTTATTTCTTTGGCTGCACTGGGTCTTAGTTGCAGCACACAGGATCTAGTTTCCTGACCAGGGATCAAACCCGTGCCCCCTGCATTACAAGCTCTGAGAGTCTTAGGCAGTGGACCACCAAGGGATGTCCCGGTGGTGGCAATTCTTTTGATGATGTAGGTTATGGTCACATTGGTGTTTATATTATAATCAGTCATTACACTGTACATTAGGTTTATATACTTTTCAGAATGTGTTTCACCGTAAGAGTAAAATTTTTAAAAGACTGAAACTGAGTCTCGTCTCATTGATAGAATATGTTTCGTGTATGTAAATATTTAAGACATTTTCAGAATCTCTCAAAAACTAAGAGTGCCACCTTCCAGTAATTCTGTACTCCATTATTTTTTCTGTGAATTACACAGGTAAGATGGTCTAATAACTAGTTTAATAATAAAAACTACTTAAACAGGTTGCATTCTAGTTAACAGGAGTTACTGGTGTTTTAAGAATATGCGTGAATTGCCGAGAGAGTAGATCTGAAAAGCTCTCATCACAGTAAAAAAGGGGGGAGGGTAACTATATAAGGTGGTTGATAGATGTTAACTAGAGTTCCCCTGGTGATCATTTCAAAATGTATACAAATATTAAATCATATATTGTGTATTTGAAACTAATGTTATATGTCCATTTTACTTCAGATAAAAAAATAAAAGGCATGATAGTCACAAGTAAGTTTCCAGCACATTTAAGGTATGCATATACTGGCATTTTAGAAATTAATTATGAATTACTATATTTTAATTTTTAAAACAGTATGAAAAACAGCATACACTGTAATATTATCTATCCATCTACCTAAAAAAAAACGGAATCCAATAATTTAAATTTAAAAACCAAATTCAGTCCAAGTCATCTGTAGGTTGGAGAGACTGCGAGATATCACTAAAGAAAAGAACATCCATAGTATGAAGAAAAATCTTTAAGTACTTGAGAATAGCTAATAAACTTGCAAGCCATGAAAAAGAAATTAAAAGGGAAGTTCCAAAAGAAACATTACCAACTTGGTTATCAGCAAATCACTAGTACTTTACTAATGGAAACACAGAATTTCTTTATGTTTTTCTGTGGTAATATTTCCCTTGAGATAAAAATACAGAAAAAAAGTTTGAAAAGTTAAACTATGGAAAACTAGTAACTTACAGAAATTACAGATAACTGATGCAGTTTTGAAAATCACTAGTTCTAAAAGAGTCAAACTTCACACAAAAGCCATTTCCATAACTAAACTTGAACTGTGAACATCTCCCAGACTGTCGATTTAAGTGAAGGTAGACACTAACTTCCCCTCACCTTCTGAAGTAACAATCTCCAAACAACTTCTCAAAAACCTTCCTCTAATGCAAACACAGATGCAAAGAAAATACAAAAGAACTTGGCCAACCCACAACTATACTACCTTAGAAAGAGTACTTCAGTCCTCTAGCCGTCAGGATCTTTGTCCTGAAAACAAGATAAGCTGACCAACATTAACTCTGTAACAAGTCCTTTCGACTATAGGATTCCAAGAGCAAAGAGTCAGACACTACTTAGCCACTGAACAGGAACAACCGTCATTCCCTTAACTGGCTTAATACTTTCAACTTCATTTCTCTCCACTTTTTATAGACAAACGTAAATGAAAACGTTTAGTTGGATCAATTGTTTTTCCATCTCATTCAGCTATTCCCTTAAAAGCCCCTCTCTGAAAATTGCCTAGTCATTCGGGTAGAACAACTTCAAGCCACCATCACCTCTTCTCCCTTCCCTACATCAAAACAAACGAGGTAATTAGCCACCATCCAACTAGTGAGTGTGTAGTTAGCTGGAGGACGCTGTCATTTAATCCTGCCTTGGAGGCAAAAGATGTAATAGAAAGGACAGATTTTGGAGAACAAGCAGACCTGTATTATTCAATCTTTGAGAGCAATATTGCATTGAAATATCTTTTATCTACTGAAATAAAAGATGTTACCTTATCTCTTCAATTCTAAGATCTAAAATCAAGTTATAAAACTAAGCATTTACCACTTTTTAGAACATACATTCAAGTTACCCTGCAATATTAAGTTCGAAAGAAAGAAAAGTCACAGATGACATGATCAGCTTATACCAGTCAAATTTCCTAGAAATTTGCTTTTCTAACTTGAACAACATAAACATATTTACCAACTTAAATACAGGTGATATTCCAAAATATGTTGGTTTAAATTTCTTTCATTGAAAACTATGAAAGTCCTTTTCCAAAGAAGTAAGGCTCATTAAAACTATGAAAGTCCTTTTCCAAAGAAATAAGGCTCCAAACAGTAGTTCAGTTTCCTGACAAGTCTACAAATGCCAGTTAACCTACATTTACCTAAGATATGAGAGCCTTGAGTAGTTGCTCCTATTTCTTCTAGCCCTGACCCTCCCCTAACAGATTTTTAAAAAAAATCTTATAGTATTGCCTGGTGAAAAATCCACCTGCAATGCAGGAGACCCTGGTTCCATCGCTGGGTCTCCTTGGGTCGGGAAGATCCCCTGCAGAAGGGAGAGGCTACCCACTCCAGTATTCTTGGGCTTCCCTGGTGGCTCAGATGGCAAAGAATCCACCTGCAATACGGGAGGACCTGGGTTTGATCAATAGGTTGGGAAGACCCCCTGGAGGAGGGCATGGCAGTCCACTCCAGTATTTGTGACTGAAGAATTCCCATAGACAGAGGAGCCTGGGGAAGGGGGGGATGCACGGGGTTGCAAAGAGTCAGAGACAACTGAGCAAATAAGCACACACTTTCTATCAATTTCTAAATTTCCTGGAAATTATCTTTTTATGTAAGAAGATAAAGTAAGGTCACAGAAACTCTCTCAGAAAAAGAGCAAGAGGTTTAAAAACAAAAAAGCCACCAGAATAAGATTAAGCAAATGAAGGAGTAAAGATGGAATAGCAGGTTAACCATTTACATATTTTTCCCTTTCAAAAGTATCAATTTTGCCCATGTGTTACAACTGTGGGTCCTACATTGTTTTCCTTTCTTCCCATTTATTGCAGGGACTGAGAGAAGCCACTTTTGCAATCATACATAATACTCAATTACACATTCCACGCGGATGCTGCTGCTGCTGCTAAGTCGCTGCAGTCGTGTCCGACTCTGTGCGACCCCATAGACGGCAGCCCACCAGGCTCCGCCGTCTCTGGGATTCTCCGGGCAAGAATACTGGAGTGGGTTGCCGTTTCCTTCTCCAATGCAAGAAAGTGAAAAGGGAAAGTGAAGTCGCTCAGTCGTGTCTGACTCTTAGCGACCCCATGAACCGCAGCCTACCAGGCTCCTCCATCCATGGGATTTTCCAGGCAAGAGGACTGGAGTGGGGTGCCATGCCTTCTCCTCCATGCGGATAAATATCTGCTTCCAGTCCAGACTGGAGAGAGAAAACACTTTTGTCGATTACCTCTTAAGATTTTAAACTCTGCTGATACTTTCCAGGGCTCTAATATTTCAAAAATTACTACTGATGGTTTCCTTTTAATAAACCTTTATTTTTCAGGAAAAAAAAAAAAAGTGGCAAAAAAAAAAAAAAAACGAGCATGAATAAGACTCATCAGAAGACTCCTTGGTGGTCCAGTGGTTAAGAAGCCACCGATCAATGTAGGGGACAGGGGTTCAATCTCTGGTTCAGGAAGATTCCATGAGCCAAGGAGCAACTAAGCCCATGGACAACTACTGAGCCCTTGCGCCTTAGAGGCTGTGCTCTACAAGTCACCACAATGAGAACCCCATGCAGCCCAACTAGAGAAAGCCTGTGCACAGCAATGGAGCACAGCCAAAGCACTAAAAAAAAAAGAAACTCATAATAAGCACAGGTTCACCAATAAAAGGCTTCTAATAATCCAAACAAGTTTAGCAGTTCCACAAAAACTAAATCTAATAAAACATGTATCAATACCTTCAGAATTTCTCCTAAGACATAGGATTCAACTTTGGAGAAGGCAATGGCACCCCACTCCAGTACTCTTGCCTGGAAAATCCCATGGACGGAAAAGCCTGGTAGGCTACAGTCCATGGGGTGGCAAAGAGTTGGACACGACTGAGCGACTTCACTTTCTTTTCACTTTCAAATTGTTTAACAGACTTGGGCTAAAAGTACTGACTTACACTCAGGTGAGTATACTAACTAAAACCCAGAATGACCGAATCTGATTCTAACCTGCAGTTCAATTTGAAGATGATATATAAACGGTATTTATGCTCATTATATTATAGAAAATAAATGCTACCCAGAGATAAGAGCTCCTCTTTATCATACAGTTGAGGAACAAAGGTAACATTCTTCACATTACAGTGTACTGTTAGTATCCTACAAGCAGGATTTAAAAGCAGGAATGGACAGAGAGAAAGACATGATAAAGCAAATTAAGTAGATACTAACTGTCAAGGGAAATGGCAACCCACTCCAGTATTCTTGCCTGGAAAATCCCACAGAGAGGAGCCTGGCGGGCTACAGTCCATTGGGTCACAAGAGAGTCGGACACGACTTAGCAACTAAACAACAAAGTGCAGAATCTACATGTTCAGTATGAGTGCTCACTGTAAAAATCTTTCAACTTTTCTGTATGCTTGAAAATTTTCATAATATAACAATCAAGCAATACACCACGCTGCTGAACTGTACATGCTCTATAATTCCGGTTAACTGCAGTATTGTCTTTCCCTAATAGCATTAAGTTTTCAAAGTAAACAAAATGAGGGAAAAAAATGTTTCAGTCACTTGGGAATATTAATCATTCCATTATTTCTGAGAGCATGTATGCACTGATTCATAATAAGATACTATGATGAAGACAACTTTTAACACTTTCTCATACTGCACAAAGCAACCAAAACTTACTGAAAGCATAAAAATCAGAGAAGACAAAGCATGGGTAGGCTAGTAAGTTTGCCCATATTCATAACAACTGGGTCAGAGCCTAGAATGCAATTCCTTAATCTAAGTTTCTCAGACCAACATTGTGCAAACTGCTTATGGCAGTAAGGGGTGTGCAGTCTTACTCAAGTTGGCCCTCAATACATGAATAAAGACAGAAAAAAGTTTCAGAGTGGTTGCTGACAGAGTCTAACTTCCCCAGCACCTATGAGACGCCTCGGGAAACCTGTGATTACTACCTACAGGAGTCACCACACTCGGCCAGTGGGAGCAGGTCCAATCCCCTCATCCAACCCAGGAGCTCCACACACTTGCTGTGCCTCCTCCCTAAGTGTTCTTCCAAGTGGAAAGATCTCCAGAGCTCAAGGCTTGAGAAGTTTCAAATTACAGTGAAATCAGTGACAGTATACCTGTTCTGAAGGGCCTCTGGATTGCTGCTGCTAACGATTCCATAAATAGACTTAAGATTTTGTGACATTTCTGTTTTAAAATCGGTTTTGTTACCCATTCTGTCATATTCAGAACTGAGGTCAATAGCCTCTTTTTGTCATCTGTCAAGTGAAGAAAAACATGGAGACCTCAAAGTACAGGAAGTAGTCCCCGGCTTACAAACAGCTTACGTTCCAAAGGTTTATCACTACTCTGAAAACATGTTTGTATTAATTAACCTATTCATACCAAAGTATCTATGAAAACCTGCCTCCCAAGTTTCAAGTCCATAAACTGCAGCTTTCTGCCCTGCCACCCTTTTCCAGTTAACTGCAGTCAAAACTCAAGGCTGAGAGAATTCTCCTTCCAGGGCTCCAGGCAGAGCCCCTCTCCAACCTTGCAGGCAGGGGAAAAGAGCAATTCCTCTTTTATAGGGAGCTTTCCCACTGCACCTGTGGGAAAAGCTACCACAATTTAACAAGATAATGGTTATGGGAAAAGCACTTGGTTAATATAAAAGTATTAACAGCTACAACAAAAATAAGTAGAAATTACATTCTGTGCCAGATAAAAAGATAAAATTAGGTGCTGTTAAACAAGTTGGTCAACCCAATGTTTGTCAAGTACAAACAACAAATTCTCAAACTGTGTCCTCATGTGTGATCAACTCAACTGATAAGGGGGAAAATCACTCAAGTGAAGTGGTGAACAGATCATTACCCGAAATGCAGTGAAGTTCTAAAAAAGTGCGGTGTACTTTAAAATTCAATAAATATTAATGAATATCACATACCACCCCTTCTAACAACTGGTAAGATTTATAAAATAACTTGAGTGACAAACTTTTTAAAAAACAAGTATAACTTTGTGACAATGAGTCACCTTTGGCAGCTAACTAGAGTCTTACACAATGTAAGTACTACTGTTAAAATTTACAGAAATAACTTACAATCAAACAGAGGAAGTAAACTTTTCACTAAAAAGACCTCAGTAGTGAAGCCAGTGTAGAGAAACACGAAAAAAAAAAAAAGGATCAGGGAAGGTCAGAGAAAAATTGGTTTGTGGGTGCAGAACCTGAGAGGAACATGCAAATATTATTAAAGGTTCATGTCACTACTACATGTTAAAACAGTAATCTGAGAGACTCGCAAAACAGTATAATACTTGAGTGTTTGTAGAATCAAAGTGCTGGTACTATTAGTAGCTTTGAAGAAAAATACTTTTAAAATCTAAATTTTTCAATAAGAATGGATTTTAAGAATAAGACACCTGAATTATTTGAAAGACATGACAGGAAAAACATAAGTGAGCAAACAAGGAATTTTTTTGGGGGGGACTGAAAATTCTCTTATTAAGTCATCTGAATTATATTTAAGATTTATACTGGCAAATCTCCATTCACAATAAAAGATAAGGAAAATTCCTTTATTATAAAAGGCTATTTACTAGTCAGAATTATCTAACATTATGAATGCAAATGTTTAACCAAGAATATAATAAAACGTAAATATTAAAACTATCAGTAAGCCGAACACCTACATCAAATAGGTCTTTAAGACTTCTGAGGTTTATGTATCTTTAGAGTATATGAATCAAAGTCAAATGTTACATATTCTACTAAAGGATATTTCTGAAATGTGTCTTACACATAGAAAAAGCGACACAAAACAGTAAAAAAGGATTTTGTTCTCCAAAAACCCTTGGAGTATATCTTCGAAACTAGAGAAGAGATCAACTCTTAATTTTTTGCCATATTAAAAAAAAACTTTTCTGTGAAGCAATCCAGTAAGACTTTTCATGACTATAATATTCAATTTTAGCAGAAACTCTTTGGCTGGCTTGATGCACAGGTCTAACCTTCCTTCAAAATAAGCAAAAATACCAATCGTTTCATTATGCAGCTGTTAATTTCTCTGCAATCTTTAATTTAAGCCTCAATGTTACTAATAAAAGTTCTGCTTTTAAAAATTATACTCTCCAGAAACAGAATTCACAATTTTTGTTACCCGAAACGTTTGGTCAACCATTCACTTCTGCTCTTGTAATCTGAAAAAAAAGAACTTTCTCTTTTCACTTTGTTCAGCAACATATTAGCAGTTTTCATTTTCTGGTTCCAATTTCATTTTTATCTCACTTGCTTATGTGTTTAAAAACTAGGACTAAGAATACTCTGGTTCATAAGGCTTCACAGGAATTTATTTTCTTGTGTGATTCCAAGTAACACAAAAGTTATTTTTAAAAAAGAAAAAAAAAAAAACCCTCAAAAATGCTTTTGAAAACGTTTCATGGAAAAATGTCACAGCTGTTGTCCATGTAAA
Source organism: Okapia johnstoni (assembly GCA_024291935.2). Lineage (NCBI taxonomy): Eukaryota > Metazoa > Chordata > Mammalia > Artiodactyla > Giraffidae > Okapia > Okapia johnstoni. The sequence goes on along the minus strand of CM044323.1, from coordinate 5,056,710 downwards.
TTCAATTCGCCAGGAGTGGACCCCTCTGGTGTTCAACAGATGATGCACTACCAATTTTTCTATCTGTGACAGAACCTCAATTGGTATTTTAACATCACTACTCCCCCAAATATTTATTAGACATATATTTAGTAACTCTCAAGAAGATTTTCCCTTTATTCCCAGTGATAAATACCAGTTTAGTCGGGTCTGATTATAAGGAAGTAAGATTAACTCAACGGTGATGGGTCAAGATGAATTTAGTTAAAAGGCATAGACTCAGACTAAAATAAAACCCACAAAAAACTTAACCCAGGCTGGGTAAGTTGCAAAAAAAAAAAAAATTAAAGCACTCTTCCTATGTAAATAATTCACAGACCAATGAATTAAGTTAGATAAATTAGCCAGTGCTCTTAATGGGGTAATTTCCTAAAACCTGAGGTCAGTCCCTGATGCCCTGTGCAACTTCAGTATTACAATCCAGGGCTCCCATCACTACGCTACTGTTTGTTCTCTAATCCACAAGCGTTCCTACAGAGACCAATAAAGGAACTAATGTAACGCTTTCGGATATTGTGCCTAACATACTGAGGGTGACAGTTTGGCTACGAGTCCTGAGCCAAGGTAATTGTGGACCGGTGAGGTGCGGAATGCACTTAAGGACCGTGAAAAAAAAGCCACTCTTGACAATCTCTCACGTTAAATAAATTAGCGTCCCTAGCTTTCAGATCACTTTCAGGGATATTATTTCCTTTCCTCCAACACCTCGCTCCCTCGCTTTTCCCCTTCCCAGAGAGACAACGTAAAAGCGTGCAAGCGCGAGTCCGAGCAGACGAGGCTCCGGCACATCGGGACTCACCTCCAACTGCAACGGGGCACCCCCTGGGCGATCCCACCCCAGCCTGCCGGAAAGGCGCCCGAGAAGCTGAGAGCCCCGAGCAGTGGGGAGGCGGGGAGTCCGCCGTCCGGCGCCCCGCGAGGCGGGCCGGGCTCCGGGGGCCGAGCCGGCCGCGAAGAGCCACGTTCGCCCTCGCGGGAGTCGGCAAGCTCGCCCGGCCCGGGTCAAGGTCTCGCTCGGGCCCCGACGCCCCGCCTCGAGCCGCGCGGGGAAACTTCGCCCGCGGGCGGGCGGCGCGCCCGCGCTCGGGACCCAGGGCCGGTCCGGGCAGCGCGGGCGGGGGCGGGGGAAGGGCGGCGGGCACTTACCACGGGTCGAACTCGTGGATGATGCTTTCGAAGCGGATGACCGCGAAGAGGCGCGAGCTGAAGCCGGCGAGCCAGGCCAGGAAGAGGATGGTGAACGAGAGCAGAGACTGCCAGCCGGCCGGCTGCGACAGCCCCCCGGACAGCCCCGCGGGGGCCGGCTTGGGCGCCGCGCCGCCCGCCGCCCTGTGCGCACACTGGGCCCCGGGCCCGTGCCGGCTGTTCCCCAGGGCCATGAGGCCGCTCCACGGGGACGAGTTGAGGGACGACTTGTGCTTGCTCTCCGGGGCCGAGGGCTCCGCCATGTTGTGCCCCGGCGGCGGGTCTCGCTCCGCGCCGCCGCCGCCGCCGCCTGGTGCGAGGGGTGCTGGGCGGGGACCAGAGGAGGAGGAGGAGGAGGAAGAAAGAGGAGAGGGAGGAGGTAAGAGCGCGGCGCGCGCGCCCGCCCTCAGCGCCGCGAGGCCAGGGAACTGGGGGTGGAGGCGGCGGCGGGGAGTCTCCGCCTCAGCAGCGGCCGCGACCGCCGCCGCTCTCTCAACTCGGATGGCCCTTGCACCCCTCTAGCCATCCGTCTCCTCAGTGCAGCTGCGGCAACGGCGAAAGCTGACGGGACGAGGGCGCCAGAGAAAGAGCAGGAGCAGTCGGAGGCGGAACCACCGCTCGGAGCGGCAATGACATTCCCCTCACAACCGCCGCCCGCCGCGCCGTGAGGAACAGGAGGAGGAGCCCCCGGGCGTCCGGGCGGAGCTCAGGCTACCTCTGACTCCGCCCCCGACCCGACAGGAACTGGCCCCTCCGCCTGTCACAGTGCGACAGGTCCGTCAGGGGGCGGGCCCAGAGCCCCGGTGCCGGCCAATAGGAGTGCGAGCTGGGGCGGGGCTTGACCCAACCGCTCTCCCCTCCCCCTCCCGGCCTCGCGCCCGTTCGCCCGCAGCGGCCGTGCTGCGCGGCTACGGCTTCATTGTCAGTTGAAAGAGGCGGTTTCAGGCGCCTGTGTAGGCGGCGAGGAAGTGTGCTAGGCGTTGCGTGGAGCTGAGCCGGGCCGAGAGGGCGGAAGCTGATAGAGGACGGCCGGCCGGCCTCCCCTAGAACCGGCTGAGGGGACCCGAGGAGCGGCGCGCGGAGCGGCGAGCCTCTCACGGGCTCTCCACGGCCGTCACTTTTAACCCGCTCTGCGCGGAGCGCCCACCACGTGACTGGGCGCGCAGGCGCTCTGCATAGTGGCCGGCGCGTAGCTCGGGCGCGCGCCGAGCTCTGCCGCCCCGGGGCGCCCGCACTCGGCGCGCCGAGCGAGCCGCCCGCGGCCGCGCTCAGAGCCGCTTCTGCGAGCCGCGGCCCCCCGCCTGCCTCAGAGGTCGCGCGCGAGGACGCGTTTGCCGGCGCTGGAAGTCCGCTGGGGCCGGCGGAGAAGCCCCCAGCTCGGGAAGGACCACGTGGGCCAAGTGAAGTGCGACTTTCTCCGGCGTTTTTCACTTGTATTCCCCAGAGTGCAGAGATAACGTTGCTTCTCTGGAAATGTGGACAAATGTAGGAAATCGTTGTTAACAGTTGGCCGACATTCCATCAGTCGAGGGAAACTTTCTGTGGGCTTGGAACTATTACCCAGTCCTGCTTTTAGCAGGTGATAGCGAATTACGGATTCCTGTATACGAGTTTTTGCACATCTAGGTTGTATTCGTACATCTTTCTCCCCGTTTACCCGCGCCCCTGCCCCCCAAAAGAAAGTGCTACCGGGTAGGCTAAACTCAAAAGTAAAATGAATTTAAACATAAGTGGGGTAATCAACTATATTTCAATAAAAATTAGCGTGTGTTTAATATATTAAGACTAGAAATGCTCTGACAGGAGCTAAATGAACAAGTATCGTGAGAGGCTGCTCTACTTTTTTTAGAGGCTGCTCTTTAAAACAACTGGATCCAGCTACGTAATCTTAGCCCACTAAGTGATTACCTTTTCTCTCCTTTCCTTACAATAATAAATAAATAAATAGTCTCATTAAAGAAAGAATGAAAAGGTTTCCAGAAATAAACTTTCCCACTAACGACTTAGTAGCCGACATTTATTAAACATTCAAATTTTCATGAAAATTGTGATAGAATATTCAGAGTTCGGTTGTACTCTGGTACCAGAGACATGGTAGGTGACATGCTGTTTGTCAGAGCTCAAACCTTCTACGCTAACATGCCAGCATTTAGAGAACTTGTGCCTACGTTCCATGAACCCAGGTTCTATCAGCCTAAAATAAATTGTTTTCGATTTATTTGGATATCTCTATTTATTGTCTTTTGTGTGGATGCTGCCTATTCAGTTGAGCATTTTCTTCTTTTGCTTCCTTTTTGTTGTTTAATGGCCATAGCCCTGGTCTGAAAAGTAACAAGTCTTGGTTCTGGTCCCACTTTGTTGCTTACTAGCACATGTAACACTGGACAAGTCATCTGAAAGCGGTTGCCCTTTCTACTCTTCAAGTCAATTGTTAATATCAAATTAGATCACTTATCTGGAAATCTTTTGAAAATGTATGAAGGTACATACACAAATAGAGAGTATCCGTGAGGGTAAAAGCAGCAGGGAAAACTTATTCTTGATCTTAACTCACTCACTCACTCAGACTCCATTATTTGTTGAATGAGTCTGTGACACTCTTTGTCAAAGCCCCAACCTTCTATGCTAACTTGTTCAGTCTCTAAGTTGTGTCCAGCCCTTTGCAACCCCATGAACTGAAGCACACCAGGCTTCCCTGTCCTTCACTATCTCCCTGAGTTTTCTCAAACTCCTATCCATTGAGTCGGTGATGCCATCCTACCATCTCATCCTCTGTTGCCCCCTTCTCCTCTTGCCCTCAATATGTTCCAGCATCAGGGTCTTTTCCAATGGCTCAACTCTTCGCGTCAGGTGGCCAAAGTATTGGAGCTTCAGCACTAGTCCTTCCAATGAATATTCAGGGTTGATTTCCTTCAGGTTGATTGACTGGTTGATATCCTGAGGGATTCTCAAAGAGTCTTCTCCAGCACCACTGTTCAAAAGCATCAATTCTTTGGTATTCAGCCTTCTTTATGATCCAATTTTAACATCTGGACGTGACTACTGAGAAAACCATAGCTTTGATTATATGGACCTTTGTCAACAAAGTGATGTCTGTGCTTTTTAATACACTGTCTAGGTTTGTCATAGCTATTCTTGCAAGGAGCAAGTGTTTTTTCATTTCTTTGCTGCACTCACCATCCACATTGACTTTGGAGACCAAGAAACCAATTTTACATAAATCTTAATTTACATGAAAAGTTAATCAAGTGTTTACTTAGTGTTGATTATACTGAAAGCTCTGTGCCCTTCCTGGGGCTTACATCAGAACACTTTTATGCCAAGCTCTATGTGGACCATGGGATGCAGGAGGGAACATGAGGGATGTGGTTCCAGCCCTAGGGACATGGACATTGACTAAACCATCAGATTACTAAGTACCAAAAATGGAGCGTGACAAACACAGTGGAAGGGAGATACAGGGGGGATTTGATCCACACAAGATGAAAACGTTACCCCGAGGAAGCAGCACTAGAGCTGAGGTCTGGAGGTAAGAATGGATGGACCAGGGGAAGAAGGATGGAAAGAGTTACCCAGAGAAGCACCAGCAGAGAAGCCCTCAGTGGGGCTAGGGAGACAAGTACAAGGAATCCAGGAAAGGACCAGTACGGCCACAGCACAGCTAGTAGACAGAGCTGAAGGCAAGGCCCGATGGTGTGGGTCATGGTAAGAGGCTTTTTATTTTTCTTTTGTTGTAGCCAAAGAGTAATAGGCAGCCATGAAGAGCTTTAAGTAGGACATGGTATGTGTGAGATGGGGTGACAAGGATGATCAGGTGTGTGTTTTGGAATGATTACTGGTATGCAACGTGGAAAGAACTTTGGAAGGGGGAACCAGTGAGACATCTCATCAAGCTACATGTGCCAACACCTGATATTTCAGAGGTTACTTCTGAGAGGAATGCATTACTGAGGAACCATGAAGGAACCCATAGAAATAAATTGCAATAAGGTTAATTCTCAGTTTCCAGCTCACCAACATAGAAAAATAGTTTCCAGTACGTGCATTAAGTTTGGGTGTATTGTTTTATCTCTCTGCACTTCTTGATCTTACTAGGTGCTTATAATGTCCTCACTGAGTTCAAATCTCCAAGGAGTTATAAGCCTTGCAGTGTGATTAGTGGAGTGGTGATACTTCAGGAGCAAAGCAGAAAGTGCAGCCAGTTCCACCTCAGGGCATCTGAGGAGAGCAAATGTTTGAGATGAAATGAGTAAAAATTCACTAGACACACCAGGAAGAGGGGTGGGGGAGGGCAGGATTTCAAACAGGAACAAGGAAGTCCTTGGAAGGAATACTCAAAGCTCAATGTTAATGAAGGTGTGTTGGAAGATGAGGCTGCAAAGGAGGTAAGAGCCATAGTATCAAGGATTTGTCTCCCTTGTTGAGGAGTTGAGGTGTTAACTTTTAAGCAGCTGGGAGTCATCAAAGCATTTAGGACAACAATAAAACCAACAGACTTGGATGATGCAAAAAAAAGGTTTGATGTGAAGAGTATACTGGAAAGGGTGAGAGTTGAGGGTGGGATCCAGAGAGAAAGAACTAGATTGGAGAGGTGGCAAGAGAGCGGAATCCAGAAACTGATGGTGGAAGTCAGAGTTAAGATGAGTCGGGGATGGAGGCAGTGTCACAGAAACGGGGAGCACAAGAGATTAGGCGCAGAGTTGGAGGGAAGATGATCAGATCAGCTTTGGATGTGTTATCAGACTCTAGGACATCCAAAACGGAGACAAAGAGATCCATCCAGGCACCTAGGTAAAGAGATCTGGGGACTCCCCTGGTGGTCCAGTGGCTAAGACTCCCTGCTCCTAATGCAGGGGTCCCAGGTTCAATCCCTGGTCAGGGACTAGATCCTGCAGACCACAACTAAAGATCCTGTGTGCTGCAGCTAAGACCTAGCACAGGACTTCCCTGGTGGTCCAGTGGTTGAGAATTTGCTGCCAAGGCATGGTACATGGGTTCAATCCCTGTTCTGGGAAGACTCCACATGCCGGGGGTCAACTAAGCCCATGCACCACAACTGCTGAAGCCTGGACACCCTAGAGTCTGTGCTTTTCAACAAGAGAAGACATATCAATGAGAAGCCAGCACTTAACCGCAACTAGAGAGTAGCCCCCGCTTACCACAACTGGAGAAAGCCCGTGTGCAGCAAAGACCCAGCACAGCCAAAAAATAATAATATATTTTAAAAAAAGACCGAGCACAACCAAATACTTTTTTTAAAAAGAGGAAGAGAGAGATCTGTTGCTCAAGAGGAAGAGGTTATCTGGAGATAAAGGTTGGGCCATTGATGAAATTTTGGTGGAACCAAATTTAGAAAGAATGAGAAAGGGATTGAGGACAGAACCCTAAGGAACTCCCAAGTTAAGATGAAAAGCGAGGCTGCAAGGGAGGTGAGACAGGAGCCAAGGAGATGGAAGAGTGAGCAGAGAGGGTGATGTCCCAGCAGCTAAGTGGAGAGAGAGGAACAGAGGGAGGCCGGCCCTGGCACAGAGAGTAGGGCAGTGCAGTGTGGCCCCACTGGAAAGTGTGCCACGTTTGGTAACCAGGAGTTGGTCAGTTACCTTTCACAAGACTGGTGTGGGGAAGTGATAAGGAGCGGGAACCAGATGGCAGTGGGTGAAGTGGGGAGGGAAGCAAAGGGTACAGAGGCAGGGCCTGTACACTACCCTTCTTTAGAGGTCTGGCTTAGAAAGTACATGGAGGATCAAGTCAGGCCAAGAAAAGACAAAATGACTGATCCTCAGTGCCCGGCATTTCCACTGTGGGCAAGAAAGATTTAAGCGATGATTCTGTATCTCATGAGAGGCCCAGGTCTCAGAGAAGGTTTCATCCTTTCTAGAGGAACAGAAACAGCATGACCAACACTCCTCTACTGGACACACCACAGGCGGGGGCGGCCAGTGTCTGGCATTGAATTGGCATTTATAAATCTTTGTTGACTGAGGAACTCTTGACTCTTACATCATCCCATTTTGATAAGCATCAGTCAGAGGACCTGATGGTGACCTACAGGTCACCCAGAGAGGAGAGGGAAGCAGAGAGGGAGCGATGTGGGAGAAAAGTGATGAGTTTGTGAACTCCCAGAAGCAGAGTTACCTGGTGGTTTAGAGCACAGGCTCTGGAGCCAGCCTGCTGGAGATCAAACCCCGGCTCGAATTCTGAGTCACGTGGCCTTTGGCCCATTTCTTTACCTCTGTGTGCCTTGGTCTCCTCATCTTCAAAGCGTGGGTAAGGGTTAGCACCTTCCACTTAGAGTCCTGTGCTGTGTGCTTAGTCGCTCAGTCATGTCCAACTCTTGCGACCCCATAGACTGTAGTCTGCCAAGCTCCTCTGTCCATGGGATTCTCCAGGCAAGAATACTGGAGTGGGTTGCCATTTCCTTCTCCAGGGGATCTTCCTGACCCAGGGATGGAACCCAGGTCTCCTGCATTGCGGTCAGACTCTTTACTGACTCAGCTATGAGGGAAGCCCAGACTTAGGGTCCTAGTGAGGAATAAAGGAAACAATCCAGGATAACTTGGACCAATACCTCGCAAAAAGGAAGCATACAATCCACATTGGTTTTTGACACTATTACTGGGACTACTTCTATATCTAGAATGATGACAGATGGGCTGTGAGACTTACTTCTGTGGATATCCTGAAAAGAATCCCCCATGACCTGAGTCCATCTGAACACTCCTCTATTTCTTTAAACTAGAAAGTGCCTGTCTCAAATCAACCACCACCTAGGAATGCTGTTTCACTGAAATATCTCCTGGATAAACTAGCGGGCAGTAAGGTGGCAAGAAAATCTCAGAGACTGGATGTGGTAGGCAACTTCTAGTGATCCTTGATGTCTGGTGTTCATACCCTGTGATCCCCTCCACTAGGTGTGGGCTGGATCGAGGGACTCACTTCTAAGCAACATAATACAGCAAAAGTAATGGGTGGTCACTTCCAAAACTAGGTTATAGGACTTCCCTGGTGGCCCAGTTGTTAAGAATCTGCCTGCCAATGCAGGGGACATGGTTCAGGAAGACCCCACATACAACTAAACCTGCACACCACAGTTATTAAACCTGCGCTTGAGACCAGGAGGTTTCCCGGTGGCTCAGACAGGAAAGAATCTGCTGCAACGTGGGAGACGTCGGTTCTATCCCTGGGTTGGAAAGATCCCCTGGAGAAGGGAATGGCTACCTACTCCAGTATTCTTGCCTGGAGAATTCTGTGGACAGAGGAGCCTGGCAGGCTACAGTCCATGAGGTCACAAAGAGTCGGACACGACTGAGCGAGTAACACTAGAGCCCAGGATTTGCAACTGTTGAAGCCCGAGAGCCCTAGAGACCATCTCTGCAGCAAGAGAAGCCCCCACAGTGAGAAGCCCGTGAACTGAAACTAGAGGGTAGCCCCCACTAGCTGCAACTAGAGAAAAGCCTGCGCCGTAACCAAGACCCAGCACCACCAAAAATAAATAAAAATTATTTTTAAAAATTAGGTTATAAATAACTAGTCTTGTCTCCTTCCCCTCCTCTTCCCTTCCCCTTCCCCTCTCCTCTCTGCCTCCCTCCTTTGCTCCTTCTCCTTTTCCATCTCCTTCTTCCTCTTTCCCCTCCTAGGAAATCAAACAATGATATTATGAGGAGGCCCATAAAGGGGCCCCATGTAGCATGGAACTATTTTCTCTGGCCAGCAGCCTGTGAGGACCTGAGGCTGCCAACAGCCACAGGAGTTTGCTTAGCAGCAGATACCTTCACAGCCCAGGCCTGAGATGACTGCAGCCCATGGAGGCACCCTGAGCCAGAGGACTCGGTTGAGCTGCACCCAGATTCCTGATTCACAGAAACTGTCAGATAATAAATGTGTATTATTTTAAGCCTTGTGTAATTTGCTACACAGCTATGGATAAACTAACACAGAGGACATAAAGAGTGACAAGGTTATCAGGATTTTTCTCGTAAGTTTTCTAACAATGTACCTAAATAACCTGCAAATATGAAAAGAAACCACTTAATCACCGAAACAATTCCTAAGGCACCCTTATCCCATAAGATTCTTTGGGAGAAAACAAAAAAAGTTTTCCTGGTCAAAAAAAGAGACATGGGGACTTCCCTGGTGGTCCAGTGGTTAAGAATCCACCTGCCGGTACAGGGGAACCAGTTCGTTCCATCCCTGGTCTGCTGCAAAGAGTAACTAAGTCCGTGCGCTGCAACAGGAGAAGCCACAGCAATGAGAAGCCCATGCGCCACAATGAAGAGTAGCCTTCAGTTGCTGCAACTGGAGAAAGCCTTCGGGCAGCAACAAAGGCCCAGTGCAGCACCCCCGCCCCCCAGACAAAAACCAACGTCGTTTATTTTCCCATTGGGAATTTGTCATAAATGCTGCCATACTCCATGCTCTGGAAAATTTTGCAATAAGTTGATTTTGCCCTGCACCGCCTAAGCCTATTTGACCCTAGGACCTCTTTTCCTCATAATAGCCATTAAGAGGCGGTGAAACACCTAGTCCTCAGACATAGTTTGGGAAAGACGGCATGAGATTAAAGTTGACATTCCAACTTCAGCTCTAGAACTTGAAGAGCCTTTCACGTGGAAGAGCCCTGGACGGGCCGCTGAGAGTTGCATCCTGGATCAGGTCTTGCCAGTAAGTCAGGTGACCTTAGGCAGCTCCCTGAAGCTGCCCACAGGAACCTGCCAAATAACTAGAGCAGCAGAATTTTTAACTCCCCACAGCCCTGCAAGGTTGGTTTTCATTCTCTTGACTGCTGCTTCGCCATTGTAAAATAGCTGCGGAAGCTCCAGACATCATGTTAGCATTTGAAGCAGAACGTCAGGAGAACAAGAAGTGTCAATCGTATATGTCTCTCCTTTTTAAGGAAAACAAAGTTCTCCCAGATAGTATCTTAACTTACCTTCTCTTAGGTCATTGGCAAGAACCCCCTACCCGCCCCCGCCACCCCACTGTGATCACTTTGACTTTCTATTGCCCCAGGGCCCCGGTGTCACTTCTTCAGGCATATCTGGCCTTATGGATAGTTCAAGCAAAAATCCTGAAATTGGGTTTTGGTGAGTCTGATTGGCCTGTATTTGATCAAGTGCCAATTCCTGACCAAATACCTTGGCTAAGACGATAAGATGGTGTGATCACTCACCTAGAGCCAGACATCCTGGAATGTGAAGTCAAGTGGGCCTTAGAAAGCATCACTACGAACAAAGCCAGTGGAGGTGATGGAATTCCAGTTGAGCTATTTTAAATCCTCAAAGGTGATGCTGTGAAAGTGCTGCACTTGATATGCCAGCAAATTTGGAAAACTCAGCAGTGGCCACAGGACTGGAAAAGGTCAGTTTTCGTTCCAATCCCAAAGAAAGGCAATGCCAAAGAATGCTCAAACTACCGCACAATTGCACTCATCTCATATGCTAGTAAAGTTATGCTCAAATTTCTTCAAGCCAGGCTTCAGCAATATGTGAACCATGAACTTCCAGATGTTCAAGCTGGTTTTAGAAAAGGCAGAGGAACCAGAGATCAAATTGCCAATATCTGCTGGATCATCGAAAAAGCAAGAGAGTTCCCGAAAAACATCTATTTCTGCTTTATTGACTATGCCAAAGCCTTTGACTGTGTGGATCACAATAAACTGTGGAAAATTCTGAAAGAGATGGGAATACCAGACCATCTGACCTGTCTCTTGAGAAACCTGTATGCAGGTCAGGAAGCAACAGTTAGAACTGGACATGGAACAACAGACTGGTTCCAAATAGGAAAAGGAGTACATCAAGGCTGTATATTGTCACCCTGCTTATTTAACTTCTATGCAGAGTACATCATGAGAAACGCTGGGCTGGAAGAAACACAAGCTGGAATCAAGATTGCCGGGAGAAATATCAATAACCTCAGATATGCGGATGACACCACCCTTATGGCAGAAAGTGAAGAAGAACTAAAGAGCCTCTTGATGAAGGTGATAGAGGAGAGTGAAAAAGTTGGTTTAAAGCTCAACGTTCAGAAAACTAAGATCATGGCATCTGGTCCCATCACTTCATGGGAAATAGATGGGGAAATAGTGGAAACAGTGTCAGACTTTATTTTTTGGGGCTCCAGAATCACTGCTGATGGTGATTGCAGCCATGAAATTAAAAGACGCTTACTCCTTGTAAGGAAGGTTAAGGCCAACCTAGATAGCATATTCAAAAGCAGAGACATTACTTTGCCAACAAAAGTCCATCTAGTCAAGGCTATGGTTTTTCCAGTGGTCATGTATGGATGTGAGATTTGGACGGTGAAGAAGGCTGAGCGCCGAAGAACTGATGCTTTTGAACTGTGGTGTTGGAGAAGACTCTTGAGAGTCCCTTGGACTGAAAGGAGATCCAATCAATCCATCCTAAAGGAAATCAATCCTGGGTGTTCATTGGAAGGTCTGATGTTGAAGCTGAAACTCCAGTACTTTGGCCACCTGATGAGAAGAGTTGACTCATTGGAAAAGACCCTAATGCTGGGTAGGATTGGGGGCGGGAGGAGAAGGGGACAACAGAGGATGAGATGGTTGGATGGCATCACTGACTCGATGGACATGGGTTTGGGTGGACTCTGGGAGTTGGTGATGGACAGAGAGGCCTGGCATGCTGCAGTTCATGGGGTCGCAAAGAGTCGGACACGACTGAGCGACTGAACTGAACTGAAGACGATAAGAAATACTCTGTGATATAGACCAGTGAGGTGGCTGTGTTCCAATAAAACAGTTTATCAAAAGCTGTTGGGTCAGAGTTGGTCTGCATGTTGTAGTTTGCCGTCTCCTGAACTACAGTATTCCTCACCCCCAAAATGATGTTCACTGGAGAGCCTGATTTATTACTACTATTATTATTGTTACTATCACTGCTGTTACTGAATGCTTTACAGAGGTAATAGAGTTATGTGAAGACTCTGCCTCCCTTCCTTTGTCCTGAAGCCAAATTCCTTCACTTTTCTCCCTGTAGGTAATCATTTTTATTATTTCCTTTTGTATTCTTTCAGAATTCTTTATGAAAAGGAAAGCACATATGTTTTCTTATTTTTCCATCCTTTTTACATGCTTGACACACTTTTCTCTATCTTTATTATTCTTTCTAAATATTTATCTTCAAGATCTTTCCACATCAGTTCATAGAGAAAAATTTTCATTCCTTTTTTACAGCTGCATGATATTCCATAGAATGGATGTAGCTTATTAATTTAACCAGTAACTCACTGGTGGGTGTTTGAGTTGCTTTCAATTTTATGCCACTACAAACAAGGACAAAATGAATAGACTATAAAGAAGTAATTTTTTCCAAGTGTGTTGATTGGATAAACTTATGGAAATTTGCAATATTTATAATTTCAGTAGGTAAATTGTCCATTATATGGGATCGAATCAATTGCCTTACCAGAGTGTGATAGACCCACCTTCCAGGGCTCATCACCAATGTACATTGAGAAAGGGTTGGCTTGGGGACTTCCCTGTTGGTCCAGTGGCTAAGACTGCACGCTCCCAATGCAGGGGACCTGAATTTGATCCCTGGTTTGGGAACTAGATCCTGAATGCTGCAAATAAAGATCCTGCATGCCACAACTAAGACCCAGCACAACCAAATAAATAAATAATAAAAAGAAACAGTTGTCTGTTTGCCAACAAGTGAGATGCAAACTCATGGTTTTAATTTGTATTTCTCTTATGAGTAAAGCTTAAGGGTACCTGATTTTATGTTTAAGGCAATCTTTTCACATCCTCAATGAGGCAGAGTTGCCAGCATTGATTGTGTATCTTTAAGCATACTTATCATGATAGTAACTCCAATATTATGGAAACCATTAACATGTATAGTTTTATTTGCTGGTTGCTCAGAAAATGAGGTCATATACATTGAATTCATGCAAATCTGTTCCTAAAAAAATTCCCCAAACTCTTTTACTGTTTAATTTAGCATATCCTGTAGATTATCTACTCTAGATCATGTACTTGATGAAAGTACCTTTGAAGTAATGAAGGGATTTTTTATGGTGCATTAAGAAATTCAGGTAGAATATTTCTAAAGATAAACTAACTGCTAGCAAATGCCTCCTCCGATAGAAAGGTGGTTGTTTCATTTTATTTTAATGTCAGGAAGTTTTGTGCTTTCCTGATATGTAGCTAAATTGTGCACCTCTTCCTGAGAGCCTTATAGGAGCAGACAAGTAAATAGGTTACTTTCAGTTCAGTTCAGTTCAGTTGCTCAGTCGTGTCCGACTCTTTGTGACCCCATGGACTGCAGCACGCCAGGCCTCCCTGTCTATCACCAACTCCCGGAGTTTACTCAAACTCATGTCCATTGAGTCAGTGATGCCATCCAACCATCTCATCCTCTGTCGTCCCCTTCTCCTCCTGCCTTCAATCTTTCCCAGCATCAGGGTCTTTTCAAATGAGTCACTTCTTCACATCAGGTGGCCAAAGGATTGGAATTTCAGCTTCAGCATCAGTCCTTCCAGTGAATATTCAGGACTCATTTCCTTTAGGATGGACTAACTGGATCTCCTTGTAGTCCAAGGGACTCTCAAGAGTCTTCAACACCACAATTGAAAAGCATCAATTCTTCAGCGCTCAGCTTTCTTTATAGTCCAACTCTCATATCCATACATGACTACCGGAAAAACCATAGCCTTGACTAGACAGACCTTTGTTGGCAAAGTAATGTCTCTGCTTTTCAATATGCTCTCTAGGTTAGTAAATAATATTTTTAAAAAATATATTTCAGTTATGGTCATAGTGATCTAATGTACTGCAATCACCTGTTCCTATACACTGGGGACTTTTTAATATACATTGTAAAGTGATCACAGAATCAATAACTGCATTATTTGTAAAAGAATGTGTTAAATTATATTCTAATGTAAAATAAGTTGGGGCTTCCCAGGTGGTGCAGTGGTAAAGAATCTTTCTGCCAATGCAACGGACACAGGAGAGGTGGGTCCAACCCCTGGGTTGGGAAGATCCCCTAGAGGAGGAAATGGCAATGCATTCCAGTATTCTTGCCTAGAAAATCCCATGGACAGAGGAGCGTGGCAGGCTACAGTCCATGGGGTCACAAAAGAGTCAGATACGACGGAATGACTGAACACCACACACACACAAACACACACACACACACACACACGCACGCATAAAATAAGTCAGAGTGAAGTTCAAAATTTACATAATATGAAGATACTGTTTATTTCATCCTATAGGTGTACAGAAAACAGGAAAACTTGACATAAGGGCTTTTTTTCTTGCTGAACCAGAGAATTTAATATATAGAGAGCTTCAGAATTTATGTATTCATTTTTTAAAATCTCCCCACTTCTTTCTACTGTAAATTGTTCATATCTCAAATATTTAATTTTAAAGTTAGATAAAATAACTATTTTGCTGGAGAAATATCTTCCCCTTAATAACTATACAAAACAAACTCATTTACTAAGGAATTAGAAGAGATTTTGTTGGTTATTAAATTAGTGACATAATGAACAATGGAAGGCACATTAGCTGGAAGTTATAAAATTGAAAACTATGTTATAATTTGGATAATAAAAATAAAATTAAAAGGAGCTGAAGGGATATATTAATTGTAGAAATATTCTGAATACCTAAAGCATTATAAATGCATGTATGATTGGGATGTTCATTTTATTTCTGATAGTGTGGATTTCTTAGCCTCTTTCAGTTTTCAAAGAACAGAGATGTATTCGGGTTCCGGGTAATGGAATTTATTCAAAGGATGTACAGAGAAGGAAAAGAGAGACAGGAAGACTCCTCTACAGCTGCACAGCCAGACCTCAGAGAAAACAATAAGTTATTTTGGGATGCACAGCAATTCTGGTGTCTCAACAAAACTCTGCTGGGCCAGTTGCATGGCTTGTCATCTTCCTTGCACCCTGTCCATATGCTGACGCCATTATTCTGTCTTGGTTCCCATTGTAACTGCTTTCCTGTCTTCACCTTTTAACACACTCACTATTCTTGTTCTCAAAGACTCTTCCTCAGGCTTCCTTATGGCTCCCGTTCCTCTGGGGCTTAGTGCCCCCTCTCTCTCTTGTAATTAATTTATTTTTTAATGGAAGGGTAATTGCTTCACAGAATTGTGTTGGTTTCTGCCATCCATCAACAGGAATCAGCCATATACATATATATACGTCCCCTCCCTCTCGAACCTCCCTCCTGCCTCCCACCCCATCCCACCCCTCTAGGTTGTTACAGAGCCCCAGTGTGAGCTCCCCGAGTCATACAGCAAATTCCCATTGCAGTGCCCCCTCTTGAACATCTTTCTGCTTTTCATGAAATTTTTGCACATCCATTTTAGATCTGTTTTCCCAGAAGAAGCCCCTGAGATGGGCTTGTGTGTGACTTACTAAGGAAGTGCCCTCAGGAGAAACTGTCAAGGGAGGGAGAGGTCAAGGAAAGGGAAGAAGCCCGATAAGGATGCTGCTGCTGCTGCTGCTGCTAAGCCGCTTCAGTTGTATCCAATTCTGTGCGACCCCATAGATGGCAGCCCACCAGGCTCTGCCATCCCTGGGATTCTCCAGGCAAGAATACTGGAGTGGGTTGCCATTTCCTTCTCCAGTGCATGAAAGGGAAAAGTGAAAGTGAAGTTGCTCAGTCGTGTCCGACTCTTCACGACCCCGTGGACTGTTTGTAGCCTACCAGGCCCCTCCGTCCATGGGATTTTCCAGGCAAGAGTACTGGAGTGGGGTGCCATTGCCTTCTCCGCCAATAAGGATGCAGCTAGATTAAAAAAAAAAAAAAAAAAAAGACCTGAATGTACAGGCAGCGGCCAAGCAAAGCTATGAAGCCAAAGGTGAAGGACTGGTGGAAGAATGTCACCAAGAGACACGATCAGCAACTGTGTTCCAGACAGAGTGAGTGTATGTTTGGTGAAATGCTGAGAACTTCAGCACTTTATCCTTGGGCCATGTGATAGGGCCAGGAATGCTGTCCTTGATGTAGGATAACCTGAACATGTCCATGGAATTTTGAAGTACGACTTTTGATCCAAATAAGAATGCAGGAATTGGATGGGGCCAAAGTGCTGTCATGGGCTCCCTTGGTGGCTCAGCAGTAAAGAATCTGCCTGCCAATGCAGGAGATGCAGGTTTGATCCCTGGGTTGGTAAGATCCCCTGGAGAAGGGAATGGCAACCCCTCCAGTATTCTTGCCTGGGAAATCCCATGGACAGAGGAGCCTGGTGGGCTGCAAGAGTCAGACACAACTTAGCTACTAAACAATAACAGTGCCGTCACATCCAGCACATAGAGTGATCTTCCCTGTCAGGACTTGTCTATGTGAGGAAATGGTCCCGGTGCTCCATGATGTGGGGCTTGAAACATTTGACAAATTAATAGCAGTGTCTCACCTTCAGGTCCAAGGATTTGGCCTACCTGTAGAAAGATGGAGTATAGCTGGGAAAATATGATTTTCTTGGGTTTTATGGTCTGAAAGTTATGGTCTAATCAAAGCTAAGCTATGGTTTTTCTAGTGGTCATGTATGGATGTGAGAGTTGGACCATGAAAAAAGCTGAGCACTGAAGAATTGATGCTTTTGAACTGTGGTGTTGGAGAAGACTCTTGAGAGTCCCTTGGACAGCAAGGAGATCTAACCAGTCCATCCTGGAGGAAATCAGTCCTGAATATTCATTGGAAGAACTGATGCTGAAGCTGAAATTCCAATCCTTTGGCCACCTGATGTGAAGAGCTGACTCATTTGAAAATTCAGACCCTGATGCTGGGAAAGATTGAAGGCGGGAGAGGAAGGGGATGACAGAGGATGAGATGGTAGGATGGAATCACTGACTCAGTGGAGATGAGTTTGAGTAAACTCTGGGAGTTGGTGGTGGACAGGGAGCCCTGGCATGCTGCGGTTCATGGGGTCATTCATCAAGCATGACTGAGCATCTGAACTGAACTGAATTGATGGTCTGTAAGACATTCGTCTATGGAAAACAACTTAGATACTCCAGTAGGCAGAAAAGCCTGATCCTAAACCTTGCACATTTGAAGACATAGTCTGTATTCTTTGTATTGTGCTCTTGTTTCCCTGCGAGCATTGTTATGGACTGAACTGTGTCTTCCAAGATTCATATGTTGAAGCCCTAACCCCCAGTGTGGCTGTGTTTGGAGACAGGGCCAAGGACGTAATTAAGATTAAATGACATCATAAGGGTAGGACTTTAATCCCGTATGACCTGTGTCCTTACAAGAAGGGGGAGAGACATAGTAATGTCTCTCTCTCTGTCCTTCGTGCTCAGAGGAAAGGCCATGTGTGGACACAGCGAGAAAGCAGCCTTCTGCCACCCAAGGAGGGCGAGCTCACCCAAAACCAGCCCCTCTGTCACCTTGATCTTAGATTTCCAATCTCCAGAACTGTGAGAAAAATAAATGGAAGTTGTTTTTGTAGTTACCCAGTTTGTGATACTCTATTTGGGAAGCCAGAGTTGATCACAACCTAGCTGATCAATACATTTTTCCTTAAGTGACTTTCTCTCCTCTAGCATATTCACGCAAAAAACTGAAATTACAAGATCTTAAACTTAGAACACAACTAAGGTTTATTCCTCACCCAGTGGGCTTGTGGGTGGGGGGGGGTCTTGCGATTACTCACAGTCTGGGCTAACTGAGGCTTTACCAACCTTTAGCAACAACATCTAGACCAGAGTGGTTTTCTCCATCACCACGGAGGTGAACAGAGACCCGAAGGACCACCACTGGACTGAAGAATTAAATTTTTCCGTCCAGAGGTAGCCTGCATCACATGCACTTTCAGCCTGTGCCAGAACTAGCCATGTGGCTTTAAATGTTACCAGGGGCTTAGAACATTCAGGGGAGCCCTTGGTTATCCAGTGAGCAGCAAACTTCACAACTAGAGAAAATTAAAACTCTTCCAGACTATAAAATAGGTGATCTGGCCATTAGACCCTAATGTTTTGGGGGCCTGGGAAGATGTTTTGTCTTGATATCTTATTTCACTGTTTTTTGTTTGTTTCTTGTTTTTTTTTTAATTGCCAATTCCTTTTTCTTTAAATTTTATTTTTTATTTACTTATTTGGCTGGGCCTAGTCTTAGCTGTGGCATGCAGGATCTTTAGTTGTGGCATGGAAGATCTAGTTCCCTGACCAGGGATCAAACCCAGGCCCCCTGCATTGGGAGCTCAGGGTCTTAGCCCCTGGACCATCGAAGCAGTCCCTTGCCAATTCTTTATTTTTTGACTGTGCCATGGGTCTTGTGCTATTTAGTTCCCCAACTAGGTATTGAACCTGAGCCCTCAGCAGTGAGAATGCGGAGTCCTAACCGCTGGACTCCCAGGGAACCCCCTTGTTTTACTGTTTTAATGTACCAGTTGCAAATGATTTCTCTTCTAGTAAATGTAGAAAACTGAAAAGGTAGCAGTAATGGAGTGATTATGAGTGGGGGCCTTAGAACGAGACTTTCTGAGTTTGTATTCTGGCTCTTTTTATGGCCTGTGTACCCTCGAGTGAATTACTCAACCTGTCTGTATATCAGTTTTGCCCATTTATTAAAGGGAATAATAATGATATTAATACTAGGGTCTACATAGCAAGGTTGTCAAGATTAAATGAGTTTGTTGAAGTGAAGCATGAGGACTGAGCTTCATACAGTGGGTGCTCAGTAAATTTTGTCATTATTATTACTGAACCACTTTGCTTTCCACTGAAGAAAACTATGCTTCAGCTGCAGCATCTAACTTCAGCCAGAGCTGGTGGACACATGTGTGCTGGGTCACAAAGGGAAACCACATAAGAGGGAATAACAGTGCAAACCTCAAACCACTCTTGGAAAAACAACCCAGAGGTCATATTCAGTTGAAAGTGGTTGGGCTGTGAGGTGTTCAGCAGCAAAAGCGAGGGTGTGTGTGTGCAAAGTACAAAATGTCAAGCAGAGAGATGCTGGACAAACCACACATGAAATTCACTCTTGAGAGTCCATTCTCATGTGGACTTTACATAACATAATGTGCTCAGACAGGAGGGTCTTGTTATTTAAAAAAATTTTTTTATATCTATATTTTGAAGTGTAGTTGATTTACAATCTTGTGTTAGTTTCTGCTGTACAGAAAAGTGATTTAATTATACATAAATATATACATTCTTTTTAATATTCTTTCCCATTATGATTTATCACAGGATACTGAATATAGTTCCCTGTGCTATACAGTAGGACTTTGTTGTTCATTCATTCAAATATAATGGTTTGCATCTGTTAATCCCAAACTACCAATCCATCCCTTCGCCCTCTGTGAGTCTGTTTCTGTTTTGCACAGAAGTTCACTTGTCGTATTTTAGATTCCCCAGAGACATGATATCACATGGTATTTGTCTGACTTACTTCACTTGATATGATCATCTCTAGCTCCATCTATATTGCTGCTAGGCAACATTTCATTCTTTTTCATGGCAGGGTAATATTTCATTGTGTATATATATGTACCGCATCTTATTTATCCATTCACCCCTCAATGGACATTTAGATTGTTTCCATGTCTTAGCTACCATAAACAGTGCTGTTATGACATTGGGGTGGATGTATCATTTTGAATTATAGTTTTAAACAGAGTCTTACATATACATGAATCAAGAATTAAAAATAGACTAAAAATACAGGTTTCATTTAACTTACTCTCATTTCACACACACACATGAAATCTATTCAATCTCTCCTTCGCTACTGAGACTAGATAACATTTCAGAAAACTCCAGTACTTCTTGAACTTTTATTTCTTCTTTTCTGGACAGTCTCCATGGGGAATGTGATTTCCCAGGGGCTCTGCGCAGGATTCACCAGCACGATTACATCTTCCAGCCCTCACCAGGGACATGAGACTAAAATCTGGCTGAAATCTGGCTCCCAGGAGTTTGCCTAACCTGCCAGTGCAGCCTTCTCTCATCTGCCAGCATCTCCTGGATGCACTCAACTCCCTTTCATTTCACCACTGAGAACCCAGACATTTGTGAGAATGAAATTTTATTCAGGTATACCAACAAATCTGAAGCCTTAACTTTAAAACTAACTTGATTTCTGCTTGAATTCACGTTTTACTTTCCTTACCTCCAGAGCACTCATTATCTGCACACTGACTGTGTCACACAGATAAGGACAACACTCAAGCCTCTAAGTGCACTTTAAAATTCACTTTAAAAAAGTAAGCAATTTTGAAAGAAGATATTTGAGTCTTCTTCGCTGTACATTATTTAACAAAAATCATGAACAGCTATGAGTAACTTCTATGAGTATACTGAGGGTGTTAATTTAGTTCTTCCCTATTTCCCCCAATTCATCTTTGTACCCTTTGAATAAAAGACATTTATTTTATACTCTACATATAATTATGGTTTTGTGCCTCTGCATTAGTAGTAGGGAATGCCTTGTTCCATCTCTACTTCAAAAGAAGAGGTTTTATAGTTTTAGAGAAATAAATAAGCATCTTAAAGGCAGAGCATGTCAGCCCAGTTTACACAGTAAACCCTGACCCGATTTTGTTGAGATTAAGATCTACACAGGATGGAGAGTGAAGTAAGTCAGAAAGAGAAAAAAACAAATATCATACATTAGCACATATGAATGAAATCTAGAAAAATGGTATAGATGATCTAATCTGCAAAGCAGAAATAGAGACGTAGAGAACAAATGTATGAATACCAAGGGGGAAAGAGAAGATGGGAAGAACTGGGAGGTTGAGATTGACACAGATACACTATCGATGCTCTGCGTAAAGCAGATAAGTCACGAGAGCCTCCTGTATAGCTCAGGGAACTCCACTCAAGCTCTGCGGTGACCTGAATGGGAAAGAAATCCAAAACTGAAGGTATGCATGTGTATCTACAGCTGGTTCACTTTGATATACAATAGAAACTAACACAACATTGTAAAGCAACTACAAGCCAATAAAAGTTAATTGAAAAAAAGACCTACACAGGAATTCAGGACACTCAGAGAAAGTAGCAAGAAATAGCCCTGAGAGGTCTCAATAAGTTTAAGAGGTTTTTAACTTTGCAGACCAAGACAAATGTAAGGAACAGATTCAATGAATATTTATGCTCCTCTCCACCAGGTACAAGACATTTCCACCAAGTCACTGGCACATTTATTATTCTTGTTTTGTTTGGGTTCAGGTTGAGCTATTTATTTTCCAAACAATAGGCTGTAAGAATGAATTCCGTTCTCTCTTTCTTTCTTCTGTTTTTTAATAACTGTTTCTGGTTCTCCACATTAATTCCCTTTGCCAAGTGTATACATGATCTATATTTTAAAAAGTGACTTGCTTTCTGAAAAACACTAAGTCAAAAAGATACATGCATCCCAGTGTTCATTGCAGCACCATTTACAATAGGTACGATATGGAAGCAACCTAAGTGTCCACCAACAGAAGAATGGATAAGAAAGAGGTGATACATATCTACAATGGAATATTAGCCTTAAAAAGAATGAAATTTTGCCATTTGTAGCAACATGGATGGACCCAGAGGGCATTATGCTAAGTGAATTAAGTCAGATAAAGACAAACACTGTATGATATTTTGCACTTGTGTGCAGAATCTAAAAAATACAACACATAGTGAATATAATAAAACAGAAGCAGACTCATAGATATAGAGTACAAATTAGTGGTTACAAGTGGGAAAGGAGGAGAGATAATATAGGGATCGGGAAATGGGAGGCACAAACTATCGGGTGTAGCATAAGCCCAAGGATGTATTGTACAACATGGGGAATGTAGCCAATATTTTGTAATAACTGTAAATGGAAAGGAACCTTTAAAAATTGTATGCGTGAGTGCTAAGTCTCTTAAGTCGTGTCCAACTCTGTGTGATTCCATGGACTGTAGCGCAACCAGGCTTCTCTGTCCATGGGACTCTCCAGGCAAGAACACTGGAGTGGGTTGCCATGATCTCCTCCAGGGGATCTCCCTGACCCAGGGATAAAACCAGCATCTCCTACATCTCTTGGATTGACAGGCAGGTTCTTTACCACTAGAGCTACCAAAAAAAAATTACTAAAAAATTTAGATGACTTCCTCTGAAGTAATAAAACATGCTTGAGGTCAAGAAAGTAAAACATCTTGGGCACATTTTACCCTAGGCTGTGATGCCATTGTACAGATTTAAGTAGAGGGAAGTGATGAATTCTGGATTGACTCTGAGCACTGTACAACTAAAAAGGAAGTGGAGGTGGGTTTTGTGTTTAAAATATAATAACACATCAGGTACCTTTGTTTCTCTTGTCTTCGTAGTTCCTGTTCAACCTTCCTTAGAAATTTCAAACCATATGAGGAAGAGATGTGAAGAGAGAGCCAAGAGGTGAAGAAAAGAAAGAAGAGAAGTGATGTAGTTATGGAGAGACAGAAGCAAGGGGGACTTCTCGGGAGCAGGGAGAGTAGGGGAAGGGTCACATATAATGTCGTTTTCAAATAATCATAGTAACTAAGAATAAAACCTCAGCTAACTCTAGCTGTGATGTATCAACTGACTGAAAGTAAGACATCTGTGTGCTGAGGGAAGCAAAGGAGCTCAGCTGTTGACACAGCCGACACGCCTGTGCAGCAGGGGGACCGTTACATCCCATTGTCCATAGCTTTCTTTTCCACCTTGGTCAACATTTTTGTTATTTACAGAGATGGGAATACCCAAACTACATCTGATCCTGTTCCAGAAAAAACATCTTGAGAAATCTGTATGGATCACAACAAACTCGGTCAAGAGATGGGAATACCAGAAACAACAGTTAGAACTGGACATGGAACAACAGACTGGTTCCAGATTGGGAAAGGAGTACGTCAAGGCTGTATATTGTCACCCTGCTTATTTAACTTACATGCAGAGTATATCATGAGGAATGCTGGGCTGGATGAAGCACAAGCTGGAATCAAGATTGCTGGGAGAAATATCAATAACCTCAGATATGCAGATGACACCACCCTTATGGCAGAAAGCAAAGAAGACCTAAAGAGCCTCTTGATGAAAGTGAAAGAGGACAGTGAAAAAGTTGGCTTAAAGCTCAACATTCAGAAAAGTAAGATTATGGCATTTGGTCCCATCACTTCATGGCAAATAGATGGGGAAACAGTGGAAACAGCGGCAGACTTTAGTTTTTTGGGCTCTAAAATCACTGCAGATGGTGACTGCAGCCATGAAATTAAAAGACACTTGCTCCTTGGAAGAAAAGCTATGACCAACCTAGACAGCATATTAAAAAGCAGAGACATTACTTTGCCAACAAAGGCCCGTCTAGTCAAAGCTATGGTTTTTCCAGGGGTCATGTATGGATGTGAGAGTTGGACTCTAAAGAAAGCTGAGCACCAAAGAATTGATGCTTTTGAACTGTGGTGTTGGAGAAGACTCTTGAGAGTCCCTTGGACTGCAAGGAGACCCAACCAGTCCATCCTAAAGAAAATCAGTCCTGAATATTCATTGGAAGGACTGATGCTGAAGCTGAGACTCCAATCCTTTGGCCACCTGATGCGAAGAACTGACTCATTTGAAAAGACCCTGATGCTGGGAAAGATTGAAGGCAGGAAGAGAAGGGGATGACAGAGGATGGGATGGTTGGATGGCATCACCGACTCAACAGACATGAGTTTGAGTAAATTCCGGGATTTGGAGATGGACAGGGAGGCCTGGCATGCTGCAGTCCATTTCCCTGAGACTGTAGGACTGAGGGCCCTGGCTTCTTGCTGGCTGCTGGCTGAAGGCTACTCTCAGCCTTTGTGTGGGTCTCCCAAATGGTCACTTCTCCAAAGGTGGCTGGAAGAACTCTCTCGAGCGGGTCTGCCAGTAACATGGACCCTTATCTAATATGACACCATCACAGGGACGATGACATCCATCACCATTGCCAGAAAATTTTTGGTAACCATAAATTTGTTTTCTACATCTGTGACTCATTTCTGTTTTGTAATTAAGTTCATAAGTTCATTTGTACCATTTTTTTAGATTCCACATAAAAGCAATATCAAATGATACTTGTCTTTCTCTGTCTGCCCATTATTTCTTGAGGTGGTCTCTTATGCTTGCTATGTCTCTTCGCCAACATCTCTCAGGAAATGAAAACAGAGGGGCAGAGACAAGAGACATGTGATGATTCCATAGGCTAAAGTTTACAGGGAGGGTAAATGTATGTATGTATCCCGAGTTATCTGAGAAAAATATTTTAATAATTGTTAAAAACACAATGGTCTCACATATAGGGTCGTCTTTACCATCTTGGCTGATTCATGTCAATATATGGCAAAAACCACCACAATATTGTAATTAGCCTCCAATTAAAATAAATAAATAAATTTTAATAATAAGTAAAAAAAAAAAAAAAACACACACACAATGGTCAATAGTACACACATCAATAAAAAAGCAGCTCAGTATTCTAAAGTGCCAAGGTTATGAAGGACAAGAGGACTGTGTAATTGCCACAGATAAGAGGTGTGACCACCACGGAGGACCAAGTCCATGTGAATAATCATGATCCCCAACCCCTGGTAGTAACGGGGTCTTTTCCCTTGTGGGAACCACCCCCCCCCCCAGTGGTGGATGTGGCTGCGAAATCTTTCAGGGCCCTGGGTCACAGCGATCAGCTCAGGAATTGGCCCATCCTGATCAGAGCCATGGAGATGCTCAGTTGCATCTTCTTAGCAGTTTTGAGGAAGAGGCAGCCATAGTATCCTGCAGAGCTTTACCCCACAGGAGATAAGCCTGGAACGTGGTAAGCATTCTGCCATGCATGTTAATTAATATTAGGTTTTGCTCAGAGACAGAAACCTCACATTTACAATAATTTAAATAAGATAGAGGTGTATTTTTTCTTACATGAATGAAGTCTGCAGTAAGCAATTCAGGGAGGCTGTGTGGTGGCTCCATGGCCAGCAGAGCATGGTTTCTCTCTTGCTCTGTCAGTTCTTGATAACATGGATGGTTCCAGACAGATGCTTGAATTTCCAGGCTGTAGAGAAAAGGAAGATGGTGAAGAGGGATCCTTCAAGGACAACTTTCTGAAAATTGCTCATGATTGCTTCTTCCACTTGTATGCCACTGGCCACACTACCATGCTTAACTGCAACAGAGGCATGGAAATGTGGTCTTTACCTCAGGAGGCTGTTCCCAGCCACAGGTGAGAGGTTTTATGATGAAGGAAGCAAAGGGGAAAGAGCTGTGGG
Organism: Okapia johnstoni; assembly: GCA_024291935.2. Classification (NCBI taxonomy): domain Eukaryota; kingdom Metazoa; phylum Chordata; class Mammalia; order Artiodactyla; family Giraffidae; genus Okapia; species Okapia johnstoni. The sequence goes on along the minus strand of CM044323.1, from coordinate 5,031,280 downwards.
TGGACAATGAGCTTTCTCTGCTGCTCCCTCCACCAATGGAGAGCCTGACTATAAATAGAGTCTGCTCTGAAGGAGCAGGCAGAGTTGAAAGATGAAACTAAATCAATCTTGTCCCAGTGATAGCTTTGAACCCCTGGATCAAGCTGTACCTGAAGCCAAAATACCTGCTACTTAAGCTAATAACTCTCCCTTCTTTCCTCATTCCCTCCCTTCTTCATTCTTTCATTTCTGTTTTTCTTCCTTCTTTCTCATTCTTTTTTAACTGAAAAAGAAAATCTCGACTGGTACAGAAAGGATTCCCCCAAACAGCATGTAAGATCACCTTTATTTCTTTGTTCTCTCAAGCTCTCCATTCCCCTCACAGTTACTCAGAAAGGCAACTGAATTTTCCCTCATATCTCCTAAGGGTCAAATTATGCATCTCCATGCTCTATTTCCTTTCAGACTAAAGGAGAGGGAGCTGCTGATATTTCTTAGAATTTGCCTTTTTTCGGATTGGATTAAAAATTTAAAAATATGTTGGCTTGTAAATCTCTACTAAGACTCATAAGCTGTAAATCTCAGCTCAACCTATTCTAGGTATTTTTACTTATTTTTAGCAAATGTTCCTTGGAATTCTTTCCCTATTTAGTAAAAACTCCTCTGTCCAATGTTGAGGCTGCATACCCACGTCCTCTTCCTCAATTCTGACTTTTATTAACATTAACAGCATCTGTGAGAATTAGAGCTTAATGGATTGCTTTCTGTTGATCTGAGAACCCTGCCATAATAGATCTTGTTTTAAAGGATTCCAAACAGTTGCTCAGCAATCCAGCTTTTTTTTTTTTTTTAAGTAACTTTGCTAATGGAATCAGTTTGCCCAGCCTGTTCCCTTGGCATCTCTTTTTCTAGGTCTTTCCTTTGAAGCAGACAATCCAAAACATTAGGTTTGGAGGTTTTTTTCTATCAGATTCTGAAAGCACGGTTTTCACTTAAATTGCTATGCGTGTCTGTCCCTACTTATATCAGTCAAGTGATTAGGAGTGTCTACCAACTGCAATTCTCAGGCTATGAAATCTGGATTTTTGAATTTAAATTATACCACAGCACCATACGGCTGAGGAGAAAGGAGTCCTCAATTTCTTATCTCACAGAGAGTTCCTCTCAAGCAAGGGAAATTGCCGTCACAGTCCAAGCTTTCCCCGGCTCTCCGAGGTTCAGTATCACGGCTGCCTCCCAAAGTGCATGCGCCTAGGATTTTCTGCAGCAGCTCAGAGAAAAGTTACTACAAAACTCAGCGACGAGGAGAGCTCTGGCGAGTCCGCCGTTGCCCATCTCACCACGGATGCTGACACAGCCACGAGGCCAAGCTCCGGGAATGGGAGCACTCTGGGTGCCCTTCACTTACGAGCGTTAAAAAAATGTATTCAACTTGAGGCGTGCTCAGAACTTCATTCCTTTCCCCAAGGGCTTGGTGAGCAGTGGCTACCGGGCTAATGCAATTATGTGTGGGAGCACCACGGAGACCCCTAACGCTTGTGAAGCACAAGGTCAAATGCTACGAAAGTCTAGGTGTGTCGGAGGATGCGGCTGATTTATGATTATGAGGACTCTCCTCTCTGAATCTGTCATGAATTAATGGGACTCGGGAGCTACACATCCTCCTTAGGATTATAAATGGCATCCTGACGTTTTGGACTCTGCCACCTTTCTCTTACGCCTGATATTAGGGGACACTTGACTGCCTACTGAGACGGTGACCTTGTGCTTGCCTTCCCTCAAGTCAGTGTCAGGACTATTGCAGACAACCCAGGGGTGGTCTCTCTTGTTTACCTGTCGTAGGAACGAAGCCAGGTCCTTTTGTATGCTAGTGGTACTGAATACCTCCTCTCCTCCTCCAAACCTGCTCTCCACGTCCCCTTTGCTCCTGGTGGACGACGTGGATGGTTGACATCCCGTGGTCCCCGCGCTCGGCCTTCTAGCTGGGGTTGTCCATCGGTGAGTGCAGGCAGGGAGGTTGGGGTGTCTGTTTCCCTGGCCTCCTTTCACAGCTCCTGCCACGTGGCCTTCTCCCCTCTGATTTCTGGTAACCTCTCTTACTCCCTGCGCCTCTGGATTCTGAACCTCCTCCCTGCCGTCGCTGGCCCTGAATATTACACCACCCAGTGGTGGTTTCCCTTTACCTGCCCACACTTAGGTAAATAATATATTTCTTAAACTCTCTCCACATTTCCGCTTCAGTGTGCCCTGGGTTTCTGGCTGGAAGCCTGTGTGTTGAAACAGCATTGTCTTGATTTGTCTGATCTCCCTTCTTTCTGCCTCTTCCACCTGCTCTGACTCAGTCTTTCCTCTTAAGTGTCTGTAAAAGGCCACCATCTATGTTTGCTTGTGCTTCTTTGCTTAATGCACTTTTGCTTCAGCTCCTTTTCAGAAGGATGTGATGATATGCATGTTGGTTGGTCATGCCCCTGCGCTCACTTGCCTCTGCTCACTTAAAATGCACTGTATCTTTAGGTCACCCACACAACCTTTTAAGAAACCGGGGGGAACCTTCAATCTGGCTATTCCCTGACATGAAGACAACCTCTAAAGATAGATTTTATTGAAGTCAGTCCCTTAAAATTGAATTTAACTGAACCTTTTTGGCATGGCTATAACCTCAGAAATATAATATGTACTTGCCTGGTGACACTGAAGTGTCTACTATTTTGGTTAGTACAGATTTCACTTTGATTCTTTTGAGAAAATTGTCTTTTTATATAAGATGGAAATTTCTTTTTTTTCTTTTTTTTTAAAAAAAATATTTGTTTGGCTGCATTGGGTCTTGGTTGCAGCATGCAGGCTCTTACTGGGGCGCGGGGGCTCTTCACTGTGGTATGGGGGGCTTCTCTCTCTAGTTTTGGCACACATGCTCCAGAGTGCACAGGTTCAGTAGTTGCCCCACAGAATGTGGGATCTTAGTTCCCCGACCAGGGATGGAACCTGGGTCCCATGCATTGCAAGGCAGATTCTTAACCACTGGACCACCAGGGAAGTCTCTAAGGTGAAAATTTATTAGGTAGCCATTGCCCTATCAGAAAAAAACGCTGGCAAGAAAAATGCCAATGTGCTACACTTGTGATAAAAAAATAATCCAGGTATGAGTACTAATTTTTAGGCTATTCAACACCGGAAAAAGTTATTCAGAACTCAAGTAGATACAACATAGTTTTTAGTACAAGAGAAGTATAGGGTGCCTTCAGATAAGGCAAGTTTTGAATACCAAGTTTTGAATCCTTGGTATTCTGATGATGGCTTTGGTCCAGAACTAACTTTTACCAAATGAGAAAAGGAGATGTGGCAGGTGCTATAAACAGCCCACTCACTTCCCCCTCCCCCAGAGGTGGTCTGCTGCTCCCGTGGAAAATCCCTCTTCCCGCACAAAGTTCCACCTTGCCTGCATCTCTCTGCCAGTGGGATGTGTGGGGCCTGGTGAGGAGGGTGCCCCAATAGCAACCTTCATCGACATAGGGACAAGAGCTGGGGGATGAATGTCCACATCTCTTTATCCCTTTGGGAGAAGGGACAGTTCTGAGATGTGTTCTGTGCAGGCACTAGTGGTTCCTCAGAAGGACGGAAACTCAGTTGCCAATAGCAGTAACATCCTTGTAAGCAGACCCTTTATTGGTTTTCCTCCTTTTACTGTCTCACTTCCCACTTCTTTCTGTGCTTCTGTGATTGCGTCCCGAATAAATGGCTTGTACTCAAAATCTTGTCTCAGGCACTGACTTTTGGGAGCATACATTTAGGACAGGACGCACCAGAAGGACAACGAGAGATGAGACACACAGAAGAAAAGGTCAGGCCATTCCTAGCTTCAAGAGAATTGTGTCTTTTCCATTCTTCTGAATCATCTCTCATGAACTATTGAGAACACTGGCTGTTTCTAATCAACTCTAAATCTCTACTATCTACGCATGCAGGGAAGGAAGACTCGATAAATATTTGATAACAATGACAGTTCTAAGATTATGCTATTTATGGTAACCATTACCCTAGTGAAGGGATATAATTATTGCAAAAGAGCAAATCAAGTTCTGCATTTTGTGAAAGGTAAGTGCCATCAGTCCTCTTTGAGTCATCTCTAAAAACCAAAAAAAAACAGTGTCTTCCTCAGATGGGCACTGTTAGGGGGTGGTAAGGTTATGCAGTTGTGTTCACAACAAACTGAATTTCTTCTCAGGTGACTCGGTTTTTCACATTCCTCCACTCATGTCGAGGGCCTAAGTGGATTGATTGTAATATCTCTGTGTATTTCCATAGACAACAGGACTGTTTCACCAAATGTACACTGAACGTCAATCTTCACATGTACAGCTCAGTCTTAGCATTTTAAAAAATATTTACTCTTTTTTTTTTCATTTGGCTGTGCCAGGTCTTAGTTGCAGCATGAGGGATCTAGTTCCCTGGCCAGGGATTGACCTGAAGCCCCCTGCATTGGGAGCTCAGGGTCTTAGCCACTGGACCACCAGGGAAATTCCCAGACTTAGCCTTTAGAACTGGCTGCAGACCTTTCTAAACCTTATTGGAAGGAGCCCAAACCAAACATAAATGGTGGAGAATTCAGTGGAGAAAACAATGATGAAACAAAAAGTATGTGTGTTATTTAGCTCTTAGCAGCTTTCCAAATTCTGGCCTTTATTCTTTGACTTATCATCTGCCCACTCTTCAGTGAGATGAATAGTTTTCTGCATATTATTTTAGGAATTTTTTTTTCCACCCATAAATTACTCACTAGCATTCATCATATAGTAGAAGAGTGAAAAGTCACACCCAGGATAATATCAGACAATTTCTTCGTCTAGCTAATATTAATGAAATTGAATAGGCTTGTTCCAAAATTCATTGGGAATCATTATTCACTGTCCTGTGATGCATTTAATCAGATCCAATTGTGCAAAGATTATGTTACACATCTCCTCAGGAGGAAAGTTATGGTAGAAAGACAATCTTCCAGGCTGTACACAATAGGACAAAATATGTGATAAGGGCTCTTGGAAACCCAAGCAGGTTGGCTTCATTTAAAAACTTCAAGCTTCATTTACAAATATCAAGCTAGAATGTAGCCCATCTTTGCCAAACATGGTAAAGTGCTCTTTCCAATGATCACAAATTTCATCCTTCAAAACATATTTTTGGTCATTCTTTTTCATATTCTTTTCCATTATGGTTTATCCTAGGATATTGAATATAGTTCCCTGTGCTATACAGTAGGCCTTTGTTGTCTGTCCATGCTAAATGTCATAGCTTGTGTCTACCAACCCCAAACTCCCAGTTCATCCTTCCCCTTCCCCCAAAATGTATTCTTGATTTATTTTTGAAACCGTCACCCTAAGCACATTCAGTTAGGCATCACTTGCAAATAAGCTAATGGGGTAGCGGCACAAAATGCCGAGACAACTACAATTATCTCTTAATTACACACAGCAGGCTCCCAACGTGTGTCACCCTTCCGAGGATACCTAACAAGAAACAAAGAAAGTCAAGCTAACCTGTTAGAGAGCCCACGTGGGCTGCCTGATGACAGGTTTCCTCTGAGACGCCGTGGGGCAGGACACAGCCGCAGCAACTGTCACCAGGAAGAGCTTGCCCAGATCAAGAAAATAACCCGACCGAATCTGATGATTCTATTCACACGGATGGAGGTGAGGAACTAGGAGACGATGAGATAATCCCATTGGCAAATCAATGGTTTTACAAGGAGCTTTAGCCTTCTGCATATGAATAGGGGATTTCAGACAACCCACCTCCGGTTGTGTCACTCAGGGCGGTGTTATATCTTCCTTGAGCAAGAATCAATATCTGCTTGTTACTATGAGATCCTATATTCAGGAGGGGAAATGGTCTAAGACCAGAAATATGTCAAACAAAGTCCATCTCATCTCCAGGGGAGATTGATGGGACGGGGAAAAGCCTATCAATGAATTAGTCAATGAAAGTTTATGGCATGACTGTTAGTTGCTGGCACTGTCCACAGTAAGGTTAAGGGACTTCCTTGGTGGTCCAGTGGTTAAGAATGCACCTGCCAATGCAGGGAACTCACGTTCAGTCCTTGGCTGGGGAACCTTCTAAGATGCCACATGCTGCGGGCCGACCTGTGTGCTGCAGCTACAGAGCCCGTGCTGCAAGGAAGAGTCCTGAGACCTGAAGCAGCCCCAAAATAAGACAACAACAACAACAAAGCACCAAAGCGAGGTTAATACAAATTTCCCATGTACTCCGTGCTTTTTCACACACTCTGAAACAAAGCTGCTGTGGGGAGTAGCATCCAGCCTCTGTGGATGGTGCAAATGTGAAGTGGATAGACTGACTGGGGGTGGTAATAATTATTCTCAGTGTCTACATCTCTTGCCAGACAACAAAGGATGCTCATAAGCTTTCTTTGCTTTGATTCGTACCGCAACTCATGAAATGAATTGGAAAACACATTCACCCCTTTCTGCAAATGAGAAAACCTCTTGCTCCATGGTCTAGAAATTTCTAATTGCTGTGGGAAAGGAAGTACCCAGTGCACACCCTTTATGACACTGACTGCAGCGGGAGGTTACTGGAGTGGATAAGAGAGGTTTCTAAAGCTGGGCCTGAGGACGGTCGTCTTACCCTCATACTCAGCTCCGTTTGGGAAATTTCAATTAGCCACCAATTAGCCCCGCTTGAACCCTCCAGTCCTGCTACATCCTCTGTCTGCACAGAACATCCTTGCATCTTGAATTCAGCCTGTCACATCACACCTCTCTCTTTGTTCATTTTCTCTTCTGCTACCCCAGTGGTCCCAAGCCTGGTTTTATAGCAGAGTCACCTGCTGAGTTTATTATCAATTCAGGTCCTTGGGCTCCAACCACTACAGACCCATTGAATCAAAGATTCCTCCTTCAGTCTGTGACTAGAACTGCTTTTGCTGTTTGGAAATGCTGACTGGATTCTGAGCTCCTCTGGGGCTTTGCTTTGTCTTTTTCATTTTTATGATTCAGTCTGATATTTTTCACTTTCCCTGACATTGTCTAAGTAATATTCTAATCAAGAGTTGGAAAACTGGAGGGAATTCCCTGGTGGTCCAGTGGTTAGGACTCTGAGTTTCCACTGCTGGGTGGACGGGTTCTATCCCTGGCAGGGAACTAAAATCCTGCATGCCACATGGTGCAGTTAAAAAAAAAAAAAAAAAAGAATTGGAATATTGGAGCAAAGTTAACTGGTCAACCTAAAGGGAGAGTAAACTTAGGAGTGTGTTTGATTATCCTTGCGACTTTTGTGTGTTTGGCATTTTCAACACAAAACGTTAGAGGAGAAAAGATGTGATTAGCTAAATAATTACTAACAAATTTGGTGGAATTAACTGAAAACAGTTTAAAAAAACAAGGTGAATTGGGCTTCAATACTAAAATAACTGTATAGCACATGGAACTATACACAGTATTTTGTAGTAACCTATAAGGATGAAGAATCTAAATATATATATATATATATATATATATATATCTGAATCACTTTGCTGTACACTTAAAACTAATGCAACATTGTAAATCAACTATACTTCAAGAAAAAATACTAAATTAGCTAATTAATTAGTTTGTTAATTGAATCAATGAATGAATGATCTGATCTCTGACCTTTTATTTTTTATTCAGAAGACAACACTGAAAGTGAAAACTCTCAGATGGCACATTTGTTACCAGGAAGACCTTTGGAAAAATAGAGGAGCTGGAAACTAAAAGCTAGTTTTTCTTCTTAGTTGCATTGTTGAAACTTGCAACCAATTAATTTCCTCCAAATATACCCCTTCTACAATATCCTCTAATTAGAAACCTGTTTCTGTTTTCATTTTCAGTGAACACTCCATTGTCCGTGCAGCAGACAGAAAGCAGTGCTGTGGACCAATAAAAGCAGCGAGATGACAGACCATGAAAGGTGCTGGCGGGTTATGCTGTTTCCTTCTGGTTACCCTCAGAGCCCACAGTCCTTTTCTGCAGAGGCCTTTACTCGTGAGACATCATACTTTGTATCATGCACCCCCGCCATCTGGGCCACATCGGATTGGACTATTGATGGCGTCCAGGTTCAAAGATGGCCAGATGTTAGCAATCTTCCAGGTGGCCTGGATCTATCCTGGCTCATGACTGGCTAGTCTGAGGATGTTGAAGGATGGACACCCAGAGACATACAGCAAGAGAAGGGTAGCATGAACCAGGGATGTAATCAAGAGATGCCTCTAAGTGCGGACGCTGTCACAGGAAGAGAAGGGAGTCAGCTGACAATGGCTGCAGCAGTAGAAGCCAAAGCAGAAAATTATTGATCAGATTCTTGGTCTCAGGGGACAGAAACCCATCCTGAACTTGCTTAGGTGAAAAGGAGAAATTTATTGGCTGACTCAGCCATGAAGATTGGGTATGTGGTTAGGTAGGATGAGAAGCAAGAATTGATTCCAAGCAGAAATTTTTCTTTTTGTCTTGTAAGCTGGTTTCCGTTTTGTCTTGTGTGTTTTATTTTCTCTATTTTTCAACGGGCATCATCATTGTAGGGAGAGGGGACATGGTAGCTCTACCACTAAAACCTTTTAGGGAGAGGCTCGGGTTGGTCTGCTTAGGTCACATAACCATCACTGGACAAACCAGTGTGGCTAGGGGGGCTGTGTATTGTGGTTGACAGTCTTCATGGTTTCCACAAGAGGAAAAACAGACCTTCAAGAGAAAGAGGGTAAATTTCCCCAAAGAAGGGAGAGAAACTGGGTAGAGTGATTCATTGATACCCACCTTAGTAGCCATAATGGCAGAATGTTAGAGGAGGAATCACTGGACATCTATTTCTGAGCACAAAGGCCCTAAGATTCGGTTATGTCATCAGAGCAGCTGCTGAACTAGTGAGACAGGCCTGGGACTGGGACCCTTTGCTGCAGTGCTGCAGTACTTGTACCTGGACACACCTCTCCTCCAGCAACAAAATACAAAGAAACTGTATGGGACTAAAAATAACTGTGTGCATGCGCCCTTGGGGCAAATTCACTGGAGCAAATTCTGGACGAAAAAGATACAAAGAGACCAAAAACCTCAGCCTCTACTTCTGACGAGCCTAGGACAAAAACAGGGTTTTGGGGAGCAAAAGCAGAGGACTGTGCATGCCCCGTGCACACAGCACCACCAGAGGGGTGGGCAGAGCACCTAAGCCACCCCTCCAGCCCAACCCCTGGGCACACACCCTCACCCTATGGAAGGAACAAGATTGCCCCACCTTAGGGAGTGAGAGGGCATTTCTATTGATGAAGAAGGCCAAAAACCCTGGTTGGTAACACTAGGGCTAGAGATTTTTATGTGTATTAGTCAGCTATTACCATAATAAGCTGCAGAACAAACACTCCAAAGATCTCAGTGGCTTACCACAACAAACATTTATTTCTCATTCATGAACTGGGGGTTAGCAAGGATGACTGCTTTATACTTGGATCCTGGTCTGCTCTGAGCATCTCCCCATCCTGGGATAAGTGCTATCTGGCACATGTTCTTTTCATGATGAAAGTCAAAAGCCCAAGAGATCAAGCCAAACTCTGCACTAATATTTTTAAATGTCTCTGCCTCTACTTGTATCGTGTCTGTCAACATTCCTTTATCCAACCAAGCCCATCATCAGGATCAGAGGAGCTCCACAGAGGTGAGGAAGAGAAAGTGGATACTTGGCTGGAAAATAAGAAAATCTGCTATTATCCTGAATGGCATTGAATGAGATTCTAGGAGGTCTGATGAAATTGTTTCTTATGTTTTCTTGTTTTTCTGTATATTTATTCTGTATATTTATTTAGTGGATATTTAGTCTCAGTTCAGAAATCCAAATGTTGAAAAAATTATATTTTCTCTAATGTGACTTAATTCTATTTGGAGCCTCCATTCAAGAGGCTGAAACTTGACCTCCTTGAATTCAGAATTATCTGTCTCTATCTTTTTCAGAATCAAATTTAGATCCTGGGGTGGGGGTGTTATGTAAATGCTATCAAAACAGCATCTGGAGAGCATCTGGTCTTTGAGGCATCTTTCTGTACAGACTACCACTGAAATGTTCATCTGTCTCAGACGTCAGTCCCTGCCAGTGACTACCAGGAGGTCACATCTATGACTTGCTTCACATGAGAACCATTCAGCTGCTTCTGTGCCACAGTGGGCTTCGTGAGGACAGGAGAACCCAAGTTCTGCCTGCCTAGATGCACAAGACTCTCCCCAGGCGTCTGTAGACCGTGCTGCTTCGGCTCCGGGCGGCCCCATTCACGTGGTCAACAGAGACCAGGTAGCCGCCCCTTGGTCCTTCAAATCTATCTTAAGTTTGCTGCCCATTGGGGGCCCTGGAAAAAGCATACAAAGCCACGATCTTGAAGACTTGCCATTTTCCAAATATTTAATTAGTCCCTGAATTTCTTCCTTTCAGCCTATCAAGCAGTCTTTCTCAACTCCGAAGAAACTCTAGTCTACTCAGCAACCTCCCCTCCACTCAGTTCTGTTCTCCACCATGGAATTTCTCTATCTCCTCTCAGGGGGGTCTCGCTGTCCTCTCCTGCCACATAACAAGGCCAAGGACTTTGGGAACCCAAGCCAGGAAAAGGCCATGTTTCAGCTGTCCACCAGGGTGTGTCTCTGCCGGGAGGCAGGGAGTTCAAAACACCTAACTGCCTAAAGAGGAAGGGACTTAGGGAAAAGAGAATGACTGGGGGAAAATATCTTAAAAATATGACCTTTACTACATTTGCAAACTGAGATCCACTGATCATGCATCAGTTCTAAGGAATTTGAAGGGAATATTGATAAAAATCTAACAATACACTTTCCTAGGTCATATATGTTAGCCTTTAAGTGGATCTTGGCACTTCTATTAAGATAAGGATTTGTTTGACACGGTGGGAAATCACAACATTTCTAACTAAAAAGCAAACGTATTTACATTATGAAAATAAGGTTCAGGACTTCCTTGGTGCTCCATTGGGTCCAGACTCCACGCTCCCAATGCAGGGAGCCTGGGTTCAATCCGTGATCAGGGAACTAGATCCCTCATGGCTCAGCTAAGAGCCCACATACCACAACTAAGACTCGGTGCAGCCAAATTAATAAATAATAAATAAACATTTTTTTTTTAAAGTTTTGAAATAAAAATAAAAAAGAAAATAAGGTTTAAGAGGAACTAGAAAGTTGTCCAAAATCCCTGTTACTTTCCCTGTGACAAGCTGGAAATGGTGGTCATTCTCTTGCAGAATATGAAACAATGGCCTAAAGAATTCCTAATTTTCCACCCCAACTGCCAAACTTGCTATCACATACCTTCTATGGAATCACAGAGTGTTTAAATATTTTGGTATAAATATACGGTGGTTTAGTCACTAAATCTTGTCTGACTCTTGCGACCCCATGGACTGTAGCCCACCAGGCTCCTCTGTCCATAGGATTTACCAGGCCAGACTACTGGAGTGAGTTCCCATTTCCTTCTCCAGGGGATCTTCCCAACCCAGGGATTAAACCTGGGTCTCCTGCATTGCAGGCAGATTCTTTGCCAGCTGAGCCATCAGGGAAGATGCTGTTCTTTGGTGGACTCTTTTGGGGATATTTGATCAGCTAATGAGACAACAACTCCCCATTTTCGCAGGAACGACTCTCATCTTAACAGCTGGTTCTCCAGCCACCATAGTCCTTCTGTGGAAGTTCGTCTCTGGCTATGCTATCTGAACCAGCGCCACATACTGGCTCTACACTGGGCAGCTGGGCATCAGTCTTCTGGGCATCTGGGGCTGAAATTGAAAGATTAGTTTGTTTCTTGGCTGAACCTTCAGGTTCCAGGAAGCAGATGAAGCTGCTTTGGGGAGAGAATGTAAAAGATATCTTTACTGAATGTGTCCTCCTAGTTTTGTCATTGCCAAGACCTTTCTCTCCTGAGGCTGTATGTCTTGCAGTCTCCGGGCCTGCACTGTCTCAAAGCCCCCTCCTTTGTGAACTTGAGCTCATCTAATTTTATTTCTCTTGTTTGCAACCAAAGAACTTTAACAAACACACTTTTTCTTTTGCTGAGCTCAGTTAAACCAGAACCTTATTTATATCAACACAGGACTTAATTAAGCTGAGTGGATAACAGCATCAGGAAGAACTTGGATAACCAGGAATAGCTGTTCATAGTTCCTTTAAAGGAAATGAGAACACAGCAGTGGCTACATGTTGAGTCACAAAGCCCCGACCTATAATTCTGCGCACATCTAACTGTCAGTAGTGCCATTTGTTTATATGAGAGCAGGATCTGAAACATTTATGCCCCTGTTAATGAACATTGTGAACAAAGGAAGGGAAACTTTTATAGCCTGCAGGGAGCAGCTGAGAGAATACACAAGAGCAAAGTTTTCACTTCAAACATCAGACATTTTTGCCATGCTTATTTTTTTAGGCTATCAGACTGCCTGCCTCCATGTATTGATATATTGACTTCACAAAAATAAAGTCATTAAAAAAAAGTTCGATCACATGTTTCTGGCCATCTGCTTTCTGGTGACTAAGTTGAGGGTTGCAGAAAGCCAAGAAGGGATATACTATCTTTTGTCAACCAAGGCAAAAATAAAATTCACAGATCAAAAATCGGAACCTGGGGGAGGAAGCATCCGGATTTCTCAAATGAGTCAAGAAATATGCAAACTGTAGACCTCTCTCCAACTCTGGAAAAATCTAACTTTGGGAGGGTGAGTTTTGTCTGTTTTGGTAGAAAATAAATTGGGTTGATGGATGTGGGTGCTATAGGAAGTGACTGGAGTTTGAGGGCTCAGATCCAAACTCTCTCTCTCTCATCGTTCAAGAGAATTTCCTCTCCCTCTGGATCACCTCTTCTAGAGGATAAAAGTAAAATTAAGTCTTTTTGAGTACCCTTGAAATTTTGCCTGATTTTATTTGTTGAGTATTCCATTTAAAGGCCTCAGTTCCCTGGTGAAAGGGAAAACACTTGCATTGAAAAAAGCCATATTCCACGATCACATCTCACAGGATCGGCCGACAAGAGAGTCTGGCAGTTAGCTTTTTATCGAGTGGGGAAACAATCTCTCTTTTGAACCATATTTCTGGTTCTCCAAATTAATGGGGCATCTTTTTCTTGAGGACGTTCTTGGAGTGTAGCAGCAGGGCATTTACTCTTCATTCTCCAACTGCAGAACTTATTTAATTTCTAGTTCCACTAAGTGTGCCCTCGGCCCTTGACCTCCCTTCTTGCTATTAAATTAAGCTCTCAGTGATTGCTGTGGACAAGATGACTTTAGACAAAATTGGAAGGAGGTCGCATTTGTTATCGGCTCCCTTTCACCTCCCCCATTAGCATGATCCCCTTTCTACCTCCTATCCACACCAAGCCACTCATGTTGCCTGGGTGATCCATCTTAAATAGACCCAATTTTCTCTGTAGTGCCCAGAAATCCCACTTCTGTACTTAATTATGAGCAAAACTGTATTTACTTACTTATTTTTGTTAACTTAAAATATATGGTAATTGAACATACATTGTGTCATGCATGTAGATATAAAGGTAAATGCCACGGGTCCCTGTTTTCAAAAAAAATAATGATCTGGGCAAGACAGATGCATATGGGACTTCCCTGGTGGTCCAGTGGCTAAGACGCAGTGCTCCCATTGCAGGGGACCTGGGTTCCATCTCTGGTCAGGGAACTACATCCCATATGCTGCAACTAAGAGTTCTCATGCCACAACTAAAATATCCCACAAGCCACAACTAAGACCCAGCACAGCCAAATAAATAAATAAGCAAACAGATAAGGAAATGGATAATAAATATATAAAAAGATTGTTGTTGTTTTAGTTGCTGTCATGTCTAACTCTTTTGCGACCCCATGGACTGTAGCCCACTGGGCTCCTCTGTCCGTCGGATTTCCCAGGCAAGAATACTGGAGTTGGTTGTCATTTCCTTTTCCAATGGATCTCCCCAACCCAGGGATTGAATTTGAGTCTGCTGCATTGGCAGGTGGATTCTTTACCATTGAGCCACCTAGGGAAGCCATGTAAAAAAGATAGATGCATATAAATGTACATGTATGTGCAATAGTGGGCTTCCCTGGTAGCTCAGATGGTAAAGAATCTGCCTGCAATGCAGGAGACCTAGATTTGATCCCTGGATTGGGAAGGTCCCCTGGAGGAGGGCATGGCAACCCACTCTAGTATTCTTGCCTGGAGAATTCCATGAACAGACCAGTCTGGAGGGCTACAGTCCACAGGGTTGTACAGAGTCAGACATGACTGAACGACTAACACCTACACGTGAAATAGCGAAGCAAGCAACTATCACAATAATATACGATAATATAATCATATATGGTAATATATCATTATATTCTGATATTATCATTGCAATAATATTTACATAATAAATGATCCTTAGATAGATAATAGAAATGTGACATAATGGAAATGGATGTAGGCCCTTAGGGATTCGAAGGAAAAGCAGAACTGGGAGTGAGGGAAGATTTGGGAAGGATTCAGGTTAATTGAATCAAATCTTTTCCAGTGGGACTTCCCTGGTGGTTCAGTAGTTGAGAATCTGCCTTCCAGTACAGGGGACATGGGTTGGGGAACTAAGATCCCACATGTCAGGGGGCAACTAAGCCCCATGCACATACTGCAACTACTAAGTCCGTGCAGTACTTGTGGCGTGTGGGCTTAGTTGCCCACGTGCCACAAGTAGAGAGAAGTCTACGTGCCATAACTAAGACCCAGGGCAGCCAATAAATAAATAAGCAAGAAAAGGGCAGTTCGTTTCTAGGTAGCCTATTAAAAAATCTATTCCAGCGAAAGTATGAGATAGTAAATTTTCAAATTGAAGGAGCCAGTATTTCTTTATGTTAAAAGGGAAAAATATAAATGCATTCTCAGACACAGGGTGAACCACAGTCCAAGATTGAAAGATGACAAATGAAAAGCATTTGAAATCAGGTTGACCCTGGGAGATCTGGGTTACATGGACACTGTATCCATATTTCTTCAGAGATTAGGAGATTGCATGATAACCTAAAATGTAAAAAGTTGATCATTCTTCCTGTAAAAATAGTGTGCAATGAGACGGAAATCGATTTTGAAGTTAGAACCAGAGAAAACTGGAATTAAGATGAACCACATGGCATATTTATCAATCTGTTTTGGCTCAGTGGCTTATCCTTTACAATATAGGTTTTCATAAAGAAGGAGAGTAATATGATAGATTTCTTCAAAAGTCTATTATGAAAATAGAAAATGACATTTTCTTCCTGGGTAGATTTAGCCTGATCCTGCCAGATTTGTCTGGAAGTTGCTTTGTGTACTGTCCTTATAGAAATGCTTGATGGATGCCATTATGGGGTTAGTGGGTAATGGAGGGGGGATGGGGTTGAGCTTAGAAAAATACTAGAGGGAAAAGCAGTGAACATTCATGTGCAAATATGCCATCAAGGAGAAACACTCAGAAAAATGGGAACTCTCCTAAATTGTGGTATTTAAATGCTATATTTATACTAGTCCTTTTTTCCCCAAAGAAATACAAATAGCCAATAGGTGTATGAATAGATGCTCCACACTGCTAATCATTAGAGAAATGCAAGTCAAAACCACAATGAGGTACCACCACACATTGGTCAGAATGGCCATCATTAAAAACTCTGTAAGTGACAAATGCTGGGGAGGATGTGGAGAAAAGGGAACCCTCCTATGCTGTTGGTGGGGTGTAAGTTGGTGCAGCTATTATGGAGAACAGTATGGAGGTTCCTTACAAAACTAAAAATAGAGCCCACTATGTCATCCAGCGATCCAATTCCTGAGTGTATACCTGAAGAAAATTCTAATTCAAAAAGATATATGAACCCCAATGTTCATCACAGCATTATTCACAATAGCCAAGACATGGAAGCAACCTAATGTACACTGACAGATGAATGGATAAAGAAGATGTGGTATCTATATACAATGAGATATTACTCAGCCATAAAAAAAGAAGGAAATAATGCCATTTGCAGCAACATGGATGGACCTAGACATGATCATACTAAGTGAAGTAAGTCAGAATGAGAAAGACAAATACCATATGATATCACTTATGTGTGGAATCTAAAACATGACACAAATGAATCTCTCCAACTTTCTGTGTCTGAGGCAACTGCCTCTGTGTCCCTTGAGGGACAAGGAGGGCCATGGCCCAAGGTCCTCAAGACCTGTGGTCTTCCAACTCTGCATTTCTAGGCAGCACATACTTCCTATGAGGGCTCACAATTGTACCTTTTATTTAATGATTGTACTCCAGCCCGGAAGGAGATCCAAACTTTCTTCCCTTTCCATATGCTGGGAGCCTGGGTTAGTTGCTGGGTGCTTGGGCTCGTCTGAATGTATCTGATGACCTGTGAGTGCTATCAGAGAGGTATTTGCATTTGGCGGTTTGCCTGTAGGGAGAGAGCTTATGACCTGTGGAGCCAGACTAGTAGACCCAGTCTCTGGGAATGTGTTTCTTAGTCTTACGAAGATAAGGGTAGCAGCAATGAGGTGGTTCTCTAAGTGTGAACTCTGAGATACCTGGTGAAAGTCATTGAAAAAACAAACACCTGTAGAGAACAAACTCATGGTTGCCAAGAGGGAGGGGTTGGGGAGGGATGGAGAGGAAGGTTGAGGTGAACAGATGTAAACCGTTATACCTAGGATGCGTAAGCAGCAAGGTCCTACTGGATAGAACAGGGAACTGTATTCAATATCCTGTGATAAACCATAATGGAAAAGAATATGAAAAGAAAAAAGAATGTAAAAAAAAAAAAATCCCAGAAAACATAGAGGTCAGGGTTCCACTTAGACCCTCTGAATCAGAATCTCTGATGGAAGGGCCTAGGAACCTGCACCCCCCCCCACCGGTGACTCTGACACCCACTACAATGGTGGGGCTTAAAGTGGAGGACAGGACCTGCCTCACCTGGGGGCCCCACCCCTGACCTCCTGAATCAGAGTCTACCTTTTAACACATTCTCCCACGTGGTTCTTCATGCACAGTCCATTTGAGAAGTCCTGGCCTAACGGTTTGAGAACCACTTCCCCCAGAGAGTTCTTTTCCTGCCAGGTCCTCAGAGGTGAGAGGGGGACTCAAGTCCCTCGATATTCGTTTGAAGCACAGGTGAAGCAGCCTGGTGCACAGAAGCCCTATGATGGGTGCCCAGTGCAGGACTCTAGGGAAGGGGTATAAGTCTGCCATCTCCAGGACTGGCATCTTTAAATGCTCCCGGAGGCAACAGGGACATCCTGATGGGCACTGGCAGCAGAGCCACTGGGGTGTCCTCAAATAGCTTACCAGGTGGCAGACACCCGGGGCGGGGTGGGGAGGGAGGCGAGGGCAGAGGCAGAAGGAACGGCAGGCACCACCTACAGAACCACACTTGTCCCCCCTGCCCCACAGGCTGCTGATACCCTGAAGGAAGCATGACTGCATGGCTTTGAGGACTGACAGCCTATGTCACATCACTGTGTACAAGACCAGCAGCTACAGCTCAGAGTCTAGGAAGGCTGAAGGAGAGCAGGTCACATTACAGTTCGTAACATCATGCAAATGTGATTAGAGGGACTTCCCTGGTGGTCCAGTGGCTAAGACTCTGCGCTCCAAATGCAGAGGGCCCCGGTTCCATCCTTGATCCAGGAACTGGATACCCCATGTCACAACTAAGAGTTTGTCTGCTGTAACTAAAACATCTTATGTGCTGTAACTAAGACCTGGCAAGGAAAAAAAAAAAAAAAAAAAAAAAAACTCCAAGCACACACACACAAATGCAATTAGAGGCGGTATTTGTGTGTCCTAGTCATTCTCAACCAGGGGTTATTTTTAGACCCCCAGGGGCATTTGGCAATGTCTGGAGACTGACAGCTTGAGGGTCAAGACCACTGTGTACTGCTAAACATCTGTCATGCCTAGGGCAGCCACCATATCAAAGGCTTGTTTTTTAGTTCCTAAGTCACGTCTGAGTCTTTGCAATGCCATGGACTGTAGCCCACCAAGCTCCTCTGTCCATGAGATTTCCCAGGCAAGAATACTGGAGTGGGTTGCAATTTCCTTCTCTAGGGGATCTTCCTGACCCAGGGATTTTACTCATGTGTCCTGCATTGGCAGTCAGATTCTTTACCACTGAGCCACCTGGGAAGCCTTATCTGCGTCAAAATGTCAACAATGCCTAGACTGAGAAACTTGGAATTGTATCCCAAAGATGGATTTACAAAAAACTAGTATTCCCCATCAACTTGACAGCCATTGCTGGTGATACTTAAAGATTCACCACACAAGGTTAAGCTAGCGAAATGGGAACCCTTTTGGCTGGCAATTGAGTTGACTACAGCATCATTTCAAATTGACTGACTCCTGTTGAGTTCCTTTGCAGATATTGAAGTTAAATTGATCAGTCTCAAAGAACCGGGGGAGTCTTCTGACCTCTTAAACTACTGGGCACTGTATCTATCCTGTCTCCTCATTTTTTTTCTCTTCAGTCCTATTAGCTCTGAAAAATAATGACAAGTGACTCAGCAGTAAGGCGACCCATTCCTGTCGAGTGTTGAGAATTGTGTTATAGGCCCTAGTATTTGGAATACTCCCCTTTTATCACGCACTTGACCTCCAGGCTAGAGAAGAGGAGAAAGTGATTTCCCATCACACGCTGGCAGCCAGGGCGTGCTCTTCATATTTGATTAATTCTGAGTATAAGAAAAAAATTACATATATATATAAATTATATTTTTGGAATAACCAGTTATTAGGTTTTTGCTTCTGTTCTCAGCAGGCCATATTGAGAACTCACACAAAAAAGGAGAAAAGTGATCCTAGGAAGTCTAACTTCTGGGCTGGGAAAAGAAAACACTTTCTAGGGAAGACTCTCTGTTGTTGTTTAGTCGCTCAGTTGTGTCTGACTCTTTTGTGACCCCCATGGACCCCACCAGGCTCTTCTGTCCATGGGATCTTCCAGGGAAGAATACTGGAGTGGAGATCTCCTCTTCAGGAGATCTTCCCGATCCAGGGAGGGAACCCATATCTCCTGCATTGACAGGCAGATTCTTTACCACTGAGCTACCTGGGAAATATCGGGAGGACTATGTACCTTAGTAAAAATTAACTAAGAGACATATTAAGTAAAAATAAAATCAGTTTTATTCATTTTATGGAAAGAGGTATATGAAGTTTAAATAAGGGACATGCTATGAGTAAAAGACCTCTAGAGTTTAGATCAGACAGATTTTTGTGTGAATCCCGGTTCTTCAGCATTCTAGCTGGTGACTGCGGGTTTGTTTCTCATTCTGTTTGCAGTTTTGTTAGAAAGGGATATTACTATTTACTTCATAGGATTGTGCATTGGTAAGCTATTGCTGTGTAACAAAAGTCACAAAATCTCAGTGGCATGCAAATCTTTGTTCATGTCATGTGAGGTCAGCTGGGAGTTGGCTAATGTAAGTTGGAGAGTTTTTTTTTTTTTAATTCTTTTCTGAAGTATAATTGATTTACAAAGCTGTGTTAATTTCAGGTGTACAGCAAAAGGATTCATATATATATTCTTTTTCAGATTCTTTTCTATTATAGGTTATTATGAGATACTGAATATCTTATATGCTATACAGTAGGTACTTGCTGCTTATCTATTTTAATATAATTCTGTTAATCCCAAACTCCTAATTTATCCCTCCCCCTCTTTTCCCTTTGGTAACATCAGTTTGTTTTCTAAGTCTATGAGTCTGTTTCTGTGTTGTAAATTAGTTCATTTGTATCAATTTTTAGATTCCTCATACGGTATTTGTCTTTCTTTTTCTGACTTACTTCACTTAGTATAATCATCTCTAGGTGTACCCATGTTGCTGCAAATAGCATTATATTTCATCCATTTTGCTGGCCGAGTAATATTTCACTGTATATACAGATAGATAGACAGGTAGATAGTTGGGTTGGCCAAGAAATTCATTCAAATTTTTGCAAATTTTATGCAAAAACCTAAAAGAAATTTTTGGCTATATATATACATATATATGTATATACATTATATAATACACACTTGTGTATCCATTTATCTGTTGATGGACATTTAGGTTGTTTTCATGTCATGGCTGTTGCAAATGGCACTGCTGGTTTGTAGTGGTTTTGTTCTCTCAAAGTTTCATTTCCCTCTCGAGACCAGAAGGCTGCCTGAGAATGTGCTGCTCTGTTTCAAGTCCCTGCTTGGATCCCATCTACTAACACCCTATTGGGCAAAGCTGGTCATGTGACTGATGCCAAAGCCAATGGGAAGGGAAGTACAATCTACCTCATAGAAGCGAAAGCAAGTCACACGGGCAAATTCAACATCCTTGGAGCAGAAACTCTCTGCTTCCCAGGAACGTGAGGAGGGAAGGAGGGAGTGAACATTTCTGAATAATAATCATCTACCACCAACTGCTTAAGTGATTAAGTAAATTTATGTCCTCAGAGCACCTTGCATAATGTCTGGCACTAAAGTGTTTAATAAATGTTAGTTCCTTTCTCCTCCTCCAAAATCTGACTTTACAATGAAGAATGGCAAACATAAACTTAATTTCAGAGATACAATAACTATTTCAAAATACACTTGAAATCTGTATTATGATCAGCTGTGAGAGAAGGGATAAAAGGAAAGGAAGAGGTATTAAGAAAATCAGGAAACGGCTTCCCTGCTGGTCCAGTGGTTAAGAATACACCTGCCAATGCAGGGGGCGTGGGTTCCATCACTGGTCAGGGAAGATCCCACACATGCCATGGGGCAGCTAAGCCTGTGCACCGCAGCTGCTGAGCCCATATGTTCTAGAGCCTGCCCACAGCTAAGAGCAGCCCCAGCTCGCCACAACTGCAGAGAGCCTGCATGCAGCAATGAAGCCCCAGCGCAGCCCAAAATAAACAGATAGTTTTTAAAAAGTCATAGAAATACAGCCACAGAAGAGAGGAATGATAAAGGAGAAGGAGAAAATGACTGAGCAAGGGAATCACTACGAAACCCAGGGAGGTTTATAAAAACGTATATAGCTTTCTTTCCTCCCCTCTCTCCCAAATTGTGAACTGCATATTTTTCATATAGAACAGGCTAGGAAAGGGAGAGGAATATACATTGTTTTATTGTCTCTTTCAAGGTTTTATGAAAAACCGATTGGCATTTTGGGCTTCCCAGGTTGCTCAGTGGTAAAGTATCTGCCTGCCAATACAGGATACTTGGGTTTGATCCCTGGGTCAAGAAAATCCCCTGGAGAAGGAGATGAAAACCCACTCCAGTATTCTTGCCTGGGAAATCCCATGGACAGAGGAGCTACAGTCCATGGAATTGCAAAAGAGTCAGAAAAGACTTATGGACTAAATTGACATTTTAACCACTGTTTACAATGTCATTGAGCGCACTCTATCCTGATACTTCATAAGCTCTAGTCTGAACATGGCTATTATTTCGACCTGCCAAATGAGCAATCATTTATTTCTTGGGAAGGTGGTGTGAGGAAGAGAAATGATATTGTAGGGATCGAGTGAAATTGACTTGAGTTTTTTTGACTGTTACGATGCGGTCCATCCAGAGCAAAGAATATTCTCAGCACAAGCCAACTGATCGTAAAGTATGTCACATCACCTCAATGCGGAGTGTTCCATGGTAGGAAAAAATGTTCAGGAATTATTTTCTAGAGGATAATAGAGCCTTCAATATAATACTCTGCCTACAAGTACCTTCTAAAAGAAGAGAAAAAATGCTTTGGTCAAATTGCACTTGGTTGATAAGGAATAGCAGGAACCTCTGTTAGATGAAAAGTGTTAATATTTAACCAGGCTGTCTTTGTAAAGAGCAATGGTGAATGGCTTTTGCTACCTCACATGCTTAGGGAAACAAAGACATACAAATTCAACCATCTTAATTTTCCATAGTGAAACTGTTGTTAGCTTTTGCATGAGCCGTCTTGCTTTATGATCACACTGCCAATAGCCTACACAGAGAAGATGCTTAGAAACGGGTAAAGTCAGGAAAAAGCTATTTAAAAAATTGTATTTAGCAAAAATCTGATTCATCATGGACAGCTATGGGCACATGGAGGGGCAATCCCTCTTCATTCATGTTCCTTTAAAAAAAAAAAAAAAAAGGAAAATGTGTACTGCTTGAAGAAATGAGACTGTTTAAAAAAAAAAATCCAGCATTCCATACCAAAAAGATAGACTTGGAATATAAAGATGTAAAAAACAACAACAAAAAACCCAGTATCTTGAGCGGTGCTGTAAGCTGGTATCCTGACATAAGAAGTGACTTATAGAAGTGAAAACAAACAAAACAAAACGCTGACTTTAATGGAACCTAGAAAGAGCTGCTCACACATCAGGCCCTCATGGAGGCCTGTCCCAACCGGCTTCCCTAAAAGGCTCTATCCCCCTCTGTCCTCGAACTTGGCATTAAATTTCTTATCACTTCCTACTACCTGACATTGCATTATACACCTAGTTTGCTCATCTGTTTCTTTCTTTTTTTAATTTGGAGTATAGTTGCTTTATAACGTTGTGTTAGTTTCTGCTGTGCAGCAAAGTAAATGAGCTATATGTATGCATACACCCCCTTTTCCTGGATGTCCTTCCCACTGAGGTCACCACGGAGCACTGAGCGGAGGGCTATATATGGCAGGGTCTCGTGAGTTAGCTGCTTTGCACGTGGTATCAAACTGTATGTGTGTCAATCCCAGCCTCCCACTTCATCCCACCCCTCTTTCCTCGCTTGATGTCCACACCATTGTTCTCTGTGTGTATCTCTATTTTTGCTTTGCAAATAGGTTCATCGAAGCATTGCTAGTCTGTTTCTTGTCTGTCTTCACTAGAGTGTTAGCTCCCAGAGGCCAGGGTCTTCTTGTTACTCACCACTATACCTTTAGGGTCCAGAGCAGTGCCTGTGTTGGGCACACAATGGGCTTCTCGGTATATTCTGCTCCGTGAATGAATGCCTGTAGCGAGGAAAGGACATCATTTTGGACTATGCATCACAGTTCTACAGATGAAAATATCCTTAATGTGAAGAAGGGCAATCCTTTGGCTACCATGGCTTTGTAAAAAATTTCCTTGGACATATACATTCATTCCTCAAATAGCCAGTTGGACCTACCAGGTGTAGAGCACCTTGTGAGGTGCTATAGGCAGAACTGATGCAAAAAAAGCAGGTCCATATGTCCATTCTCTACATCTCTGTCTCTATTTATGCTTTTCAAATAAGATCATCTGTACCACTTTTCACAGTTATAACTGGACATGGGACAACAGACTGGTTCAAAATTGGGAGAGGAGTACATCAAGGCTGTATATTGTCACCTTGCTTATTTAACTTACATGTAGAGTACATCACGTGAAATGCCAGACTGGATGAAGCAGAAGCTGGAATCAAGATTGCCAGGAGAAATATCAATAACCTCAGAGAGGCAGATGACACCACCCTTATGGCAGAAAGGGAAGAGGGACTAAAGAGCCTCTGATGAAAGTGAAAGGGGAGAGTGAAAAACCTGGCTTAAAACTCAACATTCAGAAAATGAAGATCATGGCATTCAGTCCCATCACTTCATGGCAAATAGATGGGGAAACAATGGAAACAGTGACAGACTTTATTTTCTTGGGCTCCAAAATCACTGTGGATGGTGACTGCAGCCATGAAATTAAAAGATGCTTGCTCCTTGGAAGAAAAGCTATGACAAACCTAGACAGCATATTAAAAAGCAGAGACATCACTTTGCCAATAAAGGTCTGTCTAGTCAAAGCTATGGTTTTTCCAGTAGTCATGTGTGGATGTCAGAGTGGGACCATAAAGAAAGCTGAGTGCAGAAGAATTGATGCTTTTGAACTGTGGTGTTGGAGACTCTTGAGAGTCCCTTCGACTGCAAGGAGATCCAACCAGTCCATCCTAAAGGAAATCAGTCCTGAATATTCATTGGAAGGAAGTTGAAGCTCCAATACTTTGGCCACCTGATGCAAAGAACTGACTCATTAGAAAAGACCCTGATGCTGGAAAAGATTGAAGTCAGGAGGAGACGGAGACGACAGAGAAAGAGACGGTCGGATGGCATCACTGTCTTGATGGGCATGAGTTTGAGAAAGCTCTGGGAGTTGGTGATGGACAGGGAAGCCTGGCGTACTGCAGTCCATGGGGTCGCAGAGTTGGACACGACTGAGTGACTGAATTGTACAGTACCATTTTTCTAGATTCCACATATGTGTATTAATAGGCAACTGATGAGAACATACTATATAGCACAGGGAACTGTACTCAAAGCTCTGTGGTGACCCAAATGGGAAGGAAATCCAAAAAAATGGGGATTTTATATATATATACACACACACACACACACACATACATACACACACAGACACACATATATATACATACACACACACACACACACACATATATATATATATATATATATGTATGTATAATGGCTTCCCTTGTGGCTCAGTTGGTAAAGAATCTGCCTGCAATGCAGAAGACTCGGGTTCAATTCCTGGGCCAGGGAATCCCTGGGAAGATCCCCTGGAGAAGGAAATGGCAACCCACTCCAGTATTTTTGCCTGGAGAATCCCATGGACAGAGGAGCCTCACGGGCTACAGTCCATGGGGTCGCAAAGAGTCGGACACAACTTAGCAACTAAACCACCACCACCATCTATCTATATGTATCTGATTCACTTTGCTATGCAGCAGTACTAGCATAACATTGTAAAGCAATTATACTCCAATAACAGTTATTAAAAAAAAGACCCCAAAGTTCCTGTCTTCAAGGAATGATCATCTAGAGGTGGTGTCAGGTCTTCCTGGGTCATCGGTGGGGGTGCCATTCACATAGACGTGACATAAATCACACCTTCCTCAAGCGATGAAGCACCCAACCTGTCCAGCTGAATACAGCGAGCCTGGGACACAGCATTTCTCTTCCCTTCAGCCAATGTGATACTTTCTAATAATCCAGACACCAGAGGATTTTCATTCATTCATCCCACTAGCATTTACCATACACGTACTTCATATATGGCTTCCCTCGAGGCTCAGATGGTAGAGAATCCGTCTGTAATGCAGGAGACCTGGGTTCAATCCTTGGGTCAGGAAGATCGTGTCAATGCAAGAAATTCAAGAGATTTGGGTTTGATCCCTGGGTCAGGAAGACCCCCTAAGGGAGGGCATGGCAACCCACTCCAGTATCCTTGCCTGAAGAATTTCATGGACAGAGGAGCCTGGAGGGTTATAATCGATAGAGTCGCAAAGAGCTGGACACAACTGAAGCAACTTAGCACACACACGCGCATGAGGAATTTATATAACGCTTTGTGCTTTAGGGTGACTAGAAACAAAGCAAATCAAAAGAAATTTCTCTGTTTTGATGCACTCTACATAAATACATCCTCTGAATCATTTCCATAGTTAATGCAAAAAAGAGTGACTTGAATAGAACTCAAAACATGGGAAAAACTTCATTTGAATTTTTTTTTCCACCACCTAAATAAACAAGTATTTTTCATTCTTGTGCCTTTCCAGGTCTTGTAGGAAAATCTACGAAGGTTTCTATCTCTCGCATCAGTGTTGATACGATTTTATGGTCAGACCATCTTGGACTCAAGGCTTTTGCTTGTCACTTCTGAGCTTGGAGGATGTTATGCAGGGAGCACCTGCGTGCCTTCAGTCTGCGATGCCTTCAGCACATGGATGCTGGATTTTATGACAGGATCTTAGTGAAGTGGCTTAAGGGGGGTGTGGAGGTGAGGGCAGCCAGCTGGGTTAGAGTAGTGTAGTTGTGTGAAAGCATCTTGTCAGTTCCAAAGCACTGAGCCAAAAATGTGCATGTGGCAGAAGTAAAGGCAAACAGAGAAGGTTAATATCAAAGCAGTTGCAATCTTGCTCCTTCACAAAGGAGGAAGGATTCTTGTTTATCTGGTCCTTCTAGAGTCTTCCCTTCTTATTTTCTGGAATTAGGAAAACTGAACACCTATAGAAAAATGAAAAGCAAGCAAAACTAATTAAAAAAATACTCTTAACCAGAGAACTATAGAATGAAGACCTAATGTGAAGGAAAAACAAGAGAAACCATCAAATGGACTGGTTATCTTGCAAACAGCACAGCAACATTAAAGTGACACAATGCTGGTAAATGTTTCACACAGGCTTTCTGCCAAAACAAGCCTGTGTGTTTGCACACGCATATGTAAGTTTATTATAGATTTTATTGTGTCATGCACAATTTACAGATAATAAAATAGGTAATACTCTTTATCATAAATTCTTTACAAACAATTGATCCCCACAGAATGCTTTCATTGATTTTTGCTGAACTCTTAGAGCCATTGCAACTGATAAATGAATACAGTCCTAACCTGAAATCGGTTAATATTTTCATTTATGTTAAGTTAGACACAAGAAAGTGAAACAACAAAGAGTATGTTTAATTTTACACATTCATCAACGAAGTCAGTGACGCCTTTGCTGAACGAGATAATAGTTTTTGAACTATTTCTTAATTTTTTATCCTGTTCACAGTATAAAAGAAAGTGAAAGTGTTAGTTGCTCAGTTGTGTCTGACTCTTTGTGACCCCGTGGGCTGTAGCCCTCCAGGCTCCTCTGTCCACGAAATTCTCCAGGCAAGAATACTGGAGTGGGTTGCCATTTCCTTCTCCAGGGATCTTCCCCACCCAGGGATCGAACCCAGGTCTCCTGCATCGCAGGCAGATTCTTTACTGTCTCAGCTACCAAGGAAGGATGTTCACAATGTGAGGCACAACACAATTTTAACTTGTATTACTATTAATAACATTTTTTTCCATGACTGTCTTAAGTCCTGACAGCCAAGAAAACAAAAATATCAAGCCATGGTCTGGCATATTTGCTGATTTCCATGGTGTAAACACTCCCCCAAGGGCCGATTTCAGGCTCCCAACATGAGGTCACTGAAAATGGAATTGGCAGAAGAGACCAGAAGTACCACTGTACAGTATTTCCACATTACAGATACAGAGTGTAAAGAAACCTTAAGAGTGTATAGATAGGAACTTCCTTGGTGGTCCAGTGGCTAAGACTCTGTGCTCCCAATGCAGGGGGCCTGGGTTTGATCCCTGGTGGGGAAACTAGATCTCACATGCTGCAACTAAGACCTGATGCAGACAAATGAAAAAAAAAAAAAAGGAAGAAAAAGAAAAGGAGTATATAGATAGTAGTAAAATAGGTAGAGTGATGGATTTTGAGTGTTTGTTACAGCGTTCTTGAGGTATAATTGACATACAGTAAACTGCACATACATGAATTTGACAGCTTGACACCTATGAAAATACCACCGCAATATATCGAGTACCCCTGAATCTCTTCATGTCTCCTTATAACCTGTCCCTTCCACTGCCTCCCAGCCCCACCCTCAGATGACCACTCATTTGGCTTTCTATCACTATAAGGGTCATTGTTTTCTATACGTGGAATCATTCTGCGTGCACTCTTCCTTTGCCCGGCTTCGGCATAACTATTTTGAGATTCACTCATGTTGTTCCCTGTTCATTGCTTTCTTCCTCTGAGTATTGCATATTTATCACTTTGGTGTATAATTTATTTTGTTGTAAGTGTCTATAATTTAATTTTTAATAATGGCCACATTGAACAACTGACTGGCAAAATTCCTGAAAACTGAACAATTGGCTCTTTCAAGCTGAGGCAAGCCAGCTTTGGTGTACCTCTGGTAGGCTGTAAGCAAGTGTGTGTGTGTGTATGTGTGTGTGTGTGTCTTGTTTTAGAGAGAAGGCTGAGAGTCATTGGGACAGCAGCAGGGTTTGGGGAACAATTGGAAATGAAAGAAAAGGAAAAGAGAATTTCTAACAAGTTCCTCTGTATTTTCTCTTTGGTGTTCTTTGAGAGAAACTGCAGTAAAATGCTAATTAAAAATTACTTTTTGGTTGCTGGCTTGTTTTAATGGATGTATGACTGCACCACAATATAGCTGGGCTTTGGAGCTTTTGGGCTTCTCTTATGGCTTAGCTAGTAAAGAAGCCGCCTGCAATGCGGGAGACCAGGGTTTGATCCCTGGGTTGGGAAGGTCCCCTGAAGAAGGGAAAGGCTACCCACTCCAGTATTCTGGCCTGGAGAATTCTGTGGACAGTCCATGGGGTTGCAAAGAGTCGGACACGACTGAGCGGCTTTCACTGTGGAGCTTTCACAAGAGTGACTTTTAAGCCTGAGGGTTCCAAAGCGAGAACTCCAAATGCCAGAGTCAATTTGCTTCTGGATCCTAGGGGCAAACTGGTGGAGAAGGATCTGGAGCTGATGCTGGGGCATCAGGATGCTGGGAGCTGGCTACTTATAGACCACTTTGCCTCTCCCCAAATGCACTGGACAAGCAGGTGTGTGGGAGAGGGCTTGGGCTCCATCCTGTGCCACTGGCACATTGTCATCAGGGAGATACAGTTTGGGATGTGACACTCACTGTTGCATGGCCCTGAATGTATCCTCCGGTAGAGGCCGAGGAGTTTTCCCTGGTGTCTCAGTGGTAAAGAATCCGGCTGTCAATGCAGGAAACACAGGTTTGATCCCTGGATCACAAAGATCTCCTGGAGAAGGGAATGGCTCCCCACTGCAGTTTTCTTGCCTGGTAAATCCCATGGACAGAGGAGCCTGGCAGGCTACAGTCCATGGGGTCACAAAGACTCAGACTCGATTTGGCAACTAAACAACAAAGAGGTTGAGGGGTGGGAGGTTGTTCCATGCTTCTTCTGTGCTGTAAAAAAATTTTAAAAAGCTAGTAAAGAGAGCTGCAATAATGACAGTACCTGTGTACTGAGTGTTTACTACATGCAAGACTCTCAGCCAAGGACTATCTATCTGATATAATGATCAGAATAACCTGAGATGAGTTATTGGATGGCACCCATTTTTACAGGGAAGTTAAGTCCTTTGCCAGAATTCACAGGAGGCAGTGGTGGAGACAGGATTGGGACCTAGATCTTTGTGATTCTTCTGGTCTTAATCCCTACCCTGGACAGCCTTCTGGTTTGCTGAGCTGTAGGAAACTCAAGAGTGCAAGGCCTCGAAACAAGAGTGACAGGCCTGGTTGGCAAAGGGCCTTTTCCCAACTCAACGAGAGCATCTGTGGCTGCCTGGAGAGCATGCATGGAGGTGGCACTGGAGTCCAGTCATCTGGAGCCTTTTAAATGTTTTTTTTTTGAAACTTGGATTCACGCCTAAGAGCAATCAGGGTGCCACTGAGTATGAACTGTAGGCTCAAAAATGCATTAGAGGGACTTCTCTGTTGGTCTAGCAGTTAAGATTCCATGGTCCCAATGCAGGGGGCGCAAGTTTGAGCCCTGCTCAGGGAACTAGATCCCACATGCTCAACTAAAAAAAAGATCTGTATGCCAAAACTAAGACCTGTGCAGCAGCCAAATATATATATATATATATATATATATATATATATATATATATATATATATATATATATATATTAGAGAGAAATTAAAAAGAAAATTTAAATTTCTTTTCTCATTAGAGAAAAGTAGTTTGGAAAGTGGCTGTACAAGATACAGGCTAAAGACATCCCAAAATACAATGTAGATGTACCTGTACTCTCTCCCTTTGACAAATCCTTCCAACTATTATCTTGCAGACTAGATTCTGAGAAGGCAAGAAGCTTGCCCAAGGCCATACTGCTCCTCAGAGGCTGTGTTAGGATTTAAGGCTGTACTTTAGGCAGTGAAGGAAGGACACATCCTCTGAAACCCACAGAAGAAAGAAGGATATCTGAAAACAAGGAGAGGGAGCGGATAAGGAGAGGAAAGATCCTGGAACAAAGACATACAAACTGTAGCGGCTTAAGTAAATAGGCTTATGTATCTCCCAAGAGTAGTCTAGAATGTGCTCACTTTTGCAGGTACGATGGTTTTGACATTCAGAGACCTTGACGCCTTCCATCTTATTGCCCTGTAATCTCCTTGAATGTCCTAATGGCTGAGGCTGGCTCACTTCCACCTCCATGATCTCGCCTGGGGCAGGGAAGAGAAAGTGTCTGGGTCAGTCTTTTAGAAGACCTGGCAGTTGTCTACATCCCATCGGTCTAAGTAAAACACAAGGCAGTCTGGGAAATGTAGTTTCTTCTTGGGTGACTAGATTTCTAGCTAACACCCAGGGGTTCTACCACTAAAAGGAAGGAGAACATGGATACTATATGCTCTAAGTCTTTTACTAGAATTGGTCCTAGGCAAGTCATGTGGCTAAACCACAAAGTCTGTCCGAATAATAGATACTTACACAAGACAATTAATGAAAACAATATCCTGTGACAATTTCAAAACTGTGTCCTGTGGCAAATGGTATTTCTAATAGACGGAGAGAACACATTTAGTGTCCGTATCTGTGCCATTACTCTGTGGCTCTCCTGGCAGATGGGCATCTTTTGGAGATGATGGCTTTGTCAGAGTGGGTATTTCCCATGGTTTGGGTCTTTCGGAGATAAGTCAACAATTGGTCATAATATTTTTCCTGTTTTTATGAGATGGGAGCCAGTGGATATTTAAGCCAAAAGGAAATGAGTGATGCTGGCTGATGGCGACAGTGGTGGCCTGGAGAGAGTGGGCCCTGGGCAACTACTTCTCAGTTTTAGCTATTGATGCCAGGAGGGAATGTGGCCAGGGTTTTTGGAAATTTGAGAGTCTTAACAGAACCCAGAAATCTGGGTTTTAGCATGTCATCCAATCTTTCAGTGTTGGCTCAGATATTTTAATACCACTCTCTGGGCCAAAAAGAACATCCCTGTGAGCTGAGAGCAGGCTCTGGTGTCTGACCAGAACGTCTCAGAACTTCATTTTCCCATCTGTCAACTGGAAATGATACACACCTCAAAACCTTATAGGAAGGATGGAAGGCAATAATGTATGCCTGGGCAGATAGTCATTACGGTACCTGATTTTTTTTCATGATGAATCTGCCTCAGAATTGGGAGATTCTTGTATCCCACCCTAGTGGATGGGAAGTTAATGATGGATGTTTTGAAGAAGCTAAGAGAGTAAAGTCTGTGAGATTGGCTGGAATTGGCTGTTTTGATTTACAGCTATCCCAGTGAACATCTCCTAGCACTGCCTTTTGGAAGTGTCAAGGGCAGGAGCTGGGTTGCAGCAAGCAGCTTGAATTCGAGAGGAAGATGAATCCATCCTATACTCACCCTTTGCTACTTGTGTGACTTTGGCTCAGTTACTTCATATCCCTAAGCCTTAGTTTTCTTATTTTAAAAATGAGAATAATAATACCTTCATAAAATACTTGTCAGGACTCAGTGAGATGACAAACCCTTAGTGTCTATTGCTGAGCATATAGGAAGTATTCCATATACATTAATTGTAATTATGTATTATGTCTTACCCAGGTGGAAGATATATACAACAGGTTGCTTGTTATTTTGATTTCTGGTAAAATTTTTATTTTCAGGGACTTCCCTGGTGGTCCAGGGGTTAAGACTTCACCTTTCAATGCAGAGGGTGTGTGTGTGATCCCTGGTCAGGGAGCTAAGATTCCACATGCCTCATGGCCCAAAAAATCAAAACATAAAAAACAGAAGCAATATTGTAACAAATTCAATAAAGAATTTTAAAATGGTCCACATTTTAAAAAATCTTTAAAAAAAATTTGATTTTCAGGAAAATCATTTTGGTCAACATCTTGTTTTTTTTTCCCCCTGGGAGAATTGTGATATATGATAGATAAAATTATCATAATAATTATTATTATTACCAGTAGCAGCAATAATAATTACTGATGTTTATTGACTTTTCCTATGGACCACCCATTGGGTAAACTGCATGCCTTATCTCTATGAATTCTCTCAAGAATTCTATGAGTGAGGGGCTATTGTTATTCCCATTTTTCAGATGAGGAAATTGATGCTTAGGGATGTGAGTTAACTTGCTTAGCTTCATTTCTTTGTCAGGGGACTGCTTAGCTTCTTTTTGTTTATTTTTGGCTGCCCTGGGTCTTTGTTGCTTTGCAAGGGCTCTTCCCTAGTTGCAGTGAGCAGGGTCTACTCTTGGTTGTGTTGTGTGGGTTTCTTGTTGTGGTGGCTTCTCTTGTTGCAGAGCACAAGCTCTGGGCACGTGGGCTTCAGTAGTTGTGGCACACAGGCTCAGCAGTTGCGGCACACGGGCTTAGTTGCCCCAGGGCACGTGGAATCTTTGATTCCGTATCCCCTGCATTGGCAGGCAGACTCTTATCCACTGGGCCACCAGGGAAGTCCCATGGCTTGGCTTCTAACTTAGCACTGCCTGGCTCTGGTGCTCATGATTCCATGAGGAAACGGAAGTTTTGGTGAGTGAGATGGAAAGAGAGAAAAAACATTTAATTTGAATTTTAAGCCCTTTCAAAGAGAGAGCATCCAAAGCCAGTACCTTATTGTGGGGCTTTGGGGAAACAGAGAAAGTTCAGGAGGGAGGGCAAAGGAGCAGTAGCGACTTTGAAGACCAATCCTGTGTGCTTTGTAATTTCGGCAGCTGTGTTGATATCTCATGCTCATTCTTTGATAACTTGATCTCTGTGTTCTGACTGGGAATGGCTTTTATCATCTACATTGCTGATCACCATTCTGGAATTCCTGTGATGTCTTGCTTTCAAATGCCCTGTTCTATTGTCCTCATAAATGCATCAGACTAACTTTGGAACTCATGGTCTTACAATGATGGGCATGGTTTCCGGAGCCCCTCAGCTCCAGTTCACTAATTCCAGTTGGCAAGGTGGCCCCTCTCTCCAGGTATAGTCAGCCTCTGTCAGAAGACAAGAACATTCTCTTGACAACTCTGACAACCTGCCACTCTCCCACATGGAGAGGAACTGTTTACCACTCTGTATTGTTGGTTATTTTCTTTACAGTGTCATCACACTATCTTCTTCTTGTTAAATAATAATTAACATATATCCTCACATCACCTTTAAACACAATTGGCAGCTTGGATGAATTCATCTGTAATTACAGAACGTTGTCCTTAACTATGTTAGGGGAAGTTTTTGATAAAGAAACTACTTCAATTATGAAGTAGTTGACCTTGAATTGGATAAGATACAAACTAGACATACACCTGTAGAAATAAGAGGGAAGAAAATTTTTGTGTGTAGTAGGCTGGGGAAACACTCCAAAGAGTCTTGTCCAGGTAAAAGCTAAACACTGTTTCCATTTTTTTTTTTTTGTCGGCTTTGGAGCCAACATCCAAATAACAGCAGCCACACGCTGTTGGCTAGAGCTACGGTCAGAACATTGGACATTAAGACAGCTGGCCTCTGCTTCTGGCCTTGTCACTGTATGGTCCAGAATTCATTGGCTTGTACTTTGCAGAAAGAATAACACAAAATCATTTGAGGAGGTTTTTCCTGGTGGTCCAGTGGTTAAGAATCTGACTGCCAATGCAGGGGACACTGGTTCAATTCTTGGTCCAGGAAGATTTCACAGGCCAAGGGGCAACTAAGTCCATGAGCCGCAATTACTGAGCTCATACCCTAGAGCCCGTGCTCTGCAACAGAGAAGCCACTGCAATGAGAAGCCTGCAATTGTGATAGAGAAACTCTGTGCGGCAATGAAGACCCAGTACAGCCAAAGGTGAATAAATAAATCATAAATAAAATTTAAAAGTCAGTTAAGCAAAAAGAGAGCTTATTGCTGAAGTAACTTACATGTTTGGGGGTAAATCTGGCTTCAAGTAGCTCAGAGCTATTAATATATCATGAAGGCTTCTTTTCCTTCCATTCCTCAACTCCACCCCTGCTTCTTTCTCAGACTCCACATGGCAGGTCATCTCAGCTCTGGTCTCATCTTCTCCCAGGCTCTGGACCAGCATGAAAGTGCAGGGAACTTTCCCAGTGGTCCTAAGGGGACTACTCTGCCCTCTGAATGAACAGGCCCGAGATGCATGTTATCCCCAGACCAATCACTGTGGTGTTCTAATTGACCATGTCTAGATAGAGCCTCAACCAGACCTCATAAGAGTGGGGAAGGTCAATAACCAGAACAAAAATGGGGGCCGTTACTAGGAGAACGGGAGTGTCAATACTGCTCCCTAATCATGTGACCTGAAAAGGATGACCAAACCTCTGTGAAAAGTAGTTAATAATGTGTACTAGAAATGGGATTAAAATTGTTTGTAGACCAAGTAACAAATGCTGGAGAGGGTGTGGAGAAAAGGCAATCCTCCTACATTACTGGTGAGAATGTAAGTTGGTATAACCATTATGGAAAACAGTATGGAGGATTCCTCATAAAACTGAAAACAGAATTATCAAAAACAGCAATCCCACTCCTGGGTAGATATCGAGATAAAACTATAATTCAAAAAGACACAGGCACCCCAATGTTCAGAGCAGTACTATTCACAATAGCCATGATACAGAAATAACCTCAATGTCCATCAGCAGATAAATGGATAAAGATGATATAGTACATGTATACAATGGGATACTACTCAACCATAAAAAAGAATAAAATAATGCCATTTGAGCAACATGGATGCAATTAGCAATTATAGTACTAAGTGAAGTAAGCAGAAAGAGAAAGACAAATATCATGTGCAATCACTTGTATGTGGAATCTAAAATATGGCACAAATGATCCTATCTACAAAAGAGAAAGAGGCTCACAGACATAGAGAGACAGACTTGTGCTTGCCAAGGGGGAGGGGTGTGAGAAAGAGATGGACTGAGAATTTGGGTTTAACAGATGAAAAGTATTACATATAGAATGGATAAGCAACAAGGTCCTACAGTATAGCACAGGGAACTATACTCAGTATCCTAGGATAAACCATAAGAGAAAAGAACATAAAAAAGAATGTATGTATGTATATAATGGAGTCATGTTGCTGTACAACAGATATTAACAATTTCATACAGGCTTCCCTGGTGGCTCAGATGGTAAAGAATCTGCTGTTTGGTAAATTGGACCATTAAAATTATGAGCTTGTATTCATCCAATGACAGCCTAAAAAAAGTGAAAGGGCAAGCCACAAATTGAGAATAAGAATCTGCAACAGGTAACCAACAAAGTACTAGTATTCTGAATATAAAAAGAGCTCTCTGTGAATGGTTGAGAAAGCAAAAAAAAAAAAAAAAAGACACACACAACTGTTCAATAAGTAAAAAATGTGGACAAATACAACTCTAAATATAGCCAACAAATATAACGTGGTCAATAAATATTAAAAACATGGTGTTTGTAAATTATCGGAAAATGTATATTATAATGAGATACACATTGGATTGGAAAATAAAGTCTAGTACCTAAAATAACTAAAAAGCCTTGAAACAGTGTAGATCAATAGGAACTCTATTCTATACTCATAGTAGAAAACAATTTGGCCTTTCTTGGTGAGGCTGAAGATGTACACAGTCTGTGTACAACTCATCAGGCTCACTCCTATGTATAGATCCCAGTTAAACTTCTAAAGATCATAACATGAAATTGTATGAAAGTGAAAGTGTTAGTTGCTTAGTTGTGTCCCATTCTTTGAGATTCCATGGACTGTAGCCGGCTCCTTTGTGCTTGGAATTCTCCAAGCAAGAATCCTGGAGTGAGGTCCCACTCCCTTCTCCAGGGGATCTTCCTGACCCAGGGATTGAACCTGGGCCTCCTGCATTGCCAGCAGATTGTTTACCATCTGAGCCACCAGGGAAGCCTGTAGGAAACTGAGTAGCACTTTTTAGTTTACAAAGCACTGCTATTGGTATGGAGAAGGCAATGGCACCCCACTCCAGTACTCTTGCCTGGAAAATCCCATGGATGGAGGAGCCTGTAGGCTACAGTCCATGGGGTCGCTAAGAGTCGGACACGACTGAGCGACTTCACTTTCACTTTTCCCTTTCATGCACTGGAGAAGGAAACGGCAACCCACTCCAGTATTCTTGCCTGGAGAATCCCAGGGACGGCGGAGCCTGGTGGGCTGCCGTCTATGGGGTCGCACAGAGTCGGACACGACTGAAGCGACTTAGCAGCAGCAGCAGCAGCAGCTATTGGTATACATAGTCTATGAACTATTTTTTTTATCGAAGTATAGTTGATTTACCATGTGTTAGTATCTGTTGTGCAACACGAATACAGCTGGGTCATAAAGATATTCTTTTCTAAAAGTTGGAATGTTTTTCCTTCTATATTTGAATCCTTAATCCACTGGGAGTTTATTGTGTATGTTGTAAAGCAGCTGATCGGTTTCAAATTTTCCACATGGACACTCAACTGTCCTAGCACCATTTAGTTGAAGATTGTCTTTCTCTATTGCTGTAAAATTGCACACCAAGTGTCTTTCTAGGCATACACCTGTTTTAGGCTCTCTGTCCTATTCCTTTGGCCTATTTGTCCATCTCTCTGCATTTTTATTCTTTTTTTATTTTATTTTAAAAAATTCTTGGTCACACCCTGCAGCATGTGGGACCTTAGTTTCTCAATCAGGGATCAAACCCACACCTCTGGCACTGGAAGGCAGCGTCTTAACCACCAGACTGCCGGGGAAGTCCTGTCTGCTTTTTTGAACGTAGGACTTACACATGCTTGCAATGGCTGTGAGCAGAGTATGGTCTGGAGCATTGGGTTTGCACCCTGTGGGCTCTTCCTGTGCCTCCTCAGACATCCCAACAGTACTTTGCTGATCTGGTTTGAAGAAGTTGTATCGAATTCTGCCTACTAGTGTTTGTGTGCTCAGTCGCTTCAGTCAGGTCCAACTCTTTGTGACCCTATGGACTGTTGCCCGCCAGGCTCCCTTGTCCTTGGGATTCTTCAGGCAAGAATAATGGTGTGGGTTGCCATGCCTTTTGCCAGGGGACCTTCCCGACCCAGGGATCAAACCTGCATCTCCTGTGTCTCCTGCATTGCAGGTGGGTTCTTTATCCACTGAGCCACCTGGGAAGCCCTCTCTCTACTAGATACCACTGCTAATCTCTGTCCTCATTCACCCATTTGTAACAACGGCATTGTTGGCTGTTTTTTTTTTTTTTAAATCACTTGTGGTATTAGAATTAAATGAAATTGAGTTTACAAATCTGAGACTGGGAAAAGTTATGAATTTCTTTTTACCTATAGAAAACCTGGAGGGTGAGAAATATGTTTTGGAGAGAGGACCTGAAAGGCCAATTATTTCAAAATAGAAGGTACATGATGAGTAAGGCTGGGTGAGAGGGGAAGACGGGAAGAGGCTGCTCAGAGTTGGGGTTTCAGGACAGAAGACACCAAAGGATAAGAACTTTTATGGCTCTTTTGGCCTATGGCACATTATTGCTACCTTAAGAAATATAATGGAGATAAAATCAAGGCAGATAAAAGCCAGATAGGATGTAGATAAAAAGAATATAACTTTTGTGAATATGGCTTTTTAGCCTACAAAAAAATTTTTTTTCTCTATCTTATTATAAGTACTATCTCAATGTGATTTTATATTAACAATACAAAAATAACATGATTCTTGTCTCCAATGCTTTAATTTTCTGGCCCTTCTCCAGTGGTGGTGAGTTGTTCTTGAAAGAAATGTTTTTTGCCTGCAGCTCTCTCAAAGCATAGGCTGGAGCAAAATTCATGGAGAGGGGAATTCAAAAAGTCTACTTGCTTTAAATCAGCTAACTCTATTAGAAAACAAGGAGGAGAGTAAGACCTAGAACTGCATGGTTAAAAGAGAAACTAAGCTGCTGAGCTCAGAGATCATGTCTTTTCAGGCTGTCATGTCTGGTACACTGTGTGTGTATGTGCTGGCTATTGATAATAAGTATAAGTCTGAATCAAAGAATGTGTAGAAAAGCAGCTGTCCTTAAGATGAATTGCACCCAAGCCACAGCGCACAGTGTCTGATGAATTAAAAACCCTGGTCCTTGTTCAAGTTACCATCTATTCAACAGAAGCCAGCCGAGGAAATACACAGCTAGGTTAAGGCCCGCAGGTGCGACTCAGACATCAGCTGTGCTCCTGGCCTCTGACTTCTGCACCGAACATGCTGACCATCAGCCAACTTGGATGCAAAAGTCAGCCCTCATCCATTTCTCCAGCAAGAATCCCCTCTCACAGAGGCATTAGCAAGCAGAGAAGAATTGGTGGAAACACTTTGCAGGGAAGGTGGAGGACTAAGGTTTTCATTGCACATCCCATAACAAACAAGTTTAAAAGTCCCCTTAAGTATTTCCCAGTCTTTTTTTTTTTTTTTCCCCTTTGGCTATGTCTTGCGGCATCTTGGTTCCCTGAAGAGGGACTGAACCCATGCCCCCTGCAGTGGAAGCGTGGAGTCTTCACTACTGGACCACCAGGGAAGTCTCTGATTTCCCCAGTTTTTTAAACCCACCTTCAAGGGAAGAACTTTCTCTCTGGCTCCCCCTGACCCCCAGGTTCCTCCT
This sequence comes from Okapia johnstoni, assembly GCA_024291935.2. Taxonomy (NCBI): domain Eukaryota; kingdom Metazoa; phylum Chordata; class Mammalia; order Artiodactyla; family Giraffidae; genus Okapia; species Okapia johnstoni. The sequence continues at coordinate 4,992,930 of CM044323.1, read as the reverse complement.
AGCTATGCTGGGCCCTTCTCTGTATACCTTGCGTTTGTTTTTCTTCTCCTCACTCTTTAGAGCATCTCAAGTTCTCCCCACTATCTTAAGCCTGCCAGGTTAGCTACCATGTTTCATCATTTGTTCACCTCCCAAACGGAGGCTCTTACATCTGCACTTAGGGTCTTACTCATTCATCCAAGTGTTTATTAGGTGTTTACTATGTGATAAGACATGCTTTAGGCCCTGGGGGTTCAGCAGTGAGAAAAACAGACAAACTCTTACCATTAAGGAGTTTATATTGTAATAGCAGGAGCCCTACAAAAATAAATAAAACAAAATATAATTAAAATGCATAACATGTCAGGTAGCAATAAGACCTATGTGCAAAAATAAAGCAAAGAAGAGATAAGGGATTCTAGAGATGGGGGTTGCAATTTTGAATAGTGTGGTCCCAGAAGATTCTGCTGGCAAGGTAACACGAAGCACATTCCTGAAGGAGGTCAGGGAGTCAATCTTGGATATACTGGAGAAAAGAGTATTCTAGATAAAAGGAACAGCAAGAGCATAGCCCCCAAGGCAGAAGTGTGCCTGGCTTATTTCTGGAGCCGCAGGGAGGCTGTTGATGCTGAAGCTGAGTGAATGAGGGCAAGAGTAACTGGAGACTAGGCTGGAAAGATAATTGGGCAAAATCCTGAAGGGCTTATCCTATGAAGGTTTTGGGTTTTATGCTGAGTGAGATGGGGAGACTTTGGGGAATTGAGGGCCGACAAATGATGTGATCTGACACCCGTCTTTAAACCTGCCTCTGGCTGCAGGTCTGAGAGCAGACCATAGGAGGTACAGGGAAACTGGTTAGAAAATTGTACCATAACCCAGACGAGAAATCATTGTGGCTTGGAGGACAGTGATTGAACTGGCGATGGTGAGACGTGTTGGATTCTGTTTACAATTTAAAAGGAGTGTTTCTAGTCTTTTGCCAATATGTTGGATGAGAAGTAGGGGAAACAAGAGGGAGAGAAAAAGATGTCTCTAAGGTTTTTGATTTGAGTCCCTGAAAGATGGATTTTCATTTTTAGAGATGAGGGAGACTGGGGGAGGGGTGGTGGTGGTGGGAAAACCAGGAATCTGATTTGGGACACAGTAAGTTTGAGACAGCTATTAGTTATTCCAGGGGAGAAGTTGACTAAGCCCTTGGGTATAAGATGCTGAAGTTCAGGGGCAACATCGAGACTGGGAAGACAAATTTGGGGGTTGTAAGCAAAGTAACATCTAAAAGAGTGAGGGAACCTCCCTGGTGGTCCAGTGGCTAAGGCCTCGCACTCCCAATACCAAGGGCCAGGGTTCAATCCCTGGTCATGGAACTAGATCCCACATACCGCAAGTAAGAGCTCACTGGCCAACTAAAGAGCCTGCAAGCTGCAACTAAGACTCGCTACAGCACATACTTAATTTTAAAGTAATAAATAAATAAAAAATAAAGGAACACTTTTTGAGGACATTAAGATATCTGATGATAGGAGATTCAAAACTTACAGGATATTGCGTCTAAACAACTAAGAAGCTCCCCTAAGGGGATGTCTCTGCACGTGATGCTGGCAGGGTAGAGACACACAGACCCTATGTGACCTGACTGCGCATTTTTCCACTCTGCCCCGCCTCCGACTCCTCTTGCCCAAGTCTGTTCTTGCCACACTGGCCTCAGTGCTGTTCCTTGAACTTGCCACACACACTCTAATTTCATGGCTTGGATACTTGCTCTTCCTTCTTCCTGAAAGGCTTCATCTTGCTTCTTTCCTCCAGGACACTCACCTTATGTATTACTTATCTTTTGCTGCATGACAAATTACTTCAAAGCTTGGTGGCTTCATCTTCTCACCTTTTCTGTAGATTACAATGTCAGGGCCGGATTGGCTGTGTGGCCCTGGCTAAGGGTCTCCCATGAGACTGGTGTGCAGCTTTGAGCTGGGGCTACAGTCATCTGACAGCTTGACTGGGGCTGGAGGTTCCTCTTCCACGGTGGTTTATTCATACATCTGACAGATCAGAGCCTGGATGGGGTTCTGAATTCCTCTCCATGTGGTCCTCTCCCAAGGCTGCTTCAGTGTCCTCCTGACTTGAAGCTTGGCTTGCCCCAGAGTGAGCCACCCAAAAAAGCAAAATGTGTGGGTTTCCTGTTGCTCTAGCTTTTTTAAAATCTCAGCTGTCAGCATGGTCATGCTTCCAAGCAAGCTCAGGCCCAAAGGGTTAAGCAAGCCCATATGGAAGTGAGATTGATGGGACATCTGTGTTACTGCAGAGGGAGAGAAAACAGCGGCATTAATAATAACAATGATGAGGGTGACAGCTTTTATTATAGGCCAAGGGGCCATCCCTGATTTATTGTGGGAGGACACACACAAGGGTCTAAACACCAGGGAGGTGAGGCTCACCAAGGGCTGTCTTGAAAGCTGGCTGCCCCGTCTTATCAGAGGTGCCTTCTCAGACTGTTCTATATATTATGGACTGACTGTATGTGTAACCCCACTCTGCTGTACCCTCCTTCCCAAATCATACGCTGAAGCCCTAACCCTCCAGTGTGACTGGAGAAAGCAAGTAATTAAGGTTAAATGAGGTAACACAGGTGGGGCCCTGGTCATATAGGATTAGTGTCCTTTTAAGAGACACCAGGGGGGCTTCCCAGGTGACTCAAGTGGCAAAGAATCAGCCTGCCAGTGCAGGAGATGCAGGAGACATGGGTTCAATCCCTGAGGCAGGAAGATCCCCTGGAGTAGGAATTGGCAACCCACTCCAGTATTCTTGCCTAGAGAATCCCATGGGCAGAGGAGCCTGGTGGGTTACAGTCCACGGGGTTGCAAAGAGTCAGACATGACCAAGCACGCACACACATGGAAGAGGTGCCAGAGAGCTGGAGCTCTTTCCCTCCCTTTGCCCGTCCATGCGCACATACTGAGGAAAGGCCGTGTGAGGACGGAGACGAGGTGGCAGTCTGCAAGCCAGGAAGAAGAGCTCTCACTGGAACCAAATGGGGGCAGTCTTGATCTTGGACATCTAACTTCTGGAACTGCGAGAGAATAATTTCTGTTTTTTAAGCCACTTAGTGTGTGGTATGTTGTTATGCAGCCTGAGCAGAATAATATACCGCATTAGGGAGCAACCTCTTACCTCAGCACTTTCCATTCCTTATATTCTGCTCTATTGTTCTACACAGTTCTTTCTCACAGACTGACATTTTCTCAGTTCATTTGTTTATTGTCTGTCTCCTTTCCTGGAGTGGAAGCCCTCTGAGGGCAGGGGTACTGTTGTATCTCAATTTTGAAACCAGTGCCTGGCCCAGAAACATGCTCTGAATCACTTTTTTAAAATATTTATTTATTTGGTGGCACTGTGTCTTAGTTGTGGCATGTGGGATCTAGTTCCATGACTGGAGATTGAACCTGGTCCCCTGCATTGGGAGCACAGAGTCTTAGCCACTGGACCACCAGGGAAGTCCCTGATTTACTTATTGAATGACAAATGATTGGATGAGTATCTGACCTTACTGTATGTCACCTCCTCACCCTGTTGGTGGCCAGGATTATTCTGACTTTAAGTGAACGTGGTGTTCATCATGTCCCAGCACCATTTCTGAAAGCGGACATGAAGCAGAATATTTTAAAAATCTCAATTTATCTATTACTTGGATTATTAATTATAACAGGTTATTTGAAAATTAACCCAGTGAAATACAAGCCCATCTGAAGTAATTTCAAGGTTGTCCTCGCCTAAGCTATAAACCATGGGAAACCTTCCAGTTCTTGGGGCTGTTTTTCCTGCCTGAGGGTGGGAATTCTGCACTTTGTCAAGCACATGCAGTGACTAATCCTGATGAAATGTGACCTGTGTTTTTTGCATGCGTGTAACGAAAAGAGAGCGAGCCTGAAAAGAAATGCAAAATCCATTTCTGTATATTCCAATTTTCCCATCACGCTTATGTACTTACTTCTGTAGTTAGAAACGAAAAAGTTATAAATGATGAAATAGAAAGAACAATAATCTTGAAGTAGGAGAAATCCATTTGTATCTGTGCTCTGTGTCTTACTGATGGGGTGAGTAACTTAATCTCCTTGAGTGTTGGCTTCTGGCTCTGCAGATAGGAAACAATAGTAGTATGTTCCATACTAGCTTTGACTTAGGCAGAAAAATATCTGAACGTTGGAATGTGTTGGCTCATTCTTGTAGCTTTTGGTTGAGTCCTGAGAGAATGGGACAAAGTTTGGTCCAAGATGGCTCTTAGAAGAGGAAACAGGATATAACCTTGCTACGAAAAGTCTTCTCTGTTTGCAAAACCGCGGGCGGCCAGATTGGCTGACCATGGACATCGCTTCACTGCCAAGGCCTGGAGTGCCTGCCAGTCTTCTCTGGCTGGATAGAGCGTGCTCAGGACTGGATGTCCTGGGTGGCTCTATTTGCTTTTATCCAAAAAGGAGTCATCTGTGGTTACTTTGTTTTTTCTACCATTGTTTGTTGAAATATTTAAATTGATCATTCCTGGACTCTGAGAAATTATATGTGGACCTGACTCAGAGGAAGGCAAATTTCCCCAGAGATTCTGGGCTTGGAGCTAGATGGAGTAATAGGGTGAGACTTCTGGTCGCCTCTCCTATAAAGCCCCTTGGCCCATAATAGAAGCTGCTACCCTCATCATCGCTATTATTAATGTCTCTCTTTTCTCTGCCTCTGCAGTAATGCAGACACCCCCATTAATTTCACTTCCATCTGGGCTTGCTTAACCCTGTGGGCCTGAGCTTGCATGGAAGCATGGCCAGGCTGACAGTTGAGATTTTAAAAAGCTAGAGCAACAGGAAGCCTGCACACTTTCAGCCAAGAGGGTGACGGGAGGATCTCAGTCAGTAAGGATAAACGAGCTATAATGTGGATATTGATGGGTGCAGGCAGTTCTAATGAAACTAGAGTGGAAACACAGGGGATTCAGGAAGGCAGATCGATAAACAAGAAGACCCACTGGAAAAGACTACTTTATAATGATTGGACCTCCTGTCTCTGACCTCTTCCGCATCCTTCCGGGGCGGGGAGGCGGACAGCTGCACTGCGGTCCTCTCATTTCACTGTTCCTGCCTGGGCTCCCCTCTCTGGCTGCCTTCCTGAGTCTGCCCGGCTGTGGCCTTTACTTTCTCCCATTTAAGTTTTCCTCTGCACACTCTCATCCCTCTCTTTCATATGGGCCTGACAATTTCTTATAGCTTTTAAAATCTGTTAATTGGTATATACTGCCAAGGGAAATTGGTTTCAGACTTAACTGCTATGGTCTGAATGCTCATGTTCCTCCCAAATTCATAGGTTGAAATCCTAACCACTAAAGAATGAAATAATGCCATTTGCAGCAACATGGATGGACCTAGAGATTGTCATTCTGAGTGAAGTCAGACAGAGAAGGAGAAATACTGTATGAAATCCCTTATATGTGGAATCTAAAAAGAATTGATACAAATGAATTTATTTACAAAACTGAAACAGAATCAAAGCTTAGAGAACAAATTCATGGTTGCTGGCGTGCGCTGGGGGGAAGAAAAGGAGAAGGAATAGTTACGGAGTCTGGGATGGACAGATACACAGTTATATTCAAAATGGATAACCAAAAAGGACCTACTGTATAGCACAGGGAACTCTGCTCAATATTATGGGGCAGCCTGGATGGGAGGGGAGTTTGGGAGAGAATGGATACAGGTATATGTATGGCTGAATCCCTTCACTATTCACCTGAAACTATCACAACATTGTTAATTGGCTATATCCCAATGCAAAATAAAAAGTTAAAAAAAAAAAGTCCTAGCAACTCCCCACACACCACCCCCACCCAGAGGGAGGTCACTGGCTGTGAACCAGGAAAAAAGCCCTCAGAGAACATGACCAGGCTGGCAGCTTGATCTGAGACTTCCCGCACGCAGAATTGTGAGAAATTTGTTTTTGTTTTTTTTTTTTTTTTTTTTTTTTAATTCATTTTTTGGCCACACCATGTGCATATGGGATCTTAGTTTCCTGACCAGGGATTGAACCCCCAACCCACGCATTGGAAGCACAGATTCCACTGGACCACCAGGGAAATCCTACATTTCTGTTGTTTCTAAGTTACCTAGTCTGCAGTGGTTTTATTTATTTTTTTAATTATTATTTTTTATAGTAGCCCAAATGGTTTAGGGCTTCCCTGGTATCTCAGTGGTAAAGAATCCGCCTGCAATGCAGGAACCACAGGAGACTCCAGTTCAATCCCTGGATCAGGAAGATTCCCTGGAGGAGGGCATGGCCACCCATTTCGGTATTCTTGCCTGGAGAATCCCATGGACAGAATGAGCCTGGTGGGCTACAGTCCACAGGGTCACAAAGAGGTGGACATGACTGAAGTGACTGAGCACACACACATGCAAATGGACTAAGACACTACTTTTACCAACACCACACATTATTAAATATAATGATGGCTTGAGGAGAAAAAATGATAAAACTCTTAGAATGTCAAATCCAAACACTTGCCTGCCCTGAACTTAGATGAATAGTGAGTTCCTGGTGGAAACAGACATCCTCTTTAAAATTCAGTTCAGTTCAGTCACTCAGTCATGTCCGACTCTTTGCGACCCCATGGACTGCAGCACGCCAGGCCTCCCTGTCCATCACCAACTCCCGGAGTCTACTCAAACTCATGTCCATCGAGTAGGTGATGCCTTCCAACCATCTCATCCTCTGTCATCCCCTTCTCCTCCTGCCTTCAATCTTTCCCAGCATCACAGGGTCTTTTCCAATGAGTCAGTTTTTCGCATCAGGTGGCCAAAGTATTGGAGTTTCACCTTCAGCATCAGTCCTTCCAATGCATATTTAGGACTGATTTTCTTTAGGATTGACTGGTTTGATCTCCTTGCAGTCCAAGGGACTTTCAAGAGTCTTCTCCAACACCACAGTTCAAAAGCATCAGTTCTTCAGTGCTCAGCTTTCTTTATAGTCCAGGCTCAGCTGGTAAAGAATCCTTCTGCAATGTGGGAGACCTGGCTTCAGTCCCTGGGTTGGAAAGACTCCCTGGAGAAGGGAAAGGCTACCCACTCCAGTATTGTGGCCTGGAGAATTCCATGGACTGTATAGTCCATGGGGTTGAAAAGAGTTGGACACGACTGAGCAACTTGCACTTTTAAAACTTTTCAAACTCATATCCATACATGACTACTGGAAAAATCAGCTTTGACTAGACAGGCTTTTGTCAGCAAAGTAATGTCTCTGCTACCAACTTATAATTGATTTTATCTGGCTCATATTATGTTGTTAAAAGATTTGCATTAGTTGCTTGCTTTAAACAAGAGTTTATTTTTATTTTTATTTTTTTTTAATTTCTGAATTCTCTTGAAGAAATCAGAAGATCTGGCAACCCTGGGCCCGCACTTCTGCCAGCCAACAGCAACTGTAGCTGAATCAAGTCTTCCCTTGAGGTTGGCAGGAACCCTTTGGTTCCACGTGATCGCTACATGGACAGCTTTGTGAATTCATGGTCTCTACCTGGCTCCTACAGGCATTTCCATGTTTGACCTCATTGTTAGTAACTCATGGTTTCTTTTTGAACCCTGTCACTTTTAGAACAGAGCTGTGCACAGCGATTTGTGACAAGTGTATTAACTATGAAGAAAGAGCTATTGTTCAAAGGTTCATTCATTCAGTTATTTACTCATTCATTCCAATTACCCTACTATCAGGGCCTATTGCTTTAATCTTTAATGTTTTTAAATAGGTGCCATTAAAATGCAAACAGTACAAAAATGTGTACGGAAAAAATAGTGTCTCTCACTCAAATCTCCCAATCCTCCTTCCCAGAGTTTCCCTTTTTCACTAGATTTTTGTGTACTCCTTCCCAAGAAAGCCTACACATGTATCCAGGTTAACTATTATCCTCCTTCATGTTATACCAAATGGTAGCAACTAGCAGAGGGTTCTTCATCTTCCTTTTTTCACTTAATGAGGCATCTTGCAACTTATTCCACATCAGTATGGATTTGCTTCATTCTTTCTAAACCCTGCAGAGACTTTCATTTTATTCATGTCCGATGATCTTTTTTAAAGCTTATTGGTGAGCCTGTAGCTTGTTTTTAGTCTTTTATGAATACAAACAACACACAGTGAACATCCCTGTACATATTCGGGATGAGGAAGATGTGCCAGCCTACCTGTGAGATGTATTTTGAGAAGTGGAATTGCTTGGTCCAAGGATACGAGAGATAATGCGCTAGAGTCAGTTTACTTAGCTTATACACGTCCATGAGGACCAGGCCAAACGCATCCTTTCCCAGCCCCACAGTCAATGACATCACACTGGTAACTTGACTTGGCCATAGTGAGAGTATTTACATCATGGAAACCTGCAATCATTGCACAAGAGGGCTTACTTATCCCTCCTGGAGAGCTGGTGGTCAAACACTGCAGTACTATGATTAAATTCTAGCACTACCTGGAGTCAATGCAGGCTTCACGGGTTAAGTGCACAGCCCCCAAAAAGGCTGGCCTCACTTCAGATGCCAGCTGCAAGTCTGGGGGTTCATTGGTGAGACCTGACAGAGTCCGGGATGAAGAGTTTTGGGGCCTGCAGGACTTGTCATCCCTCAGGCACATCTGAAGCATGGGCTTCAAGTGTCCAGACCCCATCATTAAGGTGGCATGATTGAAACCATGTTCCAGGGAAGGGAAGCTACCATCACAGTCACAGTCAAGGTTAACTCATTAACAGAAACCCAGGTGTGACCCCAGGAGCCCAGCATGAATAGGTGGCGCTCTTAACATTCAGGAAATTCCAAGAGTTAAGAGGCTCCATGACTGCAGGCATGAAATTAAAAGGCGCTTACTCCTTGGAAGAAAAGTTATGACCAACATAGACAGCATATTAAAAAGCAGAGACATTACTTTGCCAAGAAAGGTCCGTCTAGTCAAAGCTATAGTTTTTCCAATAGTCATGGATGGATGTGAGAGTTGGACTATAAAGAAAGCTGAGCATGGAAGAATTGATGGTTTTGAATTGTGGTGTTGGAGAAGACTCTTGAGAGTCCCTTGGACTGCAAGGAGATCCAGCCAGTCCATCCTGAAGGAAATCAGTCCTGAATATTCATTGGAAGGACTGATGCTGAAGCTGAAACTCCAATCCTTTGGCCACCTGATGACCAATTGACTCAATTTGAAAAGCCCCTGATGCTGGGAAAGATGGAAGGCGGGAGGAGAAGGGGACGGCAGAGGATGAGATGGTTGGATGGCATCACCGACTCAATGGACATGAGTTTGAGTAAACTCTTGGAGTTGGTGATGGACAGGGAGGCCTGGCGTGCTGCAGTCCATGGGGTCGCAAAGAGTTGGACACGACTGAGTGACTGAACTGAACTGAAGAGGCTCCATCCCATTAACTGAACTTCCCCAAGGGCTCAGCAGGTAAGGAATCTGCCTGAAATGCAGGAGATGTGGGTTCAATCCCTGGTCAGGAAGATCCCCTGGAGGAGGAGATGGCAACCCACTTCAGTATTCTTGCCTGAAAAATCTCATGGACAGAGGAGCTTGGCAGGCTACAGCCCAAAGGGTTGTAAAGAGTAGGACATGACTGAGCGACTAAGCACACATCTCATTAACCAGAGACAAAGACCATTCAATTCTCCATCATATCAATACAACAAACACTGAGCACATGACTGGGTATAAACATTTAAAGTGTTGACATACCTCTCCAAACTGTCCTCCAAAGAGGCTGGACCAAATATGCAGTCCCACTAGCTTAGAATATTTTTACAGGGAAAATTCTGACCATGATGATTCATAGTGGGTCACTAGACTATGCCAGTCATTTTTTAGAGACCAGGCACATGGAGCTCAAGGTTCTGTCTCTGGGAGGACACCTTTCTACTCTTGCTGAGCTCTTCAACGAAACCCAACATTGCGAACCTTTCTTATGGCTTTATGTGCCTGCTACTTCAGCAAATAGTCATGGGTGAAATTTGCCAGCTATTGATGGAAATAAGACAGTTTTGCCTCATACTTGGTCTTTAACCTTTCTATAATCACTATTAGAAAAGTTCCCTAAAGACTGCCTTGTAAGAGTAAAATCCATTTATGATGTGTATGTATGTGTGTGTGTGTGTGTGTGTGTGCCATGCTCAGTCTTGTCCAACTCTTTGTGACACCATGGACTGTAGCCCGCCAGGCTCCTCTGTCCATGGGGTTTTCCAGGCAAGAATACTGGAATGGGTTGCCATTTCCTTTTCCAGAGGATCTTCCTGACCCAGGGAGAGAACCTACCTCTCTTGCGCCCCCTGCATTGGTAGGCGGATTCTTTACCACTAAGTCACCTGGGAAGCCATCCATGGATGATAAAACCTAACAAATTTGGGGAAAGGTCATTCTGAAATAGTAACATGTGGAAATAAGAAAGTTTTGAAAATAACATTGTTTTCTTACCATTGTCTTAAATTATCCTTCTTTTTTTTTTTTTTTTTTTACACATGATGATGTTGATTTGTTCCAAAGTATTGTCAGATCCTATTGGGTAATGCTTTGGTAGAATACAAAGAAACTAAGAAATATATGATCACTAAATAAAGTGACTTATAGTCATTGAAATTTAATGAATGGTATTCATATAAATTCTAAGTGATTGACACATTAACTCCTTCCATCCTCTCAAAAACCACATAATAGTATTATAGAGTAATACTATCCTACTTGATATGAGGAAAATAATTGGGGCATAGAGGCTGAATAAGTTGGTCAAGGTGGTACAGCTGGGAAATGGTGGACCCGGCCCTTGAACCCGGAAATCTAGCTTCTGAGACTATGTTTTTTGCTGCAACATGACACTGCCTTTACATTTATACGCAAAGAGGATCAAAGTCATCAGCGACAATGTCTAACGCCCCAATGAGCACTGAGAATCAACACGAAAGTCTCAAGAAAGCTGGAGATGGGGCTGCCAGGGTGAGCAGGCCAGCACTGGAGCCATGTGCAGGGGTGTGGAGCTGGCTGGCCACCTGCCTTGGCCAGGCTGCAGCTTGGAACATTTTTTTTTTTTTAATGATTTATTTTGGCTGTGTTAGATCTTAGTGGTGGCACAAAGGATCTTTCATTGCAGCAAGCAGACAATCTAGTCATGGAACTTGGTCTCAGTAGTTGCAAACCTCGGGCTTAGTTGCCCTGAGGCATGTGGGATCTTAGTTCCCAGACCAGAGATCAAACTAGCGTCCCCTGCATTGCAAGGCAAAGTCTTAGCTTGCCTTGGACCACCAGGGAAGTCCCTGCTGCCTAGAGCTTTATCCTTGCCTCCCCACCTGTGGAACCCTTCTTTCCATGTGATGGAGCACAACATGGAGGCCTCACAGAGCTGTGTCAGACAGTTCATCCTGGTACAGTGGGGTCTCCCACCAACAGTTTCCTGCGTACATTCTAGTGACAGGAGGCCCACCCATCACCTGGGTTTGGTGATATTAAAACAGCTAGGCTAGATGTCCGGACTATTCTGTCATTAACATGGTTCAGCTGGGAACCACCTTTCCTAGAATCCCTGTCCCACTATGATTCTGGGTTTGAGTTGGCCAAAGAGAAATCTGCATAAAATTGGGGAGGCAGAAGTGAAGGACTGGCAGTCCCTTCTTGCAAGCCTTTTCACAGTCAGATACAGTCTGAGTTGTAATCAGAAGGGCTCTGCCAATGCCCTGGCCAGAGCCCCCAGGTCCCCAAGTTTTTCTGTGTCTTTGCCCTAAAGGCTCACGCCTGCAACTTTTCTTCCGAAGCCTGTTACCAGATGACCTGTTGCTGTTCAGTTGCTCAGTCGTGTCCAACTCTGCAGCCCCACGGACCGCAGCACGCCATGCTGCTCTGTTCTCTGCTCTCTCCCGGAGCTTGCTCAAACTCATGTCCGTTGAGTCAGTGATGCCATCCAGCCATCTCATCCTCTGTCCCCCACTTTCCTCCTCCCCTCAGTCTTTCCCAGCATCGGTGTCTTTTCCAATGAGTCGACTGGCCTCGATGCAAAGTCGACATTTCATCGAGTGGCCAAAGTACTGGAGCTTCAGCATCAGTCCTTCCAATGAATATTCAGTGTTGATTTCCTTTAGGATTGACTGGTTTGATCTCTTTGCTGTCCAAGGCACTCTCAAGGGTCAGTCAAAATCACCTGGGAGTTTATGGTCCCTGAGGCTGGTCCTTGGAAGTGACTGATGGCTACAATCATTCCAAAAGCTCTAAGGTGGCTCACTTGTCAGAGCTCTCCTGAGGACCAGCCTGGAGTGACCCTCTGAGGCCTGGGTGCCTCCTGCCCATTTCACCCACGATAAGTCACTAACACAGGACTCTTACCTCAGGCAGTTTTTCTGGATAAACTAACCTAAGACCAAGAGTATCTCAGAAAAAACATTGACTTCCAACCTGGTTTGCTCAATGCACATCACCAAACTCAAGCCACCTCTTCTTTCTGGGTAAGTCCATACTTTGAGTCTTTTTGCACATCACCAAACTCAAGCCACCTCTTCTTTCTGGGTTACTTAAGAATCAAAGTCACAGTCGATTAATCCCATCTGCTTCTGAGAAATAGGGACAGTCAGTGTCCCGGTTCTCAGTCTGCCTGTAAGGCCTGCTCACCCGGGCCTCCCAAGGGCCACTATATGTTCAGAGAATTTTCAGCTCTATAGTGAGATGGATAAGTTAAAACCCCACTCTATTAACTTTCTATTGCTGCTGCAACAAACTATCACAGCCATAGCAGTTTAAACAGCACAATGGTATTACCTATGGTCCCAGATGGTAGTGCTGGTCTAAAATCAAGGTGTTGGGGGACTTCCCTCGTGGTCCAGGAGCTAAGACTCCATGCTCCCAATGCAGGGGGCCCGAGTCCAATCCCTGGTCAGGAAACTAGATCCCGCATACCACAGTTAAGAGTTCCCATGCCTCAGCTAAGACCCCAAGGGTTGCAAATAAGACCCAGAGCAGCCTATATATATATATATATATACACACCCAATCACTTCAGTAGTGTTTGACTCTTTGCGACTCCATGGACTGTAACCCATCAGACTCCTCTGTCCATGGATTTTTTTCAGGCAAGAGAACTGGAGTGGGTTGCCATGCCCTCCTCCAGGGGATCTTCCCAACCCAATGATTGAATCTGCGTCTCTTATGGCTCTTGTATTGCAGGCAGATTCTTTACCTGCTGAGCCATCAGGGAAGCCATATATATATAATAAAAGCAAGGTGTCTATACACTTGCATTCCTTCTAGAGACTGTAGGGGAAAATCTGTTTCTTTGCCTTTTTTAGCAGCTAGAGCCACCTGTTTTCCTTCCTCCATCTTCCAAGCCAGCAGCCCAGCACTTTTCTCCTCCCTGACCTCTGCTTCTATCTTTTCTCTCTGACTTTGAGCTGCCCACACCCCTTTTATAAGGTCAGATTACATTGGGTCCAGTTGGGCAACCTAGGCTATGCTCTGCTTAATGTATTAATGTGTTTTTAGAGAGTGATTTAATTAACCTCACTGTGCAAAGTTGTTAGAGCTTAGGATTGAATAAGAGTTCTTCATACAACTTATATTGTCCTTATCACTCACATTTTGCTCTGTTAGGTTTTTGTTCCAACCTTGTGTACCTTATAAACATACAATTTTTGAATATGACATATCAGGAAATTTTGAGTGAAGAAAAACTTTTTGGTGAGTAAAGTAACACTCAAAATTCTCCAAGCCAGGCTTCAGCAATTCGTGAACCGTGAACTTCCAGATGTTCAAGCTGGTTTTAGAAAAGGCAGAGGAACCAGAGATCAAATTGCCAACATCCACTGGATCATCGAAAAAGCAAGAGTTCCAGAAAAACATCTATTTCTGCTTTATTGACTATGCCAAAGCCTTAGACTGTGTGGATCACAATAAACTGTGGAAAATTCTGAAAGAGATGAGAATACCAGACCATCTGACCTGTCTCTTGAGAAACCTGTATGAAGGTCAGGAAGCAACAGTTAGAACTGGACATGGAACAACAGACTGGTTCCAAATAGGAAAAGGAGTACGTCAAAGCTGTATATTGTCACCCTGCTTATTTAACTTCTATGCAGAGTACATCATGAGAAATGCTGGGCTGAAGGAAGCACAAGCTGGAATCAAGATTGCCAGGAGAAATATCAATAACCTCAGATATGCGAATGACACCACCCTTATGGCAGAAAGTGAAGAACTAAAGAGCCTTTTGATGAAAGTGAAAGAGAAGAGTGAAAAAGCTGGTTTAAAGCTCAACGTTCAGAAAACTAAGATCATGGCATCTGGTCCCATCACTTCATGGGAAATAGATGGGGAAACAGTGGAAACAGTGTCAGACTTTATTTTGGGGGGCTCCAAAATCACTGCTGATGGTGATCACAGCCATGAAATTAAAAGACGCTTACTCCTTGGAAGGAAGGTTATGGCCAACCTAGATAGCATATTCAAAAGCAGAGACATTACTTTGCCAACAAAAGTCCTTCTAGTCAAGGCTATGGTTTTTCAAGTGGTCATGTATGGATGTGAGAGTTGGATGGTGAATAAAGCTGAGCGCCGCAGAATTGATGCTTTTGAACTGTGGTGTTGGAGAAGACTCTTGAGAGTCCCTTGGACTGCAAGGAGATCCAATCAATCCATCCTAAAGGAGATCAATCCTGGATGTTCATTGGAAGGACTGATGTTGAAGCTGAAACTCCAATACTTTGGCCACCTCATGAGACGAGTTGACTCATTGGAAAAGACCCTAATGCTGGGTAGGATTGGGGGCAGGAGGAGAAGGGGACAACAGAGGATGAGATGGTTGGATGGCATCACCGACTCGATGGACATGGGTTTGGGTAGACTCCAGGAGTTGGTGATGGACAGAGAGGCCTGGTGTACTGTGATTCATGGGGTCGCAAAGAGTCAGACACGACTGAGTGACCGAACTGAACTGAACTGATGCAGATACTTTCCCTGATTGTCCCAGCAACATATATACTAGTGTCTCAGAAGAGGATAGTTCTTCAGAATATAGTTCCAATCCAGACAATGTCAATATTAGACCAACAGTAAGACAACAAACCTTAGTGGTTGATTCTGATATGGAAAGTCAACACGAAACTTAATAGCGCTGGAGAAGACTTTACAGGTATGTCAGGTATAACTACTGAATGTAATAAGCCACGAAGCATTAGTGAAATAACAGAATTAATTTATGGCTGGCCAAAATACAAAATCGCCGGCCATAGGTGTTACTTTCCGCAGAAATCTCCCAGTCAGTAATGAGTTAGTCATACCTGCAAAGTCCCTTTCATCTTTCGAGATAACATAGTCACAGCTTCCGGGATTAGGACATGGACATCTTTGAGGGCCATTGTCCAGGCCACCAGGCCCACTGTCTGGAACATGCCTTAAATGCAGAGGAGGCAGAGGCCCCACCCCGAGTGTTAAGCTGGGCTAGAATTGTGAGATGTATTGGAAATACACATGAGTGTATTGGAAAAGGCAGCTTCCATGTGGCCGTTGAAATGAAAATTATTCAGCAAATAAATTGATGTTAATGAACCCAAATTTCCTTGCCCCTTCACTATTTGAAGTAAACCAGTTTAGGCCAGTTCCTTTTCACCAAAGAAGCATTTTTAGAGCAATTGCTACACTAAGGTCCTACTGTACAGTACAGGAAACTCTACTCAATCTCTGTAATGACCTATATGGGAAAAGAATCTTAAAAAAAAGTAGATTTGATACCACCAAAATGGCAGAAAGTGAAGAGGAACTGAAAAGTCTCTTGCTGAGGCTGAAAGTGGGGAAAAGCTGACTTAAAATTCAGCATTCAAAAGGCTATCATGGCATCTGGTCCTATCACTTCACGGCAAATAGATGGGGAAAAAATGGAAACAGTGGCAGATTTTATTTTCTTGGGCTCCAAATCACTGCAGATGGTGAGTGAAGACATGAAATTAAAGAAAAGCTATGATAAACCTAGACAGCATATTAAAAAGCAGAGACATCACTTTGCCTACAAAGGTCCATATTGTCAAAGTAGTCATGTATGGATGTGAGATCTTGGCGATAAAGAAGGCCGAATGCTGAAGAATTGATGCTTTTGAACTGTAATGCTGGAGAAGACTCTTGGGGTCCCTTGGACAGCAGGGAAATCAAACCAGTCATTCCTAAAGGAAATCAACCCTGAATATTCATTGGAAGGACTGATGCTGAAGCTCTAATACTTGGGCACTTGGTGCCAAGAGCCAACTCGTTGGAAATGACCTTGATGCTGGGAAAGATTGAGGGCAGGAGGAGAAGAGGGAGATAGAGAATGAGATGGTTGGATGGCATTACCGACTCAATGGACATGAATTTGAGGAAACTCCAGGAGATAGTGAAGGACAGGGAAGCCTGGTGTGCTGCAGTTCATGGGGTTGCAAAGAGTCAGACATGACTGAGCAACTGAACAACAACAATAACTGATTCACTTGTGGTACATCTGAAACTAACACAACATTGTAAATCAACTATACTCCAATGAAAATTAAAAAAATAACTGCTGCCTCATAGTCCCTGAATCTGGATAGTCACATGGAGGACAGACAACAGTTCATGGGGAAAACAGCTGATGTGAAGAGATACAAGTTTCCCAGGTGGTTCAGTGGTAAAGAATCTGCCTGCAGTGCAGGAGCCGCAAAAGAGTTGGGCTTCATCCCTGGGTCAAGAACATCCCCTGGAGGAGGCTGTGGCCAGCCACTCCAGTATTCTTGCCTAGAGAATCCCATGGACAGAGGAGCCTAGTGGGCTACAGTCCATAGGGTTTTGAAAAGTTGGACATGACTGAAGTGACTTAGCGTGCACACACACATGTGAAGAGATATGGACTTGAGCTGTGCCCAGGGATCAGTGTGAGCCCCCAGCCAGGTAACTTCAGGCAGATGGGGGGCTAGAGAAATCTCACCACTAAAGAACCGGCGCACTGGTGTTTTCACACACACGTGGAGCACTGGTGTTTTCACACCACTAGGGCAGTGGTCAACCATGATGCGCATTCAAACCACCCAGAGAGCTTGTCAATCACACAGCTGGCCTCCTGAACCCAACCACCCACGACCCTAGAGTTCCAGAATTGGAAAGTCTGGGGTGAGGCCCTGGGGTGAATATGTGTAACAAATGCTAAAGACGATTCTCATTAAAGTTTGAGAATCATTGCTCTTCTGTCTTGGAGCCCTTGTTAGCATCAGAAACCCAAGGCCAGTTTCTGTGAAACAGAGAAGCATGTCATAAAAACACAACTAAACGCCAGCTGGGTAATTGCAGTATTTATTACTGCAAAGCTATACATTCATGTTTAGAATGAATCTCTTATAAGGCTCATTCTAAATGTGGTCAATATGCCCCAAAATGCAATAGGTGAGAGGGGTTATATATAATGAGCTGCAAATAGCACTCGAGTTTTGGGTGTAGCTGTTGGCTTCTGGAATTGTCCAAAAGGGACTCTATCAGAGAGGAAATTGCATTTTTGTCTTTGCTTTCATGCACCTGCATTTAATATAAAGTCAATTCAATTCTCTCTGGCTGAGTTGATGTGGATTGCCATATTTCATCTAGACTCAGATATTACCAGTTTTAAGACATGCCATTACTGTATGTACTGCTTTGAAAGAAAAAAGCCAATTAAACAATGATAATCACAAGACATACTTTCATTACACGTGTATTAAAATTTTTTGTGTGTGTGTGTGTGTGTGTGTGTGTGTGTGTGTGTGTGTGTGTGTGTGTGTGTGTGAGGAAGTACATTGTTAAAATTTGGTATTTCAGGATTGCTACTTCCTGTGAAATAGGCTATTATTTCTGGGATGAGATTTAGTTTTCCTTGAACCTGGGGCAGATTATCTTCTCCACACTTGGCATCCATGCACGGGAGAGCAAAATCCAGCTCTGTGTTAGCACGTATTTTGTATGACATTGATCTCTATCATGTTAATTTAAAAACTACGTTTTAGAGACTAAAACCTAATAATTAGAGGAACTAAATTGAGAATTAGGATTAAAGTTTAATAAGAAAATATAATAACAGAAAGTTATAACACTGTCTCCTTTGTATCACTTAAAGATGAACAGGCTCAGCAAAAAGAAAATGAGAAACCCTATTTATTGCAGAATTAGCTAAGAAAAGGGTCTTCTCTGAAATACACTTCTAGACTATGGATCTTTAATAGGCAGATTTCACCCTTGAAGCTTAATAAATGGAAGTGGGAGACAGGTTTTTGTGACCCCCCCACCCAACTCAGGCACTGATATAATCAAGATTTTTTTTGTTCCTCATGAAGAGAAAGCTAGGTATTATGATGTCTATAAAACACTAGTGGGACTTAGGAATCACATTCTCAACGTTGTAGGCCTTAAGGCAAACAGTACGTGGTAACTGGAATTTGCTTTTCTAAATATCTAAGAGAGTATATATTTGTGACTCTTATTCAGCCAAGAAGAGAAGCCACTCCACTCCTAGATATAAAAACAGAGCAATCAAATTTGGAAACCAGATTTGCAACCCATGTAATTTGATAGCAGTGATAAGATTTTGTCCCCAAGGCAAGAGGTGATTTGGGTAAATTTTGTTTTTTCTCTTTTTCCCTTTTCACAGGACACCTGTCTTTGGGATGTTGTGTAGTCACAGATAATTGAAGTATGGGACAGTTTTTTATACAACAATAGATATCTGAATCTGGGGTAGACTGTGATGCAGCAGTGGATCATGGAAACAGAAAGAGGCCCAGTAGGAGTAAGATTCCAAGACAAATTCTATAGAGGGTATCTCCAGCTTGATCCTGTTGAGGGAGTTATGTGTCAGAGTTATCTTAACCTCAGGTTTTCATGTTCCTGCTTATTGGGTAAGGACCACCTTGTGGGGCAGAGATGGTGGCGTCAACGCCCCAGCTCTTCTGGCTTTCTTCAGGGTGTGGGTGTGTCAATCACCCTTCAGAGTGTAGCTGGCTTGTGGTTGGCACCATCAGATCAGTTAGTAGTAACTGAGTGAGTAGCACCATCATGTAGTAGTAACTCACCTCTTATTATTTGTCAATATTTAACAGACTCCACAACTCAAGCAAGAAAGCCATGCAAGAATCCCAGACTGTAGCTTGTTTGTTCGATCAAGGACTTTAACAACACATTGTGGGAGGAATCTTTTTAAGAAGAGGAACAAGGAGGTGCACTTTCTTTTTTGCAAGGTAGGAAAAATAAGCCCTGAAAAATGATGCAGGTGAAAGATGCTTGCATGGCAAAGCACAGGGAAGCAGTTTTCTGACAGTGCTGAATGTTTCCTGCTGTTTAGCGAAGTGTGAGGTGGGAAATGCTAGATTGTTGGCAGGTGTGTCAGACAGTAGTGTTGGCACAACTAACTTCCTGATTCCTGACCCTAAGGAAGTATTGTAGTCTTTTTTGTTAGGTTTAATTATAACACAAATGTGATTTTTTTAAAAGTGGAAATTGGTTAGAATTCGATGACTATTTTTTTTTAATAGGGAGAACTAATTTTCAACAATTTGTCCTAGAAAACCTTGTCCTGGTCATTTGGGGAGGAAAATCTCATTTTCTAAAGGCAAATTTTGGCTACCTCTGTCCTCTCCCTTCTACCTCAACACTTAAAATAAAAGCAGAAATGGGCTTTTTTAAAAATCTACAATGTAAAGCAATAAGTTTTGTGATATTCTTTCCTAGATTTATCTTATTTTGTGCTTAGTCGCTCAGCCATGTCCAACTCTTTGCGACCCCATGGACTGTAGCCCACCAGGCTCCTCTGTCCATGGGATTTTCCAGACAGGAATACTAGAGTAGGTTGCCATGCCCTCCTCCAAGGGATCTTTCCAACCCAGGGATCGAACCCGGGTCTTCTGCATTGCAGGTAGATTCTTTACCATCTGAGCCACCAGGGAAGCCTAGATTTATCTTATAACAGAAAATAATTTTTCACTTGGCTGTTTTTTTTAACTTGCAGTTGTTCAGAATGAATGAATGACTTTCACAAGCCAGAGTTAAGAATTGATCTATTCCACTTGTTGTAATATACAACCTGGACCCTCTGCTGGGCACTGCCACTACTGTTGGGGTTTTTGCTGGGTAGGGTGGCAGCTTCTAGCAGTGCCAAGAAAACTTAAGTGCTGGGGTTAAACTAAGAGCTCTGGGTAAATATTGCCTCAAAACTGCTGCTGGTACCAAAGCCAAATAAGCCGAGGAATCAATTACTCTCTGATGCTGGCACGGTCAGATGGCTAGAGCCATCATCACTGGAACTGCTGGGAGAGAAAGCTCTGGTTAAGCCAGGCATCTGATGACACTAAGAACAGAATACACATCTATTTCCTGGGTAATTGTTTTCTCTTCCGTAAGCTCCAGCTGAGGGACGCAGCCAGCATCAGTCCGCCCCAAGTGGCAGCTCTTCCAACACCTGGGCACCATTTCTTCCTTCGTTCAGATATCTTATCAGGAAACAGCGAAGTTTTAATGAGAGAAAATGAGACCTAACCCCTGGGCTTCCAAGTGCCAGCTGGTGGGGAGAAGGCTTCTGGGGTGACAGACACAATCACTGCTTCCATTAGACCACACTGACTGCTCACTGCTGGGAGCAATGGGGATTTGCAACTTGATTAAAACTGGAGATTTAGTGGCTGGAGTAGAATTTCTCAGGTAATTGCTGGAAATGGGCCAATTCCTTCACTAGACTGAGTTCCATGTGGCAGATTATATGCTTTCTGACTGAAACCAGATCCACGTAAGACAGAGATGCTTCTTAAAGATGCACTTTTCAGGACTTCCCTGGTGGTCCAGTGGTTATGAATCTGTTTGCCAATACAAGAGACATGGGTTTGATCCCTGTTCTGGGAAAGTCTCACATGACTCAGAGCAACTAAGCCCCTGTGCCACAAATACTGAGCCCATGCCTGTGCTCTGCAACAAGAGAAGCCACTGCAATGAGACTCCTGTGCACTGCAGCTAGGGCGTGCCCCCTCTGCCGGCCGCTGCAATGAGACTCCTGTGCACTGCAGCTAGGGCGTGCCCCCTCTGCCGGCCGCTGCAACGAGACTCCTGTGCACTGCAGCTAGGGCGTGCCCCCTCTGACGAAACTAGAGAAAGTCCAGGCGCAGCAACGAAGAATCAACCAACCAACCAACCAACCAACAAAAAACACGTGCTTGGTCTTGTGATGAGCGGAGCAAGGGATGACAGGATGGGATACCCCTGCACTCCTTTGCTCTCCAGTGTTCACCAAAGGAGTGTCAGAGCCTATTCAGGGTTTTTAAATTGGCATTTGACACCACAGCCTTTAAGTTATAAATGGACTTCTTGAACTTGGGGTCATTGTCTTTAGAAAACAAAATCAAAGTGAAGATGACTATTTCCCTCTAGAAACAATTTCAAAGGGCATCCTATTTCTTTCTTCACTCGAATCTTTTCTTTTGTAATTGAATAGTTTTCTCCTTGTAAACGTGTCTCTTTCATGATTTTTTTCTTGCGCCAGACCATGTCTGATCCTCCCAGTCAGAATGTGATTAAAACAGTGTGAGCTTGCGTCCCTAAACCGAGACCCCATACATCTTTGTGCTGCACCAAAGTGGAAATATTTTAAATAATGTGCCTGAAAGACTTAACAATTATACCACCCAAGATTGGTGAGGGGGGCTGGAAAACAGTACCCCCATACCTTACTGACTTTCCCAGAAAACAGTTTGATGATATTAATCAATGGTCTTAGAAATGTGCATGTCCTTGACCCAGTATTTCTTCTAGAACATAGTCGTTAGAAAATAATCAGGGACATGAGCAAAGTTTGGCTTCTCTTAACGTTTGCAGCTGCCTGTCTAGCAAAATCTTGTCTAGCAAACCCTTGGCAGTAGTGTTTAACTTTGAACGATTAGAAGAGCATGCATTCTGTAACAACAAAGGTGGTAATGTTAATAGTGGTTGTATCCCCAGCGTAGAATTACAATTCTATTTTGTGTGTGTGTATTCTCTAATTTTTCTTCAATGAATCAGTTCAGTTCAGTTCAGTGGCCCACTCGTGTCTGACTCTTTGCGACCCCGTGGACTGCGGCATGCCAGGCCTCCCTGTCCATCACCAACAACCG